>CM062376.1:72451555-73769973 GCA_031216125.1 Dalbergia cochinchinensis | reverse complement strand
ATGATGTTGAAGCTTGGGCTGCTTCCATCACCTATATAACACTCTCGAAAGACACATCAATCAATAATGGAGAGCACTGATACCAGTGGTTCAAACATAGCCCAAATCACTCGTAAGAAATCCAAAAGATGCACGTTTTATGTTTGCAAACAAATCAATGTTTAAAGATTAAATCTACACTTTAATTCCTGAAAGATTTTGAGTTTAACAATTTAGTCCTAAAAAGATTAAATGGATACACTTTAATTCTTAAAAGATTTCACATTATAAAATATTAATCCTTCACCAGGTAACTTAAATAAACATTACACTATAAAAGATTAATTTCAGGGACTAAAATTACTATGTCAAAACTTGATTTTATCAGGGCTTAATAAGTTAAAAATCAATTATTCAGGGACTAATGTGTGATTTCTCTGCTACAAGAATTGATGGGTTTAATGTGAAATATTTTGAAGATTAAAATGCATATATTTAATCTTTTAAGGACTAAAGTGTTTAAAACGAATATCTTTCAACTGAAGTGCAGATTTCCTCAATGATCATTAGAAAACATGAAAAAACATCATAGCGTGTATGTAACATGACAAATCATGATACTAGACACACATAGCAAAAGAAAACTATGTAATGTTAAGTCCCTGGATCTCTGTTTGTATAAGATAAAAAACCAAAAGGCCTTGATGTGTCACGCAATAATTGCTTGACCAGGATGTTCATTATGGTAACTTTTCGAAAACAGTTGAGTTCCATAACCATTTGTACTGTACTTCAAATGCAACAAGGAAAAGGACATTTGATGGTCACGCTCACCTTTTCTATAACAAACTGACCCAATATAAGCACTTCAAGGATCTTCCTCCAATCCCAGGACATCTAATCCAGTTAAAGCAAAACTGTAACATGGAAGCAAAACTGGAAACAAACAAACAGGGAAACCTTGCAATATAATTCCAGGTACCTTTACAAGAACACTGATAGTAAATAACCCAAAAACAGCACCAGAAGCTCCAACAGAAACACTATTTCTCGGTAAAACCAACCATGACACAAGATTTGCTCCAACACCAGTAAGAATGTAAGAAACCCACAAGGCTAAGTTTCCTTCCTCTTCTTCAACAAGCTTTCCTGTTGCAGTAACGATGAGATAACAAACACACGAACAATAATACAATTTTCACTAATAGGAAAGAAGAGTATTCTCCTTACCAAAAATGTACAAAAAGAAAAGGTTGCTAGAAAGGTGCTTCCTGAACAAGTTAAGGCAGTAGTCAGATTTTAAAATAAAGATTAATGAGAAAATATTTCCTCAGGGAAAAATAAAAAGAGTGAATACTCATTTTGGTCTCTAAAGTTGTTTGCATTATTCACTTTAGTCCATAAAATTAAAAAATTAACCATTTAGTCATTGAAGTTACAAAAAATGATTCGAGTTAGTTCTCAAGGCGGTGTTCTAGGAACTAACATGAATCACTGTAAGGACAATCTTAAATCATATTTTGCAATTTCAATCACTAAATTGTTAGCTTCTTAATTTCAATGATTAAAGTGAAGCAGACATACAACATCTATTGGGGATGCAATTCAAGAACTAAAATAAATATCCCCTCTTTTTTCTATGCAAATTCTACCCCAAACAATATAAATCAAAAAAGTGAAATAATGAATAATTATAGAAAAGAGAAATCAAAGAAGAGAACTGACCAATTAGCATGACAAAATGTTGCTGTGACAAACTGGTACCAAGCAGGCCAGTTGTGGTACAAATACAAAGCCTTGATGCCATTAACCTATTAGAAATTTTTCATATTAAACAATGCATTACACCTTGACTTAACAATGCCAGCAACCAATAGAATATAAATAGATTCTATTTCATATCAACAATTAAGGCAAAAAAACTTTAAAAAAGGCACCTGAAAAACTGGTCAGCAACGTATACCCCAATGTTGAGGAGTATGATCCAGAATATCCCGTTGACTCGCTTCTCCGGTTTCCGCATTTGCTCTGGTTTCCCAAGCTCAAGCTGCGAAATCATATCTAACCAAGTACACTCAATTCACATAACATACTTCCTGAAAAACTAAAGGCCGATGATTAAAGGTTCATTATAGTCCTTAAAATTGTATATGTCCTTTACCTACTCCCTAAAATTAAGAAATTAGCAATTTAGAGTCTAAGTTTCAAAAAGAATTTTAAATTAGTCATTTTAGTAGTTCAATTTACTTTTTGCAAATAGTACACAGGGACTAACATAAATCACATTTGGTAACCGAAAGGCGTTGTTAATTTTTCAAATTTCAGAAATTAAAGTAAAGTATATATACAATTTTAAGGATAAAATTGACCCTTTGCTCAAAAAGGTGAAATAACGTAAGACACACAACAACAGAGGGTGTTTCAAGTTTTAAAAAAATTTGCGCCACAGCTGTTTGAGGAAATACCTCAACTACAAATGAAGCGTAATTTATGGAAACGAGAGAGGGGGGGGGGGGGGGGGAGGGTTTACCTGATTTGTGCATGCTGCATAGAGTGCGAGTGGGGGAACGGAGAATGGGTAGTAGTAGGGGTTGATGGATATGAGGGTGGTGGGGAGATGTGAGAGTGCGGGAGGGTTTGGAGTTGAAGAAGGTAGGACGAAGGGGAGGAAGGTAAGTGAAGGAGGAGGAAGGGATGCGTGGGAGACTGCATGAGTGTAATTTGAAAGGCTCAACTGCAGGGACTTGGAGTTGAGCCATTTGGCTTTGTCTGTGTTCCCTGTTTTTTGTTGTTTGGAAGGGAAACCTGGGAAATGGAACGGGAGAAGAAGGAACCAGGAAGTACTTGCGATTGCGGGCTTGCTTGTGCTTTCAAATAATAAAAGGAGAAATGATATCCACTGCCACATTTATATTATATACTTATATTAAGTTAAAAGTTATAAATTAATATTTAAAAAATTATAAATTAATATGTAAAATATTTTTACTTGTTAGTTTATAATATTTTACATACTAGTTTATAACTTCTTACACAATAATTTATAATTTATAACTTGGTGTAAATGTGGTGGTAGTTATATATCACTCCTCTAACAAAAGTGTTATCTTTTTTAAATTGTAAGAGTGATTCACTTTTACTTTTACAATTGAGAAAGCATCATTTTAATCCTCAAAATTGTAAAAGGTTATTCAATTTATTTTTTTGGCAATTCAAGTTAGTACCCAAGAACAGTACTATAAGGACTAATTTAAATCACTTTTAACAATTTCAAGAACTAAAATAATATTTTCTTAATTTTAATGACTAAAATGAATCACACATATAATGTTAGGGACCAACTTGAACATTTAATTTTTTTCAAAATGTTTAAATTAAGTTAATGTTTTAGGTTTAATTATTATATTATGGAGGTAATTATAGTTTCACACAATTTTTAACTAAACCCCCGTAATTTAAAAATTTGTAATGAAATCTTTATAGTATAAAAAATTTTCAATTAGATTCTTATAGTTTAAAAATTTATAATCAAGTTTTTATTCTCTTTAAAAATTTTGAATCAAATTCCTATACTGTATAAAATTTTTCAATGCAGTCCCTATATTTGTATACAATAGAGGGACTTGATCACAAAATCTAAGTTATATGGATTTGATTGATAATTTTTATATAATATATGAACTTGATCACAAATTATTAAATTTTAGAGAATTGATTGAAAATTTAATCTTATAGAGTATAGAGGAATGATACTCACACACCAAAATACATACACCGTATACTTACACCATGTAAAAGGATAACATTTTTGTATAGAGATGTATTGTATACGGAGGGGCAAAATTGTCAACACAAGAAAAGGAAAAAATCCCAAAGCCACGCACACGTGCGCACACATTTGGCGATCCCCTCTAGCTTTCCCTCTCCCGAAATAGAAGCTTCCACAACCCCACCTCTCCCACGTTACACCCCTATTTCAGCATGGTCTCAGTTAATCAAACAAGCCACACAAGCTTTTCATTTCGCCTACATTCGAGCTCACGTTCTCTCCCCCTGACTGTGGTCTCTAAAGCTTTCATTTCCCATTGAAATCGCTGACCCATTGTTCGTATTCTTGCTCTGACAAAGTTCGTGTTCTTCCTTCTGCCATTTGCATTGTAAGTAGTAAAGAGTTACATTTTTTTTTTTTTTTTTGCAGAAGATTTAGTATTTGGTTAACGGTTTACAGCTTTTATGTGTAGGGTTTACAACATTTGTGTACACAGGTTTACAAAATTAGTGGGTTTGCTCATTTGACTTGAAAATTGTTTAAACATTTTTGAATAGATGTAGATAATTTTTTAATATGGTTTACTGGTTTTGTATAGTATTTGTGTTGAAAAAGGTTTAAGGTTTACAAAAAAATTTATTAAGCCCTCAAAATTTTTTTGTTTAGGGTTCATGGTTTGGGAGAAAGGTTTAGTAATTTTTTATATTAATTTATTTTTGTATATTGGTTCACAACTTCTTGTGTTTTGGTTTTGCAATGTTATGAACCTAGTACACAATTGATTTTGGGGTGGTTTACAACATTTTGAACAAGATTTACAGCTTTTTCTTTGGTGGTTTATAACATTTTGAACAAGATTTATAACTTTTTGTTTGGTGGTTTACAACATTGTGAACAAGGTTTACAACTTTTATCTCGCTAGTTTACAACATTTTGTGCAAGGTTTAAAACTTTTGCTTTGCTGGTTTACGACATTTTTTTTGCAGGTTTACAACTTTTTTCAAACTGGTTTATAACTTTTTGTTTGGTGGTTTACAATATTTTGAACAAGTTTACAACTTTTTCTTTGCTGGTTTACAACTCTTTCTTTGCTGATTTACAACTTTTTCTTTGTTGGCTGACAAACTATTCTCCTACTGGTTTACAATTGTGGTTAGATTGGTTTATAGCTTTTTGTCCACTGGTTTGCAAATTTATGAAAAATGTTTACACGTCTTGTGCATTGATTTACAGCAGTTTGTACAAAGGTATACAACTTTTTTGTGCATGGTTTACAAATTTCAACCCCCAAATGGAATAGTTTCTATTCACATACTTTGAGGTTTTGTGTACAACCATTTGTATATTTTTGTGTGTACTTGCTTACCTATTTTAGGTGGCTCTAGCAGGAAATTTGTGTATTTAAATTAGTGATATGATGGTGAAAAATTTTATCATTTTGTTTTTCAGCAATATCGCAGAGATAGCTCTTCGCAAGAGTATTGAAGTTGCGCAGGGCAGCAGTGGGAAAAAGGCTAGGCTTGTAAGTGTATTGGCATTAGAGTATTTGTCAATATTGTATATAATGGTTATGTATGTTAGTTTGTTGCATTGGGCATAATTAATGGTAATATTGTGTCAGCTAATATTTTGTTTATGTTTATTGTGACGTGCAACCTGCATTCTCGACCCGATGCTCCCCTACGATGATTGTTGATTTGTGGGATAAGAGTTTAATTGTCTCTCAAAAAGAGCTAGTTCAGGCCATGGGCTTTGGAGGCCTTTTTGAACTGAAGATGAAGCAAAAAAATAGGATGTTCATCTTGGAGGCCATAAAGGCATTCGATCATGTCAAGCGATGCATCATTTTGAGCAATAACCGTGCACATTCTGACCAAATCTGTGGGTTTAGTGCTTGGGCTTCCTTGTTCTGGTAATAAGTTAACTAAACTTGGTACAAATGTTTCATATTTTATTTATTTCTATTTTTGCAAATGTACGTTATGATTCCATGGAAATTATTTGTATTTAAAGGTGAGGAAGTCAGACAAAATGCATCGAACGAGGAGTTGGTAGTTCTGTAGGAGTTCCAAAAGAAAACTATCAAGGAGTTGGAGATGATCATTCGGGAAGGCACAACAGATGACATGTTTAAGAGAGCCTTCATCCTTTATGTGCTCTGCACATTCTTTTGCCCATCCATGAAGGGGTCAACAACCTTTAAGATGTTGGCCCATGTACTTGATGTTGATGACCCTAGAAAGTACAATTGGGGTCAACTTGTTGTTGACACTTTGGTTGATAGCGTGAAAGACTATAAGGCTGGCAAAGGGGTGGTGAGGTCAATTGGAGGGTGTGTGTTCTTCCTAATGGTATGTCAAATTAATGGAAGTTTATGTCCATAATTAGTGGTACAAGAACAAGTTAAGTAATTAAATTAATGATTGCAACAGGTTTGGTACCTCTAGTTAGCATTTGGGTCACCTTCAGGAAACAACGACCCTCCACTGGTCAAACACTGGACTAAGGATGTTGCCCAAGCTCGATTCAATGATCGGAGGAGGAATGAAGAGGTACATTAGTGCTAACTTTTGTGTAATTAAAAAGGTAAACATGGCCAATTGCTGTGTGACTGAAATTTAACCCATGTGTTTATAGGGTCTCGCCAACCCTACGAAGGACAGTGTTGATGGCGTTGTGAAGGAGTTTCTTGACACCCACTTCGAGTATGAGGTACTTTGATTTGCATGCAATATTCACATAGATGTGTATATTTTTATGCATAGAATTTGCCGTTACATAACAATGATTTAAATTTAAATGAACGATTTGAATTGTTGTTGTGCAAGACCTTAATGAAATGGTGAATAGGGTCATTAAGATAGTGTTGAAGCAACAGAGAGAGAGGATAGAGGGGAAGATGTCTTCTTTATCAGAGAAGGCTCCTTCCAAGCCAAAGAAGGCCTCTTCTAAGCCAAATAAGGCTTCTCCTTTGGCCAAGAAGGTGGATGTTGCATTTGTTGAGTCACTCCCTCCACCAAAGAAGGCTTCTTCTAAGCCAAAGAAAGCTTCTTCTAAGCCAAAGAAGGCTCCTCCTTTGGCCAAGAAGGTGGATGTTGCACCTGTTGAGTCACCCCTTCCACCAAAGAAAGCCCAATCGGGAGCTTTCGCTGATGATGATTCAACTGAGAGTCATAATACTAGTCCTCTGGTTGTGTAACATCCCCTGCTGCTTTATGGATTAACGACTGTCCCCACAAACCAACACGGGTCTTTTTAGCGTGCTTTGTCCTCACTCGCATACTTCCTAGGAAAACTTCCCAGGAGGTCACCCATCCCAAAATTGCTCCAAGTCAAGTACGCTTAACTGTGGAGTTCTTTCAGTTTGGGCTACCGAAAATAAGATGCATCTTGTTGGTATAGGTAGTATAAATCAATTCATATAAGCCCTCCTTAACTGTATAGTCCCATACCTATACAGTCTCAAGATCCCTCTCATTCGGGTGTGTAATCGGTTCATTCATGTACCCCTCCGCTTTGAAGTGCCAGAGCCGCTCCTTGTCCGTGCCTCCTTGCACCGGCGATCACTCCCCGACTTCGCAATCCCCGGGCGTTACAGGTTGAGTCCGCTGATGTAGCTGAGGACAATGGAGGTAGTTTAAGTGAGGGCTCAATTGCTAAAAAGAGCACTTCTACCTTGAGGATCCTTCCACAATATGTGCACATTATGTACTTGTTTTGTTTATGTTAATTTTATTTTGTGGAAGTGGATAGCATGTCATGGGTTGGAGTTTATCATGTTTTCATGTTTTGGTCTAATATTAAATAGGAGATGCACTCGGAGGAACGTGCAGATGTCGGAGGTACTCCTTCCCAAGGTTTGCAACTTTTGGTTATGGCCAAGGATGTTCCCTTATCCCATACGAGCATTCAGCTTCCATCATCGAAGGTAATTTGTATTTTTTATAGAAATTTGTAAGGGTTGGTTTTTTTCATGTTTTGTCTAGCCTGTGTTGCACATGATGTGTACAGTGTTTGGGTAATGACATATTGTGTGGTTTTTTAGGAGATGAATGCATTAATTGTTAGCCCATTATCCGTGGACAAGCCTGGACAAGCTTTAGCTTCATCTTCTGCTTCCCAAACAATAAGCACCAGTAAGATTAAGGTTTCTGATGTAGTGGTTGATGCCGTATATGCTTACTGCACAAAGAACCATAGTAGGCATAAGAAAGGCAAGAAAGGAAACAATTCACGCGAAAAAGATGAGTAAGTCCTATCTTTTTGTTGGTTAAGATCGTTTGGGATTGCTTAATAGTTTAGTTTAGATGTTTAATGATTATGGTTGACAACATCGACTTGGCTAGTTTACAGCTTCTTCTGTGCTGGTTTACAACTTTTTTGCACGAGGTTTACAACCTTTTGTTACAGGTTTACAACTTTTAATTAAGAGGTTTACATGTTTTTGGCCAGACGTTTACAACTTTTTTGACAGAGGTTTACAACTTTTTTTCAGCGGTTTACAACCTTTTTGAGAAGTTTGCAATTTTTTTGTAAGAGGTTTACAATTTTCTTGGCAGAGGTTTACAACTTTATTCTAGAGGTTTACAACCTTTTTAAGAGAGGTTTTCAACTTTTTGGCAAGAGGTTTACAACTTTTTTTTTACAGGTTTACAACTTTTAAATAAGAGGTTTACAAATTTTTAAACCTCATTTCCAAAACTGCATTCTGGCCAAGTTGGCAACCTAGTTTGTGCTGGTTTACAACTGTGTGTGTGTGTGTGTGTGCTAGTTTACAACAATTCATGTATTAACCAGTTTGTTTGTTATTGCTTAGGGAAATTGTCAATATTGATGAACATTTCCTTCACTGCAATGAGTTTCAAATTCTAGCACGAAGACAATGGATAAGCAACTTTGTATGGAATATGTAAATGGCCATGTTTTTCTGTACGATTATGGTGATCTCTTTCTGACTAATTGTCTTGTCTTTTGCTTGTAGGTTGTTTTCTTCCATGTCAGGTACCTTAATTTGTATGAGAATAAGAAGCCTAACCCCAACATATTCTATATGAGTTCTTGGTTTGCGGTATTTAGAACTTTGTTTTTGCATTTCATGTTAATAAATGATAGGAGTCAACTCATGTTTTGGGCTATGGATATCAATGTTTTTGGATATGTTGTTGTAGGAAATAGTCACTCGCGATGTGGATAAGCACATGGAGGGAAAGGCTCCCCTATTAGACCCTGGTTTATAAAAGGCATATTTTGATGGGGATTTGTCATGCTGAAATCTGGTATGTGATATTTTTCAAATTGGATGCTAAGGTAATTTGCATTATTTAATTTTGAAGGATAAAGTTTCATGAATGCCAGTTCATTGTGTTGTACACGGTGTTACAAATATTTGCTCTTTGCATGTATAAAGACCATTGGTGGTGCTATGTCCTCAATTGTGAAGCCAGACTAGTGTCTGTTCTGGATTCACTGGGACGTGGATCCAAAGATGAAGATAACCCTGAGAAGGAGACTCTAACTGAAAAGGATGTCCTGGACTCTCTCATTGTATGTTACTTATGTGGCACAATTTATTTATGCATCCCTCTTTCAACTGGATTTTGATTATTCACACTGTTAGTGATTCATTTTGGCAGGTTATACGATTCAAAGAGTTGCTGGTATGGCTCGACCCAAATCTGGACCCAGCATTTGAGCTTAGTTGAAGATACAGCCCCTGCCTATACAACCAAACAAGTGAGTGATCATATACCCTAGCATTTGCTTCTGTTACCAATAAATATGTGTTGATTGTTTCAACCTTTATTATCTCCACATTCCATCATGCAGAGACGATTGTGGTGTATATGTGATAAAGTACATGGGGATGTGGGACAGGGTTAGTACATATGAGGGGGGTCTGACCATGCTTGTATAGGATGAGATAAGTTCCATGTTTTATTTGGAATCCTTTAAATTCCTAGTAAGTTGTGGACGTGTATGGATAGTTGTTGCTGTCTATTACCACAAGTTTAGCTGGCGAGCATAAGGCGTAACTTATTGGTTGGGTGGGTGATGGATAGGGAGAACAAATTTAGGGATAAAGTCATTTCAACAGTTGAACCTCAAATAAGGGCTGCGGGATTTGTTCCTGCATCTACCGATGGTCCAACTGCTGAAGAGGCATCCAACCCCACTTAACCAGAAAAAAGGACATATTCCTGCACGTGGGCTAGGCAGCTCGGGCCTCAGCTAACCATCCTGTATACCACATCACATGTTAGGCCCAGGACAAGGAGGAAGACGGCTGATGGTGATTGATTTGTATGTAAATTATGGGTTAATGTTTTTATTTGTTTGGATATTTGCACCATTCTTTGTGGATGTGTATATAATCATTGCCTTAAATATATTTGTAGATGGGTTAGGACTTTGTATTTGTTTAGATATTTCCACCATTCTTTGTAGCCATGGGTATATTTGTTGTAAAGTAGTCAATAAAAAGTTGTAAACCTGTATAAAAAAGTTGTAAACCTGTGGGAATCCTATTGTAAACCTATATAAAAAAGTTGTCAACCTCACATAGAAAAGTTGTAAACCTATAGAATTAAATTGTAAACCTATGGGAAAAAAGATGTAAAACTAGCATAAAAAAGTTGTAAACCTATGGGAAAAAGTTGTAAACCTCATGTAAAAAAGTTATAAACCTCACATAAAAAAGTTGTAAAACTGTGGGAAAAAAGTTGTAAACATGTAGAAAAAAGTTGTAAACTTGTAGAAGTAAAAAATTTGTAAACCTCTCGTTGAAAAGTTATAAACTACTAATTAAAAAATTATAGCCCTGTAAATTAAAGGTTGTAAACTTATGAATTAGAAGTCATAAACCTATGATTAACAAGTTGTAAACCTCTGAAATAGAAGTTGTAAACCTGTGAGAAATCACATGGCAAACCAATGCTTAGATATTATGGATGTTTCCATGACAAAATACATGCACATGAAATCTATTCTTATAAATTGATAAAGTAACATGGAAGACCTACTGATGTACTAAACATAATGGCATTCAAGAATTTTTTGAGCGAGCCTCGCATGAAGACAACCTAGTTAGTACAAATCTTCATCAGACAAATCACTGTCAGTAGCATAGTTCGGGTTGGTTTCTATGGCCTCCAAAAGATTGGCTATTTCAGCGCCATCAAATGCACTTCTCTCGGACCTAGCTGAATCAATGGCCTTTTTTTTATTCAGCCTGATTTGCATCTGGTTGTTCTCGTGTCGAATCATATTAACTGCCTTCTCTTAACATAAATGGGCTATCTCTGATTATAGTAACGAAACGACGCTTTGGGACTTTTACGTAATTGGTAATCAACTCGATCCTTAGCCTGTTACTCTCCTCGAATCCATATGCCTATTCTCGCTCATATGTGTGGATGTTTCCCATACAGAAGCGCTTTACAGGGCGCATATAATATTTGAACACGTTCTTTTCTAGAGCCCACACCCGATCCATGCAATCAAATATCTTATCAGGGGAGTAAAATAGCGTGAGAGGAATCTCCTAAAAGGAAGAGTTTATGCCATCCATGCTTTAAACACGCTTATAGTAAGATATATGGCATCTAAGTCCCCAACAACAAGTTGCAAGTGCTTGTGTTTATAAGCAAAACTTTCACATAAAAACAGATGTGCTAAGGTTTACGAGTGAGACAAATGGTGGACACGCGATTCATTCACGTGTTAGTTTTTTGAGAATCCTGAATGCTTACTTTGCAGATTTCACATAGGAATAGTTGGGGGGTAATTTCCAAGGAATGTGCACACACTGCCACGTAGAATATAGGGTAAATGAGTGGATAGATTGTATCCACTCGATCACACGAAAAAAGATATGGGGTTTGGAAGGATGTGTACATGAATTAATGAGCACATCCTGTCTGGATTGATGGATGCATGCTCCTCTTCATGAGGGCACAGTGTGTGATACATATGGTTCATTTAAGAGTTTCCCATTATTTATTAATAACTTCATGTGCCAAAAATAACTGTGAGTTCACTATTAGAAAGTACCATTAACAACATGAGTGATTACAGATACTGTAACGCCTTGTTTTTCTCTAAACTTTTAAATGACCAAAATGCCTCTGAGGTCATTTTACCTGAAACACAAGGACGACCGGCCTCGGCCATCCTCATAGGGCTTTTATGATATATGAAGAGGAGTGTATGTATATGAATGCTTAACAAAACAGAAAACTCTCGTTCTGAGGTTTCTGTGCGTAAATGACCAAAATACCCTTGCATAGATTTAAGGTAGTTTTTAAGTTTTGTTTTGACCCGGACCTTGCCCAGAGATCTAAAATGATGATGTTAAGGCATGTTTCATGGTTGTTTAAGTCCCGAAGGCCCCGGGAAACTTTTGGTAAAAATTATGATTTTGCCCCTGCTTAGTGCATTTCAAGCGTAACGAGTTACCTAACTCAAAACCTAAGCAATATTAAACTCTAATTAAAAGTTAATTAATTTCCATAATTAATCTAGAGCTACAATAATTATTTGAGGTTAATTAGAACCTAAAATTACTTACGGAAACTCAAAACCCATTTCTCGTCTTTTTCTCTAAAAAAAAGCATTCATAAATAGTGTTTTCACTATTTACACTCTTATTCCCAAGGAAGGTTGTCACTCTCAAATCACCATGACTAAATTGGAAGAAATATGTCATTCAAAATTCAAAAAGAATGAATTGTTTATATAGTTATTCAAAGCTTTCAATCAAGCTTTACAATCAACCATGCCTTCCATGCTTTCTTCCATACCTTTGAATGACAACACATGAAGATATTTTATCTTCCTTGTGGCCATGAAATCTTCTCTCCCTTAGCCTCATGATTTTCGGCCACCTCTTCCTCCTTTAAAGGAATTATTTCATTTCATGTCATTTATCATATGTTGCTTTCTTTTACAAGCAAAAGCCATGCTTGAAGTTTGCTTGCCCATGCTTCCATCACATCACCATACCACTAAGCCAAATTCTCTCACCTCATGGAGGCCACATGTAACACCCTAGTAATTAACCAGATACACCTAGGTTGAATCTGATTAATGACTAGACTTTACTCCTTGCTTTGGTTCTTTCTTCATAATTTGAAAATACTTAGTGAAATTACGAGCCATTTTTTTTTAAACACATAATTGAAAACGTGAGCCGAGTACAACGTGAACGAGTAAGCGGAGTATAATAAGACGTTTAAGAATATATCACATCATATCACTTAGGCTCCATCATATAACATCCATAAGCACATTATAGCATATATTTACATACAATAACCTCACTCAAAGGGTGGGTTATGTTCATACATCATTATCTTATGCAAACCCATAAAAGAAAATATACTTAAGGAAATACATGCCCCTAAACTAGATAACTCCATAAGCCGGGAACGTTATCCTAAAACTAGGGTGCATGATCACACATAAATCTAGTAAGAACCCTCTATGGCCCTTTGTCCTGGAAATGGGGAATAAATCGATCCATCGATGAGCTCCTCGGGAGGGACACGAGATGCACCAAGTTTGGGGTCGCATGGGCGACCTTCTTGCTAACCTCGGTGAACAAGCTGTTTCCTCACTACCTCTCTTACACGTGTGGGAGTAGGAGCAGAGCTCTCAGAATATACATGAGTAGAAGTGTCCTCTGAAGGACCAGTTACAGAATACCTCATCTCGGGAACATACTGAAATCCATGGACAGCAGATGAAGCGGGATAAGAACGTAACATCCTTTCATCAAGTGGGCGTGCATGTTCGAAAACCATTTCATCGCCATAGGGAGAAGTAGGAGAGAATCGATAACTAGGGACAGGATGTGCAAATGGACGACCTATGTAAATAAGAACTGCGCACTTCCCTTCAAAATGATACGAGCGATGCACCGGATCATAGTGGAATTCCCAAGTAGGGGTATCAATGAACAGGACGAATGTCGCCATTTGAATCTGGAGACAATGACGGAAATAAAGAAAAGCGAGTGAGAATCTTGCTAAAGAATTCTCAGTAAGGTACCTCCTTCTACAGTGTCATCATCAAAGTCCCCAGGAACCTCGGGATTATTCTAAAATAGTGAGCATGCAAAGATTCATTTTAAGTTCGGACAAATACTTAACCGAGGTTCGTCAATTTTTAATCATGCGTCTTATAATGCATCTTATTCTTAACATGTCATATTTACAATGAACTTTTCCTTTATCATTACATCATATTCCTCATTATCATTATCAAAATAACATGCATAAAAGAACGTCATATAATATTAGCTACATGTGGACATAGTGCACATATTTCATTTCTTTAGTGCCTTAGGTGACTTAAAATCTTATCATCATCATTATTTTCCTTAGGCCACCCTATACTCCACCCTTTTGGGAGTAATTTAGGTTATGAGCTCATACTTTACTAGTCGTCACTGGCATATACTTATCCCTTTTGATAAGCTAAAGTCCCGACTCTACCCTTTTGAGAGAACGGGTTAGGGGGCTAAAATCACATTTTCACCACCTATAGTTTGATGGTTCCAAAGGATCATTTTCTTATAAGTTTAAGTCACCATCAAATCTTTGCATGTTATATCATAATACAATTCATAAACATCATAACATTTTCTCATTTATAGTCTTAAGCTAGAATAATATATATCAACTGTAATCATGCATATGGGAGATTCCCAGGAAAGAGAGGTGGGTCACAATGGACACGCTTAAATACTAAGTCTTTCCTTAGCCAGAACCTTTCCAAATTACACTTTTACAACGATACACTTTCTTCTAGCAACAAAGGTAAATTTTACATAATAAAGAACATTTCATGTATAAGCATTCTCATTATTTGCAACAGCAACTATAACATGCAAGCCAGGAAATCATTCAATAAGCATCCAATCCTTACATAGAATTATCAATTATAGAACTAATTAGTTACTAAACCAATTATGAATCATTCTCTTAACAATAAACCATAATTATCACAACTTCAATCATATCAAATCATTATCACACATTGATACATAGAATCATATTTTAAGTGCATATAAATTACTAGTTCCCCGTAAAATCCTTGCAAAGCCTTAAAACTCATTTAGAAACTAGTTCTTTTGTCAAATTTGGGAGGATCTTCACAATTAAAATTCTCACTTAAGATAAAAGGAGTAAGTCTTGAGCTTTAGAGATTTAGGTGACATCTTAGAATTATAAACATGCTATGCAACCTTATTTTAATCTTATCTTTATAAGGTGATAGCTTGGAATTATAAACATGATATGCAATTCCATTTTTTTATCTTTAAGATTTAAGGTGATGACGTGAAAATTAAACATGATGCAAGAACTTGAAATGTAAACATGATACAAGAAACTGGAGCGGCGGTAATCCGCACAGGACGAGTAGAGGGAGAAGAGAATATTAAGAAACCGGAGCGGCGGTAGTCCGCACAGGACGAGTAGAGGGAGAAGAGAATTATTAAGAAACCGGAGCGGCGGTAGTCCGCATTGCAACCGATAGAGGGAGAAGAGAATTATTATTACATCTTTGTAAGCTCCAATCTCAAGACTTTTTAAAGAATAAATTCTTTAACTCCAATAATCATATTTCTTTGCTTGTGATACATGGGCAAGTCTTTGAGCTCTAGGATCTTTAGGTGATGGCATAAAATAAACATGCCATGCGTTGATTCTTTTAGCCATTATAAAATATAGTGAGAGCAAAAATTAAATATGAGATGCAACCTCTTTATTACCTTGAAAGATTAAGTGATGACTTGAAACATAAACATGAAATACAAGCTTGGAATTTAAACATGAGAAATGCAAGTTCATTTATTCATTCTTGAAAATTTAGTGATGACATAGAAGGTAAACATGGTTATGCAAAGCATAAACTTAATCATGGATGCAAATTCATTTTGTTTCTTTACTAGAGCTCCTTCAAGACTTTAAAAGAATTATAAATTCAACCCAATACATATCTTAACAAGAAATAAAACATAAAAGGAAAATACATCTTTCAAGTTCTAAACTAAAAATCTTTGTTTTAGCATCATAAAGCATTATTCTTTAAAGTTTTGCATCAAGTGGAATTTTCAAGCTTTAGAGACCTAACTTGTGATGGATTTACAACCCACCCTCAAGGTCCTCATCATCAAGCCATCATCTTAGTTCCACCTAGGCCATATGGTTGAATTGGTTAAAGAAAAATTGAAGAAGAAAACCAAAATGAAAAGCTAAGGTAAGTTCATAATTTCATCATTTTGAGCTAAAAACACAACTCCTCAAAGCATAGAAATAAATTTAGAAACTACTCCCTACCTAATCTGAGTTGAAGAAGAGGAAGAGAACTTGGTTTCTTGAAGTGAAATGAAACAAAATCTCTTTGAAAAATTGAAGAAAGAATTCAGCCAAAGAGGAGGAAGAAAGAAAGTTTTTGGTGCTCCTAAAAACTAGTTATGAACCAAGCATTCCAAGACCACTCAAGCAAGCCTATTTATAGAAGATTTTGAGGCTTCTAATTGGCCAACATGATGAGGTAGTGGACGGAATTTTGCAGGAGAAATAAGGGAGGAAAAATCATTTTAGACAAAGTTGTATGAAATTAAGGAATTATGTCTCTTATGGTGACATTTTGGCATTTTGTTTTAGTGCAACTTTTGGCAATAATTCAGCTGCATAATGGCATCAATAATTTCGTCCATTACAGCCCAAAGAAGTGAAATTTGTGTGTTCCATGCATTATTTAGGTGTAGGCAAGGTATTCATGTAATTTAGAGAATTTACGGTTTAGGGTTTAAGTGAATTAGTAAGCAATTTGGGTGTTTTTGAGCAATTTTGGGTTCTAATCAATCTAAATACATAATTTTGACTCTAGATTAATATTTAGAATTTAATAAGCTTTAATTTGAGCCTAATATTGCTTAGGTTTCGATATACGAATCAAAAATCCCAAATTCAAAGCGCCAAAAACAGAGGCAAAATCGTACTTTCACTTAAAAACTGCCCGAGGCCACCCGAGCTTAACCAATGGTTAATCATGACTTAAAAACACATTTTAAAACATTTTAGTGAGGTTCGGGCTCAGTCGGCACGCACATCGGAGTTACAACCTTGAGGGCGTCTGGGTCATTTCGCGCATCGGAACTCAAAATTGAGATCCTTCTGCTCTATTAACACACATAACACAAACAATCCCTTATTATCCTCAAAATATCCCCTTGAGAATAGGTGGGCCCACGATCCTCATTTTCTGAGTAAAATAACTTCAGGGGCATTTTGGTCATTTTATACGTACAGAAATTCGGGATTTGCGACTCTCGCATGAATCATTCCTAACCTCTCTTCTAATGTTATATTCCTTTATTGAAGATTGTTCGGCCTCAAATCTTATGTAATAATTACCTACGGTAATTGAGTAATTTCTAATGACAGTAAAAATTACAGTAAAAATTAGGGCGTTACACCACACCTTTATTTTCCTATAAATACACTACACTATACAACCCCACTCTTTTGCTCACTTCTTGCAAAATCTCTAAAAGTCTCAAGCTTTCTTACTTCCTTCTTCTTCCAAGCTCTCAAGAGTTCTTCAAGCTTAAAGTTCTTCCTCTCATTTTCGAGAAACACAAGGTAGGGAACCTTTCTAAAAATATGTCTTTGATCTTTATGTTTGAATCTTGTTGGGAAATGATGAATAGTTGAACCTCTATGATGTTTTCTTTTTCGGTTTCTTCCTTTCCTTTTCCTCTAGATTTCTGCCTCAAGGCCTTGAATATGATGGCTTGATGATGAGTGCTCTCTAGAGGTGACTATGAGTTCATCTCACATGAGACCTCTAAAGCTTGAGTTTTTCTTAAAGAAAAGTTTCATCTTTTACAAGTTTAGTTAAGGATGAGGTTATGTTTCTCTTGAACATTTGGACTTCTCTTTTCCTCTTCATGTTTCGGCCATGAAGGCCTTTGGCACTTGGAAAAATGAAAGCTTAATGATGAGGATGTCATGAGGGTGCTTGTCACTTAGACAACCTCTAAAGCTTGAATCTTTCTTAAAAGGAAAGTTCCATCTTTTCCAAAGTTGAGTAAAAAATGAGTTTATGCCTTTCTTGAACACTTTTTGGACTTCTCTTTCTCTTCAACATTTTGGCCATGGAGGCTTATGGGACTTGGAAAAATGAAAGCTTGATGATGAGGGTTTCATGTTGACGTTTGTCACATGAATGAACTCTAAAGCTTGAAACTTTTGACTCTAAACTAAGTATGATTTCGGCCATCTCCATGATTCTTTGAGGTTATAATTTCTTTTGTTATCTTAGCACTAATAGTTTTCTTTTCGTGTGAGAATGAGTTTTGGGTTGGAACTTTATTCTTTCTAAAGTCTTGTAAGAGCTCTAGATAAGATATAAAAGTAACTTGCATTCACGTTTATTTTATGCTTTGCATAGCATGTTTACTTTCTATGCTATAACTAAATCCCAAGATGAAGAATGAACTTGCATAATGCACGTTTAAATTCCAAGCTTTGCATTTCATGTTATATTTCAAGTCATCACTAAACTCAAAGGCTAAGAATGAATGTGCATTTCATATCTACTTTACGCTATCACTTTACTTTCTAATGAACTATAAAAACGAAATACATGGCACGTTTACTTTTATGCTATCACCTAAAACTACTAGAGCTCAAAGATTTGCCCATTTCATCTTGAGAAAGGATAAATTTTGCCTCCATGAAGAATTGAAGCCCCAGAAAGGTTCCAAGAGAAACTAGCGACCTAGGTGCATTGAAAAAGAAGTTTTATACATGATTTGATGATTACTATTTTTCGGATCTACCTTAACAGTACCAGCCCCTTAAATTCTGTTTTGGGGTTACTGGTAATCGATTACAAGGCTTATGTAATTAATTACCGGAGTGCCTTGGACACCCGTATATGAATTTTTGGCCTGTGTAATCGATTACAAGATGATGTAATCGATTACACAATACTCTGGGAAACCCAGAACATGTTTCTGGACCCTAGTAATTGATTATCACTCCATGTAATCGATTACTCAGGTGTTCTTGAGGCCCTGAATGCATTTTCTATCTAGGTAATCGATTACAAGGTTCATGTAATTGATTATCAGGACCTCAAACTTCTCGGTTTTAGAAAGTTGAGCCAAGTAATCAATTACAAGGCCCATGTAATTGATTACCAGTATCTAAAGTGTGTAGATAAGTGTTCCTTCCTTTATGTGAATATGACTTGATGATCTCACATGCCTATTCTCGGATTAAGAATATGATGAATTGGTGCTTACCTCATGACTTGTATGATATTATGTGAACTATTATTCTTAAATGATAGTTTTATTTATTGCATGTGATTATTCTTCAAGAACTTAGAGATGCCTATGTTGTAATAATAGATATGTGACCTGTATGAACTAAGTGGCGTCTCAATAAACATGTTAAGACTTAAGGTGACTTAAACTATGAGAAAATGATCCTTTGAACCACCAAACTAAGGGTGGGGATGAGGCGATTCTAGCCCCATAGACCTGCTCTTTAAGTCGGGACCTTTAACTTATCAAAAGGGATAAGTCCATGTGCTAGTGATGACTAGTGTGGTATGAGCTCATAACCTAGAAGTTTCTCCAAAGGGAGATCAGTTAGGGTGGCCCCAGGAAGAAAATGATGAGGTTTTAATGTCACCTAAAGTAACCAAGATAAATTACCACATACCATGTTCTAAGAACTATGCTTCTATGTACCATGAAATATGAGTTTATGATCCATGATAGCAGGAACCATGATCTATGATTTTATGTACCATGAATTATGAATTATGTGCCATGATCCATGATATTAGGAACCATGATTTATGATTTTACGTACCATGATTTATGATTCAAGTTTCATGACTTATAGACTACGTAACCCAGAAGTTTTAGAATTAAAAGGAATGGGCCTCGGAGGTTAACAATTGCGAACTTCATAATTGAACCATTATATGCCCATGTTTTTACTAGGAAACCGAGGTTCCTGGAGACGTAGATGATGACACCTAGATCAGAGGAAAAACCCTATTGAGTTTCTTTAGTAAGAAATCTCACTCCCTCTATCTCTCTCTTTCCATCACGTCTTCAGATTTGGAAGGCGGCATTCGTGCTCTACATTGAGACACCTACGTGGGAGTTCCACCATGATCCGGAGCACGGATCTTATCATTTTGAGGGCCGCTGCACAGTTCGTGTTTTCATGTTCCCCGGACGGCCGTTTGCTCACCTTGTAGATAGCCACCTTTTCTCACCGATGTTACCTTATAGCGACGATATGGTTTTTGAGTGTGCTCGCACACGCGACAAAAGGATTCTTTTAAACCTACACTGCGGGCTTGGGCGTCGTACCTGAGTACGTACCCCATTTGCAGCATTCAGAAGATGACCCCTCGGAGGATTCACTCGCCCATATGTATGGAGAGGACTTTGCCCCACTCCCCCACGTGTGCCAGTAGGCAGTGAGGAGACAGTCACCCAACCACGGAGGGCTCGGATGCCTGAGATGCGACCCCACCGTGGAGGACATGCCCGAGTATCCACTCCTGCTGAGCTTCGCCTATGGATTGGCTACGTCCCACCTTACCCGTGACTTTAGCCGTATGGTTTAGAGGGTAGTCCTTAGTGCACACATGACATGTAGTTAGGATAAACCTTCTTTTGTGTTGAGGTTATCCATTTCAGATGCACTTGGGTATGGGTGTTTCTTTGCGTGTATCTTTTATGTTCCCATGTATTACCTGCATGTCAGTTGTATTAGCTTTTATGTATTGAACAGTCCTGCTATTATTGATGGGCCTATTATGTATTAATGAATAAGGTATTTCAGTATATGTGTCCATGATATTGTTTACTGAGCCTTTTCTATGTTTACATTTCCACACTTTACAATATCACTTAATTTCATTATGCACGGCTCATACTTTATCAAAGTTTTGTTAAAAGAAAAATTTGGCTCATATTTTCTGTAAGTAATTTCAAAGATAATAGAACTAAATCAAGAAGTAATGACTAATATTTGGCCTCAGTACATGCTAGTAGTATTGGGTTGAATATTAGGGTGTTACAAATACATCCTACGTGATCAGAGGTGGAGCTATGAGAAACAAAGAAGTAATGAAGGGGAATTACAAGCAATTAGTGCTGAGTAGGTTTAGAGGGTGGAAGAGTCTGAAGATCTACAGGCTAACTTGTTGGAACTTAGACTAAGAGTCCAAATTCCAAGCTTGACTGTAAATGACATGTGGTAGAGAGCCACAAATACATGTGAAATGGAGCAAGCCCTTCTGCATATCAAGCTTGAGAATAACATAATGGCCTTGCAAATGGCATGCTTTTCCATGCTCAGCATATACACAACTTTTGTAGAGGAAAATAGGAGAAGTTTAAGCCTGGTCGAAGAAGACTTGATCCTAGAGAAGGATGATTATTTATCAAACTCGAAGGATGAGTTTTGAGTGTTTATTTCATGTATTTTAATCTTGCACGCAGTTAATAAAGCTCGTGTAGAAGTAGTTGATTTAGTTTGAGTACCTTATTGGGGGTTGTACTTTTGTATCATCTTGGTTAAGAGTAATTAAATAGTTGTCATTCTTCCAAAGGTTTACAACTTCTAAGCATATGTTTACAACATTTTAAACTGTAATTTACAACGTTGTCAATTTAGTTTATAACTTCTTACTCTTTTGTTTATATATTTTTCATACAACCATAATAGCTCTTATTTTTGTTTCTGAATCACATTCGTTATCAGGTGTAGGAATTTTTCTATTTTTCAGGGGCTAATAACCTTTAAGCATAGGTTTACATGTTTTTAATTAGTGATTTACAACTTTTTGGTCAATGGTTTACAACTTTTTGTGCGTAGGTTTATAACTTTTGGCCTAAGATTTACAACTTTTTTTTTTCTAATCACAAATCTGCTGAGGGTCAGGAGTCCTTCCATTTTCAACGCAGGTTTACAACATCTGTTAAGAGGTTTACAACTTTTTGTGTGTAGGTTTATAACTTTTGGTCCAAGGTTTACAACTTTTTTTATGTAATCACAAATTATGCTGAGGGTTATGAGTCTTTTATGTAATCACAAATTATGCTAAGGGTTAAGAGTCCTTCCATTTTCAACGTAGGTTTACAACATCTGTTAAGAGGTTTACAACTTTTTATGTATAGGTTTACAACTTTTGGTCCAAGATTTACAAATTTTTTTATGTAATCACTAGTCATCTGCTGAGGGTTAGGAGTCCTTCCATTTTGAAGGTAGGTTTACAACATCTGTTAGGAGGTTTACAACTTTTTGTGCATAGGTTTACAACTTTTGGTACAAGGTACACAACTTTTTTACCTGTAATGACAAATGTGCTTCGGGTTAGGAGCCTTCCATTTACAACGTAGATTTACAACATCTGTTAACAGGTTTACAATTTGTTGTGCATAGATTTACAACTTTTACTCCAAGGTTTACAACTTTTTTTTTTCTAATGACAAATCTCCTGAGGATTAGGAGTCCTTCTATTTTGGCACAACTTATACATACAGTATTCGCTTATGTGAAATATTTAAAGGCACACATGGGTTAGCTCCTTCCACTCTTACATGATCCACCTATGCATCTATTAACAACCTCGTTGATGTGCCATGAAATAGTCCACCCAAAAATATAATCACAAGCCAAACAAATAATGCTTGTAACATGTAACACCTCGATTTTTCTATCTGAGCGAAAATGACCAAAATGCCCCTGAGGTCATTTTTCACCCAGAATTCAAGAACAGCCGACCCAACAGTCCTTGAAGGGTCAACTCAATGTTCAAAAGGGATTATGTGTGGTATGTATGCTAATAGAGCAGAAGAATCTCATTTTTGAGTTCCGATGTGCTAAATGATCAAAACGCCCCTGTGGCTGTTTAGCACCGATTGATGAGCTGATTGAACCCAAACTTCACCCAAAAGTTTTAAATGACGTTTTTATGAGTCTAGGCATGTCTGTTTAAGTCTCAGTGGTCCTGGGTAATTTTTGTGCAAAATTATGATTTCACCCCTGCATAGCGCATTTTGGGCCTAATGAGGAAATTAAGGAAACCTATGCAATATTAGGCTCTAATCAAAGATTAATTAATTTCCATAATTAATCTGGAGTCAAAATAACTTATTAAAGTTAATTAGAATCTAAAATTGTTTAGATTAAACTTAAATCCTTTTTTAAAACTCAAGATTCCAAGTCATGGAATCTTGAATAGTGTTTTCTCTCTCCAATTCCTTAAATTAAGGAATTGTGTCTACAATTGTTTATACTATATATAAAATGAGTTTTAATCTCACTAATGAAGCAAGACCACTCCCTAAATCATGTCTTGGTACCCTTAATTACCTAATTAGTTACCTAGAAGCTTACTTAGCAACTCCTAGTCATAAGCCTAATCAAAGATACACCTAAACATATCTCTAAACCACAATTAAATACAAGATTTTCCTCCCCCGTTGCATGAAGAAGCTGGCACCCTCTCCCCCATTTTTCATCACATGGTGATTTATTTTTACACACAAAAGACCATGCCTTGAGCCATACCCACCTTACCTCCACCCATACCTCACCATGCTCCACCATGCCTTGAACCATGCCTTTGAATGACACATTGAAAGAGATATTTTCCCTCTCTCTTCCTTCCCCTTGGCTGGCCACCTCTCCTCATTCCCAGCCTCTTATGTTTCATTTTCCTATAAATAGGCATCTAATGAAGCTTGAAAGAACTTTGCTCATTCTTGCAACTCCAAGCTTTTCTTCTTCAATCTCAAAGAGTTCTTCTTCCTCTTCTTTTTCCAAGATCAAACCCTCTTCCAACAAAAGGCACATTCAAGTTCAGGAGTGATTCAATGATTTCTATTCTTTTCTTTTGTTGATTCTCCTTTCCCTCTCCACTTTCCTTTTGGTTTTTGTTCATCCTTTTTCTTCTCTTTGGTTTTCGGCCTTAATGGCCTACACAATGAGAAACCATGGCTTGATGATGAGGATCTTGAGTGTTGTTTTCAAAACCATCATTTATTTGACCTATAAAGCTTGAAGGCTTCACTTTTGAAAAAGGTTTTTAGTAAACAAAGAAACTATGTTGGTTGTAAAGAGTGATCTTCGGCCTAGGACTCAGAGATAAGAAATAGATTGCATTCATATTTATTTTCCTTGCTGTCACCTTAATAATTAATCTCAAAGCCTACCTATTTCAACCTTAAAATTGATTGTTGATTTAGAGTGAAAACTCTAAGGGGCTTAGAGCACTAACATAAAGAATTGGACTTGCATACATATTTATTTTTCAAGTCATCACCTAAAGCTGAAAGATAAAAAATGAACTTGCATTTCATATTTACATTTCTTGTCTAGCATGTTTATGTTTCAAGCCATTACTTAAACTTAAAGATTAACAATGAACTTGCATTCTCATGTTTATTTTCAAGCCTTGCACATTTACTTTTCCTTGCCATCACTTGATAATGCTAAGATTAAAATGAAACTTGCATTAGCATGTTTATATTTATATCATCGCCTAAAGATCTAAGGCTCAAGACCTAACTCTTTCAACTAAATCTTGAAACTATAGGCATTTATCTTTGTAAAAATGTTTTGATTTCAAAGTGAGTGTTGGAACAAGGTTCCAAATAGTTTGAAAAGGATGGAATAACTTAGAAGGTGTTTTAAACTTAAATTTTTGTATTTCGAAGGTGCTGGTAATCGATTACAAGGCCCATGTAATTGATTACCAGAGAGTTTTGCTATACTCGGATATGAACTTTTGGCCTAAGTAATCGATTACAACATCATGCAATTGATTACATATTCTGGACTCAAGTAATTGATTACCATTCCATGTAATCGATTACCAGAGCCCTCAACTTTTCTGTTTTGAAATTTAAAGCTATGTAATCGATTACCAGAATCCAAAGCATGCAATAAACATTTTCTCTACTTGAATGACATGAAGCCATGATCTTATGTTGCTTAAATCTATGATTTTATATGATATGAATTCATGATCTTGTTTATACATGAATCTATGAGTTGTCTGACATAAACTGATGCGATATGTATGACTATTCATGAATCATAAGCATGTTTATTTTATAAGGCATTGATCTCTAGAGATAGAATTCATCCTTTGCATATTATAGCTTCATATGGAATATTAGAGATGCATATGCTAGAGATATATGAGGAACTAAGTGTGATTAATCTTGAGTCATGGCATGTTATGATATGTTGATGCATGAAACATGAATGGATATGTGGTAGGACATTGAATATTAGTTATGATTATGAACTTTGAAATGAGAAAGTACATAGTTCTTGCGGCATAAAGCAAATTTGAAGGAAATTCGGTGTACCATCGTTACGCTGCCAAATTTGCGTCAAATTTGAAGACTTAAGAAAGTTTTTGAAAACTCCATGAGATTTTAAATGTGACATAATACTGAGACACATTTCTCCCGCTCCGGTGGGGAGAAAGCAAATCTGTGAGGCTATTGACATTAAGCTTGCCAAAGTGGACAATTCGTTGTGTACTAGATACCAGTAGAGCGTTTCAAAGAAAGAAATATTTCTATGGACTCCCCGAATTAAAGGTTACGATAGGTGATCCTTATGCCCCCTAGCCCATACTCTAGAAGTTAGGATTATTATTATGTTATGCTTATCAGAGGATAAGGAAGAACTAGTGATGGCTAGTTAGGTATGAGCTCATAACCTAGAGATGTTTTAGGGTGGCCCCCATGATGCAAAGTATAATGGTTAATGTCACATAGTTAAGAAAAGAGGAAGTTCCACATGAGAAGTTACATGCCATTTTATGCCATTTATATGATGTTGCTTGATGTTATGCTTTATTGCTTTCTTGCATAATGTATTGTCATACATTCATGCTTTGCAATGTTGCATACATGATATTAAGACTCATTCTAAAATGAACGGGCCTTGGATGATTATGTTTAAAAACCTAATAATAAACTTTATGCATATACACCTTTTTACAATAAACCCAAGGTTTCTGGGGACATTGATGATGTCACTTAGATAGAGTATTCCCTACTGAGATTCTTTAGTAAGATTCTCACTCCTTCTCTTTTCCTCTCCTTTCCTATCACGTTTTCAGATTACGATGGTGATGTTTGTGGTCTTCATCGACACCCCGGTGTGGGAGGTTCACTTTGATACGGAGCACCAGTCCTACTATTTTGAAGGGCGTTGCACCATCAGAGTCTTCATGTTCGACCCTTTTGCACACCCAGTACCCAGCTACTACTTTTCCCCAACATCCCCTAATGGAGACAACATGGTTTTTGAGCGTACTTGAACGCGCAACGAGAGGATCCTCCATACCTACACCATCATATCAGCTGTACATGACTTCCTAGACTATGTGCCTTGCTTATAGTCTTCGGAGCCCTCGGAGAACCCACCGACCCACTCGTACAGTGAGAACTCTGCCTCGTCTCCCTGCTCATGAGAGGGTAGCGAGGAGACCGTGACTCAGTCGAGATTGGCCCGGAGGCTGGCCATGCCCCCCCGGTCACAGAGCTCACGTCCAGCCACTTCACGTGGCCACTCCTACCGAGATACACCAGTGGGTTGGTTATGTCTCGTCCTTTCCAGGACCACAGTAGTAGAGGCTCTTGGGGAGTGTTAGTGCACACACCACGCATAAACTAGGATAGCCTTCTTTTGTTCTAGAGGTTATCCATTTTAGGTGTGCTTGGGTAGGGGTGATTTCTTTTATACTTTCCATGTATTCTGCTTTTGGTTGTATTTGCTTTTATGATGTATCAAACTTATCCCGCCCTTCATAGGTGGGCAGTTTATTAAATTAATATAATAGTATTGTTGGTGTGCATATGATTGTCTAAAGATATGCAGTTAATTGATGTCCTTATTTATCGCTCTCTTTTGTATGAGGTACGCTTTATGATAACGCTCGTTTGAGATATGCGCGGCTCTTACTTTGCATTTATGTTTCAAAAAAAATTTACCCGTATTTTCCGCTAAGTATTTTAAAGAAATGTTTTAAAGAATGAGACTAAAAGAGTAATAGACTAATGGTCAACCTAAATACGTTCTAGGAGTATTAGATTGAAAATTAGGATATTACATTTTGGTATTGGGGCAATTCGGTTCTCACGGAGCCTGAGGATTGGACTGACTATGCTTCATAGGCATAATGCTGTAGTCATGTCATGTGTAGTGCTTAATAGAGACAAGCTATAAAGTTAGGTATGCATGACCCTTATTTGTTTGTGTGTGCCATGGTAACTAGCTCATTTCGCATGAAATATTGAGCTTGATCAACTCAGTGTTTGCTGTCTTATGTGTTAAGGAACCAATGGCATCCAGACGACAGACTAAGGCCCTAATCGAGGGGAACCAAGACAACGCAACTGCCACGGCTGTTCGAGATATGGCAAGAGCCATGGAACACATGCTTGATGTAACACCCTGAAAATTATTTAAAAATTAATGAGCTTTATTAGTCATAATTTCAAAAATTTGACATTTTTAACAATGATGAGGATAGTCTAAGGGATTTGTAAAAAAAAAAAATTGTGAATAGTAACTTGCGGGCCCTATCGGTCCGTCGAGACAGTCGAAACCCTAGAATTGAGCCCCAGTGATGCCCGAAATTGAGAAATTATATGATTATGGTTAGAAATAGGTGGAAATAAAGATTTTATACCCGAAAATATTTTTCGGGCAATGTTTGATTACCCGGGTGCACTGTTTCATCTATTCGGTGAAATTTCGGTGTGTGATTTCTAACACCGAAAACTAGTTAGATCTCTACAAAACAAATAAACCTATCCCTTCAAATCAAATGAATGGTTAAGATTCAATATTGAATTACAAGATTGAATCATAACCATTCATTTTACTTTATTGGCTTTGTAATTATCTAAACATAATATATTTTATTCCTTACTTTAATACAAGATAAACATCATTTTGGCTTCTTTAAGAAGCTCATTCTTGGCCATTTTCTTCAAGAATACAGCAGCTCCATTTCTTCCATGGCTAAGAGCTTCAACATGCTTTCAACTTCATATATGTTAGCTTAGAGTTACCAAAATCTAAAGATTCCTTCACAAAACTTGTTCTACACCTCAATACCTACAAATCTAACCAATTGAAATCTCAAATCCTCACCTTAATACCTCACTTCCCCACTGCCTAAGGAAGGTTTTGGACTGAAATTGGTGTCTTGAAGTGAAGGGAGATCACTTAGAACATCCTTTGAAGTATCAAGCTCAAAAGCTTTCCAAGTAGGGTTTTCTTTGGTCTTTTCTTTCCAATTTTATGATGGACTTTTCTGATTGTGTTTGGTCCTAAATTTCTAGATATATTGGTTGTTAATATGTTGATATTGATGTGTTAATTTTGGTGGAGTGTTTGGATGATGTTAAAAATCATTTTTGCTCAAGAGAAATTGAAATTTGCATACTGGATTTTCGGTTCTGTTCTAGGCAGCAGATAATAACGAATTTTCTGGGTGAATTGTGGGTGTTTTCATGAGCTATAAAAATTATATGTTGAAGGTAACATCCTAGGATAGTTCCATGAATTTTATTGAGCTCTGGTTTTGATTCCTAATGCCTTGAAAAATTCAAGAACCGAAGTTGTAACTATGCTACCTGAAATATTGAATCTGAAGCTGTGAACTTGTGACATTTTATTATCCTAGTAAATGATCTAATTATGAACTGAAATTTTTACAGGATATTAAGGACATATTGAAGTCCAACAATGAATTTTTATATGATTTTACATGATCATTATGTTCATGCATATAGAAATGTTATGCATGTATATGTGAGCTTGAGGATGATGTATGTGCTAAGTGAACAATGAAGTCCCCTTTAGTATAAAAAGGGCACGAAGAGGTCCCCAGTAGGGCACGAAGAGGTCCCCAATAGGGCACGAAGAGGTCCCCATTAGGGCACGGAAAAGTCCCCTTTATTATGTCAAGGGCACGAAAAGATCATTATGATTGCCATATGTATTCATATATTTTGTTAAGTTATTGGTCTTGAAGGAATTTCTATGATCTTGAATGTCATGAAATACATGTTTTAAGTGACTGAATAATAAAAGTAATCCACTTCGAAAGTATGATTTGGAACTTTAAAAATAAACTGTTATTATTTAATGCATGACCACCTTTTCTGAATAAACCAAAGTGGCTGGGGCGATGATGATGACATTATGATTGTGTAATTGGGGAGTTACCCTACTGAGAATTTTAGAATTCTCACCCATATGTGTTTGTGTTCCCGTGTCATCTCTAAGTTGATCCCAAGAACAAGGAGGCTACTTTATGAAGGGAAGTCGGATTTACAGTAGTTTATAGCTGAAGTTTGTACAGACTGTACTTAGTTATATGCTTATCTCTGTATTTATAATAGAGACTGGATGTGTATTAAAGCTCATAGAAGAGCTTCCTTTTGTACTTAACCTTGTAATCAATAAATGTTTGTTTCTTAGTCGTATATGTTAATAGAACTGCGATTTAGTTACTTCACTATTCAATCGAGCTTGCTATAGATATTTAAGAAAGGTCCGTTAATTTATAAGTAACAACTTCTCGAGTAGGATGTTATGACTTAAAAAAAATCATGTTGTACTTAGGAGGATGTTACATTTGAACGGATGAACCAGTAGGGAGACGCTGGGCGTGCTACCCCTACCATGGAAATGATCGAGCAAGCCCGTTTCGGTGAATTCCTCAAGGTTAACTCACCTGCCTTTCGAGGTGCCGTGGATCCCGACATGATTGATGAATGGATAAAGAACATGGAGAAGATCTATACCGTGGTTGCTTGTTCGGAGGAGCAGAAGGTCACGTTTGCCGCCTACATGATGAAGTTCGATGCCGAGTTATGGTGGACCAACACTTGGAGACTACTTGAGGCTTCCGGAACCGCCATCAACTGGGAGCTGTTCAAGACGTATTTCTATGAGAAATACTTCCCGGAGTCTGTGAGAAATGCCTAGGACATCGAATTCATGCAACTGACCCAGGGTAGGTCTACTGTCGCCTAATATACGGTGAAGTTTAAGGAACTAATCAAGTTTTCATGGGTGCTCCAAGGGAACCCCGATGAAGTGTGGAAATGCATGAAGTATGAAGCCGGATTGAAGACGGAGTTGAACTTTGCAGTGGCGCACATGAAGATTAGGGACTTCCCTACCCTAGTCAACAAGTGTCGGATCTTGGAAGAAGGGCAACGGAAGCTCAACGCTATAAGGACGGAGCGTGCCAAGGGGCTAGGACCACAAGTCCCAAGGTTACGGACCCACAACGACCATAGTGTGCCCCCAGTGCGGGAAGCACCACGGGAATTGCCCCTGCCTAGCTGAACAAGGAGTCTGCTTCAAATGTGGCAAGCCTGGCTACTACACAAAGGATTGCACAAACGGGAGGCCAATGGACCAAAACCCTAGGCCACAACACCAAGGGAGGGTCTTCATCCTCAATGCTGAGGACGCAGAGAAGTCCCACGACCTCATCGAAGGTAAGTACAAATTAAATGCTAAAACTGGTGCAACCCATTCTTTTATTTCACATGCTAGTGTCGAGTCTCTAAATTTAAAAGTTTCTAAACTCCCTTTTGATCTCATTGCTGCAAACCCCACTAATCTCCCTATAAATACCTACAATTGCTGTTTAAATTGTCACTTTACCGTTGAAAATAGATCCTTTATCATAGATTTAATTTGTTTACCCATGAAAGACATAGGCATAATCCTTGGCATGGATTGGCTTTATGTCAACCATGTATTGTTAGACCGTTACGCCAAGTCTGTCATCTTCCTTTCCACCTCTAGTAAAACCAGCCAACCTTTGGGACTATATTTAAATTCTGTAGAAGTCAACTGTAGTGGGAAGGAATCTGAGGGATATGTTCTCCTAGATGCTAGTGAAGTAGACTTTAGCAGAACCTAGAAGATATACCAGTAGTAAGAGACTATCTTGAGGTATTTCCGGATGAGATACCCGAGTTCCCTCCTGAGAGAGAAGTGGAGTTCTCCATAGAGTTGGTTCCTGTAGTAGGACCTATCTCCATAGCCCCATATCGGATGTTACCCCTAGAATTGGTCGAGTTGAAAACCTAATTGGAAGAGCTATTAGAGAAGAGCTTTATAAAACCTAGTGCTTCACCCTGGGGAGCCCCGGTCTTATTTGTCAAAAAAAAAGGATGGAAGCATGGGATTGTGCATAGACTGTAGGCAGTTGAATCAAGTGACGGTGAAAAACAAGTACCCTCTACCTAGGATTGATGACCTGATAGACCAGTTAAAAGGAGTGGTGATATTCTCCAAGGTTGATTTGAGGTCAGGATACCACCAGATTAGGGTAAGAGATCAGGATATATCCAAAACTGCCTTTAGAACTCGATATGGACACTTTGAGTTCATTGTTATGTTGTTTGGATTGACGAATGCTCCTATGGTGTTTATGGATGATATTAATAGGATCTTTAGACCTTATTTAGATCAGTTCATGGTTATTTTCATAGATGATATACTCATCTATTCGAAGACCCACGAGGAGCATGAGCATCATCTAAGGCTAGTTTTAGAAATTTTAAAAGAGAAGAAGTTGTATGCTAAGCTGTCTACGTGCGAATTCTGACTGGAGGAAGTAAAATTTTAGGGCATGTAGTGTCAAAAGGAGGTATAGCCGTTGACCCCTGTAAGGTTAAGGCAGTGATGAATTGGTAAAGACCAACCACCGTAATGGAAATATGAAGCCTTTTGGGTTTAGCAGGCTACTACCGTAGGTTTATAAAAGGATTTTCCCATATTGCCCTACCCCTAACCAGGTTCACTAGGAAAAACACCCCTTTTGTATGGAACCCCGAGTGTGAGAAAAGCTTTCAAGAGCTGAAGGAAAAGCTAACCTTAACCCCAGTTTTGGTTTTACTTGACCCCAATGTACCTTTCGAGGTATATTGTGACGTTTCAAGCAAAAGTTTAGACTGTGTTGATACAAAATAGGCAAGTGGTAGCCTGTGCGTCCAGACAACTTAAGCCTCACAAGTTGTGTTACCCCACCCATGACCTAGAGCTAGCAGCCATAATGTTTGCCTTGAAGATATAAAGGCACCATTTGTATGGTGTAAGATTTGAGATTTTCTCTAATCATAAGAGTCTCAAGTACCTCTTTGATCAAAAGGCGTTGAACATGAGGTAGAGAAGGTGAATGGAGTTTTTGAAAAACTATGATTTTGGCTTAAGTTACCACCCCGGCAAGGCTAATGTAGTCGCCAACGCCTTGAGTCGAAAATCTTTATACTTGTCCCACATGATGGTTAAAAAAGTTGAGTTAAAAGAGCAGTTTAGGGATATGAACCTAAGGATGTCTTTGACTGATGAAGGAATGAATATGTGTCACCTTAGCGTGACACGTGGGTTTAAGTAAAGAGTTGCCCAAGCTCTGATGAAGAGTTTAGGGAGACCCTAGAAGCAGTCAAGGCAGGCAAGTTGAAAGGTTTCGAGCAAGGCTCTGATGGTCTTTGGAGGTTTGAAGGGCGAATTTGTGTACCACAGGAAGGTAACCTTCGAGAGAAGATTTTGGAGAAGGCCTACAAGAGCATTTTACCATTCACTCTGGTACTACCAAGATGTCTCAGGACTTGAAGAAGATGTTCTGGTGGCCCGGATTAAAGAAGGATATGGTCACCTGGGTTAGTAAGTGCTTGGTTTGCCAAATGGTGAAAATCAAGCACCAAAAGCCTTCGGGTATATTGCAACCCTTGTCAATTCCTGAGTGGAAGTGGGAGAGTATATCTATGGATTTTGTGATGGGATTGCCTAGGACCCAAACTGGCCATGATGCCGTATGGGTGATTGTGGATCGACTGACCAAGTCGGCTCACTTTCTACTTATTAAAGTGACCTGCTCTTTGGATAAGTTGGCATAGTTATACATCCAAGAGATCATAAGACTATATGGAGTGCCGTCAAAGATAATTTCGGATAGAGATCCGTGATTTACGTTGCGTTTTTGGGGAGCTTTTCAGAAGGCGTTTAGTTCAAAGTTGTGCTTAAGTACAACATACCACCCACAAATAGATGGCCAATCGGAAAGAACGATCCAAACCCTGGAGGACATGTTGAGAGCATATGTTTTGGACCAGAGGGGAAAATGGGATAGATATTTGCTGTTGATCAAATTTGCATATAACAACAGTTATCACGCGAGTATCGGCATGACACCACCCTACGAAGCTTTGTATGGAAGGAAGTGTCAATCTCCCTTATGCTGGTATGAACCAAGGGAGCGTAGTCTGTTAGGACCCGAGATAGTGAAGGAAACGACAGAGCAGATCAAAAGGATACGGGATAAGATGCTTACCGCTCAAAGTAAACAAAAGAGCTATGCCGACAGGCGGCGAAAGCCATTGGAGTTTAACGAGAGAGAACACGTATTGCTTAGGATCACCCCCACTACAGCCATAGGAAGAGCCATGAAAGTCAAAAAATTGAGCTCCTGATTCCTTGGTCCTTTTGAGATTCTTTAAAGAGTCAGTTCAGTAGCTTACAAAATAGCCTTACCCCTAACCTTTCTAATCTCCACGACGTTTTTCACGTCTCTCAGTTAAGAAAATGAGTCCGACCCTAGACATGTTTTAGAACCAGAGCAAGTACAGTTAAGGGAGGACCTAACTTTCAATTTTCCGCCAATGAGGATCGTGGACCACGGAGTGAAGTAGCTGAGGAACAAGTCCATTCCTTTGGTGAAAGTGGCATGGGGACATGGCAAGTCAGAGGAGTACACGTGGGAATTGGAGTCAAAGATAAGGACAAAGTACCCAGAGCTGTTCTAAGGTAACGAATTTCGAGGACGAAATTCTTTTTGAGGAAGGGAGTAATGTAACACCCCGATTTTTTTGTCTGAGCAAAAATGACCAAAATGTCTCTAAGGTCATTTTTCACCCAGAATTCGAGGATAGTTGACTCGGCAGCCCTTAAAGGGTAAACTCAATGTTCAAAGGGGATTATGTGTGGTATGTATGCTAATAGAGCAGAAGAATCTCATTTTTGAGTCATGGCACATTATGATATGTAGATGCATGAAACATGAATGGATATGTGGTATGACATTGAATATTTGTTTTGATTCTAAACTTTGAAATGAGAAAGTACATAGTTCTTGTGGCATAAAGCAAATTTGAAGGAAATTCGGTGTACCGCCATTACACTGCCAAATTTCCGTCAAATTTGAAGACTTAAGAAAGTTTTTGAAAACTCCATGAGATTTTAAATGTAACATAATACTGAGACACATTTCTCCTGCTCTGGTGGGGAGAAAGCAAATCTGTGAGGGTATTGACATTGGGCTTGCCAAAGCAGACAATTTGTTGCGTACTAGATACCAATAGGGCGTTTCAAGGAAGGAAATATTCCTATGGACTCCCCGAATTAAAAGTTATGATAGGTGATCCTTATGCCCCCTAGCCCGTAATCTAGAAGTCGGGATTATTGTTATTTTACTCTTATCAGAGGATAAGTAAGAACTAGTGATGACTGTAACGCCCCAATTTTTACTGCTATGTAAAAATTATCAAAATGCCCCTAGGTAATTTTTACACATAATTCGAGGTCAAATAATCCTCAATAAAGGAATATGACATTAGAGAAATATCATAGGAGACTTAATTAGCTATTCGTGCGAAAGTCGCAAACCCCGATTTTTCTATACATGTAAAATGACCAAAATGCCCCTGAGGTCATTTTTACTTAGAAATCAAGGATAACCAATCTAAATTATCTTTGAGGGGTTAATTTTATTCTTGATGGGGATTATATGTGCCTTAGAGGTAAAAATCTCAATTCTCAATTTTTACTGTAAGTAAAATTACCGTTTTACCCCTGAACTAATTTTTCATGAAATTATATAATCTTTGAATTCGGTTTTCACTCAAAGGTTCAAAATAGCTATTTCAAGTATAATTTAAGAATTTTCAATAATTACAGGGGAGTTTTTTTATGTGAAATTACCTTTTTACCCCTAGTTGTACTAAATAGGTTTACTTGTGTAATTAAGATAGTATTAAAGCTCTATTTAAACTCAAATTGATTTTATTCATTAACCTTGAGTTTGAAATTAATTACCCAAGGTTAAAAATAATTATTGAGGTAATTAGAGTCTAAAATTACCTAAGATAAAATTAAATTATCTTTCCTTAATTATGAAAGCTCATAAAATTAGTGATAATTGAGATCAAAGTTAAGATTTTGATTTAGGTAAAATATTGTACATTTACATTTTCTTATCCTAAGTTTAGAACCTATGTTACAAAGTGATTTTTACTCATTTGAAATTAACCTCATTTACTAGTATATGATTTCTCTTTTTACCTTGTCTTGTATTGTCCTAAACACTTAATCTTTTAACATTTTCACTAATCTATCAATTCCTAATCTTTTACCTAAGTAAATACACATCTAATACATGGCTTACCACTTGTAAAACATTACCAATCTGATCCTAAAGGAATCAGAAACCAGTGGCCAACTTGTCTCCTTTTCACCATATTTTAATTATTTTTCCAACAAAGAAACATATCCAACCATAACACCATACCTTTAGCTTTCTTTCGCATTATTTTTGGCTATGTTTATTCAAAAGAAAACCCACCCATTTTAGCCATGATGTGATCAGCAACAATGTCTCCCATTAGCATCATATTTTAGTGTTTTCATCCATTATGCATGAACCAAATTATTACAAGAATAAAAGCATTCTTTTTCCATGTTTTCTTTAATTGAAAAATGAACTAAAAACTCCATTTTTCCAGCCACAAGGCAGCTGCCATACAGCCCTCCTTGGCCTATAAATATGAGCTCTTCCATTGCCTAAATGCACACACAAATATTCCTAGCCTTACCATTTTTTTACTTGATAGTTTTCTTACTCAAAGTTTGCTCACAGTTCTCTAATTCTCTTAATACTTCAAGCTTTCTTCTTCTTCCTCATTCACACTCAAGAGACTCCATTTCCAACCTCTAATCAAGTTCTAAACCTCAAGCATACACCTTCCAACCATAAATCAACTCCTAAACACATAACCTTCCCATTATCAAACACAAAAACACAAGAAAAATCCTTCCTCCATTTGCTCTAATCTTGGCTGAATTTCAAGGACACATCAAGGACATATTTTCTTCTCCTAACTTCTCTAAAGATCAAGCATTATCTTTTGATAGCAAGAAACAACTTGGTAGGGATTTTATTTCATGTTCTTTCTCTTATTCTTTCTTTATATTTTTGATTTTTATGATTTGATTATGACCATGGCTTGATGATGAGGAATCATGGTGGTGGTTGTGAATCCATCATTTAAATGAACTCTAAAGCCCAAGGTTTAATTCTTGATGTTAAAAGATTAATAAAGGAATTACTAAGTTTTGAGTTTTAAGCTTAACAAGATATAAAAATGAACTAACATCCATATTTATGTTTCAAGTTCTTGCACATCATATTTAAATTTCAAGCCTTGCGTAATCATATTTAATTTCAAGTTCATCATCTTAAATCTTGAAGATAATAATATGAATTTGCATTCTCATGTTTAAATTTCAAGTAATGCATTTTATGTTTCAAGTTATCACTAAACTTTGAAGATCTAAACATAAACTTGCATCTTCATATTTATATTTGAAGTATTACATATCATGTTTATATTTCCAAGTTATCACCTTATAATGATAAAGATTAAAAATGGATTGCAGAGCATATCTATGATTCTTGCTATCACCTAAATCTCTAAAAGCTCAAAACTTACATCTTTAATCTTAAATAGGAATTCTTACACTTAAATTAAGTTAATTTCAGCCTCTTGATGTTCTTGGTATTAAGATTCATTTATTTTATTTTTAAGGCTTTGATCTTGTCTTTAAATTACTTAAATAATTCTTGTTAGAGTTAGAAATCCAAAGATGTTAAAGATTGTGTTTTTCTCAAGCTTTTTGATTTAAAAATTATGTTACTGACCTGAATTAAATAAAATGGTTAGAATACTATTTTATAAGGTTTGAATGTGTATAAATTACTTATAATTGATGTAAGAATTGTTTTTAGCATTTTTGAGATAAACTAATAATTAGAAAGGATCAAAATCGAAATTTTATAAAGCTTTAGACAATGAATTTTCTGGATTAATTCCTCACTAATTTGATACTGATCTTATGGTTTATATACATTATAATTATTAGTATTTGATGTATAAATTATTTTTGGTATCTTAGAGGTTAAAAAGAATAATTACAAGTATTAGTTTTGACCGATTCATAAAATGCGAAAAATTGTGTCCTAAACTATCAATTATGTAATTTTTGGATTCAAAGGATTTTAATTAGAGTAAATAATGATATTTGATGTGTATATGTGTTTAGAATACCATTTATGATGTTTAGAGAAAGTTTTAGAAGTATTGGCTTTTTAAGTGTTAAAAATAAGTAACTTCGTACTTTGACCCCTAAAATATGTTAAATTTAGTCTATGGCCCTAAAAGGTTTTTATTATGAGTTTGAATGGTTTCTGATAGTTATATGTTTCTTGAAATGTATTGGTTAAAGTTAAAGGTCTTTAATTTATGAGTAGATGTTAAAAAGGGGTAATTACGTTTTGACCCGTAACCTTTGAGAAATTGTGATTTGACCCTTTGGGACTTAAACGTAAATATTGATAATTTGATGAGATGAATGTGATTGATATCTTGTGATGGCTATGTTCATATATTGAGATTTATATGGCTTATGGATATATGCAATGAAATATGATGCATGTTTATGTGATTTGATTTATGGCATGTTACAGTTATGTCCGATTCATTGAGATGCATAAGTTCGTGAAGTTTATGAGCATAAAATATTAATGATGAGTTATTCATGTTTGCATCTATATATATCATGCCAAGATTTAAGGTGACATAAAACACATGGAAATGATCCTCTAGACTCCTCGAATTAAAGGTTATGAGAGGTGATCCGAATAGAAAGTGATCCTTTGGACTCCCTGAATTAAAGGTTATGAAAGGTGATCCTAATGCCCCCTATCCCGTACCTTAAGAGTCGGGAATTTAACTTATCAAAAGGGATAAGATTACGCTAGTGACGACTAGTGAGGTATGAGCTTATAACCTAGAACTCTCGAGAAAAGAGAGAATTATAGGGCGACCCCCAAGGAAAGGAGAATAAAGAAGTTTAAGTCACCTGTAAGAATGATGATCATGATGTTCTTTATATCATATGCTTCATTTTATGAATTTTATGATATTATGTATATGATATTGACATGCATCCATGACTAATATGTTGCATTCATGACATTAAGATTTATGCTAAAAGATACGGGCCTCGGCTAATGGTATTTATAACTTAATAAATGAACCTTATATATATGTTCACCATTTTCATAATTAAACCCGAGGTTCCTGGGGACGATGATGATGACACTTGTGTTGGAGTCGAGAAGCCCTACTAAGATTCTTGTATAAGTTTCTCATCCCTTTTCTTTTCCGTGTCGTCTCCAGACATGAATGATGATGTAGTTCGTGATTTACCTTGAGACTGGACGAGGAGCTACGGAGATAATTTCCCTTTGGATATTGCCTTTAGAGTGATCATATTTCATTTATCAGTTTGTATTCTATTGATGGATATATGTTGATGTCCTTATATTCATAGGACATCACTATTATGATACAGTTATGGATATGTTATTATTATTTGAGTTATATTATGCCATGGTTGTATTATGTATTTACCTGTTATTTGTCTCTAACATCTCTCTTATACAGGCAAGATAAATGACGTTAGATACTTAGTATACACGGCTCACGTTTTGGTATTTAAGTTCAAAAAAAAAATTTACCCGTATTTTCACTAAAGTATTTTCAAGTAGTTTTGAGTTAAAAACTGAAACAAAAGAGTAATAACTAATAATTAACTTAAATGTGTCCTAGGCGTGTTGAGTTAAATATTAGGGTGTTACAATGACTAGTTAGGTATGAGCTCATAACCTTGAGATGTTTTAGGGTGGCCCCCATGATGCAAAGTATAATGGTTAATGTCACATAGTTAAGAAAAGAGGAAGTTCCACATGAGAAGTTACATGCCATTTTATGCCACTTATATAATGTTGCTTGATGTTATGTTCTATTACTTTCTTGCATAATGTATTGTCATGTATTCATGCTTTGCTATGTTGCATACATGACATTAAGACTCATTCTAAAATGAATGGGCCTTGGATAATTATGTTTAAAAGCCTAATAATAAACTTTATGCATGTACACCTTTTTACAATAAACCAAAGGTTCCTGGGGATGTTGACGATGTCACTTAGATCGGAGGTTCCCTGCTTAGATTCTTTAGTAAGATCTTCACTCCTTCTCTTTTCCTTTCCTTTCCTGTCACGTCTTTAGATTATGATGGCGACGCTTGTGGTCTTCATCAACACCTCGGTATGGGAGGTCTACTTTGATCTGGAGCACCAGTCCTACCATTTTGAGGGGCGTTGCACCGTCAGAGTCTTCATGACGCCCCTTTGCACATCCAGTACCCAGCTATCGCTTTTCCCCGACATCCCCCTATGGAGATGACATGGTTTTTGAGGGCGCTCGAACGCGCAACGAGAGGATCCTCTATACCCACACCTCTATGTCAGCTGTACGTGACTTCCTAAACTATGTGCCCCGCTCATAGTCTTCGGAGTGCTCGAAGGACCCACCGACCCACCCGTATAGTGAGAGCTTTGCCCCCTCTCCCCCACTCATGAGAGAAGGTAGCGAGGAGACCGTGACTCAGCCAAGATTTTTCCGAAGGCTGGCCATGCGCCCCCATCCCTGAGCTCACGTCCAGCCACTTCACATGGCCACTCCTGCTGAGATCCGCCAGTGGGTTAGTTATGTCCCGCCCTTTCCAGGACTGCATTAATAGAGGCTCTTGGGGAGTGTTAGTGAAAACACCACGCATAGATTAGGATAACTTTCTTTTGTTCTAGAAGTTATCCATTTTAGGTGCACTGGGATATGGGTGATTTCTTTTATGCTTTCCAGGTATTCTCCTTTCGGTTGTATTTGCTTTTATGATGTATCAAACTTATCCCGTCCTTCATAGGTGGACAGTTTATTAAATTAATATAATATTATTGTTGGTGTGCACATGATTGTCTAAAGATATGCAGTTAATTGATGTCCTTATTTATTGCTCTCTTTTGCATGAGGTATGCTTTATGATAACGCTCGTTTGAGATATGCGTGGCTCTTACTTTGCTTTTATGTTTCAAAAAAAATTTACCTGTATTTTTCGCTAAGTATTTTAAAGAAACATTTTAAAGAATGAGACTAAAAGAGTAATAGACTAATGGTCAACCTAAATACGTTCTAGGAGTATTGGGTTGAAAATTAGGATGTTACATAGCACATAATCCCTTTATCCTGCACAAGACACACATCATAGGTTTTCACTATGCAAAATGTACACTCTTCCCCTACACTCAAAACAAAAAATGAAAATCAATGCATTGGATGAGATTACAAATGATAGTTTATGATATACAAGTAGCAAATACCTTTACATAATTAAATTGGGCATATGGTGGTGATGGTTGTACCTATGTATAAAAAACAAGAAGTACCGATAAGCTACCAACGTCCAAAAAGGTCACCTGCAGGAAACTTAGTTATTGGTTCGTGTAACAACTAGGTAGATCAATTGACTGCATTAGCATTGTGCTTGAATCGCTACTAAATAGCACACTACCCAGTGACATATCATCCATACAAAGATCTTGACTATATGATTCAAGAACCTGCAGAAATCCACCGTGTTGTTGGTGTAACACCCTAATAAGAACGAACCATGCTTAAGTCATATTTCATCCTTATTAGTTTATTACTTCCTATCTTGCATTCTTTTTAGAAATTACTGTTATATGAAATTAGCGAAATATATATATATATATATATATATATATATATATATATTTTGAAACCACATATTCAAAAGTAAAGCCTATAGTATGAAGTGGAAGTAACGTTCGTCAATCATAAATAACTTAGTAGTCGAGCCTCATAATTGGTGATCGAACAATACTAAAGATAATATTAGAACATAAAACATAGTACATATTACATAATTGTTCTCAAGAGGGTGGGCATTCCCACCCTTGAATACAATACATAAAGGAATAGTATAGCAATACATAAGGGACAACACAATAAGAGAAAATAGCTGATTCCTCATATCCCAGGGGAATATTACTACTACGGGAACATAAGAAATAAACCTCCTAAGCCTAGGTAGAAAGCAGTAAAATAAATATCAGCAACAGCAGAACGGCATCAACACTTAGACAGTATGGCGTGCGCAGAAAAGACTCCTAATTACGGGGCGCGTGGTACGAGGAAATGCTCAGCTCGTATGGGCAGGTGGTACTCCGATGACTGGGTGACGCGAAGCGTCACTGAGCATGTCATAGTCTGAAATAGATATAATATCGGGGACGAGACTTGACTCATCGAACGACATCTGCCAATTCTAGCAACCATCTTCCTCGAAGTCATCATGCCAATTATCGAAATCCTCTCCTATCAAGTCCTTCTCGATCTCCATCTGATCTTCCTCAGGATCCTTCTCCTCGTCGGCATCATACGGGTCAGGCTCAGGAGGAACCATCTGTAGGGGCTCAACGTCCAAGGGCTCCTCTAAGATTTCTTCCTCAAAGTCAGAGGATAGCTTTACCACAGGCACGTGGCGTGGAGGGGCTGCAAAGATCTGTACATCAAAGTCAGAAGAGTCGGATATGATGATGGGCCTGCTGCATGAGGTTTGGCGTTTCCTCGTTCGGTTGCTGCAGCCTCCTAGGTGAAACAAGTTCCTCGAGAAGGGGGCCCTATTTCCCGGGACCCAATCGAAGTCTGAGTCGAAGCTACTGTGGGGGCGAACCATTGTCGAGAGTGATCGAATCTAGAGATGTCACGGTTATAGGTGTAAGAAATCATGGATTTCCCAGTAGGCAGTTATTATCTCATAAGTGTCATCATGTATATCTCCAGGATACTTTGGTTTTATTGTCAGAAAACATGGGCAGTTAAAGTTTCATTATGCTTTGTTTTGAAAAACATTCGTAATCTGAAGTGACGTGTCTTTTAGAAGTCTTTCATTAACAGGGATAATGGTGAAAACATAAATCATACTCATAGTATTTATTCAACTAGATGCAGAAATATAACAATGCATGCATTCTTTAACTTGATCAGTCCTTCATTCACTGAGTGCACCAACACTAATGTCTTAATCCACCTCCGTGGGTAATGAGCTCATACCATGGCCGTCACCACAAACATGTTCCGAGAGAAAATCCTAACGGAAAGGGTGAGGGGTTAAGCAGTGAGCTTCTCCCATGTTCTTTATTCATATTCATATGTAAACTTCTTGACATATAATATTTTTCATATGCTTCATCATGGTGATGTGTAGTTACATAATACACGATCAATGCTCAAGGGTTTACATCGTAGCAATATAGCACTTTGAAACACATACAAACACTACTCAAGGCATTTCATTTATATCATAGCAATTAGAGTACCTTGAAGCATCTATGCAAATAATGAGCCATTCATGACATTTCATATACAATCAAGATTAAAGGTAAAAGTCATTCATTATGTATGCCTCATGGTCATTAGTCTTATTTAGTTGAAACATGAGTTTTTAAGTCATGAGTTAAGTCTTCTTAATTATTTATGAGTAAGAATTCTTAATTATGTGTAACTATAGATTATATATTTTATTACATTAATAAGATTCTAATAAGTTGATTTAATTGGTATTTAGCCATTTTAAATGTAAATTTTCGGATTGTACTTAAAGTACCATTTTTGGTTTGCAAGATTCTTACAACATATTGCCATTTCTGGCATGTCTGACTTAAAATTCAATATCTTTTATTATACTTATTTCAAAAAACAAAGATAGATTCATAGTCCCGACTCACTCATCTTTCTCTGGGCATGCTATTTGCAAAATTATGCAAAGTGAAATAACTTTTATACCCTTATAAAGTTTCCCTATTCCAGCAGTGTCCCAAAACTTAAACCACAATTTGTTTTATTTTTTTGGAATCACGTGCTTACTTTAGTGAATGTATTTTACATATCTGTGTTCCTTAGGATCTTAGCTTTTCAATGAGACTTATTCACATGTTCATTTTTGTAGTAAAAGATAAGCTTAGATTAGTGTTCAGAGGTCAGACAACAATTCCAGCAGAAAAGCTAAACTTTAGAAAATTATATCTTGACCTAGAAAACTTCTTTCTAAGTGATTCTTTTTGGATAGTGTTCCTTAAAAGGTTAACTTTCACATATAATTTTTTCCAACGGTTCTAGAGGCACGATTGTTAAATGTGTCATGTTTTATTGTACCTATCTCAGGCAGAAACATTTTCCAGTACTAGTGTGTGTGTATATTCTTGTTTCCTTTCAAATAAATCATGGATTCCTATCATTTCTAGTCATGGCCAGCAAATACACATCACCATACAGAGGTTTTAACACATACTACCACACTTCTTGGAGCATATTCATCATAGAGAAAAGAAACACAACTTATAGAGGAGTGAATATGTAAGTTTTAAGCCTTTTAAGTCTAAGATGAGACTTAAAACTCTCACATCTCCAAGATAATGACCACTTACCAAGATGTGAAGAGGTGTAAATGAGTCCTTCAACCCTTAATGGGTCACGATCAAACAGAGAAAAAAAAGGGTAGAAAAGAAAGTCTTTGTTCCTAGCTCCAAGCTTTAGTGTCTTATGTGCAAGAAGGAAGCTAGTGTGTGACTTGAGATGTGTTTGCAAGGTTTGGAAGAGGTGTTTCTTGACTAATCAGAAAAAGGACTTATAGCTAAATATGGAAGTGTATGAGGAAGAGGTTTGAGAGAAAATGGAAGAAGTTTAGGAAGCTCAAGACTTAGGAATGATAAGAAGTTTGTAAAGAATACAATTGCAACTATCATTCCTCCTTTTATAAGCCCCTTGGCCGAAAATGTATATGGGCTATTAGGAGGATTTTAATTTCTGATTTAGTTCATTGGTTGTCTATTTAGTTGGGGTAATGGGAAATTAGAACTTGGTCAAGCTAGATAGTTGATCTTTTTACTACTTAAACATAACCCTAAGACTAGCCTCTTAAGTCTATGACAACATGTCAATCTTGACATCTTTCAACCCTTTCATCCCTCAAATCAGATTCCTTTCCCCTAAATGAGGCTGATGTATTTTGGCCATCATGAAGGAAACACGGAGGAAAAACTTGCATTTTTGTTTTGATGTGCAACTTGGCGTTATCTTGTAGTTAAATTAGTTCTAGTGTAAGTTGTTTTGATGAAACTTATGTGAGTATTTTCTTTTACATGATGACTGAAAAGAGGGGTTTAGAAAAGGTTCATGGGGTTTTAGAAGTCATTCTGTAGAGCTGTGCACTTATCTGATGGGTAAACAGGTGTCTTTATTTCTTTTGGTAATATTCTCTTTACCAAAAAGAGTTTAAACCAACTTTTAAGCATATTTTATTTTTAATGAAGAATCTATCATAGATTAATTAGATTATCCTCCCATCAGGTTGGTAATCAACCTAATTAGTGATTAATCATCTCTAACTTGGCTATTTCTGGTATAACTCAATTTTAAGATTGTTGCCATATACAGTAAATTACCAATTAAGCTTATTTTATTATTATCTTAGGAATCCTATGTTGATTAATTAGGCCTAAACCATAATTACTGTATGAACCCTTGATTATCTTTTATTAGATCACTTAATCATGATTTAATTGGTCTTTGATCATTGTTTGATTATTATGTTCACTATTTCATGTTTTAGTTGACTTTCTCATGATTTTGTTGACTTTTACAAACCTTTGATTTTTATGGTTGACTTTGACTTCATGGTTGACCTTTGACCTGAGAATTTGACTTTTTGACTTTGACTTTGGCCCTTGTTGACTCTTGGTCAACACTTAACATTTTATGTTGACTTGCCCTTGATCGAGTGAAAGTTCAACATTTTTAAGCGAAATTGTTTACTTAGGTCGTTATCGAGTAAACCTTTATGTAGGGTGAAAATGGGGATGTTACAGTTGGTCTAAACCATGTGACACTAGAAAGTTGGAATCATTGTTGGCATTTTCAACACTTGTGTTGGAGCGAACACCGCCAACCTATATAATAAATAAAAGACAGAAACAATAACACCACCAACCATGAGTGTAAATAATAATCCACACCGCACTGTATAATAAATATAATTTACCAAGCACAATTGTAGTGTATAAGGTGAAAGAAATAGTATTAACAATACAGTAATGAGTTCTACCTAACAAATGAACAACATAATGTGCAGTCCACATCATTTGGAGAAGTGGTGATTTACATCCACTAGTGGTCAGAACACTAAACCTCAAATAATGAATACAAATGGATATAGGGCATCATTGGTGAATGGTACTATGATAACTGCATAATTATGCCATCATGTAACGACTTGTCTATCTGTATTTTATCTGATAAAATAATTAATTGTGAGTAATCAGTAGGGATTTTAAAAATTTCGGTCAACACAGTCAGGATCAGGACAACATAAGGATTCTATTAAAAAAATTAAAAAAATGAAAATTAATTACATATTAATAAAAATTTAGAATAATAATATTTTAATCAGTAATGTAGGATGAGATCTTATAAATGATATTAGGATAAAATAAAAATTAGGATGAGGTTAAAATGATAATTTTACCCAATAAAACTTTTTATGTCAATCGGGTACTGAAGTAATAAGAAATGATACACCGAAATTGTGATCATCGGTATACCGAAATATCGAGATTGTCCCAATTAATGGATATTATCATATCTTAAATAAATTTTTACTTGTAATAATCAAATAAATATAGATATTTCTGATACTGATAGAAGGCAAATTGATCTAGAAATAGAAATTCCTTTACTTTCTCTCCAAGTTAACAAGATTATAAAAAAGAAAAAGGCAAGAAATTTCCTTTCATTCACAGACAGATTCACATTTTCCTTTCCTTCTTCTTCGTTGCTTTCTTTCTTCTTCTCTTCTCCATTTTCTAAATTTTCCTCTTTGGAAAACTCCATCAAACCACCATATCTATAAAGGATACTCTTAGGTAAGCATCTAAACTACTTCAAGAATATCTTCTCTACATCAAGATCAATTGAAAACTTTGTTTTTTTTCTTACTTGGTTCACATGGCAGCACAAATAGGGGTTGAAAAGAAAGGGGTTTGAGGCTTGATAAATAAAAAGAATTAGAGAAAAGGCTTGGAGTAAGGTAGGAAAATTATTCTAGTCTTTTACTTCATGATGTTTAACTATTTTACCAAGATAAGTACTTGAATTTTTGTGATTATGTTGCTGAAAAATCTGAAGCCAAATTTTAGAATTCATGATAGATGGAGTTATGATGAGCTTATGTACGTTGGGACCTCAAATTTTATTGCAGAATTTATAAGTGCTTGGACTATGATGAAATCTTGTGCGTTGGAATTTTTGGTGTGCTGAAATGTTATGTGTTGAATCCTTACAGTATTAATTCTTGTGTTATGTGATATAATAGGTGTTGGAATTTTATTTACTAAAATATTTATAGCCTTTGGTTCTTGGTTTATATGATATAATAGGTGCTCTAAGTAGTTACGTGATGGAATTTTATTGTGTTGAAATTTTACAGCATTAATTCTTAGTTTGTATTATCTTGCTATACATAAAAATCAAAGCTAGAAAAAGTGGCAGCAAGACTTGGCTTGTATCTTCGAAAATTTAGGAGAAATTATTGTACAAGAAATGTTGATTCATAGTAGAAATAACTTGGAGTTCATTACAGGGAACTTGGTTCAATTGTTAGAAAGAGTGATAAGAATTTTGGCTAACCAAGAGATGTAATAAAAATTCTGATGATATAAAATCTATTAAAAACCTAGTAGACTTTGTAGTAAAATATCAAAACCATATACCAAATGTTATGGGAAATATCTCATAAAAATTAAAGAAAGACATTATACATATTCAAGAGATTTTAATAGAATATTTCCTAAGAGTTTAAGTAGATTTCAAGGAAAAATCTCAAAGTAATGTATGAAAAATAGAATCCTTAAAGAATAAATCTTACTCAATAACTATGAGAATTTTTATACAAATGATAAAGATACACGCAAAGAAAGGAAACTTAAGAACATAAATCTTGTGCAATGTAATTTGCTTAGTGGTAAGCTCATGGATTCACGGGTAGTAGTAGACGTGCTACGCCTTTAGAACTATATCATGTTGTAATCATGATGGCGTTACCTTGTTATGAGGAAAGGGATGTACTGAGAATAGCGAGGCTATTCTAGATGAGATGTAGTAGACATACTCCATCCAGTGAACTATATCGGGTTGTAACGTGATGGCGTTACATCGTTGACAGTACGATCCAAAGAGAAGTATATCAAAAGAGTCCTATGAGTTCTACCATTAAGTTTAAAATTTTCTAAAAAAAAAATTAAGTCATAAGAAATAACGATTCTAACTAATGAAACCATCATATAAATAACTAAAGTACTTTGCTTATCTTGTATTAAGCTGAATATCATTGAGTGGTAGACAGGTATATTTTTCCTACTGGGAATCATTGATTCTCATTCCTGCTATGTAATGTATTTTATATAAATGGCCTCGATCGTGCTCCGTCTTGAGATGCCTGAATTGCAGTGGTATTTTGACCCGGAGTTACGGTCACTATACCTGGTTGTTGAGTCTCGTATCCGTGTTTATGTACTATTTGCTCGTCTGTCCGCTACTACTATTATGAGTCTTATGTTTGCTTAGATTACCTCATATCATTTAACTATCATAGGCTCTTACATCTGACTTTTTGATGAGCCACTGACCGAGGGAGTTAGGTTATCTGTATGTAGTCAGTTGTATTTTGATAGGCCCTAACCCGGATAAGTGGTCACTGCGAGGACTAGGGTAGGGTTGTTTATAATATATCTATAATTAGGTATGAATGTATGTAGTATAACTGTGTGACTTAACTTACTATGGATGTGATATAAGATATAAGTTATCGTGTGGCTGACTTCTTAGGATACGCATTATATTTCTGCTATTCCTATAAGTTGACTATCACATTGTGAGCAAAAACTAATTTGAGACAAGTTAGTATAGTTTTTAGTGCAAGGCTCATATTTATTACAACTTATACGTATATATTTCATATAGTTAAGAAATTGCAAATATATAAGTTATGGGTAACGACTACTTACTGTAATGTTATGACTCGAGCATAGCACTATAGAAGGAAGGGTGTTACACATCACACCCTAAATCAAATTTGCAAATTAAAAGTTACTTCAGTCTGATCACACACCACTATCTTTTGATCAGTTACATTCCCACTGTCTCTGACCTCAATGTATGACTTTGCTAAAAAGTTGCTGGCACATGGCTGGGAAATTGTTGCCTCACGTGATTCCTACAACATTGAGTGGAAAAAGCACATTAAATATAACAAACAAGTCCATAAACACAATATTATTATTCACACCGACTAAGCGATAAGAAGATATGTAACACACCTTCATTTGCAACTTCTTCTGTGCTAGCGCTCCTTTCTTGCTACACTTCTGTACCACTTTCTCTAATTCAAACACTTTTCTCTCACTGGTGGTTTGCCTTTATGCCATTTACATAGAGGGCTATGGATTTGAATATGCTCATTTGCACAGCCCAAGCCAACATGACCACCAAGGCCATCACCTTTTACAGCAGTATTCATATTAGCCAATTTTGGCATTAATTGCAACCAAGCATCTAATTTGTCTAGAGCACAATGAACATGATTGCTCCTGGCCTCAGAAGTTGTAGCCAATTTTGCCACTTTATAGAAATGCCTAACCAATTTATCATACCTCTCCATAGTAGGCATACACTCCACAGAATTGGTACCAGTCTTTATGTATACGTGTCTCCTTTTTATTCTTCTACTCCATCTTGAAAGAATGTACTTACCTGGCATCTCTTTTATCCTTTCGAAACATAGGACACAAAGGGAATGTCTACACATCATCCCTTTAAATTGAAACAACAAGCATTGGCAACTGATATCATGGTTGTCACGATTAAAGACAACCTCAAAAATTTTCTCCGCTACTCGACCAAACAATGTGACCTCCTCTACCACCTCAAATGTCACAATTGCACTGCACACTGATTTCACACTTGGAACACAATTCATTTTCCCTCTAAATTCTGCTTGCACTTCTTGAAATTTAGCGTGGCTATACTCCTCCTGGAATTGTTGTTCAATAAGGGAGCTCGAGCCACAAGGGATGATTATGTTCATGGATTTAATGTTAGCTTCAACCTCTTTCTCAACCCTGCTCCTCAGAACGTTATCATATTGCCTGACAAATTGCTGCAAGCTTGTGTTCGAATTTACATACCCATCAAAGAAGGAGTGTATTCTCTCACTTCTTTGTGTAGTGGAAAGGCCGGGCCAAAAATAATTCTTCAAGTATATGGGCAGCCACTTATGTTGATGCTCAAATAGACCACACAACTATTCATTGCCCTCAAGCTCATACTCTCTGACAAAGGTAGCCCATTTATCTTCAAATTCTCGCTCCCCCAAAGTTTCATACACAACTTTCTGCAAACCCTTTTTAATATTGTCATATTCAACATATCCTTTAAGTTTTTTTGGGACCTTCTTCATTATATGCCATAAACACCACCTGTGCCGAGTATGTGGCATAATGATCCCTATTGCCTTCTCCATTGCCCTGCATTGATCAGTCACAATACCACTAGGGGGCTTAGAAAGCATGCATGTAATCCAACTATGAAATAACCATACAAATGAATCAGTGTCTTCAGCTGACACTAGGCCACATCTAAGCAGAACCGATTGCCCATGGTGATTGACTCCCACAAAAGTAGCAAATGGCATGTCATACTTATTTGTTAGGTATGTTGTGTCAAAACTAACAACATCCCCAAAATACTCATATGCTGCTCTACTCCTTGCATTGGCCCAGAATATATTTCTTACCCAAAACTCATTATCTAGGTCTATCTTATACCAGAAATCACTGTTCTCTGCCTTCATCTTTGAAAAGTACTCAATCAAGGCTTTTGTATCGCTTCCCTTGCCAATCGCACGCCTCTGTTTGCCCTTGTAGTTCCGCACTTCCCTTTTACCAAATGATAAGTTTTCATAACCACCAGACACTTTCACGAGAGTTTGAAATGTCTTCGTTATCCTAACCCCTGCAGAATCGCTCAACTCAATAGCCCTCTTTACATGGAAGCTTAAGCTCTTGTGCGCATTCAGCATTCTTGACTTGGTTGGGCTAACAACATGGTTGTGATCAAGCACAACTTTATTAATGCATGATTTACCATCTGCTGCCTTGCTTGCTATGATCTTCGCATCACATTGTGCCTGCTTAGTAAGCCGCACCCTCAATGCTCTAGGGGTTTTTGAGGCACATCTTCCCTCCCGTGAACAAGAAAGTAACATGTAATTTAATTGACCATCTGAATCCTTCCTTGAATTTCTTACTTTGAACTCAAAACCTATATTGCTTGCATAATTTTTGTAGAACGCTCGCACTTCCTCATCTGAATTAAATACCATCCCAGCAACAGGCACCTCCATCTCATGATTCACTTCAGGATGATCTATCTGCATTTTCACTTCAACATCAACATCAACATTCACTGTATTCTCCATTTTTTGCACTTTTTTATACCACCAAACCTGCAACAAAAACTAAAGCACTTTACAATTATTTCTCACAAATTCACAAACTAGTTTACACCCTTTTTTCCTTCACTGATTTAAAAATTGTAATGGATCCATTCACAGTTTGTTTTTTTTTCCTGAAAAGACTCTGATAGAAAATACAACAAAAAATAGTACCCATGCATAACTTTTTCAATTTATAAAATTTTAAAAAGCGCTTACACCTTTTTGCTCATGGCTATATAACATTTTACCCATAGTTTCCAACTTCCATCCATGCATTCATGGGATCACCGTTACACTATCAACACTACCTGCCAAGTTCTAACAGAGCCCTTGCCACTTTGTTTTGTTGCTGAAGAGACTAATACAAATGAAACATACATAAATACCAATGTATAATAGGAGTTTACAACATCTTTGAAAAGGTTTAAAAATTTTTGCCCCTGGGTTTACAACATTTTCCTCATGGATTTATAACATTTTGCTCATGAGTTTACAACATCTTCCTCATGGGTTTACAACATTTTGCTCAAGAGTTTACAACATTCTGAAAAGGTTTACAACTTCCTTCATGGTATTTACACCTCACGTTTGCACTCAACGTTGGCTTCCAGCTTTTAATAAAGCCATTCCCATTTTCTTTTCTTGCTTAACATATTCTGATAAATAAAACTATATTTTCTCACACCAACCACAAACACGTAAGCGCTCATACTGGAAAGATGAACTCACATACCTTACAATACAAACAGAAATGCCTTCACAACTCTTGAACAACTGTCAAAGAACTCGTTTTCAAGCTCCCTCTCCTGCACTTCCTCATAAAATTTTCACAAAAACACGAATGACTTGAGCCATGCTAAGAACGAGAGATGGTTTTATGCTCTTCTTCTTCCTCCTCTACGCGATACCAACAATGATAGCTATGAAGGGGTGGAAGCAATGATCGAATGATGGACAAACAATGGAAGCTTTCAGAAGCGGGGTTAGTGAGAGTGAGCCTTTTCCAATCATTTTGCTTTGTACACCATCACATCTGCACGTTTCTTTTTTATTCTCTTTTTCCCTAAAATGCCCCTCCATATCTATACTCTCTTTCTACGCCACTTTTGTCCTTTAGCGCGGTGTAAGTACACAGTGGATGTATAACGATGTTCGCCTATCATTCCTCTATAGTATATATAGGGTCTTGATTATAAATTTTTAAACTATAAGAACTTAATTAAAAATTAAGTGAAACGAGAAGGACGTTTAGAATAATTTAACTAGTTTTACATAGTCAAGTATAACTTAACTAAAATTGTTCACAAGACAATTTTCAAGGGCTCATAAAGATTTTTTAAATATTATAGCTTCAAACGGATATTTTATGGAGAAAATTATTTAGAAAAAAATATTTTATAGAATAATTTAATTTTGAAATGATAGTTTTAGATAAATTCATTTAGTTATAGTTTATTTTAGGTATATAATAATTCAAAATATTTTTAGTTATATTTATGTAAAATTTTATTTCATAAAAAAAATATGACATAACTTTTTAAATACTATCCATTACATATATTTTATTATAGAAATAATCATTTAAAATATAATATAATAACTTAATTTCATATTAATAATAACTACAAGTAAATTAATTTAATTAATAAAACTTTATTTTATGCATATAATTATAAATAATTTTTATATAAAATAGTATAATATTTTTTATTGTCTTCATAAATATCATGTCTTCTTTTCGTTGGATGCTATTTTTATCTTTTATGTCAATATCCAATTAACAAGAAAAACAAATAAAACACTAAGGTATTGTTTGATAAATATTCTGGGTATAGGAAATATAGAGACATTAAGGACATAAATGTGTTTGGAAAATGGAATAGAGATAAAGACCCTAAAATTACCTCCCTTTCACAATGATTTTTGAGTCAATTCATATACCTCCAAAAAGTATAAACATTGAAGACATGGCACTTGAACAAATTTAAAATATTTTTTTTTTCAAGAATCAACAAAAGATCTAACCAATTTTTCTGGCGCCCCTTTAACTCATCTATCTTTGTAGCCACTTTTTCCCCCTCTTGATAAATATTCAATCACCAATAAATTAAATGTAGCCTCCTCAACCTATCAAATCCCAAAAATATGCCACCAACACTTTGCTTTTGTCAAGTCTAAAAAATATGCCCCCAACCCATCTTCTTCACTCATCATGATTTAATCGCTTCTAAAACATCTCTCTCTCTCTCTCTCTCTCTCTCTCTATATATATATATATAGTAATGTTTGGTATACAATAAAATTGCATAACAAATATACACCACACATCTTATTAACATTGGATTTGATAAGGAGTGGGATGAGTGGAGACCACACATTATATCCAATGGTGATAAAGTGTATGATATGCGTTTGTTGTGCAATTTTATTGTACACCAAACATTACTTATACATACATATATATATATATATATATAGACCCAAAAATGTTATTCCAACACTCAAAAGTAGGTGTTCAACTTGGACACTTACTCTATTACCATTGGATATGAAGGTGACCCTAACTTTCTTCACTCATCCATCACGTCCAACAGTGATAGAGTGAATTTTGTTAGCTCCTAAACCCTTTACGCTTATTTGTTTTGAATGACAAGAAAGCCAATTTAAAGAAAATATTTTGAAGAATGACTGATGTCTCTATTAAGTTTCTTGTAAGATTATAATAGGTTGATATCATTTAGCAAGAGCAAGGTTTACTCAAATGAGAATATATTTTACTATACATATGTAAACATGCTTATCTCATGTTACGAGATTTGAATTAAAATAGAAGCGAAATTATATCCTTATTCAAGTATTCAATAGCTAATAATAAGAAGAGAATTTCAATGCTATAAGAAACTAAGATCTGAGACTTCAGAAAGTAGCACGGGATATCAAAAAAGTACACTTAAGATGAAGAAATCAACTCATATCCAAGAACAACATGTTACTTAATCTTCAATCATCACAATAAAAAATAAATCATCAGCAAAGAAGATTAGATTGAAGATCAGAAAGTGAAAAAAACTCTTCAAGGAACTGATTACGTACATCAGAAAGCTTACATGTAAGTGGAGCACAGAATGCTACAAGAAAAGGAGGGAAATTTGAATTTTAAATTTCAAATGTTTAAGTCAAACCCAGTTTCAAATTAGTATGTCATCTCTTCTGCCTGATTGTGTAACGCCCCGATTTTCTGTCTAAGTGGAAAATGATCAAAATGCCCCTGAGGTCATTTTCAGTCCGGAATTCGAGGATAGCCGACCCGACAGTCCTCAAAGGGCCAACTCAATGTTTGAAGGGGATTGAGTGACCCTTGAGTGGTTCCGAAGGCGAAAGTCTCATTTTCTGCAGCTTCGGGTCAAAATGACCAAAATACCCCTATAGCGTTTTACGCAGGTAAAGGTGTCGTTTGATCCCGAAACTTTCCCCAAAGGTTTAAAACCATGTTTTTACATGTTTCAAAATATCTGTTTGAGTCCCAGCAGTCCTGGGTAGTTTTAGTGCAAAATTACGATTTTGCCCCTAGAATAGTGTTTTTGAGCTTAATGATGTGATTAAGCAAACCTAAGCAATATTAGGCTCTAATTGAAGATTAATTAATTTCCATAATTAATCTAGAGTCAAAATAAATTATTAAAATTAATTAGAATCTAAGATTGCTTAGATTAGATTTAAATCTCTTTTCTAAAACTCAAGATTTCACTCCTAGAATCTTGAATAGTATTTTCTCTCTCCAATTCCTTAAATCAAGGAATTGTGTCTAGAGTTGTTTATACACTAAAATGAATTTATAACTCACTAATGATGCAAGAACACTCCTTAATTATGGCTTGACAACCTTGATTAGCCATTTTCTCACCTAAACACTTTCTTACAAATTCCTAATCTTAATCCTAATCAAAGATACACCTAAACACAACTCTAAACCACAATTAAAATGCAAGAAATCCTCCCCCCATGGCTGATGTACATTCAGCCATCTCTCTCTCTTTTACCACACATGTTGAATTGTTTCTCACCCAAAGAGCCATGCTTGAAGCCATACCTTGAACCATACCTCACCATGCCTCAAGACCACATTATCTCACCTCATGGAACTCATGGGCTGCCCTCCATGCTGCATGGCTGAAGCCTTCCTCTTCATTTGCACCCTTCATTTGTTTCATTTCTCTATAAATAGCTTGCTTGGATGAACTTGTATCATTTTGGGTTCATTTGCAAAGTGTAAGTTTTCAAAGAGCACTTCAAAGCTTCCTTTTTCTCTCAAGTTCAAGTCTTCAAGTTCTTCAAGTTCTTCATCCTCTTCTCTCATTCCAACCTCCTAATCACTAGGTAGGGATTTTCTTTCAAGAGTTCTTTCATTTAAAGTTCTTAATTTCTTTATGTGTTCATAGTTTCTCTTGAATCCTTTTTAGAACTTCCTTTCTTCTTCCACTCCTCTTTGTTTTTCGGCCATGAGGCTTGAGAATCAAAGGAATGGGAGCTTGATGATGAGAGTTTCATGATGATGTTCATCACTTGACCAATCTCTAAAACTTGATCTTTGTTCTTGAGTTGAAGATGTTTTTAGTTTTCTTCTTGAATCTTTGAAACCTTTCACTTTGATGATGTTTTAAATTGGTTAACATGAACTCAATGATGAGAGCTCATGATGTTGGTGTTAATGCATCATCAAGATCATGGTCTCTAGAGTTCCAAATGTTTCTTTTCTTCTCCAACAATTTCGGTTCTTCTTCCTTTTCTTTCTTTAAGGTTTCGGCCATATTGGCCAAGGAAGTTCACAATGGCTTGATGATGAGAGCTTCTAGATGATGACTATGTGTTCATCACAATGAGACCTCTAGAGCTTGAGTTTTAATAAAAATGTTATTTATGTTTACGTTCCAAGAAAAGAAACTTTGTGTTTCAAAGAACCCTTGAGGTTCACTCTTGTTTTACTTTATCTTGTCATGATAAGTTTGGGTTGAGGTTTGAGTTCCTTTAAAGTCTTGTATGAGCTCTAATAAGAAATAAAATGAACTAGCATTCATATTTAAATTCAAGCTTATGCATTGTATGTTTATTTTGAGCTTTGCATTCATATTTAATTTCCAAGCCATCACTTAAAGTTAAAGGATAAAGAATGGAGTGCATCTCATATTTACATTCTTGCTTAGCATATTTACTTTTATCACTAAGGAACGTAAAGATTTAAAATGAGAACTTGCACTATCACCTAACGAAATCTCAAAGCCTTTCTATTTCGGCCTTAAACTCGATTGTTGCTGGGCCTAGAGCACTAAAATAAAGAAATGAACTTGTATATTTATATTTCAAGCCTTGCATATTTATATTCCAAGTCTTGCATATTTATTTCAAGCCTTGCATGTTTATACTCCAAGTCTTGCATATTTATTTTAAGCTTTGCATTTTTATATTCAAGTCTTGCACGTTTACTTTAAGCTCTCACTTTATTTTGTAATGAAGAATAAAAATGAAGTGCATAGCATGTTTAAATTATGTCATCACTTAAAAGATCTTAGAGCTCAAAGACTTGCCCATTTTATCTCAAGTTAAAGTTTAATGAGGGAGCATTCTTTGAATGCATGATTTCAGCCTTGTGGTGATGATGAACTTGGAATGAGTTTCATCTAGCTTCAAGGACCAATAAGTCAAGTTTTAAGAATCCTTTTAAATCTTATGAATTTATTTGAGTTCAAGACCAACAAGGTTCTAAGAATTTAACTCTTTTGAAGGAGGGATTAAGTGGTCACTGACCTAAGGATGTTTTTAGTCTCTTTCACAAAATAAAATGGTTTGCAAAAGAGTTTTAGAAGTCTGGAAAATGATTCCAAGAGAAACTAGCAACTTATGTGTTTTAAGATATCAAGTTATGTATCTTTTTAGGACTTAATGTTTCGATTCTTCCATGATGTGTTTGCTGCCATGTGATGATGTTTTGATGTGTTTGAATGAGTAAAAATTATGTATGATGAAGTGGGAACATTTCTATGCAAGTTAGGAAAGAAACTAGCTTTCTAAAAAAAAATCGTAAAGTCAAGATTTAGCATAGTTTTATCCCATTTATTTATGGACACTGCCCAAACTGTTTCAATGGGAATATAATCAGATTAGGATTGTTTAATCATGAAAATTTTGGTTACATTTGAAGTAGGATTGAATTTTAGCACCTATAGAGAAACTAGTAACTAGTAAGCCGTAAAACCGCAATTCTAGAACCCTTAGAACATTTAATTCTTAGAATCTATCCAGCAACCTTATAATGTAGAGAACATGGTTTAAAATTAGTTCTTTGATATAGGAATGACTCATAATTGGTTTAGGTTTAACTTATAGCGCCTTAGGCGAAGACAGAACCAAGAAAGGGTCTAAAACGCAAGTTCTAGAACCCCGTAATCATAAGTTTATAACGCTGCCCCTAAGGAATGATGTTGTTCAGATTTAATAGAGAGCATAAATAAATAATAAGATTTGTTAGAAGAGAACCCTTAGGTGCATAAAAGTTTGATAGGAGATGATAGGTTAACTACATCACGAGTTTAAGGCCCATAAGGGTCAGAGCATAAAATACCGTGGGATCAAGTGCATAACGAACTTTTAATGTTGCTTGTGAAAGTATGAGGATGATTATGTGAATGCATGAAATTATGATGAAGGATGCATGTTTGATTGATTCATGTGGCATAAAGAAGAATTTGGAAGAAATTCGGCATGTCATGATTGTCTTAGAATTTCTGACAAATTCGGGACTTAGAAAGTTTTTGAAAACCTATGAAATTTTTATGAGGTACTAAGATGAGTTCTCGGATGACACCGGTTCGGCCGAGCACCTCCAGAGAACTCATGTGACATCGGTACCAAGATTAATTCTTGGGTGACACCGGTTCGGCCGAGCACCCCCAAGAAATGCCCCCTAGCCTGTACTGGATAAGTCGGGATTATGTTTATGATTATGTTATGCTTATCGAGATTGATAAGTAAGAACTAGTGATGACTAGTTAAGGTATGAGCTCATATCCTAGAGATGTGACACGTTCTGGGTGACACCGGTTCGGCCGAGCACCCCCAGAGCGCTTGTCTTTTAGGGTGGCCTATGAGGAAGTTATGATGATTATGTCACAAAGAGAATTTAATTGCCACTTTATGCCACTATTATGATGTTCCTAAGGATATGATGATTATTCTTGCATTAAGTAGAGCCATGCATACATTCTTTATATGTTTGCATCCATGTCATTAAGATTCATGCTAAAATGAACGGACCTTGGCTAATTATGTTTTAGAACCTAAAAATAGATGTTTATGCATGCTCACTTATTTGGTATAACTAAACCCAACGTTCCTGAGGACGTAGATGATGACACCTAGGTAGTAGGAAACCCTACTGAGATTCTTTAGCAAGATTCTCACTCCCTCTATCTCTTTCTTTCCGTCACGTCTTCAGATGGCGACGTTCGTGGTTTTCGTGGACACCCCGACGTGGGAAGTGCACTATGACCCAGATCACGGGTCATATCATTTTGAGGGACAATGCATGATGTGAGTCTTCATGTTCGTAGGACGTCCCTTCGTTCACCCCGTGCATACCCATCGCTTCTCCCCGACAGCACCCTACGGCGATGATCAGCGGGTTTTTTGAGCGCGCGCGTACGCATAACGAGAGAGTGCTCCGCATGCATACCGCTGCCTCAGCCATGCGTGACTATCCTAATTACGTGCCCCGGACCTACTTCTCGGAGATCGACCGGTCTGAGGACCCGCCTACCCATCCGTATAGCGAGAGCTCTGCCCCCACTCCACCACTAATGAGGGAGGGTAGTGAGGATACCGTGACTCAGCCACGGCTTGCACGATGACCAGAGATGAGCGGGGGTCACTCTCGATCCCCGTTCCGCCTCTGCACGCCCGAGAAGCTCGCCCAGTTTCCTGGATATGTGTCTCGCTCGCGAGATGGACGTCAGTAGGAGGTGACGTACGACTGATGGAGTACCCGGATAGAGCACACACCGCTTAGATAGGGATGAACCTTCTTTTGTCTTAGAGGTCATCCCGTTAGTTGCATATGGGTAGGGGAGTTGCTTTTATAGTTTCCGTTGCACTTTCTCTTGTATTTCCTTTTTAGTTGTATTGCTCATGTTGTATCAAACTAAGCCCCACTCTATACAAGTGGGCATATCATATATTATATAAATATGCAGTTCAATGTTATTATGGTGTGCCTTTACTTGCTTATGTCATGTTGCAATCCGATGCTTGTTTTATTACCTTTCGTGCATTATTAACTAACGTGTCGCGCGGCTCTTACTTTACTTTTATATTTCAAAAAAAATTTACCAGTATTTCCACTAAGTATTTTACAGTAATAAGGAAGCTATGACGTAACAGACTAATGGTTAACCTAATTATGTTCTAGAGTATTGGGTTAAAAATTAGGATGTTACAGATTGATCAACCACCCTGGCTTCACGAAGGAGGAGTTCAGAAAACATGTTCAAAGTATAGAAAAGTAGTTTCCGAAGGAAGATTAGAAAACTCAATATTACAATGGCTTCTGCAACCAATGTGACAGATTTGTCAACTTCTCTTCTAGCTCTTTCTTTCAAGACACAACTGATTATCAACACATGTCACTTGAAGAACTGATCAAGGGCAACAGTCATAAGGGAAGACCACTATATATGGAGATGCTTTGCTTAAAGGCTGATGAGAGATTTGAATATTCAAGAGAGGAAACTCTACAAAAAAATCTCTTCGTACTTCTTGGAATATTCAATATTTATCATGTAATCAGTTTTATCCTTAAAGTGTAAGAAAATCTTCCTTCTATATTCTTAGTTAAATTTATGCTCTTCCTATGGAAGAAGTAATAGAAGGAAGTCATTCAAGTTCTCCCAGGAACTTTTCATGTATATGTTAAGGAAACTTGAGTGTTTGTTAGTTTGAGTGGCAACCCAAACACTTAACCTTTATATCCTCAATCGGGTAGTGATCACTGTGAGATAGCTTGGAGAGGCTACTATAAAACTACTTGTAACATGACAGTAAAGGTTGCTACTACTCACGGCTTAGCTTGGAAAAGCTAGTCAAAGACTACTTTCAACGTACATTAGAGGTTGCTACTAGTTACGGGTTAAGCTTGGAGAGGCCAGTGTTAAGACTAGTTTCAAAGTGAACAAGTAGAGGTTGCTACTGATCACAGGTTAACTTGGAGAGGCTAGTACAATATGACTCAGGTTAGCTTGGAAAGGCTAGTACAATACTACTTGGTTTAGCTTGAAGAGACTAGTACAATACTACTCAGTTTAGCTCGGAGAAGCTGGTAAACGAATACTCAACTTGTGACAATTTCGAAGTTTGTCTGCTGACACAAGTGAGAGCTTAGAAAGGCTAATGTAAAGACTATCCAGTTTACTTTCTCAGGTTGAGAAAGCTGTTTTGAATAGAACCTCAACTATTGTTGAGTACCAGATATAGGTAGTTTGTCCGAGCCAGTATAAAATCCTTTGTGTCCATTATCTCTTTCTCTAATCTTCTTTATATTTCTCTGTTACACCTTTTATTTATTCATACACTGATTTATCTTTCTCGTCATTCTGTTATTCCTTTTAATTATGAATGCTTCATTTTACAAGGTTTAAAAATCTACTTTCTGAAACTTCTAACTATGTTTCCTCTACACTACAAGTTATACTTGATAGTACTTGTTTTCAGAAGTTTCAGAAACTGGGAAAAAGAAGCAATACACGATTTAACCCATTCTCGTGCGTATTTCCACCTATAGATGTCTCAATTGAACACGCACTTTTAGGTGTTAGAATAACAATACTCTATAGTGACCACCATTGTACATAATGCCCACCTCCCCCATACCTATGAGATACAGGGAGATCACGACAACAAGCTTATCACTTCTATTATATTCTCTACTCAAATTCATAGAGTTAGAAATAACTTTTGTTTGGTAAAAGTAGTGCTCATTAAAGAATGACTTTTCTCTCTTTTTCCTTGTAATCTTAATCATGAAATATCATGACCTAGAATTGGTATATAAGCATACATTTCAAAATTCAAACATATTAAAACATAAACCCAAGACTAGACTCTTCTACCACCCCTTTGTTAACTCTAGAATCCTTGAGAAAACTATTACAGCTTAAATTTTGAATAACAACAAAGCAAATTTAGTGAAAATATTTTAAAGAAAGAACTAATGTCTTGCCTGAGTTTTTGTAGCACTTAACAGGTTCATTCTCATATATAAATAATTCAATTAATGACATGTTTTTCACAATGTCATAATTAAACCCACTCAAAGAGTCTAGGAATCTTAAAGGTATGAAAAAATCGTTCAAAAAGTGAATTTAAGTATATAAGAATCTTCAAAAAGTAAGTTACGACATCAGAAAGCAACTTTGGGTCTTCAAAAAGTGTTTCATGCCATCAAAAAGTGGTTTGTGCCTTCAAAAAGTGAAATTGACTAGTTGAGAAAGTAATTTCTCATGATTATATAAAGCACATCATCATCAATCTCTATCTTGATCATCATTAAAGAATATCAACATCTTTTGAAGATCATTATGCACCTCAAAGAGAAGTTTTGAAAATATAAAAGGCTCAAAAAGTGTAGAACTACATTAGAAAGCATGTATACATCACAAAACTACACTTAGTCAATAGAAACTGAATGAAGATTTGAATTTCAAATGAAGTCAATAACTTAGAAAGTATTGATAGAGACATATCAACTTTTATACATGGATATTCTCATTCTAGCAAACCATTGTCAACAGATTCTGTACTAACAAGGACAATACTAATACAGCTCAACCTACTTTTCTAGAAAATAGTTCCTAGGACAAACAAAGCTTGATTTACACATGTCAAGAGGATGAAATATCAAGGGACAATGGTCCAATTCAAAATCCAAATATAAAAGAGGAAGCCTTCAAAGTTGAAGGAAGTTTTGTACTCTCAACGCTTAGCTTCTTAATTTCAATGATTAAAGTGAAGTAGACATACAACATTTGCTAGGGATTCAATTTCAAGCATTAAAATAAATATCCCCTCTTTTTTCTAGGCATATTCTGCCCTAAATAAGTTGAAAAAATAGTGAAATAATGAATAATTATAGAAAAGAGAAATCAAAGAAGAGGACTGACCAATTAGCATGACAAAAGGTTGCTATAACAAACTAGTACCAAGTAGGTCAGTTGTGGTACAAACACAAAGCATTAATGCCATTAACCTATTACAAATTATTCATATTAAACAATGCATTAGACCTTGATTTAACAAAGTCAGCAACCAATAAAATATAAATAGATTCTATTTCATACCAACAATGAAGACAAAAAAATAAGGCACCTGAAAAAATGGCCAGCAATGGATATCCTAATGTTGAGGAGTATGATCCATAATATCCCATTGACTTGCTTCTTCGGTTTCTGCATTTGCTCCGGTTTCCTAAGCTCAAGCTGCAAAATCATATCTAAGCAAGTACACTTAATCACATAATAGAATTCCCTGAAAACCTAAATGCCAATGATTAAAAGGCTCATTATGATTCTTGAAATTGTATACGTACTTTACCTAATCCCTAAAATTAAGAAATTAGCAATTTAGACCCTGAAGTTTCAAAAAGAATTTTAAATTAGTTCTTTTAGTGGTTCAATTTAGTCTCTTCAAATAATAGATAAAGATTAACTTAAATCACATTTTGTAATTAAAAGGATTGTTAATGTTTTAAATTTTAGGAACTAAAGTGAAGTATATAGGGTGGCTCTTCCAGCTTGAGGTGTATGTGTTCCCAAATAGGAAAGCTAGTTCTAAGGTTGACTCGGGAAAGGGTTTGTTGCTACTACTCCAATGTTAAGTCATCTTGCAGTATTGGGCATATATCTGTATGATGGTCATTTGATGTACAAATGCTATAGACCTTAGGAACCCTTGGTGTTGCTGCTTGGTTGAATATCAACTACTTCATAAGCTCAAAGAGCACCTGTAATGTTTGGGTCAACACTGGATTCTCTACTTGGCATACCTCATGAAGGCTCTTAATATTGGTGATCGTCCTGGAACCAAACTGCTAAAAATTTGCAACCATATTCTCTATCAAAGCACGGGCCTCTGCCAGTGTCATCATATCCAGGAATGCCCCTCCACTAGCAACATTAATCATGCACCTATTAGCTAGTACAAGACCTTCATAGAAATATTAAAGGAAAAGTTGCTCCAAGATCTGATGGTTGGGACAGCTTGCATGAAGGAGCTTGAAATGCTCCCAATACTCATGTAAAGTCTTATTGGATTGACGGATCCAAAGATGTCCTTTATGATAGATGCCACTCAAGGAAAAGTCTTTTCTTCCTCGTTTAGTTGTTCATAGCCCCATCTAATAAGTTGAAAAATTAATTCTCTATAGCACCCTCTAGGGAGAAGGGGAATGCTCTCAATTTGACATTATCCATATGTACCCTACTGGGTCTTATGCTAGAGCATACCATGTGCATGTTCTCCAAATGTTAGTGTAGGTCCTCTCCAGACAACCCATGAAACTTGGGTAAAATGTGAACTATATATCCCTTAAATTCAAAATTATTGTCAAGCTTAGGGTATGAGCTCCCTAAGTGTCCTATTATGATCTCCTATGTCACTTGTGTGTCCTAAAGCAACAAACAAAAGATCAAATCGCTTATATTGTTCCGTTTTGTTGTGGTTGCTGAACATGCTCCTTATGGCATATTGCTTCAATTTATATTTCATCTTATCCAGTTGGCATTCCATTATTTGATATGGGTTATCATCAGAAACTTGTGTACTTGCAACATTACAAGAACCATATGAGATGTTGGTCGAGAAGTCACAATATTACTTTTTGGATAGATTGGTGAGCTACGTCTAGATTTACATGGCCCTTGAGGACTAGGAGAAAACTGCCTTCACATGCCCCTTTAGCACATTTGCATACTGGAGGATGCCTTTCAATTCAACTCATGTAATGCTCTTGGCACCTTTCAAAGGTGCATGATAAATATTTTTTCTAACTCCTTGGAGAGTAGTATAGAAGTATTCAGATGGCAGATAATTTGGTCCCGTACTACTTTTAGACCATTACATGAGCCATCTGTATGAGCTATTGGATCGAATTTTAGTAAAATCTAATGGTGGATATGTAATCTGCTACTTTTTAACTCTAAATTTAGTATTTCATTCATGAAGTATTCATTTTTATCTAGAAGCCCTCCTAATACGGTTCAAGGCTCCCCCATGATCAACCCGGACGATGACAACTATTTAATTTCTGGTTACAGCCATCGCTTAGTCCTCTGCTCACGATAAGGCCGATCAATCAGTCTGGAAGCAGCCATCGCTAAGGATTGGGCCAAGGATGCCATCAACCTACTTTCCATTTCCTAAATGGCAAGACTCAAATATGTCAAAGGTTCCATGGAGGTTTCGTGATCAAGGATTTTAGGGCTTGACAAGGTTTCATGGGTTGGGTTATGTAAGAGTAGCTAGGCAACATTTGGAAAGGAGTCTGGCATGAATTCTCTTTGTCCTATGTAGGACAAAATCTTATTTCCCTATTCTGAGTTTGATTCCAATCCTTTAATCATTTTGCAGGTATAATCACAGGGGTAGATGGTTCAAGTGTAGTTCTACCTGCTGATATTACCTACTCCATTTAGCTCCTTTATGCATGTTCTTTGCTTCTTGATTTCTCTCTGTAATTTTTTTAGTTATTTTCGGTTATAATTAATTGTGATTTCTTCTTGATTTCTTCTTCCAATCCTTTATGTATGTTCTTTTTGTAGCTGCATCACTTTTCTTTTCTTAACACTTCTCTGTATATTCTTACTTCAATAACCCTTAATACTTGGTTAATAATATGTATGCCTATGTTGAATAGAAAACATGAAAGAGAATGCGAAGTATGGATTAAAAGTAGAAGGGAATAGTGTCATAGTATGTGAGAATTGAAAAATAAAAATTGTGCATAGAGGAATTGTAACATCCCCTGCTGCTTTATGGATTGATGACTGTCCCCACAAACCAACACGGGTCTTTTCAGCATGCTTTGTCCTCACTCGCACGCTTCCTAGGAAAACTTCCCAGGAGGTCACCCATCCCAAAATTGCTCCAAGTCAAGCACGCTTAACTGTGGAGTTCTTTTAGTTTGGGCTACCGAAAAGAAGATGCATCTTGTTGGTATAGGTAGTACAAATCAATTCATATAAGCCCTCCTTAACTGTATAGTCCCATACCTATCTGATCTTAGGATCCCTCTCATTCGGTGTGTAATCGGTTCATTCATATACCCTCCGCTTTCGAAGTCTGCCAGAGCCGCTCCTTGTCCGTGCCTCTTTGCACCGCGATCACTCCTCGACCGCAATCCCGGGCGTTACATGCCCACGACTCCGCTTGGTTCGTCCCCGAACCACACCGTACTGGGAGAGGTGCAGGCTCTGATACCATTTGTAACATCCCCTGCTGCTTTATGGATTGATGACTGTCCCCACAAACCAACACGGGTCTTTTCAGCATGCTTTGTCCTCACTCGCACGCTTCCTAGGAAAACTTCCCAGGAGGTCACCCATCCCAAAATTGCTCCAAGTCAAGCACGCTTAACTGTGGAGTTCTTTTAGTTTGGGCTACCGAAAAGAAGATGCATCTTGTTGGTATAGGTAGTACAAATCAATTCATATAAGCCCTCCTTAACTGTATAGTCCCATACCTATACAGTCTTAGGATCCCTCTCATTCAGGTGTGTAATCGGTTCATTCATGTACCTATCCGCTTTCGAAGTCTGCCAGGAGCCGCTCCTTGTCCGTGCCTCTTTGCACCGGCGATCACTCCCCGACTTCGCAATCCCCGGGCGTTACAGGAATAAAAGCAAGTGTTGCCTTGATTTGGACAAGTTTATCAAATTTCATGTACATATCTATATGAAAATTTTGTGCTCTATGCCATCTTAGTTTCAAGGCCTAATTGAACACCAATAAAGGTTATTCACTTTATGTGTACTCTTATTACATTATTGATGAATGAGTCTACACGTACTCTTAATTATTGTTGCAATCATACCTTGAGCTTGCTTGCAACGTACATTTTTCCTTGTGTTGAAAGTTTAGTGACATGATTATTGTTGTGGTTAGATCTAAAACTCACTTTAGAAGGTAGTTTATCCTTGGATTCTGTGCTTCTTTCCAAAATTTGTAATTTGTGGAAGTATAATATTTTCTAAACTCAATTTTGTAGTTTTACACGTAGATGTTAGTTAATAGCTTTGTTGCGTGAAAAACTCCATTGTTCATTATCAATTCACGATGCTCATTTTACATTATTATTAGAGCAATAGGTTCAATGAATTGTTTGTATCTTCTCAGGGGCAGGGTATGTGTTTAATTCTAATAATTTTTTAGGATGCCTCTGCAGCTTTGGTATATTATCCAATTGTATCATCACAAATAAACTATTTTATTCTCTGTGAAAACTTTCTAGCTATGTGTTCAAGACTTGAAGTGTAGATAATGGGGAGCCACCTAAGACATCATGGCCTCCACCACCTGGTGGTGGTGTTAGTAATGGGAATGGTTTGGCTATGCATACTCCTCTAGGGCCACCTTTTGCACTAGGATTAATGTTATCCAGGCTTTGGGGCCAAGGGAAGGTGGAAGAGGTAAGGGCAATGGAGAGATTACTTGGGAAAAGTCTAATTTGGATAAGAATTTGCCCTCCCGAAAGGAGATCTGCAAAGCACTTGACAAGTTTGTTATTAGCCAAGAGAGAGCAAAGAAAGTATCTTGTTCTCCTAAATTTTGTCTAAGATTGATGCTTGCATTTAATCCAGTTTCATTTGCAATGCTCTATTTGGTATGCCAATTTGCAATACCCAAAGTATGTGTCTTGTCCTGATCATTTTCTTAGTTTTTGAGTCCTCTCATTCTTTCACTCATTTGTATAGTATAAGTCATTATAAATGCAATATTGTAACTGATGCCTTTTGATTGTTATCTCATTACTGGTTTATGTTTCTAATGAAGGTGCTTTCCATAGCTGATTATAACCACTATAAAAGAATATATCATGCCACTTTGCAAAAAGGGTTAGTTCTTTTGCTGTCTCTTTCATTTTCATAATTGAATTTCTATAGTGGATTTGTAACAGATGCTAGTGATTTCTTTATTTGTCATTTTTATATGAATTTCTTTGAGTATGAACCTATCAATATGGAATGTTGAACATATCGGGTTCTATAAAAAAGAATGATAATCATATGGGGAATTTACAAAATGATAATCATCTATTTGCAATAATTGAATTGCTGGATGCCAATATTAGGCCAGGGGCAGATTCTAGAGTTTCAGAAGGATTAGATGATGACGATAATGTTGAGCTAGAAAAGAGTAATGTTCTGTTGATGGGTCTAACAGGGTCAAGTATGACATTCATCACAACATCTTTTTTCTTTTTTTAACTATACAATGAGAAATATTGGCATATGTGTTGCTTGCTCTAAGCAAAAGGTTTCAAATGCATTTATAGTAAGCAGGGTGTGTGGTATCTTGACCGCCTAAATGTACCTTAGGAAGTGGATCGGTTGATCATAGACCGATCCTATTTTTGACCTTTACTCTCATTGGGCTGTCCAGGCTACCTCATCCCCAATCAGACCCGAATGGGCAAAAGAGCATGATCAGTGTAATGCCCCAATTTTTCTATCTAAGCAAAAATGACCAAAATATTTTTTACCCGGAATTCGAGGATAGCCGACTCGGTAGTTTTCAAAGGGTCAACTCAATAATCGAAGGGGATTGCATGTGAATGAATGTTAATATAGCAGAAAAATCTCTTTTTCTGAACTTTTAGGTCAAAATGATTAAAATACCCGTATAACATTTTTACGCGGGTATAAGTGCCGTCAAGCCTGGAACTTTCCTAAAAGGTTTAAAATGATATTTTTATGAGTCTGAACATGTCTGTTTAAGTCCCGATGGTCCCGGACAGTTTTTGGGAAAAATTATGATTTTGCCCCTGCATAGTGTATTTTGGGCCTAATGATATGATTAGCAAAACCTAAGCAACATTAGGCTCTCATTAAAGATTAGTAAATTCTAATTACTAATTTAGAGTCAAAATAATTAATTGAGGTTAATTAGAACCTAAGATTGCTTAGAGAAACTCAAAACTATTTTCTAGTTTTAGTTCTTTGAGAAAAGAATCTAGAAATAGTGTTTTCTCTCTCTAATTCCCTAAATCAAGGAAACATGTTGGCATTGGATTCCAAGTTAATGAAGTTTGACTTCATTAATTTAGAGAGACCACCTTCTAATCTAGTCTTATATGGCCCTAATTACCTACTTACTTACCTAAACACTTAGTCACAAAACTCTAATCTTTGGCCTAATCAAATACTATCCCTAAGCTTACTCCTAATACACATTAAATTGTGATTTTCCTCCCCTAATTAAGAAGAAAAACCACCATTCTTCCTCCTCGTCCATTTAAAAGAATTAATTTATTTTAATTCCAAATCAAAGGCCATACTTAGACCCATGCTTGAGACCATACCTCACAATATCTAGCCATACTCACCACCATACCTCACCATACCTTCATGGAACAAATTCTCTCACCTCATGGAACATGAGGTCATGGCCTCCACTCCTCCTCCATGTATCTTCATTTGTTTCATTTCTCTATAAATACCATGTCTAGATGGACTTGGTTGCACTTTTGTCCGTTTGTTAAGTTCAAGCTTCAAAGAGCATTCTTGAGTTTCTCTCATTTTCTCTCAAGAGTTCTTTTCATCTTCTTCATCTTTTTCTTACTCACAAAGAACCACCCCTTAACCATACACTATATTCTAAACACTTAGCCTTACCTTTCCAAAGATCAAACTCAAGAAAACACAACTTTCTTCATTTCTTTCTCTCCTTGGTCGAACACACGTCCAAGCTCCAAGGAAGATTTTTCTTTCATTCTTCTCTCAAGATCAAGTCCTTTCCATCTCCAAGAAAACATACCTTTGGTAGGGAGTTGTTTTGATAATTATTTCCTTGCTTTGATAAGCTTTATTCTTGGTGCTTTAATGCTTTACAAAATCAGTTTCTTCTTTTTTCTTTTCTTTTCTTTTAACATTTCGGCCTTCATGGGCTTGTTGGTTTCTCATGATAGCTTGATGATGAGTGTCTTTAGATGATGACTTGAGTTCATCATAATGAGGTCTCTAAAGCTTGAGTTTTGCTTTCTTGAAAGTTTTATTAAAAATGCTACTTAGCCCACTAATGATTTTACCTTAAAAGAAAATATATAACACTTGATTTCAAAGAGCCCAAAGCTTACTCTTGCCAACCTTAAAGCTGGCCGACCATTCTAGAGTTTACTCTAGATAGGAGTTCTTGGGCATTAAATAAAGAATATGGTGTATTTCATTCCTTTTTTATTTTAGCCCTTTTTCCTTTTCTTTATGGTTTTGTTTCCTTTTGAATCCATTTCCTAGAGCTTGATGATGATGTTCACACCATAAGGTTTTATTTAAAACCTTGGTACTAAGAACTCTAAAGCTTGCTTTATCTTGCTAAGATATATTTGGGGTTGAGGTTTATGTTCCTTTAAAGTCTTGAATGAGCTCTAGCAAGACATAAAATGAACTTGCATTCATATTTATATTTCAAGAAGCTTTGCATTTATGTTCATATTTCCTTGTTATCACCTAATAATTAATCTCGAAGCCTATCTATTTCAACCTTCAAGTTGATTGTTGATTTAGAGTGAATACTCTAAGGACCCTAGAGCACTAAAATAAAGAATTGGACTTGCATATCATATTTATTTCCAAGTTATCACTTAAAGCTTAAAGATAATAAATGAACTTGCATTTCGTATTTATATTTCTTATCTAGCATTTTTATATTTTAAGCAATCACCTAAACTCAAGGATTAAAAATGAACTTGCATCTCATATTTACTTTGTAGCTCTCACTTTATTTTATAATGAAGAATAAAATGAAGTGCATAGCATGTTTATGATTTTGCCATCACTAAAAGTTTCTAGAGCTCAAAGACTTGCCCTTTTATCTCAAGAAAAAAAGTTTGGATGTGGACGTATTCTTGTGAATACATAATCTCGACCATGTGATGATGATGAGCTTGGTATAAGTTTCATTTAGTCACATAGGCCAATAATCTATGTCTTAAGATTTTTCTTAGGTACTAAGAGTTTAAAGAAAGCTACAAACATGATTTCATGGATTAAACCTCTTTCAAGAATGTTTTAATTTAGCTACTACCCTATGACCTTTTTTTTTAGCACCCTTGAGAAAATAAAATTGGCTTTCAAGAGTTTTAGAAGTTCTAAATTGATTCCAAGAGAAACTAGTAATTTATATGCCTTAGAAATGTGATTTTATGTGTTCTTCACAATTGAACTTTTTGGTTACTGCCTTGGCAAGTTTGCTACAGTATCATGCTGTTTTGATGTGTTAGAATGTGTAAAATTATAATTACTGATGTAGGAACCATTCTATGTATGTTAGGAAAGAAACTAGCTTTCTAGAAAGACCATAAAGTTAGAATTTTGCAAGTCCTTGACCCATTTAATTGTAGCCACTGCCAAAATTGTTTTAGTATGATGGAATTCTGGTTGGGATTGTTTGATCATGAAAAACTTGGTAACATTTGGTGTAAGCTTAACCCTTGGCACTAAAAGTGAAAATAGTAACTAGGAAATCGTAAAAATGTGATTTCTAGAACTCCTAAGGAAAAGAATTATGTATTCTGTTCCAACACTTTTAAAGTTTGTAAAATCATGTTATACCATGTTTACTTGAGAGAGAATGACTCATAAATGGTTTAGGAATTAATTTTAGCATCATAAGAAAAGCCAGTAACGAGAAAGGGCATAAAATGCAACTTCTAAAACACCTTAAATCATAGAAATTCATTTACTACCTATGTTGTCCAACCCTGATTGATGGTGTTCTTGAGATTAATAATTAGTGGTAATAATGATAATTAGTCCCTTAGATGCATAAGAAAATGATTTGACATTTGAGTTACCCGATTTAGGGGTTTGGCTATTTAAGGGAATATTTATGTGATGATGATTTGAGATGATGCATTCATGTGATATTTGATGTTATGTGAGGTATTGTTATAGAGTTTATCATTTGCATGTTACGGTTTCATTTGAAATGCTAGAGATGCATATGCTAGAGATATATGAAGAATTGCAACACTTACGAATTTTGTATTGCATCTTGTTATAACATGCTAAGACTTAAAGTGACTTAAAACATAAGAAAATGATCCTTTGGACTCATCAAACTATTGGTGAAGAAAAGGTGATTCTTGCCCCCTAACCCGTACTTATTAAGTTGGGACTTTAACTTATCAAAAGGGATAAGTATACGCTAGTGACAACTAGTGAGGTATAAGCTCATAACCTACAACTCTCACAGGAGAGATTAATAAGGTGGCCCCCACAGAGAAGGATAAGAAATTTATCCCACAGAGAGGGATAAGAAATCTATCCCACAAAGAGAGATAAGAAGTTTAAACCCCCATAGAGAGGGGTGAGATATTTAAGTCACTTAAAGAATAAAAAGAAAGAGATCATGTGTCTTATTACATGATGTCTAATTGTGGCATTACTTATGCGGTTATAGTATGTCATGTTGCATTCTTGCAATAAGACACATTCTAAAATAGACGAGCCTCAGATAACAATATTTGAAACATAATAATTGAATCTTATGCATGCCTACTACTTCATAAAGAAACCCGACGTTCCTAAGGACGTAGATGATGACACTCAGATAGGAGGACACCCTACTGAGATTCTTTAAGATTCTAACTCCCTCTATCTTTCTTTTCCGTCTTCGTTTTCAGACAAGGTTGACAATGACGTCCGTGGACTGCCCTGAAGTGCCGACAAGGAAGTAGCTTGATGGTCAAAATCAGAATGGCGCAGCGAAAGTGGGGGCAAAGTCTTAGCTTATTTACATCATAGTTATGTTTAGTTTTTGAATTGTTGTATACTCAACCCTTATAGGTAGGCTCAATATATTTGATGTGGTATTATTGTGGAATATTCCTATATCATTAATACTATTAATATTGTTTGACTTGATATTTGAAGTTAATGTTATATGATGAAGTGTTAATGATTGTTCTTTCTATGGCGCCTATTTGATGATTCTATTTATGTTATTCTTTTTATATTTACGCTTTACTTTAACGACCTTTTACGTTATGCGCGACTCACATTTTGTTTATGTTTTCAAAAAGAAAATTCAACTCGTAATTTTCGCTAAGTATTTTAAAGAAAGGTTTTAAAGAATGAGACTAAAAGAGTAATAGACTAATGGTTAACCTAAATACATTCTAGGAGTATTGGGTTAAAAATTAGAATGTTATAATCAGCCACACTTCAGAACAGTTGGGCCTCATGAATGAAGCCTCAGAGAGCCCAAAGAAGCATAGGATCCCCAAGATACGAAACATCTCTTTGCATGGGAATATCCGATCATTAAATACAAATGGCTTAGCATTGATAGCGGTAATGACCACCGGTTGATAGATATAGGTGGAGTCGAGACAATAGGGAAGGTCAGTTCAAACGATACACAAGCCCACCTAGCACTACCCTGAATCGAGACAGTAATATTTTGGTGTCGCCTGTGGGAAATTGGTAAAACCTTTCCCACTTTTGTAAAACTCCTCAGACTGCACACTCATTGTCTGTCTCAATGGTCAACACGCGCAGTAAGGGGAATATCCAAAACACCACTACCAATGCCCAATACAATAACACTGAAAGGAGCACGAATGACGTCTCCTCCATTTGTTAAGTAGATCGTGAAGACCCTCCAGGATATGCAGCAACAAATAAACGTTATGAACCAAAAATGCAACGAACACCCTGAAGAATCCAGTTTTCTCTCAAGCATTCAGAGACCCAACCATCACATACAAGCCATAACCTAGACCGACCCCCAACTGATGAACCACGTCACTTAGCTCACCACACCCTTTCACATACTGAAACACCAACCCTTCACTACCCAAGCCAAACACACCATAATTATCCTAACCATCATTCAACCAACAAACACATGGCCATCCCTAATCATCCTGAACACCCATTCACAAAATTCATTGTGACGGAGCCTGTCCCACCCTCATACCAACCACTAAATCACCTATGACCTTACAACGGCACGTCCAACCCCCAAAGTCATATTGATTTCTTCAGGAATGCCATGCTAGTGTGTGGCGATTCTGACACCCTTCATTGCAGAGCTTTCCCTGCTTCTCTTATGGATGCTGCGCAACAATGGTTTTCATCCCTTCCTCTTCGATCCATCATGAGTCTTAATGACTTAACCAATCACTTTTTGAACCACTTTACAACCAGCAAGACTCATCAGAAGATGATTGGAAGTATGTACAGCCTCGTATAGGGTGATTGGGAACCGTTAAAGGATTTCATAGGATGATTCAATAGGGAAACGGCTCAAATCAGAGACTTGGATCAGAAGGTCGCCACGTATGCCTTTGTAGAGGCATTGAAGCTTGGCCGTTTGCCAAGTTGTAACACCCTCCCAAGTACAACCTCATCCTTAATTTATGGCGTCGTACTCGAGAGTTGTTACTTCTAAGTTTGCGGACCTTTTTTTTTTAAAATATCCATAGTCATTTTGGTTGGTTCGCGAGATACTAGGTCATAATTATACTAAAATATATAGCAATGAAACCAAACTATTTATTTAATACAGAATTAAGTACATAAGGGAAGCTCTTTTATGAGCTTTAATACACATCCGGTCTCTATTATAAATACAAACATAAACATATGACTAGTACAGTCTGTACAAACTCTAGCTGCAAACTACTGCAAATCTGATTTCCTTTCATAAAGTAGCCTCCTTGTTCTCAGGATCAACCTGGAGACGACACGAGAACACAAAAACATAGGGGTGAGAATTATACAATTCTCAGTAAGGTAACTCCCCAATTACACATTCATACTGTCATCGTCATCGCTTGACCACTTCGGTTTATTAAGAAAGCGTGAGCATGCAATATGTACATATCAAATGTTCATTTTAAAATTATAAAATCACCTTTCCGAAGTGGGTCTCTTTTATTATTCAATCACTTAAAACATGTATTTCATAACATTCAACATCATAGGAATTCCTTTAAGACTAATAATTTAACAAGATATACATATACATATGGTGATTACAATGATCTTTTCATACCCTTGACATAATAAAGGGGACTTTTTCATGCCCTAATGGGGACTTTTTCGTGCCCTATTGCGGACCTCTTCGTGCCCTACTAGGGACCTCTTCGTGCCCTTTTTATACTAAAGGGGACTTCATTGTTCACTTAGCACATACACCATCCTCAAGCTCACATATACATGCATCGCATTTCTATATGCATGAACATAATTCTCTAATCTCATAATACTTCAAACCTATATATATTATTCATTCATTCCTCATAACATAATCTTAGAAGTTCATGGCATGCATTCATACACATCAACTTGAACCAAATGCCATTAGGTCACTAATTCAAGGCATCGTCACAACTTCAGCACATTGGCAGATTTTTCACTCAAGTAGCAAAGTTTATTTCTCATACCAAATGATCAATTAAAATGCTATAAAAATTCTCAATGACACCTCAATGTGTCCAGAAGGTTCCATAAAAATTTCATAACAAAAAGAATTCTCTAAATATGTCAACAAAATTAGACAACTTCGGAGGTTAGAAAGCCCCTATTTACAGCCAACAGCCATAGTTTCCAATTTTATTACCCTACCAAATGATCATATAAAATCATATACAAATTCAGGATTGGACTTCAATATGTCCTTAATATCCTGTAAAAATTTCAGCTCCGAATTCGATCATTTACTAGGTTAATAAAATGTCACAAGTTCACAGCGTCAGATTCAACATTTCAAGCAGCATAGTTACAACTTCAGTTCTTGAATTTTTCAAGGCATTAGGAATCAAAATCAGAGCTCAATAAAATTCATGGAACTATCCTAGGATGTTACCTTCAACATATAATTTTTATAGCTCATGAAAACACCCACAATTCCCTCAGAAAATTCGTGAACAATCACTGCCAGCAAGAAAACCGAAAATCCAGCAAACCACTTCAGAATCTCTTTTGATAAAAATGGTTTTTCCACAACCCCAAACACTCCACCAAAATTAACACATCAATATCATCATATTATCAACCAATATATCCAGAAATTTCTGACCAAACACAATCAGAAAAGTCCAGCATAAAATTAGAAAGAAAAGGTCAAAGAAAACCCTACTTGTGAAGCTTTAAGGCTTCTAACTCCAAGGGATCTTTCAAAAATTATTTTTCTTCACTTCAAGCCTTCCAAACAGAACCTAAACCTTCCTTAAACAGTAGAGAATGATAGCTCAGAGTTCAGCTTGGAGATTATTTAAAATTCTAATCGGTTAGTTTGATAGATTATGAGAGTAGAACAAGTTTTGTGAAAGGATCTTGGTGTTTTGTCAAGTTTAGGCTAGGGTTTATGAAGCTTCAAGTTTGTTAATGGTGGAATGAGAGAAAGAAGATGAAGTCTGATGTATTTGGAGCTCTTGGCCGAAATTGATGGTGTTGGAGTGATAAGGTTGGTGATTTATCTTTATCTAGGTATAAAACTAGTCAAAATGGGTATTTATTCCTTTTTCAAAATGAAATAATGAAATGGATGGCTAAGATTTGGTTTCTTGATCAAAGAATGAATCTTGGCCATCCACTTGGCTCAAGATAAGTGGCTCATATTAACTTGGTGAGCAAGTAGCTTTTTCGGTGTTAAAATCGCACACCGAAACTCCACCGAACGGATGAGTTATTGGCACCCGAGTAAAATATAATAAATCAAAGGTCATGATTAAAACTTGCTTTTCAATTTTCAATCCTTGTCATCCACTTGGCATAAAGTGGTTGATAAAGCTTACTTAGCCACTAAGTAGCTTTTACGGTGTTAGAAACCGCACACCGAAATTCTACTGAACGGGTAAAACAGTGTACCCAGGTAATCAAACATTGCCCGAAAAATAATTTCGAGTATAAAATCTTTATTTCTACCTATTTCTAACCATAATCATATAATTTCTCAATTTCAGGCATCTCCGGGTCCCAATTCTAGGGTTTTGGCTTCCCGGTGGCCTGCGGGGCCCAAAAATACTATTCACATTTTTTTTTTTTTACAAATCCATTGGATCGTCCTCATCATTGTTCAAAGTATTAAATTTTTGAAATTATGACTAATAAAGCTCAAATTAATTTTTTTAGATAATTTTTTTTAGGGTGTTACACGAGTCACTAGACATAAGTCCAATTCATAACTTGGATAAGCTCCATAGTAGGGCAGCTAGATATATAAGAATGAAATAGGGGGCAGAGAGTTGGAAGTGAAACAGAGAAGAGCCCAAAGGTTGCCCAGAATCCCCAAGGAAGGAAGGAGCGCAAGCCCAGCAACAACCTCGAAATTCATTCCAAAGGAATCAAAGGCTGAGAAGGTGTAATACCCCAGGTTTTAAATAAAAGGATTAGAAAATTTTTTTGAACTAGAAACAGTGCCAAACGTTGTTACCTATCATTCGGGTCCTGAATTTCACTAAGTCTGGACCCTACACATCCTTGGAGGGCTCTATGATAGAGTCATAATCTTGGGATCAAAAGTCCCAGTAATGATTCCCTAAAGAAAAATGACTTGAAGAGGGAATTTTAATGAATTTTATGAAACCCTTAAACATTCATTTTTGGCTTATGAGTTTATAAAATCATAACAATTCCGTAATTTGAACTAAAATCCAAAATTTGGATTTTGAATTGTTAGCATTTTGATTTTTCTAATATTTTATTTGAATCTAAATGGGGGTATTTTCTTGTTTATATTTATGTTTTAGAGTTAAGTAAATAAGTGAGTATGGAGACAGTCCAGTCAGCCCAGTCCAATACATACCAGTATATGACTTCCTAGGAGACCACCCAGGCAGTCATCAGAGAGTAAGGCAGTGCGGAAGCTAGAGAGGGCACCGCCCAGGTGGTCATTCACCGCCCAGGTGGTCAACAGATTTATAAAAACACCTATTTCGAGGTTGCAAATCATTCTTCATGACCCCTCCACCCCCAAACACCACAAACTCCATCCCTCAACCTCTCTTTACCCTCCAAACTTATTTTCTTCCAATTTCTTCAAGTTTAACTTGGAATCTTCATCATCTAAGCTTAAAGGTATGTTATCTTGCTAGTTTCGCCTCATTTCCTTCAAGTTTTCCTCCTTTGAAGGTGGTTCTCCATGCTTCTCAAGGGAAAGAAGTTTTCTACCTTCTTAGAGATGGATTCTTGGGTATTAAAGAGGCTTTAAAGGTTAATTTAGAGTTCTACTACTTCTATGTCAGATAGTGGTATCATCTCCTGCTTTTAAGAGTCCTATTGGTTCTGTTGGTGTCTGTTCTTCATTGTTCATCCCAACAGGTGAGTGGGTTCTCATCTGTTATCTCTATGTTATGCATTATAATTATTTTCACAAAGATATCAATTACTTATTTATTTCAAGTCTTGCATATTTAAATTTCAAGCCTTGCATATTTATTTCAAGTCTTGCATATTTATTTCCAAGTCTGGCATATTTACTTTAAAGTTCTCACTTTACTTTGTAATGAAGAATAAAAATGAAGTGCATGGCATGTTTATATTATGTCATCACTTAAAGACCTTAGAGCTCAAAGACTTGCACATTTTATCTCAAGTTAAAGTTCAATATGGAAGCATTCTTTGAATGAATACTTTCGGCCAAGTAATGATGATGAGCTTGGAATCAGTTCTATCTAGTTACAAGGGCCAACAACCTATGTTCTAGTATTTTCTTTAAGCTTGATGAGTTTTATAAAAGTTATGACCAACAAGAATTATGATTTTATTCCTCTTCCAAAGAAGAATTAAATTGGTTACTGACCTAAGTTTGTTTTTAGCCTCTTGATAAAATAAAATGGTTTGCAAAGACTTTTAGAAGTCCTAAAATGATTCCAGGGGAAACTAGGAACTTATATGCTTTAGAAATGTCAAATTATGTGTCTTTTTGGACTTGAACAATTCGGTTCTGCCTTGATGTGTTTGTTGCTGTATGATGATGTTTTGATGTGTTAGAATGTGTGAAAATGATATATGATAAGGTAGGAATACTTCTATGCATGTTAGGGGAGACACTAGCTTCATAGGAAAACCATAAAGTTGGAATTTAACGTGTGTTTAACCCCTTTAATCTTAATCAATACCAAAACTGTTTTAGTATGATAACAATCAGTTTAGAATTGATTAAGCATGCAAAATTTGGTTACATTTGAAGTAGGATTGAATTTTAGCACCTATAGAGAAACTAGTAACTAGAAAACCATAAAAGTGCAATCCTAGAACTCTTAGGACATTTAATTTCTGGATTCTGTCCAACAACCTCATAATATGGCAAACATGGTTTATAATTAGTTCTTAGGCATAGGAATGCCTCAAAATTGGTTTAGATTTAATTTATAGCGTCTTAGGCGAAGAGGGAATCGAGAAAGGGTCTAAAACGTAAGTTCTAGAACCCCGTAATCATAGATATATAACTGTGCCCTTGGAGTATGGTGCTGTCCAGATTTATTAAAGAGCATAAATGATAGTAAAATTTGTTAGAAGAGAATCCTCACGTGCATAAGAGGTTGATAAAGAATGATAGAATAATTACATCTCAAGTTTAAGGCCCGTAAGGGTCAAAGCATAAGATACCATAGGATCAAGAGCATAATGAGTTTCAATTTTACATGTGAACGTATGTTTTATTTGAGAATGATTATGTAAACGTATGGGATTATGATTAAGGATGCATGTTTTATCTATTTATGTGGCATAGAGTAAATTTGGAAGAAATCCGGCGAGCTCCTGTTGCGCTGCTGAATTTCTGACAAATTTGGGGACTTAGAAAGTTTTTGAAAAACCTATGAGATTTTCTTTATGAGGTACTAAGATGAGTTCTCGAATGACACCAGTTCGGCTGAGCACCTCCAGAGAACTCATGTGACATCGGTACCAAGATGTATTCTTGGGTGACACCGGTTCGGCCGAGCACCCCCAAGAAATGCCCCCTAGCCCGTACTAGATAGTCAGGATTATGATTATGATACGCTTATCGAGATTGATAAGTAAGAACTAGTAACGACTAGTTAGGTATGAGCTCATAACCTAGAGATGTGACACGTTTTGGGTGACACGGTTATTGAGCACCCCAGAATGAATGTCTTTTAGGGTGGCCCCATGAGGAAGTAAAGTATGATGATTATGTCACAAAGTTTTCCTATATGAAATTTCAATTGTTACTTTATGCCACTGTTATGATGTTCTTAATGTTATGATTATTATTCTTGCATTAAGTAGAGCCATGCATACATTCTTTACAATGTTGCATCCATGACATTAAGAATCATACTAAAATGAACGGACCTTGGCTAACTATGTTTTAAAAACTTAAAAATGGACTTAATGCATGATCACTTATTTTGTACCCTAAACCCAAGGTTCCAGAGGACGTAGATGATGACACCTAGGTAGTAGGAGGCCCTACTGAGATTCTTTAGCAAGATTCTCACTCCCTCTATCTTTTCTTCCCGTCACGTCTTCAAATGGTGACGTTTGTGATTTTTGTGGACACCCCGACATGGGAGGTGCATCATGATCTGGACCACTGGTCATACCATTTTGTGGGTTACTGTGACGTCCATGTGTTCATGTTCGTTGGACGGCCCTTCAGTCACCCTGTACATACTCATCGATTCTCTCCTACCTCAGCATTCGGTGATGACTTCATGTTCGAGCGCACACGCCCTCGAGAAGAGCGGATCCACCGTACTCCACCGACAGCTTCTGCTATTCAGGACTACCCGCAGTACGTACCCCGTTTGCCCTCATCATTCTCCGAGACGGACCCTTTAGAGGACTCTGCCACTCAAGTGCCTTCCGAGGGATCCTCCCCCACTGTACTGATGGACTTTGGGGAGGGTAGTGAGGCTTCTATCACTCAATCGGTACGTGGAGGATGGGTGAGGATGATTCTCCGCCGTGGAGCTCATGCTCGACCGATGCAGCGTATAGCCACCTCGGCAGAGATAGCCCAGTAGATCGGATACGTCCCTCCTTTCCAGAGAAGCCCGCAGTAGGAGACGACCGTTGTAACATCCTAATTTTTAACCCAATACTCTAGAACATATTTAGGTTAATCATTAGTCCATTACTCTTTTAGTCTCATTCCTTACAACCTTTCATTAAAATACTTAGCGAAAAATATGAATAAATTTTTCTTTTTGAAACTTGAAAGCAAAACGCGAGCCGCGAACTAACCTAACGTTCGTCATAACCATAACATGCAAGAAAAGTAACCACACCATTGATAATCATGAAACATAGTATTATACATAACAATCATAATATCATCACATCTTCATAGATACATAGACTACTAACATCATTGTACCATCATTTACATCAAAACATGCCCATATATGTGAAGTCATCTTTATCCACCTATGAGATTAGATAAGTGTCAACCCAAAAGCTAAGCTATCTATGCTCCCGTAGCGACCCTCTGCCCCGTCTGCTAGTGTGATCCTTAAGCACGAGTCTCAGAAAAAGTCACGAACCTCGTTGTAATCCTCGTCTAGAGACGACATGGAAGAAGAGGAAGGGATGAGAAACTCATTCAAGATTCTCAGTAGGGATTCCTGACTCTAACACAAGTGTCATCGTCGTCGTCCCCAGCCACTTCGGTTTTAATTATGAAAAAGGTGTACATGCATAAGGATTGGTTTTAGGTTTTTCAAATCTATTTATCCGAAGTGGGTGTCTTTTAGTATGTGTCTTAATGACATAAATGCAACAGATATTTGATGAATGCATGACAATACCATATGCACTTTAACACGAAAGTCGTAATACTTGGGCACATCATAAGGAAACATAAATCATATACGCGGTATAAAAAGGCATAGTACTTTTCATGTGACATCTTTCTCATAAGTAAAACTCTTAAGTTCTTTTTCTTAAAGACCACCATCTTAACATATCCACCAAAAGTCCAACCGATTCACCGGCCCGGCGATAATTTGGTCACCAAACTACATCTTACCTATCACCTAGGAATGAGCTCAATCCTAACTAGTCGTCACTAGATTTAATATGGGCTAATAGAGGGGGTATACATAACTTTCTTGGATCACCTATCTTAGGATCATTTCCTTCTTTGAAATGCTCTACTAGTATCTAGTACACAGCGAATTGTCCGCTTTGGCAAGCTCAATGTCAATACCCTCACGGATTTGTTTCCTCCCCACTGTAGCGGGAGAAATGCGTCTCAGTGTTATGTCACATCTATTCTGGGGGTGCTCAGCTGAACCGGTGTCACCCAGAACCTTTCCTGGGGGTGCTCGACCGAATCGGTGCCACCCAAGAGTTTTCGCAAACTTTTCTCAAATCCTCAAGTTTGATAGGAAATTCTGCAGCGTAACGGCATACACCGGATTTCCTTCAAACTTGCTTTATGCCACAAAACATATAGAGCATGCATAGCTATTCAACATCACAATAAGACATCAATGTCATATAGTCAAACTCATCATAATATATACGTCATCACGTCATTGCTTTAACATTCTTAAAGGATAGCATGCTCCTAACCAGTTTGCCGGAATCAAGGATCGGGCTCAGCTAATGCGTATGCTATGCTCAAGTCATTCTCATGTAACACTATAGCTTATTATGCTCTTGAACCTACGGTGTCTTATGCTTTGACCCTTACGGGTCTTAGACTTGAGATATGATTTTTCTATTATTCTCTATCAACCTCTTATACACCTAAGGGTTCACAACTAATAATTCTTACTAGCATTTAAGTTCAGTAGTAAATCTGGGCAAAATTACATCTTCATGGTCATGGGGTTCTAGAACCTACGTTTTAGACCCTTTTTGGGTTCCGTCTTCGCCTAAGGCGCTATAAATTCAATCTAAACCAATTATGGGGTATTCCTAAGACTTTGAACTATTTATAAATCATGTTTACTACATTATAAGGGTTCTGTACAAAATCAGAAAATAAAATGTTCTAAGAGTTCTAGAATTGCACTTTTTATGGTTTTCTAGTTACTAGTTTCTCTATAGGCGCTAAAAATCAATCCTACATCAAATGTTACCAAGTTTTTCATGATTAATCAATCCTAAACTGAATATTATCACACTAAAACAGTTTTGGCAGTGGCAAAAAATAAATGGGTTAAAACTATGTTAAAACTCAACTTTACGGTTAATCGGTAAGTCTAGTTTCTTTCCTAACATGCATAGAAAGACTCCTACCTCAACGTATATAATTTTTACACATACTAACATGTCAAAACATCATCATACAGCAGCAACCATACCATGGTAGAACCGAAATGCATGGCTCCCGAGAAATACATAATCTTACATTCTCAAGACATATAGGTTACTAGTTTCTCTTGAAATCATTTTAGGACTTCCTAAAACTCTTTGAAAACCAACTTGTTTCCTAAAAATCCTCACAAACCAAACAAGGGCAGCAACCATTTGAGTTGGCCCAAAATTGGAGTTTTAAAACGTAAAATCATACTTGAAATATTCTTTGAGTTCTCCTATGCTTAAGAAAATCCTAAGACATAGATTACGGGCACTTGTGACTAGATGAAACTCATTTTGAGTTTATCAACATCACATGGCCGAATTTACATCCTTGGGGATGTTTCCATAATCAAACTTTAGCTTGAGATAATGAGGGCAAGTCTTTGAGCTCTAGCTTCCTTAAATGATGACAAAATATAAACATGCTATGCATTCCATTTTTTTATTCTTCATTATGAAATAAAGTGAGAGCTTCAAAGTAAATATGGAATGCAAGAACTTGAAATTAAATATGCAAGGCTCAAAGTAAATATGCAAAACTTGAAAGTAAATATGCAAGTTCAATTCTTTATTTTAGTGTGCTAGGCCCAGCAACAATCGACTTTAAGGCCGAAATAGAAAGGCTTCGAGATTTAGTTAGGTGATAGTGCAATTCTCATTTTAAATCTTTACGTTCTTTAGTGATGAAAAGTAAATATGCTAGACAAGAATGTAAATATGAGATGCACTTCATTCTTTATCCTTTAACTTTAAGTGATAGCTTGGAAAATAAATATGAATGCAGAACTCAAAGTAAATATGTAATGCATAAGCTTGAATTTAAATATGAATGCCAGTCCATTTTATTTCTTATTAGAGCTCATACAAGACTTTAAAGGAACTTAAACCTCAACCCAAACTTATCATGACAAGATAAAGTAAAAACAAGAGTGAACCTCAAGGGTTCCTTAAAAACACAAAGCTTCTTTTCTTGAAATGTAGACATAAATAGCATTTTTATTAAAACTCAAGCTCTAGAGACCTCATTGTGATGAACACATAGTCATCATCTAGAAGCCCTCATCATCAAGCCATTGTGAACCTTATTGGCCATCATGACCGAAAATGTGAAGAAAGAAAAGGAAAAGGAACTGAAACTTTTAAGAGGAAAAGGAAACATTTGAAACTCTAGAGACCATGATCTTGGTGATGCATTAGCACCAACATCATGAGTCCTCGTCATTGAGTTCATGTGACCATTTTAAAACATCATCAAAGTGAAAGGTTTCAAGGATTCAAGAAGAAAAACTAAAAACATCTTTAACTCAAGAACAAAGATCAAACTTTAGAGATTATTCAAGTGATGAACATCATCATGAAACCTCATCATCAAGCTCTCATTCCCTTGTTCTCAAGACCCATGGCCGAAACAAAGAAGGAGAGGAAAAAGAAAAGAAGTTCTAAAAAGATTCAAGAGAAACTATAAACACATAAAGAGATTAAGAACTTTAAATGAAAGAACTCTTGAAAGAAAATCCCTACCAAGTGATTTGGAGATTGGGATGAGAGAAGAGGATGAAGAACTTGAAGACTTGAACTTGAGAGAAAAAGGAAACTTTGAAGTGCTCTTTGAAAACTTACACTTAGCAAATGAACCCAAAATGATGCAAATTCACCCAAGCAAGCTATTTATAGAGAAATGAAACAAATGCAAGGTGCAAATGAAGAAGGAAGTTTCGGCCATCAGAACAAAGGGCAGCCCATGAGTTCCATGAGGTGAGATAATGTGGTCTTGAGGCATGGTGAGGTATGGTTCAAAGTATAGTGAGGTATGGTTCAAAGTATAGTGAGGTATGGTTCAAGGTATGGCTCAAGCATGGTCCTTTGAGTGAGAAACAAATCAACATGTGTTATAAATGAGTGAGAGAGGGCCGAAATTGCATCAACCATGGGGAGGGTTTTCTTGCATTTTAATTGTGGTTTAGAGTTGTGTTTAGGTGTATCTTTGATTAGGATTAAGATTAGGAATTTGTATGAAAATGTTTAGGTGAGAAAATGGGTAATCAAGGTTGTCAAGGCATAATTAAGGAGTGTTCTTGCATCATTAGTGAGTTATAAACTCATTTTAGTGTATAAACAATTCTAGACACAATTCCTTGATTTAAGGAATTGGAGAGAGAAAACACTATTCAAGATTCCAAGAGTGAAATCTTGAGTTTTAGAAAAGAGATTTAAATTTAATCTAAGAAATCTTAGGTTCTAATTAATTTTAATAATTTATTTTGAGCCTAATATTATTTAGGTTTGCTTAATTACATCATTAAGCTCAAAAACATTATTCTAGGGGCAAAATCATAATTTTGCACTAAAACTGCTTGAGACCACTGGGACTCAAACAGATGCTTTGAAACATGTAAAAATATTATTTTAAACCTCTGGGGAAAGTTTCGGGCTCAAACGGCACCTTTACCCACATAAAAATGCTATAGGGGTATTTTGGTCATTTTGACCCGAAACTGCAGAAAATGAGACTTTTGCCTCCGAAACCACTCAAGGGTCATTCAATCCCCTTCAAACATTGAGTTGGCCCTTTGAGGACTGCCGGGTCGACCATCCTCGAATTCCGGGCTGAAATGACCTCAGGGGCATTTTGGCCATTTTTCATTCAGACAGAAAATTGGGGTGTTACAACCGTCGCGTTCTGGTGCTCAAGCTTTGACTATAACAAGATAGCCTCCTTTTGTCTTAAGGCTATCTATTTGTAGGTGCACTAGAGATAGGAGAGCTTCTCTTTATTCCTTCTGTTGTACTTTCATTTTCCATGTATTTCTACTTCGGTTGTACCAAACTAAGTCCCACTCTCCATAAGTGGGTATAACATATATAAATGTGCAGTTCAGTTTTATCATGATGTGCCTTTACTTGCTTTATGTTATGATGTTATGAGATGCTTGCTTTATTTCCTTTCATGCTTCATTGTTCGTCAAGTCGCGCGGCTCTTACTTTACTTTTATAAAAAAAAAAATTTTACCAGTATTTTCCGCTAAGTATTTTAAGGTAAAAAGGAAACTATGACGTAATAGACTAATGATTAACCTAAATATGTTCTAGAGTATTGGGTTAAAAATTAGAATGTTACAATTAGCCCGGGCCAGAAATTATAGAGATTTATATCCAGAGCTTATAGAGAACTCATTGTCACACTGGAGACGGCGATATGTAACGCCCAGATGTGACCAAAGATTTAGATTTAGAGTTTGAGATCACTCCATGAAGGACACGGTTCACGAGGAACTGTTAAGATCTCAATTAGGGACCTTTGTTCATGAGGAATTGGGTATCCATAGAGCAGAGATTACTATTTCTCTAGGAGCTACTATAATGTGAGCTTATATGATTTTAGGTATGAAAGTAAGTTAAGAAAATAGTTTTTGAATTGTAACATGATGATTGGAATGTATATACATATTTATGCATAATTGACTATGAATACTTTTGAGTAATTACTGATGGCATTATGATTTCATGCATTATTCTTTGATGTCCCATGAAAGGGGGTTTTAGGTGAGGATTCACTCACTGAGTTTTGACAACAAAACTTACCCTTCTCTCTATTTCCCTATTTTACAAATAGAGCAGTTGCCATGGGTTCTCTTCAACCCCCTTTCTGCTAGCAGCACTAGACTTCAGATGGTCAGTCTTGATTTCATTCTGGTTTAGAGTGCTCCAGTGCAGGTGCAAGCAGGATCCCGGATCTTAAATCATGTTTTGCATTTAGCATACTATAAATGTATATTTGGATTTTGTATTTAAAGACATATTTGTATTAATTTAATGGATTTTGAGACAGAGTAACTTATATTTTTATGTGACAGTATGATTTGAGATTTTAGAGACAGATTACAAAATGGCAGAAATGGTTATTTCAATCATTTTATTGTTTTGAATTTAAAGAGCGGGTGATTTATATGTAGAAAAGAGAAATCTTTTGATTTTTCATGATTTTTATGAACAAAGCGTGCATGTAGAAATAGTTGGCAGGTCATGAGGTTTGCATGAGAATGAGATTTCTCACATGCTGGTCAAGTTCCTAGATCGGGTCGTGACAGAATGAACAGGGAAAGATACCCTGAAAATCAGGCCTCACAACGAGCTTATACAAATTACACCCAGTTTGAAGCTCCGAAAAAAGTGATTCTTCACAACATCTATAGCACCGAGATTGTAGCTCTTCCAGAGGCACTAGGATTCTAACCCCGATATGTTGATCGGCATAAATGTTGTGATTATCACTAAGCTTTTGGTCACACAACCGATGAATATGACGTTCTGAGAAACCTCTTGGAGAGCCTGGCCAGAAGTGGCAAGCTAGCCAAATACTTTCCAAGATATCCGGGTAGAGTAGAGCGAAGGCCAAAAGAAAACCGACTAGGAGGATCAGGAACAAAATCACCGGTGTAGAATGAAGGGCCGCCTGTGAAGGGCATCATTCACACAATCGCGGGCGGATATGCCTAAGACAGCTCGTCAGAATCAGCCCGAAGAAGACACATACAAGAGTTGAAGGCCGTGATAAGTGTTAATCAGAGCTTCCCATTATCAGACAAGCATGACGGCCTGATCACTTTCTCAGCTAAAGACTTCAAAGAGATAGAACCTAATCATGATGATTTGAAGGTCATCGAAGTCTTTGTCACCAATTTTGAAGTAAGAAGAGTCCTAATTGACTAAGGAAGCTCAGCCGATATAATTTTTATGGAAGCTTTTTTGAAGCTGAACCTGCCTAAAGAAAGCGTCTCAACTTCATATGGTGGTCTGATAGGCTTTACTAGAGAACAGGTCATCCCCAGAGGGAGTATAGAATTATTAATCAGCTTTGGTGGGGTTAAGACTGTAACATCCTCCCAAGTACAACGTCATCCTTGAGTCATGACATCAAACTCGAGAGTTGTTACTTATAAATTAGCGGACCTTTCTTAAATATCTATAGCCAGTTTGATTGATTTGCGAGATAACTATGTCATAATTCTATTGAAATATATATAGCAAGGAAAACCAAAACATTTATTTAATACAAGGTTAAGTACACCAAGGAGGCTTTTCTATGAGCTTAACACATCTATTCTCTATTACATTTACATATATATAACCACAATAAAGTTACGGTAAAATAAACACATCAACTACTAAACTACTGCAACTCCAGTATAGTTTTTCTTGTAGTGTCTTTACCGTTCTTCGGATCAACCTGGAGACGACACGGGAACACACAAAATAGGGGTGAGAATTATACAATTCTCAGTAGGGCAACTCCGCTAATACACAATCATAATATCATCGTCATCACCCCAGCCACTTTGGTTTATTAAAAAAAAAAGTGATCAAGCATTACATAATAACGGTTCATTTTTAAAGTTCCAAATCATATTTCCGAAGTAAGTTGTTTTTAAGAATCAATCACTTGTACACATTTATCATAAGCTCATAATCGTAGTAAATAATGTCAATCAAAATGATTTGATATGATACAAATATATATATACTAAAAGTGGAGAAATTATCTTTAATTGTCCTTGATAAATCAAAGAGGATCTCATCTGTCTCTATTTGCCCTCGACAAGTCAAAAGGATCTCATCTCTGTCTATTTGCCCTCGACAAGTGGAAAGGATCTTATGTTTCTTTATTTGCCCTTGACAAGTCATAGAGGATCTCATTTTACTTATGCATTTCATTCACCTAGAGGCATTCATTCACATTGTGATTTCAATCATGCCTCATATACCAATCTTTACTTCCTCTAGTATGCATTTATACATCACAAGTCACATGACCAGATATTTAACATCAAGTATTCATGTCATACTAGAACCAAACTACCATTACATTATCAATTCAAGTCTTTGGTTCATTTCTAGCAATTGGGCAGATTTCACACCATTGTAGCACAATTTATTTCTACATCAAACAATCAACTTAGAGGCTATAAAAATTCTCAATGACACCTCAATGTGTCCAAAAGGTTCCATAAAAATTTCAGGGTAAATAGAGTTCTCTAACTATGTTAACAAAATTAAACAAATTTGGTGGTCAGAAACCACTCAACCTCAACTCAAGAACCAAAATTCATAATTTTTAACCCTAGCAATTGAACCCAGAAAATTCAAAACAAAAATCCTGGTAAAACCTCAAGATGTCTCTAATATTCTGTAAAATTTCCAAAGGAAAAATCAATCGTTTACTATGATAAAAAAATTAGATAAATTCACAACTTCAAAGTCAACATCTTAGGCAGTACAGTTACCACTTTGGTTCATGGTTTTTCTCAGGCAGTAAAAGTCCTTACCATGCACCACAAAAATTCTTAGAGTTTCCTTAATATGTTAGCTTCAACTTATAATTTTTATAGCTCATAAAAATTACTAGAAATACATCATAAAATTCATGAACCATAACCTATCCAAAAGAAATCCGAAAATCCAGCAGCATAGTCTAATATTCCTTTTGATAAAAATGATTTCTAGAATCATCCAAATACTCCACCAAAATTAAGGCCCGCTGGGACAGCTGAAACCCTAGAATTGGGACCTGGAGATGCCCATAATTGAGAAATTATATGATTCTGGTTAGAAATAGGTAGAAATAAAGATTTTATACCCGAAATTATTTCTCGGGCAATGTTTGATTACCCGAGTACACTATTTCACCTGTTCGGTGAAATTTCGGTTTGCGATTTCTAACACCGAAAGCTATTTTAATCTTTACAAAATAAAGAACCTTATCCCTTTATATTAAATGAATGGCTATGATTTAATCATGGATTACAAGATTATTCCTAGCCATCCATTTTTCTTTATTAGATTAGGAAATATCTAACTTTAATATATAATATTCAAGCATTGATTATAAAGATAAATACAAACTAAAACTTCTCTAAGAAGCTAGTAACATTCACAAACAGCAAGCATAACTTCAGAAACTCCATTGCCTTCTTGATAACAACCTTGAGAATTTGATTTCCAAGCTCAAAATCATAAGCCTAACCTACTCAAAATAAAAAACTTCCTTAAGTAAACTTGTTCTACTGTTCAACCTCCACAAATACAACCGATTAGATTCTCCAAAACTTCACTTTAGTACCTCACTCATCACTGATTTGAGGAGGGTTTGAGTGTGTTTCAAGAGCTTTAGGGTGGAGAATATAACACCCTAAAAATTATCTAAAAATTAATTTGAGTTTTATTAGTCATAATTTCAAAAATTTGATACTTTGAACAATGATGAGGACGATCCAACGGATTTGTAAAAAAAAAAAAAAAATCATGAATAGTAACTTTGTGGGCCCTACGGCCCGTCGAGACAGCCAAAACCCTAGAATTGGGACCCAGAAGTACCCAAAACTGAGAAATTATAGGATTGAGATTAGAAATAGTTAGAAATGAGAATTTTATACTTAGAATTAATTTTCGGGCAATGTCTTATTACCCAGGTATAGTGTTTTACCCGTTTAGTAGAATTTCGGTGTGCAGTTTTTAACGCCGTACAAGTTACTTAGTGGCTAAGTAATCTTTACCAACCACTTTATGCCAAGTGGATGACAAGGATTAAAACTTGAAAAGCAAGTTTTAATCATGACCTTTGATTTATTATATTTTACTCGGGTGCCAATAACTTATCCGTTCGATGGAATTTCGGTGTGCGATTTTAACACCGAAAAAGCTACTTACTCACCAAGTTAATATGAGCCACTTATCTTGAGCCAAGTGGATGGCCAAGCTTCATTCTTTGACCAAGAAATCAAATCTTAGCCATCTATTTCATTATTTCATTTTAAAAAAGGAATAAATACCCATTTTGACTAGTTTTATACCTAGATAATGATAAATCACCAACCTTATCACTCCAACACCATCAATTTCGGCCAAGAGCTCCAAATACATCAGACTTCATCTTCTTTCTCTCATTCCACCATTAACAAACTTGAAACTTCATAAACCCTAGCATAAACTTGACAAAACACCAAGATCCTTTCACAAAACTTGTTCTACTCCACATAATCTATCAAACCAACCGATTAGAATTTTAAATAATGTCCATGCTGAACTCTGAGCTATCATTCTCTACTGTTTAAGGAAGGGTTAGGTTCTGTTTGGAAGGCTTGAAGTGAAGAAAAATAATTTTTGAAAGATCCCTTGGAGTTAGAAGCCTTAAAGCTTCACAAGTAGGGTTTTCTTTTATCTTTTCTTTCCAATTTTATACTGGACTTTTCTGATTGTGTTTGATCCGAAATTTCTGGATATATTGGTTGATAATATGATGATATTGATGTGTTAATTTTGGTGGAGTGTTTGGGGTTGTGTAAAAATCATTTTTATCAAAAGAGATTCTGAAGTGGTTTGCTAGATTTTCGGTTTTCCTGCTGGCAGTGATTGTTCACGAATTTTCTGAGGGAGTTGTGGGTGTTTTCATGAGCTGTAAAAATTATATATTGAAGGTAACATCCTAGGATAGTTCCATGAATTTTCTTGAGCTTTGATTTTGATTCCTAATTCCTTGAAAAATTCAAGAACCGAAGTTGTAACTATGCTGCCTAAAATGTTGAATCTGAAGTTGTGAACTTGTGACATTTTATTAACCTAGTAAATAATTGAGTTATGAGCTGAAATTTTTACAGGATATTAAGGACATATTGAAGTCCAACCTGAATTTTTATATGATTTTATATGATCATTTATTAGGGTAATAAAATTGGAAACTATGGCTGTTGGCTGTAAATAGGGGGTTTCTAACCTCCGAAATTGTCTAATTTTGTTGACATATTTAGAGATTTGTTTTTGTTATGAAATTTTTATGGAACCTTGTGGACATATTGAGGTGTCATTGAGAATTTTCATAGCATTTTAATTGATCATTTGATATGAGAAATAAATTTTGTAACTTGAGTGAAAAATCTGCCAATGTGCTGAAGTTGTGATGATGCCTTGAATTAGTGACCTAATGGCATTTGGTTCAAGTTGATGTGTGTGAATGCATACCATGGACTTCCAAGATTATGTTATAAGGAATAAATGAATAATATATATAGGTTTGAAGTATTATGAAATCCGAGAATTATGTTCATGCATATAGAAATGTTCCGCATGTATATGTGAGCTTGAGGATGATGTATGTGCTACGTGAAAAATGAAGTCCCCTTTAATATAAAAAGGGCACGAAGAGGTCCCCGATAGGGCACGAAGAAATCCCCTTTAATATGTAAAGGGCACAGGAAAGGTCCCTTTTGTTTATAAAAGGCACGGGAAAGGTCCCCATTAGGACACGGAAAAGTCCCCTCTATTATGTCAAGGGCACGAAAAGATCATTGTAATTGCCATATGTATATGTATATCTTGTTAAATTATTGGTCTTGAAGGAATTCCTTTGATGTTAAATGTTATGAAATACATGTTTTAAGTGACTGACTAATAAAAGAGACCCACTTCATAAAGGTGATTTTATAACTTTAAAATGAACATTTGGTATGTACATATTGCATGCTCACGCTTTCTTAATAAACCGAAGTGGCTGGGGCGATGACGATGACATTATGAATATATAATTGGGGAGTTACCCTACTGAGAATTTTAGAATTCTCACCCCTATGTTTTTGTGTTCCCGTGTCGTTTCCAGGTTGATGCAGAGAACAGAGGGACTCCTATGCAAAAGAACTCGGAAGTGCAATAGTGTAATAGTTAATGCTTTTATTATGTTGTATTTAGTGGAATGAATATGTGTGTAAATATGTTAGAGAAAAAAGGTGTGTTAAAGCTCATAGAAGAGCTTCCCTTATGTACTTAACTCTGTATTAAATAAATAGTTTGGTTTCATTGCTATATATTTTAGTATAATTATGACCTAGTTATCTCGCGAACCAACCAAACTGGCTATAGATATTTAAAAAAAGGTCCGCAAACTTAGAAGTAACAACTCTCGAGTATGTTGTCATGACTTAATGACGACGTTATAATTAGGAGGATGTTACAAAGAACATCTATCTTGAAGGGTACAAGAGACAAAGAGACATTAGCTTCCAAGGGTAGGGTTTTTAAACCTCTTCTTCTTCAAATCCATTTTTCTCAGGCAGTAAAAGTCCTTACCATGCACCACAAAAATTCTTAGAGTTTCCTTAATATGTTAGCTTCAACCTATAATTTTTATAGCTCATAAAAATTTCTACAAATACATCAGAAAATTCATGAACCATAACCTATCCAAAAGAAATCTGAAAATCCAGCAGCATAGTCTAATATTCCTTTTGATAAAAATGATTTCTAGAATCATCCAAACACTCCACCAAAATTAATACATCAATATCCATATATCATCAACCAACACAATCAAAAATATCAATTTAAATCAGTGATTACAACAGAAAAATGGATTTGAAGAAGAAGAGGTTTACAAACCCTACCCTTGAAAGCTAATGTCTCTTTGTCTCTTGTACACTTCAAGATAGATGTTCTCCACCCTAAAGCTCATGAAACACACTCAAACCCTCCTCAAATCAGTGATGAGTGAGGTACTAAAGTGAGGTTTTGGAGAATCTAATCAGTTGTATTTGTGGAGGTTGAAGTGTAGAACAAGTTTACTTAAGGAAGTTTTTGATTTTGAGTAGGTTAGGATTATGATTTTGAGCTTTGAAATCAAATTCTCAAGGTTGTTATCAAGAAAGTAATGGAGTTTTTGAAGTTATGCTTGCTGTCCGTGAATGTTACTAGCTTTTTAGAGAAGTTTTAGTTTGTATTTATCTTTATAATCAATGCTTGAATATTATATATGAAAGTTAGATATTTCCTAATCTAATAAAGAAAAATGGATGGCTAGGATTAATCTTGTAATTCAAGATTAAATCTTAGCCATTCATTTAATATAAAGGGATAAGGTTCTTTATTTTGTAAAGATTAAAATAGCTTTCAGTGTTAGAAATCGCACACTGAAATTTCACCAAACGGGTGAAACAGTGTACTCAGGTAATCAAACATTGCCCAAAAAATAATTTCAGGTATAAAATCTTTATTTCTACCTATTTCTAACCATAATCATATAATTTCTCAATTTCGGGCATCTCTGGGTCCCAATTCTAGGGTTTCAACTATCCCGGCAGGTCTGCGGGGCCCACAAAATACTATTCATATTTTTTTTTTTTTTACAAATCTGTTGGATCGTCTTCATCATTGTTCAAACTATCAAATTTTTGAAATTATGACTAATAAAGCTCAAATTAATTTTTAAATAATTTTTAGGGTGTTACATTACCACCCACCTTAAAAAGAATTTTGCCTTCAAAATTCATTTGAAAATAGTTTCAAAAGACAAATTCATAAGTCAAAGAAGGAATTCACATACAGGCAAACAAAACATAACAATTAAATCCTAAAACATCCCTACCTAGGATCAGATTATCTGGTGGTGAGGTCAGCTTAGAACTCAAGGATACAGACGTACGATCCTATAGAATCTTATCTGTATTCTATCATATAGATAAGATTCAAGGCATGACTTATCTATGCTTTGGAAACATAGCCAGTCCATTCCCCAAGGATGAACTGCTCTGATCGCACGGCCATGATTCATTCACCAGACTTGTAACGCCCCGATTTTCTGTCTGAGTGGAAAATGACCAAAATGCCCCTGAGGTCATTTTCGGCCCGGAATTCGAGGATGGCCGACCCGGCAGTCCTTGAAGGGCCAACTCAATGTTTGAAAGGGATTGAATGACCCTTGAGTGGTTTCGGAGGCGAAAGTCTCATTTTCTGCAGTTTCGGGTCAAAATGACCAAAATACCCCTATAGCGTTTTTACGCTGGTAAAGGTGCCGTTTGAGCCCGAAACTTTCCCCAGAGGTTTAAAACCATGTTTTTACATGTTTCAAGGCATCTGTTGAGTCCCGGTGGTCCTAGGCAGTTTTAGTGCAAAATTACAATTTTGCCCCTAGAATAGTATTTTTGAGCTTAATGATGTAATTAAGCAACCTAAGCAATATTAGGCTCTAATCGAAGATTAATTAATTTTCATAATTAATCTAGAGTCAAAATAAATTATTAAAATTAATTAGAACCTAAGATTGCTTAGATTAGATTTAAATCTCCTTTCTAAAACTCAAGATTTCGCTCTTGGAATCTTGAATAGTGTTTTCTCTCTCCAATTCCTTAAATCAAGGAATTGTGTCTAGAATTGTTTATACACTAAAATGAGTTTATAACTCACTAATGATGCAAGAACACTCCTTAATTATGTCTTGACAACCTTGATTACCCATTTTCTCACCTAAACACTTTCTTACAAATTCCTAATCTTAATTCTAATCAAAGATACACCTAAACACAACTCTAAACCACAATTAAAATGCAAGAAAACCCTCCCCATGGCTGATGCAATTTCGGCCCCCTCTCTCTCATTTACAACACATGTTGATTTGTTTCTCACTCAAAGGACCATGCTTGAGCCATACCTTGAACCATACCTCACCATACTTTGAACCATATCTCACCATGCCTCAAGATCACAACATCTCACCTCATGGAACACATGGGGATGCCCATGATGCTGTAATGGCCGAAGCCCTCACCCCCCATTTGCACCTTGCATTTGTTTCATTTCTCTATAAATAGCTTGCTTGGGTGAACTTGCATCATTTTGGGTTCATTTGCTAAGTGTAAGTTTTCAAAAAGCACTTCAAAGTTTCCTTTTTCTCTCAAGTTCAAGTCTTCAAGTTCTTCAAGTTCTTCATCCTCTTCACTCATCCCAATCTCCAAATCACTTGGTAGGGATTTTCTTTCAAGTATTTCCTTTGTTTAAGTTCTTACTCTAGTTATGTGTTTATGGTTTCTCTTAAGTCTTTTTAAAACTTTTTTTCTTCTTCTTCTCCTCTTTGTTTTCGGCTAAGAGGCTTGAGGATCAAAGGAATGAGAGCTTGATGATGAGGTTTCATGATGATAATGTTCATCACTTGAACAACCTCTAAAGCTTGATCTTTGTTCTTAAGTTAAAGATGTTTTCTTTTATTCTTTCTTCTTGAACCTTGAAACCTTTTACCTTGATGATATTTTAAAATGGTTACATGAACTCAATGATAAGGACTCATGATGTTGGAGTTAATGCATCACCAAGATCATGGTCTCTAGAGTTTCAAATGTTTCCTTTTCTTCTTAAAAGTTTCGGTTCCTTTTCCTTTCCTTTCTTCACATTTTCGGCTATGTTGGCCAATGAGGTTCTCAATGGCTTGATGATGAGAGCTTCTAGATGATGACTAGGTGTTCATCACAATGAGGTCTCTAGGGCTTGAGTTTTAATAAAAATGTTATCTATGACCACATCTCAAGAAAAGAAACTTTGTGTTTTTAAAGAACCCTTGAGGTTCACCCTTATCTTTACTTTATCTTGTCATGATAAGTTTGGGTTGAGGTCTAAGTTCCTTCAAAAGTCTTGTATGGGCTCTAATAAGAAATAAATGGACTAGCATTCATATTTATATTCAAGCTTATGCATTACATATTTATTTTGAGCTTGCATTCATATTTAATTTCCAAGTCATCACTTAAAGTTAAAGGATAAAGAATGGATTGCATCTCATATTTATATTCTTGTCTAACATATTTACTTTTCATCACTAAAGAACATAAAGATTTAAAATGAGAATTACACCATCACCTAACTAAATCTCAAAGCCTTTCTATTTCAGCCTTAAAGTCGATTGTTGCTGGGCCTAGAGCACTAAAATAAAGAAATAAACTTGCATATTTATATTTTAAAGCGTTGCATATTTATATTTCAAGTCTTGCATATTTAATTCAAGCCTTGCATATTTATATTTCAAGTCTTGCATATTTACTTTAAGCTCTCACTTTACTTTGTAATGAAGAATAAAAATGAAGTGCATAGCATGTTTAAATTATGTCATCACTTAAGGACCTTAGAGCTCAAAGAGTTGCCCATTTTATCTCAAGTTAAAGTCTAACGTGGAGGCATTCTTCGAATGCATAATTTCGGCAATGTAGTGATGATGAACTTGGGAGGAGATTCATCTAGCTACAAGGGCCAACAATCTAAGTTTTAAGATTCTCTTTAAAACCTCATAAAGTTTATGAGATTATGACCAACAAGATTTATGAATTTAATACCCACTTAAGGAGGGATTAAGTGGTCACTGACCTAAGGATGTTTTTAGCTCTTTTACAAAATAAAATGGTTTGCAAAAAAGTTTTAGAAGTCCTAAAAATGGTTCCAAGAGAAACTAGCAACGTATACGTTTTAGAAATATCAAGTTATGCATCTTATTGGAGACTTAATGTTTCGGTTCTTCCATGATAAGTTTTCTGCTTTATGATGATGTTTTGATGTGTTTGAATGAGTAAAAATTATGTATGATGAGGTAGGAACATTTCTATGCATGATAGGAGAGAAACTAGTTTTCTAGAAAAATCGTAAAGTCAAGATTTAGCATAGTTTTAATCCATTTACCTTTGGACACTGCCCAAACTGTTTCAATGGGAATATAATCAGATTAGGATTGTTTAATCATGAAAAATTTGGTTACAATTGAAGTAGGATTGAATTTTAGCGCCTATAGAGAAACTAGTAACTAGAAAACCGTAAAATCGCAATTCTAGAACTCTTAGAACATTTAATTCTTAGAATCTGTCCAGCAACCTTATAATGAGGAGAACATGGCTTATAATTAGTCCTTAGACATAGGAATGTCTCATAATTGGTTTAGGATGAACTTATAGCGCCTTCGGCTAAGATAGAACCAAGAAAGAGTCTAAAACGTAAGCTCTAAAACCCCGCAATTTTAAGTTTATAATGCTGCCCCTAAGGAATGATGTTGTTCAGATTTAATAGAGAGAATAAATAATAATGAGATCTATTAGAAGAGAACCCTTAGGTGCATAAAAGGTTGATAGAAGATGATAGGTTAATTACATCACAAGTTTAAGGCCTGTAAGAGTCAAAGCATAAGATACCGTAGGAGCAAGAGCATAACGAATTTTAATGTTGCTTGTAAATGCATGAGAAGGATTATGTGAATGCATGGAAATTATGATGGAGGATGCATGTTTGAATGACTTGTGTGGCATAAAGAAGAATTTGGAAGAAATTCGGCATGTCATAGATTATGCCGATTTAATTCTCACAAATTCGGGACTCAGAAAGTTTTTGAAAACCTATGAGATTTTTATGAGGTACTAAGATGAGTTCTCAGATGACACCGGTTCAGCCGAGCACCTCCAAAGAACTCATGTGACATCGGTACCAAGATGAATTCTTGGGTGACACCGCCGAGCACCCCCAAGAAATGCCCCCTAGCCCGTACTGGATAAGTTGGGATTATGTTTATGATTATGTTACGCTTATCGGGATTGATAAGTAAGAACTAGTGACGACTAGTTAAGGTATGAGCTCATAACCTAGAGATGTGACACGTTCTGGGTAACACCGGTTCGGCCAAGCACCCCCAGAGCGATTGTCTTTTAGGGTAGCCTATGAGGATGTAAAGTATGATGTTTATGTCACAGTTTCCCATTTGAGGATTTAATTGCCACTTTATACCACTATTATGATGTTCTTCAAGATATGATGATTATTCTTGCATTAAGTAGAGTCATGCATACATTCTTTAATATGATTGCATCAATGTCATTAAGATTCATGCTAAAATGAACAAACCTTGGCTAATTATGTTTTAGAACCTAAAAATAGATATTTATGCATGCTCACTTATTTTGTATAACTAAACCCAAGGTTCCTGAGGACGTAGATGATGACACCTAGGTAGTAGGAGGCCATACTGAGATTCTTTAGCAAGATTCTCACTCTTTCTATCTCTTTCTTTCCGTCACGTCTTCAGATGGCGACGTTCATGGTTTTTGTGGACACCACGATGTGGGAGGTGCACTATGACCCAGATCACGGGTCATACCATTTTGAGGGACAGTGCACGATGTGAGTCTTCATGTTCGTAAGACGTCCCTTCACTCACCCCATGCATACCCATCGCTTCTCCCCGACAGCACCCTACGGCGACGACGAGCGGGTTTTCGAGCACGCGCGTACGCATAACGAGAGAGTGCTCTGCATGCACACCGCCGCCTCAGCCATGCGTGATTATCCCGACTACGTACCCCGAACCTACTTCTCAGAGATCGACCCGTCCAAGGACCCGCCTACCCATCCGTATAGCGAGAGCTCCGCCCCCACTCCACCAGTGATGAGAAAGGGCAGTGAGGATACCGTGACTCAGCCACGGCTTGCACGACGACCGGAGATGCGGCCATGTCGCGAGGGTCACTCTCGATCCCCGTTTCGCCTCTTTACGCCAGAGGAGCTAGCCCAGTTTCCTGGTTATGTGCCTCGCTCGCGAGATGGACGTCAGTAGGAGGTGACGTACAACTGATGGAGTACCCGGGTAGAGCACACACCACTTAGATGAGGATGGATCTCCATTTATTTAGAGATTACCCCTTTAGTTGCACTGGGGTTGGGGAGTTGTTTTTACGTTTCCGTCGTATTTTCCTTTGTATTTTCTTTTAGTTGTATCTGTTTATGATGTATCAAACTAAGCCCCACTCTACACAAGTGGGCATATCATATTATATATGAATATGCAGTTCAGTTTTATTGTGATGTGTCTTTACTTGCCTTATGTTATGATGAGATGTTTGCTTTATTTTCATCCATGCTTTATTATTCAACGTATCGCGCAGCTCTCACTTTGCTTTTACATTTCAAAAAAAAATTTACCAGTATTTCCGCTAAGTATTTTAAAGTAATAAGGGAACTATGACATAACAGACTAATGATTAACCTAATTATGTTCTAGAGTATTAGGTTAAAAATTAGGATATTACAAGACTTAGGTTCTTGTCTCCTTAGAACTCAATAGGGTTTAGATATGCATGACAATCTAGTGGTGCTATTGTTGGTTGCTATCACACTTAGCATAGTGTTGAGCCTGATCAACTCAATATCTTTGTTTGGTGTGTTCAGGAACTAATGGCAAACCGTAGACGTACTAGGAGCTGGAATGTTGAGCTGGATGACATGATGGATACTTTCCATAAGATGGCTACAAAGAGGAGAGCACAAGCCGCAATGGCCAAATGGATAATGGAGAGCTTAAATCGGAATGCAGCAGAGCTGGAGTTCATGACACTCAAGCAAGGATCCATGAGTGTAGCAGAGTACACGGCCAAGTTTGAGGGGTTTTGCCAGTTTTCTACTAATTACCAGTGCAATTTTGATGAAGCTTGGAAGTGCATGAAGTATGAAGGAAGGCTACGGGAGGACATTCAAGCAGTCGTGAGTCTCTTAGAGATCAAAGATTTTGCTACCCTAGTGAACAAGTGTCGGCTTGCAAAGGAATCCAATGAAAAGCTAGCAATTGGCAAATCTACTAGGGACGATTCTAAGAAGAGAATGACACCTAAAAACCAAGATTATGAGGATGCTCCACCCTAGAAGAAGCAATTTCAACCTAATCAGCCTGAGGATAAATCACAACAACGATTAGCCACGAGCCATGATTGTCCAAAATGTAGGAAGAACCATGGAGGTAGACCTTGTAGGGCTGGGCAAAACGTATGCTATCGCTGTGGAAAAGCAGGACATAAGATTTGGGAGTGTCCAGAGAGATACACAAAACTTGCTAAGAAGTCACCACACAAGAGTTCCAAGAACTAAGGGGACATCACCATTTGACAATCCGATCCTAGGTAGGAACGTTTTAGGATTCGATTGTTACCTTTTGACTGAATTGTTTGAGCTCTGTGTGAATTCCTTGTTTGATTTATGAAAAATGTCTTTTGAAATTGTTTTCAAATGAATTTTGAGGGCAAAATTCTTTTTAAGATGGGTGGTAATGTAACACCCTGAAAATTATTTAAAAATTAATTTGAACTTTATTATTCGTAATTTCAAAAATCTGACAGTTTTAACAATGATGAAGAGGGTCCAATGGTTTTGTAAAAAAAATGTGAATATGTTTTGCGAGCCCCGCAGACCCACCAGTATAGCCGAAACCCCTAATTCGGGACCCGAAAGTACCCGAAATTGGGAAAACATGGAAATAAGGTTAGCAATAGTTAGAAATAAATATTTTATACCTAGAACTTATTTTCGGGCAATGTTTGATTTCCCACGTATAGTATTTTACCTATTCTGTAAGATTTCGGTGTGCAATTTTTAACACCAAAAGCTAATTTACTCTTTACAAAATGAATGGGCTTATCCATTTATATCAAATGAATGGCTAAGATTCAATCTTGAATTATAAGGTTTAATTCTAGCCATCCATTTTACTTCCTTTGATTAAGAATTATCCAACTATATATATTATTATATTCCTACATTACTTATAAGATAAACATAACCTCTTTTCTCTCAAGGAAGCCAAGGAATTCTCGGCCAGCATATAAAACAGCAAAGAACTCCATTTTCTCTTCATAAAAACCTTGAACCTTGTTTCCAACCTCTAATTTCTAAGCCTAGACTTGTTGAATCCATAAGTTTCCTTCACTAAACTTGTTCTACACATCAAAACCTACAAATCTAACCGATTAAAATCTCAATTCCTCACCAATCCTTACCTTGCTATCTAATACCTCACTGATTTAGGAAGGATTTGTGATTGATTTGAGAGCTTTGAAGTGGAAGGGATTAATCTTGGAGCACCTTAGAGCCAAGGGTTCATTTGATACCAAAGTAGGGTTTTTAAACCTCTTTCCCTTCTAATTTATTTTTCTATTTCAGTCACTGATTTAAATTGGCATTTCTAGTTTTATTGGTTGATGATATATGGATGTTGATGTATTAATTTTGGTGGAGAGTTTGGATGATGTTAAAAATCATTTTTGCTAAAGAGAAGTTGAAATATGCATGCTGGATTTTCGATTCTGTTCTAGGCAGTGGATAATCATGAATTTTCTCGGTGAATTGTTGGTATTTTTATGAGCTATAAAAATTATATGTTGAAGCTAACATCCTAAGACAACTGCATGATTTTTATTGGGTCCTAAAAATGAGTTTTACTATTTTATAAAAATAAAAAACTAAGACTGTTCTTGAGTTGTCTGGACAGCCAATTTTGAAGCTCTGAGTTTGTCTAATTTTGTACCGCATCAAATGATTGATTTTTCCACTGAAATTTCTACAGGATATTGAGGACATATTAAAGTCCAACCATGAATTTTTGTATGATTTGATTGATAGGGTAATAAGATTGGAACTTTGGCTGTTGGCTGCAAATAGGGGGTTTCTGGCCTCCTAATTTGTTAAATTTTGTTATCATACTTAGAGGACTCTTTTAACTCTGAAATTTTTATAGGGCCTTGTGGACACATTGAGATGTCTTGGAGAATTTTTATAGCCCTTGTAATGGATGTTTGATGGATAAAATAAATTGTACTCCTAAGGCATAAATTTTGCCAACATGTTGTATTTGTGTTGAGATGAACTCAAGTATTGATTTGATGATATAATGACTCTTGCTTTAAGTATGATGAGTATAAATGCATGCTAGCCAATTTAAAGATTGAATTATGAGGTAAAAATGAGAATTACTTGTGATTGGATGCTTACATGTGGCTTATGCATAGCTTTGAGAAAAGAAAGTACATGATGCAATTATATGAGAAAAGAGAATGTATAAATTTCACTCGTGCATGTTCTGACGTATAGAGAAAATAAAAACAAGACTTATGTGGAAGGAGGGGAAGGGAAAAAGAGGAACTTCCCTAAAGATAAAAGGGGAAGGCAAAACGATGAACTTCCTTAAAGATAAATGAGTCGATAGATGTATCGGCTAGGAATAGATCTGTATAAGAATTGGAGAAAGTAAATCCAATGATCATGTATAGGAATAAGCTCAGTCCTGATAAGCAGTCTATTTCCCTTGTGTGGTGTGAACCACTATAAATACCATGTGGTATAAACTGTTCATTATGGAGTTATCCATAGTAAATACCTGTTGGGTATACACTAAGTCTTTCCTATGTCGATGAAAAGAGAAAAATGCACCGAGTTGAGTTCTATGGCCACAAGTAAAACCAAGTCATTTTGAGATAAGTTCACTATATTTAGCATATGCATACTCATATCATATTTAATTTCTTGATTAGGCTTATTAACTACATGTTTGAGCTTTATGATATGTGTGCATTAAGTGATTGATCATTAAAAACAACCTACTTCAGAAATATGATTTGGAACTTTAAAAATGAATCATTATTGTGTAATGCTTGATCACTTTTTCTTAATAAACCAAAGTGGCTAGGGTGATGACGATGATATTATGGTTGAGTTTTTGGGGAGTTACCCTACTGAGAATTGTATAATTCTCAACCCCCATGTGTTTTGTGTTCCCGTGTCATCTCCAAGTTAATCCAGAGAATAATGCAGCTGCTATGTGAAAGAACTCAGGATTACAGTAGTTTAATAGCTGATATTTTTAAATTACCATACTTAGTTGGAGTTATATGTATGTAAATGTAATAAAGAACGTATTTGTATTAAAGCTCTTAGAAGAGCTTTCTTTTGTACTTAGCTATGTATTCAATAAATGTTGTGTTTCTCTATTATATATTTTAACCAAATTATGCTAGTTATTACACGATCGTATCGCATTTGCTATAGTAATTTAAGAAAAGTCTGATAATTTATAAGTAATAACTCTCAAGTCTAATGTCATGACTTAAGGATGATGTTGTACTTGGGAAGATGTTACATTATGGTATCAACATGTAACGCCTGGAGATTGCGAAGTCGGGAAGTGATTGCCGATGCAATGAGGCACGGATAAGGAGCGGCTCCTAGCAGACTTCGAAAGCAGAGGGGTACATGAATGAACTGATTACACACCCGAATGAAAGGGATCCTGAGACTGTATAGGTATGGGACTATACAGTTAAGGAGGGATTATATGAATTGATTTGTATTACATATACCAACAAGATGCATCTTCTTTTCGGTAGCCCAAACTGAAAGAACTCCACAGTTAAGCGTGCTTGACTTGGAGCAAATTTGGGATGGGTGACCTCCTGGGAAGTTTTCTTAGGAAGCATGCGAGTGAGGACAAAGTATGCTGAAAAGACCCGTGTTGGTTTGTGGGGACAGTCGTCAATCCATAAAGCAGCAGGGGATGTTACAAATGGTATTAGAGCCTGCACCTCTCCCAGTACTGTGTGGTTCGGGGACAAAGCAAGCGGAAGCTGGTAGGCATGTAACGCCCGGGGATTGCGAAGTCGGGGAGTGATCGCCGGTGCAATGAGGCACAAACAAGGAGCGGCTCCTGGCAGATTGCGAAAGTGGAGGGGTACATGAATGAACCGATTACACACCCGAATGAGAGGGATCCTGAGACTGTATAGGTATGGGACTATACAGTTAAGGAGGGCTTATATGAATTGATTTGTACTACCTATACCAATAAGATGCATCTTCTTTTCGATAGCCCAAACTGAAAGAACTCCACAGTTAAGCGTGATTGACTTGGAGCAATTTTGGGATGGATGACCTCCTAGGAAGTTTTGCTAAGAAGCGTGCGAGTGAGGACAAAGCATGCTGAAAAGACTCGTGTTGGTTTGTGGGGACAATCGTCAATCCATAAAGCAGCAAGGGATGTTACATGCATTGCTAGTGTTCATTTGTGTTATTCCATTTGCCTTGAACTAATGATGATTTTTTCTTTATCAAAAATTAAAAATTCATGTGGAAAGACTAAGATAATTAAGTAAAGTTAAAAAGATAGAAAGAAGGAAAAAATGCATGCTCCAATTGAGAATATTCTGTATGAAATGCTTCCTTAAGAGCTTGATGATGCACAAATCTACCAATTTTCTATGCAGGGAGTGAGTTATGTTGGGAGAATAGAAAACATAAGAAATAAATGCATGTGATACTTGTAATATCCTAAAACTTATTTAAAAAATAATTTGGGTTTTACTAGTCGTAATTTCAAAAATCTGATAGTTTTAGTAACGATGAGGACGGTCAAACAGATTTGTAAAACAAAAAAAATCATGACTAGTAACTTTGGAAGCCCCATGGGCCTGTTGGGACAATCAAAACCCTAGATTCGGGATCAAGAGATACCCGAAACTGAGAAAAAAGAGGGTTAAGGTTAGAAATAGTGAGAATCAAACATTTTATTCCTGGAATTAATTTTTGAGCAATATTTGATTATCCGGGTATGATGTTTTACCCATATTATAAAATTTTGGTGTGCTATTTTTAACACCAAAAGATAGTTAAATCTTTATAAAAGGATAATGCTTATCCTTTTGAGCCAAGTGTAAGGCTAGGATTTAATCTTGAATTATAAAATCAAATCCTAGCCATTCATCTTGTTTTCTTTTAGAAAGAATATACACTTTATATTAAACAATTCTTACAACCTAATTTAATATCATTAAAAGCCACCAAAACTTACCTTTGAAGCTTGCAATTCTCAGCCATTTCCAAGAGCAAACAGCCACCATTGTTATCTTCTTTATAAGTTCAAGTTTTAATTTCAAATCACCAAAACACTTGCCCAAAGTTCCTAAAACCACAAACTTCCTTTACAAAACTTGTTCTACTCATCATTACCTACAAAACTAACTGATTAGAATTTGAATTCATCACATTTTTCCACCTTGAGAGATCATTCTTCACTGCCTAAGGAAGGATTTGATGTTGAATTAGTGGCCCTGAAGTGAGCAAGATCACTCTTGGAATATCCTTAAAGCTAAGATCCTTAAAGCCACCAAAGTAGGGCATTTTAAACCTCTTTTGTATTCAACTCCATTTTTATGATTTGCCTACTGATTTGGCTAAATATTGTTAGTTGAATTGCTTGATTACATATTGATATTGATGTGTTAATTTTGGTGGAGTGGTTGTGAAAAATGGCTTTTATCAAAAGAGAATTTGACACATGCTGCTAGATTTTCAGATTTCAACAGGGCAGTATTTGTTCGTGAATTTTCTGGTTTAATTATGGTCATTTTTATGAGCTATAAAAATTATATGTTAAATTTAACATCCTAAGACAACTCTGAGAATTTTCATGGAGTATGATAAATACTCTAACTGCCTGAGAAAAATCATGAACCAAAAGTATATCAATGCTGCTTGAATTATTGGAATTGCAGCTGTAAATTTGTCTAATTTTGTTACCATAGCAAATGATTGAATTATCCTTTGAAATTTTTATAGGATATTAGAGACATCTTGTAGTTTTTCCAGGAATTTTATTTCAAATTTTCTATGTTCATTTGCCATAGTTAAAAGTTATTCATTTCTGATTCTGACTTGAGTATAAGTGGTCTCTGACCACTAAATTTGTTGAATTTTTTTATCATACTTAAAGAATCTTTTAACTCCGAAATTTTTAGAGGACCTTGGGGACACATTTAAGTGTCTTGGATAATTTTTATAGCCTTGGATTTGATGGTTTGAAATGCACAATAATTTGTGTTATGGATATGTGAAATCTGTCATTGTGCTGAAAATGAATTGATGCTTTGAATTAATGAAATAATGACATTAGGTTCAAGAATGATCTATGAATACATGTGGATGACTTTAAGAAATAGTTTGACGCATGATTGGAATCATATTGTGATTAAATGTGTTTATGTGCTTCATGTATGCATTTGCAAAAGTGAAGTGAATGATATACACGTGTGGCAAAAGAGAATATATGAACTTTAATCGTGCATATTCTAGCATATGGAGAAAATAGAAACAAGACTTAGATTGAATGAGGGGAAGACAAAAGTAGGAACTTTCCCAAAATACTATTTTGACATATGGAGAAAACAGAAACAAGACTTAGATTGAATTAACGGGAAGGCAAAAAGAGGAACTTCCCCTGAGATATTATGAGTCGGTAGACGTATCGGCTAGGAATAGAACTGTGTGTGATTCGAAAATGGAAAAAAAGGAAGTTCGATGATCATGTAAAGGAATGAGCTCAGTCCTGATAAGCAATCTATTTCCCTTGAGTGGTGTGATCCACTATAAATACCATTTGGTATAAACTATCCATTGTGGAGTTGTCCACGATAGATACCCGTTGGGTATAAACTAAATCTTTCTTATGTCAATGAAGAGAGAAAGTTGCACTGAATTGAGTTTTACAGCATGATATAGGCTAAGTCTTTCCTATGTCAATGAAAAGAGAAAAATGCACTAGATTAAGTTCCTTGGCCATAAAAAGGAATGCATGATTTATTATTATTTATGCATAAAAGTTTACTTGATAACACTTGTAAGAATGAAATTTCTACTTATGGTTTGGTTGTTATTTTTGAATGTCTGCTTAGGATGATTTACTAGATATTTGACATTATAATACGTATGCATTAAGTGATTGATTATTAAAAGCCACCCACTTCAGAAGTACAATTTGGAACTTTAAAAATGAACCATTGGTATGAAATGCATGATCATTCTTTTTCTAATAAACCGAAGTGGCTGAGGCGATGACGATGATATTATGAGTGAGTTTTTGGGGAGTTGCCCTACTGAGAATTGTATAATTCTCACCCCTATGTGTTTGTATTCCTGTGTCGTCTCCAAGTTGATCTAGAGAATGATGCGGCTTCTATGTGAAAGAAACTCGAGATTGCAATAGTTTAGGAGTTGATGCTTTTCTTATGTGGTATATAGCTGCAAGTAATTGTGTAGGTAAATGTAATAGAGATTGTCTATGTGTTAAAGCTCATAGTAGATCTTCCTTATGTAATTGACTTTATAGTAAATAAATGTTTTGTATCTTTGTTATATATGTTAATTAAATTACGCTAGTTATTACACGAACCTATCGAATTTGCTATAGTTATTTAAGAAAGGTTCGCTAATTTATAAGTGACAACTCTCGAGTCTGATGTCATGATTTAAGGATGACGTTGTACTTGAGAGGATGTTACAATACTCAAAGAGTACTCAATGAATGAAATGCATGTCCATGTATTTATGAATGCCTAGGAATCTAATACAAATGCCTAAACACAACATGATAATGTTTTGATGTACTAATAAATAACTCAAAGAAAGGTGTAAAGAAATGCAGAGTAAAAGGATGAAAGAAGCAAGCTCCCTTTTGTCCTAATAGGGTTGAACTTAATAGATAGGGAGTTCTATGAGAAAAAATCCTAATTTCGAGGCTGCTAAGTTCAATTATGCGTGCACACATTTACAGTGGATTTAGACTTCTAATTGTCATGGCCCCTAGATTGCCCCTATCCATAGGACAAGGTTTCGACCTTCGAACTAACCACAAGTAGGGATGAACCCTCTCAATATGATTGATCCATAAAGTCAGTAACAATCTGAGTAGTGTCTCAACAACTACCAAGTGAGTATGAAGCCCCTCATGATAATGTCAAGAAACCCCCTAATCCTTGGCTCGCACAGGCTTGGGTATAGAGCCCAAAAAGTGTGTGAGGTAAGTGATTATGTGGTGTGTGCAGGGAGCATACAAACCTTTCAATCCTAACACTACATGCACTCCTGCAAAACAAAATACAAACAACAGATATATACAGAACAACAATGGCCGTCTACCTTAAGGTTTTGGCAAAACAAAGTAGAAGCAATAAATAAGCATAAGAAACACTAAACTTTGTAAAAGAAACAAAGGAAAGAACTATACAAAATTAAAAAAAAAAATCAAAAGGCTATATTTAATTTGCACAACTAACTAAAACAGGCCTGACTCTCTTATTGTAAGGAAGTCTCTAGTGGAGTTGCCATCTGTCGCAACCGGGATCGCGACGGGACGACAAAAAAGAGTTATTGAAAATATGGAGTTGCCACCAAGTTTATTTAAATTGGGAAAACGTGGAAAACCCATTTTATTTTAGAAAATAGTCTTTGAAACCATATTTGAGTTCGGGAGTCTGTTATGCATAGGGAAAGGTAGGAATTTAATCCTACGCACCCCTAATACACCCATCCTTAGACGGTATCTTAGTAAATTGTGCAAATTAATTAATAGCCTTTAAAAGAAATCATATAAAGAAATAAATTTTGATTATTAAATCAATAAAAATCAATTTGTATACAGAATTCAAGTTAGCACTAGACTACTCAATAAACCCTTATGATTTAATAATAGTGAAGATAACATTTGCTATTCAACCACCATTATTGAACATCATACAAATATAAAATATTTTTTTAAAAAAAAAAAGAAAGAAAGAAAGAAAAAATAAGAAAAACATATTTTTGTTTTTATTTCATTTTTTTAGACAAAACTCTAATTTTAATAGGAACTGACAAAGTTAATTCATAAACACTATACACAATTAATTTAAGCAAAACACATAAACATAAAATAATTAAATCAAATAAAAAAAATTAATTCATAAACACACAATTAAACAAAACATATAAAATAATTAAAATAAAAAACAAGGGTCCTAACTAAAATTTTTTTAATCCCTTTTAGTTAAAAAAAAATACTAAATTCACTCAAAATCAAAGAAATAATTAAATCACTCTTTTTATTTTATTTTTTATAATTAATTATTTTTTTGAGACTAATTAATTTCACCTAAACATTTAAAATGATTACTAAAAAAACATATCATAATCTCCTTTTTTAGTAAATAAAAAACTCAAGCATTTATTTTGGACCAAATAAAACCCTTAATTCATTTTAGATCAAAACAAACCCAAACCCAATAAGTGAACCCAAGAACTAAAAAAATAAAATAAACACTAACCAAACAAACATAACCCAAACTCAAGTCTAAAATCTAATCCAACAAAATAAAAATAATACTAACAAAATAATAATAATAATAATAATAATAATAATAATAATAATAATAATAAAAATAAATACTCCCTAATTAATCTACCACTACCATCACCACCCATGCATACAGCTGACACACAGCTCTATCTCTTTTACGCACGCTCCCACACAGCTCCTCTCTGTCTCCGTACGCACACACTTCACGGTTCTCTCTCTCTTACACACTCACACTCACAATTCTCTCACTTCCATACACTTATACACGAAGAGAGAGAAGGCGGCAGAAAGAGAGAGAGAGCAAAGCAGAGAGCAAGAGAGGGAACGAGGCTGCGAGAAGGAAAAGCGCGAGGGACCGCGGCGGTGCAAGGGTGGTTGGAGGTGGCATCCACGGCGCAAGCGAAGGGCGCGCGAGCTGCGATGCTGTGGTGAGAAGATAGATCCGCGCAGCTGGGTTTTAGATCAGGAAAGGAAAGGAGGCCATCGCGGATCAGCCGAGGGGAGGAAGCCAGCGGTGGTTTGGGTCTCAAGGTCGCGACGGGAGGGGCAGTGGTAGTACCGCGGCAGAGAGAGGAAGGTGCATGCAGTAGAGAGAAGGGTGGTTCACGATGATGGAAGAGGAGGTTGAGGATGGTGGAGACATGGTGGTCTGCGGCGGAGATCTACCACGCCTCCGCCGAGGCTTCTCTCTCTCTCTTTTTATTTTGATTTAAAAATAAAAACATGAGATGTGTGTTTGGTTCAATTCGTCGTGTGATGATGGAAGGGAGATCGGGTGATGGTGTTGATGATGATGAAGCTGGAAGAGAGGAAGTTCGCGGAGGTTGGGCCGTGGAGGTGAAGTGAAGGGAGGCCGCGGTGATGGAAGAGGGGGTTCACGGGGTTAACTCCGGTGGAGGATCGAGGTGACGCCGGCGACTTCAGAGGATGAAGTTAAGGACAGTGGTGGTGCCTCTAGAGGATGGTGGAAGGGAGTGGGAGCCGATTATGATGATGATGACAGTGAGGTCACGGCGATGGTAGGAGTGGAGGAAGACCACGGTTGGATAACGACGGAGGCCGCGGCGGCAGTGGGGTGGAGAACCGCCGTGGCCTCTCCCCTTTCTCTTTTTTTGTTTTGTTTTCTTTTTTGTTAACTTTTGATGATGATGATGATATTGTTGTTGCTGCTAGGTTTACCTTGTTCTTTCCTTTTGTCGTTGCTGTGTCGTCTTGCTGGAAGTTGTTGCTGGTTTCTCCTTCTCTGTTTTTGCAGGATTCCCGTTCTGATGTAAATTTTTCGGTGTTTGAAATTATTTTTGATTGATTGTAATCCTTGCTGATTGAAAATTTCTTCTTGATCTGAAAATGCCCCCCCTTGGAAAATTTCTTCGGGGAACTGCTAGGAAGAGGAATCCAACGTTCTCTTTCTTTCTTTTTTTTTTTTTTTTTGAATCTGAATTCATGGACCTACAAACTGTGGGCTTCAGAAAAATAGAAAATGAAAAAAAATGGGCCGGATAATTAGTTTAATTAGTTTCGGAATCTTCATATATTTGTATATGTTCTATCATTTCAACTAGTTTATTATTTTATTGGATTTTCAATTAGTCTTTTTAAATATATGTAGTTAATCAAATTTTTATATAAATCACCTTTAGTTTTTTTTCTTGAAAAAAACAAAACTTGAATTCATTAGCCTAATATATTTTATAACATATTTGAGGTGTATGTTTTGAAATTGAGGATATGATTATGTAACAAAGATGCATATTAGCAGAAAAATATTTAATTACCAAATATTTATTCTATATAAATTAATATTTTTAAAACAAATTATAAAAATTAATTTAATATTGCATACAATTAAGTATTAAATGAACTTATATAAATAGATATATAAGTTAAAGTTAATGAATCTATCCTTGGCTAAATGGGCTTGCCAAATTTATATGACTTTTTAATTTTTTAAAAATCTTGAATTCCCTTTCCGAACATATGTTGTAATATATAATAAAGTTAGAAATTTTTTTAATTTACGCACTTTTAATTTTATATTAATTAGTCAATATGTATTTAAAATTAAAATTATGAAAATTATTTTAATACTTCCTAAAATAAAATATTAAATAAATTTATATAATTTTAAATTAACAATTATTTTAAATATTGTTGTTCCATAGAGCGCACAGTTACCGTCTAGTATACATAGATTATTAGGCCCCATTTAATACACAGTATAAGGCCTGATAGTATTAACTACTATTATAAAACCAATTTTTATCACATATTTAATATTATATATGACAGTATAATGTTATATGATCGAATTATTTTTATCCTATGGCTATAGCATAAAGTTAGCACATTAGAAGAAGCATGATAACATCTGATAATATTATTTTTATTAGTCAATTCCAAACTACCTATAACTTACTCTTTTACACTGACGCCACACCCCCACCCATTGCTAGCCGTCGATAGCAGCCCGCTCCATTGCTGGTTGCCGCTCGCCTACTCATCTTTGCTGGTCATATGGTGCACAAAATAGTGGATAGTATAAAAATTTATGCAATTGATAACTTATACTATACTATTAAATTTTAAAATATCATATATAATATTATCAGGTTTTATCCTATATAATGCAACAAACAAGGCTTTATTGTATAGATATAGATTATGATCCAGTAAAGGAAAGAGAGAAACATATTAGAGAGATAAAATTAGATAAAAAAATTTGACACCAAAAAAGCCATTCTTATTTCCAATCCCATTTGGTGATTGGTTAGTTTTCAGCTTTTTTAAAAGCCACCATTTTTAACTTAAAATTAATATTTGTTTAAATTGTGATTTTTTTAAAAAAATTATCTAAATATACGAAGTGTGATTTTTTGGGTGGAAAAATATAATTTTCGGAATTGAAAACCCCATCCAAGGCGCCAGAGTATTGTATAGGCGATATATGGTATCAGATGAACTCACCACGACGTCGTTTCACTCTATTAGGAGGTCCAGGTCCCAGGACAGGACCCAAGTCCAATTCAAAATTGCGATTTCCCGCGTTGCACTTGCACCCTTCAACAGCCGTCACGGACAACAGAAAATCATCATTATGGAGCTTCATCTTCTTCATTACGATCGCCAGCTCCCTAATCTCAACCTCACACCGAAACTATAGTAACCTCTTTTTTCTCTTCCCTCTTCAACTTTAGCCCTAATTCCCCCATAAAAAAGAATGTCCTACCCCGTCGTCGCTGAAGACAAGGACCTAGACGACGCCGCTTTATGGGCCGTAATCGATTCCGCCACCGCCTCTCACTTCTCATCGAAATCCAAAACCCTAGCAACCATCAAGTACCCCAATCACCGCCAACCCCCTTCTCCGATCTCCAAACCCTCGCCGGCGGCACCGGCATCGCTGTCGCCGGCGAAGTTCCATTGTTCGTCGCCTGACTCCGGCGAGGTGCTCCAGGAGCCGTGGGCTTACCGGCCGCCGAGGAAGGTCGCGAGGACCGTTCCTCCGGAGGCCAGTGAGAGCGGAAGCCCGCTCGCTCTGGCCAGGAGGGTGCAGAGGACGCCGCCGACAAAGGCTTATTCTTCGCCGGAATCGTACCTGTCGCCGGAGATTGGGAAATTCGCGGTGCACGAGCTGAGCGGGTGCACCGAGGCGTCGCCACGGTGTTTCAGCGGGAGGCGCGAGGAGGAAGAGGCAACCGGCTTGAGGCATGGCTTGTCTGGAAGGTTCCCTTCGGTTTCGTTGTTCAGGGAGTACCAGAATGCAGCTATGGCGGTAAATTTTCTAATCGGTTTGTCTATGTGATAGGTTTTTTGGCTCAATTTTTGGACTTGTTTTGTGTTTGGTGATTAATTGGTGAAAGCTGGACTTGAATTTTGAACCATGGAACGATGATTTGGTGAATTTTATTTTTATGTTTGATTTGAGGGAAAAGGAACGGAATAGATGACGAGAAGCGTGAAATTTGCATTGAAAACATTTTTATTTGAGTATCAATATTTCTAGATATCTGTTGCATAATTGACATAAGAATTATAGGTTTTGTTTTTATTATTTTATTAGATTAGATTAGATGATCCCAAAATATGATTTTATCATCTGTTATGTTTTGTTGAGAGCACTTAACAACACTATGGTAAAAGTAACAATCCATATAGTGTGTTTAGTTCTGTTTTGGTAGAATTGATTTTGCTAGAATTGATTTGCTGAAATTGATTTTGAGATAAAGCGATTTATGTTTGATTGTTTGATATGGAAAGTAATATTGACAAAGTTTAAAAGAAAAGCCCAGAAGTGATATGAGAAATGATGTTTTTTCACTTTTGGGTAAAATCAATTTTTAAAGCCACAATGGATTTTGAATTTTGTTCGCCATGGAAATCAAACATGTTGGATGCCTCTTGGAATCGAATGCATGCCTTACAATTGATTGTGAGGCCTCCTAAACGTAAACCCAAACATGCGCAGTGTAACATTTTCTACTTAAGTTCACTGCTTAAGGGTCACAGTTAAGTCTGTTTCTGACTCTACATTGTCCTTGACATTTGCCAAGGTAGGATGCTAGCAAAGGCCAATGTTTTTTTTTTTTTTTGGTTGTCTATCATTTTGTAACTCATGTAATGTTCTTGAACAACATATCTAGCTGCTTTCTATTTCGAATATCTGTCCTCTGTCCTGCTTGAAATCATAATTTTAAAAGAACATGGCCAAAATTAACCCCTTTGCCTCGAAATATCAATGCCTAAATGGCAGGTTTGTCAATCCTCAAGCTCTGTATAACTACGTTAAATGTGCCAGTTTTAGAGTCGTTTGTGTTTGTTTCATTAAAACACAACATTAACAGTGTCGTTTGAGGAGAAGACCACTAGATTACCAATAAGAAGACTTGATCAGATGGAGGATAGATGGATTATCAGAGGCAAACAAAGCCCAATGAAAAACATTTAGGTTATGTTTGTGAGTTTGTAATTTGGAGGGGAAGGGAGGGGAGGGAAGGGTAAGAGAAACAGTTAAAAGGATTCTTCAGCAAATAATTGCTTTGTAGTTGGTATAAGCCATTTTCTCATTTGAATATCCTAACTTCTTGGATACATTTTTTCTTGAATTCCATACCTCATTGTCCTGCTTGTCCCAATGAATTGAAGACATTTAATATTTTTTTTTTGGTATTCTTTAATCTTTTTAAAATAGTACTCCTAACCAGACTACCAGAGTTATACAAGCAGATGCTCATGCTCCAAGTTTGGATTTTCGTATTTAATAGATTTAACACTCTTCAATCCGTTTTTGCCCTTTTTTTGGCATATAACAACCCAATAATATTTCAACAGGACTTTATGCAAGTATCTGAAGATACAAGAGTTCCTGTGGTGCAATTAGTTTCCTTCAATTAGGATTTACCTAATAAATCCTTTGTTGTGGGCAGATTTTGGAGAAAACTGATTACACTTTGATTTCAGGGAATCCTTTCATTAAAAAGTCAGGTAAACAAAGTCCATCTTTTTATCTGTGAAAATGATGCAGTAATTTTAAGTTTGTGACATGGTGCATGTGTTTTTTATAGGGTGGAGAAAGATATCTTGTTACTTCAATATTTCTTTTGAAATCCGAGACAAGAATATTGAGTTCGATGAGAACCGCAACGTTCAGCGTGCTGAATTTGTGATTCGTGCATACATGCAGTATGTTTTTTGTCGGCAGTTTCAATTTAATTCTCTTCCAAATGATTCTCTCTCTTTACCACAACGACTGCGGTAACTATAGTTTTTTCTTTTCAATATCAGGGGTGGCAGATTCTCGGATGGATGGGGCTCTTGCGAGCGACGTGAAAAGAGATTTCTGAAACCAAATCATGATATTCCAAGCACAGCAGAGACTAGAGCCAAAAATAAAGCTTGTCAGGTACGTCATCCTTGTGCATTTTTTCGAATTATATTTTCAACTATATGGGGTGACATTCGGCGGCCTTTAGCTGCTTGTTCCCTTTCAGCTATTGACAGCTCTCTTTCACTTGTTCCCTTTCAGAATTTAATATACATAAGAAGAATTTTTTTTTTTTTTTCAAGTGGAGGCTTTATTGAGATGACATTTCCATTTAAGGCTTTAATCGGGTTATGCTTAGGATGAGTTTAGATAGGCGTATTTTGATTCCAAAACAGCTTACAACTTTAAGTTTTTAGAGAAAGCTTTTGAAAATATATTAATCATTCCTTCAAATTAAGCTGTTACCAAAAATGCCTTATCTGACTGAAAGGATTACTGTCAATCTTGGATCAGCATAGCTTCGTCGAATCACTATTGATAATTGACCATATTGGTGCATACCCAAAATCGGTTGTGTTGGAAATATATTTTGGGAGCAATATTTTAGCTATTGTTTCAAACAAACTAGAGAGAGAGAGTGACAAGCAGAGGAGGAACAAGGTGAGATGTAGACTTGGCTAGCCTATACGCTTGTGGACAAGGCAGGGCGGAGTGCGCGTGTATGCGCATGTAACTTGGGCCCAAATCTACAATGTTACCTCAATACGGTAAGGTGTCTAGTCATGGAATGCATTCATAAATGAAGTCTCTGAGTGCTCATCCTTAGCATGTGAGATTTCTTCCTTAGCTATATCTCTATATCCAACAATCCCGTCACATTTTTCAAACTTAGTAGAGTAAATGAGAATGTCATGCATCGGTGTAGGTGCAGGTAAGTGACAATCCTGAAGAAGTTTGGTGGAGAAGCCTCTATGAACCTAACTTTTAAGATAATGGTTGGAGCATGTCCACCGATCAAACAAAATTCGCACAAGATATGATTCTCTTAGCCCTTTTATGCCTTAAGGCCATGCACTATGTTTGGAATCATGAGAGCTCTAGAGTTTCAGGCCTAAAACTCATAGGAGACAGCCTTATCTCCACTTTCGCTAAGGTAACATCAGTCAGGAGTATGCAGTAGTAGATACGCCAACCCACATTGAGTGCTATGGATCCATTAAGAGCATAATTCATCCTCAAACACCATCGCATTGGTATTGCCATACACCAAAAGGAAGGACTCATCACCAATCATCTCACATAAATGGTGAAAAACAAAGTAAGCAACTATCCTGTAAGAGACTCTTGACATTTTACCATATTGACCCACCTTCGTGGATCTCCAATTACAATGGTTGGATTTCCATTATACTGCCTCAATTAATAGGCATCGATCCCATCCCCCCTAGATGTTTCACTTACTAGTGTCCTAGTAAATAGCTTTGTCAAAGGGTCAGTCGAGTTCTTTTTCGATTGGTAGTAAGTGGCTTTGTCAAACGGTTAGCCAAATTCTTTTTGGATATCATAAAATCCATGAATATCCCATTATCTTTAATTAGCTGTCTCATAATATTATGTCATTTGACTTCGAATCGTGCATTCTCTAAGGATTCCATAGTGGACTTAGCAATACAATTTTGTTTAGTGGATTGCCAAGAGATAGCCCCACCTGCTAGCATGAAAACAAACCACTGGTAGATTCAAATTCATCAGAGTCAGAAATCTAATTTGTAAATCCAAGTTTTCTCTTTATAGGGCCGGTAGCATAACTTTAACTAAATACCACCCCCCCTCCACCCAACACACACGCACCACTCTTATGTGTCTTAAATTAGGTTGCTTATCCAACCAATGTTCACAAGATGTTTTACTAAGTTTCCTATGTGGTACTATATTTCATATATAGCAAATTGAGAGGATAGCTTGCCCCCACATAGAGGTAGGTAACTCGGAACAGATAAGCAAGACATATATTTCTTTCATAGTTTTGTTTCTACTTTCTGCTATGGCATTAAATTCAAGTGAATAAGGTGGAGTTATTTTATGTATTATGCCATGTTCAGTTGTTTACAAAACTCATTAAAAAGATTTGATTCATACTCACCACCTTTATCCGTGTTTAACCCTTCAATTTTCTTATCAAGTTAATTTTCCACTTCATTCTTGACTTGTATTTAATAAACATTTCATTAGTCTCATATTTAGTCTTTAGCAAATACAACTTAGTGTTCCTAGAATAATGATCAACAAAGATTATATAACATATTTTACCACGACGTATCGATTGTATAACATCTTTTACCACCTTTTATCATTAATTGGAAAGAGACTTGAATATTAGTATTGTTGTCTTGCTAAGAATTATACCTAGCATTTTGTAATTGAAGGATCGATTGATTCTTCACAGCGATCAAGATAATCCAGTTTCTATTCTTGTGTTACCTGTTCTTTTCTTTCTATTTTTTTCCCCCTCAACTTTCTTAGCTAGTAGTTCCCATGGTTAACAACATAACATACATTAAATAAATGCATGACATCACATCACTATACACAAATGAAAATTCGTATGCCAACTTAGACCACTAATTTTTAGCATGTTGTCACTTTTACAGGACTTGCTTGGAATTGGAGAATTCCGACCTGGTGCAACAAGTCAAGTTTATTGATATTATTGATAACTCTTGCAGTTTACTTGCCAGATTTTTGTTTTTTTTTTCCTTGTTTGGTGAATCACTTGCCCTATAATTTGAGATAAAATGAACTGAAAAGTTCAGCTAATAATAATAATAATAATAATAACTGAAAAGTTGTAAAAAAAAAAAAATGTATCTTATTTTTTAGGAACTCAGGGTGACTTGTTGTAAATCCTGATGTGATTGTCATGTGGCATGTGTTTGGGCATTAGGTATTCAAGGTGTTGATAGCACAGGGCGCGTGTTTTTAGCAAAATACAGGAATAGGATGCTCCTGAATATATCTGTTGTTTGTTATTAAGAATGTACTTTTGGTCAACCCATTTACGTTGGTTAGTGTAGGGCTGTTGAAAGCATGGGATTGGGTTAGTTGGAACAAATATTAACGAGAAATATTTTTTCTCAATCCCACATATGTTGGACACCTACTCACCCAAAGAGAATAGACGGGAGTTAGAGAGAGATATTGGAGGCGACTTCTGCCATGGGCTTGGATAAATTTGTGATAATATAATTCTTAAATATCATCTATTTAAAGTTGAATTTGAGGGTTGAAATCAAATATAATTAAAAAATATATTTATATTTTATTATATCTTATAATTTATTTAAAAAAAATTTCGGATATAATTTATCCATTTTGCCTTTTGGTTATTTTTCTTACCTCATTCTATCACCTTTTTCCACTATCTTCAAGCGCCCCACCTCTCCTCTCTCTGTTCTTCAAGCTTTGTTTGAGCTCACCCTTGGCATCCTCTTCTTCGATATGGTTCGCAACACTCTAGCTTGATCTCTCTCTCCCCTTTTCTAGTGACCAAACTCATCGTTGCCATTATTGTTGTGGGGGTCATGCATTGCAGCTCAAGATCCACAATAAGGTCCACCAGAGAATATTTGTTTGAGTCCAGTCTGATATCTTCTTTCACCTTAGAAGATTTGTCTTTGAGCCCAGTTGTTTCTATACAGATCTTGAGCATTTCTTTACACCAAATTGGAGGAATGATATACACTGCCAAATAAATATGTAGATGAATTTTTGCAAGAAATCAAATTGAAAATGCCGTCTTTAGTAATCTTAGAAGCACAGCATCGCCCTTATGGTTTTGATTTGATAGGGGATCTATTGAGAAATTAGGCACATGAGACATTGAAATACAAGCAACTAACATTGATCTCTCCCCTTCCTCGTGAATTGTAAATCTTCTTTATTTCGTTCAAAGCACTCAATCAACCCCAATGTCAACCTTAGCAAAACAATTACCCACATTACTTTTCCTTCATCAATTATTTATTAGAACTAAAAATTAGAATTGAACACCATTAGGGATTTATCTAGGGACGGTTTTGAACTTTGATGGATGTTGGATCTACCAACAAATGCTTCTTTTGACATTGTCGATGGTAGGGGTAGCAGCAATCATCACTGTTTCTATAAGAGGGCATGGGGTTGCGAGAGTGAGGGCATTAGTGATTTGAAGATCAGTATGAGATTGAAAAAAGAAAAAGAATTAAGGATAAAAAAGTAATTCAACATTTTAATCTCATAATCATACTAGGACCAGATGGTCCCAAACTTGAAGCTCCCCATCTAAGATCCCACCTGTGTTTTTATGTCTCAGATACTGGAAGCATTGGATTGTGAGTGTCTAAATAATATTGTTGAATATTAACTTGGTCTAATGTTAGGACTGGACCGTTTTTATTCCAAATCTAATTTCATAATGATTTGACTACTCATTGGGTTAAAATGGATTGATTTGATTGAAGATATTCTCTTTGTTGCATCTCAATTGTTCAAAATAAAAATAAATATATGTTAAGAAAATAATGAATAAATATTTATAATAATGTAAAAGTACATTAATTGATAAAATTGCCTATATATAATATGATTATGCCCTTGAAAAAAAAAAAAAAGATAAGTGTAATATCCCTAGTACACTTATCCATAGATAAGCCCCATACGGCCCTAGGGCTCCTCGTGACCTTCCTATGTTACCGCGAAGGCCTCGAATGCAGGAACTATGTTACAGCTACAGGTTCTGCAGAATTATGAAGAACAGGCTTGCTACAACGAGCTTTACTTGCTGTATCTAGTGGGCGAGCTAAGCTGTGCCTCAAGCATTAGCCAGGCTGCAACGAGTGGGAAAGGTAAGCTGTGCCTCAAGCATCAGCCAAGCTCGCTGCAGTGAGCTTTACTTGCAGTAGCGAGTGAGCCCAATGACAACACAATATAAAATGACATAGTTTTACTTACTAATACCCCCACCCTTATATATATCCTTCTACTCAGGAAAACAGCCCCAAACTCGAAACCCTACCCCCAAAAACTCTCTTTCTCCTTGCCCATTCTCATCCTCTCCTAATCTAGCTTCCATCCAAGCTTCAAGGTATTTTTTTTATGGTTTATGTTAGATTCTTCCTTCTTCTTCCTCTTTTAGGTTATGGGTGTCGTTATTTCTCTCATTATTGTCAAGTGGGGTTGCTTCCCCAATTTTATTAGAGTTGTCTTAGAGTTATCTAGATGTGATTAGAGTTTGTTCATGAGTCTATATTGCTCTATGACGGTTGTTGATGCCATTCCAAACTCTCAAAGTTAAGTTAGTGGTGCCCATATACTCTTGACTCCTAAAGGTGAGTGGGTTTGAACTCATAGCATTAGTTTTATCATTATGAGTATATTTGTGCATTATGATCGTTAAACATGAAGGCAGATATGAGAATATGATCTTACACATTATGTTGGCATAGCAAAAAAAAAAAAAAACCCTATGATTTACAATGATGGCATGAAAAATTTATTTCAAGAAAATCATGGGACCATAATTGTTACGATGTATGCTATGAAAAGGCCTTACATGCTTAAGAAAGATTTATTTCTGAAATATATATTTAGCAAGATGCCAATTTGAAAAATATGTTCTTATGAATTTATGACATTATTATGTTTTCAAGATCATTTCAGACTATGTTTTAGAATATTCAGTTAAGATATATGTATAGTGGAGAAATGTGAAATAAGAGTATGATCCAATTTTACTAATAAATATGTTATATGATTTCTAAGTTTTATGATAATAAACCCTAGTTTTTTGAATTATGAGATTTGAGTTATAAAGTATATGAAAATGTGTTAGCTTAAGATATGAATTTAGAACTTCAGCTTTATGATACTAAGAGGTATGGAATTCAGTATGATTCATAACAACTACCAGATACATATTCTATGGGCTTGAAATAGGAATATCTTCAAGCATATGATCCCTTGGGCATGATTTTCATAGCCACAGTTATACTAAAGTCAGATTGTTAGAGTTATATGAACCTAAAACTCTCAGAGTACTAAGAATTTAAGAGTTTTAAGATCTCAGTTAGAGACTCTTATTTGCGAGAGACTGAGTGTTAGCTCCAAAATCCTTCCAAGAAGTGTTAATGAGTTTTGAATGACAACAAAGCCAATTTAAAGAAAATACTTTAGAGATCAACTAATGGTTATCTTGATTTTCTTGAAGAATTAAACAAGTTTTATCATTTAGCATATCAAAACTTAATCAAATAAGGATATATTTCACTTTGCATGTGTAAGCATGTTTTATCTCATGTTAAGAGATATGAACTGAAAAGGAAGTAAAATTATATTCTTATTCAAGCTTAAAATAGCTAACGATTTAAAGAAGAAATCAATGCTACAAGAAACCAAGATTTAAGATTTCAAAAAGTGGCACTAGACTTCAGAAAGTGGCACTGGACTTCAGAAATGCTGATATTAAAATATCAAAGTATCTATGAAGCCAAAGTTCAATTATCTTCAATCATCACATTTGTAAAGTTTAGATCATCAACAAATGTTGATTGAAAACAAGAAAACTTAAGAATCAACAAAGAAATGTTATCACACTTCAAAAAGCTCATTCACAGTGAAACAATGTGCTCTACAAGAAAAAGGAGAAAAAATTTGAATTTCAAATTTGAATTTGAAAAATTCAAAATCCAGTGTCAGAACTAGCTTATCGTCTCTTTTGCCTTTGAGGTCAATGACCCTAGGTCCTAAAAGAAAAGTTCAGAAACCACAATTTGGAAAGTAGAGTAGTTTATGAAGTGACATCAGAAATCTCAATATTGTAATGACTTTTGCAACAGCTTTGACAAACAGATGGACTATTCTTCTAGACTACCTTTTCAAGACATAAATAAATGATCAACACATGTCCCTGGGAAATCTGATCAAGGCAACGGTCACAAGGAAGGCCTCTATGCTTTCAAAAGACAAGTGATTGACATTGAATAAAAGAGCAGAAATGCTGAAAAAATTCTCTCCATTTTTTCCTTGTAAAGTTCATTAGTGCTTGTAATCATTTCCTTGATCACAAAATCTTCTTTCTACATTCCTCATTGTTCAAACGTTCTTCAAGGAAAAATGATTAGAGAGAAGTTATTCAAGTATTTCCCAAGTTTTTCACTATAAATCTTAAGGAAATTTGAGTGCAGATTAGTTTGAGTTGCAAACCTAAAACAGAAACCTTGTAACCTCGATCCAATAGTGATTAGTGTAAGTTAGCTTAAAGAGGCTAGTCAAAGACTAATTGCAACGCGACAGTAAAGGTGTTTCATTGGTCACGGTTTAGCTTGGAGAGACTAGTTAAAGACTACTTGATTTAGCTTGGAGAGGTTGGTCAAAGACTACTCGATTCAACTTGAAGAAACTGGTGAATAACTACTTGGTGAGTGACAGTAGGGATTATTTATTGGTCACTGGTGAAAGCTTGGGAAGGCTATTGTAAAGACTATCCTTGTTCTTTCTCTGGTGCGAGAAAATTTAGTGAAATTTAACGGTTATTGAGAACTAGATGTAGGCAGGTTGGTCAAAGCAAGTATAAAAACTCTTGAGCAGTATCTCTCTCTCTTCCTTCATCTCTTATTTTATTTCTATATTTGTTTTATTAACTGTGTCAGTTCTGGAAAACTTTTTTTCACTTATTCATTACATATTCAGTTTAGAAAGTTCGCTTTCTGAAGTTACCAATGCCATTTTTCACTGCACTTCAAGTTTATAACTTGGATAGTTTTTTATAAAGCTTTTTAGAAATCAAATAGGTAAAGAAAAGGTGAAACATGATTCAACTCCCCTTTCTCATGTACTTTTCTACCTACACTGAGCACCCACCTTTCAATTATGAATTTTGTCAAACTAGTTTAGCCGGCAAAGATAAGCAAACAGGAAATTAGTTAACGATTGTGATGATATTGTTGACCTTATTACTAAATTGTCCACTAGAGGACAATATCACTCCCAGCATATTTAGAAAACGTGACCTAGTTAGATGCCCACATTTTGTCCGCAAGGGACACAGTCTACGGGGGACCATAGAAACAAAGAAATTCAGTGACAGCTATTAGTATTATTATTATATACTTATTTATCATGTTCATTGAATATTGTTTCTCGATGCTCTACTGCACCCTCAGTTAAAATGATTTCATGATTAATTAATATTTGTCTATGAATTTATTGAATGAAAAATGTTTTCCTAGCTAGCTGTGTATGTAAATATCAAATGGTTTATGATTACTGCATGTATATTGTATTTATGCATATCGCTTGGTTGTCCCATATGGGTAATGGGTGAGAATCTACTCACTGAGTCCGTTAACTCACCCCTCTCTCTTCCTCTCATAATTGTAGGTATATGTGTCATTCAGTCATAGGTTTAGTAGCCGCAGTTAACCTTTGGTGAGCTTTATATTGATGTAAGGCTTAGACTAGGCTTAAGTTAGATTTAGAGTACCCTAATAGTCTTGTAGGCAGGATCTGAGCGACACATGTGTTTTGAGATATTTTAGTTATTTTTAAAGTTTATATATTTTACTTTGTGTTTGCAGAGTTTAAGTATGTATTTGGAATATTGACTTTGGTTAATAGGTTCGCGTAATAAGTTAGAGATGTATTTATGACTCAGTCTTCAAGTCTTAAATCGATTTTCAAAGCATGACTAAAATGTTTTCAGGATTATATATGTGAATACTTCATTTTTTACAATTTCAAATATGGTGTTTTAATTAGAGAAAATGATAATGATTTAGAAAAAAATGATATTTTAGAATGAAATTATACTATTTTATATTTTTAGAGAGACATGTCACCTAATAGGTGTGGGGATGAGATTCCTCACATGCCAGTCACATTTCCAAATTGGGTCGTGACAATAAGGTACAATTAAGACTAAAATCCCAATTTAGTCCTTCAAATTTATAGTGGTGGATAAACTGGTCTCTCATATTTGAAAAATCTTATACTAATCTGTCAAATTTTATAAATGGAGATAAGTTAGGCCTTCCATCAAATTGTTGTCTAAATAGTTAATGGAAATATCCATATATTCTGTTAACTTGTTTACATGTACTGTTAATTTTCATGATGGGTCTTAACTTGCGTCATTCCTCTGTTCTACTAAGAACAAATGATAACTTAAAGTCGAAATCTTTCTTCTAAGTAGAGAACTATGATTAGAAAGAAGATGAAGAAGAAGATTTAAACGACTTCATTTAGATGAGTGAGGCAAGTTAGGACTCACTCCTCTGTTCTGCACAAGATAAATAACTACTTAAAGTCGAAATCTTTTTTCTTAGCAAAGAGTTATGACTAGAGAGAGGACGAAGAAGGTCTAAACAACTTTGTTAAGAGAAGTGAGGCAAGTTAGGAACTACCATAAAAATTAATAGTACAGTAAACAAGTTAACAGTACACATAAGTAAGTTAACATGACATAACTCAGATGACAATTTGACGGAGAAACTAACTTTTCCTTATTTATGAAATTTGAGGGACTAGTATGAGATTTTCCAAATATGAAAGACTAATTTGTCCTCTACTGTAAATGTAAGGGACTAAAATGCAGTTTTAGTGTACAATTAATTACAATAAGGGTATAATAAGTAAACAAAATTAATGTTTTCTTAGTTTGACAAAAATTAATAATAATAATAATAATAAATCCCAATTTTGTCCCTTAGGTTTACAGTGGAGGATAAATTAGTTTCTCAGATTTGAAAAATCATATATTAGCCCCTTAAACTTCAAAAATAGGGACAATTTAGTCTTTCCATCAAATCATCATATGAGTTGTATCTTGTTAACTTACTTATATGTATCGTTAATTTTTTTACTTGTAATGTCAATTTTCACAATGGGTTCTAATTTGCCTTATTTCTCTAAGCTTAACACAATCTTATGGTAACTCGAGACTCCCAATTTCTAGAAAAACACGAAACACCAACGTGCAGAAGTCTACATTTTTTTTCTAGACAGGCTCGATACTCGATATAGTGAGCATGTTAGAAAGCCGCCTTAGCAAGTAGGTCAAAAAGAGGCCACCTTGCTATAGTGAACCAAACTTACTATCGCTTGACCCTTGATGTTGTGGTACATCTAAAACCACATAATTTCATTTAATAAGACCCCAAACCCTTTAAAACAAATCATATTTGATCTCCTCCATAAGAATTGGATGCCTAACCTTCTCGAACCTCTCTTCTTCCCCTTTCCTATCTTCCTCCCCCAAGCTTCAAGGTAAGAGATTTATAATGTCTGCTTAGTTGCTCCCTTGTTTTTCAATGTTTATGAGTTGCAGTCTCTATCTACATGATTTTCTCATGTTTATTGGTCTCCTAGTATTATAGAGTTGTCCTAATATGATTATGGTTTGTCCATGGGTTTTTGTTGACTCTATGGCAGAAGTTGGTGTCATTTGCAACACCCTAAATTTTAACCCTTTAATGCTCGAATTGTGTTAAGGTTAACCTTTAGTTATTACGTTATGGCCTCGTAAATTTTTCTGAAGGTATAAGGAAAATAACGATAATAGTTTGTTTTTTTTTATAAAAATCAAACTAGAAGCCTTGCATGTAGATAAATCATGTACAATATTTATTTTACAGAAGCTAACTAACACATTCATAAATGCATATGAATCATCCAATGTCTAAATAATATATACTATAAATACATAGATAAATCCAAATAATATGTCATAGGTACTAAATAAGCAATAAGAACAATAAATATTTTTCCGCTAACAGTGGTCTAGTAATTAATGAAGTAATTAAACTTCGAATGGAGTTATAACTCATCTAAATAAGTTGCCTGAACTAAAATAAAATCCTAGCTACTTTCATAATCTAAAATAAAATTTTATCTACTTTTGTTGAACATGCTCTTCCAAAGGATCCTTAGTTACTTGATCTTTCTCTAGAGATGACACGGGAACAAAATAGGGTAAGAACTTGGAAGTTCCAAGTAAAATGCACATAATAAGGTGTCATTTAAATAATTTTTAGCCACCTTGATTTATATTTACAAAAATACATGAACATACATTAAAATTCAATTAATAAGTTTCAAAAATCTTTACCCAAGTAGACGTATCTTTTAACATGGTCTTTCTTAGCATGGATACAATACTATATTTCATATATGCATGACAATATAAATGAACATACATATACATATAAAATTACATTTAGTCATATAGAGTATGTAGTTTAGACATTTTATTTTATTTTTTTCTTTATTCATCTCTTTCTTTATATATTTCTTTCTTTATACGTTCTTTCTTCAATTTATATACCCAATTTAGCCAATCAATAGGGTAATGAACTCATACCAAAAGTCAATCATCATTGACAAATACAATGGGGATAAATAGGATGTAAGAGCAGTGGAGATCACCTCTTTCTATCTAGGATTATTTCCAAATCTGTGGGGGGTCTAAGACCAACATATTTAACATTTCATATCACATTAATAGTTTATCTGCGAGAACTATGTCCAATGTCTTTTCATATCACATTAATACTTTATCAGTGGAAATTATGTCTAATTGTTTTCATATTACATTAATACTTTATCAGTGGGGACCATGTTCAATCTCTTTCATATTTACAACATAATACTTTCTTTTAATATAGGTACATATAATGAAATCATACATAACAACATTTAACTTACAACATATACACATTTTTATTACTATCACATAACAGCATTATACATTGATCCATAAACTGTCAAAACCACATATCATAAGGCCAAATTACTATGCATGCAATCTAGCACCAAACATTTAATTACATGTTCATGCTCATATCATAAGTAACGTAGTATCCCTTTCATAGATTTCATATCATGGAATTATTTTTCTTAATCATATCATAGTCATCATAATCATCATCATTTCATGTCAATCACACTTTCATACACTTAGTTACACAACACATAACACCTTACCCCACTTGCACTTCATTTACTGCATTGACATAATAAAGACAACAACTTTCTAGAAAATTGGTCTAAAAATATATCTAAAAATGGATAGTAAATGTCATGATAAGTGTTTTTAAAAAATCTAGAGTATACCCCAACATGTTAGAATTCATGTTCGAAAATTTGGGTCAAAAAAAGATCTTAGATGAGGTTTCAAAATTATACAAATTTGGTGCTCAAAACACATTTTCCAACACTACAAATCCAATTTTCACAAATTTTAAATCATAGCAAACCACCCCAGAACTTTCCCCAAAAATTCAGAAGAAAAACTTAAGATGTTAGTGACACCCTATAAAAATTTCAGCTTAAAATTCCTTTGCTTGATGGGGTAATAAAAATAGAAAAATTTATAGCTTGCTAAAACAAGTGCAAAGTAGTTATAGTGACAATCTCGGTATTGTAATTTTTAAGGATAGTAAATAATCATGTTTTATCTCAAAAAATTCATGAAGTAGTTCTACTTGTTAGCTACATTTGGTAAAAATTTCATCTCAAAACTCATCTTAAAGTAAATTTAAAAATCCGTACAAGTTTACTGCCTGAGCTTAAAATCAAACTTTAGCAAGTCACACTATTTAGCAAAGTGATTCGGCTTCCTGATAACCCCAAATTAATTATAACTCATAAAAATACCAATCACTTTTGTCATAACAGAAAATTTGCAGCTACTCTTTATTCTAAAACTATAAATTTCTCATTTCAAAATAGAAAATTCATCAACAGAAATTTCAGCAACTTAGAAACTTCATTGAATCGATTAAATGGGTAGAAACTTGAGGAATGCGTGCATAATGTAACACCCTGGAATTATTAAAAAATTAATTTAAACTTTATTAATGAGAATTTTAGAATTTTGGCAAACTTAGTGATGATGGTGACGACTTAATGGACGAATAGAAAAAATTTTTTTACTAAGCATGTATAGTGATTTTCGGGCTTGCAAATGACTCATAACTCAGGAGCTTGGACCAAGGATGACCGTGGGGCCAGAGAAACTTAGTCCCAAAAGCCAAGATAGTGCATTAGGCCTGGGGCTAGGGCAAAGATATTTTAAGTTTCTCGGGTACTCATTCGATAAAATTTCAGTATGCGATTTTAACACTGAAAAAGTAACTTGTTCACTAAGTTTAAGTGAGCCATTTATCTTGACTTAAGTGGATGACATGTATTAAAACTTGCTTTGCAAGTTTTAATCTTGGCCTTTTATTTATTTTTAACTTCATCCAAGTCCAATATCTCACTGTTTGGCAAAATTTCAACGCATGGTCACTTGCACCGCATAAAGTTTAGAGAACAAGTTTCTCCACTCTATCATACATGACTAATGTATGGCAAGGGGAGAGGCCATATCTCCCTACTTTATCAAGATTGAAACATAACCACACAAAAATCTTATTTTAATTTTCATTACAAAATTATATTTTTGGTGACAAAGTTATGAACACCTTTTATTTTAACTTCACCAATCATTTTTTTTTTCACTTTCTCTATTTCAATTTTCGACCAGCCCCCTCCTTATAGCCCTTCCATTTTTCTTCCTTGGAAAACCCTATGAAACTAGCTTGAAAACTTCATTCTGCACTACCAAATCTCAATGCTCCAAACACAAAACCTAATCTATCCTTTAAAACCTTCATATATAACTCAAAAGAAAATTTTCATCTCACCTCACCATCAAAGAGGGGCCATTGTTTTACTTATTGAAGTCAAGATTGAAGTTGGGTGGAGAAACACTTGAAAAAACATGCATGATTGGGGTAGTATATATTGCTAGGAAGCCTTTTTGATCAAATTATAATTTGGCTTAGCATGTTGAAAACTCAGATTTTGAGCTTGGTAGTAACATTGTATGATTTTTAAAATACACTTGGAGATATATATTTGAGCTGGATTTTTTTTATATTGGAACTAACATAAGGAATTATTATCATGAATTTTTCTGGACTCATTGATAAACATTTACTATTTTTAAAAATTACGAAGTCGTGACTAAACCCTGGTCCTATTTCTGACCACTAAATTTGTATATTTTTTTCACTCAATCAAACAATGTAATTTTGAGTTAAAATTTTTATATGTTGTTATGCACATTTCTTGAAGCATATTCTTGAATTTTTTAGAGATTTTTAGGGCTCATTTTCTATTTTTAAAAATTTATGGATTTTGGCTGATTACTTAAAGAGATAGGTTCTAACCACTAATTTTGTATAATTTTTTTAACCTAGCTGAAAATTTCTTTTTGAGTCAATTTTTTTATAAATTAATGTAGACATGTTAAGTGCCTCTATGATTTATTTTAGCTTGTTATCATGATGTTTGATTAATGAAGCAAAATTTTCTTTAAGATTGAAATTCTGGACAGGTGTTGTATGAGCTAGAATTGTGATTATGAATAATATGTCAATGATTTTGTGCATTATACATTATGTAATTTAGTTATTGATGCTATGCATACATGATTATTATGCTTGTGCATATGACATGAAACATGAGTTGTTAAAGAACTTCAAAATAAATAAGAGATCCCCTTTGACACTAAGTCAAGGAAAGTAAACTTGACTAGGAATGGTATTGTGTGAGGGTCAAAGAAAGTAAATATTATAATCATGTATATGAATGAACTCAGTCCTGATAAGCAATCTATTACCATGGAGTGGGCAAAGCCACTTATGTCAAGGGCATGTGAAATTGAAAAAGATATTTATGATATCCTTTTGATATGTCAAGGACATGTGAAGTTGAGATAGAAAAATTGTCAAGAAAAATGAACCTGGCCACTTATGAGATCCCCTAAAAATTGTCAGGAAAAATGAACCTGGCCACTTATAAGATCCCCTTCGATACTTATGTCAATGGCATGTGAATTTGTGAAAGATACCAAAGTAAAGGAAAGTAAATGAAATGAATTAAGAGAACTTAAAAAATTCATTGCATTTATCATATGCATACTTATATTATTCTGAATTATTTGCCTACGATGATTTAGTATGAGTTTGAGTATTATGATATATGTAAATTAAATGATTGAATTTTAAAAGAAACCCACTTTAGAAATATGATTTTAAACTTTAAAATGAACCTTTCTTATGTAATACATGATCACTTTTTTTTAATAAACCAAAGTGGCTAGGATGATGACAATAACATTGATTATTATGTATTTGGGGATACCTTACTAAGAATTTCATAATTCTCACCCCTATATTTGTGTGTTCATGTGTCATCTCTAGATTGCTCAAGAGAATAATGAAATTGTTATCATGGAAGTGACTGATATATAGTAACTTGATGGCCAAAGACCACTATCAGTTTTCTTATATATATATATATATATATGTATGTTTGTAAATGTTTAAGAAGACATATGTATATTGAGGCTCATATAAGAGATTTTTCATGTATCCGAACATGTATTCTTAAGAAAAAAGGATGGTCAGCACTGTGTTCCCATAGATGGTGCCAATATAACAAGGTGGAATTAAAAATGGGATGTTATGCTACCTTGCTACGAAAGAATGGTAAGAACACAAGTTGACAGTAAAGCTCCTTTCTCCACTTAGAATGAGGGCGCGTATGTGCAGGGACTCCACTTCTAAGTCATTAAAGGCTCAAAGTAGGGTTAGAGTATGCAAGCGAACATAAAAAAATATATCTAGAGTCCATGTAGACATTTATGGAGGTTGTCTCAGAGGCGACTTTTGTGCTAAACGCCTAAACTTTTTGTTGACACCCTACAGTTCGGTGACCTTTCCATTCTCCCCTTTTCTTAAAATACTCCAATTGCTTTCACTCTCCACGTTTGTCAACTTCTATTTTGTTGTCCAGGTACAAACAAAAATATTATCTTCAAATATTCCTTTTTTGCTTACTCGGTCATTTTTTTTACGATTTTTTGGTTTGTTGTGTACAATACTTATTAAGACCCAATATAAATGCTATGAATTCTTCTCCATTCAGGTACCTTTAATAGTGAATTAAATATATTTCCCACAAAAAAAATTATTTACTTAAAAATCAAAAAGTCACACTATAATGCATCACCCAAATGGATTTGTTCTACTATTTAAAGTGTTCTCTTATGATTGTTAATTATAAGCGAAGGTTTTTTGTTTTCTATTAAATTATCATCCAAAGAAAAAGTTCATTAACAAAATGGTATTTCGAAAAAAGGGTTTACAAAAGAATTAATCATGAATTGGTAAAACAAGGGAATGGAATTTTTTTTGGCTGACTTAAATTTTAGAATGTCTTCTTTCTTTTTTCAAACAAACTATATCTCTCTGGCAACTAATTCGTTTAAAGTTTTTTGCTAAGAGTGCCTTCATTATTAACTGCTTAAAAATTACAATACTGAAGTATGAAGAGTATCATATCCATCTAAAACTAATATTTACATCTATAATTATTTTAGAACGTAGCAGACCTACCACTGAGCTTTCTTCAAGCTCATGGTGATGACTTTGACGACACTGTGTACACCATTGATCGAAAAGATAATTGTTTTGCGTTGAAGCCGAAAGAAAGAGGATCAAGAGCATATTTGACTAAGGGTTTTAGCGAATTGAAACAGTTTTATAACTTACTGCACAACTATGCTATCGAGTTGTATTATGTTTATGATGGTATTTTTTTGCTTGAAATATATGACGATGTGCTTTATAAATTGGACTTTCAAGCTGACCCATCGAGGAACATGAAGAATGTGCTGCCAAAGAATCTTTATGATAAGATTAAACAAGATCACAAGAGAATGGTTAAGGAAATCAATCCCTGTTTTGATTCTTCAACATCAAATAAAGATTGTGATCATCCTTTGTGCAATCAGAATTATAATTCTCGTAGTTAAAGTTTTTTCATGCTGATTATTCATTTAACTCGTGTAACATACAGTTAATAAGAATTGTCTTTTGTAGAGCTGCTACTCCACCAACCTCACCAGTTGTTCAACAAAGCCAGAACTTTGATAGGTCAGAACAGCTAAAGAATTTGATATCATTATGTACTATATGTTTGTTTACAGACTATCTTTATAATGTATTATAGGAACCAACAATTCAGGAAAGTTTTGCCCCATTATGAAGCCACTCAAAGCTAGCTGGTACATGAAGCATTCTATCTTTGTGTATATATTAATTTATAATAAATCAATCTAATTAGATTAACTGCTCATGTATTTTAATGAATTCTTTTTCACATGAGCCATGTCTTGCAGACATTATCTAATTCCTTTTTGAGAGAAATGTTGAAATTTAGAAACAAGGGAAGCTGGAATATTTTGGTTCAAAAAGGTTCAGAAATTAATCAATACTTGTGCAAGCTTTAAATTCGAAAAGAGAACAAATTAAACTTGTGAGTGGATGAGAGCTATGTAGAGATAATCATCTTAGGTAGAATGATGAATGCATCTTCACAATAATCGATGAACCAAGATGGTTGGCTCAGCTCCTCACTCACCATGTATGAAAAACAATGATATCTGATGTTTTGTCTGATTTGGATAATGTGAATTTTACCAGAATGATCAGTATTTAAGTTTTTCCCAGTGAACAGGATTATGAAATACCTTGCATTTTGGTTCAAAGAGTCAACTTTTTGATTTAGCAGTAAATATGAGTTTGTTCAGGAAAGACATGTATATGTATGTGCTCACCTATATATAACTATGAATACATGGCATTTTGTACTGAATACTATGGGAAAACTTAGTATTATACATATATTGTGTGATTGTAATTTAGTTCAAATGCCGATGGATTGGATGTTCTACAGAGTAAATATGTTTTTAATTTGTTTTGTTTACTTTTTTCGATATTTGATCGTGGCTAATATTGCTGTTACAATATTTATTACATAAATTGGAGCATTCGATTTTTAATGAAAGTATTATTTAATTCTTACTAAAAGTTTTTCCAACTACTGTTATTTTATGGACATAATCTTTTTATTTTTTTAAACACCATCACTAACTGGGAGTGTATAATTTGTTGTCCACTTATGGAATTGGAGGATCTCATAATAAAAATCTCATTTACATTGAAGATTCATTAGCATGTACTATTCTCAAATTAAATATTTTTTCATTGATCCACTCCGCGCAACCGCACGGGTCAGACACTAGTATATCTGAAGTCCATGTAGGTATTTATGGAGGTTGTCTGGGAGGCGACTTTTGTGGCTAGGAGCCAATCATGCCCCCACTTTGTATTCACGCATTCTCTCATTCATGGTTAAAGTGGAGAGAGGGGATCATGGCCTTGGTAACCATTGCCATGTGCAGGCTCTCTAGAAGTCGAGGTAGGGTGAGTTCCCTGGCTTGGATCTCAAAAGGTCTGGGCCTATTGGATTGTGCCCTAGTTATCGGGCCTGCAATCATTCGCTAGTCCATCCTAAGGCCTTGTCCATAATAGTTGTAAAGGAATAAATTGTGTTTTGAGACCAAACACATGGCTCCATATTTAGTGATTTCCAATGCTCTCTCATCCCTATCAGGCTACAAGGCAGTGCATACCCTTCAAAATAAAGATCCAACGATGAATGGTTCCAAGTGGAAATGTAAAGTCTGCTTTGCATTTTCAGTTTTCGATTTTAGTTTTGATTTTAGGATTTGTGAAGGAAAAACTGAAAAAGCGGCGAATTTTCGATTTTTCTTCACAAAATGTAAAACCAAAACCTAAAGCTAAAACTAGCGAAAGCGAGAAAGCAAGCAGTAAAATTGAAAAATGGAAACTGCTGAGGCTAAATCGGTAAAAACTGAACATAGATGCTGCACAAAGAGGTGAGAGTCGTTAGGGGTTAGGAGCAGTAATCAGAGATGAACCGGGAAATATTATGCTAGCTGCCACCGAGAATGTCAATTGAGGTTGAACCCAAGAGAGTAGAAGTCCTTGCCTTGTGAATGAGAATGAGAATGAGAATGCAACTTGCTAAAGATACATCCTTTCTCCGACTATAGTTGGAATCGGACTGTCAGGAATTAGTTTGTGCATTGCACAATCAAACCAATCGGATACCTATATGGAACAAATAGCGAGAGATTGTGGGGAGATTGTTAAAGAATTATTGTGGTGTGAATTCCACCATGTCAAAAGGGGTGGTAACATGGGTAGTCCATTGTTAAATACGTGGCTAGCGTGGGTCCTACGCTGGGTAGAGAATGGGCCTCCAAGTGTTGTAAATCTTGCTTTGATATTCTTTCTAGTAACCAATAAATTTAACTTTCATCTCAAAAAAAAAAAAGAAAAAAGAAAAAACAACAATAATAGCAATAACAACAACATTGAGACGGGTTATTGTTACACAAATAACTCGAAAATGATCTACATTTCTTTTCGATTAGCATTGATTAGAAAATGATCTACATATTAACTTTTACGACCCTGTTTAAAAAGATTTAATTAAAAAATGATATAACGTCATATCATAAAAACTTTTCAAGGACTAATGTTTTATCACAATTAAACTTTCAACAACTTATTTAAAAGGATTAATCAGACAATAATGTAAAAGAAATTGAATTTACATATAATAGTACTGTGAATAATTTTAAAGTGTCATTCAATCAATTCCTCATAAAATAGTATCATTTTTAACACTCTAAAAGTAGTTGTTCCACCTACTTTATTATCATTAGATATGATAGTAGTTTTTCACTCATCTCATTTATTCATGACATCAAACAGTAATAGATATCCACTTTTAGAGTGTTAAAATAATATTTTTGTTCCTCATATATATACATTAATTTTGAAATAGTGGGGCAATATTAAATTACATTTTACTAATATAGTAATATAGAATTGAATGATAGTGAAAAAAATTACATCTATCAAAATCAAACTAAAAAAATGTTTAGACTACCAGCATATTAAAAATACATAATTTAATTTTTATGTACTGATACTCAATTTTACACTATCAGTCAATACTTATATCATAAAGAGAAATCATGGTGGCCTAGTGGGTGATTATGCTGGTGAGTATTTATTTTTTGTTATTTTTCATTTCGATAAAATTCCATTAGTTTAATTTCTATACACTAGTATCTAATTATGTATTGCCATATCAATAAAAGTGATTAAGTATCACATCCACTAGTTGACAAGTCATGTAAATACTTTGATTAGTAGATGACAGTGTAGAAAAATTTCATACTATTAATGCATAATAATTAAACTCAAATTCTATTAGAGCATGTCTGTTTCAAGGGAAACTAATTTATTATTGGGAATAATTGTTTGTAAATGATTTATTGTTATGTTTGTTTTAAGTTTTATAAAATATTCACTGGTACTAATTATTCCCATGAAAGAAATATAGTCATGTTTTAACGAGATTTTATTCCCATGATGGGGAATCAAAATAAAATATTTTCATGACTTGGCAATAATAATAATTAAATAAAAACACTAAAATATTTTTGAATTATCTCACATTCGCAAGCACCGATACATTAAGGGATATTTTGAAAATTATGACATATTAGCAAATTGACAGGTACTTACATGCCAATCAATTTGTATTTTTTTATTTTAAAAATATTTAAGAAATAAATAATAAATTAAAAAATAATTTAAAAAGGAGAAGTTAGAGGAGTTATTTTAAATTGTAGTTATTGTTAAAGTTGCAGTTGTGAAAGTAGTTCTTGTAATAAACTTAAAAGCGATATTTTTGGAATTATAAAAGTTGTGAACTAAATGGATAGTTATTATAATTAAATAAAAAACTTCTAAAACCCAGGTCAGTCAAAGATAGTTGGTAGTAGGCTAAATTCTTAAATATCTAATCAAAGATTCAATTTCTAACGATATATATGGAGAGGGTCTTGTAACCAGAAACAAAAACCTATGTATGTGAGCTCTATGTCTCAAGGGGGAGTAGTCATTGTTAAATACCCTAGGTTCACCAATTTTTTTTTAAAAATTTATTCCTAGAAATTTCAATAAATAATTCCAGAAATATTTAATGTTGAACAAATAATATTTTTTAAAATACTCGAGAATGTTATTCCTCAGAATAATATAATTTCTTTGTTTTTTACAAACTTGGGAATATAATTTGAAGTCTTGAAACAAAGACACCCTAAATTGACGGTAAAAAAATTATCAATACATGAAAATTAAATTAAAAGTTAGGTTGATCTTTAGTTGTCCATGGAATATTGATATTTTTATGTAATTAATAGTTATGATTTGGTCTTTTGATTTGATAGATTTAAAAATCTCAAGTTAGTATGATATATGGCATATTCTTAACTAGCAGTATCCTTGGGCTAGTGTTGTGTATGTATATTTGAGGGTGTGTATGTTTTAATCATAGAGTTTAATGTCCATGAAACTATTTACATAATTTTTCATATAGTGAATATGTGATTTCACTACTTTTAATAATGTGATAATATATAATTGAATTAAAAATTGCATACAAATTAAACTCTTTACTCTCTTCATTCTCGCGTGTCAACATCGTCACGGTCCAAGCCCCAGACACGTTCCACATTTAAATCCAGGGTTTGAAAACTCATCCACTCCGCCCATTTATGTTTGATTTGAATAGCACCTTCCCAACGGCTACCTTTCTTTCCTCTCTTCCCTGCCCTCTCTTTCTCTCAGTTCTCAACCTTTTCCTTTCTTTCTTCTATTGCGGCCCTTGCAGTAGTGCACTTTGTAGATCCTTCCTCCCAAAATACCTCCCTCCTCGGATCTGCAAATACACGCCGCATCGATCCTCTCTTAGTCCCACTCCCTTCTTATCTCTTTGCCAGTGGATTCCTCTGTTTTCTGGTAACTCTAATTTGAACTTGATTTGTTTGTTGTGCTGTCGTTTTCAACTTATTTGTGTTTTCTGAATGTTGACTAATCTCACTCAATCAGTAAATAATTTATGTATGTTTTCGTTTAGATTGAGCCATAAGAGTTTTTGAAATTTGAAGGCAAGGAGCATCAGTTTCAGTACCCACCGCATCATAACTTCGTAATTATAGAATAACCGGGTCATATCATATGAAAAGTGAAGTAACTGTATTGACGGCAAGGTTGGTGTTGGATTTTTTTATATTAGCGATTCAGATTTTTTTTTTTTGCTTTTGTCGATGCTTTTGAATTTATATTAGCAATTTTTGGCTGTGGTTTCTGTGTTTGTTTTGTGCAGGAGTTGGTTGGTGCCCGTTGCTTGGAAGGCACTAGAATGATTTGGAGGACCAACTCCAGAGAGAGTTGCGATCGAGTGGGAATCATCATCGTGGCATGGTTTTCTACTTGCACACCAACAAACCATGGATGGTGACCGGAAGAACCCTGCTCCATCGGATGGGCACATTGATGGTGTTCAGAAGATTAGAGCATTGCATGGGTAATTACCAGCAATTTATCCGTGCTTCATTATGTTACGATGCTTTAGTTGTTCTTTTCGCTGGTACTACCCTTCTAGGCTGTTTAGATGGAGGAGTTTGATGGGAAAGGGATAGGGAAGGAGTAAAATTTTCATTTGAGTGAGGTCCTTTGAGTCAAATTCAATGTTGATTTGTTGCCACTTATATTGTTCACTATGAGCCAGAGTCCATGATAAGTTGATAACAAAACCTTTTTTTTTTCACACATTTTGAATTAATCATTCGCTTTGTTACCTTCCGATCATCTATTATTCTTTGTTATCAAATTTGAAAGTCAAAATTATGGCTTGGGGAATAAATTGTATCAAAGATCTTATATTTCAAGATATTACAATCGAATAAATTTGAATTATTATTTATTATATATTTATATTTAGTTATAATTCATAATTCATCATTTAATTTAACTTATTAATTTAGTTAATTTATATTTAATATTTAAAATTTGTAATTATAGTTAGGATTTTAATTTTAATGCATTGGGGATTTGTTATACAATCATGTGTTGCTATATTTGAGACTAAACAGTGAAAAATTTTAGTACATCAAAATTAATCTCGATTTCTTATCCCAATTTTGAAGCAAAAAATTATCCTTCCCTTCTCAGCAAACCCTTAGTAATAGAGGCTAGAGTGACAGGTCAACATTGGTGCTCCTTATGTGCGTCTCCATCGCTTCGGGCCATTTTTTGTTGTTGCCTTTCTCTGTTTGTGGCCCTTTCCCATGAATCAACAATGTCAATACTTTCGCTAAATTTTGTATTAGGTTAGGTGACCACGGTAAGTATGTGCTTCTTTCAGTTCTTTGTGAAACTAGTGATGAGGTTAAGTGAGTTTTTGCTAACCATAAAATATCTATTTGTAGGAGGACTACTGGCCCCACAAGGCGCTCTACAAAAGGGCATTGGACACCAGAAGAGGTGTTTTTTTTCCTCCCTCTTTTTTTTTTCACTTGGAACATGTTTACTCTTTATTAAGTTTGGGAATTGGTAGCGTTTTATTAGTGCTAAAATATTGTGTAAGTTGATTTATCTCTCTATAGCTTCGGAATGCTATGTTTGCACATCTAAACATAATTAGACACCTTTACAGAATATTTTATGTTTATTTTTTCGTATAAATGTTTTTCTAACTGTTGATTGTAGTGATACTTATAGGATTTTTAACAGTTTACTTCTTCCCTCGTCGTTTTCCAATGTTTTTTATGTAATAAAGCATTTCGGATTTCGTATCTTACAATTTCCCTTTGAATTTTAATGATTATAAATTATAAATTATTAATTTTCGTCGTAATTATTGTAAAAATACTTAAAAACAAGTGTTACAACTTTCATGTTATATATAAAGTTCTATAAATAGTTTATTATTTTTCTTTTCTCTTCAGGATGAGATCTTACGGAAGGCTGTTCAGCGTTTCAAAGGAAAGAATTGGAAAAAAATAGGTATTATATTATTGGGGCCGGTTTGTACTTACTCATAACTTTGTGAAATTATTCGTGATCCACAGCCACTGGCATATTCAGTATGTGCCTGAGTGCACATTGAAAGCAGAGTTTTCTTCAGCTAGACTTTATATATGTTTGACTGGGTTGATACAAGTGAAATAATATAAAACCTGTGCACCGTTGTGCGGTTCATCTATTCGTTGGTAAGTTTCAAATGTTAAGAGCATAAAATTCGTTTGTATGGTCCCTAAACCAGTTCTCAAGCACTAATGTTATTGTGTTGCTTGTTAGCCATCCTAAAAACTTTTAATGTATTCACTTTCGTTTTGCATTATTTTGCTTCGTCAATTTTCTAATTGCCATATATCTATGTTTCTAGCGGAGTGTTTCAAGGATAGAACTGATGTACAATGCCTACATAGGTGGCAGAAAGTCTTAAATCCTGAGCTCGTCAAAGGTCCTTGGTCTAAAGAGGTGATGTCAACTTTTCATTTCTCGTTTGTATTGATCTTATTTCTGCACTTAGTTGGTCCGATATGACCATGGATTATATCAAATTTCTAGTCCGATATGACCATGGATTATATGAGCATGCCTGTCTAACCCAAATGCAAACAGGAAGATGAAGTAATTATTGACTTGGTGAACAAATATGGGCCTAAAAAGTGGTCTACTATCGCACAACATTTACCTGGACGTATTGGTAAGCAGTGTCGAGAAAGGTATGGCCGCTGGATTCTACTTGTTCTTGTATCATTGGAGCATCTTTCTTCTGTTCCATATATATATATATATATATATATATATATATATCGCTATAGGCTTATCCATAAACTATATTGGAATTTTTTTTCCATCCAACTTCTCATTAATATAATTGGTAAAAACTTATTAGGTGGCATAATCATCTTAACCCTGCTATAAACAAGGAAGCATGGACACAGGACGAGGAGTTGACCCTAATCCGTGCTCATCAGATTTATGGAAACAGATGGGCCGAATTAACGAAGTTCTTGCCTGGGAGGTAATTATCTGTTACAATCTTCTTTTATTGACAGTGAGTACAAGAGGGATCAACCAAAAGTGCTGCAGGTTCTGGTATGAGAAAACAAAGCACTAAAACTTTACATTAAGTTTATTCTCAGGACAGACAATGCTGTAATCAGAATATGCCTGGTTTTTTCATGAGCCCATACTAGTTTATTCTCAATCAACTCTTTATCTAGTGTTCAGAGTTGTGATGTTATTATGCTTCTGTTGAAACAGGACAGATAATGCTATCAAAAACCATTGGCACAGTTCTGTCAAAAAGAAATTGGATTCTTACCTGGCATCAGGCTTGCTTACTCAGTTTCAATCTGTACCACACGTTGGCGATCCAAATCATCCAACAGTTTTAACCTCTTCTAGGATCATGCAGTATAGTGGAGATGACAATGGTTCTAAGAGGACTGAAGGAGAGGAAGTTTCAGAGTGCAGCCAAGAATCAGCTAATCCTGGTCACTTCCCATCTGCTAGAGAGATGAGTAATGTTGACCTACAAACTAGAGAGGAATATAGGCCAAATGAAGAATCTAGTCTAGGAAAGGACCATAGTCCTAGTCAAGCATCCTGTTCACAGCCATATTACATTTCTCTTGATGATATGAATATATGCATCCCAGACATTGCTTGCCATGATGATTGCTCGTATCAATTCACTGAGCAGCAATGCTCACATGATGGAGACTCCATAAGTGTGGATTGCCGGTTTAGTTGCATAGATGGTAGTGAAATCCATGATATGGTAAATGTTCCGGCTCAGACTCCAGTGGGGTTTGGTGTTTCAACTTCCATGGGACCTTCAGCTATGGATTCTGTTAAACCAGATCACATGTTGATATCTGATGAAGAATGCTGCAGAGTCCTATTTTCAGAGGCAGTAAATGATGGATGCTTTTCCTCTGAAGATTGTACTAAAGGTGTAGATATGGTTGATTTATATGGATGCAAGTCATTTCTATGTCAATCTTGTGATACCCAGATACCTGAAACTGGTGGAACCTCAACTTTGCAGCTCACTTGTTCTCATTGTTCTAACAATTTTAAAATAACTTCATCATCTCAATCTGTCCCACCAGTACCTTCTGCTAGTGATGGTAGATTGGTGAGTCCTGCCAAGGACAATCAGTTATTCAGGCAAGAGGATCAGAAGTTTGTCTCCAGAGCACCTGATGACTACATTTATGCTAACGGAGAATCCAGTTCTACTTGTATTGATGATATGGATAGTGCAGTAAAGCAAGAGCCACCAGATAATCTGAAGAATACTTCAAAATTGGTCCCAGTAAATAGTTTTCGCCGTGGATCAAATTCTAAGCTGATTTCTTGTCAAACAGATGTAAAGCCAAACGTGCATTCAGAAAACAAGGATACAGGAGCTCTATGCTATGAACCTCCACATTTTCTAGGCTTGGATATTCCTTTTTTCAGCTGTGATCTTGTGCAATCTGGGAGTGATATGCAGCAGGAATTTAGTCCCCTTGGTATCCGCCAGTTCATGTTGTCTCCTATGGCCTGTTTATCTCCTTTCAGGTTGTGGGACTCACCCTCTCGTGATGATAGTTCAGATGCCTTGTTGAAAAGTGCAGCCAAAATTTTTTCTGGTACACCCTCCATATTAAAGAAACGACACAGAGATTTGTTATCACCACTTTCAGACAAAAGAATTGAAAAGAAACTTGAGACTGACATGACATCCAGCTTGACCAGAAGTTTTTCCAGTTTGGACTTTATGTTTGATGACAATGTGAATCAAGAAGCAGACGTGCTTTCTCCATCTTCATTGCAAAAATTGAACTCTGGTGTGTCTGTTGATGACGATAAAGAAAAATGTGGACAGGCTTTTAAAGGGGAACAAATAGAGGAGAAAATGAAATCAGCAATTTTGGAGGAAAAATGTTCAGAAAATAGTACTGTTGAAAATAATTCTCAGGGTAAGATTAAGCATCCAGTTGATTGTAAGATAAAGAAGATTGATGTTGATGCAGCTGATGAGATTGTAAGTACTAAATAGTATGTTCCTCACCTGTCAGTGTAATGAGTTTATATCTAGAATTGTGAATATTTACTTCTCGCTCTCTCTCTTTGATTTTATTTATCAGGAACAACAGCCTTCTGGAGTTTTGATTGAACATGATATGAATGACCTATTACTGTATTCTCCTGATCAAGTTGGTCCCAAACCAGACAAGGTTATGAATTCAAGTGCTAGAACTCCCAAGAACTTGAGCAATAGGAAGTTGGAAGCAGTCCCAAATCAGAGCAATCCTTTGAAATTGCCTTCTGAAAATCCATGCTCAAGTGTTAAATCTCTCTGTGTTCGTGCAAAGGAGCATGAAAAGCTTACAGTTGCTGTCACTTGTGTACCATCTGTCTTCTCATCAGTCACAGGGGAGAATTCAGGGGAGCAGACCGGAAATGACGGTGGTTTTGAAACAAGTAGCATGTAACATTCTTTAACCTACTTATTATGGTTATCATTTGATTGGCGCTGTCCTTTTACATTTTTCATGAGTCCTTGTCACGTGCTTGTAGTTAGTGATGCTGAATTATTTCGGCACTGAAAACCTTAGATATTAGCATTACTGCTTAAGTGCTTATTGATTTATGTTGCATCCTTGAAAAATGCTTCTTTGTGCGGCACCTGAAAATTCAGTTTCTGATTTTTGTTATTTGCAACACCATTATTTGCACTTGTTCTCGTGCTTCCATTTTCACAGGTTATTCTAGAATTCTCACCGTTTCTGACTTGTCGCCTGCTTGTTTGATGATAGATTCGGTGGAACACCTTTCAGGAGAAGCCTTGCATCACCTTCTGCATGGAAATCTCCCTGGTTCATCAACACTTTTCTGTGTAGCCCCAGGATTGATACTGGAATTACAATTGAGGTCCTGTTGGTTCTGTACAATAACTGCTGTCTTGATCTTGAAGTAGACTTCAGTTTTCCACCTTGCTAAAAAGACACTACTGAACACATTTGCAGGATTTTGGGTATTTCATGAGCCCTGGTGATAGAAGCTATGATGCCATCAGCTGGATGAAACAGATAAGTGAACAAACTGCTACTGCATATGCTAATGCTGAGGAGATTTTGGGAAATGAAACTCCTAAGGCGTTGCCTGAAAATGCATCTGGAAATGACAAGGATGGGGACAAGGAAGAAAATGATCCACACAAACAGCCTGGGAAGCATTCTCAGTCGGCTTCAAGTGCTTTGGTAAAGCTGGATTTTCCCAACACTGCTGCCAACATTTTCCCTTCCTCCCTTCTCCCCTTCCCTTAATCATGTTACATGAGAATCCCAATCTATCCAATTTATGAGATTGCATATTCTTATACCGTTTGCCCTGAATTGCAGTGATGTTTGAATCAAATAAATGTTTGTGTGTTTAACTAAATTCTATTTTCTCTTCTTTTCCCTGGTGAATTTTTGCATTTTGTAGTTTTTCCTAGAGCATGTAGCTGAATTGGAATTTTTGGTTTGCAGATGGAGCGACGCATACTTGACTTTAGTGAATGTGGAACACCAGGCAAGGGTGATCACAGCAAACCCACACCTGTGAGCTTCTCAAGTCCTTCTTCATATTTGTTGAAGGGTTGTAGATAGATATCACTGGCTAAGACCTGTATGTGCATGAGTTTACTCTGCATATTAAATATATTTTATAAATTTTATAAATATATACATATATGTATAGCATGTGATTTTCTAAGATTAAATTTTTTGTTTGCGGCTTCTCTAGTGTTCAGACTTTCATTTGTAATGGAAATAATACTGTTCTCTTTCATTCATGAGTCACCAATACAACAAACAAATTATAATGACTTGGAAAGATTTAGACTTTCCTCCCACTTGAAGAAGTTGAATCATCGCTCTTGATTAAGTTCTCGTGCCAAACACGTACTCATCCAAAGGAAAAGTCTCTGAAGGAAGGGAGAAGAATGTTAAGGATATTTAAGTTTTAGGGCAGGATATATCGGCAATAAATTAAGAAATTCTAGGCAATAATTTAGTTTTCAATTATTTCTCTGTTAGTTACCAAATCCCCTATAATTTTGATTGTAATATGTCATACACTTTGATGGATTCTGTGCTGGGAACAAAACATACAAGTCCCTACTTGCAAGAACAAGAGGAGCAACTATACCAATAAAATTATCACAGCAGTCAATATACACAATAAACAAGAACAATAGGGATAATGCACCAAGATTTTTAACGTGGAAAAACTCTCTCAATGTGAGAGATAAAAATCACGGGTCATCCCAACTAAAGAAATAGCTCCACTATGATCAAAATGGGTACAAGAGAGTCTCAAATATGTGCACAAATTGTGCTAACAACAATCTAAACCAACCAAACACTAATATTCAAAATTGAGAACAAGGAATATGTGAAATACCTCAAAACTGGAGCTTCTATCCGAGACTAGTTCCTTATGCGCCGGACCTTCTTTTAACGATCCAACCGTTCAGAATGAAGAACCATATATTCAGAACATCCAATGGTGAACGGCATTACAAACACCGATTTACGGTGATAGCTTGAACTAAGGAAGTGATTCTCCAAATAAAAATGGAACTGTGGTGCGAAATCAATATCTCACACTCCAGAACTCTTAACAAAGATTTAACCGTTTAGAATGAAGGACGGGATACCAAGACCTGCTGTAAAAGTCTTAGCCCGATCCAACGGTGAATGACTTTACAACTGTCGATTTACCATAATAGCTTAAACCAGGAAATTGATTCTCCAAATCAAAATTAGAACCTCAGTGTGAGTTTAATATCTCACACTGCAGATCTCTTCTAGATGATCCGACCGTTTAGAATGAAGATCTGCCTGTCAGGAACCTGATGTCCAAATTTTAGCCCGATCCAACGGTGGACAGCTTCAAAAACGATAATCTACGGTGGCTGCTCAGAGTAGGAATATGAAAAATAGGGTAGGTGAGTTTCTCGCTTCTCTCTCTTTGTGTTTATGGCTGCTAATATCACAAGTGATCACACACACACACAACCCTAGCAGAACCTTGTCATTATATAAGTGGGCTAGCTTGGCTTTGGGCTTTTCTCCACATAGGAAAGAAGCCCAACCCAACAAATCTCCCCCTCACGACTATGTGGAGGTATCCACCAAACCGGCGATCAAACAATAAGCTTCAGACTTCCATCTTGGCAAAGATTTTGTCATTATGTCTGAACCATTCTCATTAGTGTGAACCTTTTCAAGTTTCAACAACTTAGTATTCAAAACATCATGTATCCAATGATACCTTACATCAATATGTTTGGACCTCGAATGAAAAGTTGAGTTTTTACCAAGATGTATAGCACTTTGACTATCACAAAATAACACATACCTCTCTTGAGTAAAACCAAGTTCTTGTTAGAACTTCTTCATCCAAAGCATCTCCTTGCATGCTTCAGTAATGGCAATGAACTCAACCGTTGTAGTGGATAAAACAACACACTTTTGTAACTTAGATTGCCAAGCTACAGCTCCACTTCTAAATGTAATCAAATAACCTGAAGTAGATCTTCTAGAGTCAATATCACCTGCCATGTCTGAATCAGTGTAACCAATTAGAGAAGGCTTCTCATTTCCAAAACATAACTTCAAGCTAGAAGTACCATAGAGATATCTCATAATGAACTTCACTGTATTCCAATGCTCTTGTCGCAACCGGGATCACGACGAGGACGGCGAAAAAGAGAAAGAATTTGTTGAAAACATTGGAGTCGCCACCAAGTTTATTTAAAATTGGGAAAACGTTGGAAAAACCCATTTTTTGGAGAATAGTCTTTGAAACCAGTTTGAGTTCGGAAGTCGGTTATGTATAGGGAAGGGCAGGAATTCAATCCCACGCACCCTAGTACACAGTCCCTTGGGCGATCTGCACTTTAATTAACTGTGCAAATTAAATAAATAACCTTTTTCCAACATTTATTTCCTATTTCAAGAAAATTAAAAGGAATTTATTTTTTTCTTAAAAGAAAAGAATTTTTAGTGCACCGAACTGTCACAGTTAAAATGTCCTAAGAATGAGTTAACTAGTCGTCGCGACTAAGTTAACCTTTTTTATTTGAAATGAAACATTTGACACAAAAGCATAAATTTTTTTTTTTAAAAAAAAGAATTGTTCTAAATAATAAATACTTGCAAATAGAATCTAAAAAGGAGCGAAAATTCATTTTTGGTGTTTTTGTAAGAGAAAATATAAAAACCTTATGAGAGATATTTGGAATATCAAATTGTCGCAACTTAGATATCCGAATAGCAAGTTAACAAGCCGTCACGGCTAAATTAACCCTATTATTTGAAATAAAAAGGATAAATAAATGAAGAAATTTAAATCAAAAATCAAAATATAACTAATAAATATTTACAAATAAGATAAGAAGAAATTGATTTTTTTTATATATTAAAAATAATAAGAGAAAAACAAATATTTTTAAGGAAATTTTCAGGTCATTAAGCTGTTACAACTCCAATGACCGAAATATCGAGTTAACAAGCCGTCACGGCCAAATTAACTCGTTATCTACAATAACAAAGTCAAATAAAATATTTTAAAATAAAATTAAAAAAAGAAACTTAACAAAATCCATAAATAGCATAAAAAAAAGGAAAATTATTTACAAATAAATTAAGTGGTGAAAAGTTAATTTTGACTTGACAGGGATCGGAATTACTTGCTCCTACGTATCCCTTGATGCAATAGGGAATTCAAAGTCACGTAGTTCTTTTAAAATATTTATGTATCGTTTGATCTTTATTTTCAAAGAGAATTTTAGAATATTAAGCTGTCACAGCTAAAATATCCTGAAATTTAAAGTTAACAAACCGTCATGTTAAATTAACTCTATTTTGAAAAGATATTTTGAATATCAGTTCGTCGCCTAAAATATTCCGAGATATGTGATTAACAAACCGTCCCGGCTCAACTAATCATCTTTTAATATAACTCATCAATTGATTAAGTGAATAAATCTTAATAAAATACTCAAGTCCTTATTTTAAATCCAAAATGGATAAAACTCCTCTTTTTAGATAACAATTCTAATTTTAATAGGAACCAACAAAATTAATACATAAAAAAAATAAATACCCCGTTAATTTGAACCAAAAAAAACATTAAATAATTAAGCTAACAAAAGCAAAATTTATAAACACAAACACAATTAACTTAAATAAAACATATAAACATTTAAAATAATTAAACTAAAAAACATAAACATAGAACAATTAAACTAAAAATCAAATCATAAATACAAACGTAAATGAATTAAACATAACACACAAACACATAAACTAATTAAGTTGAACAAAATAAAATTACACAATTAATTTTAAATCGAAACACATAAACACAGAATACTTAAACTAAAAAAGGTAAAATAATCACAATTAAGTAATTAATTCAATCAAAACATATAAATAAAATATAATAAAAATAAAATTAAACTTGTAAACATAAACGTAAACATACCACAAAACATATGAAAATAATTAAACTAAGAAAACAAAGGTTCTAATTACTATTTTTCTCTCTTTTTCAATCAATAGAAACATTAATACTAAATTTATCCAAAAATCAAAGAAAATGTTAAATCACCCTTTTTTACGATCAGTTTACTTAATTCTATTCAAAAGAGAACAAATCTTTTTTTTTTTTAAAAAAAGAAAATAACTTATTTTAAACTAAATCTAAAACAAGCAAAACTAAAGATTGAACGAACATTCGAGAATTCAAAACTTATTCTAACACTAACTCAAACTGAAAAATAAATTTAGCATTTTTTCTTAAGTTTTATCAATTTTAAATTTTATTTAACCTAATCCTATTTTAATTCTATTCTACCCATTCCCAAACACACCCACACGCTCACAGACGCACACACTCACGGGCTCACTCACGCAGCACTCTCTCTTTCTTTTCCTTTTTTATTCAAAAGCAATTCTCTCTCTCTCTCTCTCTTCACATGCACACACAGGGCACATTCAAAAAAAAAAAAATGGAAAAGGAAAGTCTCCCTCTCACGCGTATGCACTGGCAAAAGGGGACACTCAATGGAAAAAAGAAAAGAAGGAAAAGGCAACATCATTCAGCCTTTGCCTCCATACCCACGAAATACACACACACCTATATTAAAAATTAACATAGTGCAATTCTCTTTCTCTTTCACGCGGAGAGAGAAGATGCTGAGAATGAGAAGATGGACCAAGAGGAAGATGGGGGCTCGCGGTGGAGGAAGCCGCGGCCATATCAAGGCCGAGAAGCCACGACCACGCGGGGTGAAGGGTGATAGAGGAGGTCGCGGCGGTGGACTAAGCTCTCGGCGGTTCTGGGTTTGTGGAGGGCAGGGTCGCCTTAGATCGCGGTGGTGGCCACGCCTGAGGGGCTTCTGGTGGTGTGGTGATGACTATGATTGGCTTGAGGTGGTTTGGGCGGTGGTTCGGGGCAGAAAGTCATGACTCTACGGCGCACATGGGGCTAGTCTCTGCGGTGGTTTCGCATGGCAATGGTGGAGGGTGGCTGAAAATTTGGCGGTGGTGTTGAGGTTCCATACAGGATGGAGGTGGGCTTGCGGTGGTTATGGGGTTGAAGATGATGATGATTGGGTTGAAGATGAGGGGCCGGTGGTGGTGGTGGCTTGGGGGATGAAGATGATGATGATTGGGTTGAAGATGAGGGGCCGGTGGTGGTGGTCCATGGAGGACCCTGAAAGGGTGGCGGTAGCGTTGACGGGTGGAGGTTGTGGTGATGCTGCTTGCGGTGGTGCATGGTGGTGAAAGGGGAAGATGATGGTGATGGGCACGGAGGCCGCGGCTGGGGGTGGAGGCTGCCGCGGCCTCTTCCTTCCTTTTTCTCTCTTTAATTCTTTTTTTTTTGTTTATATTTGATGATGGTGATATTGCTGATGATGATGGTATTACCTTGTTCTTGAGTTCTCTTCCTGGAATTGTTGCTGGATGTTTTTTTTTTTTATCGGTTTTCCAAATTGATATCCTCTTCTCTTTGATGTCTCTGTGTTTTTTTTATTCCCCAACCCACCGAAAGAGAAATCAACATTTTCCAAGGACAACATCATTCCCCTTTTACTATTGCCTCTCATGCACATCTCGGGGTAGGGGAAAAGGGAAGACAAGAGTCCGTGAACTCTTCTTCCAGCTTTTTTCATTTTTTTTATGTTTATATTTTTATATTTTTCAATAAACAAGAAATGGAACTATAAATAAAGAAGGTAAATTAAGTGCAAATTGTTGGATTTTATTGTTAAAAAGATTGAATAAAATCGGTTGTTCACAGTTGCCCATCTTTATTCATTTCTTATAAGAGAATATGAAAAACTTAAGTTTTATATTTTCTTCATAAGGAATGAATAAAGACATGAACATCGATTTTGTTCGACAAATGCATGAAATATAAACAATCGAAATCTGAACAGCAAAAGCATATGCACATACGAGAAAGTCAAATGCAAATGCACAAGTAAGCAAGAATCTAAAGTAGACGATACTGATCGAAACTTAAAAACCAACAAAGGGGTTGACTGGAAATGTAAATTGGCAACTGAGGCCGACTGAAAATTTAAATTGGCATCTAAGGCCTACTTGAAAACGTAAACTGGCAGCTGAGGTCGATTGAAAACGTAAATTGGCATCTGAGGCCGACTGAAATGTAAATTGGCATCTGAGGCCGACTTGAAATGTAAATTGACATCTGAGACCGACTGAAAATGTAAATTGGCAACTGAGGCCGACTGAAAATGTAAAGTGGCAAATGAGGTCGACTGAAAATGTAAACTGGTATCTAAGGCCGACTTGAAAATGTAAATTGGCAACTGAGGCCGATTTGAAATGTAAATTGGCATCTGAGACCGATTGAAAATGTAAATTGGCAACTGAGGCCGACTGAAAATGTAAACTGGCATCTGAGGCCGATAGAAAATGTAAATTGGCAACTGAGGCCGACTGAAAACGTAAATTGGCATCTGAGGCCAGCTGAAAATGTAAATTGGCATCTGAGGCCGACTGAAAATATAAATTGGCATCTGAGGCCGACTTGAAATGTAAATTGGCATCTGAGGCCGACTGAAAATGTAAATTGGCATCTGAGGCCGACTTGAAATGTAAATTGGCAACTGAGGCCGACTGAAAACGTAAATTGGCAACTGAGGCCGACTGGAAATGTAAATTGGCAACTGAGGCCGACTGAAAATTTAAATTGGCATCTGAGACCGACTGAAAATGTAAATTGGAAAAGAAAACGGTCTTTTTTTTTTCATTTTTCAAATTATATGCAAAAAGCCTTGAATTATCCATCTTCAGTTTATACAATATTGAAAAACTAACCGTAACCTAATTGAGCAAGCCTCGAGGAAAACTTTAACCGATCAAACTCACCATCTTAGCATTGGACCTTCTGGCACAACAAAGACTTTCTTTTCTTCTGTGACCTTGCTCATTTTTATTCTTCTCCCATTTCCCTTTTCAGAAGGTTGATATTTTTCTGTCAAACTGAATTGAAGCTTTGCATTCTTCTAGTGTGATACTGATCATTGATGTATTGCTGTATTCATTGTTAGATTGCATAATTGAAGCTTAAATTTATCCTACTTGAGACATCATAAATAAACATGCATTCAAAGAGAAGGTGAAGGGATCAACTGAATGGATATTTTCATTGTTTGGTGTATTAGATGACAAAATGTTTTGAACAATATAAATGCGAAAGATAAAATTTTAAGACACAAATTTTTTTGCCCCAGTTTAGGTTCTTGGTGGCTCAATCAATTGAATTCTTAAAGCAAGTTGAACACCATAGCCATGATATCCGACGATATGTCTTCAAATTCTTTTTCAAAATTTCCCCAATTTCAGCTCTTATCTGCTTGGTTCGCTGGACTATCAAAAATTGCCCCAGTTTCAGTTGCCAGCAAATATGCTTATCTTTTTCTGCTCTAACTTTTGCCTAGGTCGCTCTTTCGAGTTTTTAGCCTAGCGAGCTCTTTTGTTTTGTTGTTTTGCCCTAATTTTTGCTTAGGCCGCCCTTTCGAGTTTTCGACCTAACGAGTTTTTTTTTTCTTTTTTATTTTGTTTTGTTTTGCCCTACTTTTTGCTTAGGCCTCTCTTTCAAGTTTTCGACCTAACAGGCCTTTTAAGTATCTTTTCAAGCATAAAATCTTTTGACTGCATCACTATTGATTGGTTTAGGCAATTCTCGTCCCTCCATGTTTTGCAAAATCAACGCTCCTCCTGAGAATGCATGCTTAACAATGTAAGGACTTTCATAACTTGGAGCCCACTTTCCCCGCGTGTCCTCTTGATTAGGAAGAATTTTCTTCAGAACCAAATCTCCTGACTGAAAATCTCTAGGGCGGACTTTCTTATTAAAAGCCCTAGCCATTCTGTTTTGATACAACTGGCCGTGGCAAATGGCTGTAAGCCTCTTCTCTTCGATCATGTTCAATTGCTCATATCGAGCTTTCACCCATTCAGATTCTTCCAGCTCAGCTTCCATCAAAACTCTGAGCGAAGGGATTTCAACCTCTATAGGAGATACGGCTTCAATTCCATATACCAATGAAAAAGGAGTTGCCCCTGTGCTTGATCGTATGTTGGTATGATACGCGTGCAGAGCATACGGCAGCATTTCATGCCAATCTTTGTAGTTCACAACCATTTTGGCGATGATTTTCTTGATATTTTTATTTGCAGCTTCAACCGCACCATTCATTTGAGGTCTATAAGGAGCTGAGTTGTGATGCTTGATCTTGAAAGTTTCAAAGAACTTCTGAACTTCGGCACCATTGAGGTTAGGAGCATTGTCTGTAATGATCCTTTTTGGAATTCCATATCTGCAGATGATGTCCTTTTTGATGAATCTGAGAAACACCTTCTGTGTGATGTTGGTATATGAAGCAGCTTCTACCCATTTAGTGAAGTAATCTATTGCTACCAAGATGAAACGATGACCATTAGATGCTTTGGGCTTAATTGGGCCGATAACATCCATGCCCCACATCGAGAAAGGCCAAGGAGACACCATCCTATGCAACTGAACTGGAGGAGCATTGACTCAGTCTGCATACATCTGACATTTGTGACACTTCCGAACATAACTGATACAGTCATTCTCCATAGTGGACCAGTAATAACCGCTTCTTAAGATTTTGCGAGCCATCATATGTCCATTGGCATGAGTTCCACAGATTCCTTCATGAACTTCAATCATGATTATTCGAGCTTCATGAGCATCTACACATCTGAGGAGAGTCGTGTCATAGTTTCTCTTGTAGAGAACTTCACCATTCAGGAAGAAAGCCATGGCCAGTCTTCGAATTGTCTTCTTATCCACTTCATTTGCACCTGCTGGGTATTCTCCTCTTTGAATATACTGTTTGATATCATGATACCATGGTTGGCCGTCCGGCTCAATCTCCACATTGCCGCAATAAACTGGTTCACTTTGCACTTCTACATGGATGGGTTGGACATTAGCATGGACCTCCAAGTTAGTCATCACGGCCAAAGTCGCTAAAGCATCCGCAAACTGGTTCTTATCTCGAGTTAAATGAGAAAACGATATATCATTAAAGCGCTCAATTAATTGAGATAAATGCTTCTGATAAGGCACCAATTTTGGATCCTTTGTGCGCCATTCTCCATTAACTTGGTAGATTATGAGTGCAGAGTCTCCAAAAACTTTTAGTTCTTTGATTCCCAAGTCAATCGCAACTCGCAAACCATTTTCACATGCTTCATATTCTGCCATGTTATTGGTACATTCAAAGTCTAATTTGATAGAAACTGGGTATTGTTTCCCAGCTGGTGAGACTACTACAGCTCCGATTCCACATCCATTCATATTGGCAGCCCCATCAAAGTACATCTTCCACACATTCTCCTTTTCATCCTCTTCTCTTTCTAGTGCCAACACCTCGTCATCAGGGAATTCAGGCATAGTGGGTTGTACACCCTCCAGAGGGTTTTCAGCTAGATGATCAGCAATTGCACTTCCTTTGATGGACTTTTGAGTAACATATTTGATATCAAATTCAGATAACATCACTTGCCATTTTGACATTCTCAATGACACATGAGGACTATCAAATATGTATTTTAACGGATCCATTCGAGAAATCAGCCAGGTAGTGTAGTACAACATGTACTGCCTCAATCTCTTGGAAGCCCATACTAATGCACAACAGGTCTTTTCAATGGCTAGATAGTGAGATTCGCATTCATTAAACTTCTTGCTCAAATAATAAATGGCCTGTTCTTTCTTTTCGGATTCATCATATTGCCCCAACATTGCCCCGAGTGAAGTAGGTAACACTGTAAGATACAGTATTAAAGGATGGCCTGGCGTAGGAGGAATCAAAACTGGAGGTTTCATTAAATAAGCCTTTATTTTGTCGAAGGCTTCTTGGCATTCTTCATTCCATTCTCCAGGTTGATGTTTTCGCAGCAACTTGAATATAGGCTCACAAGTACTAGTCAAATTTGTAATGAATCTAGCAATGTAGTTGAGCCTCCCAAGAAAACTTCTTACTTCCTTTTCAGTTCGGGGAGCTGACATTTCTTGTATTGCCTTCACCTTATCCGGATCCACCTTTATCCCTTCTCTGCTGACAATGAATCCCAGTAATTTCCCTGTGGAAGCTCCAAAGATGCATTTATTTGGGTTCAGTCGCAACTTGTATTTTCTGAGTCTTTCAAACAGCTTTTGTAAGACTGCTACATGGCTTTCTCCCTCTTTGGACTTAGCGACCATGTCGTCTACATACACTTCAATTTTTTTGTGCATCATGTCATGGAACAATGCAACCATAGCACGTTGGTAAGTGGCACCGGCATTCTTCAACCTGAATGGCATGACTGTGTAGCAAAATGTTCCCCACGGAGTTATGAACGTAGTTTTTCCTTTGTCATGAACATCCATGAGAATCTGATTGTACCCGGAATATCCATCCATAAATGAAAACCGGTGGTTTCTGGCCGTATTATCAACAAGGACATCAATGTGGGGGAGTGGAAAATCATCTTTCGGGCTGGCTTTATTCAAGTCCCGATAATCAACACACATCCTAACCTTCCCATCCTTTTTAGGCACAGGCACGATGTTGGCCACCCAATCCATGTGTCTCGACACCTCTAGAAACCCGGCCTCTAGCTGTTTAGTCACTTCTTCTTTTATCTTTAGCGACATGTCGGGCCGCATTCTTCTCAACTTTTGCTTTTTCGGCTCAGCTTCTAGGTACAAAGGGATCTTGTGTGAAGCAATCTCTGGATCCAGTCCTGGCATATCATGATAAGACCATGCAAAAATATCCAGATATTCTTCGAACAAGGCGATCATTTCTGTTCGCTTAGGATTCTCCACTATTTTCAGCTCTTTCCTTTCTTCTTCGGTGCCCATGTTAATTACTTCGACCACCTCATTGTCTAAGTCAAATCCTTTATCCACGTGTTCTAGTAACCCTGAAAATTTCTCAACAGTTTCTTCATCTTCAGATTCATAGCTATCACACTCAAGTGCAGTAAGAGAGTCAATTGATTGGCCTTCAAAATCCCTTTCATGTGGCAAAATTCCTACACTTAAATCCCTGGAAAGTAATTGCGGTGGGTTGGAATGCCAAGACAAATAACAGGTAAACATGAATAAAAAGCGCAAATTAATGGCTTGAGGAAATAATGCTAAAGAAAGAGAATAGCGGATAGAAAAGAGAACAATTGCTGGATGAACATGCAAGTTTATTCAAATGATGTCTCAAAGTAGCATACATAAAAGCAAATACAATTAATACAATCCCAAATGATTACTTTGAAGTAACAACATCAATCACTGGTTCGGCTGTCCAATTCATCAGCATCTCCTCACGGTTAACAGCATAAGCATTGTTATATTCCTCAGACTTCTCGATGTCCACCATATTGATGGTTGAACAACAGCTAGCTTCATAACTTTCCTCAGCCACAATCACTTCAGCCGGGTAAGGAAATGTCTCTTTTAGATGAGGGATCTGCTTCATCTTCTCTTTTGGTTTCTTTTGCTCAAGAGCCATGGTCTTGATCTGCTCCTCCAATGACGCCTCATATCCTAAACCAAATCGGTTAGGCTTCCCTGAGATAGGTAGAGGTGTCTTGATACCCTGCAACCGTGGTCCCAGTCCTTTGCCGTGCAGATAACCATTTTTGGTCATGATATGAGCCACTATCTGATTGACATCTTGCCTTGGGAGCTCGTTCTGTTCTTGCTTCAGCCCTACCACCTCCAGACTGTGCCATAAGCTGTCTTCCACTAACTCCACATTTTCAACATATGGAAGTGAGACAGGTTTAGATACAATGATTTCCTTCTCTCCATGGATTGTAATGACTGAATCATTTTCAATGTATTTGACCTTTTGATGCAAAGTTGAAAGAACAACACCAATATTGTTAATCCATGGTCTTCCCAGTAGCATGTTGTAATCAGACTCAATCTCCATCACTTGGAATAAAACCTCAAATCGGCTCGGGCCGATTTCCAATGGCAGCACTATTTCCCCCAGGATGTTTTTCTTTGCTCCATCAAAAGCTTTCACGATCATCACTTGCGGTGAAACATCGTCTTTGCCCATTGACAAGTAGCTCAATGTCGACGCTGGCAAGACATTTAATCCTGACCCACCATCAATGAGGACTTTGGGCACTATATAGCCTTTGCATTTAAGGGTTATATACAGTGCTCGTGGGTTAGCCTGTGATATGATCTCTTCGTTTGAGAAAGTGATCATATTGACATGCTTTACCGGATCCACCATGTTTACCATATTCTCCAATGAGACATCCGGTTTCACATAAGCATCTTTCAGAACCTTTAGCACTGCTTTTTGATGAGATTCAGATGACAAAATTAGTGACAACAGGGAGATTCTAGCAGGAGTCTTTTTCAATTGCTCCAGTATGTCGTACTCACTTTGTTTCATGATCTTCAGGAACTCCTCTTCTTCATTTTCTTCTCTTCCCCTTCTTTCCGCACCAAAACCCTTTCCCACGTTCTCTTCTTCGACAAACTTCCCTTTTTCCAGCTCTCCGGGCCCATAAATCCTTCCACTTCTTGTTATTCCTTTTACCTCCGCTATCACTTCACTTGTTTAGGTTTTCGAAGTTTCCCCTATGTCTCCATTCATCTCCACATTAGTTTCATAGTTCCAAGGGACAGCATGTGTATTCTCATAACTGAATGGTATTGGTTTCTTCACGGTGATCACCACTTTCTCTGGTTTCGGAGCACGATTCAATGGAGGGACGTGGAGTACGAAGCGATCGATCACATTCACCTCTTCTGGAAGATTCGACCTCTTTTTTGCTTGAATCACACCTAGGTCGAGTAATTCTTGTACTCGAGCTTTGAAACTCCAACAACTTTCTATATCATGACCAAAACCTCCAGAGTGGTATATGCAGCTCGACTTTATGTCATCTTTCTCATTCTCTTTCATCATGGATGCAGATGCTGTAATATGATACCCAGCCTCCTTCAAGCCATTGAACACTTCCTCCATTGGTGTTTGAAGATTCAGAACTTTCGTAATCAAAGGTTCTTCCACCTCCAAGGCATTCACACGACTTCCTCCTTCGTGTTTTGGGATCGGGTTGTTAACAATGTCTGGTTTCGAATCTTCTTGAAAGTCTAGCCTCCCGCAAGCAATTAACCTTCTTACTGCTGTTTTGAAACCTTCGCAATCCTCAATGGAATGCCCTGCTATGTCCATGTGGTATTTACAGGTCAGGTTCGGGTTGTACCAAGCTGGGTATGGCGGTTCCAACGGGTGTACAGGATATGCCGAGATCAGATGAGCATCAACTAATTTTTGAAAAAGATCAGCATTCGAAATAGATAGCTTTGGGAAAGGTGGGAAGTTGGGGAATCGATTACGATTTTGGTTTTGGAAATTTGGTCGAGGTGCTGGGGTGTATGTTGGGCGAGTTGGTTGGTATGGCCTTATGTGGAGGTTGTTAACTTGGGGTTGGGAGTATGGAATGGTGTTTGTGGTTGGTGTGGCTTGGTAAGATGAGTAAGGAGGGATAGGGGTTTGGTATGATCGTAGCCGTGTTGGTGTGTATCGTGGGACGGAGGATTGCTGACCATGCACATAATTCACCTCTATCTCCTTCTTTCTGGGTGGGAAACTTTTCCTAGTGTCTTCACTACTCATGGGGAGCTTGCCGGCTTTTGCTAAGCTTTCAATTCTTTCTCCAGTGATTATCAACTCAGAGAAGTCTTTGTATGCTGCTCTTGCCATTGCCCCAATGTAAGGGGATCCCAGGGTTCCCAAGAAGTAAGAACACATTTCAGTTGGGATGAGTGGCGGTTGAACTTGGGCAGCCAAGGCTCTCCACCTTTGTGCGTATTGTTTGAATGATTCATCCTTCTTCTTCTGCATAGAGCTTAATTGCTCCCGTGTAGGTGCCACCTCAAGATTGAACTTGTATTGACTCATGAACAGATCTGCCAATTCTCTCCAACTAGAAATCTTTGAGTGGTCTAGTTGAATGTACCACTCGCAGCAGTCCATCAGGCTTTCATGGAAGAAGTTGATGAGGAATTTTTCATCCTTTGACCATATCGCCATCTTAGTACAATAACTCTTCAAGTGAAAAAGAGGATTACCCGTCCCGTCATACTTTGAGAAGTCAGGAACCTTGAAGTCCCTAGGGATTACTACATCAGTAGAAGGGCAGAGTTGTTCAACTTCCACATACCCATAGGGGCTAGGTCCTTGAATAGCCCGAATCTGCTCTTGAATCTTCTCCATCCACTCTTCTTTGAACTTTCCTTTTTCTGCCTCTGCACGACTATTTTCTGAGGAGGATGGCTGCTTCTGGATGACCACACGAGGTTGCTCCCAGACAGGTGTAACATGCCCGTGCTCATGAGTTTGCACATTTTCTAAGGAACGATAGCCTTCTCCGATAGGGATTACCAATGGTATCGTGGGCGGTGGTTGCCCATGGAAGTTATTCGGGATTTCACCCATATCATTCATCCCCGCAGTGACATTTAGAGTTGCACCCGGTACCACAGGCATACCCAGTGTCGTGGTACTTGGTTGCACATTTGCTGAATGAGCTCCCAATAGGTTAAGTGATTCTTGTATGGCCCGCATCATATCCTCCAACCTTCCTTGGTTGTTTGACAGTTCATTCAGTTTTCCTCTCACTGCATCAACTTCATCGCTCAGATTTCTTCCTACTTCAGAAGTAGTTGTGATTGGGATACCCCTTTCTGTGTCACCATTCCCTCCAGCCATTTTGGTCCGGGCTCTGGTATTGTGAATTCGAAATTGATCGGTATCGGTTTTCCTTGGGCGCCCAATTGTGATGGATTTTTACCTGTTAAAAACAAACTTTAGTGAAAAGAAAAAGACAAAAACATAGCTATTTGTTAGAAATGATCGAGCTGAGTCTTGATGTGAGTATCTTTAATGATAACTGTTCCTCAGAACGTCTCGTTCAAAAGTACTAAGTCATGGGTATTGCTATGAGACCAACACAATGCAGAGAGACAAGGATTTTTCATTCATAAAGGGGTATTGTACCCATCGTCCTTTTTTACATTCATTCCCAAAACAACAAAAGACAATACATCATAAAGCCATAATCGCTATTCTCAAAGATCTCTCAGCAATTATTTGTTTCATTCTCCCAATCAAGTCTTTACAGTAGTCAACAAAATTACAAATCTCGATTGGGGTCTTGAAAGGGATTATTCCTTGCTCAGCCAATCCTAAGTATCTTGGAACATCTTCGATGGCCGTATTAGCCAATCTTGCCAAGTTTGAGAAGCGAGTCTTCAGCTCATGAATAATGTGGTTCTGATGTTGTATTTCAGAATCCAAACTTGCAACTCTTTCCTTTTCTTCTTCCAGAGCAACCTGATATTCCATGATCTCATCATGCATGTGTTGGCTTAGTTCTTCAATCTTCTTTTGGTACTCATTGTTCAATTCTTCTATTTGTTGTTTCATTTGTTCTTCACCTTTTAACGCAGTTTCTTCAGCAATTTTGGCCTTTCGAAGTAGATCTTTCAGCTGTTGATTTTCGGCTAGCACTTTGTCACGCTCCTGTCTCCGAAGTCCTAGCTCTTTGTTGGCAGCTTTGAGGCATTCCTTGGTTTTCATCATGTGTTCATGCCCCATCTTCAGCTTCTTGCTTGTTCCTTCTAGAGCCTGATCCTTTTCAGTGCTTTCTCGTTTTAACGTCATGTAGTTATGGCGGACACTCTTCAACTCAGCTTCTATTTGCATCTTTTCTTGTTCAACCTCGTCTAGTTTCTCCCTCACTTCTTTGATTTCTTCATTTTCATGGAAGCGCCAGGTTGATGCATCGTCCAGAGGAGTAACAGTTATGACCTTGAATGGCATCCTTATTTCTTGTGCCCTGTTTTTCACCTATTGACGATAGCTTTCTTTCACAGCACAACTCCTCATTCCCAATTCTTTTCCTTTTTGGATGATTTTGTTCCAAGCATATCAGACTTTCTGCAACAGGCCAATGTCTTCGGAGTCCTGATAATATGAAACAAACGGAGTAACTGCAGCTTCAGAAGGAGGTCCCATCATGGGATACCCGAGCTGGCGTAATACCAAGACAGGATTGTAGTTTATGCATCCTCGGGTACCCATGAGAGGTACATTTGGAAAGCTTCCGCACTGATAAATCAGAGTTTGACCATCCTCCCTCCAAGGATACCATCGTATCATCTTTTCATCCAATTTGGCCAGGTCTTGAGCCCACTCTTGTCCACTCTTCTTCTTGATATTATGCATTCGTAGGTCTTCAATCGGACAAGGCGCCTTGTAACTCCTCTGGAATATGTGTGAAGTAACCTACACATATAGCATTGGTAAACAACACAGAATTCTCTTACCATTTCTCTCATGGCAAAAATTCAGAGTACAATAAACATCTGCCAGGAGGGCTGGAACGGGATTATGACCATGGAACTTGCGAGCAAGGAATACGTCAATAGCCCCAAGATCTACAAGGCCTTCAATGTTCGAAAATAAGACAGTGCCGTAAATGGTGAGGGCCAGTACATCTACGAAAGCATCCCAATCTTCTGCTTGTGCCAGATGGTGCATGTGCTTTTCCAGGTAATCTCTTGAGAATCCATAGATCTCATTCCTACATTTCTGTGCTTCATGCAGATTCTTTACGCCTACCCTTAGGACAGTTGACAGGGTTTGTAAAGAAGGATAGTGGCCTTGGTAATGATAAGGTTTTTCTCCTTCTAGTGGTAACCCCAGAATCTTCTCAAATTCTTCAATAGTAGGTGCTAATTGGAAGTCTTGAAAAGTGAAACATCGGAGCGGAGGATCATAGTACTGTGCCAGTGCTGTGATTGCTTCTTCCTGCTCTTCCACTTCTAAGAGATTCAAAATCTTTCCATATTTTCTGGTGAGAGACAGGCGTTGTGGTAACTTTAGCAGTTGACCCAAAGATCTCAGGCTTTTTGTGTCAGATGTCTTGGCTTTAAGACGCAAAGTTCTTTTCAACTTTTCACCTTCTTGACTGTTTGGTCTCATATTCGTTTTCATTTTACAAAGATACTCACAATAAGATTTCAATTCAACCTTCTAACAAACCTGCCATAATGGAAAGAAAATTTGATTTAAATGAAAGGAGGAATAGTAAATAATTTAGGAAATGAACAGAAATTATGCACAAAGAACAAAGATAGGAAATTATGTACAAAGAAAGGAGTTAAGGAAAATGCACGCTCTCTTTGTGTCCTATGTGAGGTAAATTCTGGAGGTTCATTCTATGATCCTATGGTCATTCTACTTTGTGAACACTTTCACCGGGCAGGTCTATATTCTCAGATTTCTACGGTCTCTAGAGTTAAGACTCGTTTCAGAATGTTACCCACAACAGTAGGTGAACCGCTAGGTGTAGGGCATTCATGAAAGAATCACACTCTAGATGAGATTTTCGCGATAACCAAACAGGATGAACATCCAAAATGGCTACCACTACACAATCTCTTACCTATCTCAAGTTACACTCAGACCCGGGTATAGGGCCCCACTCGTGTGATTATCGTGTGAGTGTTGTGTGTGAAGAGAGCATACAAACCTGAAATCCTAAGACTACCCATGACTAATACCTGCAAAAACAACTCAAACAAACACGTACAGAACCCAATTAACAGTCATCTATCCTAAGGTTTTAACAAATAAAGCTATCACTATAAATAAACACATGAAAAACGAAATTCTATAAAGAGACGAAGCATACAATATTAGACAAAGTAAAATAAGGAAAGGAAAACAAACATCAAGAGGCTATATTTAATTTGCACAACTAATTAAAACATGCCTGACTCTCTTGGAAGTCCCCAGTGGAGTCGCCATCTGTCGCAACCGGGATCGCGACGGGGACGGCGAAAAAGAGAAAGAATTTGTTGAAAACATTGGAGTCGCCACCAAGTTTATTTAAAATTGGGAAAACGTTGGAAAAACCCATTTTTTGGAGAATAGTCTTTGAAACCAGTTTGAGTTCGGAAGTCGGTTATGTATAGGGAAGGGCAGGAATTCAATCCCACGCACCCTAGTACACCCGTCCTTGGACGGTACCTTTAATTAACTGTGCAAATTAAATAAATAACCTTTTTCAAACATTTATTTCCTATTTCAAGAAAATTAAAAGGAATTTATTTTTTTCTTAAAAGAAAAGAATTTTTAGTGCACCGAACTGTCACAGTTCAAATGTCCTAAGAATGAGTTAACTAGTCGTCGCGACTAAGTTAACCTTTTTTATTTGAAATGAAACATTTGACACAAAAGCATAAATTTTTTTTTTTAAAAAAAAGAATTGTTCTAAATAATAAATACTTGCAAATAGAATCTAAAAAGGAGCGAAAATTCATTTTTGGTGTTTTTGTAAGAGAAAATATAAAAACCTTATGAGAGATATTTGGAATATCAAATTGTCGCAACTTAGATATCCGAATAGCAAGTTAACAAGCCGTCACGGCTAAATTAACCCTATTATTTGAAATAAAAAGGATAAATAAATGAAGAAATTTAAATCAAAAATCAAAATATAACTAATAAATATTTACAAATAAGATAAGAAGAAATTGATTTTTTTTATATATTAAAAATAATAAGAGAAAAACAAATATTTTTAAGGAAATTTCAGGTCATTAAGCTGTCACAACTCCAATGACCGAAATATCGAGTTAACAAGCCGTCACGGCTAAATTAACTCGTTATCTACAATAACAAAGTCAAATAAAAAATTTTAAAATAAAATTTAAAAAAAGAAACTTAAACAAATACATAAATAGCATAAAAAAATAGGAAAATTATTTACAAATAAATTAAGTGGTGAAAAGTTAATTTTGACTTGACAGGGATCGGAATTACCTGCTCCTACGTATCCCTTGATGCAATAGGGAATTCAAAGTCACGTAGTTCTTTTAAAATATTTATGTATCGTTTGATCTTTATTTTCAAAGAGAATTTTAGAATATTAAGCTGTCACAGCTAAAATATCCTGAAATTTAAAGTTAACAAACCGTCGCGGTTAAATTAACTCTATTTTGAAAAGATATTTTGAATATCAAGCTGTCGCAGCTAAAATATTCCGAGATATGTGATTAACAAACCGTCCCGGCTCAACTAATCATCTTTTAATATAACTCATCAATTGATTAAGTGAATAAATCTTAATAAAATACTCAAGTCCTTATTTTAAATCCAAAATGGATAAAACTCCTCTTTTTAGATAACAATTCTAATTTTAATAGGAACCAACAAAATTAATACATAAAAAAAACAAATACCCCGTCAATTTGAACCAAAAAAAACATAAAATAATTAAGCTAACAAAAGCAAAATTTATAAACACAAATACAATTAACTTAAATAAAACATATAAACATTTAAAATAATTAAACTAAAAAACATAAACATAGAACAATTAAACTAAAAATCAAATCATAAATACAAACGTAAATGAATTAAACATAACACACAAACACATAAACTAATTAAGTTGAACAAAATAAAATTACACAATTAATTTTAAATCGAAACACATAAACACAGAATACTTAAACTAAAAAAGGTAAAATAATCACAATTAAGTAATTAATTCAATCAAAACATATAAATAAAATATAATAAAAATAAAATTAAACTCGTAAACATAAACGTAAACATACCACAAAACATATGAAAATAATTAATTCAAAAACATTAATACTAAATTTATCCAAAAATCAAAGAAAATGTTAAATCACCCTTTTTTATGATCAGTTTACTTAATTCTATTCAAAAGAGAACAAATCTTTTTTTTAAAAAAAAACAAGAAAATAACTTATTTTAAACTAAATCTAAAACAAGCAAAACTAAAGATTGAATGAACATTCGAGAATTCAAAACTTATTCTAACACTAACTCAAACTGAAAAATAAATTTAGCATTTTTTCTTAAATTTTATCAATTTTAAATTTTATTTAACCTAATCCTATTTTAATTCTATTCCTAAAACTATTCTACCCATTCCCAAACACACCCACATGCTCACACATGCACACACTCACGGGCTCACTCACGCAGCACTCTCTCTTTCTTTTCCTTTTTTATTCAAAAACAATTCTCTCTCTCTCTCTCTTCACATGCACACACAGGGCATATTCAAAAAAAAAAATGGAAAAGGAAAGTCTCCCTCTCACGCGTATGCACTGGCAAAAGGGGACACTCAATGGAAAAAAGAAAAGAAGGAAAAGGCAACATCATTCAGCCTTTGCCTCCATACCCACGAAATACACACACACCTATATTAAAAATTAACATAGTGCAATTCTCTTTCTCTTTCACGCGGAGAGAGAAGATGCTGAGAATGAGAAGATGGACCAAGAGGAAGAGGGGGGCTCGCGGTAGAGGAAGCCGCGGCCATATCAAGGCCGAGAAGCCACGACCACGCGGGGTGAAGGGTGATAGAGGAGGTCGCGGCGGTGGACTAAGCTCTCGGTGGTTCTGGGTTTGTGGAGGGCAGGGTCGCCTTAGATCGCGGTGGTGGCCACGCCTGAGGGGCTTCTGGTGGTGTGGTGATGACTATGATTGGCTTGAGGTGGTTTGGGCGGTGGTTCGGGGCAGAAAGTCGTGACTCTACGGCGCACATGGGGCTAGTCTCCGCGGTGGTTTCACATGGCAATGGTGGAGGGTGGCTGAAAATTTGGCGGCGGTGTTGAGGTTCCATACGGGATGAAGGTGGGCTTGCGGTGGTTATGGGGTTGAAGATGATGATGATTGGGTTGAAGATGAGGGGCCGGTGGTGGTGGTGGCTTGGGGGATGAAGATGATGATGATTGGGTTGAAGATGAGGGGCCGGTGGTGGTGGTCCATGGAGGACCGAGAAAGGGTGGCGGTAGCATTGACGGGTGGAGGTTGTGGTGATGCTGCTTGCGGTGGTGCATGGTGGTGAAAGGGGAAGATGATGGTGATGGGCACGGAGGCCGCGGCTGGGGGTGGAGGCTGCCGCGGCCTCCTCCTTCCTTTTTCTCTCTTTAATTCTTTTTTTTTTGTTTATATTTGATGATGGTGATATTGCTGATGATGATGGTATTACCTTGTTCTTGAGTTCTCTTCCTGGAATTGTTGCTGGATGTTTTTTTTTTTTACCGGTTCTCCAAATTGATATCCTCTTCTCTTTGATGTCTCCGTGTTTTTTTTTATTCCCCAACCCACCGAAAGAGAAATCAACATTTTCCAAGGACAACATCATTCCCCTTTTACTATTGCCTCCCATGCACATCTCGGGGTAGGGGAAAAGGGAAGACAAGAGTCTGTGAACTCTTCTTCCAGCTTTTTTCATTTTTTTTTATTTTTATATTTTTATATTTTTCAATAAACAAGAAATGGAACTATAAATAAAAAAGGTAAATTAAGTGCAAATTGTTGGATTTTATTGTTAAAAAGATTGAATAAAATCGGTTGTTCACAGCTCTGTTCCTGGGTTCGAAAGAAAATGGCTAACACTACCAACAGCATGAGCTAAGTTTGGTCTAGTGCATACCATAACATACATCAAACTACCCATGACTGAAGCATATGGAACTCTCTCCATGTCTTTCTTTTCTTTTTCATTTGATGGACTTTGCTTGCAACTTAATTTGAAGTATACAGCAAGAAGAGTGCTAATAGTCTTAGCTTTCTCGATTTGAAACCTTTGTAGCACGGCTTCAATGTATTTCTCTTGTGACAACCAAAGTTTCTTCTCCTTTCTATCTTGGATGATTCTTATGTCAAGAATTTGCTTTGCTGATCCGAGATCCTTCATTGCAAATGACATCCCAAGATGCTTCTTTAACCTATCAATTCTTGAAGCATTTTGACCAATAATAAGCATGTCATTAACATATAACATGAGAATAATAAAATCATCATTGGCAAACTATTTAATAAAAACACAATGATCTGAAGTAGTCTTCTTGTAGCTTTGCTTACCCGTTACAGACTTAAACTTCTTATACCATTGCCTCGGAGCTTGCTTTAAGCCATATAAGCTCTTCTTGAGTTTGCACACGTAATCTTCTTTCCCTTTTGCTATAAAACCTTCAGGTTGCTCCATGTAGATTTCCTCCTCAAGATCACTATGGAGAAAAGCAGTTTTTACATCCATCTGTTCTATCTCGAAATCAAGACTCGTAGCCAAACTCAAAATAGTCTTGATAGAGGACATCTTCACAACTGGAGAAAAAATCTTATCATAATCAATCTCTCATTTTTGCCTAAAGCTTTTAACCACTAATCTAGCTTTATACCTTGGGGAAGAAGAATTTCCTTCATGTTTTAACTTATATATCCACTTGTTTTACGAAGCTCTCTTACCTTTAGGTAGTTTTACAAGCTCAAATGTTTGATTATCATATAGGGCCTGCATTTCATCTTGCATAGCATCAACCCATTTTTGCTTCTAGTCACTATCCATTGCCTCCTCATAACATTCAAGCTCTCCCCCATCAGTCAAGGTCATATACTCATCAAAAGGATACCTTGTTAAAGGTTGTATCTTTCTAGTAGACCTCCTAAGTACAATAGGCGGATTTATAGGTATCTCATGTTGATCATCAACAATATCATCCGTTGGAGCATCTAAATGATCTCCCATCTACTAGTCATCATGAACCCTATGGTCATCTTCTTGTATATGATCTTGGGCCTGATTTTTTGCTAGTTCTTGTGCATGTGGTGGCTCGACTGGATCTGAGTCGATCAAGTCACTGTTATGCTAAGATTCGGTCTTCTTCACTTTCTCAATGTCTTCAATGGTTTGGTCTTCTACAAACACTACATCATGGCTTCTCATAAGCTTTTTATCAATTAGATCATAGAGTCTATAGCCAAGCTCATCCTGACCATACCCAACAAAGATGCATTGCTTTGTCTTCACATCTAACTTAAATCTCTCATTCTTTGGAACATGAACAAATACTTTGCATCTAAAAACTCTAAAGTGTTCATAAGACACATTCTTGCCAAACCACACATTATCTGGAACATTACTATCCAAAGAAAATTGTAGGACTTAGATTAATCACATGCACCGCTCTGAGCAATGCTTCTCCCTAGAAATACTTAGGCAGCTTCACTTCAGTAAGCATACACCTAACTCTTTCAATTAATGTTCTATTCTTCCTCTCTACCAAACCATTTAGCTGAGGTGTTTTAGGATATGTCTTTTCATGCCTAATGTCTTGCTGTTACAATACTCATCAAATGGTCCATAATATTCACCACCGTTATCAATACGAATGCATTTAAGTTTTTTACCTGTTTGCCGCTCAACCAATGCTTGGAATTCTTTGAACTTCTACAAGACTTGGTTCTTGGTCTTCAAAGCATAAGCCCAAAGCTTCCTTGAGTGATCATCAATGAATGTCACAAAGTAAAGAGCATCACTAAATGACTTCTCCTTCAGTGGACCACAAACATCAAAGTGCACCAACTCCAAGAAATCTGATTTCTTTGAAGGAGGATGCTTCTTAAAGGATAATCTTCTCTGTTTTCCAGCCATGAAATGAGAACATTTCTCCAACTCTGCATTCTGCAAACCTAAAAGTACATCCTTTTTAGCTAAACAATTGAGTCCCTTTTCACTGATGTGACCAAGCCTTCTATGCCATAACTCTGAAGCTTCTTTACTTTCAATTGCATTCACATGACCTTTTGAAATTGTTGATTTCATCACATATAAACTTGAGGTCTTCTTTCCTCAAGCCACTACCAAGTTGCCTTTAGTGAGCTTTCATTGACCACTGCCAAATGTGCTAACATAGCCTTCATCATCAAGCTTTCTAATTGAAATCAAGTTCAAGTGGACATCTGGAGCATGCCTAACATCCGTGAACAACAACTTAATTCCAACATTAGTTTCTAAACAAAGATCTCCAATACCAATCACTTTGGCCAAGCCATCGTTGCCCATCTTTAGCACTCCATAGTCACTTGAAGTGTAAGACGTGAAAAAGTTCTTCCTTGGTGTAACATGTATAGAGGCACCACTATCAACTACCCAGTCAGACTCATCAGATACTATATTAATTATATTCTCATATCCTACAATGAGAAGATCATCTGAAGTAGCAGTAGATACACGATCATTATTATTTTCTTTCTTCACTTGCTTACCTTTTTTCTCCCTTTTCCAAAGAAAGCAATTCTTTTGGATGTGCCCTGTTTTATGACAATAATGACATTCAACATTTTTGTTCCTTGATCTGGACTTGCTTCTACTTTTACCTCTACCCTTTGTGCCTTTATTCTGACTTTTCCTTTTAGTTCCTGTAACCAACATCTCTGAGTGAGATGAAGAATCTTGAGTCTTCCTTTTTACTTCTTCATTCAAGACACCACCTTTCACAAGTTGCATGATTATCACACCATTAGGAGCATAATTAGTAAGTGAGATGCGGAATGTCTCCCAAGAATCTGATAAAGTATTTAGCAATCAAAGTCCTTGAACTTCATCTTCAAACTTGATTCCCATGCCTGACAACTGATCTAAAACTCCTTGAAACTCATTCAAGTGATCAGATATGGATGACCTTTCCTTGTATCTCAAATTCATCTATATATTCAACAAATACAACTTATTATTCCCAGACTTGGAAGCATACAAGGATTCAATTTTTTCCTACATAGTTCTAGCATGAGTCTCATTAGCAATGTGATTATAAACATTATCTTCTATCCATTGCTGAATAAAACCACAAACTTGTTGATGCTCAAACTCCTATTCTTCTTCAGTTTTTGAATCTGGTTTTTGTGTAGCAAATATAGGCATATGCAGATTTTTAACAAACAATAAATCTTTCATCTTGCCTTTCCATATATAATAATTAGTACCATTCAAGCATACCATTCTACTTGTATTTGCCTCCATCATTCAAGTAAGCTACAATCAATAATGCCTAAGAACGAGCTCTGATGCCAAATGTTAGGAATAAAACACACAATTCCCTACTTGCAAGAACAAGAAGAGCAACTATACCAGTAAAATTATCACAACAATCAATATACACAATAAACCAGAACAATAGGGATAATGCACCAAGATTTTAAATGTGGAAAAACTCCTTCAATGTGAGAGATAAAAACCATGGGTCGTCTAAACTAAAGAAATAGCTCCACAATGATCAAAACAGGTACAAGAGAGTCTCAAATATGTGTACAAATTGTGCTAACAACAATCTAAACCAACCAAACACCAATATTCAAAATTGAGAACAAGGAATGTGTGAAATACCCCAAAACTGGAGCTTCTGTTCGAGACCAGTTCCTCATGCTCCGGATCTCCTTTCAACGATCCAACCATTCAGAATAAAGAACCATATATCAGAATCTTCTGTCCAAGTTTTAGCCCGATCCAATGGTGAACGACTTTACAAACACCGATTTATGGTGACAGCTTGAACTAAAGAAGTGATTCTCCAAATAAAAATGAAACTGCGGTGTGAGATCAATATCTCACATTACAGAACTCTTAACGAAGATCTAAACGTTCAGAATGAAGAACGGGACACCAAGAACCTTCTGTAAAAGTTTCAACCCGATCCAACAGTGAATAACTTTACAACTGCCGATTTATCGTAATAGCTTAAACTAGAAAATTGATTCTCCAAACCAAAAAAAAAACCTCAGTGTGAGCTTAATATCTCACACTGCAGACCTCTTCTAGACCATCTGACTGTTCAGAATGAGGAGCCGCCTGTCAGGAACCTGTTGTCCAAATTTCAACCCAATCCAACGATGGACGGCTTCAGAAACGGCAATCTACAGTGGCTGCTCAGAGTAGGAATATGAAAAAGGGGGTAGGTGAGTTTCTCTCTTCTCTCTCTGTGTTTGTGGCTGCTAATATCACAAGTGATCAACACACACACACACACACACACGTGCAACCTTAGAAGAACCCTGTCATTAGATAAGTATGCTAGCTTGGTTTTGGGCTTTTCTCGACATAGAAAGGGAGCCTAACCCAACATTCTGCATACTCTACAATCTTTGGTTCTAGAAGGCCTCTTTACAGCCTTCCTCTTTTCCTCGCTTTTTCATATTGACTGCATTGGGCTGATAGGGTTTTCCCATGGTCGTCTACAGTCTCCACCAATGTACTGAGGTGATCTACAAGGGATCACTCATGTTATAGGGCTAAGCCAAGGGTGTGTCGTGCTTGAAGGGGGATGTTAAACACCCTGTTTTGAACAAGGTAGAACAGAGCACATCTTTTTCATTGTGTAGACATTTGTTATGTAGCTCAATATTGGTAGACAAATTTAATAGGTCGATGGCGAATGAGAAGAAAAGTGAGATTATGTACTCCACTACCAGAATCATTGATAAAAAATTGAACGATACAAATTATGTTTTATGGAAGGGTTTTGTTAAGAATCTGTGTTTTCAGTGGCCTAAGTAAGCACCTCACAACAGAACTGCCAGTCCAGAACGCAACCAAAGATGAGGATGAAAAATTCTTAATCAAATCTTAAACTCCTCAGAATATCATATACAGGATTTAGTAGGACCCTGCAACACGATGATAGAGTTATTGGCATATATTGAATCGTTATATGCTAGTAAACATGTTCTATGTTCATGAGCTGCTAACAAGTTTATAGCTGGCAGAGCATAAGTGGTGATCTTTGCTTTCATATTATTTTGATGTCAACCACATGTTTGAAGAGATGAAAGCTATGTGTCCAATAACTGCTAATGTCATACAGATGTAAGGAGTAAGGACAATGAAAAGCAATATGTACAGTGCCTTTTGGCTAGCTTAGATGTTGAGTATGTGGCAAGCTGCACCCACCTCCTCACACAGGCTCAGAAGCCCTCAAAGGGTTTGTAAAGATGTTGGAAATGATGCTTCTGCTAGAAAGTGGAGAGCTTATTGCCTTAGTTATCTCCACACTATGGACCAACATACTAGTGGTGGGAAAAACGGTAGATATTGCAGCATAAGGGGAGAGATGGTGATAGAGTGGTTCCTGTAACTATCATCAACTGTGAGGAAACCTACATTTTCTCATGCTCCCACACAAGAATGCTTAATACATACCCTTTCTAATCCAGTGAAATTAGGGCAAGGAAGAAAATTGGAGAGGATTGAGAATGAATGCAAAATAGAAATCTACTAAATATGATCAAGTGTGATATAATGTGAGAGAATACATGGCTTATATAGACCCAAATGAGGTAAAGGAAAGGGGTGAAGAGCGGAGTGTGTGCATACAGCTGTGATAATATTCTGGAAGAACTACTAATCGATTAACATATTTTAATAACATTTAATTCCTTCCTGCAAGCTGAAGGATAAATATGTTAGCATCTCCAACTTGGGATGAGCAATACAATAAAATCAAAGTAAATGAAAAACAATTATGTAACTGAAGCGGTGTCTAGTTTCCAGAAGTCTTCAATATTTACTTGGGTCCTTTCAATCTTCTTTCGACGTCTCCACAATGCTCATTACAAAAGAAATTCTAAGTCATTACTGGAATGAGGATAAAGCCATAGGGCTATGAATGATAGGTTAAAGTGACCAGACAATCCAATGCTAAACATTAAGAGAGAAGCTAATTATCACACTTAACCATCCAAAGCACAAGCAATCAAGGGCAGATGGCGAGGGGACGAGGGGGCCACAGTCCTCCCAAATTTTATATATTTATATAATTATATGTATATTGTCGCAACCGGGATCGCGACGGGGATGGCGAAAAAGGAATTTGTTTGAAATATGGAGTCGCCACCAAGTTTATTGAAATTGGGAAAACATGGAAAACCCATTATTTTTACGAAATGGTCTTTGGAACCAGATTAGAGTTCGGGAATCGGTTATGCATAGGGAAGGGCAGGCATTTAATCCTACGCACCCCTAGTACACCCGTCCTTAGACGGTACCTATAATAGATCTGTGCAAATTATTAATAACCTTTGAAATATTTATTTACAAGGAAGTTAAGAAATTTTTAAAGAAATTTTTGAAACATCAAGCTGTCACAACTTAGATGTTCAAAATTTTGAGTTAACAAGCTGTCTCAGCTGAATTAACACCTTTATTTGAAATAAAGTATTTGATATAAAAAAAACTTATAAATATTTACAAACAAGGAAATAAAAAATTTGGTATTTTTTTATAAAATAAAAAGAATAAATAAATACAAACGAGAATAAATATATATATTTTAGAGGAAATTTCGGATCATTAAGCTGTCACAACTCAAATGTCCAAATTATTGAGTTAACAAACTGTCGCGGCTAAATTAACATTTTAACAGAATATTCCTTGATATAAATAAATAAAATTAGAAAAGTATTTACAAGTAAAATGAATTATGAAAATTTAATTTTGACTTGACAGGGATCAGAATCACCTGCTCCTACGTATCCTCTGGTGCAATGAGGAACTCAAAGTTACGTAGTTCTGTAAATAATTTTTATGTTTTGATTAATTTTCATATTTTGAAAAGGAGTTTGAATATCAAGCTGTCACAGCTAAAATATTCCAAAATATAAAATTAACGAGCCGTCACGGCTTAGTTAATCTTATTTTCAAAATATAATTTAATAATTATTTTTTTTTATATAAAAAAAATCAGAATATTAAGCTGTCACAGCTAAAATATTCCAGGATTTAGAACTAATAGGCCGTCACGACTCAATTAATCCTATTTATTTAAAAAGCCAATTACTAAATTAATGAATTAAATAATTTTTAATAAAAAAACATTCAAATATTTATTTTAAACCCGAAATGAAATAAAAATCTTTTTTGTTTTATAGATTTAAACTCAAGCTAAATTAATTCTAAGACAATAAGTCTAAAACCAAAAAAAAAAAAAAAAAAAACACTAAGTTAAACAAATAAACTCAAATCTAAATAAATAATTTAAAAATTTGAAAAGAAAAAAAATGTCAATTCAAACTAAAAAAAACTTCTTATTTATTTTCAATTTTACTAATCTTAACTCTATCCCTAAATTAATTCTACCCACACATTCACACCTCTAAACACACCCACTCACATACTCTCACGATTCATGCACGGCCACACTTGCCACTCACAGGTGTAACCCACTCACTAATATTTGCCTCTTTTTTTAAAAAAAAAAAAGCTGGAAAGGAAACGAAAAACAAAAAAGGAAAAGAGCTCTTCATCATTTATTATTTCCTTTCATTTTTTCTTTTGAAGGGCAGAGACACGGGGAGATGAGAGGGAGTGTAGCAAGAGAGAGAAAGTGAGAGAGGATAGAGAGAGAGAGCTGCCGCGAGAGAGAGAGAAGGAGGGAGGCCGCGCAACAGCACATGGCAGCAAGCCGATCTACCGCAGCCGGCGCGCGGCGGTGCTGCCAAGAAAAGGGAGCGACGGTTCGCGCGGCTGAGAAAAGCATGGCGGTGGGTTTGCGGAACTGTGAGGACTGGTTCGCGGCTGGACCACGCGCAGCAGCGGCGGCGGTGATTCCAGGAAGGGAAGCGTCGGCCAAAGGAAGAGGGGAATGGAGGCCGCGCCATCAGTGGGTTTCTCCGGCGAGGGGGAGCGGAGATCGGCCACGATTTTCAAGTGGAGGAAGGAGATCGCGAGGGGGAGCGGAGATCGGCCACCACGGAGATCGCGAGCATGGGGGTTGTTGCTGGTCCAGCCAGCGGCGGGGGTGCAGGCACGTCGCGGTTCATGAAGAGGTGCGGATTCTTGCTGGCGAAGGGGACTAGTGACCATGAGGTGGCGGATCGGCTGGGATTCAGGCTTCCCACGGCGGTGGTGGTCTGGCGTCTGCTGCTGTGGCTTCGCGGCTGAAGTGGCTGGAAATGGCCGGCGATGGTCCGATCCGATGGAGAGGGAGGCAATGGTGGCTTGGGGACACCGGCGGTGGCTCCACTCTCCCTTTTCGGTTCCTGTTTTTTTTTCTACATATATTTTTTGAAGCAGAATTGGGTTTATTGTTTGATTTTGATCTGATGATTGAACTAGGCTGTTGTTGTATGAATGGACTGTTATGAACTGTGTTTTGGCTTATGGTTTGAGTTTTTGGTTTTGGCTTGGAATGTTGGATTTTTATTGGGACTGATTTTTGGGTTGCTTACAGGGACTTGGTTTCTAGTTCGATTGATATGGTTTGGCCGCTAATGAAAAAAATGAACTAGTGATTAAAGATGGTTTACCTGTATTTTCTTGCTTATTCCTTTCCTCGTGTGTATTGTGAAATGCTCTCTGATGAAATGTGATGATGAAGGATTTTTGTTGGAAAACGGATTGTCTGTCTTCTGTCCCCTACCCCTTTTGTTTGAATTTATACACCATTCTTCCATCCATAGCATGTGATTCTGCAGATTTTATGGGATATTGGTGCCTTCTTTTTTTGAAAATTTGGCTGGTATTCTTTCGGCGATTCACGCTCAGCTTGGTTTGCTCCTTGTCTTTTGTTCAAGACATGTGCAGCTTCCCGTGTCATTTTGATTAATGCTTGCACGCTCCTTCTCTTGTCTGTTCCCTTTTCAAAAATAATGAAATGCAAGTAGTGAACAGAAACTTTTTTCTTCTTTTTTTATTATTTTTTTGAAAAAACAAAAACCAAAAACAAAAATGGGCTCAAATGAAATGAACGGGTTTAAGAAAAACAAATATCACCAAAAATAAAATGGGCTTGATGCTATATTACAAAAACCGTAAAAGAAATGGGCTCAAAAAAAAAATAAATAAATAAAATAAAATAATAAATAAATAAATAAATAAAAATTTGTTTTGTTTTTTCGTACGATAAACTGAACAACCATCCATTTTGTACAATAAACCAAACGATAGTAAAAAATGAAATGAGATGGACTGATAATACTTTTTTTTTTGTGAGCCGGACAAAATTGGGTGTTCACAGTTGCCCCTCTTTACTTATTTCTTATAAGAGAATATGAAAAACTTAAGTTTTAAATATTATCTTTACAAGGAATAAGTAAAGACATGAACATAGATTTTGTTCGGTGATGCATGAAATGAAAATGTCGTAAAAATCAAATTTTAACACGGAAAGAACCTAAACATTTGGGCAAGCCACATGCGAATTATGCAATTCAGAAACTGACTAGACAAAAGATGCAAGAACCAAACAGACTGACTTGAAATTTATAAGTTAATGAATGCTGACAAGAAATTAAAAAAACCGACAGGGGTTGACAAGAATTTACAAACTTTGCAACTCAATAATCCTCAAGAAATTAAAGATCTTGCGATCAACTGTATATGGGCCAGCAGGCAACAAAAAATGAAAAACATTGTGATTAACTAGATACAGGTCAACAACACATACTCACACTCATCAATTCAACCACGCATACGCTTGTGCATGCACGCACACACAAATACTCGCATTCACACATGGAAGTTACACACCCACAAGATGAGAGAGAGTGATTAAAAGCCTAATGAGGCCTAAATGAATTTGAAAGCCAACAGGGCTGACAGAAATTTAAAAACCCTCGAGACTAACAGGAAATTGAAAATTGGCAATTTGAGGCCGACTGGAAAAGTAAATTGGCAATCTGAGGCCGACTGAAAAGTAAATTGAAATCTGAGGCCGACTGAAGATTACATTGGCAATCTGAGGCCGCTAACTGAAGATTAAATTGGCAATCTGAGGCCGGCTGAAAATTAAATTGGCAATATGAGGCTGCTAATGGCTATCTGCGGCCGACTGGGAAATTAAATGGCAATCCGAAGCTGACAAGAAAAGTAATTTGGCAATCTGAGACCGACAAGAAAAATAAATTGGCAATCTGAGGCCGACAAGAAAAGTAAATTGGCGATCTGAAGCCAACAATGAAAATCAAATTGGCAATCTGAGGCCGATTAGAAAAGTAACTTGGCAATCTGAGGCCGACTGGAAAAGTAAATTGTTCAGATGTCTTTTTTCCTTTGACCTCTTTTTCGAGAATACCTTTGTGAAACAACTTTTACCCTATTGAAGCAACCCTTGAGGGAGACTTTAACCGATCAAACTTGCAGCTCATGCATTGGACCTTTTGGCGCAGAGACTTTTTCATTTCTTCTATGAATTTTGCCCACTTCCTTCATCATTCTTTCTTCTTACCTGACTTCTTCCTGCCAAGCTTAGTTTGAAGCTTCTGGGTATTCTTAGTGAAATGCTAGTCATTGACGTGTTGCTGCAAATATGGTTAGACTGCATAATTCATACTTAAATTCATGCTTACTTGAGACATCATAAATGAATATGCATTTAAGAAAGAGAGAAGGGAAAGAATAATTTTATTGCTTTGTGTATCTGAAACTTTTAAGAATAGGGTAATTTCAAAAGGTTGGAGTGGAACAAGAATGAAACAAAAGAAACATCACTATTAGGGACACAAAATTTTGCCCCATTTCGATTCTTGATTGCTCATTCAATTGATCCCTTGCTATCATTGACTGTCATAATCATTGTATCTGACGGCATGTCTTCCAGCCCTTTCTTTTTCACCTGAATCCTTAGAATTTGCCCCATCGACAATTTTTGGTCCTCAGGACTGATTCATCACTGAAAAATTGCCCCAGTGTAGGATGCTTGAGATAATGCTCATTATTTTGCCCTAATTTTTGCCTAGGCTACCCTTGCGGGTTTTCATCCTAGCAGGCATTTTCTTTTTATGTTACCCTAACTTTTGCTTAGGTCGCTCTTTCGAGTTTTCGACCTAACGGGCTTTTCTTTTTTCTTTTAATTTATTTCTCATCCTATCTTTTGTTTAGGCCACTCTTTTGGGTTTTCAATCCAACCAGCTTTTACACCATCTTTTCAAGCATTAAACTTTTTGACTGCATCCGCATTGATTGGTCTAGATAGTTCCTGTCCATCCATATTTTGCAAGATTAATGCCCCTCCTGAAAACGCTTGTTTGACGATGTAAGGGCCTTCATAGCTTGGAACCCATTTTCCTCGTGCATCCTCTTGATTAAGGAGAATTTTCTTCAGAACCAAATCTCCTGGATAAAAATCCCTGGGGCGGACCTTCTTATTGAAAGCTTTAGCCATTCTGCTTTGATACAACTGGCCATGACAAATAGCTGTCAATCTTTTCTCTTCTATCATACTCAATTGTTCATACCGAGCTTTCACCCATTCAGATTCTTCTAACTCTGCCTCCATCAGAACCCTTAATGATGGGATTTCCACTTCTATGGGAGACACAGCTTCCATTCCATACACCAGTGAGAAAGGAGTTGCCCCTGTGCTTGATCGTATGTTGGTATGATATGCATGCAAAGCATAAGGCAGCATTTCATGCCAATCTTTGTAGTTCACTACCATTTTGGCGACAATTTTCTTGATGTTCTTGTTTGCAGCCTGAGCGCCATTCATTTCAGGCCTATAGCGAGCTGAAATGTGATGTTTGGTTTTGAAAGCCTCAAAGAACTTCTGAATCTCAGCGCCATTAAGATTAGGAGCATTGTCTGTGATAATTCTTTCTGGAATTCCATATCTACAGATAATGTCCCTTTTGATGAATTTGACAAACACCTTCTGTGTGATATTAGCATATGAAACAGCTTCCACCCATTTAGTGAAATAGTCTATCGCTACCAAGATGAAACGATGACCATTGGATGCCTTGGGATTGATTGGGCCAATAACGTCCATGCCCCACATTGAGAAAGGCCAGGGAGATACCATGCTGTGTAACGGAAGTGGAGGAGCATTGACTCGGTTTGCATATATTTGACATTTATGACATCTCCGAACATAATTGATGCAGTCACTTTCCATGGTGGACCAATAATAACCACTCCTCAAGATTTTACGTGCCATCATATGCCCATTAGCATGGGTTCCACAAATCCCTTCATGTATCTCTGTCATGATCACACGAGCTTCACGAGCATCTACACACCTTAAGAGGGTGCCATCATAATTTCTCTTATAGAGGACTTCACCATTCAAGAAAAAAACCATAGCCAGTCGACGATTGTCTTCTTATTCACTTCATTTGCTCCGACTGGGTACTCTCCTTTTTGAATATATTGCTTGATGTCATGATACCAAGGCTGGCCATCTGGTTCAATCTCCATATTGTTACAGTAAACTGGTTCATTTTGCACCTCTACATGGATCGGTTGGACGTTGGCATGGACTTCCAATTTAGTCATTGCAGCCAAGGTTGCCAAAGCATCTGCAAATTGATTCTTGTCTCGAGTTAAGTGGGAGAATGTCACCTCGTCAAATCGCTCAATTAGTCGAGACAAGTACTTCTGATAAGGCATCAACTTTGGGTCCTTGGTTCGCCATTGCCCATTAACTTGATAAATGATGAGTGCAGAGTCTCCAAAGACTTTTAATTCTTTCACTCCCAAATCAATTGCAACTTGCAACCCATTAGCGTATGCTTCATATTCTGCAATATTGTTGGTACATTCGAAATCTAATTTGATAGAAACTGGGTATTGTTTCCCATCTGGCGACACTACTACAGCTCCTATTCCGCACCCATTCATATTGGCAGCTCCATCAAAATACATCTTCCATCTACATTCTTCTTCTTGCTCTTCTTCCTCTATTGCTATCACTTCACCATCGTGGAATTCCTGATACAACCGGTTCACCATCCTCAAGAGAGTTTTCAAAGAAGATGATCAAAGAATTGCACTTCCCTTGACAGATTTTTGAGTCACATACTTGATATCAAATTCAGACAGTATCACTTGCCATTTTGACATTCTTAATGACACGTGGGGACTATCAAATATGTATTTCAATGGATCCATTCGAGAGATTAGCCAAGTGGTATAGTATAACATATACTGTCTCAGCCTCTTGGAGGTCCATACCAATGCACAACATGTCCTTTCAATTGCCAGGTAACGGGATTCACAGTCATTGAATTTCTTGCTCAGATAATAAATTGCCTGTTCTTTCCTCCCTGACTCATCATACTGTCCTAATATTGCTCCCATTGATGTTGGTAGCACTGTAAGGTACAGTATTAATGGACGACCTGGTGTAGGTGGAGTCAAAACTGGAGGTTCCATTAAATAAACCTTTATTTTATCGAAGGCTTCTTGGCATTCATTATTCCATTCTCCAGGTTGATGTTTCCGCAACAACTTGAAAATAGGCTCACAAGTGCTAGTCAAATTAGCGATGAATCTAGCAATGTAGTTAAGCCTTCCAAGAAAACTCCTCACTTCCTTTTCGCTTTGGGAGTGGCATATCTTGTATCGCTTTCACCTTGTCGGATCCACTCTTATTCCTTCTCTCACGACAACAAAACCCAATAGCTTCCCCGTACAAGCTCCAAAGATGCATTTGTTTGGATTCAGCCTCAACTTGTATTTTCTGAGCCTTTCGAATAACTTTCGTAGGACTGCCACATGGCTTTCTCCCTCTTTAGATTTAGCAACCATATCATCTACATACACTTCAATCTCCTTATGCATCATGTCATGGAAAAGTGCAACCATTGCACGCTGATATGTAGCACCAGCGTTCTTTAATCCGAATGGCATAATCAGATAGCGTAATGTTCCCCACGGAGTTATGAAAGTTGTTTTTCCCTTGTCATCAGCATCCATGAGGATTTGATTATATCCTGAGTAGCCATCCATAAATGAAAATCGATGATTTTTTGCAGTATTGTCAACAAGGACATCAATGTGAGGGAGAGGAAAGTCATCTTTTGGGCTAGCTTTATTTAGGTCTCTGTAATCTACACACATTCTGACTCTCCCATCCTTTTTAGGCACAGGTACAATATTAGCCACCCAATCAGTGTGTCTTGATACTTCCAAAAATCCAGCCTCTAGCTGTTTAGACACCTCCTCTTTTATTTTCAATGACATTTCCGGCCGCATCCTTCTTAACTTCTGCTTTTTTGGTTCAACTTCTGGATATAAAGGGATTTTATGTGAAGCTATTTCTGGATCCACCCCTGGCATATCACGATAAGACCTTGCAAAGACATCCATGAATTCTTTGAACAATGCAATCATTTCTAATCGTTCTGGGTTTTCAACCATTTTCAGCTCTTTCTTCTCTTCTTCAGTCCCCATATTAATCAACTCAATCACTTCATTATCTGGGCCAATTTCTTTTTCAGAATGTTCTGATAGGTCTGAGAATTGCTCGGCAATTTCTTCATCCACATCAGATTCATGATCTTCACAATCAAGTGCAGCAAGAGAGTCAATTGATGAGCTTCCAAGATCTCTTTCATGTGACATAATTTTTAAATCCCTGGAGAGCAATTGTGTTCGGTTGGAAAAGTAAAATGGAGGGATAAATGGGAATAGCATGGAAGAACATTAATAAATAAGCTAAGAATGTTTAGAAGAATAAAAGGAAACAGAAACGAGGCAAAAAGAAGACGTAAAGAATAATTATTGAAACATCATGCAAATTCATTATGATATCTCGGAGTAGCATAAACAGAAGCACAAACAAATCCTTATTAATGCAACCAATAATTACTTTGAAGCAACAACATCAATCACTGGTTCAAATGTCCAGTTTATCAGCATCTCATCATTGTTAGCAGCATGAGTATTCTTATGCTCTTCAGATTCCTCAGCATCCACCATGTTGATGATTGGACAATGGCTAGGGGAGCAGCCTTCTCCAGCTATGATCACTTCAGCTGGGTAAGGAAATGTCTCTTCTAGGTGAGGGATCTGCTTCGTCTTCTCATTTTGTTTCTTTTGCCCAAGAGCCATAGTCTTTATCTGCTCTTCCAATGATGCCTCATATCCTAAACCGAATCGGTTATGTTTCCCTGAGATAGCTAGAGGCATTTTGATACCCTGTAACTGCAGCCCCAACCCTTTGCCATGCAGATAACCGTTCTTAGTCATGATGTGAGCCACTACCTGATTGACATCCTGCCTTGGGAACTCATTTTCTTGTTTCATTCCGACAACCTCCAGATTGTGCCACAAACTGCTTTTGACTAGCTCCACATTTTCAACATATGGCAGCGTAATTGGTTTGGATACTATGATCTCCTTCTCTCCATGGATTGTAATGACTGAGCCATTCTCAATGAACTTAACCTTTTGATGCAAGGTAGAAGGAACGGCACCAACACTGCTAATCCACGGTCTTCCCAGCAACATATTATAATCGGATTCAATCTCCATTACTTGGAATAACACCTCGAACCTGCTCGGGCCAACTTCCAATGGCAAGACTATTTCCCCAAGAATGCTTTTCTTTGCTCCGTCGAAAGCTTTCACAATCATTACTTGTGGTGAAATATCATCTTTGCTTATTGACAAGTAGCTTAGGGTTGATACTGGTAAAACGTTCAGTCCTGACCCTCCATCGATGAGAACTTTAGGCACTATATAGCCTCGTGACTTGAGTTATGTACAGTGCCCGTGGGTTGGCCTGTGATACAATTTCTTCATCTGAGAATGTAATCATATTAACACGCTTCACTGGATCAACCATATTCACCACATTTTCTAACGAGACATCAGGTTTTACATAGGCATCCTTCAAGACTTTAAGCACGGCTTTTTGATGAGATTCAGATGACAAGATTAGTGACAGTAGGGATATTCTGGCAGGAGTTTTCTTCAATTGTTCCAGTATATCATATTCACTTTGTTTCATAATTTTTAGGAACTCCTCTTCTTCATCTTCTACTTTTTCTTTCGTCTCTAAATTAGAGCTATTTTCACCATTCCCTTTGTCAATAAACTTTCCTTTTTCCAGCTCTCTAGGACCATAATACCTTCCACTTCTTGTTATATTAGTTACCATTCCACCTATTCGGCCCTCTGAGGTTTCTCTTATATCTCCTTTTGTCTCTACCTTCGTTTCATAATTCCACGGCACGGCATGAGTATTTTCGTAATCGAAGGGCATCGGCTTCTTCACAGTGATTACCACTTTTTCCTCTGCTTTGAGTGGGTTAAGTGGCGGTACTCGGAGCACGAAACGCTCAATCACATTCACCTCTTCAGAGAAATTTGACTTCTTTTTCGCCTGAATCACACCTAAGTTGAGCAATTCTTGTACTCGAGCCTTGAAATCCCAACAACTTTCTATATCATGACCAGGACCTCCAGAGTGATATGTGCAGCTTGATTTCATGTCATACTTCTCATTCTCCTTTATTACAATAGCAAGTGCTCTCATGTTGTAACCAGCCTTATTCAAACCAATGAAAATTTCCTCCATGGGTGTTCTAAGAGTCAGCACCTTCTTAATTAAATATTCCTCTATTTCCAAGGCATTCACACGACCTCCTCCTTCATGATTTGGGATCGGATTATTGACAATATCAGGCTTTGATTCTTCCTGAAGGTCTAATCTCCCACAAGCAATTAATTTTCTCACCACCGTCTTAAACCCTTCACAGTCCTCAATTGAATGTTCCATAACATCCATGTGATATTTGCAAGTCAGATTCGGGTTATACCATGCTGGGAATGGTGGTTCCAATGGACGTACGGGATATGGTGATATCAAATGAGCCTCGAATAATCTTTGGAAGAGGTCAGTATTAGAAATGGATAATTTCGGAAAAGGCGGAAGGTTTGGGAATCGATTCCGATTCTGATTTTGGAAATTTGGTCGTGGTGGTGTAGTGTTTGGGTAGTTTTGAGGATGCGTGGTCGGGTTATAGGTATAGGTTGGGCGAGATGGTTGATGCGGCCTTATGTGGATATTGTTAACTTGAGGCTGAGGGTATGGGGTAGTGTTTGTGGCTCGGTAAAAAGGGACAGGGGATTGGTATTGTGGGTTTTGGAATTTTGGGTGTGTTGATGTGTATCTAGGGACAGAAGATTGCTGACCTTGTACAAGATTTATTTCAGGTTCTTTCTTTTTTGGTGGGAATATTCTTTTTGTGTCCTCATTGCTTGTAGGAAGTTTACCACTTTAGCTAAGCCTGCAATTCTCTCCAACCGTTATCAGCTCAGAGAAATCCTTGTAAGCTGCTCCTGCCATTGCCCCAATGTAAGGAGACCCCAAGGTCCCCAAAAAGTATGAGCACATTTCAGATGGGATAAGTGGCGGTTGTACTTGAGCAGCTAAAGCTCTCCACCTCTGGGCATACTGCTTGAATGACTCGTCTTTCTTTTTCTGCATCATGGTCAATTGCTCACAAGTAGGTGCCACTTCCATGTTGAACTTGTATTGGCTCATGAATTGATCTGCCAATTCTCTCCAGCTAGAAATCTTTGAATGGTCTAGTTGAATATACCATTCCAAGGCGGGTCCAGTCAGGCTTTCATGGAAAAAGCTAATGAGAAATTTTTCATCCTTTGACCATATTGCCATTTTAGTACAGTAACTCTTCAAGTGAAACAAAGGGTTACCAGTCCCATCATATTTTGCGAAATCAGGGACTTTGAAGTCTTTGGGGACTATCAAGTCTTCAGGAGGACACAATTGTTCAATCTCCACATAACCGTAGGAGCCAGGACCTTGAATAGCCTTAATCTGCTCTTGAATCTTTCTCATCCATTCCTCTTTTAACTCGTCTTTTCTCGCCTCTACATGACTATTTTCTGAGTGGAGTGGCTGCTTCTGAGTGACGACACGTGGCTGCTCCCAGGTATGGATAGCATGCCCGTGTCCTTCAGTATATTCATTTTCTAGAGGATGATAGCCTTCTCCGATGGGAATCACCATTGGCATTGTTGGTGGTGGTTGTCCATGAGGGTTATTCAGTATTCTCCCCATATCATTCATCTCTTGGGTGATATTCAGAGGCGCACTTGATATCACTGGCATGGTTACTATGGTGGCATTTGGTTGCACACTTACTGGCGTATTTCTGCTTTGATAGGTTCCCAACAGGTCAAGTGACTCTTTCATGACTCTCATCATTTCTTCTATTCTTGCTTGAGTATCAGTCATCATATTCAACTGCCCCTTTATTTCATCCACCTCCATGCTTAGGTTCCTTCCTGGTTCAACAGTGGTTGCAATTGAGTATGTCTTTCCTGTTTCAGAATTTCCTCCTCCAGCCATCTTGGTCCGAGCTCTTGTATTGTAAGTACGAGTTTGATCGATTTCTGTCTTCCTTGGGCGCCCTATGGTGACAAAGTTTTACCTGTAAAAGAATTTTCTTAAAAAAGAAAAGAAATGTACATTGCTGTTTGTTAGAGTCCTTCAATCATGTCTAGTCTTGACGTGAGTATCTTTGATAATAACTATTTCCCAGAACGTCTCGTTCAAAGGTACTAAGTCATGGATATGAGCATGAGACTACACAAGGAATCAACCCTTTTTCATTCATTGTGCATTGCAATCATTGTTCGTGTACAATCATTCAAAAAGGAAAATACATCATAAAGCCAACGCATCAGTACTTCCTAAAAACCAATCTACTTGTGCTTGCTCAGCATCTTCCCTTGATTATTTGCTTCATCTTCCCAATCAAATCTTTGCAGTAGTATACAAAGTTACAAATCTCATCTGGGGTGTCAAAAGGAATTATTTCTTGCTCAGCCATTTCTAAGTATCTTGGAATATCTTCTATTGCTGCATTAGCCAATCCTGCCAAGTTTGAAAAGCGAGTCTTCAAGTTATGAACAATGTGATCTTGATTTTGCACTTCAAACTTTAAGTTTGCAACTTTCCTCTTTTCCTCTCCTAATGCAGCTTGATAACTCATGATCTCATCTTTCATGTGTTGTTTCAGTTCTGCAATCTCTTTCTGATGTTCCTTGCTCATTTCTTCTGTTTCTTGCCTCATCTGTTCCTTACTTGCGAGCGTAGTTGCTTCAACTGCCTTCGCACTATGGAGTAGCTTCTTTAGTCGTCGATTTTTAGCCAACGCCTCATCACGCTCTTGCCTTCGAAGCTTTAACTCTTGATTGGCTGCTTTGAGACATTCTCTGGTCTTCATCATGTGCTCATGCTCCATTTTCAATTTCTTACTGGTTCCTTCTAGAACATGACTCTTTTCAACGCTTTCTCGCTTCAGAGTTGTGTAATTATGGTAGGCGCTTTTCAGTTCCTCCTCAATTTGCATCTTTTCTTGCTTAACTTTGTCCAACCCTTCTCTCATTTCTTTGATCTCTTCGCTGTTTTCGAGATGTGAGGTTGATGCCATATTAGAAGTAACTGTTAAAATTCTGAATGGTAACTTAACCTCTTGGGCCCTGTTTTTCACCCATTGACTGTAGCTTTCTTTTACTGCACAGCTTCTGACTCCTAATTCCTTTCCTTTTCTGACAACATTGTTCCAAGCAGATCGGACTTTCCGTAGTAGGTCACTGTCATTGGAGTCCAAGTAGTATGTGATAAAAGGAGTTATTGCAGCTTCAGAAGGTGGCTCCATTATAGGGTAACCGAGTTGGCGTAATACCAGTGTTGGATTATAATTTATGCATTCTCGGGTTCCCATGAGGGGTACATTTGGAAAGCTCCCGCATTGACATATCAATGTCTGTCCATCTTCCCACCAGGGGTACCATCGAATCCCTTTTTCATTCAATTTTGCAAATATTTCCGCCCATTCTCGTCCACTTTTCTTCTTAATATGATGCATTTTCAGATCACCAATGGGACAAGATGCCTTGTAACTCCTTTGGAATATGTGTGAGGTGACCCATATATATAATATTGGCAAACAACACAAAATTCTCTTGCCATTTCTTTCATAGCAAAATTTCAAGGAGCAATATACATCTGCTAAGAGGGCTAGAATAGGATTATGGTTATGAAATTTTCGAGCAAGGAACACATCAATCGCTGCAAGATCTACAAAACCGTCAATATTTGGAAACAAGATAGTTCCATAAATGGTGAGGGCCAACACATCTGAAAAAGTGTCCCAGTCTTCAGTTTGAGCTAGATGATGCATATGTTTCTCCAAGTAGTCTTTTGTGAATCCCTTGGTCCCATTTCTACATTTTTGGGCCTCATGCAAATCTCTTGCATTTACTTTTAGAACATTTGCTATAGTGTGCAAAGAAGCATAATGTCCTTGGTAAATGTAAGGTTTTTCTCCTTCTAATGACAACCCTAAGATCCGCTCAAATTCTTCAAGGGTTGGTGCCAACTGGAAATCTTGAAATGTGAAGCATCGGAGTGGGGGATCATAATACTGAGCTAGTGCTGTGATTGCCCCTACTTGTTCTTCTACTTCCAACAGGCTGAAAATTTTTCCATACTTTCTGGTAAGAGAAAAACGCTGTGGTCCCTTCAATAGCTGACTCAAGGATTTCAGGCTTTCTGTGTCAGGTTTCTTGGCTTTAAGATGTAAAGTCTTTTTCAGTTTCTTTTCTTCAAGATTGTTTGGTCTCATGTTTGCTTCCATTTTCCAAAGATACTCACAACGAGACTAGGATATGATTTTCTAACAAACCTGTTGTAACAAAGAGGAAAAGAATGATTTTGTATTTTAATTATGAGAAAAAAAGAAAGAATAAACACTTAGAGCATATAAAGAATTTATGTACAAGGAATATGAGTTAAAGAAGAGGTATGCTCCCTTTGTGTCCTATTTTTTAGGTAGACTGTTGAGGGCTCTATGGTCTCTTGGGCTTTCTACTTAGTGTACCTCTTACCAGGTGTGGGTCTATGATTTAAGGATTCTAACGGTCTCTAGAGCTAAGAGCTCATTCCGAAATGCTATCTACAACAAAGAGTGAACCGCTAGGTGTAGGACATTCCAAAAGAGTCAAACTCTAGACGAGATTTTCGCAATAACCAAATAGGACGTACATCCAATATGACTATTGCTACGCAATCTCTTACCTATCTCAAGTTGCACTCAGACCCGGGTATAGGGCCCCACTCGTGTGTGATTAATGTGTGAGTGTTGTGTGTGAAGGGAGCATACAAACCTGGAATCCTAAAACTACCCATGCCCAATACCTGCAAAATAAACAATACTAAGCAAAGGTCATCTACCCTAGGGTTGTCGCAAATAGATAAATAAATAAATAATGGGCACAAAATAAAAGTCGTCTATCCTAAGGTTTTTATACAGACACAAAAATAATAAAAACCTATACAAACATGATGGTGACAAAATTCTAACAACTGAAAAGAATAACAATCCATTAAAAGAAAGGAAATGAATAAATAAGATAAAAATAAAATAAACTAAAAAAAGTGTGATTATAATAATATGCACAATCAATTATTTTAGGCCTGACTCTCACTGATACGTCCCCAGTGGAGTCGCCATCTGTCGCAACCGGGATCGCGACGGGGACGGCGAAAAAAGAATTTGTTTGAAATATGGAGTCGCCACCAAGTTTATTGAAATTGGGAAAACATGGAAAACCCATTATTTTTACGAAATGGTCTTTGGAACCAGATTAGAGTTCGGGAATCGGTTATGCATAGGGAAGGGCAGGCATTTAATCCTACGCACCCCTAGTACACCCGTCCTTAGACGGTACCTATAATAGATCTGTGCAAATTATTAATAACCTTTGAAATATTTATTTACAAGGAAGTTAAGAAATTTTTAAAGAAATTTTTGAAACATCAAGCTGTCACAACTTAGATGTTCAAAATTTTGAGTTAACAAGCTGTCTCAGCTGAATTAACACTTTTATTTGAAATAAAGTATTTGATATAAAAAAAAACTTATAAATATTTACAAACAAGGAAATAAAAAATTTGGTATTTTTTTATAAAATAAAAAGAATAAATAAATACAAACGAGAATAAATATATATATTTTAGAGGAAATTTCGGATCATTAAGCTCACACAACTCAAATGTCCAAATTATTGAGTTAACAAACCGTCAGCTAAATTAACATTTTAACAGAATATTCCTTGATATAAATAAATAAAATTAGAAAAGTATTTACAAGTAAAATGAATTATGAAAATTTAATTTTGACTTGACAGGGATCGGAATCACCTGCTCCTACGTATCCTCTGGTGCAATGAGGAACTCAAAGTTACGTAGTTACGTAGAATAATTTTTATGTTTTGATTAATTTTCATATTTTGAAAAGGAGTTTGAATATCAAGCTGTCACAGCTAAAATATTCCAAAATATAAAATTAACGAGCCGTCACGGCTTAGTTAATCTTATTTTCAAAATATAATTTAATAATTATTTTTTTATATAAAAAAAATCAGAATATTAAGCTGTCACAGCTAAAATATTCCAGGATTTAGAACTAATAGGCCGTCACGACTCAATTAATCCTATTTATTTAAAAAGCCAATTACTAAATTAATGAATTAAATAATTTTTAATAAAAAAAACATTCAAATATTTATTTTAAACCCGAAATGAAATAAAAATCTTTTTTGTTTTATAGATTTAAACTCAAGCTAAATTAATTCTAAGACAATAAGTCTAAAACCAAAAAAAAAAAAAAAACACTAAGTTAAACAAATAAACTCAAATCTAAATAAATAATTTAAAAATTTGAAAAGAAAAAAAAATGTCAATTCAAACTAAAAAAAAAACTTCTTATTTATTTTCAATTTTACTAATCTTAACTCTATCCCTAAATTAATTCTACCCACACATTCACACCTCTAAACACACCCACTCACATACTCTCACGATTCATGCACGGCCACACTTGCCACTCACAGGTGTAACCCACTCACTAATATTTGCCTCTTTTTTTTTAAAAAAAAAGCTGGAAAGGAAACGAAAAACAAAAAAGGAAAAGAGCTCTTCATCATTTATTATTTCCTTTCATTTTTTCTTTTGAAGGGCAGAGACACGGGGAGATGAGAGGGAGTGTAGCAAGAGAGAGAAAGTGAGAGAGGATAGAGAGAGAGAGCTGCCGCGAGAGAGAGAGCTGCCGCGAGAGAGAGAGAGAGAAGGAGGGAGGCCGCAACAAAGACATGGCAAAGAAGTCGATCTACCGCAGCATGGCCGCTGCTGCCAAGAAAAGGGAGCGACGGTTCGCATTGAGAAAAGCATGGCGGTGGGTTTGCGGAACTGTGAGGACTGGTTCGCGGCTGGACCACGCGCAGTAGCGGCGGCGGCGATTCCAGGAAGGGAAGCGTCGGCCAAAGGAAGAGGGGAATGGAGGCCGCGCCATCAGTGGGTTTCTCCGGCGAGGGGGAGCGGAGATCGGCCACGATTTTCAAGTGGAGGAAGGAGATCGCGAGGGGGAGCGGAGATCGGCCACCACGGAGATCGCGAGCATGGGGGTTGTTGTCGGGTCCAACGGCGCGGGTGCAGCATCGCCGCGGTTCATGAAGAGGTGCGGATTCTTGCTGGCGAAGGGGACTAGTGACCATGAGGTGGCGGATCGGCTGGGATTCAGGCTTCCCACGGCGGTGGTGGTCTCAAGGCGTCTGCCGTGGCTTCGCCGTGAAGTGGGCCGGAAATGGCCGGCGATGGTCCGATCCGATGGAGAGGGAGGCAATGGTGGCTTGGGGACACCGGCGGTGGCTCCACTCTCCCTTTTCGGTTCTGCTTTTTCTACATATATTTTTGAAGCGCACTGGGTTTATTGTTTGATTTTGATCCGATGATTGAACTAGGTCGTTGTTGTATGAATGGACTGTTATGAACTGTGTTTTGGCTTATGGTTTGAGTTTTTGGTTTTGGCTTGGAATGTTGGATTTTTATTGGGACTGATTTTTGGGTTGCTTACAGGGACTTGGTTTCTAGTTCGATTGATATGGTTTGGCCGCTAATGAAAAAAATGAACTAGCGATTAAAGATGGTTTACCTGTATTTTCTTGCTTATTCCTTTCCTCGTGTGTATTGTGAAATGCTCTCTGATGAAATGTGATGATGAAGGATTTTTGTTGGAAAACGGATTGTCTGTCTTCTGTCCCCTACCCCCTTTGTCTGAATTTATACACCATTCTTCCATCCATAGCATGTGATTCTGCAGATTTTAAGGGATATTGGTGCCTTCTTTTTTTGAAAATTTGGCTGGTATTCTTTCGGCGATTCACGCTCAGCTTGGTTTGCTCCTTGTCTTTTGTTCAAGACATGTGCAGCTTCCCGTGTCATTTTGATTAATGCTTGCACGCTCCTTCTCTTGTCTGTTCCCTTTTCAAAAATAATGAAATGCAAGTAGTGAACAGAAACTTTTTTCTTCTTTTTTTATTATTTTTTTGAAAAAACAAAAACCAAAAACAAAAATGGGCTCAAATGAAATGAACGGGTTTAAGAAAAACAAATATCACCAAAAATAAAATGGGCTTGATGCTATATTACAAAAACCGTAAAAGAAATGGGCTCAAAAAAAAAATAAATAAATAAAATAAAATAAAAAATAAATAAATAAATAAATAAATAAAAATTTGTTTTTGTTTTTTCGTACGATAAACTGAACAACCATCCATTTTGTACAATAAACCAAACGATAGTCAAAAATGAAATGAGATGGACTGATAATACTTTTTTTTTTTTTGTGAGCCGGACAAAATTGGGTGTTCACATATATTTTATAGTATGACTCTCCTAAAAAATTTTATCATCTCTACACACAGTATGCATAATAAATAATAAAAGTCTTTTGATATAGTAGCACATATGATATAAAAATATGAACCATATAAATATTTCTAGAGTATATTTTTTTAAGATTTTTTCTCTTATTAACTCATTTTATCTACTTAGTAGAGTTTTTACTTACTAGTTAATTATTTATGATCGGTGCTCTATCTTAATATTAAATAATATATTGATACACATTTTTTTTTACGTTGAACCTAATAAATGTTTAAAAAGAAAATTATTAATTCTTTTATTAAGAGAAAAGAGAGAACAAATAATAAAATAAACTATAATTTACTAATAATTTATATAAAAAAATCATATAATAACTTATTTTATACTTTCTATATAATAATTTATTTTAATTTTATATATTAACTAATTTGGCTTCTCCTTCAAAACTTCTAACTCCGCCCTTGGAAGCAATAACTTGCCAAATAGCCAAATCTATCCAAAAGTCATAGGACAACAAGAATGAACTTGAAACCAAAACATGAATCAAGGAATTTCAATACACCAAAAAACTCCACAAATTATGAATCAAACAAGGCAAAGGTTGCCATGCTCTGTATAAGTTAGCATGTGGCACCTTATAATTTTACAGCATATTAGAGGTCACCTAGAGCTATAGCTGGTTATCTTCTTTTCACACTTTATTTGGTAATAATTAATAGATAGTATACCTTGAGACTCATATTGCCAATCATCGAAATCCTATCCACTCTGATCGCCCATAGTGGTGTTTCTCGATGAAAGAATATACAAAGGAAGATTTAACTGTCTACTCCCACTCTCAACACAAGACTCATAAAATCTAATGGCACAAATGATGATTGATAAGCAAAAAAAAAAATTAGTGCTAAAAGTATTTTTTATTACCAACGTTGTTGAACGCCCCAAAGAAGCAAAGATTATACTTTGTTCAAGCAATACATAGTTGACACCATTATCTCTGCTTGCAAGCATGAAAAACTAAGACACAATGACAAAAAAAAAAAGAAAAAAAACAACAACAACAAGTACACATTCTCCCGGCATGAGTTAGTATCAGAGCAAGGTTTGATGACTAGTGTTGTAAGCAGAGTTAGCGGCTTTCTTCATGATAATAATTAGAGGTTTGAGGCTTCTTTGAATAAAGGGATAACATTGAGGGCTTTGGAGCAATTGCTTAATAAGTTCAAGGGGCGGTTCGATCAAATAGAGGGACCCTTTGATGATCTAATCATATGGTTGGATGCTCTTGCCCTAAGTGCAAACAAAGAGCATGATGATGTTAAGGGGTGTACTCGAGATAAGATCCCTCGTAGATGACCCATTAGCAGACCAGTATATGGAGTTAGGCATGAAGTCTATTTTGAAGTGTCAAAGGAGGATGAGGAGTACAAAGAGGAGCTGTAGAGGAATCCAAGGCCTAAAAGACATGACTATGGCAAGAATCATCATGCAAATAGATTAAAAGTAGATATCCCTATTTTTCATGGCAATTTCAATATGGAAGAAATTCTAGATTGGCTTGCAAATGTAGATATATTCTTTGAATACATGGATGTGCCTAAATAGCGAAGGGTGAAGCTAGTTGCTTATAGACTGAAGATGGAGTATCAGCTTGGTAAGAGATACTGTAATCCAGAAAAAGGCGTGAAGGAAGAGCACCAGTTAGAACCTAGAGAAGAGTAAGGCAATTGTTGATTGCTAATATTTTACCTCCAGATTATGAGCACATCCTATTTTGATGATATCAAGTGTCAACAGAGTCAGAAAACTGTCCATGAGTACACTATGGAGATCATGTGACTTGCACAAAGGAATGATTTGTTGGATACTGAAGGACAACGGGTGACAAGATACCTCGGGGGATTGAAGCCAACAATCAGAGACAAAATTGACATTCAGATGATGTGAACATTAGTCAAGGCAAAAAACATGGCCTTAAGGGTCGAGTCAATTTTCCATGAGATGGATCGAGATGATTATTCGCATTGAAGTTATGGAGGCAACTCCCATCTAGTTGCTAGTGATCAAGACAAAATTATTGATGACACCTTTACACGTACTGAGCAAAGCACAAAGGAAATAGTAGTAGAGAAACAAGAAGTATTAGATGCAAAGGAAGTACCAAAGGCCATTACTAATCCATATGTAAAGCTGACAACCAGAAAGTGCTTCAAATGTAATCAGTATGAACATAGGTCAAATGATTGTCCAGTTTGAAAGCCGATCAACATTGTAGATCAAGAAGAGGATGACAATGATATGGCCTTTTGTTGCCCTGATAGAGATGAAGAAGATGATAGTGATGGTGACAAGGAGGTGTGCATCGTAGAATGATTATATTGCTCTAATCAAGGTCGCCCCTACATTAGCTTCTCCTACTAATATATAAATGATGAGCACTTTGCAGGCTTCCGATTTACACAATGTTGGAGGCATGGACAGGTATTGCTTGAAGGTTTGAAAGGCCTATGCACATTGCTTTATCCATTCAGAATTCTTTTCTTTCGTCAATAATTCAAACAAAGGTGGGGACTTTTGGGCTGAGAGTAATAAGAATCCGGAGAGCAAAGCTAACCTTCCTATAAGCTTTTGTAATTCCTTTACACAGGTCAGGCTTTTCATTTCCTACATAACCTTGCATTTATCTAGTTAGCTTCGATGTCGCAGTGGGTGAGCATAAATCCGAGGAACTTTCCTACATCTACTGTGAATGTGCACTTGTTTGAGTTTAATCTCATCTTATTATGCTTATGAACACAATAAAAATAAAAATCCAACAAAGGTTGGGAATGAGGTTGCCAACCTCTGTCTTTTTTACTAGCATATCACCTATGTAGACCCTTCCTCTTGCTTATGAGGTACTGACTAAAGATTTTGTTCATTAACCTTTAATAAGTGGATCCCACATTCTTCAGTCCAAAGACCATCACCCTATAGTAGTACTTGGCCAAGGGTATGATGAAAGCTATTTTCTCTTCATCTTTTGGTTTCATAGGGATCTAGTTGTATCCTAAATAAGCATCCATGAAACTGAGAAATCGGAAGCTGGAGACTAAATCTATTAGGCTATTGATGCTCGACAGTGGGTATGGATCTTTTGGGAAAGCCCTATTTAAGTCAATGTAGTCCATGCATATTCGGAGCTTTCCATTAGCTTTCGAGACTAGCACGACATTTGATAACCATGTTGTGTAGAAGATATCTTATATAAATCTCACCTTTAACAGCTCAAAAGTATGCTCCATTACTGTTTTCACCTTTTCTTCTAACATCTGTTTTCTTTTTCTGAGCTACAAGTTTTAAGCCAGGGTAGACTAAAAGATGATGATTCATGACTTCCGGGCTTATTCCCAGCATATCAGTTGCAGACCATTAGAAGAGGTGCACATTATCCCTTAAAATTTCTACTAAGATTTCTTTCATAAAACTTAGGAGGATTTTGTTTAACTTTGTTGTTTTGCTCAGATTGTTTTCGATTTGAATTTCCTCTAGCTTGCTTTTTAGCTTTCTGGCTTTGCATATCTAGATCTACCATCATCACATTCTAGGCACCTTAGCTTCCATTCTTTGACTTCTTGCTCCCGACTTCTAGGCTGGCGTTGTAACACTGCCTTGCCACTATCTGGCTACCTTTTGCTTCGTTTGTTTTGCACCTTTGAGATCTTCCTTGCTTGGGGATTGTCTTCTTCTTCCCTAGCTTCTTAGCGTGGGAACGTACTTGGCTAGTTTCCCTGATTTTATCAGTTCTTTGATTGTATCCCTGAGGTCTCTGCAGTCTTTCGTCTTCTGACCAAAACTTCATCCTAAGGAACTATTACTATAACCAATGAGAATACAAATGCACTAGTCCCCTTTGTAGCAATCTACGACACAATCAACATTGTACAAACAACAACTTGTCAGTTAACTACTTCAATACTTTAGTGGATGCTCCATCTATTTCTGGTGATGACACAGAAAGTAGGAGTAAGAAATATGAATATTTCTTAGTAGCATTCAAACATGATAACTGGTGTCAACATTGTCATCCCAACCATCTTGAGTTTATTAAGAAAAAGTGTTTCATACAATAGTTATAGTTTAATAGAGTTTTTTGAAAATCTAATTAGCCATATAGATTCATTTTAGTTATGCTTCTATACTTATCATACATGTCATAAATGAAAAATGTATTGACATAAACAACCATAAAGGTATAAAACCATTTTCATAGTCATTCAATTATACATAACGACACCATCAAGATAAGCTAATTCATTTTATAACTACTTAAAAGTTATGTAAAAATAAAATAGAATTAGTTAACAACATAAATATTTTATAGTATATCTGTTAAGTGCTACATTACTTAGGGATATGATCAAAATAATCTTTATAAACACCATAGAAAAGAAAATCAGACCAGACTAGCTGGTCTGATCAATTAGACCAAGAAATCACCTGTCTAGTCCAATTAAGCTCCAAAAACCAAGGAGGTCAAAATCGAGGAAAATAAAAAAAATCGGCAAACTAGGCCGGTTTGGAACTTTTAATTCTTTTTCAAAGCTTAAATACTAATATCTTGTGGCAGCCACAGAATAAAAATGAAAAAAATAGAACCAAAGAAGGACATTGACAAATATTGTTTGGTTGTTTTTCTTCTCTCTCCATCATTCGTAGGCTGCTCACCATGAATCTCGTTGATCACTAACAAATGTTGTTTTCAAATGCTTTGTGACCGTGTTGTGAGGCTGAAACTAGAGAAATTTTATATGGATTACGTTTATTTTTATAGACCTATATTTTTTTTTGTTGATCATGTGAATGATAATGATTTAATATATGTTATTATATTCTGGTTGAATCGGTTGGACCTTTAAACTTTTGAACTAGTACCTTGACCGGTTTGATGCTTGGTCCAGTTTTCTTTTCCTTGACAAACACTTGGACATCCCTCCTCCCTTGAACTAATTTTTGGAGTAAAGTTAGAACCTCAATCTTAAAATAATGTTAGAATATTTTGTTGTTGATACACATATATTCAAATTTCATGCTCTAGATACTTGTAAGAATATAACACTTCGCATGTTTCGTTTAAGTTCTTTCAAAACAAATCCTAAGCAAGTTACATTCTCGAAAATAAAAAATTTCCATATTTTATTTTCATCTCATTCATTAGAATGTTGGATTGCCCTTGGTAAGGAATGCTTTTGAAAATGAAAATCTTAAATTGGTCTCAAACCCTAAATCTTGAACAAACATCAACAATAGTTAAACCGCCACTAACGGACCACTACCTCCAGTCATTACACCATTGTTAACCTCTGCTACATCATTGTTAGCCACCAATTCCCATCCTAGGAGTCACTAGGCCATGATTGGTCATCGTTAGACCTCTTCTAGCCATTAGTAAGCACCATTTTGTAATGAGTGTTTTATAGAAGAAAAAAAAATATAAAGTATACATGGAATATTGCTCAAAATTTAGTTTGCATACCATACGCTTCTAAAATGCATTCTGTAAGAAAGTTATTCTTAATAATAACATTCTTAGTAAAAGTTATCTCTATGAATAACTTTCATGAGAATCGTATTTTCGGAAGTGAAAAATCATTTTGCGAACCATGCACCTTTCTAAGGATATGATCAAGATAACATTTATAAACTCTTAGGCATATCCCTCCTTCTTTGGGTTAGCTTTTAGGGTGGATATTAGTATACTATATCAAATATCTTTTTATTTTCCCATTTTTTTTCTATTTTTCACAATTATTTTAAATTTTTAGTAAATAATAACAAAAATAGGCCCAACATTGTTAATTTATTTATGTAAAAACCATATATATATATATATATATATAGAATTGGTGAATGTGATTGTATATAATTAATTTTATTAATATAAATATTATTGCGACGTATAATGTTTTAAAAAAATTAGGTACATTTTTGGGCTAATATGACAAAAAATCTAGTATTATTGTATTGAAAATTAATGCACATAGTTATTAGAAAAAAAATAGAAAAATTGGGAAATAGAGATTTGAAAGATATTGAGTTAGTGGACCAACAGACCAACTAATTGGGTTACAATAACATAATTACTCTTTAAAATTCACAAATAAAAGAAATACAATAATATAATAGTAAAAAATAAAAAAAATATGAAAGTGAGATTGGAAGCATCAACCTCTCTACTTAAAAACAAAGCACACAAATCAATTGTACTAACAAATTACATATTCAATACAATTATTCTGAAATTGTTATGAGCTATCACCAGTACACCGAATATGTTCGATTTCGTTTGAGGGAGTTTGCTTAATAAATCTAAAACAATGCTTTTTTTTCATCATTAATGTTTAAGTTGTTTATTTGTTTATACTTTTATACTATTAATAAAGAGTATTCACTTATGTAACCACCTTTTAATGTCTCCTATCTCTATTTAATTTTATTTTGAAGTCCATAAATCAAATATTTCCCATTTTTCTAATTTCTCCTTTCCCACTTACTTCTTTTTTTGAAAAAAAAAGTAACTACCTTACCTTAAATTATTACAAACAAAAAAATTAATAAAATTTAATAATTTATTATTGTAGGAATATTTAATTTTTTTAATATTTAAAAGATAAAAAATATGGCTTAGCTGGCACTTTAGTGTAAGTCAAGCCACTAGTGCAAATAAAGACTTTTTATTTTATAAGTGTAAAATATCCATAATTCCCCGTAATTTTGTACGTTATAGGGATTTGACTATTTTTTTCACACAATATAAGGATTTGATTGAACACTTTTGTATACTATATGGTTTGTATTATAAATTTTTAAATTATAAAAATCTGAATGAAAATTTTTACACAATATAGAAACTTGATTATAAATTTATAAATTATAGAAATCTAGTTAAAAATTGGATAAAATTATAATTCCTCTAGACTCTAGTGTAATTAAACCAAAATAAAATAAAAAATATGGAGCTCCCTATCCCCTAGTCATTATAAAGTGACGACAAAGAGTAGTTAACCAAAGAAAAAAAAAAAGAAAGGTTATGATTGAGAGTTCTATGGAGGAGGAAAGGGAATAGTCATTAAGGCTATGTTCACGAGTTTAAGTTTGGAGGGAAGGAGAAGGAAGGGAGAGGTTTTTGGAGTTTTTTTGCATTCATGACTTTTATTTTTTAAAAGGGGAAGGTTTTTCAGGGCTTTCACTAACCTCTCAAAGCCATCCAAAACCCCTATTTTATAGTTCCTCCAACTTAGGAGATTTAAGAGGAATTACAATTTAAATTACATTATTATCCCTATTAAAGAAATAAAATATCATTTTAACTAATTAATTTCAATTTCATCTTTTTATTATTTCCCTCCAAATCTCTCTTTGATCTTCCATGAAAATTAGTCACCCGCCCTATCTCCTTCATAACAAAACTAAAAATTTCAAATTTACCACTTCTAAACAAAACCATATCAGATTATAATTTTTTTAGAAATCCCCCTTTCACTCCTTGCCGAAGAACTAGAGTCATTGTTGCACCGATAGTTGTGAGCTCTCTTCTGATCTAGCATCCTACCCAAGAGGCGGCGGTGCTTTCTGTGACAATCTTCCCTCTTGACTTTGCTTGAAGGTAATCATCTACTATTTGTGTTTTTTATTTTTTCTTTTGTTTGTTTGTCGATGTTGTGTATCTCTAACAACATGAAACCAAATATACTTTTGCATTTTATCAATGGTGAGATCTACAAACTGACAATAAGCAACGTGAACCACAAATAGGCCAATTAAATATATATTATATTGCTTATCATCAATTCACTATTTTTGTCCCTTGTGCCACATAATTGCAAACGTAAACCATTCAATTTTTTCCAGCCTTATTATATCAATTCATGGCATTTGAAGTACTGTTGTGGCTTTCTCTATTTTAGAATTTTTTCTTATCTTAAATTCAATACCTTGACTTAATTTCTATTTGTGCCTATACTCTTGATGATGGCTTGATATTTTGAAGATGGATATGAGATTTTAGTTGTTTCAATTACAAAATTATCGATGCTTAATTTCTTTAATTAGCTAGCACAAATTTATATTTGCATTTGTACATAGATGAATGATCCAGGAGACAAAGGAAACCTTGCATTGTTGAGATGGAGAGAATGTTGTCGAATGACCATAGTTTATGTCATATGTCTTGTAGTTTACTATTGCATAATTAGAAAACTTCTCAAAGTAAAGTGATTGAACGTACTTTAACTTTAGAGAAGGAGAGGGTACGAGCAAAGATAATGAAACAAATTGGTAGTAGTGAAGGTCGTAAGATAATCAGAATGGGACCCAAAACTTTTTTAGATTTATGTGAAATCTTAAAATGGGAGGCGGGTCTCCAATCAACACAACAAGTAACTTTAGAGGAACAAGTTGCCAAAACACTCTACATTCTAACACATAATGTTAGAAATCGAAAGGTTCAATTTTGGTTTTGATGCTTTGCTGGATCCACTAGTTGTCATTTTCATCGTGTGCTTCGATTAATTATTGAGCTTGAAGAGAAATATCTCAAACAACTAGATTGTATGTAGCACCCTAATATTTAACTTAACACGCCTAGGACGTATTCAAGTTAATTATTAGCCATTACTCTTTTGTTCTAGTTCTTAGTTCTAGTTTTTTAGAAAATACTTAGTGAAAATATAGGTAAAATTTTTTTTTTTTGAAAATAAGAAATGAAAATGTGAGCTGCGCATACGATAACACTACGTCATGTGGGTTGTAAACAAATAATAATAAACCATTCATGCGAAGAATAAGGGCACAAGATCATGACATAACAACCATCACACACACACACACACACACACACACATATATATAAAGTTCAACCATGCATCAAGTTTAGATAGTAGTAATAGGTACAATCATCCGAAAATACATAAAAACGGGAAATACATAAACCATAAACCTAAGCCTACCTTAGTGCATCTACAGTAGATAACCCCTTATCACGACCCGACTTGGGCACATGACCAGCACGTGAGGAATCCTCATTCCCACGTAAGCCTTGTGATCTCTAAGTCCCTCTATATGCATAATTTAATATAAAATCCTTTTCCAAAACATAAATACTTTCATAATTAAGCTCTAGTAAATATCTCTGATACAAAACACACGAGTTGCTCTTAATACAAAATAAACCATAGAACGCGTAATCATGAAAATACAAAATATTCATGATAAAAACATGTCAGTCTATCTCTATAGTCTGGGACCCTGCCCGTCATGCACACTGGAGCACTCTATCTCTAAACAGAATACCAAAAGTACTTCACTCACAAAGTGAAGCTCACCAACTGGGAAATTTCTACTGCGGGGGAGGAGATAGAAGAGAAGAACCCGCAGTGTTCATCGCACTGTAATGGAGGAAGGGAGAGGGGTGAGTTTCATCTAAAACTCAGTGAGTAAGTCCTCACCCATAACCCTCTCATGGGACAGCCAAGGGAAAAATAATATATATATATATATATATATATATATATATTCATCAAACCAGTTAATGCAATAACTCTCAAGTTCATATTCTTAGGAATAACAAATAGTTCTAAAATCAATATTCTGTAGAAATCATAAACCATAGTATGCTAATAAAGAAACAGGAATCTCCGGTTATGCCCAATTCATGTGACATAACAAATCTCCGGTTATGCATAACATAACAAAGCCTCTAATCTCTGAGGCCCCTAAATAGGTCCTGTTTGTTATTTCTCTGGCCCTAAAGCGACTTGGTATATCAAGGTTAACGGAATAATTGCTGCTAACTCATAGTCTGTTTCTCTATAGCTACTGTCCAGTTCAATCAGAAATCTGAATCTTTTCTCTATATCTCATAAGTCTTCTACCCTAGAGTTCACAAGCTCTAGCATATAAATCAACAGTTCTGAAATTCATAAAATTATTTAAATATGAAAACTCTTGGAACTCGAAAAGTTCTGGTCTCATATAACTCTAACAATCTGACTTTAGCATAACTGTGGCCGTGAAATCATGCCCAAGGGATCACCCATTTGTAGGCATTCTGATTTCAAGCCTACAGAATATGTATCTGGCAGTTGTTACAAATCATATTGAATTCCATACTTCTTAGAATCATAAAAACACTTACTTTATCTAAAACTCTATCATATACATATTCTCTACTATGGAAATCATCATAATGTTCCATAAATCTTTAAATATATACTCTAGCTCTTTGATAAAAATCACTTTAACAATAATGGTCCCATGAGTTTTCAGAAAAACATATATATCTCATGCTATAATTTACTGAAATTAACTCTAATGATCAACATAAGGATCATAGGATTTGAACCCATTCACCGTTTAAAGCCGGGAGTATGCGGGCCCCACCAACTTGACCTGAAGAGCTTGGAATGGCACCAACAACTGCTATGGAGCAACCATAACTCTAGATTAATATTTAAAAATCTCTAGAAAGCTCTATTCTAACTTTATTAAAATTGGGGAAACACCCCCACTTGATAAAAATGAGAAAAATAATCGGTCCAAATTCAAGATCATGGATAAATAAAGAGATAATCTAATAACATGAACTTACCTTGAAGCTTGGAATGATAGATTGGAGTGAATTTGAGAAAAAGAGAGAAAAATGGAGGAAGAAGGGGAGAGGGTCGCGTTTCTGCGTCCTTCTGCCTGATTTGGGGTTTTAAACTCTCTTTGACACTGCTATAGCGGTATATGACCGCTATAGCGGTCTAACATCGTCTGACGGTCCCACGGAGTCACTTATGACCACTATAGCGGTCTTGGACCGCTATAGCGGTACCTCAGTCCGCTGCACCGCTTGAACAAGTGCTTGAACAAGTGCAGGTGACAGCAACTCCCAACAACTCCCAACTTCTATGTTTTTCAGTCATTCCAGCATCTAGGTGATAGCAACACTCACTTATTTACATTTACTAATTTTAAGTTAATGTCTCCATTAACTTTAAAACATAAATGTAAATAAGGAAATACTCCCCATTTGGATTCAAATAAAATATCACAAAAATTAAAACTCCATCAAGTCAGAATCCAAATTTTGGGTTTTAGTTCAAATTCGGGAATTTCTGAGATTTTCTAAACTTGTGGGCTAACAACAAAACATTTGCAGGTTTCATAAAATTCATTAAAAATCACTCTTTAACTTGTTTTCCCTTAAGGAACAATTACCGGGACTTTTAATCCCAAGAATATGGTTCTATCATATAGCCCTCCAAGGAGGTGTAGGATTCAGACTTAGTAAAATTCAGGACCCGACGGTGGTTTCCAGGGAATCCTTGAGGCTATACAAAACCTTACTGCTGACCCGTGTACCTCGGGTATCACACCCCTAAAACAAAAGGGGCTATCCTACGCCAGCCATACGCTCGAGCACCAAAATCATAGATTCAAGTTATACAAGATCATATATTCAAGTTATACAAGATCATAGATTCAAGTTATACAAATAGGGAAAATACTTATTTGCACATTTTAGGTTTTGGTAATCGATTACACAAGCCTTGTAGTTGATTACACAACTCATATTTTCAAAACAGGAAGGTTGTGGGCTCTGGTAATCGATTACATGGTGTAGGCATGGCTCAGAGTATGGCTAGGTATGACTCAAGATATGGTTCTTTGGAGTGTATTTTTAATTGAAATTCAACATGTGATTGAATGAAAATAGAGGGAAGTAGCCGGCCATTTCAAGAGGAAAATGGGGGAGGATTTCTTTTATTTTAACGTGGATTAGAAGTGTGTTAGGAGTGGATTTGGTTAGGCCTTTGATTAAGGGGTTGTAGTTAGGTGTTTAGGTGAGAAAGTGGATAATTAAGGCGGCTCAAGACAAGATTAAAGAGTGTTCTTGCACAATTGGTGCAAATTCACCTTTATTAGCAAGGGATCTCATCACATGACCATTCCCATGATTTAAGGGATTGAATAGATGAAATATTATTTCAAATTGACATGACACTAATTCTTGAATTAAGAAAAGGGTTTTGAGTTCCTCTAAGCAATCTTAGGCCCTAATTAATCTCAATTAATTATCTGGACTCTAGATTAATTATTAAAATAAATTAATCTTCTATTAGAGCCTAATATCGCTAGGTTTCGTTGATTGTGTAATTAAAACTCGTTATGCCCTTAATTAGGGGTAAAACGGTAATTTTTTGTAAAAACTTTCCGGGACCACCTGGGCTCAACTAGACATTAAGCAACCATTAAAAACAACATTTCAAACTCCTGGGCAAAGTTCAAGTCTAGTCGGGGATGAATTCTGTGTCAATTAGACATAGGGGTGTTTTGGTAATTTCGCACGTAGGAACTCAAAAATGAGATTCTTCTACTTTATTGACACATATAACACACAAAATTCTTGTTCAACATTAAAACAACCCTTTGAGGATGGTCGGGGCCGGCTATCCTCATTTTCCTAGTAAAAATTACCTCAGGGGCATTTTGGTCATTTGGAAAAATCGCGAGTTACATTGTAACACCATAATATTTAACCCAACAGGCTTAGAACGTATTTAAGTTAATTATTAGTTATTACTCTTTTGTCTCAGTTCTTAACTTTAGTCTATTGCAATACTTAGCGAAAATATGGGTAAATTTTTTTTGAAAACTTAAACGAAAACGTGAGCCGCGTATACTTAAAAGAACTACGTTATCCGTTTCGCATAAAAGGCGACAAGGAAACTAAAATACATCACAGATACACACAAATGAAGATAAACACAAGCAATAATCATAAAGCATCAACATGGGTTCGTACATTAATAATAACAGATGTTTCAAATTACATACCATAATACTAAATACTTAAAATAGTAGCATCATGCCCACCATTAATGGTTGGGATGGTACAGCCATCAATAAGAGCATAAAAAAGAGGAATGAACAAGGTATAGCTAGCCAAGATCTCTCCTCCCTACTACGCCTAAGTAGATAACCTCTAAAAACAAAAAAAGGTTATCACCTTTGTGACATATGCACAGGCACTCTAAGAGATCCACCGACATCCCCTACTGCTGCCCTCCCCCGAAGGGAGGAAGGTATTCGATCCATTAAGCTAACTCGTCGGGTGTGGCCAAACAGTGAGCTGGATGGGCATGAGCACCTTAGCATGGTCACATAGCTACCCTAGCTCCTCTCACAAGCTAGGTCACAGTAACTTCACTACAGCCTCCAAACTCCGTGGGTACGGTGGGTGCAGAACCATCGGAAGAATGCTGGGTGGCGGAATCCTCAGACAGGTCATACTGGGAATCCATCATATGAAGGGGTGATCAAGAAATGTACCCGGGGAAAGCACGGACGACAGAAGCAGCAGGACGAGTATGGCGGGTCTGCTCCCCATGAGGACGAGCACGCTCGAAGACAAGATCATCACCGAACGGATAAGCAAGAGAAATCTAGAAGCTAGAGACGGCGTATGCAAAAGGACGCTCCATGAGCATAAAAAGGCGCACAACACAATGACTCACGAAATAGTATGACTGATAGGCGGCATCGAAGTGCATCTCCCAAGTAGGTGCATCAACGAAGATCATGAACAAAGCTATCCTCCTTTGAAGATGAGTTGGAAAAAAAAAGGGAATGAGAATCTTGTACAAAAATCTCAGTAGAGCTATCACTTCCTAACTAGTGTCATCATCTACATCCTCAAGAACCTCGGGTTTGATCATAAAGTAGTGCGCATGTATATAAGGTTCAATTATTAACTTCAAAATATTATTAATCAGAGGCCTGCCTATTTTAGCATGCGTCTTAATGTAAGTATGCAACACGATATGTAACGCCCGCGGATTGCAAAGTCGGGGAGTGATCGCCGGTACAAGGAGGCACGGACAAGGAGCGGCTCTTAGCAGACTTCGAAAGCGGAGGGGTACATGAATGAACCGATTACACACCCGAATAAGAGGGATCTTGAGACTGTATAGGTATGAGACTATACAATTAAGGAGGGCTTATATGCATTGATTTGTACTACCTATACCAACAAGATGCATCTTCTTGTCGATAGCCCAAACTGAAAGAACTCCACAGTTAAGCGTGCTTGACTTGGAGCAATTTTGGGATGGGTGACCTCCTGGAAAGTTTTCCTAGGAAGCGTGCAAGTGAAGACAAAGCACGCTGAAAAGACCCGTGTTGGTTTGTGGGGACAGTCGTCAATCCATAAAGCAGCAGAGGATGTTACATGATATACTATGGATAATAACCAATGCCACAATCAATTGTCATATAGTAAAGAATGCAAACTCTTCTAGCATGATCTTTTCCTCATTATTCTTTTAGGTGACTCAAGCTTCTCATACTCTTTTCCTTGGGGACCACCCTATTATTCTCTCCTTTGAGATTTCTAGGTTATGAGCTTATACCTTACTAGTCCTCACTAGCTTACACTTATCCTCTCGATAAGCTAACTCTCGACTATCAGAGTACGGGTTAGGGGACATAGGATCACCTTTTATAACCTTTAATTCGGGGAGTCTAAAGGATCATTTTTGTGTGTTTTACGTCACCTTAACTTAGCATATTACTTAGAGATACAAACATGAACATATCATTTTAATGGCTCACCTCTCAGAACATTTAATTCGGGGAGTCTAGAGGGCCATCTTATTGGATCACCTCTCATAACCTTTAATTCGGGGAGTCTAAAGGATTATTTTCGTGAGTTTCACATCACCTAGCTCTGGCATGTACTTTTGGAGATGCAATGCAATCATATCTTATTGTTCAATATATCATGCTCATAATCATGCATCTTAATCAAGTAAGTATAATCATGTCATGCCACAACTCATCACGTAATCAATCACATAAACATGCACAACATTCATTGCATATATCCTTAAACAAGTTGTAATTCAATATAACAATAAACATGCTCCTATCTAGCATGCTGGAAATCAAGGACTGGGCTCAGCTAGTGCACATGCTATGCTCATAGGATATATGTATACAGTTATCATTCATATAATTCAAGGTCAAGCATGCAAATTCATCAATCCATGTTATTTTAAATAGAAACACACTTATTTACACATTTCAGGTTCTAGTAATTGATTACTTAAGTTGGTAATCGACTACATAGTTCAAATTTTTGAAACAAGTGAGTTTGAGCTCCTGGTAATTGATTACAGGGGCTGTGTAATCGATTTACAAGTGTTGAAAATACATTCTGGATTTTTAGAAACATGTTGGTAATTGATTACAGAAGATGGTAATTGATTACTGAGGCCAAAATCTCATTTTTGTACATCAAAGACATACTAATAATTGATTACAGCATGCTAGTAATTGATTACCAAAAACCCAAAAGTTGCAAAATTTAGGTTTTGTCCTCCCTCAAGCTATCCATTCATTCTAAAGCCATTTTAACATCATTCTAACATTTTTCTTAAAATCAAACTCACAGTTTACTCTTCTTGAGTCCTTTAATCTTTCAAAACCCTTTTTGCAAATCATAAAACTTAAGATTCATCATCAACAAGGCCAACTTCAAGACTTCTAAGTTCATGAGGTGTTTAAGATCAAAATATCCATTTTGGATAAAAGAGGCAAGTCTTGAGCTTTAGTATTTAGCTGATAACTTGAAATATAAATATGATATGCAAGACTCGGAATTTAAACATGAGAATGCAAGTCTATTTTCTTATCTTTAAGTGTTAAGGTGCTAACTTGAAATAAACATGATGTACAAGGCTTGAAATTTAAACATTAAATGCAAGAGCTTGAAATATAAACATGAGAATGCAAGTCCATTTTAAGTCTGAGTCTTAGGTGATGACTTGAAATATAAACATGCTAGACTTGAAATTTAAATATGAAATGCAAGCTCATTTTCTTATCTTTAAGATTTAAGGTAATAGTTTGGAAATAAACATGATATACAAGACTTGAAATTTAAACATGAAATGCAAGAACTTGGAATATAAACATGAATGCATCTCATGTTATGTCTTTTAGCTCCAAACTCAAGACTTTCAGAGAATAACTCTTTAACCTCAATCAACCCCACAAAATGGAAATGAGCTTTAGAGTCCATCAACACCATGGTTCCAAGAACCTCATTTCCTTAGACTCATCATCAAGCTCCAACAAAAACAACTCAAGAACATGAACAAAACAACTTTTTTTCATGAAACCAAAAATCAAACCTTGAGCTCTATAGGTCAAACAAATGAAGGTATCACTACCAACATCAAAGATCATCATCATCAAGCCATAGTTTTTAACCATTCAACAACAACAAAACTAAAAGAATAAGGAGAAGAGAAAAGGAAACTCAAACCGAAAAAAAAAGAAACAAGGAAAAGAAGAAGAACTCAAAGAAATGAGAAGAATATATCTTTTCTTGGAGCGACAACCACTTCAGCCAAGAAGGGATGAAAAGGAAGGAAGGTTTCTCTTGAGTTCTTATGTTTAAAGATGGAAAGATTGTGTTTCTTGGGGGTGGTGTAATGGTTTGAGGTTGAGAGGTGGTGGAGGATGGTGGTTCTTATGATGGAGGAAGAAGCAAAAGGAAATCTTGAGAGGAGAAAGAAGAGAGAATTGAAAGACTAGATTTTTGGACAAGTTTTGATTCTAAAAAAGTGAATGGTGAAATGTGTGTTTCTTTAAGTGTGTAAGTGTATAAAAGAAATGAAATGTGAGGGTGTGGTGGGGAAGGAGTGGCTAGCCATACGGAGGCATTGGGGGGGGGGAAGATATTTTCATTTCTTTTGTGTTAGGAATTGTGTTTAGGGATAAATTTGAGTTGGCATTTGGTTAAGAATTGGTAATTGATTGTTTAGGCAAGAAAGCAAGTGATTAAGGCAATTCAAGACATGATTAAAGAGTTGTCTTGCTCACTTAGTGGAAATCCACCTTTATTAGCTAGAAATCCAATCTCATCATGGTTTTCAGGATTTAGGGAATTGGAGAGAAAAAATACTATTGCACTTGACTTGGCACAAAGTCTTAGATTAAGAAAGATATTTTAAATTTTCTTAAGCAATCTTAAGCCCTAATTAACTTCAATTAATTATTTTGACTCAAGATTAACAATTAGAATTTATTAATCTTTAATTAGAGCCTAATATTGCCCGTATTTCTTTAATCACACAATTAAGCTCATTATGCACTTAATTAGGGGCAAAAAGATAATTTTACACAAAACTCCCCAAGACCATACGGGCTTATACAGACATCATGCATCCCTTAAAAACAACATTCCAAATTCCCCAGGTAACGTTTAGGTTCAGTCGGCAATTAATCCCGTGTTAAATTATCGTATGGGTACTTTGGTAATTTCACGTACGGGGAAAACTAGGAATCAAGGTTTTTACCTCTAATTGTACTATCAATACATTCATTCCCCTTCAAACATCAAACTAACCCATAGAGGATAGCCTGAAATGACTATCTTCGATTCCCAGGTAAAAATGACCTTAGGGACATTTTGGTCATTCGTATGTAGGGAAAAATCAGGGTGTCACATAGATGGCTCACAAATTCCGGTAGAAATTCTTAGAAGTAGTCGATTTAATCCATTTTTCAAGGTAAAATTTATTTTATATTGAGTTTAGATGTACTATAATCGAAAATGGTATTGATGAAAAATAGCAATGATAGGATTGTGTCGGGCAATTGATTGTACACATGTTCACGTAAAAGTCTCATCTGCTGAAGCTCTCAAGTATTGTGGAAGGAAAGATTTTCCAACACAAAATGTGTTGGTTGCATGCTCATTTGATAAAAAATTTACATATGTTCTACCTGGATGGGAGGACACTGCATCTGACTCAAGGATATTAAAAGATGCATTATGCAGAACAAGCAGTCTTAAAATACCTAGAGGTAATTATATAATATTTTCACTTTTTTTGTTCAATTAGATTTATTATAGTAATGAAATGAAGAAGAAACGTGAGGAGTAGAATGTAATAGAGTAGCCACAACCTTATCTGAAAGTTTATAATTTAAGTAAAAAAAATGAAAAAGAATGGAAAAAAATGAAAAATTTATTTTCTATTTTTATCCTTTAATTTTGTGAATATAATTTTTATAGATATAAAATATAAAGACTATAATGATATAAACACAAGCTCTCTCCTCTCGACCCCAATTTAGGGATACTAATTTCACTATGCATGATGGCTAGGGAGGACTTCCCTTCCCTTGATGGCCGTCCCCTCCCCTCCGCCAAACAACATTCAAACACATATTTAAGACAAATATCGCTTCCATCCATAGCTACCCCTTCCATTTTTTGACTCCCAATTCTAGCCTAGGTGAAGACAAAGAGTAATGGACAAGTGAGCCAGCCAAATTAAGTGATGGGTGACATTTATCGGGTTGTGGGGATAACAAGAGTAGATGGAGGCATCATATAAAAAAAACAGATGGAGGGAGGCATTCCCTAACTTGCCACTACCTTCCTAAAGTCAACTCAGACTCCAGAAAGAAACCAGTTTGGAGCCTCAATCATCCGTTTGTTTGCGAATACTGCTGCTCACCAGAGACGCCATGCCTTCCCTCCAATTCCTTCCGCAACCTGTGTCCCGAAGCCCGCGTTTATTTTCCTCAAAATTGGTTGATTACTGTCCTGTTTCAAATGCGAGTCCGCGAACTCTCTCCTCTCTGGGACTCCAACACCGCTCCATCACAATAACGAATGCTCTGAGAAATTCTAACCATTCTGGAGGCTTCGTTGGTAAGTCACTAAACGTTAAAATATTGTTTTAGATTACGAGAAAATGTGGAAGTTACAGAGGCTTAGACAAGGACCAATTTTGTAGCCTCAAACTCAACTGCGTTTCCTCTTGAACGTGATGTTGGCCTGGATGGTCGATCATGTGTGAACTGATATACTTCAATTCATTTGACATGATTTTATGGTAATATTATTGATTGCTGAAAACTAAAGGGGTGCTGTGAAACTGCAGATTCTAGTACTGGAGTATCTGATGTTCCACTTTTGTCTTGCACTGAGGTCTATCATTTTCATTTGAATTCTACCTTTTATTTTTTTATTTATTTTTTTTATCATTTTGCATTGGCAATTTAACTGGGAACTGTGGGAATATACGAAATATTCTGCTTTTAACGAAACTTAAATCACTAAAAAAATGTGATTAGAGAAAATAAGTGAAAATAATTATTGTTATAACACTAACAAGAGAGAATCGGAGAAGGGGAATTAAGGGTCAATTTACTTTCAGAAAACAATTTCTATTTTCATTTCTTGTGTTCAATATTGATTACAAAACTGTCACCTTGTTTTCAAGATTTTGTGTCTGAAACACTGAAAACAGGCTGAGAACAATGTGGCATTGACAGTTGCTAATTAATATTGAAATCAGGGAATGTTTTCTGCGATCACATAGACCCGAATTATTCTAGATGTCCTTAATAGTGGTTTCTTTCATTTTTTTGCATGTACAAGGCCATTGAAAAACTGAAAACATTCAGAGAAACAATAAAGGGCAAGCAGCAATTCCATGCCATGTATTCTAGCATTTTGGGTGGGATAACAACAGATCCAGCTGTTATGGTTATTCCTTTGGACGACCACATGGTCCATAGGGGGCCATGGTGTCTTTGATACTGCAGCAATAATGGATGGGTTAGTGATTTCCACCTCATCAAAATCTACATTTTCATTTCAGAGTAAACCTGTAAAAATGATAAATTTTGAGGTTAGAGGCAGGATCTCCCAATTTTATATGTAGATGCTAACTCTTGCTTGTGCACATTCTCATCCTCTAAAAAAGAATAGAGAGTAACTACCCAGTAAACATGATTCTAAAGTATGATTGTTTGTTAAGTGCTAATGAAACACTTTGTCTAACCTATCCCTATACCTTTGTTTCTTACTACTTTCTGAAGCTTCCAAATGATGTATTTTGTTCATGATAGATACCTATATGAGCTAGATCAACATCTTGACCGCTTTTTAAGGTCAGCATCCTTGTCTAAGATAAATCCCCCATTTGATCGTGGAAGCATACAAAGAATACTCATAGAAACTGTAAGTGCTTCCAAGTGTAGAAGAGGTTCTCTAAGATATTGGCTCTCGGCAGGACCAGGTGATTTTCAGCTTTCTCCAGTGGGCTGTCACCAATCTGCTCTTTATGCAATTGTAATACAGGATCAGTCATCAGTGCCATTTAAGGGAGTTAAAGTCATTACTTCATCTATTCCCATTAAACCTCCCCAGTTTGCCTCGACAAAGAGTGTGAATTACCTTCCAAATGTACTCTCGAAGATGGAAGCTGAAGAAGCTGGTGCTTTTGTAGGCATTTGGCTTGATGATGATGGGTTTGTTGCTGAAGGGCCTAATATGAATGTGGCCTTTGTCACTAAAGAGAAGGAGCTTATAATGCCTCACTTTGAAAAAATTCTAAGTGGCTGCACGGCTAAGAGAGTTTTAACCCTTGCTGAGAGTTTGTTGAGAGAGGGTAAGCTTCAGGGAATAAGGATGAAAAATGTCACCGTCGAGGAAGGGAAGAAAGCAGTTGAAATGATGCTTATTGGCAGTGGAGTTCTCGTTTGCCCTGTAGTGCAGTGGGATGAGCAGGTTATTGGAGATGGTGAGTACTTTCACTTCTTCCTCCAAAAATGATATTAATATACTCACTCAGGTGAATTCTAAGCATTTCAATTTCTTATTAATTGATGTGTGTTCTATAAGTCTTGAGTTGATTAAATCAACTAACCGAGACAGCTTCTAACAGTTACAAGAGCTTAGATGGAGGTGTTCCTACTGTAGCTTGTTTTCGTGTTTCTTTAAAATTGCAATTTATTCTTTCCTGTTAGTATCATGTAAACTGTTCTTGGACATTTTACTGCTGATTTGTTGAGCTATTGATGTAAGAGCAATGCCACTCAGCCTGATTCTTTTAACCGACTAGCACATCCCCACACATGTGGCAAGCGGTTTTCATAGTTTGTGTGAAGATATGGCCTGTATTTTCAGCGGAGGATTTGGAAAATAAGTTTAAAATGTAAACTTGATGGGTGCCAACTCATTCGTGTCAGGCAATGATTTGGGACTTACAGCATTTTTTTCTTGATGTAAATGGTAAATATAGGATTGTGCTTCCTGTATTGATAATAGATTCACTGAAACGTGGGCTTCTTCCTTGCAAGGTTAAAGGAGCAAGTGTCAACTTTGCTTGGCCTATATTTGGTATCATGTAGATAGTTTGATCATGCAACAGAATCCTCCTTTTTGCGTTGTCAGTTTGATTTTTCTCCTCAAACCTGTGACTACAACACATTTATACCCTTCATTCTTAGTCCTATTTTGCTTAAAATTTTATCATGAACACTTTTGGTTTATTGTTTTTTGGTTGAGGTCTTTTCACATGCCATATTTTAATCACTTAACAGATTTGATATCGCTTTATGTTTTGTGTGTTGATTAGTTCCATTGTGCATTTCTTGTAGCTACACAAGGCCTTTCAACCATACTTTCTTGATTTGTAGTATGATTGTGCTCCTTGGACATCAGATTGTTATCTTGTAATCATTAGCAGATTGAATGGTCTTTACTTTCCCTTTCGTGAGCTGATTAATTTATCTATCCCTTGTAGGCAAAGAAGGCCCTTTTACCCAGGCTCTCTTGAATTTAATTGTTGAGGACATGAAGTCAGGGCCCCCTTCAGTTCGTGTATCTGTACCTTATTAATCTGACCTTTATTTCCTTGTGTACATTTTTACCGTGAAGCTTCATCAAACAGAAAGTTACAAACATAGTGGTAATAATCCTGAAAGCTCCTATTCCTGCCAGGGTGCCTAGTAACTTAATTTCTCATTATTTTGTATTCTTGTAAGAATATGCATTCGTGCAAGCTCAGGTTTCAAATGCCATTTTGTTATCTAATGCACCAGGACTTTTCCAGTACAAACTGCAAAACGTTAGTGACAAAATGTGACCTTTTTCTTTTCATTTTTTTGGTCAAAATTTTGACTCATTTTTCTCTCCAATCTGATGACCCTTGACTAGCTGCTGCTAGTAGTATATCAGTGTGCTTTGAGTTTGTTTATGGAGGTCTAGGTCTATAACATGAATTTATCTGTAATGGATAATGATTCTGTTAGCCAAGAGTTATTTGATGAAATCTACTTTTGGAGCTGAGGGGATTGGTGATCGGGTGGTGTGTCTTGGGTTTGAGCCTTTCCTAATTAAATATTTGAAACATTTGGAAAAAGATATGAATGATAAAGAAAAATATTTGAGGATCTGAAAGAAAAATTAAATTTGAAAAAGATTTGAAATAGATTTGAAGGAGAGGGATACAAGAAAATGTTTTTTTTCTCCAAGATTGTGAACCGGGCAGTTCATCAGGTTGCTGGTTTTCTTGAAAACCTGCTGAGTAAGACTGGGTCATGCTGGTTCTTCTGCATGTCCAATCTGTTTTGCTGCTCAAACTAGTCACCTGGCCAGATCACCGGTTTGCCGATCGGATCGCCTGGTCCAGTCTGAGTGTTAAAACACTAAATCAGACTGCTGTGATTCTGGGCTGCTGAGAGGTTTGCAACTTTGTCCACAAAGGTTGTGTTAATGAAAGGATTTGCAACTTTGTCCATAAAAGTTGTATTAGTGATATATTTTGTGAGTAGCGGTATTAAAAGTGAGAATAATTTGTGTTGAAGTCTTCTCAACAGTTTAGAGTTTGACATGTTTCGTGAATATTAGTGGATTTTGGTTTTGGGTTTGAGAGAGAGATTTTATTGAGATTGGTGATTGTTATTTTTGTTTAAATTTAGTGGATTGATTGTTTATATTGTGAATATAGGTAGTAAAAGTTGAATAACAAATTTTTCTCGTGTTCTTTACTTTGTTAATTTGATGGATATTTGATGTGGGGAAATTTTTTTCTCAATGGGATTTATTATCATGGTCACATGTTAGTTTATGGATTGTAGGTGATCAAAGAGATTTGGTGTGTCCACATTTTAAAATTGTTAGAGATTTTGAGGCCAATTTCTTTTTGTCTAGAAATAATTTGTCCATAAGTAACATCATTTCTATTCTGAAGATTATCTGTCGCTAATTTGTAAAGCAACATAAAGCCCATAACAAATTGAACTGGCTGGCATGATGGAAGGCCACTTCCATGGCCCTTCCATCACTTCTAGTGGCTGGAATGTCTGATGAAAACAAGTGGAGAATATGGCCTTACTGCATAGTTTTTACTTACCAAATCCACTTGGTTTGGAAAAAGTGTCAGCATTTGTTATTCTCTCAATTTTTTCATTCCATAATGTCATTCCGAACGGACCAGTTCCCCACTCTCTCTCTCTCTCTCTCTCTCTCTTTCTCTCTCTCTCTCTCTTTTATCTCTTTAATAAAGGAATTTCCAAGTAACTCGAATTAGGTTGGTCGATTTTACTGCAATCACCAAGGAGCAGAATGCTCCTTTTTTTGGTATCTTCCTAGCCTATTGTTCTAGAGGAGAAGGCTAAGGTATTCACTAACGGTGTGTTTGGCAAAGGAAAGAAAGAATTAGAAGTCCATGTCATTCGTATTATGTCTATAAAATTTTAAATTAATCTAAAATGATTTATCATAATTTTTATGTACATGAAAATCAACATAATATAAATTTAAAATAAATAAGTTTAAGAATTACATGATTACATCTTTGTTGATGTTCAATTTTTATAAAATTTGGCATAGATAAATTTTATGATAGCTAATTATAATTTAACAGTTGGCTCGAAAAAAAATTATTTTATAAAAAGTTGTTAAGTGATGTAACTATACTTAAAATTACATCATATAACTTGATTTTAACTCATTATTTATTGTCTATTATATTTATCTATTCTATTATACTAGAATTTGACCCATGCAGTTGCACGAATAAATGAATTAAATGGATATACATAGATCATTGATCAACTTATGATAATAGTCAAACTACATTTCTAAACATTTCCTTATACACTTTAATGCCCTAATTTCTGTTTTTCCTTAGTTATGTGCTAATCGAGGTTAGTTAGGGATAATTAAATCTACTTAAGAGATAATTATCTTTTGATTAATGGGTGATTAATTATCGATTATCTTACGCCCGAGTTAGTGAGCTCACACCTTGCACCTCATATCCTAGGTAATTCTTAATTTCAAGCCCAAGTTGACCATCTTTGGACCCCGGAGACTTTTATCTCATGCCCAAGTTGGCATGATCGCACCTCTCACCCTGGGAGATTTTTTACTTCACACTCAGGTTGACTATCTTGCGACCATGGAGATTTTTATCTCACGCTTGGGTTGGTGACCTCACACTTCACAATTTCACGCCTAGGTTGATCATCGCATTGGAGACCTCACAATTTCATGCCTAGGGTGATCATCTTGAATTCCTGGGAAATTTTTATCTGACACCCGAGTATGGAGCTCGCACCTCGCCCCCCAGGGGATTTTTAGGGGCAATGTTGGCATGGTAGCATTTACATAATTATGAACTTAATGACCATCAAAATTATATTATGTAAATGATTAGAATATATCATGTTAGGAACCAACAATCCATGCCAAATTGTAGTCAATTATAAGACAAATTTAGTCTGTACATAACATGTAATTCTTTCAATTTGTACAATCAATAATGTTGGGATGGATTATCATTATAAAAATAACAAAATATGCTCTCAACACATTATTTGTACAACCAATAACGTTAGTCTGTACCCTTCATATGCTTTTTGATCTTTTGCTAACCTAGTTCATACTCGACTCTTAAATATTTGATCTAAGTGAGCTTTTAACTTCAGGACTTTGGGGGTCCAGTTTAAAATATCAACTTCTAAGTCGCAACTCGAAAATGATATTGACCTCGTGCACTTTACCCTTCGAGGTGCGAGAAAATGATTTCTAGTGCGTTGCATGACCTCCTAGACTTTGAATCTTAGAGGGATCACATAATGATTTTGGAAATATTGGACCTGGATAACCATTAGCACAAGAGTCGGAACTTGGGCCTTATCTTGTATACTTAAGATGCAAAACACGATAAATTGTGTATTTGGGTGAGACAAAATACTAGAAATAAGTATATATAATTTGATGGACCTACCAATTCTCATAATGATAGTAAGCATATGAGCATTTATAGGTAGGATTGTGCACCAAAGAAAAAAAAATTATTGAAATGGTCAGCATACCTCGCATCAGATATCAACAACTCATTCTAAATTATGGCCAATGGACTTAATCCGAAAAGAGCATATAATTTCATGCAATTTGCATGACCAAAATGAATTATCACCATAAAATAATGCTCACAACATTTTTTCATATTCTTAATAGAATATTAGTCAACAATTTAATTAAATACAAGGCAATTGCAATCAAAATGCATACTGATGTGGCCTGATGTCAAGTCATTGCTATTGTATGCTTGGGATGAACTCCAGTTTCTCGGACTAATTGGGTTTAAATCTTTGTTGATGCAAAATAAGTCACATCCATCTCGTAGCTTAAAGGCCAGGTCAGAACTCAAAAAATGGAGTTCGTGGGTTCTGGACCAGTCATGCACGTTTTATGGATTTTTGCCCCAATTTCCATGGCTAGAGCCTTTCACATTTCAAATATTAATTGATGCCGAGATATAGCACATTCTAACGCGTGGCCTACTGTTGAACTTGGAACTCGAAAGCCAGAGTGTGAGGCACCTTGGCTCCTGCATTCTCGACTTTTGCTCCTTTTTCCATGGTTTGCTTATTTACGAGTGTCTAAGTTAGGTGTAATGAGTAACACATTCATCATGTAGCTTTGCTGTTCAACATTGGGACCCAGAAGGTAAAGGGCGTAAGCTTTAGCCCCAGCATCAGCAAAAGTTGTATTTTTTGCCCCATTTTTTGGTTCCTCCAACGTGTAGCCATATTTTGATTCAAAGTGAGTGTTGCGAAACTACTACTTTCAACGGCTATTTTATTTTTTCTCTTATTCCCATTCTGCCCCTTTTTTTATCAATCCATGATTTGTATTACACATCAAATGTAATGTTCTTCATTCTAATTGGCAGCATGATGGTTTCACGCGGCCACCACATGTAGTAGGGTAGTGAGTGCTCTATCCTTCTACCTCCGAGACATGCATTATTATTTTGGAGCGGTTTCCTCTATATCTCCCATTTTTTTTCACTTTGGCTAATCGTTCAAGATCTCAGCATGTAACCTTTCTATTTTTTTTTTTTTATCTTTATGCTGCTACTTTGCGGAAAGCTAGGGTGTGTTCCCTTCTTCATGCCATGGTGACAAACTGAGGAGCAAACATTGTTGCGGCAAAAATTGAAAACTGGTGGCGAACAAAGATGAGACACAATGGTCTTTCACGAGCCTGGTTGTTTTAAAAACTAAAACATGATAGTAGTGACAAGAAATTCTGGCCTATTGTTGGGGTACTTGCTATGTAGAGATGTTTCTTTGGGAAGTGCTACGATGGCATGTTGCTAGCTGTGTACAGCCAATCGCCATTGATGATAGGTAAAAACATTGCCTCTCTTTCGAATAATTGTTCTCAGTGGCAAAATTAGATGTCATTTGATGCAGTAAAATAAGAGTTGCTATCGAGCTTTGTCATATTCTCGAAATATGAATGTAAAATCAAAATTCAAAACTCATTAATTTAAAACTAACTAAAATTTCTCCGAATTGACATATGATTTGTGGCACAAGAAAAATAGACGAAGAGAAGGAAAGATCTTACAGCAAGTCGTGCCACTGTAGATGGCGATATTGTTATGAAGGTTGTATCATCCTTCAACTCCATCTCTTTTTAGCTTTGATTTCATTTCTCTCTGTGGTTAGAAATTTTGGAGGAATCTTCATGAACCCTAATGGTATATTTGGATTGATGGAGCATGGTGGAGCAGAGTGGAGTTGAATAAAATAGAGTGTAGTAGAGTGAAGCGGAGCAGAACGGAGCCGAATAATTACTCCGCTGATAAATTGTTTGGATATGTCAGTGAAATGGATTAGAGATTATAAACTTTTTATTCCTATAATACCCTTAAGTTAGAATGTATGTAATATTAGTAATATAGGTAATTAGTAATTTTATTAAATAAAAAAAATACTCATTCCATCCAATTTTGCTCAATTTGGGAGGGGGGAAGAGAAACAGAAGGAGATAGTGGAGTTGGGTGGAACGAACTACATCCATCTCCATTCCGTTCCACCCAACTTACACATACCCAAAGTACCCAAAATTCCACTCTACTCCACTCAATTCCATCAACCTCCATCAATCCATACATACTCTAAGGGTAAAATTTGGGGGTTTTTGTGTCCTAGTTCAATTAATGTTGATCAATGGATTTTTTAGCTCATGAATAGTGTTGTTGTCATGTTTATGATGCTACATTATGTAACACTATTAGAATCCAACTACACTTAAGTTCTATTTTGGATTCTATTAGTTGTCATTTATGCTTTGGGATTGTATTCTTTAGAAATTAACTTAGAAAAATTGTGAGTAATAATTTTTGTATAAATTAATTTTTGAAAGCTTAAGAATGTAGTGAGAATTGGAAATGAGGAGTACTTATTTTTGGGAAGGTGTGAAAATTGTTACCTTTGGTACACATAGGCAACACTTTTTTAAAATGTATAGCCTTTGATGTTTAGAAAATGTTGACTTCTCTATTAGAAAATGTTGCCTTAAACAATTGACCACTCTTACTGTAGTAACTCTACGAAAAGTGATGAATTAGCTTTAAAAAAATAGCCTTTGTTAAAAAATGTTGCCTTTAACAATTGGCCTCACTTGATATAACAACTTTTCAAAAAATGATATTTTAACTTAAAAAAATATAGCCTCTGCTATATCAATGACAACATATTTAAAAAAAAATGTTGTCTATGTTTGCAAAAGCAAAATTTTCACGTGTATATAAAATAAAGTATTCTTTTAGGCATAAATTTCTTGTAGTGTATAGCACTTAGGTAAATAATAATCAAAATTACTTTGTGCGCTTTACTTAATTTAATATAGCAGAATATGGAACTAAATGTAAAATTAACATGACATAAATTGAATCACAATCACTTAATACATAATCAGTGTCATGGCATGTTTCACTATAATAAATTTGAAGATAAACAACATTTCTTCTAAAGAAAAGGTCCTAAAATTACTAGTCCTTTAGTCACAACTTATGCATAACAAAACATAAAGCGTCGGGCCATAGCGAGTATGGTACCAACTGTAGTATCCTTTAGTAGATGTAATTCCCTTACTTCAAGTGGATCCGTGTAACATCCCAAATTTCATCTAGGCAAATTGATTCAATGAACCTGAGCAATTGATTTACCGCATAAACAACTGATCTTAGCATGTAGCAGGAAAGGTCAACATTGATGATTTATTATTGATTAAAGTTATTAGTGTAGTTAGAAGATACAATGTAATTAGATAAGAGTTGAAGGAAAACATAATAGAAGACTAACTATAGCTTAGTCACTTTCCAGTATCATAAATCAATGATCAAAAGCATAATTGAGAATTTAGGTTAATGTTAAGTAAAGCCTAAATAGGAACAATATGAGATTAATTCGATTGTAACTACTAGATCAAACCCACTTAAGATATGAGTTAGCTCATACTTGTTCTTAAGGATTAGTCAATTAGCTCGAGTAAGCAGCCACTAAATATAAATCAAGAATGACTTGTAATAGGTAGTCTTAAGACATAGACTCTAAATTAAGCATATTAAATAGAGACAATTTAGTTATTATGAGATTAAATTCCCTAATTAAGATAGCAATTAGTATATTACATTGATTAAAAGATAGTAAAAAAATATAATAAATAAAAGTCAACAAAAGGTTAAAAAGTCAAACAATTAGTAAGGAGTTAATTAGATAGATTAATCAATGCTAATTAGGATTTAAAACATTAATTAGGATTAAGAACACTTAATTAATAATTAAGATGAAAAATAAGTAGAACCAAGAGAAATTGAACATGTGTCATGAGATAGGATAAATAATATTAAAATAATTAAGTGTGTCTACAAAAGATGCAAAGAACTACAAAATTGCCATTATTTAGTAGAAATTATGAAAATACACTTACAATGTAAAAGGAATTATGAAACTACCCTTGTCTTATAATTAAATGACAAAGATACCCTCATTCTATAAAAAAAATTACAAGAATGCCACATCATGGTCTAATTACTAAAATACCCTTCCCTTGGATCAAGAAATTACCATAATGGCACTACTTTAATAAGGTGCGTTCTTAGGTGCAGATGGAAGAGTTATTTGTAGGATGAAGATATTGTAAACCTATGTGAACCTATGCGTAAAATGTTGTAAACCTATGTGAACAATAGAAACATTCTTAAAGGTGATTACAAAAAAAAAAATATAAACCTTGCGTGAGAAAGTTGTAACCACTGAGTAAAATGTTGTAAACATGTACCTAAAAAGTTGTAAACCATGTAAACTTATATGAACAATAGAAACATTCCTAAAGGTGATTAAAAAAAAAAGTTGTAAACCTTGCGTGAGAAAGTTGTAAACCACTGAGTAAAATGTTATAAACTTGTGCCTAAAAAGTTATAAACCACATATCTTCATCCTACAGATAACTCTTTTATCTGCACTTGAGAACTCCCCCTTTAATAATTATAACAATGTCATCGGACAAATCCCTATGCATGTCTTTAAGCAATAATCAATCTAAGCTATTAGATTTATGCCTAAAATGGTTAAAAGCATGGAAGGGAAAACCAGACCAGATCGGCCGGTTTGGCTGAGTCGTTTAGCTCCTAAAACTGGTCATAATCAGTCAAGAACAGGTCAAAACCGGGAAAACTGGCGAACCAGACTGGTTTGTCCAGTTTGAAACTCTTGATTTTTTTTTTCAAAACTTAAATATTAACATCTTGTGCCAGCCACAGAGCAAAAACGAAAGAAATGGAACCAAAGAAGAGCACTAACAAAGATTATTGGGTTGTTCTTCTTCTCTCTCCGTCATTCACAAGCTGCTCACCATAAACCTCGCTGATCACTAATAAATATTATATTATTGTTTTTGAATGCTTTGTGACTATGTTGTGAGCCAGAGACTAGAGAAATTTTATATGTATTATGTTTATTTTTATGGATCTATTAATATATTTTGTGTGTGTTGATTATACTAATGTTAATAGTTTAATATTTTTTATATTCTAATTAATTATATGTATATATTTATATATATTTTATTATATTTTGATTGAACTCTAGTTGAACCGGTTAGACCTCTAAATCTCTGAACTAGTACCTTGATTGATTTGATACTCGGTCCAGTTTTCTCTTCCTTCATTAAAAGGTACACTAACCTAAATAGCAAATCTCTAGCAGAGAATAATAATTTATCAGTATAAGTTTCTACATACAACTTATTTAACAGTGTGGATAAGATACTAACAGATAAATTATTTAAATATTATAATGATAAATTAAGACTCTAATGGATTATTAGGCTAAGCTAGTCAACATAGGATTCCAATTAATGAAATAAAATGGATTAAACTACTTATAGTTAAGATTCCAAAAAGTATGATTAAACTAAAATATATTATGACACCATTTCTTAATTAAATAAAATGCAATGATAAGACAAAAATTTAATTACATACACCATCGTCCTATTCACAAATCAGTTATGTACATGCAAATGTACAATCATATACTAAACTTAATTCACACATTAAATTCTATTGACGCATTGTGAACACCCGATTTTGTCCGGCCTATAAAACAAAAAAAATTCTTTTGGCATAATTGCAAACCATTTCAATTTTTGTCGATAGTTCTTCATTGTGTTTTTTTTTTTAAAAAAAACTTTTTATTTGGGTTTATTTATTGATGTTTTGTGTTTTGGTTTCAGGTGCATAACAAAAAGAATGGTCCAATTATTTAAACCCATAAAAAAATAAATAAAAAATACAAAAATATCTCAGCCCATTTCAAAAACAAAAATTGTGTTCAGCCCATTTTCATTTTTTTATTATTTATTATTATTATTATTATTATTATTTTATCCTTTTTTTAAAAAAAATATTCAGCCTAATAAAAAAAAAATAAAAAGGGCTGTTCTCATTTTAGCCTATCTCTTTTACAACTCTTTTCCTTTTCTGAATAAAATACAAAAAAAAATGAAAAAAGAAAAATAAAAAGAGGAAAAAAGGTGACAAGAGTGGAGGACACAATGATGCACCTTTCCACTCCTTGCACAATGATGATGGTGGACACAATGATGATACCCTCTCCACCTCTTCAACCATAATTACGTCTTTCACACTAGAAGAAATACGCGGGTTACCGACGGAATTTTTCCGTCGGTAATACCGATGCATTTACCGACGGAAAGCGAGAAATCCAAGAAAAAAATTTTTTTTGCTACTAAGACGTTACTGACGGATTTTTTGTCGGTAAGCCGCCGGTAATTTTCGCGCCACATTGTGGAAAGGAAAGTAGCGAGTTATGATTTAAAAAATCCGTCGGTAATTTGATTTTAAATTTCTTTTCAGAAATTATTAATTACCAACGGATTTTCCGTCGGTAATTATGTAAATAATTTATTGAAGATTAATATTACCAACGGAAAATCCGTCGGTAATTTTATTTTTGAATTTTTTTCGGTCTTAATTATTACCGACAGAAAATCCGTCGGTAATTATTATTTTTTAATTTTTCGTAATTAAATATTACTGACGAAAAATTCGTCGGTAATCATTATTTTTAAATTTTTTGTAATTAAATATTATCGATGAAAAATCTGTCGGTAACTTTATTTTCAATTTTTATCATTTTATTTATTACCGACGGAAAATCCGTCGGAAATTTTAATTTTAATTTTTTCGGTTTTAATTATTACCGATGAAAAATCCGTCGCTAATTTTATTTTTAATTTTTATCGGCTTTAATGATTACTGACGGATTTTCCGTCGATAATTTTATTTTTAATTTTTTTTGGTTTTAATTATTACCGATGGATTTTCCATCGGTATCTATAATTTTTTATTTTTGGAATTAATTATTACCGACGGATTTTTCGTCGGTAATTATTTTTTGTTTTTCCGAAATTAATTGTTACCGACGGAAAATCTGTTGGTAATAAATTGGAATTATAAATTAATAAATATTTGAAGGAATCTTTTAGTTACCGACGGATTTTCAGTCGATAACGTTATATCATATACTCTCAACACTCAACTCTCAAACAAGTTTCCTCTCCACTCTCAACTCTCTCTTGCAAAGACCTCGACCACGACCGCCGACCACCGATCGCCGATCGCGCCACGCCTGCTTCCCGGTCCGAAGTCGCGTCGCCTTTCCGCCCGGCCAGCCCCTCCGCCCCGTGACTCGCCATCCTCGCTGCGTCTCGCCCAACCTCAGCTGCTCGCCGCCTTGACCACACCAGCGCCCATTGTAAGCCTCTCTTTCTCACTTCCTTAACTCTTTTTCTAGCCTTTTATCCATCATTCTTTCCCTATATTTGCATGAACAACTTATCTTAAGTAATTTCAAACATTGCCTCTTCATACATAGATAGAGATAGATTTATTCATACTCGCTAAATATTTCACCACTAAATGAGAAAGACACTATGAGTGGGCAAATGATTGATATTTTGTTCATAATAGTAATGAAAAGCTTACCTTAGATTTTTGTTTAGAACACTTTCACTTTAGAATTGAAGATAATTTAGTTATTAGATAGAATTATTTACTAGTTCATAGCGTTTCCTCACTATGAAATGTTAATTCCATGCAAGATAGTCAAGAAATGTTAATTCCTTTATCGTATCACTGTTGATATAACAATTTTAATGATGCATGACTAATTTCAGGAGCTCCTTGAAGGTTATTATACATCAGGCACAAAGAGAAGAATTCATTCAAAGAGCTAAGCCATATATAAGGACCATCCGAGAATTCTGAGGTAAGTAATTGTTTCTTCTCCTCATTTAATTATATTTTTGTTAGGATAGAGACTTATGATTTATAAGTTAGAATTGTAGGAAATTGAGATTGCATGACTGGGGGGAAGGGCGTAGAGGTCCTTCCCCGACTTGTTTGCGTTGTTTGCTGCAGAGATTGATTGTGTATGCGGAAATTGTAGGAAATGCATGTTGTGAAGTTATAAGGGAGTGTGCTCTAGAACGGTTTTAGGATCTTTAAATGTTTGTTTGATTGTTTGTGAACTTTATTTGACTGGATTGATATATATGTATATTGAAATCAATTTCCTGGGATGTCTTAATTTAAGGGGAGGTTCTGTCGAATTTTTTTAAAAATTAAAGACTGGAAGATATTTTGTGAAGTTAAAGACCACAATCCATTTACTTAAAAGACTTTTATTTTCAAAATTGTAATTAAAATTTTAACTTTTGAATCTTTAAATGAATTTGTTAGGTAAAATTACACAAACAAGAACCATGATTCCCACAAACAGACTATGGATGTATGACAGGGTGCACCCCAGTCGAGGGGGAATCAAACCTGAATTTTATGCGGGAGTTGAGCAATTTATAAGGATGGCTTGTTAGACAGTTCAATTTATGAATGAGCAGAAAGTTAGGTGTCCCTGTGCTAGGTGAAAATGTAGGAGATATTTTGATATGGACACCATTAGGTATCACCTGTATAAGGATGGTTTTATGACGGATTATTGGGTTTGAACTATGCATGGGGAAGTTGCCAGAAAATTTTGAACATACTAGTGTTGAAAATGCCTATGTTATAGGTAGTTCAAGTAGAGTTAATATTGGTGAGCATGTCACGGGAAATGTTAATTGGGACAATAACTCTAGGCGATATGAGGAAATGATTTATGATGCAGTTAGTCCTCAAATTTATGCAGATTATGAACCTTCTATCGAGGCTCCTAATGCCGAGGCTGAGAATTTTTTCTCTATATTGGAGGCTGTGAAGGTCCCTCTGTAGGAAGGGTGTGTACACTCGGAGTTGTCTCTAGCGGTTAGGATGTTAGCTATAAAATCAGAAGCAAACCAAAGTCAAAATGTGTTTGACCAATGGGCAACATTGATGAGTGAAATTAGTCCACAACCTAGTTCTATTCCAAAGGATTTCTATTAGGCTAAGAAGTTAGTTTCAAAACTTGGGCTAAAATCAGAAAAAATAGATTGTTGTTTGAAGGGATGTATATTGTACTACAAAGATGATATAGACCTAACCGAATGCAAATTTTGTGAAAACCCTAGGTTTAAACCAAAAAGATTTGGAAATGGAAGATATAAGGATGTTCCTTACAAAAGAATGCACTATTTGCCCCTAATTCCAAGGTTAAAGAGGTTGTATGCTTCAATGAGTTCAGCACCTCACATGAAATGACACTTTGAGAATAAGAGAAATGATGGTGTCATGACCCACCCTTCACACGGTGAAGCCTGGAAACACTTTGATCAAACTTATCTTGATTTTGCTGCGAATCCTAGGAATGTTAGGTTGGGGCTTTGTGCAAACGGATTTACTCCAAATAATCAGTTTAGCAAACCTTATTCCTGCTGGCCTGTGGTTGTTACACTTTACAATCTGCCTCCTGAAATGTGCATGAAAGATCCTTACATGTTTCTAACTTGTATAATCCCTGGTCCCGATAATCCCAAAGCCAAGATTGATATTTACCTCCAACCATTGATTGATGAACTTAAAGAGCTATGGTATTCGGGTGTACAAACTTATGATATTTCTATGAAGCAAAATTTCTTGCTGAGGGCAGCATTGATGTGGACTATCAATGATTTTCCGGCCTATGGAATATTGTCTGGTTGGATGACGCAGGGAAAATTGGCATGTCCAATATGTATGGAGGATACAAAGGCGTTTACATTGAAACATGGTTGGAAAAACTCATGGTTTGACTGTCATCGGAGGTTTTTGGATGTTGATCATGAATTTAGGGGTAAGAAGGATGCATTTAAAAAGAAGACGGTTGAACGTGATAAGCCTCCTGTGAGGCTTAGTGGTAACCAAGTCTAGCACAGAGTTAGATACTTTCCAAAGATAACGGAACTAGGAAAATCCATACGATTGCCAGGATATGGGGTAGATCATAATTGGACCAAACAAAGTATATTTTGGGAGCTGCCTTATTAGGGGGATAATTTAGTTCGTCATTGTATTGATGTAATGCATGTGGAAAAAAATGTGTGTGATAATATCATAAATACTGTGATGGACACTGATTAAGAGACCTGAGTTGAGTTTACAAAAGTTGCCAGATGGTCGTGTGTGTAAGCTGAAGGCCAGTTACACACTAACTTCTGTGTAGAAACAAGCTGTGTGTAGGTGGATGCAAGAGTTAATGATGCCTGACGGTTATGCCTCAAATTTAGGTAGATGTGCTAATGTTGCACAAGGACAATTTTTTGGTATGAAGAGTCATGATTGTCATATATTTATGGAGTGTTTACTTCCTATTGTATTTAGAGAATTACCTCTCCCTGTTTGGAAGCCATTGACTGAGTTGAGTCAATATTTTAGAGACATATGCTCGTCCACTTTGAGGGTTGAAGATCTCCTAATTATGGAGAGAAATATCCCTATAATTCTGTGCAAATTAGAGAGAATATTTTCTCCCGGTTTCTTTGATTCTATGGAACACTTGCCCATACACTTGGCATATGAAGCACGGATGTGTGGGCCGGTTCAATATAGATGGATGTATCCGTTTGAACGAAATATTGGAAGTTTCAAGAGAACTGTGAAAAATAGAGCTCAAGTAGAAGGTTCCATATGTGAGGCATATATCTCAAAGGAGGCGTGTTTCTTTTGTTCCTATTACTTTGAGTCCCATGTTCAGTCTAGACAAACAAGGGTTGGTCGGAATGATGATGGGGGTGAAAGTTCAATTCAATATACTTTGTCTATATTCAATCAGCCAGGACGTGCTGCTGGAAAGTCCAAGTCACATTGGCTATTAGAGAGAGAGAAACATGCTGCGTATTTGCATATCTTAATCAACTGTGACGAAGTACAACCATTTAAGTCGTAAGTTTTATCAATGTATCACTTTCAATTATTGATACACTGTCATGCATCAAATCTTATTTTACCTGCAATGTTTAATTTACAGGTATTTTGAACAAGTTGATGAACGACACACCCTTCAACAATTTCCAGCATGGTTCAAATCCTTTGTATGTAATCTAATTATTTAGTAACCATTTGATCCAAAATTCATACACATGTTCTAGTTGTCATCTTTTGTGCTGATGTTTGAAGTTCAATTATTCATGTAGGTGTTTGATAAAAATAATAATGTAACATGTCCTTATTTACAAAGTTTGGCTTGGGGTCCTGCTAACAAAGCAAACAGTTCGCCAATGTATTATATAAATGGATATAAGTTTCATACATTTGAATGGGGCCAAGGGAAAGCAACAAACAATAGTGGGGTATGTGTCAGAGGGGATGCAGGCAGTGGGGAGAGTGATTGGTATGGAGTAATCAAACAAATACTGAAAATTGAATATGTAGGTGATGGACCTCAAAAATTGGTAGTGTTGTTCAATTGTGACTGGTACGACCCCAGACGTCCTGATGAAACACGCACACACAATCAATATAAACTTACCGAGGTGAATCATACTAAGAGATACGCTGCATATAATCCCTTCATTATTGCCCAGAATGCAAGACAGGTATATTATGCACGATACCTTGGAAAGTGTAGAAAGGATTGGAAGATGGTCATGAAAACTAAACCTAGGGGTCGAGTTGAGGTCGAAGAACTACCTGACGATGCTTATCAAGTGAATGACCCAATTCCCTCTCAGGTAGTCATTGATACGGGAACATTGCCAACTTTACGTTCTGATTCGGGCGATGTTCAGATAATTCACTCTTCTAGTGATCAATTAGTGAGTGAAAGCAACGAAAGTGATGGTAGTGATGAGGAGGATGGGGAGGACGAGGAAGATGAGTTTGAGGATGATGTTGAGACTGAGAATGATGAAGATAGTCCTCAACTTTCAGATTAAATGTGATGTGTTCGGCCTCAATTTATTACTTTTTTTCATTTTAAATTATTATACTATGAATTGATTTTTCATATGTCGTTGAATCTTTTTTAGATATGGCACCTAAACTCAAAAATAAAGGCAAAGGAAAAGGTGTCCCAAACAATCAAAGAATCAATCCTCCCACTCAAGCATCCACCACAATCGCTCACACCTCCACTTCTATCCCTTCCATGCCACCACCCCGTGCCCATGGGGAGTTTACTATGATACCTACTCCTGGGCGTGTAACCAAAATGGTGCCTTCACCTCCACCTTTATCACCATTGGCAGATCCTATGGTCACCTCCACACATGACTCAGAAGGGGGTGCTGAAAGCGGGGCAGTAGGTGGTGCCTCGGTGGGGCAAGCAGGACATGGGTCCACAGCAGATAACCGGATAAAGCTTATACGTGTCCGTGACAAGTAAGTAAATTAATTTTTCAATTTCTTATGAATCATGTTGTAATAATTTGAACAATTTCTTGACATGCTCACTTCGATGTTTTGTACTTTTTGCCAAGCAGTTGGGAGACAAACACAGCGGCCATGCACAAGGTGACACACACCATTCAAAAATTATATGAACGGCCGATTGAGTCATTCGGCAAGTTGTCGAAGTCCAAGAAGGAGCGCTGGTTTCTTGAGTGGAAGGTTCATAAAATAATTATTATGAAATGTGTGATTTACTTCAAAAATACTTTCAATTACCTTTTTTTGTTTATTTTCATGTGTAGAGCCACTTCATCATCCATCCCAAAGATGAAGAGTTTATGTTTAAGTGCTTCAAATCCAACGCAACTCATAGGCTGCAAGACATGTACATTGACATTCGGGAGCGGCAGGATAAGAACCCCAGGTGGATGACTCAGGCTAGCCTGGACTATTTGTGGCAATACTGGAGAGGTGACAAGTTCAAAGCGAAGTCTTTGAAGGCCAAGGAGAGCCGAGCGTCGCATAAGGGTGGCTCCCTTCATTGTGGTGGTTATGCTAGTATTGAGTCTACACGTTGCCGGATGGTTTAGTCATTATTTTAAACATCTGTTAATTTCTTTTGTTAAATTTATATTTTATCATACTAATGTTTTACATGTTTCACTCGAAATGCAGACCAATGAGTTGAAGAGGCCACCTACACAGAGTGAGTTGTTCAGAAAGACTTACACGCACAAGCTAGAGAAGACGTAGGTCGATCCTCGCTCAAAGAATATTTGAGTATATATGTTCTATGCACTTATTCATTGTATATATACATAATTTATTATTTCATATATTTGACTGTCACTACTTTCATTTTTTTTATAGCATGCCTATGAGCAACGCTATCTGGAGGCCACGACCCAGCGAGAATAGAGGATCGCAGCTGGTAAGGATTGCTCACCTCTTGATAAGGACAAGTTGTGGCAGGAGGTAGTCGACGGTCCTTACAAGAACCGCATCTATGGCATGGGATCATTTTATGCGAGTAGTTTATCGATTGGCTCTGTCATTGGGGCATCTACAGGCACTGGGTCCACCGCTGATGATGATGAGGTCCGCGAGCAAGTTCACTTGCTCAATGCGAAACTTCATCATATGCAAGAGAAAGAGGCCACGACTCAGCGAAAGTTGGAGGAGGTGAAAAAGAACATTAAAGACAACGAAAAGGCCTTGAAGATCAGATTACGAAAGCAAATGGAGAAGGAAATGATGTCTTTGTAGTAGAAGATGCAGGCAAGCTCTTCTGCACCACCAGACATTGATGATGATGATGGTAGTGGCGGCGATGGTGATGCTGATGGTGGTGGCAGTGATGGTGATGCTGACGATGCTGCTGACTTCTCTTGATTTGAGTTTCTGTTTTTCTTATTATTTATCATATGTTGACTTCTTTATGTTTATGCTTGTACACTTTGTTGCATTTGTGTTTATGTTTGTAGACGATGGTGGAACTTTGTGGTGCTTATTAATTGAGTATTTTTTTTATAATTTGTTATTATTAAATATATTTATAATTATTTTTAAGTAAAACATCAATTCTTAAATAATCAGGTAATCTAAATATTGTTAAATTTTTATTTTTAAAAATAAAAAATTACCGACGGATTTTTCGTCGATAAAATAAAAAAATAAATTTACAATAAAAAATAATACCGACGGAAAATCCATCGGTAAAGAAAAATTAAAAAAGTTAAAATTTTGGATTTTGATGATTACCGACGGATTTTCCGTCGGTAAATATTAAGAATGAAAAAATAAAAATTTTGGATTTTATGATTACCGACGGATTTTCTGTCGGTAAAATAATAAACAAATGAAATATAAAATTTTATTTTGAACCATTACCGACGGAAAATTCGTCGGTAAATTAAAAAAAATATAAAAAAATTATCGACGGAAAATCTGTCGGTAATGAATAAAAAATCCATCGGTAAAAATTTCAACCGACTTTTTTTCTTATGACTATGTGAATCAATTTACCGACGGATTTTTTTTAATAATCTGTCGAAAAATCCGTCGATACAAGTTTCCGACGGATTATTTCCGTCGATAATGATTTCTGTTGATGTTATTATCGGTTGACAAAATCCGTCGGTAATGAATTTATCCGTTGGTAACTCAAAAAATCTGTCGGTAAATTCCGTCGATAACCGCTGTTTTCTAGTAGTGTCACTTTACAGAGGAAGGATCACACTAGCCAACCTGTAATGATAGTGATCAACGATGGTGATCACTTCTCTCTCTCTTTCTCTCCTTCTCAGTCCCTCTATTTTCCATTCTCCCAGAGTGTGAGTGTGTGTGTGTGTATTGTGTGGTGAGAAAGAGAGAGAGAGAAAGATTGTTTCTGTGTGTGTATTATGTTCAGATCAGGGATTTGTAAATTTTTTTTTCCTTTTTCCGTTGAGTTGGGTTTGATTTTGTTTTTTTTTTCTTTTTGAGGTTAAAGGGTTCTCTTAAAAAAATAAAAAAGTGATTGTGGGCTTAGTGCTTGTTTTTGTTTGCGTTTGTGTTTTTGGGGTTTACTCTTTGTTAGGAGATGTTGGGTTTAATTTCTTTTAGGTTTGTTTTTGGGCTGTGGGGCTTGATGTTTAGATTTTTGATTTTCTTTTGTTTGTTTTTTTTTTTTTATTTATGGGTTGTTTACTATTTTGGGCTAAGCTTTGTTTTTCTTTTACAAAAAATAATTATTCTGTTTAGATTTTCTTTACTTGCTATTTGGATTTTTTTATTTTATTTATTTTATTTTTTTGACGTGTTTTTTTAGTCTTAGTTTTTTTTTAAAAAAATAATAATGATAAAATGTTTGCTTCATTAAAATAAAAAGAAAAGAAAAGAATTTATAATTTTTTTATAATTTGTTCAGTGAATTCAATTATTAGTTTTTTTTCAATTCTTGCTATTTTTTTAAATAAAAAACTTGAAAAGAAAAGAAAAATAATGGTTAAGACTTTTTCTGATCATTTTACTTGTATCATTATCTTGTATGGGTTAATTGTATGTTTATTTCTAAGTAATTTTTTAAATTAAAATTTATTTTCAAAAATTAAAATCGATCAACACGTTCCTGTTTTAATTTGTTTTTTCAATGAAAAAATCCACACAACAACTTGTGATATTGATGTATAGCCCGCTATCCTCAACTATCACAAGAATATAAGGGTTTATTGTATAGTTTATACTATCCTAAATCCTGTGTAAGACTGGTTTTTAGTTTCTTAAAAATTATTTTCTTAAATAAAATCAATTCAACATAGAATCATTTTCTACAGAACTATGGGACTTTGAGTTCCTTATTACACCAGAGGATACGTAGGAGCAAGCAACCCTTGTTAAGCCAAAATTAATTTTCCTTAAATTGTTTATTTAAATTGTAAATATGTTTTTTTAATTTTATTTGATTTCTTTTAATGGTTATTAATTAATTTGCACAACTTGCTAAGGTACCGTCTAAGGACGGGTGTATTAGGGGTGCGTAAGGTTAAACTCCTACCCTTCCCTATGCATAACCAACTCCCGAACTCAAATCTGGTTTCAAAGATCATTTTCCAAGATAAATGGGTTTTTCCACGTTTTTCCAAATGTAAATAAACTTGGTGGCGACTCTATAATTTTCAATAAAATAAAATTCTCTTTTTTGCTGTCCTCGTTGCGATCCCGGTTGCGACACGCATGATGCAAAACTATGACGCATATTTGCATGAAAATGTAGAAACCTACCTTCCATGACTATACAAAATATGGGCTACATTCCTCTCACGGGGAAGAGAGTTCTTAATTGGATTTAAGCTTAGTGACACCTTGATAACTTGATGTATGTCAAGCTTATGGCACACATCAATAGGTTGGTATATTTAGGCATAGTCTATCTATGGTTTCAAGTATTAAGGGCATGAAATCTAACTTGACAACCTAACTAAGAGTTAACTAATCTTTCCAATTTAATGAGTTTTTAAAGACAAAAATTGTCCTCAAACACAGCCCTATATGCAATAGCCATGAGGCCTATAAATATGGGCATGATGAAAAATACACATCTTTGTGGAAGAAAAGTCAAAGGAATCTTCTTGTTGGTCGGAGGGATTGATAGATGAAGTGTTACTCTACGAGGGAGTAGCTGTCGACTGAAAAAGGAAAAAGTAAGTATGATCAGAAGAGTCGACCGAGGAAAAAAATAGAATAGGTCGATAAATATAGCTTAATCGGAGGCTTAACAGCCTTTGCAGGAGATTGACATATGGGGATTTGACACCTTTAAGGACTTGGTCGCTTTGGGTTGAGCGTCATCTGTTGATGTCACCTTCCTTTTCTTTGAAGTAGGAGCAAGAGCATCGATCGGCTTCTCAGTCTGCTCCTGCTTGTCGACATTTGTCATTTTCCCTTCCTTTTAAGCAACTTTCTTGGCAGGTTTTTTTTTGGGGGTGAATCATCCTTTGGCTGCACAAGTCAATATTGATAGAACAAAGTCAGTACAAGCACTTGCAAATAAATCAAAAAGTAAAGAGCAAAGGAATGTCCATCGACCTTTTACTTATGACTCATCAAGCTGCAAAGGATGAGAAGATAAATTATAAGTCATATGGAAAATACATTCTATCCGAAGTCAATACTGAGCTTTGTAGTACAAATTCCACCACTATGCAACAAACGATGAGGTTAAATACTTACTATTCTTAACCTCAACAGGGGAAAACATGTTTCTTTTATCTCTGCTTTCTTTTAAAAAGTATTCATGATTAGAAAAATTATGGACTTCAGAATCACAAATTTGAGATTGCTCATCAAAATAAAATAAAAAAAGGAGATGGGATGGCTTGGGAATATCCAAGTTGTTGAACAACAAATATGGGCACATAAACCACAATTTTTAAAGAAGCATATATTTTCTCCAGAACTCTTCAGAAAGCTTTATTGCAAAATATTTTGAGTGATAACAAACCAATTTTGAGAAAATATTTTGAAGAACGGCTAATGTGTTCCTTGAGTTTTCTTGAAATAGCAAACAGGTTCTTCTGTTTGCATATTAAGATTCTTGAAGCATAAATAATTTTACTTCAAATGAGTAAACATGATTTATCTCGTATAAAGAGATAATAACTCAATGAAAGTGAACATTGCATCGTGGATTGAACGTACACATGCTAAATTGTTTGAAGACAATCATCATATGCAAGAAACTAAGGCATAGATCTTCAAAAAGTAGGACATAACTTCAGGAAGTACACTTACAATGAAGAAATCAAACCAATTCTGAAGAGGATATGTTCTACAACTTTCAATCATCATGATCGCCATCATCTCATCATCTACAAGCTTTGATTGAGACTAGAAGACCAAATATGTATCACAGAATTGATACTGCACTTCAGAAAGTTCACCTTATAGTGAAATGATACACTCTACAGGAAAATGAGGGAAATTTGAAATTCAAATTTAAAGTCAATCTCAGCCATTGACTGGCACATCATATCTTCTATCAACTTGGTCAACCACTGCAACTTCTAGAAGGAAGAGCTCAGAAATCTCATTCAGAAAGTAAAAAGTAGTTTATGAAAGTGACCTTAGAAACTTTTATCTCACAACGGCTTCTTGAAAAGCTCTGACAGACAACGAGTTACTCCTCTAGATTGCTTTTCCAAGAAACAAATAGATGATCAACACGTGTCACTTGGACAACTAATCAAGGGAAACAGTCATAACGAAGACCTTCTATAAATATAGATGTTGTGGCTTCAAAGATATAGAGACTAATGCTGTACAAGAGCTAAACTACTGTAAAAAATTTCTCCTCATCCCTTATATAATTCATTATATCTTGGAATCAATTCTTTGTTTGTAAAAATCTTCTTTCTACATTCTTAGTTCATCATACATTCTTCCAAGGAAGAATTTTAAAGAAGTCATTCAAGTCTTTCAGATTTGTTATTGTACATCTTGAGAAAAACTTGATTGTAGGTTAGTTTGAGTGGCAACCCAAGCACAAACCTCTTGTAACCTCAATCCAACAGTGATCGGTGTGAGATAACTTGGAAAAGCTAAGCAAAACTACTTGTAACGTGACAGTAGAGTAAGCTACTGATCTCAAGTTAGCTTAGTGAGACTAGTACAATATTACTCAAATTAGATTGGAGAGGCTAGTACATGATTACTCAGGTTCAGCTTGAAAAGGCTGGTAAATAACTACTTAGTTTGTGACAGTAGAGATTGCTACTAGTCACAGGTAAGAGCTTGAGAAAGCTACTGTAAAGATTATCCTGTAACTTTCTCAGTTTGAAAAAGGATTTAGTGGAACTCAACTGTTGTTGAGAACTAGATATACGCAGGTTGGCCGAACCAGTATAAAAATATTTGTGCAGTATTTCTCTCTTTTCTTTAACTCTTTTACATTCGTTGCATCTGAACATATTTAACTATGTTGTTTTGAACAATCATCTTTTACACGTTTTATCTTGCTCATAGTAATTCAAAAAGTAGCTTTCTAGAGTAACTAATGCTGTTTTCACTGCACTTCAAGCTCATAGCTTGATATTATTTTGGTTAAATTTTTCAGAAGCTAAAAAGGGAAAGAAAAAGCAAAGCACCATTCAACACCTTTCTCGTGCAGTTTTCTACCTACAGCATAGTTGAGGAAACCATAAGGGAGACTTGCAATGAGAAAAGTTGAGCTTAAATCTTGCCATTTTCAGCCTAAACCTTGGGATCTGTTAATACCACGGGTCAAGTGAACCATTCACGGCCACGTTGTCGAAAAGAAAAAGGTATTAGGTTCACCTCGGCAATGTCATTAACATGAGTTTATGAAAACAGGCAAAGAAATAGAGAAAGTTGTCCATCTTAGTCTTGCTTGTACAACTTGACCAAGAAAAGTAACAAAGTCGAGATCCCTCGGTGTTGGTAGAATAACCTTCTTCAAGAAGATCGAAGGAGAGCTGGAGCTCGAACACAACTTTTAACCATAATTGAAGAAACCAAAGCCGGCCACTTGGATTAATAGTTTTGTTTTCATTCTTGAACTCATCAACAACCTCAGACATCGACTTATAGAGGCTTTTCGGCTGCAATAAGATGGCCAAACTGAGGATATTGAGCATCACTTATACATACTCAAGCACAAAACAATGTCGTTAAGACAATAAAGTAAGAAACTAACATGCTCATCGTCAGTTACTTCATCTATTTCTGGACCAATATTGTTATTGAGAAAAATGGAATAAGAAGCATTGGTCATGCAGATTTCATACTTCCACGCCTTGAGCTCGACACTAAGGAGCTAAACCTCACTAACATGGGATAAGCCAGTAATAGCTGCTAAGTCACAGAGGGTTGGACCCATCATGCCATATCTTGCCATATAGGAGGTGCAAATTGATTATGGTCCATTTCCTTAAAAAGCAAGCAGCCCTATCATGGCTACATTGTATCTTATGGTGTGTCAAGAAAGTTGAAACAAGCCATATATCCCTATGCTTTACACAGAGACCCCAATGATGGTTCCAAGCAATCCATCTAGGCTACAAAATCAAATGCATTTTTGGGGGCAGTTCTAAAAAAGCAAAATTAATTACCAAAGTAAAATGTAGGGGGCCTATTTCTAAAGGTTGAAATCTCTTTGTCAGATTGAGAAAGGAAGTATAGAAGAATTTTTTTGTATTTCTAGTAGAGGGGCCAAAGGGCCAAGAAAACCTAAGATCGTAGATCCTACAAAGAAAGGAATTATTACCTTCACCACACAAGAATCAAGCTTGCTTTCATCAAGATTAGGAGCCATCTCTCTGGTGTTTCACACTGTTGGCATCTTTTCAGAAGTAACGAGTTTAGAAGTAGTTGCAGGTTGGTGTGCCATTGTTGAGTAAAGAGCTAGCTAATAGAAGATGGACAGTTGAAAATATTTTGGATAGAGTCTTGGGATCAAGACTTTAAAGGTAGAAAAATAAAACCCATGGCTTGGTAGCTTATTTATATCCATGAGAGGAAAGAGAGAATGGGTGCTCTGACATTATGAGATTATCTAGTGATGTGAGTAGTATTCTGTTACAATTGCCACCTAAGAGAGAGGAGAAAATCTTGGGTGATGTGAAAAGAAACTTTGAATAAAAAAAATAGAATGAAAAGAGTTATTGCAACAACAACTCAAAGTTTGGCAGTCCCACTCAATGAACGTCCCTCGACATACCAAATTTGGTGGGGCATCATGTTGGTACAAAATATTTCTAAGATACCATCGATGTCAAGGCTAGTTCGATAGAAGCTATCTTGACAAAACTAGTATAAGGATTTGAATAGAAAATGATGGAGATCATGTCAAATTGCAACATGTTGAGAAGTGCCCAACATCAATAGCCATGGCTAGTAGGAGTCTCAAAGGAAATCCACGTTATTGGAGGCTTAAAAAAATTATGGTGATGATTCCCAGTCACACAGATATGCTTTTATTGAACATTGAAGACATATCGACACTGGAATATAGATCACTTGGCTAAAGTATAGGAGTTGAAAGCTTTACCCATGTAGTGGAGATCTTGGGTGCAGAATGTGGGTAGTTATTCGACAATTATAAGAGCAGCTACTCATGGACATTAACGCAGTTGCACGTGAGCATAGATGATGTGTGCAATATGCAATATGGGAAATAGGGGCAAATTGACACATCAACATTAGGAAATATAGATAATCGCCAAGACAGGTGTCAAGATCACTCTGAGCGCAAATAACTATCAATGACACACCACAGAATCATATTGTGCACAATTGTCTATAAATAGGAAGCATTAGTCCTCACTTTCAGTAATAGTTAGTTTCAAATCACACACTTTCCCATATTCAAAGTCAGTCTAATGGTAAGAACACCAGTAAAGATTCTCTCATCAACTCACTCACTTTTATTATTTTTCTTAGCATTGATCTTCCTTTTCATGTACTATTCTTTATTTACTGCTCATTTACTGTAATTTCTTATACATTATCAATCAATATTCAAAAATGAAAAAAGAATCATTTAAGTGTAATCATTTTTCCTTCTCTTGCTCTAGTTACAAAAATACTTTGATTTTGAGCGACTTATATTTCTATTGTGTTGCCCTTATTGACGACGAGTTATGGCAGAAAAGTCTCATTGACACTGAGTCTTTAAGAACTTAAGAACTTATAAAGAAGAACTAACTTTTTTTCTCAAATTGAGATCTCAAAGCAAAGCTTGTTGACTTTCATTTTTTTATCGATGAAAATACAAGCTAAATACTAGGGATGCGATTTGATAGAGAGATCAAGTTTGGCATTAATATTGTTCCTAGTTTGCAACCTATTTCCATCCCTCCTTATTGTACAGCTCTAACTGAATTGTCAGAGCTAATTGACCATTTGCAAGATATACTAGACAAAAGGCTTTATCCACCTAAGTACATCAAAAGGCTTTATCCACCTAAGTACATTCTCATGGGGAGTTCCAGTGCTCTTTGTTAAGAAGAAGGATAATTCTATGAAATTGTGTGTGGACTACAAGCAGCTCAACTGGTTGACAATTCATAATAAGTATCTGTTGCTAAAGATTGACAACCTATTTGACTAACTTCATCGGGTGTCATGCTTTTCTAAGATAGATGCATAGTGGGTTACCATCTTGCAAACAACTTTCCATACTTGCTGTGGGCATTGCAAATTCCTTGTGATGTCCTTTGGGTTGACCAATACCCTAACAACTTTCATGGAATTGATGAATCAAGTGTTCAAGCCCCTTTTAGATCACTTTGTAATCGTCTTTGTAGATGATACTTGGGTTTAGCTGGCTACCATAGGAATTTCATTAAAGATTTTTCTAAAATAGCTACCTTGTTAATTGAATTGACTCAAAGAATGTTCAATTCCAATGCTCTGAAGCATGCAAAAGGAGCTTGCAAAAGGTTAGAGAGTGTTTGACAACTGTTGTAGTGCTTGTTTTGCCTTCAGGGTCGAAGGGTACTTAGTATACTGTGATCCTGCTAGGGTAGGACTTGGTTATGTTCTCATGCAGCATGACCAAGTCATTTCTTATGTCCTAAGACGATTTAGGAGGAACGAGCAAAACTACCTTACTCATGATTTGGAGATGGTGACCGTCATATTTACTCTCAAGATCTAGAGACATTATCCCTATGGTGAGACCTATGAGATCTATACTGACTATAAGAGCTTGAAGAATATGTTCCAGTAGAAATATCTAAACTTAAGACAATGAAGATGGATGGAGCCACTTAAGGATTATGGTTGTACTATCTTCTATCATCCCACGAAAGCCAACGTGGTTGCTAATGCCTTGAATAGGAAATTGATGGGTAGTTTAGCCCATATTGCTCCTATAAAGGAGCCATTGGTTGAGGAGATCCACATGTTAGAATTGAAAGGCATGCACTTTGAGTTGCGAGGTCAGGCATACTTCTAGCTCACAGTAATTGGAAATTAAAAAGGGAACTCAGAGATCTAATTACAAGTAAGTTGTACATCCACATGTACTGAAAACCATCCTTGGAAGGTCGATGACAAATCCTCTTATCGGAATTAAGAACTTCTAAAGAGTATGGCATTGCTCGGCATGGTTTATGCAAAAGGGATGCTTCTTTCAAAATGTTATGCCGATAGTTATTAGTCATTTTGGTCAAAGGTCGAAGGATTTTTGGAATCTTAGGTTGATCTCATTGGCCTATTCTCCTACAAGGGGAAACCAACGCCTTAAAGTCAAAATTCCATAAAAGCAAGGAAAAACAACAAGACAAAACAAGCCTAAGGTGGTCCCCCTCTAATTGTGGCTTTTGGCAGTGGCTAAAAGCCTAAAAATACCGTGAGAAGGGGAGTATAAAACCTCGACTAAGGGAGCAATTCGGCATAATCATAACACAATTAAAAAACAAACACATAAGATTGAAGTTTTATCTTGAGGCAATGGTAAAAACCTGCAATACAAGGACTCATATCAAGATTAAAGACATAAATCGTTTCCAAAAAATGTATAGAATAACAATTAAAGTAAGAAAATTCGCACAAAAGTATTAAAAGGAATAACAGCAAAAGATAGGGAGAAAAACAATGTGAGTTATACAAAATTAAGGGAAGGAAACTCACCAGATGTGCAAATGAACACAAATCTCCCTATTATGTTTGAGAAAGTAGAAGAGTGAAATGTGTAACTTGAAGAAAAATGGAAACCTGTGAAGAAAAGAAATGCTCTGAAAGTTGGAAAAAGAAAGAGTGGTGTAAGGGGCGTACGCATCATTTCACCCTCAAAGTTGGGAGCATTTCTATAAATGTGCTCATTCAAATTAATTACAGCTTTCATGATTTGCATCAAACCAACACGTAGTGCTTAGTTGGCAAATGACGCAATGTTTAAAAAGAGTCGAAAGAGACACTATCCAAGGATGTGATTTGAGGAACACATCCAAAAAGGGAATATTATGAAGGACATCTAGAGTTTGGAGCTCTAGATCACCTAAAAGAAGCAATATTCAGACATCTTCATGAATGAATTTGATGCCCAAGGTTATAACCTAGAGCATGGAGTTGGGGGCATAGTGTTGCGGTCCGATTATTTGAACAACGCCACATAATGTGATTGATACTCGTGGCCCATTAAGTAAGCCTAATTCAGGGGGTGAATCATAAAGCTCACTAGTCCTCCTTTGCCTCTAAGCAAGGCCGACTTCGAGCGATCCGACCCGGTATTTGGACCAAGATTAAGGATGTGTGCAAACCTGCCTATCCTACATGATTGAATGAAGGTCATGCACGTCTACCAACAACGATTCCCTTCGAAATTGGGGATGATGATAAGAGAGGAATTTCCATTGTATAAAAGGGAAAACTTCATTTCATGGTGTGGTAAACTTTTATCTACCATGTAAAACACACCATCACAGCACCTAACTAACTTAGACATTTGAGTAGGTGCAGTATACCACCCCTATTTGTGATCAAGTGGAAAAGCTTTACGTAATCTTCCGTTCGGATAATCTCCTACTTTACTACTTCATAGCATGTTTATTTTAATTTTAATATATATTTTTATTTGTTTAATTAGATTCGATTCAATGGTTAAACTAAATACTCGTTGTTTGAACGAGTAACACACTAACCGAATATATCATGCGGCTCAATTGCTTAGTTGAGTGTAATAACTATGTATTTATGAGAAAAGTTTATCTACATTGAGAGCAAGCCACTTTTTTATTCTGTTCCATTTAGTTATTGCCGAGTAAGCACCATGAGCCCATTGTGTTTCTTTATATTATTTTTGTTAAAAATTGTTAAAGTTTTAGCCATGATTAAGTTAAATGTTATATTAATTATTTATTTATGTGGTAATGATTAAATGAAACAAAACATAAAGGTGGCTTGTTCTCAGGTAAGATTTTCTCATGCATTTAATCACCAAAATAATGAACCCGTTTGGTTTGCTAGGCTGGCTCACGCAACATCACAAGGTGCAGGACAACCTCAAAGTGGTCGGCAACAGCGACGGCATCAGGCTTCGAATCTAAAACCCAACAGGAACACGTGGCACCTTCTCATAAGCCCACTGCTTCTAGACTTCCAATTCTACCCCTCAACCTTTCCCTCAACGGATTCCCCAACCTAGCAATCTTTGTTCGCAAGAGGTACGCAGAACAAACGGAGAAAAAACAAAAAAACAAAAAAAAAAAAGGAGAAGAGAGAGAAAAAGAAAGAACAGAAAAGCCGGATATATCCCGTGATACCTCCGGAATCGTTCTCCGATCTCGCCGCCGGAAGCTCCGCGTTTTATGGTAGTCGGAGAATCGCCGATCTTTTCGTTTTTTTTGAAGAATCGTCGTCGGTGACCGGAGATGGTGAATTCTATGGTGGAACGCGCCACGAGCGACATGCTCATCGGCCCCGATTGGGCCATGAACATCGAGATCTGCGATATGCTCAATCGTGACCCTGGGTACGCTTTCCTCCCCTACCTTTTTACTTAATACCTTCCCCTTTCTCCTATTCCATCCAAAACGCCGCATTTTCATGCGCCAATCTTCCGTTTTCTTCGTGTTCCAACTTCTCTCATTTTTCACCTTTTTTTTTATTCGATCGATGGTTTTTTTTTTCTCTTTTGTTTGGGGGGAAAGAATTGCGAACGAAAAAACATGACGCCGAATTTTTTTTTCGTTGTATAATGAGTGAATTCCGATCGAGGCGTGAGATGAACTGGAATGGAACATCAAAATCTCGGAATTGAAGATTTGTTTTGTATACTAATGTGTGCTTCAAAAGTTCGAGTGGTTGAGTGCTCTTATTTCGTTTTTTAGTTTTTGCAATTTTTGTTTTTTAATTTAAATTTGATCAATCAGTGATAGTTAGATGGGTACTACTGTGGGTTCTGGTTTGTGTGTGACTTCCACGTTGGCGCGTATGCTGTCTGATGTCTAATTTTCTGGTTATAACTCATAACAGTTCTCAAATATTTAAGCACGGTTTGTGAGGGTTTTGAAATTATTGGACTTAGACTATTTGCATGAATAACGTTTTGTAGTTTATTCTGAGTGATTTGTATGCGTTGTTAATGGGAGAAAGGGGTGGAGTTTCTTATCTCTGATTAGATACATACATCTTTTGTGTTTACTTGATTATGACTTTATACAGTTTGGATATTGGAACTGGATTTTCTTTTCTTTTTTGTGTTTTGGATAGAAGTGTTTAAGTAGAATATGAATTTTTTGATTTGTAGTTTTTGAGTTTTGCTTGGTTTAGACTATCACGTATTGAAAACTTGGTTTGGTTGTGATTTATCAGGCAAGCAAAGGATGTGGTTAAAGGCATAAAGAAGCGAATTGGAAGTAAAAACTCAAAAGTCCAGCTTCTCGCTCTAACTGTAAGTATTTGAGCACTTAAAAATTAAACTTTTATTGTTAAAAGAAAAGCAAAACTCAGATGTTAACATCGGCAAGCTGGTTTTGGATTTATGCAATTTTTCTTCAATTGCTTTTTCAAATCCCATTTTGACCGCATAAACTTTTTCGAAGTTTACTGTTTTTCAATGTTTGTAGTTGAATGATGATGATTTTCTTTGTAGTAAGTTTTAAGAATCTTTGTACTTTAATCTTTGGATAAAATAAAATAAGAAATTTACTGAAGGAAAAATACAACTAGGCTGGAAGCTGCTGTGAACTAAATATTTTTTTTTTGATGTCTACTTATAGTAGACTGTTAGAGCAAATGACTGTTGTAAATTTCTAAAGGAATGAAGAATGCTCAAACAACAACTTCAATATGTTATTTTCGTATGATGGGATTGTGAGTTCTTTGCGTTCCTTAACATATCTTGTTAGCTGTGAATTCATCATTCATCATATTATACAATCTCTAAAGCTGGGCATATGATACAACAAAGCTATAGGTTATTAAGAAAACTGAACTGTGCTGTATTTTAGACATCAAAACCCCTTCATATCAAAACCCCTTCATATAGCAGACAACCCTTATTTTAAAACAAATACAGTCCTTAGAAAAGATCCAATTCAAGAAGACATATAACAAGTCAACAACAGCAAAGCCATTTCCAAGTAGGTGAGACTGGCTACATGGTCAAGAAGGCATAAATGAAATGTTAAAAATAACGGTGCCACAATGCTTATGTTCTGGTAGCATGAACAGTACTTAGACTACGTTAATGTGAATACTTTTCATCTACCATAGCAGAAACAACCACCCGACCTTAATTTATAATTTACTCCTTTTGTTCTATAAAAGTGGATTTCTTCTAAGCATGCAAATGTGTGCTAGTATTGTTTGCTAGATTGCTTTTTATGCTTTTTGAGATTGATTTCAGATGAAATGCTTCTAAAGGAGTAGTTGATAGAAGGCCTTTATAATGGGATATGATGTGATGTTGGTGGATTTCATTATCAAAAACATCTGTAGTGGTGACTTCGATAGGAATTCATAGGCTCTAAATGATTGAGCTGTTTCTTCATATTTGATTAGCAAAGACTTGAGAAATGACAGCTAGTCACACTTTGTTTAAATGGGCTTCATCAGAAGCTTGTCAATTGTCACTATTCTTTTCATTTTCAAATTGAAAATCTTAGTATTATGGTGGTATGGAATAGAAACTAAGTACCTAATTGCCTGTTGAAATGATTTTCTTTTTGGCTATGAAGCATTCTGTCTAGTCTGAATATCCTTGACACGTCTCTATCATTGACAATTACAAAAATTCGTTTGGTTTTTTATTGGTCTGTTGTATTCTAGTTGCTGGAGACAATCATAAAGAACTGTGGAGACATTGTTCACATGCATGTTGCAGAGAGAGATGTGCTTCATGAGATGGTGAAAATAGTAAAGAAGAAGGTATGCATAGTTTCTTGAATGTTTTCATAGTTTTCCTATGTTATTTCTGCTTTCATCTTGTAAAATGTAATGATTTTATTTATCATTCCAATTGTAGCCTGATTTTCATGTCAGAGAGAAGATATTGATTCTTATAGATACTTGGCAAGAAGCTTTTGGAGGGCCAAGGGCAAGATATCCACAATATTATGCTGCATACCAAGAACTGCTGGTATGTTTATCACAAAGTTCTTCACATACGAAATTTCTTTACAAAGTATTCCTCTCATCTTGCTATTGGGAGAATAAAGGAAAGCAGTTCATAAGAGCAATATTTAGCATTTTGCCCTTGGGCTGAATGTTTTTAACTGATTGCTTATAGATGGGTCATGAGTAGGAATTGTTACACTTAAAATATTCACATACACCTTTCGAAAATTAGACTGTTTTGTCTATTTTTTTATTTTACAAAGGATTTGTTTGTTTTTCAGCGTGCCGGTGCTGTATTCCCTCGGAGATCTGAGCAGTCTGCACCAGTATTCACACCTCCACAAACTCAACCATTGGCATCATACCCTCAGAATATACATGACTCTGATGTTCGGCAGGACACAGCTGAGTCCTCTGTGGAGTCTGAGTTTCCAGCACTAAGGTACATTCTTAATTAATTTTCTTGTTATTAGAAAGGAGGTTGGCATAGTTTTATTGTTCTCCTGATAGAACTCCTGCAATCTTCAGATGGTCTGTGACATTATGTTACATATATACTCTTAGTCACTAATTATCATAAGTTCATTACGTTTGTATTATCTGTGGCAGACTTTCTTTGCAGTTTAGATGTCAGATTAGCCATGTGCTCTTTTTTGACTGGCCTATCATTGTATCATGTTTGCTTATTGTTTTTTCCTTTCTTTAAAATTCAATGGTTGCATAATATTTTTCCCCTGATGGAGTCAAACAAAAAGTTAGGTTTTGTTTGAGGAAATAATGATACAACAACAACAACAACAACTAAGTCTTGTCCCACTAAGTGGGGTCGGCAACATGGATTAAGTGACACCGTAGAGCTCTATCATAGAGCTACAGGTTTGAGGAAATACTTATAAGTAAATATAATATGTAAAATTTTGCTTTTAAAGGAGGAATCCATGTTTGAACCCAGTTTCCATTTTTGTTTGATTCTGCATATTCTATTAACAATCCCTCTCTTTTTCACTTTATGATGTTATGTAAAAGAAATGCGGGTATTGATACAATGATCATTGTCTTTTGAAGCGTTAGTGCATTGACTGGCCTAGCATTGTATTATGTTTGCTTGTTTTTTTCTTTCTTCAAAATTCAATGGTTGCATAATTTTTTTTCCCCTGATGGAATCAAACAAAAAGTTAGGTTTGTTGAAATAATGATACAACAACAATAACTAAGTCTTATCCCACTAAGTGAGGTTGGTTACATGGATCAAGTTACACCATAGAGCTCTATCATAGAGCTCCAGGTTTGAGGAAATACTTATAAGTAAATATAATATGAAAAATTTTGCTTCTAAAGTAGGAATCCATGTTTGAACCCAGTTTCCATTTTTGTTTGATTCTGCATATTCCATTAACAATCCCTCTCTTTTTCACTTTATGATGTTATGTAAAAGAAATGCTGGTATTGATACATTGATCATTGTCTTTTGAAGTGTTAGTGCATTGACTTTTCAGCATATAACATTAAATCAGCTTCCATGGATTGTAAATAAGGTCATTTCGTTTTAGTGCACTGAGCATGTGTAATCATTGTGAATGTACTGGTGTTGATATTATGATGATGAAAGTTATGCTGTGGTACCGATTGCTCTATGCTGTTATGGATTATTTTTGTTTTAATTGAGCTTTCGTTGGCAGTTTGACTGAAATTCAGAATGCACGAGGTATTATGGATGTTCTTTCAGAGATGCTAAATGCATTAGACCCTGGTAACAAAGAAGTAAGTTCCTCAACTCAAACATTCAAATAAATAGTGAAACATATGAATATAAACGGGTTTAATTGTACTGATTCTGCAGCTCAAGGTTTTTCAGTGACACTGCTGATTTGATTGAATATGTTTTCAAATCCTGGACTCATATAGTCATATTCACCAAATTCCACTTTTGTGCTTCAAATTTGTGGTTTTTTTGAGTGGTCCGTAAATGATTCACTGACTCAATGTGGTGCTCAATTTATTTAAGTTTTTAAAGTTGTGACGGTTATTCAAAGGATGTCGCAAATTGTTTACGTGGTGAGACAGATATAGATGTACGTCAGTAATACCACTGATTATAAAGATGTAAAGCATTGAAAATTTTGGAAGTGGATATCCAAATTGACTGAGTCAAAATTTGGGTATAAAAAAACTGAGTGGAAGCCACAGAGAAGAAATTGGTACTTGGTCAATTGTTATGGTGTGTGATATGGTTGATGGCCTGTTTGCTTTGTGCAAGTATTGTATTATCACTTTTAAGCAAATACTGCTATGCAGTATGAATTTTTAACTGATACATATATCCCATTAGTTTGGTGTTTCCTTGTGATTTCTTTAACTCAAAAGCATCATAGGTGTTGCTTATGCAAATAACAAATTTCAAGTTGCTAAACTAAATCAGGTTTCCATGGCTGCCAAACAGCTATATGATGTATTTTTTTTTTTTTTTAAATCTTTAGTTTTGTAGCTGATTAAAGTTTGCCCTTCAGAACAGGCTGCCAAATCTAAATTTGTTTTTGTTTCAACTTTGCAAGAGGCTGTTGATTATCATGCTGTAAATAAAAAACTCCTACATGACATCATGTATGACCTTTGTTTCTATGTTTAGGGTCTTAGGCAGGAGGTTATTGTTGATTTGGTGGAGCAATGTCGAACATATAAGCAGAGAGTGGTACACCTTGTGAACTCGACTGCGTAAGACCTAATGTACCTTTCCTAGAAATTATGATATGACTACTATATATCATATTCTTTAAATGTTTGATTTTTCTTGATCACATTCCTGATGAAGTATATTTTTTTGTATAAAGAATTCACCTATCTTATTATTGTGGTGGCTTTGGTCTGCTTTTCTAGGGATGAATCACTGCTTTGCCAAGGACTATCTCTGAATGATGATCTACAGCGTGTACTGGCCAAGCATGAATCTATTTTGTCAGGAACTTCTAATCAAAATCAAAATCACCCAGAGAATTTGAAGCCGGCACCAGCTAGAGCACTTGTAGATGTTGATGCTCCTTTGGTTGATACTGGAGATACTAGCAATCAAACTCATGGGAGGTAATGCAGGCCGTTATTTCTCTCTATTGATTTGCTCATGCTACATTAGCTGCAATCATAGACATGTTACAACCAGTTTTACCCTATAATAATCAGAGTAATTCATTACTTTGTCTATTTTCTTGTTATAGAAAATTGTATTGTTCAAAACAACTTCCAAATGATATGTGCCCTGACAACTAGTTCTGTTATTTCTACTGGAATGATGCCTTTGGTGTTTGGAATAGCGTATAAGATCACAAATTGTAATTGAGTTCCAGTTGTTGACTTTCATTACTGTCTGAGACTAAGTTCTGTGCTATTTATCTTGATCGGTTTAGTTTTAGTCATCATAAAGATTTAACAAGCTTGTATATGTTTAAGATCAAGGCTATTGCTCTCTGGGATGTTTTATGTTGGACCATCAAAAGTCACTATCTGTGTTTAGTTCAGCATCATTAATGAGTTAATTGTTTTTGTGTGTAAACATTTAGAAATAGATTTGTGCATGAAAGACTTCCAAGTTGAGCATACCTATCTGGTGCCTTCTGGCTTTATGGATCTTCAAACTTTTTAAATATTCATACCATATGTATTTACTTGCAGATCGCCTTCTAGCTCTGCGGCAGGGTCCCAAACATTGAATCAGTTATTGCTTCCTGCACCTCCCACATCTAACAGTTCAGCTATGCCTGCAAATGTTGATCCAAAATTGGACCTGCTCAGTGGTGATGACTATAACTCACCAAAAGCAGACACTTCACTTGCTCTTGTTCCTCTTGGAGAACAACAGCCTGCTAGTCCTGTGAATCACCAGAATGCCATTGTTCCTTTTGATATGTTTTCTAATGGAAACACTGCACCTACATCTGTCAATACTCAACTAAGCCAGCCAACTAATATTTCTGGTCAAACTAGTCCGTTTGCTCCCCAATTTCAACAACAGCAGACTTTCATATCTCAAGGTGGATTTTACGCCAATGGAAATATGCCAAATGCTGGGCCACCTCAGTATGAGCAATCACTCCACTCACAAAGTACTGGTCCTGCCTGGAATGGTCAGGTTGCACAGCAGCAACAGCCACCTTCGCCTGTTTATGGTGCACTTAATGTTTCTTTATTGGATTCAAACATAATCATGTTTGGCAGAAATCTTTCACAATTACATTCTCTTCTAATTTAGAAAATTGCTTTTAAGTTGCTACAAGGAAAATTTGCAATTCTTTAATGTTTTTCTTTCCCAACTGACTGGCAGGGAGATGCCAGGCCAATGGAATGAAGAGAATGTAGTTGTTTACATGATTTCTGCACTCATATTCCAGACTATGTTGCATCACTTACATTTTTAGTGTGTTTGAAAGGTACACAAAACAATGGATCATTGCCACCACCTCCGTGGGAAGCTCAACCGACAGATAATGGCAGTCCAGTCACAGGTGCTCAATATACACAGCCACCACAAGTTACTCAGGTTGCAATGATGCATATACAGGGTGCTGCAGATTCTCAGGGGCCTCCAGCAATGGGCAATGGCCACTTCAGTATGTATGTGCAGCCAAATGGGAACAGTCATTTGTCAGCAATCAATAACCATGTTGGTCAGAACAATCACTTGGGCTTGCACACTCAGCATATCCAAGGTGTGGCTGGGCCCTACATGGGTATGATGCCACATCAAATGCAAGCTGGTCCTGTGGCTTCCATGTACCGTCAACAATTGTACGGAAATCAATTTATGGGATATGGCTATGGTCAGCAACAAGGAGTTCCATATATTGAGCAGCAAATGTATGGTCTATCTATTAGAGACAATAATGGTTTGAGAAACTCTAACCAGGTTCCTACTTCATCTTATGTTCCATCTGGGAAGCCTTCCAAGCAAGAGGATAAGTTATTTGGCGACCTTGTTGACATGGCAAAGGTGAAGCCGAAACCCACTCCAGGCAGAGCTGGTAGCATGTAAAACAGACCGGGTTTGCACTTATCGCCCGTTTGCTAACTCATATTCTCATTTCTCTTTAATTTTTCTCATTTTACTTTTATAATCATATATATATTTTTTGGTTTTTGTCATATATTGTTTGTTTGTCTGGGGAATTAGCATTTGATTATGTACATTCGATTTAGAAAATGGAGGAGAAAAAATGGCTAGGCCATCTTTTGGGTTGGCTTGAAGTTTTGTGGCACTTTACATTTGAATTACCCCTCCTTTTTTTAAGTTTTTGGTTGGTTAAAAGAAGGACATAGCAGTCCAATGCCGACTGAATTCTAGAGAACGGAATGTGTTACCTTGATGGCATCGAATATTAAAGTTTTAGTAGTTAGTTGTTATGATGGTTGCAGAAACGAATAGGGAAGCTTAATCGGTCTCATAAGGTAAAGTTGTGGAGGGGGTTCGTGTTTTCGCTGACTATATTTTTCAAAACATGAAGAGGACAGCATTTTACGTTTTGCTAGGAAGTGCTAGTGGCTGTAATTGAAATATTCTCTGATTGTTACTCTGATGCTCGATTGACTTTTGATTGTCTTTTTATTTAGCTAGTAGAATATGAATTTAACTTTGAATACTGTAGATTATTTTCTGTTCCATTTTGTTGATAATAATGCCAGTAAAATGATGTGAGCGTATTGCCCAAGGATTGAATGATAATGTTACTACGGAATGATTCGAGAATCTTCGGTTGTATAAACTAGATTCATGTGATGCAGTTAAATTGAGTAAACCACAAATCCTTCCTCCATGTGTCAATTACTTTCTACTTAAATAGGTTTTTAATGTATTCAGATTATTTTGTAAAAGATTATCCTCAAGTTTTGGACGGAGTGAAAAATGATAAACTTGATTAATTTTAACGTCTATTTAGTTATTTGAGAAGCATGTGTATTCTAAGCAGAAAAAATAGTCTTAAAGCATGCGTCTTATTTGCGTTTAAATTACATGTAATGTGATTAGCATAGGAAGAAAGGAATCAGTTCTTTTTTAATTTTTTATTTGTTTGGCTAATTAAAGATGACTCAAGACTCCTACCAAAGAGGAGCAAGAGAAGATACAAGGATGGCCTATAGGAGGCGTGTGGTAGCGGGTTGAAATTTATGTTCCGTGGAATACTATTCGTGGGAATATTATTGCCAGGTATAATATTTTTAGATAGTTTGGTAAAAAGATTAAACTTCCAAGAATGTTATAAAATATACTTGGGAATTGACATTTCTGTGTTTGGTTGTCATTAATATTTTCAGGAATGTTGTACAATTTTTCCAAGATACTCCTAATGATTTTAATACCAAAAATAATAATTTCAACTCGAAAATTAGCTATTTTAACTAAAAACTAATTTTTTTACTCAAAAATTAACTGTCCTATTGAAAAATTAACAATTTAAATCCACCATTAACTATTCAAATTAAAAATTAACTATTTAACACAACAATTAACCATTTTAACTCAAAAATTAACTATTGCAACTAAAAATTAGCAACTTTAACTTGCAGTTAACTGTTTAAACTAAACTATAACCATTTTTACATAAAAATTAACAATTTTAACTATAAATTAACTATCTTAACTCAAAAATTAACTATTCTAATTACAAACTAATTATTTTAGCTCAGAAGTTAACTATTGTAACTAGAAATTAACAATTTCAACTAAAGAATTAACAATTTTAACTAAAAATTAACTATTTTAACTTGAAATTAACAATTTTAACTCAAAAACTTACTATTTGAATAAAAAATTAACTGTTTTAGCACAAAAATTAATAATTTGAACTCAAAAAATACCAATTTTAACTAAAAATCAACAATTTTAACTACAAAATTAACTATTCAAATTAAAACATAACAATTTTAACTCAAAATTAACAATGCTAAATGTATGAATACCAATTTAAACACATATTCCATATAAATGTCAAATCTATTACTAAAGTCAAACTCACTATAAGAGCTATCAATTTATACAAAACGTTTTGATTCAATTCCCATAATTATTCTAAAATAAGAAACTATGACTTATCAAGTACATCCAAAACCAAGTCTAGCCTATCTTCCGGAGCCAGTGTATAAAAGTAGTCGGTCAGATATTTATCCTTCGTAATGATTCTGCCAGCTCTAATCCTCTGTTGATTTGACAAGCCGTCAATCTCCTTCATTAGCGTAGTTATGTTCATTCTTCTTTCAGCTCCCTCCTTCTCATGCTTGAAACAAGAAATAAGTTCAAGAATGTTATAAGACGATTTCTCATAAACATGCGCGATCTTGGCTATTATTTCATTCAGTGCATCCATGGCATCGGAGCCTTTGTTTCCTCTCTTTCTTTTGTTCTTTTCTTGGGTAGAAGAAGAACTCATAGCACCTGGAGCTATGGATTCACTTTCGGGAGCCTATAATTTCAATTAACTCAACTTAGTCACCAACAAACACTGATTTTTGTATGGCTTGTAATTGTGATATGTTTTTGTTCAATGCTAATTGCAGTAGAGAGAAAGGACAATTATGACATATCCAACTAAAAAGCAATAACTGCATCATGAAGCAATACCAGTAAAATCACTTATCTTAATAATAGCTACAAAAAGCAAGCTCAGAGATCCTTACTTATCTGGAAAATTGGACATTTATGTGTAACATATTTTAAAAGAGACATCAACAAACTTCTTGCCAAGAAAAAGAGAACATAACACATCCCATACCCTTGATATGCCTAAGAAATAGAACAATAGCAGCAGTTGCCACTGGCTACATAACTACACACAGCAACACAGCAACACATCATCATGCAAGGTTCCCAAGAAAAAAAAAAGTGCCAGTACCCAGCACTCGCCAATCAATCATAACATAACCAAAGTCAACGACATCATTAGCATCATTTCGCAACAAAACAACATCAACCAATCCACATTAGTAAATTTCACAACCCAAACTCAAAGAATACACTACTCTCTCTGTTTCACTCCATTAGCCAAAAGAAAAAATAGGACATACCAAAATGTTAGTTCAACAATTACACATCCACCTTTATAAAAGAGCATAATAGAAAATAAACTTCAATAAGTAGCAGCATACAAATGATTGGATAGAGAAAGAAATCATGTTTACCTCATTATTAGTATCATGTTCTGCTTCTATTTCATCCACATTAAAATCTAGGCTTTCATTCACAAGCATGTTATTCAATTGTGTTTCTAGTTCAGCCTCCAAAGCAACAACAGCTCCAGCCGGATTTCTAGCATTGGCTCCTTGAGCCCGATCTTTCCCAAAAACTATTCCCAACTCTTCAAAATGAGGAAAGGGCTTGTTGTAAAGACAGCAGCATTGGGATGTGACTAAAATTAAAATCAAAACAAGCAAACTATTAGTCATAAGAAACAGAAATCAGTATATCTATACTCATGAAAGTTTAAATTTTACCTTCACCCATTCCTTGTAAATTCCTTTCTTCACTACAATCATTTTTTCCTTATCATTCCAACCAAAACCACTAGCGGCAGGGCCCATCATCTCAACAATGGCAAAGTAGTGCTTTTTCAACATCTTCACCCTAAATTCGATATGTGGATTAGCTTTAAGACCACATCCAGGAAGCTTTTCATTGATCAATTTCTCTAAGTGCTTTGTATAACCAGGTTTGAATGTTCCATTTTCACACTTCCATGAAGTAGCAGCAAGCTTAACCAAACATTCAACTAACTTCGCATCTTCTTAAGGTATCCACTGATGCTTAGTTTGTTTTGCATTTGGTTGTGAACTCTCCTCCATCATGCTTTCAATTTAATTATATAATACATTATAAAAGAAGTTAGAAATAAATAATGTTGATGCTAAGTAATTCTTGCTACCAGAGCATAAAACAATATTAAAGCTTGCATAAAGCAATAAAAGCAAAATACAGCAAGTTACAACATAACAAAAATTCAAATAGGTTCAAATTAAAAAAGTCATATAAGTTCAAATTACACTAAAATTAAAAAGACATTAAATGAAGACAATCTTCAAGCACGATGTCCTCTCCTCCATTTGTGCCACATATCTTGGGCAAGCTCATTTCTCCATCTACCCTAAGCATCACTTGTCTTAATATGGTGAATTGTTTCACCATCCAATTCATTTGCCATATATTGACCTTCCATCTCATTGTCTGGATCAATGGACATTACCCTTCGAATGTGGTTGTGCAGAAGACAACAAGCAGTTATGATTCTTCCTTGTGTTTGAACAGGGTAAAAAGATCTCTTAAAATTGCCCATCTTGCTTTCAATAATCCAAATGTTCTTTCTACAACATTCCTAGCCTGTGAATGTTTCATATTAAAAAATTCTTGAGGTGTAGTAGGTTGATTTCCAAGATTGAAAAGACTCAAATGATATCTCTGCCCTCTATAAGGTGCAAGAAATCCCTCACAATTAATGTGTCCAGCAGCACACAAGTAGTAGTAACCTAACAAATGTGACAAAAAAAAATAGTGTAAATGAATGAAAATATAAATGGTTACTTTAATAACACACCAAAGCTCTATTAAATACCTTGTGGAACTCCAAAGCCATTAGTACGAGATAATGCATCTCGTAATACCCTAGAATCAGTAGCTGAACCCTCCCATCCTACCAATATGTAGATAAATTGCATGTCAGGAGCAACAACTCCAAGCACATTAGTTGTTAAGTCACCTTTTCTATTTTGGTACCTAGGCTTATCAGCCTCAACAACGTTCACTTTGATATGTGTACCATCTAAGGCTCTTAAGCAATTCTAAAACCCAAAGAAAATATAGATTAATTTACTAATTCCTTACCCATGTCATGCACATCAAACGAAAAACATTAATAACTAATTATCTTAAACCATTTCCACCTTTCATTTGTGCTATTCTCACTAATTGGTTGAGCTCGCTTCAACAAATGGCTATGACATCTCAAAACAGCCAACAAAACTTCATTGAATCGCCTACTAACTGTTTCTTCTGATCTCATAAACTATCTTTTCACTACTTTAAATTTAACATAATGTGCTATGATATGTAAAAACATAGTAACCATTTCCTCTACACCCATGTACTTACTTGGTTCTAATTTCTCGACTCGCATAAGCATGGCACACAACACATGAAACGCATGTTTGTCCATTCTTGTATCCAACACATGAAACGCATGTCTTTCCATTCTTGTATTTTCAATGCATGCTAAGTCACTAGAGAAAACAATTCTTTCAACATTTATCTCCCTCACTAATTGTCTACTATGATAATCCCACAACTTTCTTCTCTTAGTTTTCTTCTTTAATTGCTCTAAAAGCAATGCAGACCAAACCAGTAGTCAAATAACTATAACATTATTTATAAACTCCAAATGCATAATCAAGACTGTAATAATTTCCATCTTTCGGTCATACTCATCACTTAGATCCATGCTGTGAGAGCAGTAAAAAAAATATATATATCTTAGAATTCATATAGAATAGCATCTTTATGGAAATAGTAACAATGACATGCATCCAAAGCTTGTAAACAAATCTAGTTCAAAATAAAAACATTGACTAACTAAAAACAATGGCTAACTATAGCAATGTACATATAAGAGTGATATAAGAAGCAATGTAAAAATACACATATAAGAAGCCCATTCCAGAACCAATGTGCAAGAATCCACAAGGGGTAGAGTGAACTCAGTTCCCAAACAATGGCTACAGACATTATAAAAAGAACAACAGTAAACTGAGGCACTAATTACCACCAGAAGCACCAAACAAAGATTTAGAAAATGAACCGTCAAATTCTACATCAGATTTTGCATTTATCAAGAACTGTTTCCAACATTTGGTGCCATCATTTAGAACACAATGCACATAAAATAAAAAACTAACAACAAGATGAAGTAGAAAATAAATTTTTAAAAAAAAGCCACAAAAGCCTAATTCCAACAAAATGAAGGAAAGCCTTTTTCATTCCTCAAACAAAAAAAAACAAAAAAAATAAATAAATAAAATATACACACAAACACATGAACAACACAGAAAAAATCAGAACCCAGACATCAATGCATTTCAACAATGGCTAAATAAAAACTTTAGCTCACTGAGCAAATTCAAGCATACTATAGCAGTTTATGTGATAAAATTAGTTTAATCCATGTTAGTAAGAGATTATGTTCTTAGATTTTAATCAAAACACAACAAGCAGTAGCAAAATCACCAAGTTGAAAAATGAAAATGAATAATAATCTAAACCCAAAATCACCAAGTTGAAGAGCAATGTTAAACTAAATGAGAAAAGGTGGAATCAAGAGGTGCTCTCGTGGTGGGAGGCGATGAGAGTGGCGACTAATTGATGGTGGCAGTGATCCATGCGATGGCGGTGGTGATCTATGCAATGGCAGTGATCTCGTGGCGATCTCATGGCGGCTAGCGAATAGCAAACTGAAAACAGAGAGGGGATCAGAGAGGAACACAAGAGGAACAAAGGGAAGCATACCTTGGGTCCATCCGTCTGATGGTGGCGATCTCACAGCAGTGGCGATGACAATCTCGCGGCGGCGGCGGCGGAAATCTTGCGGTAGCGGCATCAAGCTAGGTTGAAAGCAAGGTAGGCACGAAACAAAGGAGTGCTTCTCTCTTTCTCTCTTCACGATGGATTGGGGATAATGAGAGGGCTAAATTTGGAATTTTACATGGTGTGAGTGTATTCCCTTGGCATGGTAATAAAATATTCCCACCCAGTAGATGGGTTTGGTTTTGGGTAATTTTTCATTCCCGGATTAATAACTTGCCTGGGAATATTTTAACATACTGGCTACCAAACATGAGAAAGTTGCAATCCCATGTCCAGATTCTTAGGAATATTAAAAAATGCAGGCTGCCACACGTACCCATAACAGAAGCCAAGAATCCCACGGGGACCTCTAACAAAAATTAAAACCATGAAATGCACCTACACTAGAAGACTAGACAACACGCCAAGCAAGAAGAAATATGACTCGCCACTTGAGCGACCAAAAACCTCAGTGCATCGTACAATCTACACGAACCAAAATAAAAGGTGAGAAAGACATTACTAGGACCTTAGTCCTGCAATTCATTTCTCGACAAAATGGAAGATTATTACACTTGCAATTAAATCCATGAATAATAATAATATAATAACGGGTTCACAGTAAATTCTGTATTGATAACATATTAACCATTCAAAGTATAATTGAGAGTTAAAAATATATAAATATTATAAAATTACTTGCTAAAATTTTGTTACATGTAAGATTCACTGTAAATTTGAGTTCATATTAACATTTTTTTTCAAATACACAAGCATATTTTTTATGGTAATGGCTTCTTTTAAAAACCAAAATGCTATTCCAACACCCAAAGGTGGGTGTCCAATTGGGACATCCATTCCATCATCATTGGATGTGATGGTGGCCCCAATTTTCTCCACTTATCCATCACATCCAATAGTGATAGAGTGGGTGTCCTAATTAGGCACCCACTTTTGGATGTTAGAATAGCAATGCCCTTTAAAAACCCTTTGGATCCTCAACGACCAATGCTCTAATTTGAGCAAAGGAGCACCTTTGCATAAGTGGTATTGTTTGGCTCCAAACTCTCAATCCAACATCTCATGGAAGAGCTCAAGGGCTTCCTTGTCTATATTCCCCTTGCAAAAGCTGTTAAGTGTGAATCACCAACCTCAAACTCTCTAGTTTTATAATAAATCAACTAAGCTTTCATTTAAAATTGATTTCACTTTAAATCCAACCTCTGTAGCTTGGGTTATGCATGTCTAAAACTTTCTGCTGAAAAATTTGTGTTTTGCAACTGGTATGACCTCATAAATTCAGAACTCATGTTCTTAGCTCCTATTCATATGAAATTAAGTTCATTTTAACTTGAATTTTCTATGAAAATAGCTTCACTCTCTGATTTATGCTCTAGTTCAAACTGATGTGTGAAACCGGAAACAGTTCTACTTTAGATTGTATGGTTCTGCAAATTTGAGGAAACTCATTCACGAAAGTTCATCTTGATCCGAGTCATTCGAGTTGGAATCTGCATACTTCAAGCTCTCAAACTAGATTTATCTTATCTCAATCAAACTTCTAGAACTCAAGATTTAACGGGTGCAATTTTGTTGTTGCACTTTTAGGTTTATGCAAAATCTGAACTTACTAATTTTTCATATCTAATATAAAAGGGATGGGTTTGAAAGTTTGAGTGTATTTAGTCTCGTGATGCAAATTCGAAACATGTGATGCAATGTTCTGTCACCGAATAATAATTTAATATATGAGAAAAATAGTTTGTGATGGAAAATTGTCACAATCTTCATCGCAAACTACGGCACCAAAATTTCCTGTCAAACATTGTGCATGATAGAATATTGTAAATGCTATTGATGCAGGTCTTGATTATGTTAAGTGTTTTGATTAGGATTCAATTCAAGCAATGCAAATGATAGAGACTGCATCCAAAGCTTAATGGTCTGATTTCTTTGGACTTGGGATTCTCTTGTAAGATATTTTCTCTTAATAAGTTTGGCCACTATGTTTAATAAGTTTTTGTTTTAAATTTCAAAGTTAATTTTTAACTAAGTTCTTTTTGAAATATATATAATGGTTTTGATTCCAAAGAAATTTTTGATGAAAGAATGATTTAATTATTTTTAATGACGAGTTTAATTTGATCTTGGATAATCATATGTTTGAGTTGAAAAGAAATTTTTGTTAAGATGTTTAAAAGTGTTATGAAGGAGAAAGAATGACTTAAACTATGTACTATCTTTAATTTTTCAGATTCTAGAACTTGTGTAATGGATTACCATATCATGTGATAGATTACCATGCTCTTTATTGTGTCAAAATTTGAATTTTGAACTGTATGATGGATTATGCAATCATTGTAATCAATTACCAGACTTTTGATTGTTACTAGAATTCAAAATTAAAACTATGTAATTGATTACCAAGCCTTGTAATCGATTACTATAGGTGGAGATGTGCACGAGAAGGGGGGTTGAATCATGCATTAATCCTTTTTTTGTTTTCTGAAGCATATGAAAAGTATTACTACCAAGTATAAAACTTAAAGTGTAGCGGAAGCAAAGTTAGTGGCTTTAGAAAGTTACTTTCTGATCCTTGTTAATTAAAACACTTAGTATTTAAAGACATAGCATAAAAGATGCATGATAGAGATAAACCGATTGATAAGATAAATAACCAACAAAGGAAAATAAAAGAGATTAAGGTAAGAGAGAAAGAACACAAATGATTCTATACTGGTTTGGCCAACATGCCTACATCCAGTACTCAACAACTGTTGAGGTTCCACTATAACAACAATTTTATCACCTTGAGAAAGTAAGAATGGATAGTATTTTCATTAGCCTTCCCAAACTATCATCTAAGGATTTCAGAGATCACCTGTAACCAAGGATTTACAGTAGTTATGTACTAGCCTCCCTAAGCTAACATGAGTAGTCTTGACTCTGGTCTCTCCAAGCCAACCCATGACTAACAGGTAACTCCTTCAGCACGTTATTAGTATTCTTTCCCCAGCCTCTCTAGGCTGCAAGTTGTATTGACACTGGCCTCTCCAAGCAGAATTGAGTAGTCTTGACTCCGGCCTCTCTAAGCCTAATATGAGTATTCTGTTCCAGGCCTTTCCAAGTCTCAAGTAGTCTGTTCTTGGCCTCTCCAAGTCTCAAGTAGTCTTTTCTCAGCCTTTCCAAACTATAAGTAGTCTTTGACTAGCCTTTTCAAGCTAAACTGTGATGAGTAAGTCCATCTTCCTATCGCGTTGCAAGTAGTTTTATGTAATATCCCGAATTTTGGTGGTTATGTAAAATGACCAAAATACCATGTTTCTTGAGGTGTCAGGACACCAATCGAGGACACCAATCCGGGCTATCCTCAAGAGGTTAATTCGACGATTTAAGAGAAATGTGTTTTTGATGACAATGAAATATAAAATAATTTTACTTATTAATCTTGGGTTAGAATAATTAATTGAGGATAAATTATATAAGAAAATCTAAAATTTGCATATTTTATACCCAAACTTCTTTTACATTCATTTCCTTTGAACACGAATAAAAATAATTGCCTAGAAGATGTAAGTTTAAAGTTGTATGCATTATAAAAAATAATAATAATATTATTAAGTTAACTTAATGGAATGAACAAATATACTATTCGTTTGAATATCGATTAAATTTTATTTATCCTTTTTTATATATGTAATGCTTGATTGTATTATTTTGAGACAGAAATAATTCAAAGCTCTAAAATACCATAAAAAGAAGAAGAATATTGTTAACAAGCTAATCACACAAAACACAAAATTTATTCACAACATTATAAGGATGCCATGTGTACACATTGGTGAGTACAAAGAACATCTTGGATTATATAAACACACATTTTACGAAATTATCGATATATACACACGATTATTTATAATACAAATTTGTTGCCTTTTTCGTTTGTTATGTGTTGATACGTATACTATTACATTTCCATTGTTAGTGGTTAACTGTTATACATATTCATTGTAGGGCATGCTTTGGCGTGTGTGTGATTATAATGATTATTGCATATTTGTTTTGCTCAGTACTAGCATATTGACATATATTTTCTTATATTTATGGCTGCAATTGTTGATTAATAAATCTTTTCACTTCAGACACTAAAACCAGTTATTGTCTCTAATTCCTTACCAAGTTACACAAAAACAATTATGATGAGCAGTAACATTTTAAAAAAAAAAAGAACTGAAGACAACAATTTGTGGTAATCAACTTTATTAAAAAAAACAACAACAAAAAGAGAAGGAAGGGGACACGGCATTCATCTCCATTCCCTGTACTCCCTGCAATGAAGATGGGCTCTATGCTTAGCCAAGGGAATATTCAGCAACTGCAGAAACATGGGAGACAAGTTAGCATAGGTTCTTCCCCATTCCATGAATAGCATGGGATCAAAAATTGATTATCAAAACAGAGCAGCGGAGCATCAGTATTTGAAGAGGGTACGAGCCCACCTAGGAAGAACTAACCTCACATCCATCTTCATCATCTATCACAAAGGAAAAACCTGAAACTTTAGCCTCCACCCTCTCATCATTACACTTTCAATTTCTGTTGCTATCATCAAGAAAAAGGAGAGAGTTGTCTGCTTCCAAGACTCTTAAGAGAGACCAAAGCAAAACCATAGCAATTTAGAGATCAAAACACAAAGAGAAGTTCATTCCTCGGTACCAATATTTCACTCACTTGCCAAAATACATTTTAGAGCCCGAAAACTATCTTTGCAAAAATAGAGAAAAAGCAAAATCAAGCAGAGATAGACACAGGTAATACATTAGTGAATATGAATCCATTTTTAAGGGTTTCATCATTTCCCCTGTAATCTATTCCTCTTCATGCATACAAACAAACCAACCCATTTCATCACCTATACTAAAACAAATGAAACCATAACAAACACAGACCTAACAGATCATCAAAGCAACCAAATCTTTTACCAGCATCAGATAAACAATCACCCACATTCAAACCATGAATGTAATTCCTTTAATAGCCACATTGGAGATTCATCTATCCCATCCCATACAAATTTCAATCCCAAAACCAAGACCAAACATGGATCTAAGCCTTTCCAACAGAAAAAAAGGGGAAATAGAAACAAAAGGAAAGGCTGAGAAGGATCATCGCCTTGTGTAATTCTACTTATGGCCACAGCTTAGAGCATCCACGAACCAGGAACTTCCATCGTGCTTCCCCTCTGCCTCCGCCACCCTCACCACCATTGGGCCAACACCCTCTGTTGCCGCCATGCATAAATCGCGGCTGAGAAGGCCCATTATGGCAACCTCCACCTGCATCGTCAACCCATACAAACAACCCAGGACATCAAACATAAAAACAACACAAATCACACCTCAGATTCAAGGGGCACAATGAAACACACCTATACAAAACCAGGTCCTAGTTTTTCAAAACAAGAGGAATCCATGGTTGAAAGGAGAAGAATAGAACCTGATATGAGGGAGGCCGCAGCGGCTGTTGCCGCCATTAGACTTAGAGACAGCCCCCCCACCGCGCGCTGAACCAGAGAGCACCTCCACCGCGCGTTTGATAGGTCCTCGCCGTGTGCCTCCCATCGCGGTGGTGGTCGACCCCTTTGAGACCCCTGTGTTTCTCTCTCTCGCAGTGGGTGTACGTGTGTGTGTTGATTTCTTCCCAGAAGCCGTGGTGAAGCTCTCCACCCCTTCCTTACAGCCACGAACCACCCTTTTTTGTCCTTCACCGTCACAAGCCACCACCAGGGTGCGCTACCGTTGTCGCGATTTGCCTCACCATGCCCCAATCTCCCTTCTTCGTGGCGTTGCGATCTCCTTCACATGAGCTCCCTCTCTTCTCCGCCTTTTCCTTTCTCGCGTTCCCCTTCTATCTGCCTTCATCTCTTTCTTTAGGTGTGTGAGTGTGTGTGATGGTGTGTTTGAGAGAAAGAAACCGTGTGTGTACATGTGTGGGTGAGGGAGTGAGAGATTAGTGGTAAGTGTGAGAGAAAGAAGAAGCCAGGTCAGCTAGTATTGTGTGGGATTTTTATTTTATTCACTATTGATCTCTTTTTACTAACCCACGCTCCAGAGACCCATTCCCCGTTACTCCCCTCACTTTCAATCTAGTTCTTTTCTTTTGTTTTATATGGGCGTGTGCGTGACATTCAAGAAAAAGAGTTTGAACTATTTTAATAAATAAATAAACTAGTGGGAATATTTGAGCCTTCCTAGTTAAAATTCTTTTCTGAGTAAACAATAACTCGTTAATGCAGATTTTAGTTGGATGCTTAAACAAAAAGGAGTAGCCTTGGGTCATCATTCCTGGCCTTCATTTTTTTTTTTTGGTTTCAAGATTAGGGACATTTGAGTTAAATTCTTTTTTTTTTCGTTGAAAGCTAAGATTCAATAATAATAATAATAAATAAATAAATAAATAAAGTAAATAAGATAAATAAAAACAAAACAAGCAAGATAAAAAAAATACGTGAATGTTTATTTAATTTTTAGGCTCAATTCAGCTTTTAATAATTTTCATTATTTATTCCGTACCTATCTGAACCTTTGATTAATCTTGCATTGTTGTCCATTATGTGTATTTAATTGTGGTAACAACCTTGTTGTACTATGTTGATATATTTTAATTGTAGTATTCTGTTTTTCTATTAGGCATATACTTATGTATTCTAGACTGCACATATTAATCTAACATTATTTCATGTAAGTATGTGTAAATCTTATAATTAGCAAGGTCATAATAAACTTTCAAAATAAATAGCATGTGATTATTAATAAATATTAAATGCTATGTGAAATAATGCATGTATAAACCTATTACTGCTTTATATTTTTATAAACTCATTTATGACATGATGTTGCAATTTATCACATTGTGTAACAGGTGAGAGATATTATTGCTAGTATAATTATAATATTATTATAGGTCTACATGTACTCTACAATGCCGGTGCAAAGTCCTTCCTGTTGATACTTTATATTTTTGGTTAATAGGTTGATGGTCTTAATTCATTCTCAAAGAAAATAAAATCTATCAACCAACAAATATTTTGAGAACGACATGGCTTTGAGTTCCTAATTGCACCAGGAGATATGTTGGCGTAGTTAACAGCTATCAAGCCAAAATTAATTTTTCCTAAAATTTTGCTCTCCTTTTATTATTGTTATTATTATAATTTGATTCTTCTTTCCTTAATTTTATTTTATTCTCATTTCTTTGGAGAATGAATTATTACGATGTTGAGTAGTAAGACATGTATATGTTAAGTGATGATCTCTAGTGTACTGTGCATATCCTATTGAGCACAACATATGTATTAGCTGAGTCCGATCCTTGAATTCCGGCATACTGGATAGGAGCATGTTATTGTTATAAACTATTGGTTGATGACATACTTGTGAATATATATTTCATGATTTCATGTTCATGTTTTCATATCTAAATGACGTGCTAAGATTAAAGGTGACATAAGACATATGAAAATGATCCTCTAGACACCCCGAAGTAAAGATTATGAGAGGTGATCCAAATAGGAAGTGATCATTTGGACTCCCCGAATTAAAGGTCATGAAAGGTGATCCTAATACCCTCTATCCCATACCCAAAGAGTCGGGAATCTAACTTATCAAAAGGGATAAGATTACGCTAGTGACGACTAGTGAGGTATGAGCTCATAACCTAGAAATCTCGAGAAAAGAGAGAATATAGGGCGGCCCCTAAGAAAAAGAGAATAAGAAGTGTGAACACCCGATTTTGTTCAATCTTTTTAACAATAAAATCCAACAATCTGCATTTAATTTACCTTTTTTTATTTATAGTTTCATTTCTTGTTTATTAAAAAAATATAAAATAAAATAAAATAAAATAATAAAAAATGAAAAACTGGAAGAAGAGTTCACGGACTCTTGTCTTCTCTTTTCCCCCACCCTCGAGACGTGCATGTGAGGCAATAGTAACTTTGGAATGAGAGAAAGCAGTAAAAATTAAAATGGACACCATGATGGTGTTTTGAAAACGTCGATCTCTCTTTCGGTGGAGTTGGGGGGAATTGGAAGAAACACATAATACATATTGACGGATTATCAAATACAGAGGGGAGGGAGAAATGCAAAAAGAAATCTGAAAAGGAAAGCCTCAAGTATAGAAGCAGATACCAGCAATACAATCCAATAGCAAGGTAATGGCAACAACATCAGTATCATCATCATAAAATTAACCAAAAAAAAAGGGGGTAAAATTAGGCCGAAGGCCACGGCGGTGCTCCTCCCCTGCCACCAGCCGCGGCCTCCCATGACTTCATCATCATCATCCACAACTTTCCCTTCTAGCCTCAAAACACCATCATCATCATCACCAGTCGCCACCCCACGAAGCCGCCGTGACCATCATCCATCACCACTCCACCCCCCTCAACCGACCGCCATCATCTAGCTCTTCTCTTCCCCTCTCTCCGCGGACACATCAATCACTACCATCATCTTGAGTCTCCTAAACATTTCAGTTTCAAATCACAATCCAATCTGATTTCCTTTTCTTTCAATAACCAAAAAAAAAGGAAAACACAGACTAAACAAAAGAGAAGGAAAGGAAAGAAGCAGAAAATAGGAGGAACCACCATGATCTTAGTCGTGCGAGACCCCTGCAGCGCAGGTCTGAAGCTTCTTCATGCGACGGCCCCCCCTCTACGAGCGTCACGCTCCATGGCCACTGAGCCACCACCTCAGCGTTACTTCATCCTCTTCATCCCGAGCCTCCACCGCGGCTCTCCCCCTTTTCGCCATGTCCTCCACCGTGTGCAAGAGCCCACCTCCACCCCGAACCACCGCACCGAAAAACACCACTGCTGTGGAGCCATAGCCACAAACTAATGCGCCGTCGCCATCATGCGCTTCATCGGTGGCCGTTTTCTTCTTCTCTTCGCGGCCACCGTTTTCTTCCGTCGAGACCCGTGACCTCTTCCTCCCTCTTCCCTGATCTTGCCACCGACACCCATAACATCGCGAGATCGCTTCATCCTTAACCACCGCAAGCCACCAACAACGACCCCCCATGGCCCAGACCAAAAACCACCGCCAGCCTCCCCTCCCATCTCTGCTTCTTTCCTCGACGAAGAACCCCTTGCCGTGTCGCCGTCCGCCGCGCCGCATCAGAGCCGCTGCGGTTTCTTTCCCTCTCCCTCTTGCTCTGTTTCTCTCAGCCCCTCACTCTCTCTTCTCTTTCACTAGGTCTCGTCCTTTCTTTCCTTTTGACTATGTTTTCTTTTCCTTTTGTTATCGGGTATATGAGGTCAGTGAGTGAGAGAGAGACTTTTTCTTGGTTTTTTTTATGTTAATATATGTATGTTGGTCCGTCAATGAGAGAGAGTTTTTTTTTTATGTTATTTTATCTAAGCGTTTGTGTGTGTGTGTGTGTGTGTGCAAGGGTGAGAAAAAGAATACCGTGTGCGGCAGTGAGTATGAGAGAGAGAGATTTTCTTTTTTTTAATTTATGTGTGTGTCTCGTGAGTGAGTATGAGAGAGAAATGAATTCTTTTTTTTTTTTATGTTTAGGTGCTTTTATGTTGTATTAATAAAAAATAAAATTAAGTTAAGTTAAATTTCGTTCGTATATTTTTAGCTAATTGTTATTCCTTTTTAAGTAAATTTTGAACTTGCTTGTGTTGTGTGGTTAGCGTTTACCTCAATTTTAATTCTTGAATTTATTTGCGGGGTTTGGGTTTGGTTTTGATCTAAAATAAACAAAAGGGGTTTTTATTTGATTCAAATTTTTTTTTTTGTAATGTGTTCTCTCTTTTTTTTATTTGAAGGAAATTAAATGAATTAGTTATAAAAAAAACGAAATAAAAGAAAGAATGACTTAATATTTACTTGATTTGTGGGTGTTTTAGTGCTAGTGTTGCTTAGTTTTAATTAAAAAAGAAGGTAAATAGGGCCCTTTTTTTATTTTAGTTTTTTTTATGTTCAGTTTAATTGCATGTTTATATTTATGTGTTAATTTCATTCCTATTTAGTTTAACTACTTTATGTTTATATTTTGCTTTAATTAAATGCATAGTTATATTTATTCTGTTTTAATTTAATTGTTTTATATGCTCATGTGTTTTACTCGAATTGGTTATGTATTTGTGTTTATGGTTTTATTTTCATTTTTAGTTTAATTATTTTTATTTTATGTGTTTTGTTTAAATTGTGTAATTTTACTTTGTTCAACTTAATTATTTGATATATTTATGTGTTATGCTTAATTTATTTATGTTCGTGGTTATGATTTGATTTCTAGTTTAATTGTTCTATGTTTATGTTTTTTAGTTTAATTGTTTTATATTTTATATGTCTTATTTAAACTAATTGGGTTTGTGTTTATAAATAAATCTTACTTTTTTAGTGCAATTATCTTACATTATATATATATATATATATATATATATATTTTACTCAAATTAATTGTTTTATTGCATGAATTAACTTTGTTAGTTCCTGTTAATGTTAGAATTTTGTCTAAAAACTAAATAGGACCTTTTTGTTTTTTTGTTGAATTAAATCATTGGCTTTATTTGTCTAGAATTTGAGTTTAAGTTTTCGTTAGTAATTGCTCTCTTGAATTTCTGAGTTATTTGTTTGAGTTCAGTTTAGTTTGGACATGGTTTTTTTTTATACATTTTAAATTCAAAAATAAATATTTAGATATTTTGCTTTTTCAAAAAAAATTAAAAAAATAAAATTACTTAGTTAATTGGTTTTTAATAAATTGAATTAACTGAGCCGTGACGGCTTGTTAATCACACGTCCTGGAATATTTTAGCTGCGACAGCTTAATATTCTAAAATTCTCTTTCAAAATTAACTTTTCACCACTTAATTTATTTGTAAATAATTTTCCTAATATTTTCCTATGCTATTTATGTATTTTGTTTTATTTATAAGTTTCTTTTTCCAAATAATTTTATTTCAAAATATTTTATTTAACTTTTGTTATTGTAGATAAAGAGTTAATTTAGCCGTGACGGCTTGTTAACTCGATATTTCGAACATTTGAGCTGACAGCTTAATGATTCGAAAATTTCCTTAAAAGTGTTTGTTCTCTTTTATATTTGTTTCTATTGATTTATAAAAATACATAAAAAATAATTTTCTTCTTTTTCTCTTATTTGTAAATATTTATAATTTATATATTTATTTTCAATTTAAATTTGCTCATTTATTTAGTAAATTTCTTATTCAAATAAAAATGTTAATTTAGCCGTGACGGCTTGTTAACTTAGTAAATTGGAATGCCTGAGCTGTGACAGTTTGGTAATCTCAAACTTTTCTTTAAAAAGGATCTCTTTTTTTTTTTTATCTGGCAAATAATTTTTTTAAGGGGTTATTAATTAATTTGTACAACTAATTAAAGGTACCGTCCAAGAACGGGTGTACTAGGGGTGCGTGGGATTAAATTCCTACCCTTCCCTATACATAACCGACTCCCGAACTCAAACTGGTTTCAAAGATCATTGTTTTTAAAGTGGGTTTTTCCAACGTTTTCCCGAATATAAATAAACTTGGTGGCGACTCCATAATTTTCAAACTAAACAAAAATTCTTCTTTTTTCGCCGTCCCCGTCACGATCCCGGTTGCGACAAGAAGTTTAAATCACCTCTAAGAATGATGATCATGATTTTATATCATATGCATTGTTTTATAAATTCTTTGATGTTTTGTATATGATATTGACATGCATTTATGATTAGCTTGTCGTATTCATGACATTAAGAGTCGTGCTAAAAGATACGGGTCTCGGCTAATGGTATTTTATAACTTAATAATTAAACCTTATATATGCTCACTACTTCATAACGAAAACCCGAGGTTTCTGAGGACGTAGATGATGACACCAAGATAGTAGAACACTTTATCGAGATTCTTTGTTAAGATTCTCACTCACTCTATCTTTTCTTTCTATCACGTCTTCAGAGGTTGATGGCGACGTTCGTAATTTACATTGATATGCCCACTTGGCAGATGCACTACGATGCTGCCTATCGGTCATATCACTTCGTGGGTCGTTGTGCCTTTCACCTTTTTGTGTACATAGACCACCCATTTGCACACCTAGTTTCCAGCTTTCGGTTCTCTCCTGCTTCCCCTTTTAGCGATGATCTTGTCGTCGAGCGGGCACGTCCTCGCGAGAAGCAGACTCGCCACACCCAGCCAGCCACTTTTACCATCCGGGGTTTCCCAGAGTATGTGCCCCATTCCCCCACGGATCATTTAGAGATGGATCCATTTGAGGACTCCGCTACCTAGGTGCTATCCGAGGGCTCTTCCCCTACTGTGCCCGTGGATTTTGGTGAGGGCAGTGAGGCCATTGTAGTACAGCCAATGAGAGGAGCTATGCCCGTACGTGGATGAGCCACTCATCCACGCCGAGGTGCCCATGTCCATCCAGCGAGGCGCCTCGCCACACGTGACGAGCCGAGACGTTAACGTTTGCTCTAGGTGCTACAAGGTGGAGTTGTAAGGGGGAGGAAGTGTGTGTCAATTATTTATATTTATCCATATATTACATATTATGGAGTATTGTATTTGTCATAACTCTTGTCAGTAGTGTTATGTTTCTATGTTATGGTGTATATGCGGAACAATTAGTACATGTTTTGATTATATTGTTATACGCTAATATTGTAACTTTGGTTTGCTTTATTCTCTTTCTTTGACATACGGAGTATCAATGTTAATCAATTCGTGTACGCGGCTCATGTTTTGTATTTTCAAAAAAAAAAATTACCCGTATTTTTACTAAAGTGATTTGCAAAAGCTTAAGTTAATGACTGGAATAAAAAAGTAATAACTAATAATTAACTTAAATACGTCCTAGGCGTATTGGGTTAAATATTAGGGTGTTACATTTTACCTTAGTCTCTCCAAGCTATGTTTCTCACTGGTGACTATTGGATTAAGGTTACAAAGGTTACAAGTTTGGGTTGCTATTCAAACTAACCTACACTCAAGTTTCCTTAAAGATGATACATTTAAAGAGATCCTGGGAGAACTTGAATGACTTCCTTCTTCTACTTCTTCAAAATACATAAACTATATATGAATATAAAAGGAAAATTTTCTTTACACTTCAAGGATAAAAACTGATTACATGATAAAGATAAAATTTCCAGGAAGTGGGAGGGGATTTTTGCCGAGTTTCCTCTCTTTTGAATTTTCAAATCTCTCACTCACGTTTTTCAAGCTCAGTATCTCTTTATATAAAGGTCTTTTCTTTTTGACCGTTGCCATAGATCAATTGTTCAAGTGACATTGTTGATCATCAGTTGTGTCTTGAAAGAAACAGTTAGAAGAGAGGTTGACAGAATTGTTACATTTGTTGTAGAAGCCGTTGTAAACATGAGTTTTCTGATCTCCCATCAAAACTACTTTTCTTCTTTCTGAGCGAGCTTTTTGAACTCCTCCTTCATGAAGCTAGGGTCGTTGATCAAAAAGGTAGAAGAGATGACATGCCAGTTTAAAACTGGAATTGACTTGATAATTTGAAATTCAAATTTCAAATTTCCCTCCTTTTCCTGTAGCATTCGTTTCTCCATTCAAAGATAAGGTTTCTGATGAACGCAACCAGTTCCTTGAAGAATATCTGACTTTCTGATCTTCAATCAAATCTTCTTTATGATGATTTCTTTGCGAATCTGATGATTAAAGATTGAGTAACACGTTGTATATGGACATATTCTGATATCTTCATCTTGAGTGTACTTTCTGATATCCCATGTTACTTTCTGAAGTCTCTTTCCTTGGTTTCTTGTAGCGTTTGACTTGATTCCCTCCAGTCCTTAAGCATTTACACGTTCTTTGCATGAGATAATGATCACTTCGTTTTAAACTTAATCTCTTCACACGAGATAAAAAATGCTTGTATATGTGTAGTGAAATTATTCTCGATTCAAGTCCGTTTCTATGCTTTGTTCCATAGGTATTTATACGTGCTTTGCTTGAAATAATATTCACTTTCTATTTGGCTCAATCTCTTCCTATATGATAAATCATGTCTACACATGTGAAATGAAACATTATTTTTGCTGTAAGTTTGTAACATACTGACGGAATTTACTTGTTATACTTTGTTAAGAAACTCAATAGAGACATCAATCGTTCTTCAAAGTATTTTCTTTAAATTGGTTTTGTTATTATTCAAAACTCATGAGTGCAAGAGTTCTGGAGCTAACAATTACCATGTCTAGAAATGTGCGAAAATGCATATTTTGAAGAGAAACAACTTTTAAATAACATTGAAAAAGAGGTTAGAGTGAAGAGATTAAGAAAAAAATCTTAGAACATCAAAGCATGAAAATGGAAGTGATTCATTATCTTAATTGTTCTTATTGATATTAGTGATTCTTTGTTCCTCCTTCAATACAAATTATATTTGACTAATTAATAATATTTGGGTCTTTGCTAGAGTTATTATGCTGCGTTTATAATTTAAATGTATGAAATAAAAAATTTATAGAAGTTCAAATTGTGCTTTGATCATCCAATTCACCGTCTCTTAGGTGATGCTTGCCATGACTAACAAATATTATGTCCCATCACCAATTAACAATTTAATATATTCCAAAAGTCGTCTGTGATACAAACTCCTAATATTTATGATAAACTTTGACGTCAAAATTTCCCACCAATCTCTGTGATGGAATTTGTGATGGAATATATATTCCCATAAATTAAGAGTTTGATCAATAGAAATTTTGTTCTTTGTGAGGGAAAAACAATTCTACTGCAAATTTCCATTGCAATTTGCCCCTTTTTTTTTTCTCTTGTGTTTTCTCTCATCCTATGTTCATATTCAATTGATTAGGTGTCTAATGAAAGCTATCACCCATACGCTATGGGTTTATTCAAATATTTAGTGATAGAGGTGGTTATTTAGGCTTATAATATTATTCTAATATCTAAAAAATGAGTGTCTATTGATACCCCATTTTATAACTATTAGATGTGATAGATGAGTGAGGACTACTATCATATCCAATAGTGATAAAGTGAGTGTCCCAATAGATATATATTTTTTAGGTGTTAAAATAATATTTTTGTTTAGGTTTAATATCACCTGTTTCCAAGATACTTTTGGAATCGTTATAGTTTTAAGAGTTCTTGGGTGGCGTGTTTTCTTATATCTTGTGTTTGCTATCTTTATGGAATTCTAAAATTCTTTAATCAATTCAAGAATTCTTGAAGAGATTGTTGTTTGATCTATAACCGCTTACGTAATGATTCAAATTTCTATTGATGCTCTTCTTTCTCTCTCAATGTTGAATGTCATGAATGGATATTTCTATCTGTGTCCATAATTGATTGAATCTTTTGTTTTTAATTAAGAATTGAGATAAGTTTTTGTTTATAAGATTTATTATTTATTATTGTTATCAGATATACAGATTGTATGATTATATAGTAGTCAATGTGAGATTTTGTATGGCTAAAAGGTAAAAAAATATATTTTAAATTAATGGATTTCATGGTTGATAGGGCATTTGAAAACCCTTGGAATTCAATTCAATCAAGGAATTGAATTGAATTCTATAGTTTGAAAGCAATTTAAGTGAAAGAATTGAATTCCCATAGAAATTGAAATCTAATAAAATTAAGAAATTGAAATCAGATCCAAATGGGTGTGATTTAATGTGAGGTTTGAATCTCAACAAACGAAAATACTAAAATAATCTTACTTGAATATAATGTTTTGTTCCTAATCTATTAATGAATGATAAAATAGTAAAAATAATTAAATTAATTTATTTTTAAACTCATTTCAAATATAAGTATTCAATTCAATTCTTAATAAAATTCAATTCCTAATGGAATTCAATTCAATTTTACCTCATTAGAAGTTTTCAAATGTTGTGTGAATGAAAAGCTAGAAAATAAGTAAAAAAAAGCAGGTGCATAAGATCTCAGCACAAATCAGCATAAAAGAAGAAAAAGGATAAGCTCATAGTAAGATAATAGAGAAGAATAGGTGGGGTGAAGAGCTAGAAATAGAGAGAGGTTCTTGAAGTGGTGAAGAGAAAGGGCATTGAGGACATGAGTGGCTGGGAAACATTGCACTGATGAAGATCAACAAGACTTTGGCCATTGTAGGTCCTTTACTCATCGTATTTGCATTTGTGGGCAGTGGGTCATGGGAAGGTGTGGTGGCTGCCATGGCTGGGTTATTGGCTGCAATTATTAATTGTTTTGAGCAAACAGGCATGATGTTTGATAGACATAGCGTACTGTGGTTGACATATGGGTTGCAGCTTACGAGGTTGAGGACATGGTTTAAGGGTGTGGTTACTAGTTGCTCCAATGGATTGTGAAATGTTGGTACTGGTGAAGAAGAAAAAAACAGTGGGATCTTCATTTCCCTGCCATCGCGTTTTCGGTTCCCATCTCTTATTTCCAAAATTTTAATTGAAAACACTGAAAATGTGGATTTAACGATTTCAAATTTTCACTGATTTTTGAGAATATTTCCTGAAATTGTTTTCAAAAACTTCACACCAAACACATTTTCTCTTCTATTTCCTGTTTTCAGTGAAAATGAAAATAGAAAATGTCGGGCCATTTTTCTTATAGTGTCATGTTCACTATCAATAACTTTATCAGACACCATGAACACTAGAACATTACCCTTGGGCTGTACATACATTTGTTGCCAAAAACTTTATCTTTGAGAAAAACTTCAACCTTAAGGAAACTAGTGGCAACGACGATGGTGCTCCTTAGCTGTTGAAAGATGGGAAAATGACGTTCAAGCTGGGTTTGTGCTTACAACAAAACATCAAGTGGTTGTTGGCATGACTTGAGTTGAAAAGAAACCATGACCTCATTGTGAGGATTTAAGACAAGATTGGCTTCAAGGTGTACATGAATGGCCAAGATAGAAGGTTGAAACTTAATTTGTTAAAAGAAAATGGATGAAAATATGCTTTTAACAGGGATATTATCAAAAAATGGCTTACAAGGTTAACAATGTTACCTACCGAATAAAGTACGGGATGTTTATGAAGTGACAAAAATGTAGAAAGATACTGGGTTTAATTACCATAAATCTTCGGCAATATATATATATATATATATATATATATATATATTCATGTCAAGGTTTTCAAAACTAATTTGATTTAAGACCATTAATGATTCACAAATTTTAAATTGATGTTTACTATTTGATAAATAGATTAAAAATTGATTACAAAATGTGAAGTATGATATTTGATCATTATCTGTTAACTAAATAATATATGTTGACAATGAGCTTATTCATTGTTAGCCAAAGTAAAATTAATTCCCAAATTTCAATGTGCATATATGACAACTAGTCGATTTTATAAAATAAATCTAATGTGACCACAAAGTATCCTCCATACGCACAAGAGAATTAATGAGGTTAATTTGAGTCTCAGATATTTATAGAATTACAAATTAAAAGCACAACTAGATCCACATTCAAATAATACAATACTCAATCACCCAAACAATTACAAGAGAATAGTTGAAACATCTTAAGAAAATAAGTGACTTTTTCAAGTTATATGATACATTTCGATCATAGAAGATCTATTAGAGTTATTACGTTTTATTTGAAACAATATATATGATAAATTATTGTTTAATTGTCTTTTAAAGAAATTTTCTTTACACTAATTAAATTGTTTAAGGACTTTCAAATTGTCAAATAGCACTAATTGTTTAAAATTTGCAAGCTAAGCTTCCATGTTTTACTTGATTATAATTTTTTTTTTTTTGAGGGAATAGGTTGACACCAAACCCAAGTGTAATTTTAACATTCGCGCCAACATTTGCCATCATGCCTTAGTCCTACGCCAAATTTTTTTTCGTGGCAATTATAGCTTAATTTTGGGCGTGGGCTTTCATAAACCTAGTTTACATTCCTATTGACATTGGAGTAGACCTAATTACCAAATAATAGCCCATATTAAGTTAGCTTATGTGATCAATGTTAGCTTCAAAACCCTTCAGAAATTTTTATAATCTGGAGTTTTGAGTGATAACAAAACTAATTTTAATAAAATATCTTAAAGAATAGAGTAATATTTCACTTGAGCTTATGTAGTATTTTTATGACTGTTCTTGTTAACATACAAGTTCTATCATTAAGATATCATGTTTCAACATGATTTCAATCTCATTCCAAAAAATTTAGAACTTTAATGAAGTAAAGAATACTCTTATGAATGGGCTTAAGTATGTTATTCACATGAGAAAGAAATCTCTCGCATTAGAAATTAAGTTCAGATCTTTAGAAAGTGACTCACATTAAGAAAATGCTACATTGTGAAAAAAATCTATCTTTTTCTTAAGAAGGTCATAATTATTATTTTCAATTACAATGAAAAGAATATCAATAATCTGTCGTTGAAGAAATGAAGATAGAAAAGAAGTTCAGAAATTGAATATGCCTATTAGAAAGCACACATAATCAAAAACTGTGCTCTTTATAGAAAAGGAGAGAAAATTCAAATTTGACAATGACATCTCACTTTTTCATTTGATCAATCATCCCAGCTTCTAGAAAAATGAGATCAGAAACTATAGTTAGAAAATAAAAAGTAGTTTTTGAAGAAACTCTCAGAAACCACATATTTAACAATGATCTATGTGCTTGCAAAAGGCAGCTCTGACACAGCAGCGCTACAGTTCTAGATGGCTTTTTCCAAGACACAAAAAACAAATCTACACATGTCAAGAGGAAACAAGATCAAGGGGCAACAGTCTGATTTGAAAATTAAGCATAAAAGGATACCAAGTGCTTACGATTCGACTTTTTGATACCACTGTGTAAAGAACGCTAAAAGGCGAATCCCTTTTCTTCTGTAGAATACTTCTTGTAATCAGTTTCTGTTCTTGTAAAATCTTCTTTCTAGTTCTAGTTAGATAATATGTTCTTCTTAGGAGGAATAGATTAGAAAGAAGTCACTCAAAGTTTTAGAACTTATACTGTTTTATTTATAGAAAAAAAAAACTTGAGTGTCTGTTTGTTGGAAAGAACTATGTAACACCCTAAAAATTATGTAAAAATTAATTTGAGTTTTATTAGTCATAATTTCAAAAATCTGACAATTTTAATAATGATGAGAACGGTCCAATGGTTTTGGAAAAAAAAAATCATGAATAGTAACTTTACGGGCCCCATGGATCCGTCGGGATAGCCGAAACCCTAAATTCAGGATCAAGAGATGCCCAAAACTGAGAAAAGAAAGGGTTAAGGTTAGAAATAGTGAGAATCAAAGATTTTATACCTGGATTTAATTTTCGAGCAATATTTGATTATCCAGGTATAATATTTTACCCATTCGGTAAAATTTCAATGTGCGATTTCTAACATCAAAAGATAGTTAATATAAAAGGATAATGTTTATCCTTTAGAGCCATGTGTAAGGCTAGGATTTAATCTTGAATTACAAGATCAAATCCTAGCCATTAATCTTATTTTCTTGGTCAAAGAATATAGACTTTATCAACCTTTGAAGACACATTTTCTCGGCCAGCATCTGAAACTGCAAAGAACTCCATTTTTCTCTTCACAAAAACCTTGAAACCTTGTTTCCAACCTCAAATTTCTAAGCCTAGACTTGTTGAATCCATAAGTTTCCTTCACTAAACTTGTTCTACACATCAAAACCTACAAATCTAACTGATTGAAATTTCAATTCTCCATCAATCCTCACCTTGACATATCACTTCCTCACTACCTAAGGAAGGTTTTGATGTTGATTTGGTGGTCTTGAAGTGAGCAAGATCACTCTTGGAACATCCTTGAATCCAACATCCTTAAAGCCACCAAAGTAGGGTTTTCTTTGGCCTTTTCTTTCAAAATTTATACTGAATGTTTCTAATTGGTCTTGATCCGAAATTTTTGGTTTTATTGGTTGATGATATATGGATATTGATGTATTAATTTTTGTGGAGTGTTTGGATGATGTTAGAAAACCCATTTTGGCAAAGCAAGATTTGAATCAACGCTGGATTTTCAGATTTTAATAGGGCAGGATTTATTCATGAATTTTCTGGTGCAATTGTATTCATTTTCATGAGCATAAAAATTAGTGTTAAAGCTAACATCATAAGCAAGTCCCACAATTTTCTTGAGCTCTGTTTTTTATTTCTAATTCCTGAAAAAAATCATGAACCGAAAGTGTACCAATGCTACCTGAATTATTGGAACAGAAGCTGTAAATTTTGCTAATTTTATTATCATATCAAATGATTGAATTATAACTTGAAATTTTTACAGGATATTAGAGCACTTTGAGGTTTTACCAGGAATTTTATTTCAAATTTTCTAGGTTAATTTTCTATGGTTAAAAAATCATTTATTTTTTATTTTGAGCTGAGTATAAGTGGTCTTTGACCATTAAATTTGTTGAATTTTGTTATCATACTTAGAAAATCTTTTAACTCTGAAATTTTTAAAGGACCTTGGAGACACAATGAAGTGTCTTGGATAATCTTTATAGCCTTGGATTTTATGGTTTGAAATGCACAATAGTTTTGTTATGGATATGTAAAATCTGTCATTATGCTGAAAATAAATTGATGTTTTGAATTGATGAAATAATGATATTGGGTTCAAGTATGATATATATGAATACATGTGAATGATTTTAAGGAATAGTTTGAGGCATGATTGGAATTATATTATGAATGAATGTGTATATGTGCCTCATGCATGTATTTGGAAAAGTAAAATGAATGGTATACACATATGGCAAAAGAGACTATATGAACTTTAATTGTGCATATTCTGACATATGGAGAAAATAGAAACAAAACTTAGATTGAATGAGGGGAAGACAAAAGTAGGAACTTTCCCAAAATACTATGAGTGTGCCTATTTTGATATATGGAGAAAATAGAAATAAGACTTAGATTAAATTAAGGACAAGGCAAAAAGAAGAACTTCCCCCAAGATAATGAGTCGGTAAACGTATCGGTTAGGAATAGAACTATGTGTGATTTGGAAATGGAAAAAATGAAGTCCGATGATCACGTATAGGAATGAGCTCAGTCCTGATAAGCAGTCTATTTTCCTTGTGTGGTGTGATCCACTATAAATACCATTTGGTATCAACTCTCTATTGTGGAGTTGTCTATAGCAGATACCTGTTAGGTATAAACTAAGTCTTTCCTATATCAATGAAGAGTGAAAGTTGCACTGAATTGAGTTTTACAGCATGATATACGCTAAGTCTTTTCTATGTCAATAAAAAGAGAAAAATGCACTAGATTAAGTTCCTTGGCCACGAAAAGGAGCGCATAATTTATTATTATTTCTGCATATGGCTATAAGTTTACATGATAACATTTTTAAGAATGAAATTTCTACTTATGTTTTGGCTGCTATTTTTGAACGTCTGCTTAGGATGATTTACTAGATGTTTGACATTATAATACATATACATTAAGTGATTGATTATTAAAAGCTACCCACTTTGGAAGTATAATTTGAAACCTTAAAAATGAACCATTGGTATGAAATGTATGATCACTCTTTTTCTAATAAACTAAAGTGGTTGAGGCGATGACGATGACATTATGAGTGAGTTTTTAGGGAGTTGCCCTACTGAGAATTGTATAATTCTCACCCCTATGTGTTTTGTATTCTTGTGTTGCCTCCAGGTTGATCCAGAGAATGATGTGGCTGCTACGTGAAAGAACTTGAAATTACAGTTGTTTAGTAGTTGATATTGTTATTATGTTGTATATAGTTGTAGGCATATGTGTATGTAAACGTAATAGAGATTGTATATGTATTAAAGCTCATAGTAGAGCCTCCTTATGTAATTGACTTTACATTAAATAAATGTTTTGTATCTTTATTATATATTTTAATCGAATTCCACTAGTTATTACATGATCCCATTGAATTTGCTATAGTTATTTAAGAAAGGTCTGCTAATTTATAAGCAACAACTCTCAAGTCTGATGTCATGACTTAAGGATGACATTGTACTTGGGAGGATGTTACAAACTAACCTTAAACAAATCATTGTACCTTGATCTGATAGTGATCATTGTGAGATTAGCTCAAAGAGACTAGTCAAAGACTACTTGGAAGTGATAGTAGATTGTAATTATTGATCACACGGTTAGTTTGGAGAGGCTAGTCAAAGACTACTTGAAAGTGACAGTAAAAATTGAGTTACTGGTCATAGGAATAGCTTGAGAAGGTTATTGAAAGACTATCTGACTTTCTCAGGGTTAAGAAAGAGTTGACTTAATGGAACTCAATAGGCTATTGAGAACTGGATATAGGCAAAGTAGGCCAAACTAGTATAAAAATCATTGTGCAATATCTCTCTCTTTTTATCTCTTTTATATTTTGTTGAGTTTTATAAATTGCTGAAAAATGATTTTCTCTATTACTGTGTACTCAGTTTAGAAAGTAACTTTCAGAACCCTTCTAACAAAGTGTTTCTGCTGCCTTCAAGTGCAAACGTGATAGACTTTGCTTAAAGTTATTTTCAGAATTAAAAAGGAAGCAAAAGCACAATTCCCTCTTCTCGTGCTATTTTCAACCTACAATCAACACTATTTGAACATGGTTGATTTACTCTTTGCTCAATAGCCCAGAGACCAATAGTATTTGAGTTTTTTTTTGTCCTTTGAGAACGTTGTCGCTTCCACACAACAAGAGAGAAAAATCTTGCTAGACACCGAGTTTAAGGTTAATCAATTCAAGGGATCCAAATCAAGTAGATGATCTAAACTCTATTTAATTCTGTCTTTTAGTCTATGTACAATTTGATATATCTTCGTTCAAAAGTTTATTTCATCTAGATATATATTTCATTTGTTTAAAATGGGAGGTTAAGGAATGAGAAATATGTAGCAATTGATGTACTTGCTCCTTATCCTCAAAGATAGATCCTATTTGTTGCTTTCGATGTGTGGTTGGACTGGATGCTCATATCATTCGTTAAAATGAAAAGAAAGGCTAGTTTGATACTTGTGATTTGGGGAACTAGTTATAAGTTGCGACATGTTGTAAAATAAGAGGGGATGGGCTACCCTTAAATTCAATGAAGAAATTTCGACTATCAATTTGAATCTCAAGGCTTATAGTTTAACCCCCTCCCCTCCCCCAAAACCAAAAAACCCAGAAAAAATCTCAATATATTAGGCTCAACTAAAATTGGCTATTAGATTGGCTTTTGGCTGCTTGGTTGAATTAAATTAGCCATTAAGTCATTCTTCTTATCAAATGCTTATAACTCATGTTGAACTAATCTATGCAATTGGACTCAAATTGTGGGTAATAGTGATTGGTATTGTTGAAATCATTTATTTTTCAATTTAATTTATTAAATCATTTTTATTTTATATTTTCAACAATTTATTTTTATCAATTTTAATATACATTTTTTTATAAAGTCTTTTATATGTTTATTTTATGAAATATGTATTTATTTTATTTTGTATGATTTGATCAACATTCATTAATGGAATTAGTGATCTAGTGTATATCTTAATTGAGGATGAATTCAAGTTTTATAGATATCAATACTCTTGATGATTGATGGTCAGATGAGGTTCGTTATTTTGCAAGTTTATTTGTCAAATTATGTGACTTCAAGTAAGACTGCACACAACTTGGATTGGGTTAGACTCAAGGGAAAATTGAGTCTCAAATCAATTAATTAGGACCTATTTGGTTTGAGTTTTCAGTTTTTAGTTACCATTTTCAGTTTTTCAGTTTTTTAAATTTTATGAAATGAATTCTGAAAATTCTAAAAAACTATAAATTTTAATTTTTCAATTTTTATTTATAATTTTTAATATTTTATTCATAAAATCCTGAAAAATTGAACATTGAAACAAAGGAGGCTCCTTTTCCAATGGGTTAGGTTAAGTTTGATAACATTTTTCAACCAACACAGCTAAACCAACTCGAATAAAATTAGCTCGACTTCGAAGGTTGGGTTGACATGCGATACCAACTATAGCCATAAACAAGGAAAAAAAACAATCCAATGTTTCAAATTGTGGTCACGGCCGTGAATCTGGTACACAAATACTCCCCCTCCGTTTCAATCTACCTGTCGATTTTTTGAATTTTTTATTTTTTTTTCAAAAATATGTCCATTTGCAATACCATGGACACATTAATTAATTTTCAATAATAACCCTTAACATAATTAATTGTATTGATGAGAATATTTTTATTTTAATAAGGATAATGTTGTTCACTTTCACAGCTTTATAGTATTACAAAGATTTAGTTATTATTTTCTTAATATATGTGATTTTTTAAAATTAAATTGTTTTTGGACAGATAAAGTGAAATAATTTTGCTAAGAGAGTAACATACTTAGTTTAAATAGTAGATAAAATTGTTAACTATATTAGTGTGGTAATTTCTTTTTTCTAAACCAAATTATCCAAAGTTCATTGGCCAGATTATTCAAATCACGGTGACTAATTTTGACAGTAATAATTAAATGTAAACATTAATAAATATATAGCTGGTCAATCATTATTTATTAGGCATGTATCTCTTACTTTTTCTTTGCAATAGGTACGATTTACATGTTTTGGCTAACCTTAATTTTGATTGTTGACTGATAATTAATTACAATTTATTAAAGACCCTAATCACTTTCGGTCATGATATATGTCCATCCATTAATAAAAGTTCTGACGTGTACAAAAAACACAGAGTTGATCATGAGCCTTGTACAAGGGCCCCAACACATGCATATCTAGGGTATAGTCTTAACCTTTTGGCACAAGAAATGACACAGGGATAATCAAATCACTTCAAAATTACTATTAATTTGTGTTTGGATGGATTATTTGTAAAATATAAGGGAATTTAAAATGCTAGAAAATTAAAATACTTCAATTAAATTTCCTTCAATTTTAAAATATTTTATTTGGACAGATAATTAAATTTTGTTCATTTGTAAAATATTTTGTTTGGATGAGGTAATTACATTACCTTGATTTTAACATATTTTATTTGAAAAATATAAGGTAATTTTTTAAAAAATAAGATTTATTTATTAATAGTCAAAATTCAACCAATCTAAAATCAATTATAATGAGTTCATATTTCATAAATTATCTTAAATTGTATTCATAAAATATTTTAAATTTAAATCATAAAATTTGATTGTTATATAAATAAAATAGAATGATATGTAAATATAACATGTAATATAAATTGAATATTAACAAATTTAAAATGCAACAAAATGAATTAAAAATAATATTAAATGAAAATCTAATAAATATTAAGAAACTTTAATGGAATATAATAAAAGTTAGGCCTACCAAAATAAGAAGAAACCTCTCTGTAGGATCCCTCCCTTGAGGCCCCTGGGAGAAGGTAGCATCGAACATCATTTAAGGACCATTTGGGGTAGTACGCTGGCCTCATTTTCAGGCTAATAAAGGAGTATGGCGTCAACCTGAGTTCGATTAAAGGACCCACCTTGGGAGAAGGTGAAGGGACATAGATCTACCCATTAACGAGCACTTAATGAGCATGGAATCAAACACGAAAATGTCAGGGAACCAAAAGGAGGAAATGACCAACAACCCTTGACATAACTTATTAATAGTACACCGTACAAAAGGACATGACAATTCAACCCTAGGATCTCCACTTATGACAAGTCCTAGGGGTATAAATAGAAGAGGAGAAGATCAAATAAAGGTATGCTACTTACTCTGATTTTCCTCCCCACTCACACCTTGAATCTCACTTGGGCATTGGAGTCCTTTGCAAATACCTACTCTTGGCACTTCCACTACAAATAAGAGGAGGTGGAACACTAGGAGAACCACTGTCCTACACTAGAGCATAGTGCTAGCATAACATAACATTACGTTGGTACTGTTGCTAAGGATCAAACCTAGGTCACCCGCATGAAAAGTGGAATACTCACCACCACATTACCACCTCACAACTATACTGCAACCCTTACCCAACCAATCATTCCTTTCATCTACCTTTACCACACTCATGGCAAGGACTACATCTACAGGGAGGCCACTCGCCAGAGGACCTGATGACATTATTATTCCTCTTGGAAATGCTGCAACTCCCTAGTCTAACCATCCTTCATACAACATTGTCACATTTGATTTGGCCTACAGCTTTGAAGAAGGCGTTCTAATCTAGAAGTGACGCTTGAATCGTGAGCACCAGAACCTCGCCTAATGGTCCTAACCTTTTCGGCTGAAATCCCCAAGGGCACCATGTTACCATGTCAGTAATTGCTCTGCATGCTTGATAAAGGGCATTTATGCTACTTATCTTGCTACCAAACCTTATCTTTTTACATGAGTTTTATTGAGTAATTGGAAGGATTAATTAGGATTTTGATTTATTCCTCATTGTATAATTTTGATAGAATTGATGGCTTTTTTATTGATTTTGGGATAATTATTGGATTAGAGTTTGTTGAATTTAACTTGTCTATTTGAGTATGGTTTTTGCATATAGGAGCTTTGGATTAAGTGCAAAATGTCAATAATTAGGTTAGAAACTGTTGGGAAAAATTTGGGAGCAAAATAGAAGAGTTCTTCAGTTTATTTAAGCACAATTGCAAAAATTATTATAATCTGTATCTTTCTCTACAGGGATCGGATTCAGACAAATAAAGATATTTTGAAAAGCTCTAAAACTTTTATGCTTAGCTCAAAACCCAATTCTAAATGCATCTTGGTGAAAATTGAGTTACAAGATTAAAGGTTGCTGATTTGCTTATGATGCCGTCCAACTTGACCTCTAGTTAGTATTTTTGTAATATCTAGTGCTATAGATGTCTGATTGAGGTGATTTTGCTGGAATTGTAAATCTTATTCAAAAGGCTACAATCTCTATTTCTAGTGCCAAGGACGTATTTGGATGTTTAAGGGGCCAAAATGACTAACTATGTGAAGACATCAATTCTATCCAGCGTTGTAGCTTGTGAAATGACAGGATTGCAGCTCACTTATCTATTTTTGGGCTCACTTTGGCCCATTATTAGAGAGCAGTATTTAAGGGATTGTTATAGACTTTTACCCTAGCTTTTGACTCACTTTTAAGTTGACACTTTAGTTGCTATTATTCTCTCTCAACATCTCTTTCTTCTCCTTCTCTATTCTTCTCTTTAAGGGTTCCATTGGTGAATGTGCTTTATCTTGGAGATTATGGCAAGGATTGTTGCTATTATTTTGTGGTTCTTTTACTTTCATTGTTGTAATCTTTCAGAGATAGAGGAGTAGATTTCTTTACTAGTGTAGGGAATTCCAGATGGATTGGGATGATATTTGAGACCATTTGTTTATATTGAATGCATTGATTTTCTTAATATTCTGCAGTTCTATTCCTTTAATTATTGTGGTAATTGCTATAATCTTTGTTGGAATAACTAAATTGGCAATCGTCATTTAGGAGAACCCTTTGGACATAAATTGATAGATCTATTGGTTTATGTTTGAGGGAGAAAATTAGAATTAACTTTCCAATTGGCGATTAGGTTATAGCAATTAGTTCATTAAATCAATGTGATTTCTAATTAAATTGAGATTTCATTTATTAGTTATTTGCATTAGTCAAATTTTAAAGGTCGATCGATCACTAGTAGAAATGCTAGTAATTTATTACTAATAGCCACCAATGAGTTTAATATTTGGTCAATGATAATTGATTTTCAATCCTAGGAATACCTTGCACTAGTGCTTCCCTTACTGTTGCTATTATCTCATTGCTATTAACTTTTAGTTTTAATTGTTTAAATTCTCATTCTTCTAAACCCCCAATTTCCAAAACTAAGTATTGAAGTCTCCTTGAGAGATGACCTAAGTTGTGCCATTTACTACTTTTTTTGTGCGACTTAGCATTAAATTAATTTTCTAATTTGAGGAGGTAGGTGACAACCTTTATTCAAATTTTGGCGGTGTTGTCGGGGAAGTATTAAAACTTAGTTGTTTATTTTTTATTTTTTTTAAATTTTTTCCATTTTTAATTATTTTATTTTATTTACTGCTTTTAATTTTCTATTTTTAATCTTTTCTACAAAAAAAAAACTGTTCCCTTGTATGAGGCGTTCCCTGTCTGTTGGAAATTTGATCTCTTGATTCTAAGATTGAGATAACTTTGAGAAAAACAGACTGGCAAATCGACAACAAGCAGAACCATCTGAGCTTTCTGATCCTCTGTTTAGTGTTTCAGGAAATACAGGTAACATGGGAGATCGGAACAGAACACTCAACGAGCTCACTGCTCCTAACTTTACTCAGCAACCCCTGGCAATTACAAACCCCAGGCTCGAAAATCACTTTGAGCTCAAAGGGTACATGGTTTATGCTCTACCCAAGTTCCATGGACTGTCTGGAGAAGATCCTCACCAGCACTTGAAGAAGCTACACATAGTGTGTTTTGGCATGAGACCCAATAGGGTGGAGGTAGATGATGTTAAACTCAAAGCATTCCCCTTCTCCCTAGATGGTGCTGCAGAAAATTGGTTCTTTAATTTGCTAGATAGGATTGTAAATATCTGGATAGGGATGAATCTTAGAGAGATATTTTCCCGCCTCTAGAGTGCGTTTTATCAAAAAGGAAATCTTTGGAATTTGCCAATCAAATGAGACTCTTCATGAGTATTGGGAGTGTTTCAAGCTCCTCTGTGCAAGCTGCTTCAACAATTACATTCTAGAGCAACTTCTCCTTTAGTGCTTTTATGAGGGGTTGGTACCTGCTGATAGATGTATGATAGATGCTGCTAGTGGAGGGGCACTTTTGGATAAAACTCTAGTAGAGGCTCGTGCTCTAATTGAGAATATGGCTGCCAATTTTTAGCAATTTGGTTTTAGGGAAGCCACAACTACTAGAGGCCTTCATGAAGTGAGCCAGCTAGAGAATGCAATGTAGACCCGGACCTTACAGTAATTTTCTGGCCTTATACAACAATTGATGGCTAGCTAGGTAGTAACTCTGATGGTTTCCAAGATCTGTGGCACATATACTTCAAATGACCATCATATTGACATGTGCCCAGCTTTACAAGATGACACAACCACTTGGGTAGCAGCAACAAACCCCTTCCAGAGTCAACCTCAGAATCAGGCAGGCCAGTTTCCATTTGGGAGCACATATAACTCCAGTTAGAAAAATCACCTCAATTTGAAGTAGGGAAATAACTCTCAACCACAAGGTCAACCTTTGTAGTAGAAATACTTGGCACCTCATCAAAGGTAGCTGGCCCTCCCTGCACCTCCATCTTCAAATCCTACTATGACTGAGATGATGGAGATGATGATGGAGCAAATGCAGGAAATTAGAAAAGAAAATATCCAGCTAAGAGAGGAGGTGACTCGGATAAAAAATAGTCAAAGCCAGTAGGCCTCAACTACCCAGTTACCTTCTCAGATCGTGCCTAATTTAAAGGGAAATGTCTGTGCTATCACTCTAAGGCCTGGGATGAAAATTCCATAAGTGACTAGTCTTGTACAGCAAAATGAACAAGTTGAAAACGAGCCTAAAGAGCAATCAGAGAAGGCCAAGAAGGGTCAGCAGCATACAAAGACTCCACAAAACCATCAGAAAGAAGACTGGCGCCAGAGCACTCCTTGGGTGAGTGTTGCAGCGCTCAACCAGCACTGTAGCGCTCTATAAAACCCAAAAAAGTTCCAGAATTCACTCCCCCACTGCCATTCCTACAAAGGATACAACCCAGAAAATCTGCTACATCAGAATTGGATTCTAAAACTTGGGAAACCTTTAAAAAGGTGCAAGTAAACATATCCCTATTGGATGTAATCAAGAAAATTCCTAAATATGAAAAATTCTTGAAAGATCTGTGTACCAATAAGAGGAGGACTAAGGGCAGTGGGGAAGACAAGGTGACTATAGGGGTTAATGATTTCTCCATTATCAAGCCAAGCAATTTGTCAACCAATGCAAGGACCCAGGCACGTTCTATGTTGCTTGTACCATTGGGAACTTGCATATCAAGAGAGCCCTAGCTGACCTTAGGGCAGATATTAATGTTATGCCTAATCACTTTACCAGTCCTTGTACTTTGGAGAGATCAAGCCAACCGAGTTGCAAATTCAGTTGACCAACCACAGCATCACAAGATCAGAGGGAGTATTGGAAGATGTTCTTATCCAGGTAAATATTTAATATTCCTTGCTGATTTTTATGTGCTTGAAATGGAAAATGACAACAATGCTAGCTAGCATACATTGATCTTGGGAAGGCCCTTATTGAAAACTACTAGAACCTTGATTGATATTCATACTAGCATATTATTTGTGGAGTGTGGGAACGTGAAAGTCCAATTTAATTGATCTGATGCTATGAAACAATCCCATGAGGAGCACTCTGTATTTAGCATTGATGTCATTGATTCTGTAGTTGATGGGGCTTGTGGTAATTTGCTTTGTAAGGACATAAATCCCCCTTTCTCCAGTTTTTCTTCTTCCATCGAATATGATGCACCTATTTTTTTAGAATGTCTCAAGTTTTTAGATATAGGTACACCACCCAGGCAGCAGTCATCAGTTTGCCAGGTGCTCCATGACCAGCCCATGTTGGGTAAAGAGCCTTGTGAGGGGCAGTGGATCTTGCTGCATGAGCCCCGGGCAAAACTAATGCCTAGGAGGCCAAAGTGTAACACCCTAAAAATTATTTAAAAATTAATTTGAGCTTTATTAGTCATAATTTCAAAAATTTGATACTTTGAACAATGATGAGGACGATCCAACAGATTTGTAAAAAAAAACATGAATAGTATTTTATGGGCCCCGCAGGCCCGTCGGGACAGCTGAAACCCTAGAATTGGGACTCGGAGATGCCCGAAATTGAGAAATTATATGATTATGGTTAGAAATAGGTAGAAATAAAGATTTTATACCCGAAATTATTTTTCGGACAATGTTTGATTTCCCAAGTACACTGTTTTACCCGTTCAGTAAAATTTCGGTGTGCGATTTCTAACACCGAAAACTAGTTTGACCTTTACAAAAAGAGAATGCTTATCCATTTCAATTAAAGGAATGACTAAGATTCAATCTTGAGTAACAAGATCCAATCTTAGCCATCCATATTACTTTCTTTTTATTAAAAGGTTAGGCTTTATATTAGAATAATGATTTATCACCTTATAAGATAAACACAACTCACCTAACATCATTATCTCATCTTCTCATCCTCGGCCAGCTTTAGAAACTGCAGAAACTCCATTTCTTCTTCACATAAACCTTGCAAACTTGTTTCCAAACTCCAAACTCATATCCTAGATTTGTTAAAACCCCAAACTTCCTTCACTAAACTTGTTTTACACATTAATATCTACCATTCTAACCGATTGAAATTTCAATTCCTCACTTTGATATCTCATACTCCTCTGCCTAAGGAAGGGTTTGGTGTGGGTTTAGGAGCTTTGAAGTGGAAGGAATCAATCTTGGAGCACCTTGGAGCCAAGGATCCAAAAGACACCAAAAGTAGGGTTTTATTTGTTCTCTTTTCTTTCAAAATTTGTTTTTAATTTCTCTAATTAGTTTGGCTGGAAATTCTGGATGTATTGATTGATGATAGATACATATAGATGTGTTTAATTTGGTGGAGTATTTGGATGATGTTAGAAATCATTTGTCTTATATGCCGAGTGAAGAAGTTTAGTATTGATATTGAGACCAATATATTTAAGTGGAAAGATAGTAGTATATGATGTTGAGTTGTATGGTATATGTACATTAAGTGATTAAATGTTAAAAGTAACCCACTTCGGAAGTATGATTTGGAACTTTAAAAATAAATCGTTATTATATAATGCATGACCACTTTTTCTTAATAAACTGAAGTGGCTGAGGCGATGACGATGACATTATAATTGTGTTTGGGGGAGTTTCCCTACTAAGAATTGTATAATTCTCACCCCTATTTTGTGTGTTCCCGTGTCGTCTCCAGGTTGATTCAGAGAACAATGCCGATGCTACATGCAAGAAACTCGAGATTTGCAGTAGTTTAGTAGTTGATGTTCTTCTTATGTGGTATATAGTTGTAGGTATATGTGTAAGTGAATGTAATAGAGATTGTATATGTATTCAAGCTCACAGTAGAGCTTCCTTATGCAATTGATTGGTATCTTTGTTATATATGTTAATCAAATTACGCTAGTTATTACACAATCTTATCGCATTTGCTATAGTTATTTAAGGAAGGTCCGATAATTAAGAAGTAACAACTCTTGAGTCTGATGTCATGACTTAAGGATGACGTTGTACTTGGGAGGATGTTACACAAAGTCTAGATGGAAGGGACCATTCTTGGTCACCTGTGTGCACCTTGATGGTGCAACTAAGCTGAAAAATTATAAGATGACTCGATGTAATATTGAAGGGCATCTGCTGATGCACCTCCATGAGACCCCCATAGATCTAAGGGTTCAGACAGCCTATCTGTGAGTTAAAGCTGCTAACCTTCCATGAGAGTCCTGACCGTCCAATTTAGGGATGTTAAAGCAAAGTGCTGGGTGGGAGACAACCCACTATGAGGTTTTTCTTTACTCTTCCCTTTTATTTTTCTGCATTTTATTTCTTTTCATTTTAGTTTTGAGTCTTGCATCACATTTATTTTTAATTATATTTTACACCATCCCTTTGGCACCTTAGAGCTCAGATGCATAGGCTCACACCACATGTACCTTATTGAGTTGTTTGGCATTGACTTTATTTTGTTTTGCATGCTTGACGGATTCATTGTATTGTTTGTATTGAGTACATGCACTTTCATTTGTGAGATTTTGGGCCTCTTTGATTGGATTATCATGTGCCATGCTTATTTGTTTATGTGTTTTTTCCTCTTTGGATTTGTATTCTAGAACTTTCTTAGGGTCTTGTTTGAATATGATTGAGGAATTTTTCTTATTTATAGCCACTTACCCACATAGCCATTATTTGTATGTTATCATTATTTAGCCCCTTTGAGCCTTATTACCTATTCTTTTGTTTTAGCATATCCTTAACCAAAAGTGAAAAGCCATAAAAATTTCCAATCTTTTAGGCCTAGGAGAGCATTTGTGTATTTCTTATATGTGCTTGAGCATAAGTGCAGAGGAGAGCATGAGGACATGCTTCAATTTAAGTGTAGGGGAGGAATAATGTGTACCTAAAATTGAACAAGTGGCACACCAAAAAAAAAAAGAGGAAAAATGCAAGGTTGATAAAAAAAATTCTAAGAAATGTTTGGTTGAAGGTGTGCCACATTGTAAAAAAAAAGGCCTGTAATTGTGTTAAGTTGGACAAAGCATACCCTTAGGCACTTGTGCTCTTAGTGTATGTAATTGCTCTCTTTTGACTTAAGGTTTTACCCCATTAGCTTGTATTTTTATCCACCTTCACCCAAGCCCCATTACAACTAAAGTTAAGTCTTCTTGATTCAGTATGCTAATGTGTATGACAAAATAGAGAATGAGATCCATAGCAAGCTTATGGTAACGCATTTTCATTTGAGATGATTGAGTGTGCATCATAACCCAAAACATTTTGAGTGAATGAAGGGTAAACACAAACCTTGGGAGGATTTTTGTACTTGATTCATGCATCATATATGGATTCTACCTTGTGTGCTATGTTGGTGATCATGCCATGCTTGTTGTGATTCTCTTGATTGTTGATGTGAGAACTTACTGCTGTGCCTCTAGGTACATTGGATTGGTGTATTGTCAGTTAATTTCATGCATCATACATTTTAGGTTAAGAGTCTAGTGTAGCCCTTGTTTACTACTTCTTATCCATGTCTTGGTTTGATCTTAGTTTCACATGAGGACATGTGAAAGCTTAAGTATGGAGGAGTTTGATAAGGGGCATCTATGCTACTTATCTTGTTACCAGACCTTAGGATTAATTAGGATTTTGATTTATTCCTCATTGTGTGATTTTGATAGAATTGATGGCTTTTACATTGATTTTGGGATAATTATTGGGTTAGAGCTTGTTGCATTTAACTTGTCTCTTTGAGTATGATTTTTGCATACAAGAGCTTTGGATCAAGTGCAAAATGACAAGAACAAAGTTGGGAACTGTTGGGAAGAATTTGGGAGTAAAATAGAAAAGTTCTTCAGTTCATTTGAGTACAATTGTAAAAGTATTGTAATGGAAAATTTGTATCTCTCTCTACAGAGATCAGATTGAGACAAATAAAGATATTTTGAAAAGCTCAAGAAGTCCTCTAAAACTTTTACCTTTAGCTCAAAACCCAGTTCTAAGAACATCTTGGTGACAATTGAGTTTCAAGATTAGAGGTTGCTGATTTGCTTCTGATGCTGTCCAACTTGACTTCCAATTAGTATTTTTCCAATATCTGGTGCTACAGATATATGATTGAGGTGATTTTGACGGCGTTAGAAAGCTTATTCAAGGGGCTACAATCTATATTTCTAGTGCCAAGGACGTATTTGGATGTTTAAGGGGCCAAATGACTAAATACGTGAAAATATCAATTCTGTCCAACATTGCAACTTGTGAGATGATGGGATTGCAGCTCACTTATCTATTTTTTGGCCCACTTTGGCCCATTATTAGAGAGAAGTATTTAAGAGATTATTATAGACTTTTACCCTAGCTTTTGACTCACTTTTAGGTTGCCACTTTAGTTGCTATTATTCTCTCTCGACATCTCTTTCTTCTCCTTCTCTATTCTTCTCTCTCTAAGGATTCCATTGGTGAAGGTGCTTTATCTTGGAGATTGTGGCAAGGACTGTTGCTATTATTTTCATGTTCTTTTATCTTCATTGTTGTAATCCTCCAGGGATACAGGGGTAGATTTCTTTACTAGTATAGGGATTTCCAGATAGATTAGGATGGCATTGAGACCCCTTATTTATATTGAATGTTTGAATGCATTGGTTTTCTTAATATTCTGTAATTTCTATTCCTTTAATTATTGTGGTGATTGCTATAGTCTTTATTGGACTAAATTGGCAATCATCATTTTGAAAAACCCTTTGGACATAAATTAATAGATCTATTAGTTTATGTTTGAGGGAGAACATTAGAATTAACTTTTCGATTGGTGGTTAGGTTATAGTAATTGGTTCATTAAATCAATGTGATTTCAAATTAAATTAAGATCTCGTTTATTAGTTATTTGCATTGGTCAAATTCTAGAGATCGATCGATTACTGGTAGAATTGCAAGTAATTTATTATTAATGGTCACCAATGAGTTTAATATTTGGTCAATGATAATTGATTTCCAATCCTAAGAAACCTTGCACTAGTGCTTCCCTTACTATTGCTATTAACTTTTAATTTTAATTGTTTTGATTCTCATTTTCCCAAACCTTCAATTTTCACAACTAAGTATTAAAGTTTCCTTTAGAGACGACCTAGGTTGTGTCATTTACAACATTTTTGGTGCAACTTAGCATTAAATTAATTTTCTAATTTGAGGAGGTAGGCGACAACCTCCGTTCTATGCTTCAAGAGTAAAACATCAAAATGACAAATATGGGGAATAAACTCAAGCAAAGGATGTGTGGTGATGAATGGTGGCAGCAAAGAGAGGTAGAGATGGAGGAGGCTGAAGAGAGGTTAAGAAGAAGAAACCATAAGATTTAAGGGCCAGAGGAAAGGTTGCTAGTTATAGAAGCTCGGGCTATAAGAGGAAGGCTACATGAGGAAGGCTGTAAAGGCTCCATTTCTCACTAGAATCTTGCCTACTGCTCCTAATCTCTAAACCTGTAATTCCCATGTGTTTTTATTTAAATTCCATAGGGTCAAACTTTAGGAAAGCTGGTAGTCAAGGATATGTTCTCCTTTTGGCAAGTGAGATTGAAAGTGAATAGAAACTAGATGAAATTCCTATAGTTAGAGAATATCCAGACGTCTTCCTAGAAGATATTTTGGAATTTCCCTCGAAAAGAGACATTGAGTTTTCAATTAAGTTGGTGCTAGGAACAGGTCCTATCTCTATTTCCACATATAGAATGTCTCCCTTCGAACTAGTAGAGTTGAAGGCACAAATTGAAGAGCTTTTAAAGAAACAATTTATTAGATCAAGTGCTTTACCATGGGGAGCCCCTGTCCTTCTAGTCAAGAAAAGGATAGAGACATGAGGTTGTGTATTGATTATAGGAAACTGAACATCGTAATGGTAAGGAATAAGTATCCATTATCGAGAATTGATGATCTTATGGATCAACTACGGGGGTCAACAATGTTCTCAAAGATTGATTTAAGGTTAGGGTATCATCATATTAGGGTTCGAGATGAAGACATTCCCAAAACAACTTTTAGAACTCATTATGGGTACATAGTAATGTCATTTGGGCTGACTAATGCTCTAGCTATTTTTGTGGATTATATGAACTAAATTTTTTGACCTTACTTGGATCAGTTTGTAGTTGTTTTCATAGATGATATACTCATCTATTCGAAGACTAAGGAGGAGCATGCCAAATACCTCAGAATAGTACTTCAAATCCTAAGGGAATGGAAGCTTTATGCTAAAATGTCCAAGTGTGAATTTTGGATAAAAGAAGTTAAATTCCGAGGACACGTAGTGTCATGAGGGGGAATATCAGTGGACCCAAGTAAAGTGGAAGCAGTATTCAATTGGAAAAGGCCAACAACGGTTGCCAAAATTCGAAGTTTCCTGGGGTTAGCTGGGTATTATAGGTGGTTTATCAAGTGCTTTTCTCAAATAGTCTTACTTTTAACAAAACTGACTAGGAAGAATGCCTCATATCAGTGGACGCTAGAGTGTAAAAGGAGTTTCCAAAAGTTAAAACAAAGGTTAACCATAACACCAGTGTTGGTACTACTTGATCCTCAAGAACCATTTGAAGTATATTGTGATGCTTCTAGCAAAGGATTAGGATGTACTAATGCAGAACCGGAATGTGGTTTCTTATGCTTCTCGACAGTTAAAATATCATAGAGTGAACTACCCAACCCATGACTTAGAACTTGCAATATGTTAGGGAGAGGCTATATGAGGTTTAGATAGCAATCTGTACGAAAATTGCGATCCCTGATTTTTCCTGTGTGCAAAGTGACCAAAATGCCCTAAGGTCATTTTTTCTCGGAAATCGAGGACGGTCGGTCCCAACAATCCTCAAAGGGTTAGTTTGATGTTTGAAAGGGACTAGTTATGTTTTGCATGATAGTAGATATGGAAATCTCAATTCTTGGTTTTTCTTATGTGTGAAATTACCAAAATGCCCATGAGATAATTTAACGCGGGATTAAGTGACAACTAAACCTTATCATCACCCAGGAATTAAGTATGTTAATTAGAAGGGGTATTTGATATTTTGATGGTCCTGGGAAGTCCTAAGGAATTTTTATGTAAAATTACCATTTTATCCCTAGTTAGTGTTAATTAAGCTTAATTAAAGTAATTAAGGAAACATAAGTAATATTAGGCTCTAATTAAAGATGAAATCATTTCATTTATTAATCTTGAGTCAAAATAATTATTTGAGGTTTATTTGGGCCCAAGGTTTCTTAAGGAAAGTTTAAACTCCTTTCTTATTCAAAGAATACTCATGAGACCAAAATGCATAAAGTGGAGACAAAATGCATTTTCTCTCTCCTTTTTTTCCAAAGATTAGGACACATGCTAAGGTTTTAATTTCAAAGTAACTAAGTTTGACTAAACTAAACATGCAAGACCACTCTTTAAACATGTCTTGAAAGTTTTAACCACCACATTACAACTCCTAACACCAAATTATCAATTCCTAACCTTTTCCATAATTAAACCTATCTCTAATCCAAGTCCTAACACACAAGAAACCCAAAAATTTCCCCCTAAACCCCTTAATGTGGCCGGCAACCTTGAGCACCCTTTTCCCCCTCATATGTTGATTTTTTCAACTTTCTCACTCTTACACACTCTCATTTTTACCATTCACTTTTTTGGTGAAGTCTTGCTCATCAAGACTTGTCAAAAAAAATACTCATTCTCTCTTACCTCAAACTCTCTTCTTCTTCTTCACCTTCAAGAGCCATTATTGTTGGTCCATAAACAAGCTTACAACATCAAAACACCACACTGCCACTACAAATCAACTCCTAGACACCTAACCTTTCCATCCCCATACACAAAAACACAATAAAAATCCTTCTATCTTGCCTTGACTGAAACCATTATCATTCTAAAGGAAAGATTTTTCTTCTCATTTCATCCTAAAGATCAAACTTTCTTTTTTGCAAACAAGAAAACCTTCTTGGTAAGGATTTTATTTTATATTTTTTTTGTTTTTTGTTTTTTGTTTTTTGGTTTTGATTTCTTTGTTAGAAGTCAACACTATGGCTTGATGATGCTGGTTATGAGGCCATCATGTTCATGACCTCTAGTGTCACGACCCAAAAATTGTGACCGACACATAAGGGATATTGTCCCTTATGGAAGCCTTTTGAAACTAATTTCATGCAATCATGCATAGTAAATTACTAAATTAATGCTTATAATAAATTATAAAATAAATAAATAAATAAATAAATAAATTTCAAAACTTCTTGTAAACTTTATTAATAAAGTACATATAATATTTAATTATTCTAAAGCATTCCAAAACCCATAACTGAAATAGATAATTTAAATCATGTTTCTGGAAGAAATTACATAAAATATCATAATGGTAAAATAACATAACTTTAAAATAATCATGCATGCTAAATGATATCCAAGGACCCTGCCTGCATACTACTAGAGCACTCTATTCTAACATGATCCAAATTTAAACTTCACTATAAAGTGAAGCTCACAAATAGAACAGCTACATGGCTTCTAAGGCTGAGACTGAAGAATAATAAGATCTGCAGCTGTAACTATAACGGGTGAGTTCATCAAAACTCAATGAGCAAGTCTCCACTCACAACCCACATGGGACAACAATAACATACATAACATATACATGCAAATGATAAAAACATTTTATATATTTAGATACATATAACTATACTGAATTAAAAATTTATTCGAATGAAATCATGGCAATAACTAGTAGAGAAACATGAATTATTCTGTGCATAATATCTGAGTTGAATAGCTGAATCTGAGCCAATGGCTAATCTGATGGGTACCTAACTAGGTTTTATAAATGGACACCTCACTAGGTTCTTTACTGTGGGAGAGCTAGTTTTCTAGCGAACCACTTGGTACCAATGTTAACGATAATTCCTACAGCCATTAACTCACTGTTCTATTTCTCATTAATTATTAAAATAAAAATAATTTGCAATAATATTAAATAAATATGAAAGTTCTGAATTCATATAATTCTAACGATATGACTGTAGCGTAACTGAAGTTCTAAAATCATGCCCAAGGGATTACGAGCTTGTAGACATAGCGATTTCAGAAGCCAACAGAATATATATATATGACAATTGTTATATTCTAACAATCTGACTTTAGCATAACTGAGATTTTAAAATTATGCCCAAGGGATCACCAGCTTGTAGACATAGTGATTTCAAAAGCCAACAGAGTATGTATCTGATAATTATTATGAATCATACTTTGTTCAATACTTTCAATAAATCATATCTGATGTTCAAAAATTTTAATACGAAATCCATAGTTTGAAAACATGATATTCAATATTGTTGCTATAAACATTAAATTGAGGTATCATAATTTCATAAATTGGAAAAAGATATTTCACAACATGCCAAGTATCAAACATGGCCCTATGAGCTTTCTAAAATAAGATTTTCATGATAACCATGAAAAACAATAATTATTCAAAAATTTCTATTATCCATAAAAGCATGTTTTTTGGATATAAATCATTCTAAAATTCCATAAATAATTTATATAATATTGAAAAAATAATCCAATAGTATGGCCATTAGCTTAAACCCACTCATTGTTCATTGCCGGGAGTGTCTGACCACTGCCTACATGATACTGGAGAATTGGAATGACACTCTCAACTGTCATGGAATTATAGACAAGAATTAGGAATGACTTGGAATTGAATGGGAAAATAAAATATACCACAATCATCTAAAGATTTGCTAAACTCATAATCATATAAGGATAAGGATAAGAGGAGCTATCGACAGAGATTATTCAAAGATGACTAAGAGAAATTGCGTCTTTCTCTATAGGAAAAATTCCTTCGACGACTAGGGTTCTTAAAAGAATGTTTAGAAGGACTATAATGTGCTGAATTTATACTAGGAAGTGAAAGATACCATTGAAAAATTTTATTTTATTTCTATTTTTCATTTTTCTCTTTTTTTTCATTATGACTTTTGTAAGCATTTAACTTTCCCTACGGTTAGAATTTGGCCTCCAAGCTAGAAATAGAACTTGTAGATAATTGAGTTAGCTTTCTAATGCCATAAAAATCATGCAAACCGGACATTTACAATTCAAGATAATTATAAAATACTATACAGGGGTCATACTTGACAGCATAAGAATAAAGCTATATTAAAGATCTATATATATATATATATATATATCCTAACTAAGTGGGTGATATCAACAACAATGAAATACTAAATCTAATCATATCTTTTATAACTACTTGGATAATTTGAATTCAAACTACTCTAACATATCTCTCAATTATCTTTTGTATCATGGATATATCTACATATATATTGAAATGAAACACCAATAAGGTTTCTAAAACAAATAACATCTATCTTGGTATATTCACATTATGTATTTTGTTTCTCTTTTGAAATAGTAATAATGATAACAACAACAATAACAACAACAACAATAATAATGATGATGATGATTTACATGATGAACAAATTTTGTACTCAATTCTAGTAATAAATAACTTCTTGAAAATATCTAATAATTCTCTATAAAATAGTATCTAACAAATTATTTTCATAATACATGTTAAATATAAATAATATCTAATACCTTTAAGTAAATATCATTGTAATTCAGCAATGCTTGAAAAATCATTTTCAAATCACAATGGTCATGATTTTGGTTAACTATCAATCATTTTAAAAATCTTCAACTATAGATTTGTCTGTATCCAAATTTTCATGAAACTAATATGCATACACAGAAACATATTTTTCTAAGATATTCATTAATTCTATAAATTTGTATTTTTGAGGTATCTGACTATTTTATAACTACTTTAAAAATTATATCTATTATCAATATAAAATACTTTATGCTAACATCGTTATTACTAAAGTAGTACCTGTGAATACTATATATATATACACTAATATTTAAATCTTTATAGAATAATTATAATCTCTAATGAAAGGTAGAAACCAATCTCAAATTGATACTTCACTCATACACACACACATATATTCAAATATAAATTGATATTTAACATCATAAATATGAATGATATATATCTAAATCCTAACATAACCTTTGAAATGATATAAAAACTAATTTATGAAGAGCATATGTGATAAAAGAAAAATTTAGTATGCTGTACCTTTTCTAATTCTCACAATATCTACAATATTGATACAAATATTAATATCAATAATAATTATAAATAATATTAAATCTAATAGAGTTGATCAAATAATATTTTCAAAGTTTAAAAATTAAACAGTACTAATTATTATAAATAATATTGAATTTATTTCGATAAGATAATCACTTCAAAATTTAAAATTAAACATCATATCACAAACTGAATATTAGCTTTATAAAAAGAATAATTATCAAATTCAAATAATAACTGAATATTAGCATATAAAAATTTTTGTGTACAAAGTTCATTATAAATTTATAATTTATTTTTTCCTTTTGGGAACTATATATATAAGGCATTTGAATATCTGTTATGCTTTATCCAGCATTCTCATAGCTTAGACTTGACCTTCCTAATGACACTTACTTTTGGGATATTACATCTAGAGCCCAAAGTTTGATCCTATGTTTTTGAAAGAAAAAGGTTATAGAATGCTCATTTGTTTTCTTTGTTGTCTTTGAGTTTGATGATGAGTCCAAGAAATAAGATTCTTTGAACTATGTGAATGAAGGACTCTAAAACTCATTTTTCATTTTTGTTAAGTTTGATGAGGTTGCAAGTTTCACTCTTTAAAGTGTTGAGTTGTTGAGCTTTAATAAGATGTAAAAATAGACTTACATTCATATTTATGTTTCAAGTATTGCATTTCCATGTTTATGTTTCAATGTCTTGCATATCATATTTATTTTTCAAGTTGTCACTTTGAAATGTTAAAGATAAGGAAATGAACTTGCATTCCATGTTTATATTTCAAGTCTTAAGGACTTAAAAATGAGCTTATATATCATGTTTATGTTTCAAGTATTGCATATCATATTTATATTTTCAAGTTATTATCTTATAATGTTAAAGATTTAAAATGAGATGCATGACATATTTATGATTCTAGTCATCACTTAAGCCTCTAAAGCTTAAGACTTGCCATTTTGATCTTAAATGAAAATTTTGATCATAGACATATAAGTTTGTATAAATTTCAGCCATGTCCAAATAGTAGGATTAAAGTTAGTTTTATTTTATTTTGAGATTTGAATCTTGTGTTTTGAGTGTACAAGGTATTTTGAAAGAAATGTAGTTTTAAAAGGAGTCAACATATGACTTTCTATGAGTAAAAAACCCTATTTATGAAACTTTAATTCTTGCTACTGATTTCAGTGATAATAATTAAATTCTAAGAGGGACAAAATAATTCCATGTGTTTTAAGTGTCTCAAAATAGTTTTTAGGAAAAACTAGTAACTAGAAAAGGATAAAAATGCAATTTCTAAGTTTTTTTTTAAATTTTAATTTCTGGCACTGTTCACTACTGTTTACATGGTTAAAAATATGTTAAAAATTGTTTCATGTGCCTTAGATATCTTAGAATGGCTTTTGGGAAAAACTAGTAATTGGAAAGAGTCAAATTTGAGATTTTTACAGAGCCTTAGAAAATTAATTTTTTGATACTATTCATTACTATAGGTACTGTTCATCATAGTAGGTTACTGTTCAAATTTATAAAAATTCTTAATAATTGTTATGAAAATTATTTTTAGCATTCTAGGAAAAACTAGTAATTAGAAAGTGTTAAAAATGTAATTTCCTAAAGCTTTTGAAATAGTGATTTTTGATATTGTTCACTATTGTTCCAGAACTCTTTATCAATGTGGGTACTGTTCACATACATAAAATTCATTAATAATTATTGTAAAAATTATTTTTTGTATCTTAAGTGCTTAAAAAAATAATTATAAGTGTTAGGTTCGGCCGCTTTGCAAAATGTGAAAAGTTGTGTTTTAAACTATTATTATGAAATTTTGGCCAAATGGATTTAATTAGAGTTAGTAGTGATTTTGAATGTGTCCATATATTCAAAATATCATTTATGATGTTTAGAAAAAGTTTTGGAAGCATTAGCACTTGCTAAGTGTAAAAATGTGGAACTTTGCTTTGTCCCCTAAAATATAATGAAATTTGGCCAATGACCCAAAATAGTTTTTATGATGAATTAAATGATTTCTAAGTGATATGGGTCTCTTTAAAGTGTAAATAAAATTTGAAGATCATTAGTTTGAGAGATTGTGTTGAAAAGAGGAATTTACACTTTGACCCACAAACTCTTAGAAATTGCAGTTTGAACCCTTTTGGGGCTAAGGCATAATTATTAACAACTTGGTGTTATTGATGTAATTGACATGTGATGAAGGCTATGTCTATATGATTTGGTTGGAAATGATATGACTTGAATAATTGTGCAAGATTATGTATTGATGACTATGCATATTTGATTCTTGAACTATGTAAGTAATGATTTCAATTATATTGTATATATCCTATTGAACATGGCATATGCATCAGCTGAGTGCAGTCCTTGATTTTCGGTGTACTGAGTAGGAGCATATTTACCCTTTCAATGAGATATTGATAATAACATACTTATGGATATATGCAAAGAATATGATGCATGCGTATGTGATCAATTATATGATGATTTGTGGCAGATTATGGTTATGTACAAATGATTGAGATGCATGATTTGTGTGTTCTATAACATGACGCAAATTTGGGGAAACTCCGTTCCCAGCCGTTATGTAACATCCTAATTTTCAATACAATACTCTAAAACATATTTAGGTTAATCATTAGTTTATTACTCTTTCAGTCTCACTCCTTACAACCTTTCATTAAAATACTTAGCGGAAAATACGAGTAAATTTTTCTTTTTGAAACTTGAAAGCAAAACGCGAGTCGCACACTAACCTAACGTTCGTCATAACCAAAACGTGCAAGAAAAAGTAACCACACCATTGATGTCATGAAACATAGTATTATACATAACAATCATAATATCATCACATCTTCATAGATACATAGACTACTAACATCATTGTACCATCATTTACATCAAAACATGCCTATATATGTGAAGTCATCCTTATCCACCGATGAGGTTGGATAAGTGTCAACCCAAAAGCTAAGCTATCTATGCTCCCGCAGTGACCCTCTGCCCCGTCCGCTAGTGTGATCCTTAAGCACGAGCCTCAGAAGAAGTCACGATCCTCGTTGTAATCCTCATCTAGAGACGACACGGAAGAAAAGGAAGGGATGAGAAACTCATTCGAGATTCTCAATAGGGATTCCCGACTCTAACACTAGTGTCATCGTCGTCGTCCCCAGCCACCTCGGTTTTAATTATGAAAAAGGTGTACATGCATAAAGATTGGTTTTAGGCTTTACAAATCTATTTATCTGAAGTGGGTGTCTTTTAGTATGTGTCTTAATGACATGAATGCAACAGATATTTGATGAATGCATGACAATACCATATGCACATTAACACGAAAATCGTAATACTTAGGCACATCATAAAGAAACATAAATCATATACGCGGCATAAAAAGGCATAGTACTTTTCATGTGACATCTTTCTCATAAGTAATACTCTTAAGTTGTCTTTTCTTAAAGACCACCCCCTTAACATATCCACCAAAAGTCCAACCGATTCACCGGCCCGGCGATAATCTGGTCACCAAGCTACATCTCACCTATCGCCTAGGAATGAGCTCAATCTTAACTAGTCGTCACTAGATTTAATATGGGCTAATAGAGGGGGTATACATAACTTTTCTTGGATCACCTATCTTAGGATCATTTCCTTCTTTGAAACGCTCTATTGGTATCTAGTACACAGCGAATTGTCCGCTTTGGCAAGCTCAATGTCAATACCCTCACGGATTTGTTTCCTCCCCACCGAAGCGGGAGAAATGCGTCTCAGTTTTATGTCACATCTGTTCTGGGGGTGCTCGGCCGAACCAGTGTCACCTAGAACCTTTCTTGGGGGTGCTCGGCCGAACCGGTGTCACCCAGGAGTTTTCACAAACTTTTCTCAAATTCTCAAGTTTGATGGGAAATTCGGCAGCATAATGGCTTTCACCAGATTTCCTTCAAACTTTGCTTTATGCCACGAAACTTGTAGGACATGCATAACCATTCAACATCATCATAAGACATCAAATCATAATCATTCTCATACGTCCACAAGCCACTTTGAAAATTCATTATCATCCTTCACATAACACATGCATCATCATAGAACATTCAACCGCTTACCCTTACGGTAGCTTATGCTTTGACCCTTACGGGTCTTAATCTTGAGATATAGTTTTCTAAAATCCGTCGTTCATATGTTATGCACCTAAGGGCTCATAATTAATCATCATTCCTAATCCTCATGTTCATACTCAAATCTGAAAAGCATAGGGCAGAATTTCTAACTTGTGGTTACGGGGTTCTAGAACTTACATTTTAGACCTTTTCTCGGTTTCGTCTTCGCCTAAGGCACTATAAATTAAATCTAAATCAATTATGAGACATTCCTATGCTTAAGAACTAATTATAAATCAAATTTATCATGTTGTAACGTCGCTGGACAGAATCCAGAAAACTAAATGTTCTAAGAGTTCTACATTTGTATTTTTACGGTTTTCTAGTTACTAGTTTCCGTATAGGTGCTAAAATTCAATTCTAATCCAAATGTTATCAAGTTTTTCATGTCTAAACAATCCTAATCTGATTATGTTCCCATTAAAACAGTTTGGATAAGTTCCAAAAACAAATAGGTCTAAACTATGTTAAATTCCAGCTTTACGGTATTTCTAGTTAGCTAGTTTCTTACCTATCATGCATAGAATCGTTACTGCATCATCATGTGATATTTTCACACATTCTAACACATCAAAACATCATCATACAGCCACAAGCTCATCATGACAGTACCAAAAACATCTAACTTCAATAAGAGAACTAAATTGACATCTCTAGGTACATGAGTTAACTAGTTTCTCTTGGAATCAATTTAGAATTTCTAAGACTCTTTGCAAATCATTTTAATTCATCAAGAGGCTAAGAGAAGCCTTAGGTCAGTGACCAAAATATATTTCATCTTCTAAAAGGGAATAAAGTCATATATCATGATAACATAATCTTGTAAAGATTTGTAAAGCTTTTAAGAAAAACTTAGAACATAGGCTATTAGTCCTTGTAGCTAGATGAAAACTCATTTCAAGTCCATCATCACTACTTGGCCGAAAACATGCATTCAAAGAATGCATTCACATTAAACTTTAACTTGAAATGAAATGGGCAAGTCTTTGAGCTCTAGGTTCTTAAGTTATGACATAAAATAAACGTGCTCATGCTTTTTTATTTTTAATCTTGCTTACAAAATAAAGTGATGACTTAAATTAAATATGCAAGGCATAAACTTAAACGTGCAAGCTTGAAAGTAAATATGCAAGGTTCAATTCTTTATTTTAGTGCTCTTGGCCCAACAACAATCAACTTTAAGGCCAAAATAGAAAGGCATTCGAGAAATTAATTAGGTGATAATGCAAGTTCAATTCTTTATTTTAGTGCTCTTGGCCCAATAACAATCGACTTTAAGGCCGAAATAGAAAGGTTTTGAGCATTAAATTAAGTGATGATGCAAGTTCCATTTTAATCTTTATGTTCTTAGGTGATAGCTGGAAAGTAAAGGTGCATAGCAAGAATGTAAATATAAATGCAAGCATAAAATAAATTATACAAGTTCATTTTATCTTTCTAGAGCTCTTAATAAGACTTTAAAGGAACTTAAACCTTAACCCAAACTCATCAAACCAAGATCAAGTAAAGTCTAGAGCCCTTAGAACTCAACATAATATTTTTAGAAAGTCAAAACATTTAGCATGTAAAAGACAAGGAAGTGGCCGAAACTTCAAGAAGGAAAAGGAACATTTTAAAACTCTAGGGTTCATGATCTTGATGATTTATTAACACCAACATCATGAGACCTCATCATTGAGTCCTTAGAATCATTTTGAAACATCATCAAAGATAGAGTTCTCAAGAGTTCAGGAAAGGAAGAACTAGAAACATTTTTGCTCAAGAACAAAGATCAAGCTCTAGAGTTTGTTTCAAGTGATGAACATCATCATGAAACTCTCATCATCAAGCTCTCATTTCTCTATTCTCAAGGGCTCATGGCCGAAACAAGAAAGAAAAAGGAATAAAGAAGAAGTTCTAAAAAGAAAACAAGAGAAACCATAAACATCAAGCTTTAAAGAAGGACATTCATGAAAAGAAATCCCTACTTGGTGTGTTGAACTTGAAGATGGAAGAAGAAGATGAAGAAGATGAAGAACTTTGAAGATCTTGAAGAACACTAGAACTTTGAGAGAAAAAGAAAAGCTTTGAGTGTTCCTAAACTTAGCAAATGATCTAAAAGTGGTGCAAGCTTCCCAAGGCCATCTATTTATAAAGAAATGAAGCAAATGGAAGGTGCAAATGAAGAGGGAAATTTCGGCCATTAGCCTCATGGGCAGCCCATGAGTTCCATGAGGTGAGATAATGTGGTCTTGAGGCATGGTGAGGTATGGTTCAAGGTATGGCTTCAAGCATGGTTCTTTGAGTGAGAAACAATTCAACATGTGTTGTAAATGAGAGAGAGGGGGATGAAATTGCATCAGCCATGGGGAGGGTTTTCTTGCATTTTAATTGTAGTTTAGAGTTGTGTTTAGGTGTATCTTTGATTAAGACTAAGATTAGGAATTTGTAAGAAAGTGTTTAGGTGAGAAAATGGGTAATTAAGGTTGTCAAGACATAATTAGAGAGTGTTCTTGCATCATTAGTGAGTTATAAATTCATTTTAGTGTATAAACAATTCTAGACACAATTCCTTGATTTAAGGAATTAGAGAGAGAAAATACTATTCAAGATTCCAAGACTAGGAATCTTGAGTTCTAAAAGGGGATTTAAGTTTAATCTAAGTAATTTTAGGTTCTAATTAACTTTAATAAATTATTTTAACTCTAGATTAATTAGGGAAATTAATTAATCTTTGTTTAGAGCCTAATATTGCTTAGGTTTGCTTAATTACATCATTAAGCTTAAAAACACTATTCTAGGGGCAAAATCGTAATTTTGCACTAAAACTGCCCGGGACCACCGGGACTTAAACAGATGTTTTGAAACATGGAAAAACATGGTTTTAAACCTCTGGGGAAAGTTCCGGGCTCAAACGGCACCTTTACCCGCGTAAAACGTTACAGGGGTATTTTGGTCATTTTGACCCGAAACTGCGGAAAATGAGACTTTCGCTTCTGGAACCACTCAAGGGTCATTCAATCCCCTTCAAACATTGAGTTGGCCCTTCGAGGACTGCCGGGTCGGCCATCCTCGAATTCCGGGCCGAAAATGATCTCAGGGGCATTTCGGTCATTTTCCACTCAGACAGAAAAATCGGGGCGTTACACATTATGTTGTCGGATTTTCGCCAAATTTGTGGACTTAGAAAAATTTATGAAATTATGAGCATAAAATGTTGAATGATAAGTTAGGATGACAGTTATGATTATATGTTCCCGTTTGCCTTTCTAAATAACATGCTAAGATTTAAGGTGACATAAGATATATGGAAATGATCCTCTAGACTCCAAGAAATAAATGTTAGGAGAGGTGATTTGATAAGGTGATCCTTTAAACTTCAAGAATTAATGGTTATGAAATGTAATCCTATGCCCCCTATCCCATACTTTGGGAGTCAGGAATTAGCTTATCGAGAGGCTAAGTGTAGACTAATGGCGACTAGTTAGGTATGAGCTCATAACCTAGAACTCTCAAGAAGAAAGAGTATTGAGTGGCCCCTTAAAAGAGAATGAGAAAGTTAAGTCATCTAATAAGGTAAAGAGGAAATAAGGATTATGTTATGATAGTTTATGTTCTCTATGCCATGTTAAATTATTATTATTCTTGTGATATTGTATATGGCATTGACGTGCATTCATAATGAGATATGATGCATTCATAGCATTCACAATCAAGCTAAAATACACAGACCTCGACTAATGGCTTTTAAATTTAATAAAAGAACCTTATTATGTCCGTTGTTTTCATAATGAAACCTGAGGTTTTCTGAGGACAATGATGATGACATTTGTTTGGAGGCAAAAGCTCTACTGAGATTCTTATTCAAGTTTCTCATTCCCTCTTTGTTTCTTTCCACCTCGTTTTCAGAGGTTCATGGTAACATTTGTGATTTACATTGACGTCCCTACGTGGAAGATGCACTTTGACCCAGTTAACCTATCATACCATTTTGTGGGTCATTGTGCCGTTCGCTTGTTCGTTTTCTTGGATCATCCTTTTGCGTACATCGTCACTAGCTTATGGTTCTTTACTGCTACTCCTTTTGCTGATGACTTTGCTTTCAAGCATGTATGTCCACGTACAGATCAGTTCCCTCGTGGCCACCTTGCCGCTTCAACCGTTCGTGACTTCCCTATTTACATGCCCCGATCATCCCCTCGTCCTACCGAGCCATGGTTAGACCCGTCGGAGGAGTCTCTTTCCCAGCACTCTTCAGGTGGCTCCATCCCCATGGTTCCTATGTGTAACATCCTCCTAAATACAACGTCATCCTTAAGTCATGACATCAGACTTGAGAGCTGTTACTTATAAATTAGCAGACCTTTCTTAAATATCTATAGCCAGTTTGATTGATTTGCGAGATAACTATGTCATAATTCTATTGAAGTATATATATAGCAAGGAAAACCAAAACATTTATTTAATACAAGGTTAAGTATACAAGGGAAGCTCTTCTATTATCTTAACACATCTATTCTCTATTACATTTACATATATATAACCAAAATAAAGTTACGGTAAAATAAATACATCCACTACTAAACTATTGCAACTCCAGTATAGTTTTTCTTGTAGTGTCTTCATCGTTCTTTGGATCAACCTGGAGACGACATGGGAACACACAAAATAGGGGTGAGAATTATACAATTCTTAGTAGGGCAACTCCCCTAATACACAATCATAATGTCATCGTCATCGTCCCAGCCACTTCGGTTTATAAAAAAAAGTGATCAAGCATTACATAATAACAGTTCATTTTTAAAGTTCCAAATCATATTTCCGAAGTGGATTATTTTTAAGAATCAATCACTGTGTACACATTTATCACAAGCTTATAATCATAGTAAATAATGTCAATCAAAATGATTCGATATGATACAAACATGTATATACCAAATGTAGGGAAATGATCTTTAATTGCCCTTGATAAATCAAAGAGAATCTCATCTATCTTTATTTTTCCTCAATAAGTCGAAAAGATCTCATCTCTCTCTATTTGCCCTCGACAAGTCGAAAGGATCTCATCTCTCTCTAATTGCCCTCGACAAGTTGAGAGGATCTTATATTTCTCTATTTGCCCTTGACAAGTCATAGAGGATCTCATGTATCTTATTTGCCCTTGATAAGTCAAAGAAGATCGTATATTTATTAATGGTTACAGAATTTAATTCAATATATCATTCACTTTCTTTCCAATGCATGTATAAAACACATATAGGCATTCATTCACATTGTGATTTCAATCATGCCTCATAAACCAATCTTTAATTGCTCTAGTGTGCATTTATACATCACAAGTTACATGGCCAAATTCTTAACATCAAGTATTCATGTCATACTAGAACCAAAATACCATTACATTATCAATTCAAGTCTTTGGTTCATTTCCAGCAAGTGGGCAGATTTCACACCATTGTAGCACAAATTTATTTGCACATCAAACAATCAATTTAGAGGCTATAAAAATTATTCAAGACACTTCAATGTATCCCCAAGGTTTGGTAAAAATTTTAGAGTAAAAAGAGTTCTCTAATTATGTTAACAAAATTAGACAAATTTGGTGGTCAGAAACCACTCAACCTCAGCTCAAGAACCAAAATTCATAATTTTTAACCCTAGAAATTGAACCCAGAAAATTCGAAATAAAAATCCTGGTAAAACCTTAATATGTCTCTAATACCCTGTAAAAATTCCAAGTGATAATTCCATCATTTGATATGGTAACAAAATTAGCAAAATTTACAGATTTTGTTCCAACACTTTAGGCAGCATATGCTTAATTTCGGTTCTTGATTTTTCTAAGACAGTTTGAATCAAAATCAAAAACCAAAAAAATTCATGGAACTAGCTCAAGATATTAGCTCCAACATATATTTTTCCAGCTGAGAAAATGTCCACAACAAGCCAAGAAAATTCGTGAACAAATACTGCCTGTACAAAAACCGAAATTCCAGCAACATGATTCAAAATCTCTTTTAACAAAAATGATTTCTAACATCATCCAAACACTCCACCAAATTAAATACATCAATATCTATCTATCATCAATCAATACATCCAGAATTTCCAGCCAAACCAATCAGAAAAATTAAAAACAAATTTTGAAAGGAAAGAGAACAAATAAAGCCTTACTTGTTACTAGATGATCTTTCTACTTCTCTTGGTTCCTCTAAGTGCCTTTCTTCCTTCAAGACCTTCTCAAACAGCCCTTAATTCTTTCATAACAGAGGTATAAGATATCTCAAGGTGGAGATTAATGATGAATCAAAATTCTAATCGGTTGGTTTTGATGTTTATGAGGAGTAGATGAAATTTTGTGTAAGAAGCTTGTAATTTTATTAACTTGAGCTTTAGATTATGAGACCATGGAAGCAAGAGTTTTGGGTTTGTGAAAGAAAAACATGAAGGCTGAAGGAGGAAGAAACTTGGTAGAGAATGTTTTGGCTTGTTTTAGAAGAAATAAGCTTGTATTTATCTTGTATTTGTATTAATATTATAATATATACTTGGATAATTCATAATCTAAGAAAATAAAAGGATGGCTAGGATTGAATCTTGTAAAGCAAGATTAAATCTTGGCCATTCACTAAGTCAAAGTGGATATACTTCATTATTTGTAGATATTAACTTACTTTCGGTGTTAGAAATCGCACACCGAAATTTCTCCGAACGGGTAAAACGGTGTACCCGAGTAATCAAACATTACCCGAAAAATAATTTCGAGTATGAAATCTTTATTTCTACCTATTTCTAACCTTATTTCCATGTTTTCCCAATTTTGGGCTCTTTCGAGTTCCGAATCAGGGGTTTAGGCTGTCCCAACGGACCTGCAGGGCCCGTAAGTTACTATTCATTTTTTTTTTTACAAGTCCGTTGGATCGTCCTCATCATTGTTCAAACTATTAAATTTTTGAAATTATGACTAATAAAGTTCAAATTAATTTTTAGACAATTTTTAGGGTGTTACACCATGGATGTAGGAGGTGAGAGTGATAAAAAGGCTACCATCTCAATCACTGAGAGGAGTCGAGCATGTTACTAGAGGAGCTACCCGTCCTTATCAAGGAGCCCACGTTCGTCCTGCTGGTCATCTTGCCACGCTCGATGATCTTTCTCGTATGATTGGGTACCTTCCTCCCTCTTGGGAGCGTCGTTAGTAGGTGTTGATGGTAGACCTCTTAGAGCGCTTATGCATATCATGGAGAGAATAGCCTTCTTTTGATATTTATGTTGGAGGTTGTCTATTCTAGGCGTGCCCCAATAGGAGTAGTCGAAGGAAAGGTCTTAGTAGGAAGTTATTAGTTTCTATCCATAAACTATTTATGTTTCTTTCGGATGACCGTACTTAGCCCAACATTTTTTGGTGGGCATGATACCACATTGGTAGTTATTTTGGTGCATGATGTGGAACGGTTAATACTTATGCTATATATATATGAGTATGTTCATGATATTGTTGTGCTTGGAATTTGCATCCCTGTGAAATGTTTTATTCTTCCCACATGTATGTACGAGAGGAATGACGAGTTTTATTTATTACACATGGCTCATTTTTTTTTAAGTTAAAAAAATTTTGTCCATATTTTCGCTAAGTAATTGTCATAAGTTAAGGACAAGAACTGAAATAAAAGAGTAAATTCTAATAATTAACTTAAATGCGTCCTAAGCATATTAGTTTAAATATAAGATTGTTACAATATGTACTAAAATGGCCTATGTGCCCTAGTGTTCATAAATAAAAGTACCTTGATTTTTTTTTTAGTTTTTACATAAAATCATATGATACTCTGTTTTAAATAACCCTTCACTGGCATATTACATATCACTACGTATTAACACTTTGTACAATTAAGAGGTGAATAACAAATGATTAATTTGAATACAATATTATAGCTAAATAAGTATAAATTTTATTATACACTATACGAATATGGCATATAGTATCTTACCTTTAGTTATAGTATACTTGCCTAGGCGGAGACTCTATAATTAAGGGGATGTTACAATTTGGTGTCAAAGCAGTTCATCCTAATATAGCCTGAGGAATGGATCGGCTATGCTCCAGCATACTCTAAATATCTTAGTGAATGTCATGTCTAGATTTTGATTGTTTAAGTTAGATGTAAAATTTAGTAAGCATGACTGCTGGTTGTGAATGTTATAGGTTATGTCGCACTTAGGTTAATACTAAGCTTGGTCAACTTAATAGTTTTGTTTGGTGTAACAGGGACAGATGGCTTCCAACAGGCGAAATAGGAAAAATAGAGATAATTCAAATGAATCAGATGCAAGAATGATGGATACTTTTCGTGAAATGGTTGCTGCAATGAGAGAGAAAGTTGCTGTAGCCAATAGGATGATAGAATGATTAGATCCAAATCTGGAAGGAAACCCCACTAGGAACCCTAGAGGCACAGAAATGGATATAGAGTACCAGAGGTTCGCAAAGTTAAAGAAAGCTAATCTGATGTTTTTCAGAGGAGCCTTCAACCCGGATAAGGCGGAAGAATGGATCAAGGCGATGGAGAAGATCTTCTCGGTCTTGGCTTATAGCGGGAGTCAGAAGGTGGCCTTTGCTACATATATGTTGGAGGTGTAACGCCCCGATTTTTTCCCCTGTGTTCAAATGACCAAAATATCCTTAAAGTCATTTTTACCCGGGAATTGAGGAAAGCCGGTCTCGACAAACCTCGAGTAGATGTTTTAATATTTGAAGGGGATTAATTGTGTTATGCATAATGTTAGAGATGAAAATATCAATTTTTTTGTTTTTCCACTTGAAATTACCAAAATACCCCTGCAACAAATTAATACGGAATTAATTACCGATTGGACCCAGACTTTGCCTGGAAGTTTGGGATGGTGTTTTTAAGGGATGTATTATGTCTTTTAAGCCCGAGGGGTCCTGGAAGTTTTGTGTAAAATTACCATTTTGCCCCTAATTAAGGGCATAATGAGCTTAATTGTGTAATTAAGGAAACATAGGCAATATTAGGCTCTAATTAAAGATTAATTAACTTTAATTATTAATCTTGAGTCAAAATAATTAATTGAGGTTAATTAGGGCCTAAGATTGCTTAGGGAAACTCAAAATCCCTTCTTTAATTCAAGACTTTGTGTCATGTCAAGAGAAATAGTAATTTCTCTCTCCAATTCCTTAATTTAAAAAATTGTGTTGGATTTTGAATTTCAAACTAAACAAGGCTAATTCAAGCTAAGTGTGTGTGACCACTCCCTAATCATATCTTGGATTCCATAAACTCATAGTTATCAACCCAAACACCAAATTACAAACTCCTAATCAAGTACCAAATCAAGTTTATCTCTAAACACAACTATTAACACAAAAGAAATAAAAACATCTCCTCATGCCCATGCCTTCCTCATGGCCACCCATACCTTCCTCATGGCCACCCATACCCCCCCCCCTAATGTGTGATTTCTCTATTTAATACTCAAACACACATAAATTCTCATTTTCCTTCCATCTATTTTTTTGGCCAAGACTTTGTCCAAAAAAGAGCTCTCAAATTCTCTCTTCTCTCACCTCTCAAAAACTCTCTCCTCTTCCTCCACCATCACAAGAACCACCACCCACCTCCACCTCTCAACCTCAAACCACCATCAAGAAACACAACATTTCCATCCCTAAGCATCAAAGCTCAAGAAAAACCCTTCCTCTCTTTTCTTTCCTTTGGCCAAAATTCTTCTGGCCTCAAGGAGAAGATTTTCTTTTCATTTTCTTCACAAAGCTCAAGCTTTTCCTTGCAACAAGAAGATACCTCGGTAGGGATTTTTATTTTGAGTTCTTTTTCCTTTCTTTGTTTCTTTCTTTTCAGTTTTGAGTTCCTTTTTCTTCTCTTTATTCCCTTGGTTTTGTTGTTGTTAAATGGTTAAAAACCATGGCTTGATGGTGAGGATCCTTGATATTGGTAGCAATAACTCCATTTGTTTGACCTCTAGAGCTCAATGTTTGATTTTGGTTTCACGAGAAGAGGTTGTTTAGTTCATATTCTTGAGTTGTTTTGTTGGAGCTTGAAGATGAAATAATAAATAAGGTTTACTCTTGATATTTTTGATCTTTGGATTTCCTTTTCTTTCCTCTTTCATTTCAGCCTTAAAGGCCTTTTGAGTTTCAAAAATATTGGCTTGATGATGAGGGTTTCTAGGTGATGATAATGAGATCATCACATTGGTGACCTCTAAAGCTTGAACTTTTCCTTTTTTTGGTTTTTCAAAGAATCATAATCAATAAGGTGTTAGTTTCTTTATATTTCATTTCTTTGAGCTTGATGGTGAGTCCAAACAAAATAAAGGTTCTTAGAACCATGGTGTTAATGGACTCTAAAGCTCATGTCCATCTTCTAAGATTGATCGGTGCTTTAGAGTTGTTATTCTAAATAGGAGTCTTGAGCTTAAGATCTAAAGAAATAACAAATGGAAATACATTCATATTTATCTTCTAAATTCTTGCATTTCATATTTATATTTGAGCCTTGCATATCATGTTTATTTCCAAGTTATCACCTAAGTCTTGAAGATAAGAAAATGAACTTGTATTTCATGTTTATATTTCTTGTCTAGCATATTTATGTTTCAAGCCATCACCTAACACGCTGTTTGAAAAGCTTTTAAGTGATAGAATTGAATTGAATTCTATCAAGAATTGAATTCCCACAGGAATTGAATTCAATTTTTATGTTTGGAATGGTTTAATAAATTAAGGAATTGAATTGAATTCCTTGATTTGGAATGTCTCTAAAATAAATTGATTTATTTATTTTTACCATATTATCCTTCATCATCCCTTTTCTCTTGTGCTCTTACCCTTCCTTCCTTTCTCCACTGTGCCTCCAAATCTAGTCCCCCTCTCCAGATCCTTCTTGAGCACCGCCGGCTCCAGCCTCCCCTTTGACAATCTCTGTTAGGACGCACCCTCATCCTCCTGGTCCACCGGCCTCGCCAAGGAATACTTCAACGGCGAAACCTCTCCACCCACCACCACTTCCCCTTCCCCTCCTTAAACGATCCCGAAACCGTCAGCGAACACAAAGCTTTTCAATAATGGATCAAACATAGCAAAGAATGGAACACAGAGCTTTTCAATACAGGGGTAGTGACGGGTTGTAGAGAGAAGAGAGTTTCTTGGTTCTTCACACGATGATGTTGGCCAAAAGGAGAAGTTGGTAATTTCAATTTTGTAGGTCAATTCCTTCTATGAATCAGACCTCTTTAGGTCTAATTTAGATTTGGGTGTTTTGTGGGAATTCAATTCTTGTGTGATTTGAATTCTTCAACAAAATGTTGTTCCAAAGTATGGAATTGAATTCCAATTTTGGAAGGAATTCAATTCCATACGATACCAGACAGCCTGTAGATCTTAAAGATTAAAAATGAACTTGCATTCTCATGTTTATATTCAAGCCTTGCATATCATATTTATATTTCCATTGCCATCACCTTATAATATCAAGATTAAAATGATGCTTGCATTAGCATGTTTAAGTTTATGTCACTTAAATATCTAAAACTCAAGATTTACCCCTTTCAACTTACATAGGAATTTCGATTCCATGGGCATTTGTCTTTATAAATATGTTTTGTTTTCAAAGGAACAAAGTTTTAAGGTTTGGAGTATTATTGCCTTGAGGTTTCAAAAGCTTGTGTCTTGCAATTTTTCCTTTGAGAAATATGTTAATTCCTAAAGTGTTAAAACATAATTTAAATAACCAAAATCTTAATATTGACCCCTCTGATTTTGCTAATGACCTAAGGACATTTACTTGTTTTTCCAAAGGGATAAATTAATTATAAGAGTGTTCCTTGATTTAGAATTAATTCTAAGAAAGACTAGATGCTAGAAATGCTTATTATTGCAACTTTGCATGCTCTTGGAAATTTAAATTTTGGATTCTGTTTTAACATTTCCAGATCTGATGTATGCTGTTTGGAATGGATTAAATGTGTGAGATCTACTAGTAATTTTTGTGAAAATCATTCTTGTCACCTTAGGCAAGTCTAGTAACTAAAAACGATAAAAAACATGACTTTTAAAGCTTTCTAAAAACTGAAAATGTAGTTTCTGTTTCAGCATGTTTGAAAACTATAGAAGTGTGTTATATTAGGTATAGATGGGTAAGAATCACTAATAAATGATTTAGGAATTAATTCTAGCATCTTAGGAAAAGTCGGTAATGAGAAAGGGTCAAAAACATAACTTCAAGAACACCAAAATTGCTTATTTTTTATTTCTGTCCAAACCTGTCTAGCATTGTTTAATGATGTTCTTGAGGTTAATAATTAACAAAAATCATTGTAATTGATCCCTTAGATGCATAAAAGAATAAATACAAAAGTTAGGATTACCCAATTTAGAGGTTTAACCATTTAAGGGATAATTAAAGTGCTTATTTTATGCGATGATTATGTTTGTATACTTGGCTACTAGTTACAAAATTTATTGTGGCATGTTATGATTACACTTGGAATGTTTAAGATGCATCTGTTGAAGTAATATGAAAGCATATGACATTATATGATATGTTTGTGTTCTTGCATCTTAATATAACATGCTAAGGTTAAGGTAACATAAAACACATGGAAATGATCTTCTAGACTCCTCGAATTAAAGGTTATGAGAGGTGATCCAATAAGAAAGTGATGTGTTTCCCCCTCTATTACCCCATGTTAAATCTAGCAAGGGCTAGTTAGGTTGAGCTCATCATAGGCGATAAGTATGGTGAAGTTTTGGTGTTGTTTGTATAAAATTCACCGGTGGAGGTATGTTGGTTGGATTATGAAGTTCCTATAAAAGGATGGTTAGTAAAAAGGGAATTTGAAGGAATTATCATGGATTCTCTTGCATGCATATTGAATGTGTTCCTTATGCTTCTACTTTATGTCATTGTATATGTGTAATGCTGCATACGGTATTGACATGCATTCATAACTTAGTATATTGCATTCATAACATTAAGATGCATGCTAAAAGACACGGGCCTCGGTCGATGGTATTTTTAACTTAATAAATGAACCTTATATATATCCACTACTTTCATAACGAAACCCGAGGTTCCTGAGGACGATGATGATGACACGTACATGGAGGCAGAATATCCTACTGAGATTCTTATTTAAGTTTCTCACTTCCTCTCTTTCTTTCCATCTTCGTCTTCAAACAAGAGCGATGTCCGTGGACTATCCTGAGATGCCGGCGTAGAAGTTGCACCGTGGTCTAGATCAGAGTGGCGCAGTGAAAGCAGAGATTAAAGGCCTTCCTGTTTTCAGCACTTAGAAGTTGTCTCGTCTTCACATATGCTCATGACTTAATTTTAGTAGATGTGCACCCACTAGGAGTTAGTTACTTTTTAATCATGTTTGGCTTTTGTATTAGCATATGCTTAGCCTCTATGGATGGGCTAAATATATTTTGTGTGGTACTATGATTGTGGAATATGTCCACAATATTATTATTACTATTTGATATGATATTTGAAGCAAATATTATGATGTGATGATGTTCATAGCGTATGTTACACCTTATTGTGGTTTGCATGAAATGCTACACGATGAATAATTATACGCTATAACGTATATGCGAACGGCTCATAGTTTAGTTTTTCAAAAAAAAAAATGGTCATATTTTCCATAGACTTATTTTCGAAGCTCAAAATTAAGTAAAATTCTGAGACAAAGGAGTAACAATTAACGTTTAACCATTATATGTCCTAGGCATATTGTGTTGAAAGTTAAGGTGTTACAGGAGACAAATGTTGAGTTTTGGTGAAATGGAGCTAGTAGGTTACTTGAAGCTTCTCGACCTGAAATCACTTGGGATATTTTCAAATAGGCCTTTTACCAGAAGTATTTCTCTGCTTCAGTGAGAAACGCAAAGGACATCTTTATCTCGTCAACTATCACTAGTGTTTAATGGTTGGGCTTGGCTGGGTTGTTGTTTACTTTATGTTTTATTTTATGTATGTAAACTATATTTCAAGTACAATTACTTTAATGAATAAAGTTTTTATACTCAAGTGAAGTTGTTTTTGTTATTCTTCTGTTGTCTCATGTAACGCCTCAATTTTCTGTCTGAGAGGAAAATGACCAAAATGCCCCTGAGGTCATTTTCTGCCCGGAATTCGAGGATAGCCGGCTCGGCAGTCCTCGAAGGGTCAGCTCAATGTTTGAAGGGGATTAGATGGCCCTTGAGTGGTTTCGGAAACAAAAATCTCATTTTCTGCGGTTTTGGGTCCAAATGACCAAAATACCCCTTGTAGCGTTTTTACGCGGGTAAAAGTGCCGTTTAAGCCCGAAACTTTCCCTGAAGGTTTAAAACGATGTTTTCATGTGTTTAGAGGTCTCTGTTCAAGTCCCGATGGTCCCGGGCAGTTTTTGTTCAAAATTACAATTTTGTCCCTAGGATTGTGTTTTTGAGCTTAATGATGTAATTAAGCAAACCTAAGCAATATTAGGCTCTAATCAAAGATTAATTAATTTCCATAATTAATCTAGAGTCAAAATAAGTTATTAAAATTAATTAGAACCTAAGATTGCTTAGAGAAACTCAAAGCTCTTTTCTAGTTTTAATTCTTTGATAAAGGAATCAAGAAAATAGTATTTTATCTCTTTAATTCCCTAAATCAAGGAAACATGTTGGCATTGGATTCTAAGTTAATGAAATTTGACTTCATTAATTTAGAGAGACCACCTCCTAAATCTAGTCTTGCAAGCCTCTAATTAATCATTACCTCACCTAAACACTTACTTACAAATTCCTAATTCTAAGCCTAATCAAAGACACACCTAAACACACTCCTAAACCACATTAAAGGAGATGATTTCTCTTTATTCTTGGCTGAACAAGGCAACACCCATACCTCTCTAAATTCATCACATGTTGATTTATTCTCACTCAAAGAGTCATCCCTTGAACCATGCTTAAGCCCATACTTGAACCCATACTTGGCCATACCTTTGAATTACCACAACCATACCTTGAATGAGATATTTTCCTTCCCTCCAAAGCCATGAAACTCACGGCCTCTACCTCCTCCATTCACTTCTTCATGTTTCAATTTTCTATAAGTACATATCTAAAGAGAACTTGATGCCATTTGCTCATTCTCTCAAGCTAGCTTCAAGAATTGTCTTAAGTTTCTCTCAAGAGTTTCTTTTCCTTTCATTTTCTCCATCTTCTTCAAGAACTCATGAGTTCTTTCTTCCTCTCATCTTCTTTATCCTTTCCACCACCACCACACAACCACCATTAAATCCTCCTTAAAACACTTAGCCATATCATTCTCAAGATCAAACTCAAGAAGCACAACTTCCTTTCTTTTTCTTCTCTCTTGGCCAAAACTTCCTTCAAGCCCAAGGGAAGATTTTTCTTCCATTCTCCTCTTAAGAACAAGCCTTGTTCATTCTCCAAGAGACATACCTTTGGTAGGGATTTGTTTTATTAAATTTCTTTATCCTTTAAAGTCTTGTTTAAAATGAGTTTTGTTGGTTTCTCTTGGCTTCTTGGAACTTCTTTTCCTTTCTTTATATTTCGGCCTTGGAGCCTTTCTTCAAAGAAAAATATTGGCTTGATGATGAGGGTTCAAGGGGTTGATCATAAGAATCACCACTTGTGTAACCTCTAAAGCTTGAAAACTTAGTATTTGAACCAAGAAGCATTTCGATTTTTCCTTTGCTTTTCTTTGGTTCTAGTTTTGGTTTTTTAAAACTTGTTTGGTTGGAAAATGACTCAAGGATGAGAGCACATGATGTTGGTGTTGATATATCATCAAGATCATGGCCTCTAGAGTTTCAAAGTTTCATCCTTTCTCCTTCATGGTTTCGGCCATAGTTTCCTTTTCTTTGATATTTTGGTTTTGTCACCAAAGACATGGTGAGATGGTTTCTACAACTCAAAGCTTGGTTTTCTAACTTGATCCATTTTTGGTTCTTTAAATAATATTAATGTTTAATTTGTTTCTTTAAGTCCATTTCCTTGAGCTTGATGATGATGTTCAAACCATAAGGTTTCCTTGTAACCTTGGTACAAGAACTCTAAAGCTTGCTTTACCTTGTTAAGATAAGTTGGGGTTGAGGTTTATGCTCCTTTAAAGTCTTGTAAGAGCTCTAGTAAAGATATACAAATGAACTTGCATATTTATATTTCTAGCACCTCATATTTATATTTCAAGCTCTTGCATCTCATATTTACTTTCCTATGTCATCACTAAACTCTAAAGATTAAAGAAAAGGACTTACATTATCACGTTTAAGTTCAAGCCTTGCATTGCATGTTTACATTTCAAGTCATCACTTAAAGAACTTAAAGATTTAAAATGAGAACTTGCATATCACCTAATTAAATCTCGAAGCCTTTTTATTTCGGCCTTAAAGTCGATTGTTGCTGGGCCTAGAGCACTAAAATAAAGAATTGAACTTGCATATTTACTTTTCAAGTATTGCATATTTATTTTCAAGTTTCGCATATTTACTTTAAGCCTTACATATTTAATTTCAAGTCCTTGTATTTCATATTTACTTTAAAGCTCTCACTTTACTTTATAATGAAGAATAAAATGGAATGCATAGCACGTTTATATTTTTTTCATCACTTAAAGAATCTAGAGCTCAAAGACTTGCCCTTTTTATCCCAAGATGAAGGTGGTAGTGGAAACATCCTCATGGATGCATATTTCGGCCATGTGATAATGATGAGCTTGGTGTGAGTCTCATCTAGTCACAAGAGCCAACAACCTACATTCTAAGATTTTCTTTAGACCTCAAGAGTTTTATAAAATTATTACCAATGAGATTTATGAATTAAACCTCTCCTACGAATGTTTTAAACTAGCTACTGCCCTATGGTCATTCTTAGTCCCTTTTGTGAAATAAAATGGTTTTCAAAGATTTTTAGAAATCCTAAAATGATATCAAGAGAAACTAGCAACTTGTATGTTTTAGAAACGTCAAATTATGTGTCTTTTGAACATTGAACAATTCGGTTCTGCCCTGATATGTTTGATGCTGTATAATGATGATTTGATGTGTTAGAATGTGTGAAAATAATATAGGATGAGGTAGGAATACTTTTATGCATGTTAGGAAAGAAACTAGTCTTACAAAAAAACTATAAAGTCAAGATTTAGCATAGTTTTAACTCATTTATTTTTGGATACTGCCCAAACTGTTTCAATGGGAATATAATCAGATTAGGATTGTTTAATCATGAAAAATTTGGTTATATTTGAAGTAGGATTGAATTTTAGCACCTATAGAGAAACTAGTAACTAGAAAACCGTAAAAATGCAATTCTAGAACCCTTAGAACATTTAATTTTTAGAATCTGTCCAGCAACCTTATAATATAGTAAACATGGTTTGTAATTAGTTCATAGGCATAGGAATGCCTTATAATTGGTTTAGATTCAATTTATAGCGCCTTGGGCAAAGACGGAACTTAGAAAGGGTCTAAAACGTAAGTTCTAGAATCCCGTAATCATGAAGAGGTAACTCTACCCTCAGAGTATGATGCTGCCCAGATTTATTAATGAACATAAATGCTAGTAAGAATTATTAGTTATGAACCCTTAGGTGCATAAGAGGTTGATAGAGAACAATAGAATAATTATATCTCACGTCTAAAACCCGTAAGGGTCAAAGCATAAGACACCGTAGGTTCGCGAGTATAATGAGCTATAATGTTACATGAGAATGACTTGATGTCTTATGGTGATGTTGAATGGCTATGCATGTTCTATATGTTTCGTGGCATAAAGCAAGTTTGAAGGAAATCCGATATACGCCGTTACGCTGCCGAATTTCCCACCAAACTTGAGGATTTGAGAAAAGTTTGCAAAAACTCCTAGGTGACACCGGTTTGGCCGAGCACGCCCAGGAAAAGTTCTGGGTGACACCAGTTCGGCCGAGCACCCCCAGAACAGATGTGATATAACACTGAGACGCATTCCCCTCGCTACGGTGGAGAGGAAACAAATCCGTGAGGGTATTGACATTGAGCTTGCCAAAGCAGACAATTCGTTGTGTACTAGATACCAGTAGAGTGTTTCAAAGAAGGAAATGATCCTAAGATAGGTGATCCAAGAAAGTTATCTATACCCCCTCTATTAGCCTATATTAAATCTAGTGACGACTAATTAGGATTGAGCTCATTCCTAGGCGATAGGTGAGATGTAGTTTGGTGACCAGATTATTGCCGGGCCGGTGAGTCGGTTAGATTTTTGGTGGATATGTTAAGAGGGTGGTCTTTAAGAAAAAGAACTTAAGAGTTCGACTTATGAGAAAGATGTCACATGAAAAGTACTGTGACTTTTATGCCACGTATATGATTTATGTTTCTTTATGTTGAGCCCAAGAGCAATGATTTTCATGTTAATGTGCATATAGTATTGTCATGCATTCCTCAAATATCGGTTGCATTCATGCCATTAAGGCTCATACTAAAAGACACCCACTTCGGATAAATAGATTTGGAAAGCTTAAAACTGAACCTTATGCATGTACACCTTTTTCATAATTAAAACCGAGGTGGCTGGGGACGACGACGATGACACTCGTGTTAGAGTTGGGAATCCCTACTGAGAATCTTGAATGAGTTTCTCATCCCTCTCTTTCTTCCGTGTCGTCTCTAGACGAGGATTACAACGAGGTTCGTGACTTTTTCTAAGGCTTGTGCTTAAGGGTCATGCTAGCAAATGGAGTAGAGGGTCGCCGCGGAAGCATAGATAGTATAACTTTTGGATTGATACTCATCCAACCTCATAGGTGGATAAGGATCACTTCATATATATAGGCATGTTTTGATGTAAATAATGGTACAATGATGCTAGTAATTTATGTATTTATGAAGAAGTGATGATATTATGATTGTTATGTATGATACTATATTTCATGATTATAAATGGTGTGATTATTTTTCTTGCACGATGTGGTTATGACGAACGTTAGGTTAGCGTCTTGACTCGCGCTTTGTTTTTTTTTTTCAAGTTTCGAAAAAGAAAAATTTATTCGTATCTTCCGCTAAATATTTTAATGAAAGGTTTTAAAAGAATGAGACTAAAAGAGTAATAGACTAATGATTAACCTAAATATGTTCTAGAGTATTGGGTTAAAAATTAGGATGTTACATCTTAATTACATAATATTATGGATCACATGTTAGTGTTTAGAGAAAAAAATTAATCACTATTTCACTTAAAATAATTTCTTAAAGTAAATTAAGAAACAACATAAGTGACATCAGGATAATAATTGCATTATAGCTTAAGTATAATGTGGATATTATTAAGTTGTTGTAGGTTTCAAATCAATTGACCACATAGGTAATGTAGAAAACATTTCTTTATTAAATAAATATTTGTATAGATGTATGTGTCGCTCTCTTACACAAGATTGTGAGTTCAAGTTTTGCATACCATATATGTCTTTGTTTGCAAGTGTTACTTTTCACTTAAATAGCAAACTCATCACACATATCTAAAACTACTTTTGTACATAATGACTGATGAAGGCAACTATATGGAACTGAAAGATACACTTTGTAACATCTTCCTAAGTACAACGTCATCCTTAAGTCATGACATCAGACTCGAGAGTTGTTACTTATAAATTAGTGGGTCTTTCTTAAATATTTATAGCCAGTTTAATTAATTTGCGAGATAACTATGTCGTAGTTCTATTGAAATATATATAGCAAGGAAAACCAAAACATTTATTTAATATAAGGTTAAGTACACCAGGGAAGCTCTTCTATAAGCTTAACACATCTATTCTCTATTATATTTACATATATATAACCACAATAAAGTTACGGTAAAATAAACACATCAACTACTAAACTACTGCAACTCTAGTATAATTTTTCTTGTAGTGTCTTCACCGTTCTTCGGATCAACTTGGGGACAACATGGAAACACACAAAATAAGGGTGAGAATTATACAATTCTCAGTAGGGTAACTTCCCTAATACACAATCATAATGTCATCGTCATCACCCCATCCACTTTGGTTTATTAAAAAAAAAAGTGATCAAGCATGACATAATAACGGTTCATTTTTAAAGTTCCAAATCATATTTCCGAAGTGGGTTGTTTTTAAGAATCAATCACTTGTACACCTTTATCATAAGCTCATAATCATAGTAAATAATGTCAATCAAAATGATTTGATATGATACAAATATCTATATACCAAAAGTAGAGAAATTATCTTTAGTTGTCCTTGATAAATCGAAGAGGATCTTATCTATCTCTATTTGCCCTCAACAAGTCGAAAGAATCTCATCTCTCTCCATTTGTCCTCGACAAGTCGAAAGGATCTCATATCTCTTTATTTGCCCTCGACAAGTCGAAAGAATATTATGTTTCTTTATTTACCCTTGACAAGTCATAAAGGATCTCATGTTTCTTATTTGCCCTTGAAAAGTCATAGAAGATCTCATTTTACTTATGCATTTCATTCACCTATAGGCATTTATTCATATTGTGATTTCAATCATGCCTCATATACCAATCTTTACTTTCTCTAGTATGCATTTATACATCACAATTCACATGACCAAATATTTAACATCAAGTGTTCATGTCATACTAGAACCAAACTACCATTATATTATCAATTCAAGTCTTTGGTTCATTTCCAGCAATTGGGCAGATTTCACACCATTGTAGCACAATTTATTTCCACATCAAACAATCAATTCAGAGGCTATAAAAATTCTCAATGACACCTCAATGTGTCCAAAAGATTCCATAAAAATTTCAGGGTAAATAGAGTTCTCTAACTATATTAACAAAATTAGACAAATTTGGTGGTCAGAAACCACTCAACCTCAGCTCAAGAACCAAAATTCATAATTTTTAACCCTAGCAATTGAACCCAGAAAATTCAAAATAAAAATCCTGGTAAAACCTCAAGATGTCTCTAATATTTTGTAAAATTTCCAAAGGAAAAATCAATTTTTTTCTGTGATAAAAAATTAGATAAATTCACAGCTTTAGAGTCAACCTCTTAGGCAGCACAGTTACCACTTCGGTTTATGGTTTTTCTCAGGCAGTAAAAGTTCTTACCATGCACCACAAAAATTCTTAGAGTTTTCTTAATATGTTAGCTTCAACTTATAATTTTTATAGCTCATAAAAATTACTATAAATACATTAGAAAATTCATGAACCATAACCTGTCTAGAAGAAATTTGAAAATCCAGCAGCATAGTCTAATATTCCTTTTGATAAAAATGATTTCGAGAATCATCCAAATGCTCCACCAAAATTAATACATCAATATCCATATATCATCAACCAACACAACCAAAAATATCAATTTAAAACAATGATTACAACAGAAAAATGGATTTGAAGAAGAAGAGGTTCAAAAACCCTACCCTTGGAAGCTAATGTCTCTTTGTCTCTTGCACACTTCAAGATAGATGTTCTCCACCCCAAAGCTCTTGAAACACACTCAAACCTTCCTCAAATCAGTGATGAGTGAGGTACTAAAGTGAGGTTTTGGAGAATCTAATCGGTTGTATTTGTGGAGGTTGAAGTGTAGAACAAGTTTACTTAAGGAAGTTTTTGATTTTGAGTAGGTTAGGCTTATGATTTTGAGCTTGGAAATCAAATTCTCAAGGTTGTTATCAAGAAGGCAATGGAGTTTCTGAAGTTATTCTTGCTATCCGTGAATGTTACTAGCTTCTTAGAGAAGTTTTAGTTTGTATTTATCTTTATAATCAATGCTTGAATATTATATATTAAAGTTAGATATTTCCTAATCTAATAAAGAAAAATGGGTGGCTAGGATTAATCTTGTAATTCAAGATTAAATCTTAGTCATTCATTTAATATAAAGGGGTAAGGTTCTTTATTTTGTAAAGATTAAAATAGCTTTCGGTATTAGAAATCGCATACCGAAATTTCACCGAACAGGTGAAACAGTGTATTCGAGTAATCAAACATTGCCCAAAAAATAATTTCGGATATAAAATCTTTGTTTCTACCTATTTCTAACCACAATCATATAATTTCTCAATTTCGGGCATCTCCGGATCCCAATTCTAGTGTTTTGGCTGTCTTGGCGAGTCTGCGGGGCCTGTAAAATACTATTCACATTTTCTTTTTACAAATCTGTTGCATCGTCCTCATCATTGTTCAAACTATCAAATTTTTGAAATTATGACTAATAAAGCTCAAATTAATTTTTAAATAATTTTTAGGGTGTTACACACTCCATAAATGATATAATAGAAGATAGCAACAACCAACCCATACTCCATAGTAAAGTTTCTAATACTTAAGAAAATAAACTAGCATACCAAAATACAATACTTGCAATTATTGGAAAGATCTAGTGTAGTGTCTTGTTTACTTCTAAAGGAATCTCTTTTTTAATTGGTTGTCTTGTCATAGTTTTAATTTGTGATTGTATTACTATGTAAAAAGTTACGAAAAAAATATTGTTGATGCATCTGCAATTACTATTGTGAATACGGTTGTGAAAGATATCACAACAATAGTATTGCAACACCATTATAGTTGTGAATCACAATCTAAAATTATGGCTCAAATATGTTATTTATTCTTTTGAGGGGAAAGCATTGGAGTATTTTAGTGTGGGGGTAATTATGGTAATTCTCAAATCATGCAGATTTTATGAAAAATTATTAGTAGAACATGTTGGTTGTCAACATTACTCGCAGATAAGAAGCTTGCACTGGAAATTGACACTGATTTAATCCTTTATCCGCTTTTATAGCAAAACAATTATGATAATAAATAAAGGAGGTACTAAATTTCTAGATACGTAGCTACCATCTCGCTTTGCTATTGCATAACAGAAAGGTGTTTCAAACCCAAATAGAAATGTATGATGTTTAGATGCCACTGTCTGAAATTGAAAAAGATAATCTTATTAGAAAATTCATACCCTTGATTATTTAACTGATCTACATGTCATTCAAAAAATCCAAAGCATGGTTAAACCAAAATAATAAAAATTTCATTTTGTATGATCAGTGAAGAAAAGATATATAATTTGTTCAGTCATATAAAAAAAAGAAACCTAGCGGAACCATGTTAAATGATTCACACACGTATAAGTTTATAGCATGGTTTGTGATTTGTTGAATTAACCAAGGTTTAATAGAAAATACTTTACACAATGGGACACCAACCATCCTTATTTCTATTAAATTATTATCTCATAATGCTCATACATATTTTTTGTTATATCCATCCAAAGTAGAATGTTGTGCTTTGCATATCAACTCATAATTGTGTACAAATACAAAATCTAAAATGTCATTCATGCATTTATATACAGGATATACACATAACACATTAGGTATTATATATATATATATATATATATATATATATATAGATATTATTGCTCTTTAAATAAAATACCATAGCTCAAAATTTTCCAAACTAGAAAACATCGGATATCATTGCTACTTTAAAACTCAAACTCTTCCCTTCTTGTAATGTTAGGGTTACAACTCCTCTCCAAGGAAGCAGCAAGTGTGCACCATGAACCAATGAGAACCGTTGAACGTTGATATCACCATGGGAGCCTTTTCTACAATATTTTTTACCTAAGGCAACACTTTTTAAAAGCAACGCTTCTAAATTGTTGCATTTGGTGGCAATTCCTTTCCAAGCACAGCCTAGAAACGGATTTTAAGGCAACACTTAGAAAATGTTGTTTTAAAAGAAAAAAAAAATACATGTTCAAACTATTGTCGTATCTTGTACAAACAAGTAACGATTTTTTCATCAGTAGCTAATATTTTGAAACCGTTGCCATTTAATTTCAATAAGGCACAACAATTAAATTGTTGCTTAAACTAATTGGTGCCACTCAGAATGTGTGTTCCCTGTAACAAAAAAAAGAAAAAGAAAAAGTGTTTTACCATTAAAATTTCTTTTCCCAATAAAAACTTACCAGTCTCTTTCTAAAACTAAAAACTCTACCAAAACCAAATGAAAAACTAATTTTAGGCATCTACCTTGGCTGTGTCTTTATATTTTCCTTTTATATAAAAAAAATCCTTAAAGCCTGTTTATTTTATCAATTTTTTATTTTTTATTTTATAAAAAAAACTGAAAAATCTGAAAAGTAGTGAATCAAACACATCCTTAGATTTTTCATCCTTCGATCCTGCTTAAGTAGCTCTCCACCACTACTTCGAATGCCTCAACCAACCCTTTCATCCCGTGAAGGGACTTCACGGCTTCGCTGCCATCGCGTGAAAGTTTGCCTCGGCCACCGCACTCCGCGCCTTAGCTACGCCATGGACACACCGCTGACAGCTACCTCGTCCTTCGAGCCACAGCTTCCTCAGGTTCGTCCACAGCTACTTCGCTCTGAAGGTTCCTCCGCGGACTCCAGCTTCCTTCCCGGCTTCCACTGGTTCGCTCCGGTCCGCCGCCGTCGCCTCCGCCCCGCTCCGCTCCGAAGGTTTCTCCGAACACGCCACCGCAGCTTCCTCCGGTCCGCTCAAAACCTGCAACAACAATCTCTACAGGTAAACCAAAGATTCTGTGTGATTTTTATTGGAATAATGCCTTCAATCAAAATTGGCCACTTTTAATTAATTGGACTAAGTATAATGATTCAATAAGCCTTCTGTGTAGTGACTTCATAGATGAGTGGGTCAAAATTGGTTTACCTGCAAAGGCAAAGGTGAAAGCACAGCATTCTAAGGTATTTTCTTTATTTAGTTTTTGTTTCCCTCTTTTTCAGCAATATGACCCGAAGTTCTTTGGTTTACTATATACGTGCATTATGTGTTCAAATAAATATTTCTTTCTTTTTCTTTGGTCTTTTTTCCTTCGGTATTGATGTTTGTTTGGTGCTGCCCGTGAGCCCCCTCTTTCTGTTTGTGCGTGATGGTGAAAATATTCTTAGGTTAGGTTGTGCTCCAATGCATGACATCTCATGTAATAATAAAATGTGTAATTTGAGGGGCAACTTTTTCTGCTCAAGCATGTTGATAACACCTACCTAGGAGTCATGATCGTCCAATAATATTTGGACCATCATTAATGCAATTAGATTCTTCTTGTTGTTTACCTGATTAATGTTATTTGACCACTTGTAAGTGTTGATTCTTAATTCTAAAATATCATGTAGTTGGTGAGTCAGGGAAACTCCCTGGGCTTTCTTGAGGGACTTGGCACTTTGGCAAAAACAAGGAAAACTATAACTACAATGATGTGAAATCGCATTAAGACAAAACTACTATTTGTTTGTGTTTTTTCGGGTCCATGGTTCATCCTCTTGTTCCTCTCTTTATCTTTTTGTTCCATGGAAAGTACTGTTTTTATTTTGGTAGATTCTGTGAGCTGTTTGTTCATCCTTACTCCTCCCCTCTATTATTGATGAGTGCCCCTTTTTCTGGATGGGTATGGTTTGATGAGAGAATGTGTGACTTGGCTTAGACCCAACTAAAATCACCATTCACCATTGATAGAGGGGTACAGATAATATTTGTGTATTTCACCTTATGGTTGGAATTGTTTGGACTGATTCATGATTCATTCACGGATCATTATATATTGGTTGTCCTCTTAATAGTCGCTGTGACACATTCAATTAAATTTTCTTTTAGACGCGTGCCCATTTGATCAAAAGCCGCTATCAGCTTATTGTTTTGTATCTATTTCTAAAATGTTGATTAATCTAGTTTACTTGCAAGTTCCATGGCATCCTTTCTAAGAATGAAAGTACTGGTAGCATTTTCTTTCCCATATACTTTAAACACAAAACATTTGAGTTCAGATAACACATGCTTTCACACTCATGAAATAATCATTCTTATGATTGTTTTGGCTAGTTTATGTTCATTTTTTCTTTCTTCCTGTTAGTTTTGTAAATTCTTTCTCGGTTGGTTTGTTTTGCATCTTTTTTCAGGTTATTATGTTAGGATACCAATTTTGGATAGTTCTGTAAATTGTCTTATTAATATCTCATTGTTAGCAAGATTCCCAAAAATTGTACCTCATTTTAACTTACATCTTACCATCTTTAACTGCAGTACCTCTTATTTATTATGGCCTTCAGCACTATCTATCATTGGCCAGCTCACTTGTATTAATCCCATTAGTCATGGTACCACCCATGGGTGGAACAGATGTAAGCATATGATGTGCATTACTGTTTTTCATATTCTCATTATTAACTCTTACATCAATCCTGGTAAACTATCTGCATTTTGAAAAACAACATTTTCGAAGAGAATGTTAGCAATTGGAAATTTCAATGGTACTTCTGTTGTGTTTAAATCAATACATATTTGAGTTACCAGCATAGATTTTCCTTTCTCCTTTGTGCTTTTGTGTATCTGTGACTGCTCTGTCAATATTTCTCGACAAAATGTGTACCTTCTGTTCGCAAATCACATTGAACTTTGGCTTTTATTTTGGACATTTTCTCTGCTTGCCTATCAAAACCTGCTTATTTTAATTGCAGAAATTGAAGCACATAACGAGGGAACTCCAAGGGGCTATAATTATTGGTTCAATATTTCAATGTATCCTGGGATTTAGTGGTTTAATGTCTATTCTACTCAGGTAACAAGAAATTGCATGAGATATCTTCCTGCGTTCACCATAAATATATTCTGTATTGGGGTCAAATCAATTTCTATATTTTATTTATTTGCTATTGTGCGACCTTGCTAAATATTTAAAATGTGTATACATTAATAAAATATGAATTTATCTTGGTCAATGAAGTGACCGTAAAAGTTATTTAACTTTTATCAAAAGAAAGCTGTTAAGATCTGAATCCAGTCTGTTAATTCTTTGAAGTTTCATGACAACTTGTTATAGGCTAATCAACCCAATAGTGGTTGTCCCAGCTGTCACAGCTCTGGGCTTAGCATTCTTCAGCTATGGTTTTCCACAAGCTGGCACTTGCGTTGAAATCAGCATTTCGCTGATCATGTACCAAGCATCTCAAACAGCAATAATACTGGGTATTTGGTATTTGAAAAGGTTTTCTAATGGTTGTAATTTGTAAAGTTATTGCTTGTATGTTAGAGGCTGTCTATTGTAAACATGTCATCGGCTTTTGGATCTTTATTTAATGATTTCTGTTGTGTCCAGAAACCCATACTATTGTTTCTTTTTGTCTTATTTGAAGTATCTTCATGGAATATCTATCTTTGGGTGCCACTTATTTCGAATTTATGCTGTAAGTGTCTTAAATTATGGTGTTACTTATTTGTTATTTGTTTTGTTGAGCTGTGGCCTATGGCATTCATTATCTCTCATTTATGCTCTATTTAGTTTATCAAATGCCTGTAATGGTAGAAGTCAAGGCAGTTCTCATTTTCTGATAGGCGAGCATGGACATAAACAAGAAGTTCATTGTTATGCTACCTTGGTTATTGACATATGAATAATACTAAATGAATTTGCTAGTAACTTTGTATATGAGATCCTTTATAACCTTTAACAGTCTCACACACATTGTGAGGAAAGAAAAGAACATTAGTCAAGCTTAAAATATTTTGGCAAAACTAAAGTTGGTTAATATCGGTTGAGTCAATTTATATAAAATGATAATCTTGAAGTATCCCAGGAATTTTACAAACATAACCTTCATTTTTAATTTACACATAATCTTGAAGGTGCCAGATTTATTGTAAAACATTAAATTATATATTTTAATTTACTTGGCATTTCTTGTTTATCTTTGATTCTGTATGTGGTTAAGTGGAGGATATAACTAATTCAAGGAGGAAAGGAGGGACTGGGAGTAGGGAAACGATTGCAGATTTTGTAATTTTATTTTTTTAGTAGTTGTTTACGCTTGCGAGTACTACTTTTTTGGCATCTTAAATAAGTTTTTCCCTCTGTAATGGAGATATAATAACAAATTTTTACTTGCAAGTTCCCTAGAGCAACAATAATTTGGATATATGCATCCTTTTTAACAGCTGGGGGAGCATATAACTATAAGGGATGTGATCCCAATATACCAAGTTCCAACATTCTACTGTATGCATGCATATACCATGAGGCATTGCAGGACTGATGTTTCTAATGCATTGTCAATTGCTGCTGCTAATGCATTATCAACTGCTGCATGGGTTAGAATTCCTTACCCTTTACAGTGGGGTGTCCCTATTTTCCATTTTAGGACTTCCATAATCACGGTCATAGTGTCACTAGTTACCTCTGTGGATTCAATAAGTATGTTATGGTAATGCTTGCAATTGCAAAATATCATCTGCTTTTAGATTAAAATTCATAATGGTGGCGGCAAAACCTTTACAAATGTTAAAGATATTTGACTTAAATGCAAGAGAGTAGTGCAGACCATAGAAGTATTCTCATTTATGATGAATTTCGAAAATCTAAAGCTCCCTATCAATATGATGGACTTTCTTCAGCTTGAATGGCATTATAGAGCAGTTTTCGAAAGTCTAAAGAAAAAATGAATAGAAACTAACCAAAACCATGAAAAAATGAGCATTTGTGAACTCTTGGTAAACTTGTTGATGGCTTGTAATCCTTTATTTTGCTCCCTTCCTTCTTCAAGTGGTTGAGCATTTGCTAGTGCTGGATTATAGAATCAAATTGATAATTCTGTATATATTGCTTTTCAAAAGTCAAGATCAAGGTGATCATTATGACTTGTTGTTCTGTCTAAGTTGTTGTATGTCGGTTTCTATTATTTTGGTTGTAACAAGTGTAGGGACTTTAGGAGTTGGTGTATTGGTATTTGACATGTTACAGTTTTGGTGAAGGATAACATGGTCCTTTTATGTTTGGAATTTTCTCATGGTCCTCACTTAGTTATAACAAAATTACTAAATTAACCATTTTTAATTTTTAATTCCTTCTTTCACTCCCTTTTCTTCTCCTTCACTTGCTTTCTTCCACTCACCACCACTGTTTTTGTCACCACCACTCTTGACTGTCAAAGCCACCGCGAGTCTCCTCTTCCACTTACATTTCTCATCACCAAGTAGCATCTATTATTGTATTATATTAATATTGTTTTATTTCAAAGTTAAAATTTATTTTAAGTTTGTTACTATTAAATATTATTAATATGTGGCTTGCCACGTTTCTTTTCAGGACTTGACTTATAATTATGTGTAAAAACAAACTTTTGATGTTGACCAAGTCCTATTTTGAGTGTTGAAGCAATATACCCACGTTGCTCAATAGACTTGGTTTGTCAACGATAGAGCACCATGTTGATTCCTAGTTTACAGCCTTCCAATTCTGAAACTTTGCTTCAAATATCTCCCGTGCTTAGACCAAGTTTTATATAGTTCTTCTATAAATAATAGGAAGTACACTCACTCACACACAGTACCATCTGCACCTGCCTTTCGTGGTGCCTCAGCCATTAATCACAGTAAGCCATCTTTTTTGTTCTTTATTGTTTATTTATTTGATTCTTAATTTTGTATTGTATTGAATTGATTTATTATTTGTATTTAATTGTTGTTTCTATCTATCTACCTATTAATAAAGTGTTATTTCAGGTTAATTTTACCATCAATCTTAAGAGTATTTTTTATTGTTAATGTTCTGGCCACCAACGTGTTGAACGCTAGGTATAGTGCTGGGTTTGGTCTTCAGTCTCGTTCTTCACTCCCCTCATTCACGCTACTACCTGACAAGCACGCTTGCAAGTTGTTGATTTCCCTGCCAAATTTTTGAATCATGTCTCAAGGTTACTAATTCAAAAAAGGAAGCTGAGAAAGATTGTATCTATCCTACACTAGCATCATCAAGAATTTGCCAACCAGTCAATCATTCTCAAATTTTAGATTTATAGAACAATTTTTAAACTACATAAAAGATGCCTATCACTGTGGCAATCCCAACGATGACAAAATATCAGGTAAGTTCTACATTATTGAGAAATGTAGACACCATGATACTCAATGTAGATACAAGAAGAAAATTTTTTTTTCTGGGAGTCACTACTGAAAATAATTTTTTAATAGAGGAAAAATATTGGATGGTAGACTTTGGGATTATCAAGCATATTTGTGCAAACAAATTTTTTTTTACCTCCTATAATGACATAGGGGAAGGAGAGGAAATTTTGTATGTAGGTGACTCGAAAAGAGTTGCGGTTCTTCATAAAGGAATAATAAATTTAAAACTCTCATGTAGGAAAATCCTCTCATTAAATGATGTTCTCTATGTGCTTGAAATGGGATACAATTTGATTTCTGTATCTCTATTGAGTAAAGCTGGTGTTAAAGTAATTTTTGAGAATGATGAAGTTGTGCTCACTAAATGTGAGAATTTTGTAGGAAAAGGAAATTACAATAATGGTTTATTCTTGTTAAATGTTTCTCATGTTATGAATGAAATTACATGTTCTAATGTGTATTTAATTGACTCTATTGATTTATGGCATGGTAGATTAGGACATGTTAATTTTTCTTACTTGAAGAAAACGAATGAATTATGAATTATAAATGATATGTCAATGACTGCTAATGATAAATGCCCAACATGTGTAGAAGCAAAAGATACGAAGAAATGTAAGACTAGAGTTTTGTGGGATAGATTTATTAGGCTTAATATACTTTGATATTGGTGATTTAAAATCCACTATGACTAGAGGAGGTAAGAAGTTTTACATAATTTTTATAGATGATTTTTTAAGATATTCCTATATTTATTTTCTAAGGAGTAAAGATGAAGCAGAAGAAAATTTTAAAATATATAAAGTTGAAGTAGAGAACAAATTGAATAGAAAAATTAGAAGGCTAAGATATGATAGAGGAGGAGAATATGAATCAAGTTCCCTTAATATTTTTTGTGGATAATATGGAATAATTCATAAGGTAATATCGCCCTATTCACTAGAATCTAATAGAATAGCTGAAAGAAAAAATAGAAAGAACACTGAAATTAATGATGAAAGCAATGCTAATAAGTGTCGGTGTACCTCCAAGTTTGTGGGGGCAAGCTATTCTTTCTTCATGTCACATAAAAAATAGAATAATATTTAAGAAAATAGGAAAAATACCTTTTGAGCTTTGGGAGAAAAGACTTTCTAACTAAAAATATCTTAAAGTGTGGGGTTGTTTAGCAAAAGTTCTATTACTTGAATCAAAGAAAAGGAAAATTGGATCTAAAACTTGTGATTACATGTTTATTGGTTATACTGAAAATAGTGCTACATATAGATTTTTGATTTTGAAAATTGATGTGTTAGATGTAAACACAATAATGGAATCTAAAAATGCTGAGTTCTTTAAAAAGGTATTTCCTCTAAAATGTTCAATAAGAAAACCTTTATTTGGTCATGCTTATGAACCTAGTAGTTTTGAGAATAAAGAAATTGAGCTTAGAAGAAGTAAAAGAGAAAGGAAAGAAACTAGTTTTCGTAATGATTTTTACATCTTTTTAATGGATGGAGTTTCTTTAATATATAAGGAAGCAATATCATTTCTGGATAGTTTTTAATGAAAAGAAGATATTAATAATGAAATAGAATCAATAATGAGTAATCAGTTGAAAAACCAATAGGATGTAAGTGGATATTTAAAAGGAAACTAAGACTTGATGCCTCAGTTGAAAAATATAAAGCTAGATTAGTAGCTAAAAGATATACACAAAAGAAAGATTTAGATTATTTTGATACATATTCACTTGTGACTAGAATTACTTCTATTAGAGTTTTAACAGCGTTGACTTCTATTCATAATTTGTTAATACGCCAAATGGATGTTAAGACAAATTTTCTTTATGGAGATTTAGAGGAAGAAATATATATGACACAACCTGAAGGTTTTGTGATTCCCGGTAATGAGAACAAAGTGTGTAGATTAATTAAATCTTTATATAGTCTCAAACAAGCACCTAAGCAATGACATGAAAAATTTGATAATGTGATGTTGTATGATGGATATTATGTGAGTGATTCTGATAAGTGTATTTACAGTAAATTTGACAATAATTTGAATGATATTATTATTTGTTTATATGTTAATGATACGCTTATATTGGGAAACAACATAGATCTAATTAATAACACTAAGCTATTTTTAACGTCAAAATTTGACATGAAAGATTTAGGAGAAGCTATCTTAATTTTTGGAATTAAGTTAATGAAATTTGTATATATGAGTAGTGACTCCAACAAAATTAATTTTATTCTTGTATCTACTTTGAGTAGCATGGTATCTATATTTCTCCATAATGTAGAACTTCCCTGGTACTTTGTCATTGTTGGGATTGCCACGATGATAGGCATCTTTATGTAGTTTAAACATTTTTCCATAAATCTGAAATTTGAGGATGATTGACTGGTTGGCAAATTCTTCATGATGCTAGTGTAGGATATAATCTTTCTTGGCTTCCCTTCTTGAATTAGTAACCATGAGACATGATTCAATAATTTGGCAGGGAAATCAACAACTTGCAAGCGTGAAATGATCCCTCGAGCTCTATATATATATATAGTGAGCGAGGGGAGTGAAGAACAAGACTGAAGACCAAACCCAACACAATACCAAGTGATCCACACGTTGGTGACCTGAACATGAACAATAAGAAGTACTCTTAAGATTGTTGGTAAAATTAGCCTGAAATAACATTTTATTAACAGATAGATAGATAGATAGAAACAAAATTAGTTACAAATAATAAATTAATTCAACACAAGAATACAAAATAAAGAATCAAATAAATAAACAACAAATAACAAAACAGGTGGCTTATTATGATTAATGGGTGAGACGTTCTAGGCACTAATTTTAAGAATATTTTACCACCACAAACTTAAAGGTTGATACAGATGGTCCTCACGGCTAATACTATTCAGGATACAATTGTTACGTCTCACTAACTCTGCACTTGAACTAGTAAGGGTACCGGAACAACTCTTTTGGATTGTTCAAGGGAACTCACAAGATTGTAACCAAGATTAATAATTTTCTGATGTGTTTGGCAAAAGAAGGAAGAGATATATAATATTAAGAACTTTTGTTTTCTAGATGTGAACAAATTGTGTGTGACTGGGTGTGCTTCATATTATTTTTAGAAGAGCCATATAAAACTTGGTCAAAGCACTAGTCTTATATGGTCAAAGCTCATGTGCTTTGGCCAAGTTTTATATAGTTCTTCTATAAATAGTAGGAAGCACACCCACTTACACGCAATTTGTTCACGTCTAGAAAATAAAAGTTCTTAATATTACGTATCTCTTCCTTCTTTTGTCAAATCCATCAGAAAATTATGAATCTTGGTTGTAATCTTGTGAGTTCTCTTGAACAATCTAAAAGAGTTGTTCCTGTACTATTACTAGTTTAAGTGCAGAGTTAGGGGATGTGGTTGTTGTATTATGGGGAGTATTAGCCGTGAAAACCATCTGCACCAACTTTTAAACTCGTGATGGTGAAATACTCTTAAGCCCAGTATCTACCACGCCTCAGCCATTAATCACAATAAGCCACCTTTTTAGTTCTTTATTATTTATTTATTTAATTTTTTATTTTGTATTCTTGTACTGAATTGATTTGTTAATTATTAGTTGTAATTAATTGTTGCTTCTATCCATATATCTATTAATAAAGTGTTATTTCAGGTTGATTTTACTAACATCTTCCTCGTCAACCTCCCACCCCAACATTGATGAATTTCTGAAAAACGTTCAATCTCTTTGGTGGCCAAGGCATGACAAGTTCGCCAGCCCCGAAGCTGAGTTTTGGTGGCAGTTTGGTGATTGGAGAACAATGGCCATTGTCTGCAGCGATCCACCATCGTCCTTCTCGATTCACTACTGACAAAGTCTCCATTGCCCTGTACTCAGTCCCATCTCAGTAAAATAAACTGAGAGAAGAAAACCATAATGGAAAAATAGGAGCTTTTGGTATATGAGATGGTAAAAGAGGACGATAATTAAGGACGACGATAACCTTTGATATTTTGGGTTTGTAAAACAAGTATGAAAGAATAAAGGATTTCTTTTTTCATCGTTTTCTTCAACCGGGATGTAGATTTTTTTGTTCCCAGTTGGGAATTTTAATGATGAAATGGATTAAAATTGATGAGAGTGGTAGGAAATCTTTGCCGGTCAAAAAATAGAGTGGAAGGGGAAAGGAAAGGATTAAATGATAATTTCAAAATCATGTTAGTATTTAATAAATTATATATCATATTGGAAATTTTTAATCTGAGCTATTTATAAAATATATCAACTAATCTAGTGATGTATGATAAAGGACCATCACATAGTCTAAAACTATAAGCGGACCATTTTATTTGCCACCTTCAGCTTTATGTAAATATAGTTATTCAATAAATTAAGCTGCATAATATTTTGCTTTTTAATTGTTGGGTTTATACTGTAGATTGAGCCTAATACATGTGCAACTTAGGCGGTTGAGAGGAGAACTAATATAAAGGACATAAAACATGCAATTGATGTGATTATGAGGGACTATATTATAGAGATTTTCTTTTGTGTCAAGTTCTTATGACTAATGTCCTTTAATTTTGTAAACCACATATAATCACTTTGTCTATTTTGGTTTGAACTTAGACTTGTTTCTATTTAGACTTGTGTGTTTTAGACTTGTTTTTATTTAGACATGTGTATCAACCAATATTATGGACTACCATATATGCTTAAGATGACCTAGTTTACTTAGTTCTTTACTTACTTTACTTAGTTGATTAATTAGTATTGGTTAATTTTATTTGTGAATTTCAATCGATTAATTAACTTTTTGTTCAAAATTAATGTGGTTTCTAATTTATATAGAAAAGGTTATATATATACACACACACTTCAATTTGATGTTATAAAAAGGGTTGGTTTTAAGAATATCAAATTTGAGACTCAAAAAGAAAAAAAGTTTTGAGAAGTAATCAAATTGAGAAGAAGCAATGGTTTCCAATTAATGCTTAAAATATCAGAAAATGCAACACTTTTCATAAGTTACGTAAAATATCAGAAAAGGCAATGCTTGCCATAAGCTGCCTAAAATATTTATAAAAAAAAAAATGATATAAACTGTTGCTTTTAACCAGAGAAAAAGCAACGCTTATAAAGCGTTGCCTTAAATAAGAACAAAATGCAAGGGTGCAAAAATTATTGCCTTGCCTTTGATGTAATATAAGCAACATTTATTTTACTACGCATTGCCTTTTCTCTGTAAACCATTGCCTTAAAAAAAAGGTAATGCTAGTATAAGCTAACATTGCCTTTGAGCTAATCTCTTTATTTTTTTATTTTTCAAGCCTTGGTGGCCATGACGAGAATGAAATCACAAAACCAAGAACCACAAAAGGGAGCCTGTGAACCCTATGTGTGAGCACTATTGCAACATCCAAAAGAAATTATGAATAGCTATGTCATATGACAAGATACTAATACAAGTTTTTTTTCGTTTATTATTTAATTGCAACTACACAAATGCAAACACCATCACAAGCAGATATAAATTTTCTCTCTTTCTTTTTCCACACTCACCCATTTTCTTTCACCCTATCTTTCTCTAGGGTTTTCTATGAATTTTCACACTCTAATTTTGCTCATTTAGTTACAACTTCAATCCTCAAGCTTCCATCCGTGGACTCGTATCATTTGGTGTTGTTTCTCCAAGAACGGAAGGTTCGTCCATGATGGTCTTTTGGTGAGTTTGGGTGGTCTTTCACCTTTTTTCCTTTGTATTTGCTTATCTATCTATTGTTTTTGAACTCTGGCTATTCAGATTAGTTTTGATCAAGACTAGTGTTTGAATGAGTTTTGATATTTGTCTTTTGGTTTGTGAAATTTAGGTCCTTGTACTGTTTATGGTGGGTATGTCTTCAGTTTTTTCAGAGTTTTCATTTCATTTTATTTTATAAGCGCTTTATTGCATTTCTTTTTCTTTTCGTGTTATTTTTCTTTGCCACCTTAGACATTTCCCTGTAATTTGAGCTTAGCTAATTGTTTATGTCTTGATGAGAGATGAATTTATGTATTACATTGAACTCCAAGATTTGGCTTTGTTGGCTGAAATGCTGTCATTTATGTATTGCTTTGATTCCATAGACTTTTTTTTTTTTTTGTGTGTATAGGTTTAACAATTAGCATTAATTAAAATACCTAGTATGCAGTTAATACTATTAGATATGTGTATCCATCCATACATAAGCTAATAAAATAGGTGGATTGGTAGCTTTTTTCTAGAGTTGTAATTTAAACAATAGATTATTAACATTGAGATTCTTTCTAGTTGGATTTAATAAGTGGAAACTAGAGTTTATGTGCTTGATTTTTACCTTAACATAGGTTTTATATTACTTTAGCTTGATTTTTACCTTGTTTAGCTTGCCTTGTCTTTCCTTTTTTTAGCAGTTTTGCATAAATCCTAACAGGTTACTAAAAGGTTTGCTTGTACGTATGATATATATATATTTTCCTTGTATGTTAATAGACTACTCACTAACCTTTGATTAATGGTAGCTTGAATTGACTTTTAGAACCTTTATTTCTAATTTCCATCTCAGTATTTGATCTTTTGTAAATAGCAAAACTCTTTGCACATGTAGCTAAAGTTGGTTGTACTGTGCAGATAGGTGTGCATAACTGTGGAGAATATATTTCACTGCAATTCTAGTATACTTACTTTCATCAAGTTCATGAGGTCATACATTGATTCAATCAGTATAGATCTTGCCAACTGTATTGATAAGATTAATCCAGGAAAATGTGAACATTTCACAATTCGATAATCCTTATGCTTCATGTTTCTACTAATGCTCAGATATTATATTGTAGTTTATGGGACATTGTATTTTCATTTGAGTTTTGTCATTTACCTTGGTTTACTTTAAACTTTTTGTTAGTGTTAGGATGCGGAGCAGAAGAATAATTTATATAATTTTGTATCAAACTTCAGTTAGTGTCTTAGTCTCTGGTTTCTTCTTGTTGATATCTACAATTGATTTGCATTATTCTTAGAAGATACAATGTTTTAGCATTTATACTCATCGTAGGAAAAGTAAAGACTTGAAAATATTAGAACTGTTAAGTTATAAGCCAATTAATTAATAAGTGCAAGAATATGAGTATCACAAAAAAGTCAAATGATCATCAATGCCTAAACATAGATCTTCATGATATAGTAGAATTACATGTGAAAAGGATATAACAAGAAACTGGTGATTGCTAAGTCTGTTAGGAAATATTTAAAAAAAAGACTACCATTAGAAGACCAAGACTATGAGAAAGCCTCATCCTTAAACAAGCAGTTTCAACCAAGCCCATATGAGGATAAACAGCAACACAAGTCAATTGAGGGACAAGACTGCCTAACATGTGGAAAGGATCATGGGAGTAGATCTTACTTGGCTGGGCAATATGTATGCGAGTTTGATGTTGATATTATACATATGTAAATGTGAGTGCTCATGACAATTGCTCTATGGTGCATTAAGTAACTCGGATGTTGATGCCATGCATATATGATTGTGATGCTTGTATGTGTGACATGGAGCATGAATTATGGATAAGAGATCCCCTTATGTGAATATTATGTTGTAGGTTTTGATGATGCCAAAAAGCAAATGACAAAAAGGTGGAATAATAGCATGGAGTTTCTTGAATATGAACAAGTCAAATGATCAAGTCAATTGGTCAGAAAAATTAGGATTTAGATTATTTAGTTAAAAGGTTTTTATTTAATAAGATTATTTTGCCCTTGTTAAGTTAATCAAAGTTTTAAAGTTAGGTTTAACTTTTTCTTTAACCAAATTCCTTTTGAAAAGTATAAAATGAGTTTGATTCTAAGAAAAAATTTATTTGAAAGAATTTAATTGTTTTTAATGAAGAATTTGTTTTGATTTGTGAAAATATGAGTTTGATTTGAAAGGAAATATTAAAAAGATGTTCAAAAATGTTTTTAGAATGAAAGAGTGACTTAAAGTGTGTTAAAACTTTAATTTTTCAATTTTTGGAATTGTTGCAATCGATTGCCATATAATGTAATCAATTACCATGTTATTCATATGCCTAGAAATTGAAATTTGATCCTTGTAATCGATTACAGAGACCATGTAATTGATTATCAGAACTTGCTCGTTGCCAGAATTCAAAATTTGAACTGTGTAATCGATTACCAGACTCAAATATGCAAATGGGTGCATTTTGAAGAGACATATCTTTTGGGATTAATCCTCAACAGTCTACACGAATTTTTGTCTATAAATACCCATTATTTAACACTTTTGAAGGCATGAAAAACATATTGTAAAGATCATTTTACCAATCATTCTCATTCATCAATCATTTGTTCAATACTTAGTTAAATATACTAATTCTTGAAAAACCTTATAGTGCTTCAATTTATAACATTTTCTCTAGTCAGAGAGTGAATTCTTGAATTTTTTATCGAGATTGTGTAAAGGATGAGGCATCCCTTGTAAGAACAAGAGTGTGGTGTCTCTTGGTTCTTGAGAAACTCAAATACAAAGGGTGTGGGATCCTAAGGTGTAAAAGTGTTCTTCGATTGTAAGGAATTCAAAGCTAGTGGAACCGTCAAGTAGGTTGCTTGGGGGACTGGATGTTGTTCATCTATATATAGTTAGAACTCTAAATCACTTTCATTTTCATTGAGTCTCCAACATGTTCTCTTAAATATCATTGAAAAAGGAATTAAAGTGTGATAATAAAGAAAAGTTTGTGAACTCAATTCATCCCCTCTTGAGTTCATTGAGGCCACTTGAATAACAAGTGGTACCGGAGCTAGATTCTTATATAAGGCTTATAAACACTTCAAGAATAGTAAATCAAACTCTTTCTTTTCTGAAGGAAACTCTATTAATAGGCCTCCTACATTTAATCATGATGGTTATCATTATTGGAAAACTCGCATGCAAATCTTTATAGAAGCTATAGATTTAGATATATGGGATGGAGTAAAAAATGGTCTGTTCATTCCGACAAAAAATAGTAGGAGATAAGGAAATTGAAAAATTTAGAAATAAGTGGAGTGATGAAGATAAAAAGAAAGTTCAATATAACTTGAAAGCTAAGAACATAATCACTTCAACTTTAGCGATTGATGAATACTTTAGTGTCAAATTGTAAAAGTGCAAAAGAAATGTGTGACACCTTAGAAGTTACTCATGAAGGTACTATTGAAGTTAAGAAATCTAGAGTAAACATTCTTACACACGAATATGCACTCTTTAGAATGAATCATAATGAAAGCATTCAAGACATGCAAAAAAGATTCACTCATATGGTTAATCATCTTGCCTCATTAGGAAAGACATTTCTAAATAAGGATCTTATTAACAAAGTGTTGAGATGTTTGAACAAGCAATGACAACCAAAAGTGATGGCTATTGCATAATCAAAGGATTTGGCCACCATCACTAAAAAAAAAAGTGGGTTTCTGACAGATTTTTTTGACAGATTTTTCCATTGGTGTTTTTGACGAATTTACCGGCAAAAAAATGAGAAAATCACCAAAAAAACATTTCTTTGGGGTCTCAGTCATTGTTGACGGATTTTTTCGTCGAAAATCCGTCGGTATATTTCAGACCAACTCGAAATGAATATGGCCTGGGAATTACCAACGAATTTTTTCATCGGCAATTATTATGAAGTATTTTTATTGTAGAAATCAATTTTACCAACGGATTTTTCCATCGATAATTATTTTTAGAAATAATTTAATTTCTAAAGTCAATTTTACTGACAGATTTTTTCATCGGTAATTGTTGTGAAATTTTTTTAATTATGAAATCAATTTTATCGGCGAATTTTCCCGTTGATAAAATTAATTTTGGGAATTTTTTTTAAAAAATAATTATTGTCAAATTTTTCCATTGATAATGGTTAAAAGTAATTTTCGAGAAAAATGAAAACTGTTACCGGTAGATTTTTCCGTCGAAAATTCAAAAATCCGCCGGTAATCATTTTATCTTTTAAGATAATAATCTCGGTGCTCTCTCTCTCTCTCTCTCTCTCTCTCTCTCTCTCTCGTTTCCATTGCTGCCCCTTGTTAAAGCCTCATCGCAGCCTAACTCCTGCCATAGATCCCCTTTGCGCTGGCCATCCCGTACGCCCCGCCTCGTGTCGGCTACCCCACACACCCCGCTTTGCTCCGACCCAACCTCGCTCCGGCCCTCCCCCCCACGCTAGCTTCGTGAGCCCTGATCTAGCCCTACGTCGCCACCCCTGCCTCGAAATTAGTTTCCCGAACTCTAGAGGAACGGCACCGTTGCCAGAGCCCCACCTTACCGTGTTAGTCTCTCTCTTTGCATCTCTCTGTCTCTATGCCCTGGGTGTTCTCTTTGCCACCATCCTGAGCAGGAGTGTCTCCTCCCCATTCACTCTCCATTCTCAAGGTAAAAATCCATAATCCATTCTCCATTATTTTCAAAGCTCTATTAAAAAAATGGAAGGAAAGTAGTAGTGAACACTTTTTCTTTATATAGAAAACACATCCTCTTTTGAAGCTAATAGTCTAAGTCGTCAGTGACTTTACTTTATTTGTTTTGAAATTATTAATCTAAGTAATTGATTTAGTTATAGAACGTGGAATTCGGTTGGAATATTTCTTTGGCGGAGAATATTTTCTTTAGTCTTTTTTAAGGTAAGTAATTGTTTCTTCTCCTTGTTTAATTACATTTTTGTTAGGATAGAGACTTATGATTTCTAAGATAGAGTTGTAGGAAATTGGGGTTGCTTGATTGGGGGGAAGGGCGTAGAGGTCCTTCCCCGACTTGTTTGTATTGTTTGCTATAGAGATTGATTATGTATGCGGAGATTGCAAGATGTGCATGTTGTGATGTTATAAGGGGGTGTGCTCTAGAATGATTTTAGGATCTTTAAATTTTTGTTTGATTGTATTGTGAATTTTAATTTGACTGGATTGATATATATATATATATATATATATATATATATATATATATATATATATATATATATATGTCATGAAATCAATTTCTTGGGATGTCTTTGTTTAAGGGGAGGTGGGAGGTTTTGTCTAAATTTTGTTAAGTTAAAGAGTACAATCTATTTACTTAAAGACTCTTACTTTCAGAAGATGGTTTATTGAAAGATATTTATAATTAAATAAGATTTTAATTTCTGAAACTTTAAATGAATTTGTTAGATTAAATTGCACATTCAAGAAACATGATTCCCGCAAACAGACTATGGATGTATAAGAGGGTGCACCCTAATCGAGAGGGAATCAAAGCTGAATTTTATGTGAGAGTTAAATAATTTATAAGGTTGGTTTGTTAGACAGTACAATTTATGAATGAGTAGAAAGTTAGGTGTCCCTGTGCTAGGTGCAAATGTAGGAAATATTTTGATATGGACACCATTTAGGTATCACTTGTTTAAGGATAGTTTTATGGCGGATTATTGGGTTTGGACTATGTATGGGGAAGTTGCCACACAAATTTTGAATATGCTAATGTTTGAAAATACATATGTTAGAGGTAGTTCAAGTAGAGTTAATATTGGTGAGCATGTCATGGGAAAAATGAATTGGGATGGTAACTCTAGATGATATGAGGAAATGATTTATAACACAGTTGGTGCTCAAGTTTATGCAGATTATGAACCTTCTATTGAGACTCCTAATACCGAGGTTGAGAAATTTTTCTCTGTATTGGAGGTTGTAAAGGCCCCACTATGGGAAGGGTGTGTACACTCAGAGTTGTCTCTAGCAGTTAGGATATTAGCTATAAAATCAAAAGCTAGCCAAAGTCAAAATTCATTTGACGAGTCTGCAACATTGATGAGTGAGATTAGTCCACAACTTAGTTCTGTTCCAAAGGATTTCTAGAAGGCCAAGAAATTAGTTTCAAAATTCGATTGAAATTAGGAAAAATAGATTATTATTGAAGGGATGCATATTGTACTACAGAGATGATGCACACTTAACCCAATGCAAAATTTGTGAAAGCCCTAGGTTCAAACCAAAAAGAACTGGAAATGGAAGATATAAGGACATTCCCTATAAAAGAATGCACTATTTGCCCCTAATTCCATGGTTAAAGAGGTTGGGGTTGTATGCTTTAATGAGTTCAGCACCTCACATGAGGTGGCACTTTGAGAATAAGAGAAATGATGGTGTTATGACCTACCCTTTCCATGGTGAAGCTTGGAAACACTTTGACTAAACTTATCTTGATTTTGCTGTGGATCCTAGCAATGTTAGGTTTGGGCTTTGTGCGGATGGATTTACTCCAAATAATCAGTTTAGCAAACCTTATTCCTGTTGGCCTATGGTTGTAACACCTTACAATCTCCCTCCTGAAATGTGCATAAAAGATCCTTACATGTTTCTAACGTGTATAATCCCTGGCCCTGATAATTCTAAAGCCAAGATTAATGTTTACCTCCAACCATTGATTGATGAGCTTAAAGAGTTGTGGTATTTGTAACATCCTAATTTTTAACCCAATACTCTAGAACATACTTAGGTTAATCATTAGTCTGCTACTTCATAGTTCTCATTTTTACTTAGAAATACTTAGCGGAAAATACGGGTAAATTTTTTTTTCAAAAACAAAGTGAGAACCGCATGATGCGATATATCATGTAACAAACAAAACATACATCTCATAACGTCATAGCATAAGGCACACCATGAATAACACTGAATATCGTCTCATATATATATAACTTGCCCACTTATAAGTGTGGGACTTAATTTAGTACAAGGGAAATACATGAAAGGAAATACAACATAAACATAAACATGATCTACTCCCCTACCCGAGTGCATCTAATGGGATAACCTCTAAACAAAAGAAGGTTTATCCCCATCTAAGTGGTGTGTGCTGTAACCGGGTACTCCATCGGTCGATCGTCACCTGCTACAGACGTCCATCTCGCGAACGAGGCAAGTATCCGGGAAACTGGGCGAGCTCCTCGGGAGTAAAGAGGTGGAACGGGGATCGAGAGTGACCCCCGCGGTGTGGCCGCATCTCCAGTCGTCGTGCAAGTCGTGGCTAAGTCACGGTATCCTCACTGCCATCCCTCATCAATGGTGGAGAGGGGGCAGAGCTCTCGCTATACGGATGGGTAGGCGGGTCCTCGGACGGGTCGGTCTCCGAAAAGTAGGTTCGGGGCACATAATCGGGATAGTCTAGCATGGCTGAGGCGGCGGTGTGCATGCGGAGCACTCTCTCGTCATGCGTACGCGCACGCTCAAAAACCCGCTCGTCGTCGCCATAGGGTGCAGTCGGGGAGGAGCGATGGGTGTGCGGGATGGCGAAGGGCGTCCTACGAACATGTAAACCCGCATCGTGCACTGCCCCTCAAAATGGTATGACCCGTGAGCTGGGTCATAGTGCACCTCCCATGTCGGGGTGTCTACGAACACTACGAACGTTGCCATCTGAAGATGTGACGGAAAGAAAGAGATAGAAGGAGTGAGAATCTTGCTAAAGAATCTCAGTAGGGCCTCCTACTACCTAGGTGTCATCATCTACGTCCTCAGGAACCTTGGGATTAATTATACAAAATGGTGAACATGCATTAAGTTCATTTTAAACTTTAAAATATACTTTAGCCAAGGTCCATTCATTTTAGGATGATCTTAATGTCATGAATGCAACATAATAGAAGATGTATGCATGGCACTACCTAATGCACATACATAAAACATAACATCAAGCATCATCATTCTTAGTGGCATAAAGTGGCAATAGTAATGTTCATATGGGACAAACTTAGTGACATAATCATAATCATGAAACATCTCTTCCTCATGGGCCACCCTAAAAGACAATCGAGCCCAGGGGTGCTCGGCCGAACCGATGTCACCCAGAACGTGTCACATATCTAGGTTATGAGCTCATACCTTAACTAGTCGTCACTAGTTCTTACTTACGACTTAACGATAAGCGTATCATAAATCATAAATTCCGACTATCTGAGTACGGGTTAGGGGGCAATTCTCTTAGGGGTTCTTGGCCGAACCGGTGTCACCTAAGAGTATAAAATGGTACCGATGTCACATGGGTTCTATGGAGGTGCTCGGCCGAACCGGTGTCATCCTAGAACCCATCTTAGTACCTTAATTTTTTAAAAATCTCTTTAAGTCCCCAAATTAAGTCGGAATTCGCGTGCGATGGCATTACGCCGAATTCCTTCCAAATTTGCTTGATGCCACATAAACATATATCCTCATGAATTCCTCATATGAATAACATCATCATTATTTACATAACACATGCATCATCATAGAACATTCAAACGCTTACCCTTACGGTAGCTTATGCTTTGACCCTTACGGGTTTTAATCTTGAGATATAGTTCTCTAACATCCGTCGTTCATATGTTATGCACCTAATGGCTCATAATAAATCATCATTCCTAATCCTCATGTTCATACTCAAATGTGAAAGGCATAGGGCAGAATTTCTAACTTGTGGTTATGGGGTCCTAGAACTTACGTTCTAGACCCTTTCTTGGTTCCGTCTTCGCCTAAGGCGCTATGAATTAAATCTAAATCAATTATGAGGCATTCCTATGCTTAAGGACTAATTATTAATCACGTTTATCATGTTGTAAGGGTGCTGGACAGAATCTAGAAAAATAAATGTTCTAAGAGTTCTAAACTTGCACTTTTACGGTTTTCTAGTTACTAGTTTACCTATAGGTGCTAGAATTCGATTCTAATCCAAATGTTACCAAGTTTTTCATGTCTAAACAATCCTAATCTGATTATGCTCCCATTAAAACAGTTTGGATAAGTTCCATAAACAAATGGGTCAAAACTATGTTAAATTCTAGCTTTACGGTATTTCTAGTTAGCTAGTTTCTTACCTATTATGCATAGAATCATTTCTACATCATCATATGATATTTTCACACATTCTAACATATCAAAACATCATCATACAGCATCACACTCATCATATCAGAACCGAAAACATTTAGCTTTAGTAAAGGATTTAAATTGACATTTCTAGGTACATAAGTTAACTAGTTTATCTTGGAATCAATTTAGAATTTTTAAAACTCTTTGCAAATCATTTTAATTCATCAAGAGGCTAAGAGAAGCCTTAGGTCAGTGATCAAAATAGATTTCATCTTCTAAGAGGGAATAAAGTCATATCTCATGATAACATAACCTTGTAAAGATTGTAAAGCTTTTAAGAAAAACTTGGAACATAGACTGTTGGTCCTTGTAGCTAGATGAAAACTCATTGCAAGTCCATCATCACTACTTGGCCGAAAACATGCATTCAAAAAAATGCATTCTCATTAAACATCAACTTGAAATGAAATGGGCAAGTCTTTGAGCTCTAGGTTCTTAAGTTATGACATAAAATAAACGTGCTCATGCTTTTCATTTTTAATCTTGCTTACAAAATAAAGTGATGACTTAAATTAAATATGCAAGGCATAAACTTAAACGTGCAAGCTTGAAAGTAAATATGCGAGGCATAAACTTAAACGTGCAAGCTTGAAAGTAAATATGCAAGGTTCAATTCTTTATTTTAGTGCTCTTGACCCAACAACAATCGACTTTAAGGCCGAAATAGATAGGCATTCGAGAGATTAATTAGGTGATAATGCAAGTTCAATTCTTTATTTTAGTACTCTAGGCCCAACAACAATTGACTTTAAGGCCAAAATAGAAAGGCTTTGAGAATTAAATTAAGTGATGATACAAGTTCCATTTTAATCTTTATGTTCTTAGGTGATAGCTTAAAAGTAAAGGTGCATAGCAAGAATGTAAATATAAATGCAAGCATAAAATAAATTATGCAAGTTCATTTTATCTTTCTAGAGCTCTTAACAAGACTTTAAAGGAACATAAACCTCAACCCAAACTCATCAAACCAAGATAAAGTAAAGTCTAGAGTTCTTAGAACTCAACATAACATTTTTAGAAATCAAAACATTTTGCATGTAAAAGAAAAGGAAATGGCCGAAATTTCAAGGAACAAAAAGAACATTTTGAAACTCTAGAGTCCATGATCTTGATGATATATTAACACCAACATCATGAGAGCTCATCATTGAGTCCTTAGAACCATTTTAAATCACCATCAAAACTAAGGTTCTCAAGAGTTCAAGAAATGAAAAGCTAGAAACATTTTTGCTCAAGAACAAAGATCAAGCTCTAGAGTTTGTTTCAAGTGATGAATATCATCATGAAACTCTCATCATCAAGCTCTCATTTCTTTGAACTTCAAGGCCCATGGCCGAAAATGAGAAAGAAAAAGGAGAAGAAAAGAAGTTCTAAAAAGAATCAAGAGAAACTATGAACATAAAGCTAGAACAAGAACTTTAAAGAAAGGAATACATGAAAGGAAATCCCTACTTGATGTGATGAACTTGAAGATGGAAGAAGAAGATGAAGAAGATGAAGAGCTCCAAGAACTTGAAGAAGACAAGAGCTTTGAGAGAAAAAGAAAAGCTTTGAGTGTTCCTAAACTTAGCAAATGATCTAAAAGTGGTGCAAGCTCCTCAAGGCATTCTATTTATAGAGAAATGAAGCAAATGGAGGGTGTGAATGGGCTGATGAGTTTCGGCCATTGTGTGCAGAATTGGAGGGCATCCATGAGTTCCATGAGGTGAGATGTTGTGGTCTTGAAGCATGGTGAGGTATGGTTCAAAGCATGGTGAGGTATGGTTCAAGGTATGGCTCAAGCATGGCTTCAAGGAGTGAGAAAACAATTCAATCATGTGGCCAAAGATAGCATGGCTGTTCGGCCATGTTACAGCCAAGGGGAGGTTTGTTTTGCAATTTAATGATGATTTAGAGTTGTGTTTAGGTGTATCTTTGATTATACTTAAGATTAGGAATTTGTAAGAAAGTGTTTAGGTAAGGAAAATGGATAATTAGGGTGGTCTAGACATAATTAAGGAGTGGTCTTGCACCATTAGTGAGTTAGATCCTCAATTTAGAGTCTAAACAACTCTAGACACACTTCCTTGATTTAAGGAATTAGAGAGAGAAAACACTATTCAAGATTCCAAGACTAGGAATCTTGAGTTCTAAAAAGGGATTTAAGTTTAATCTAAGCAATTTTAGGTTCTAATTAACTTTAATAAATTATTTTGACTCTAGATTAATTAGGAAAATTAATTAATCTTCGTTTAGAGCCTAATATTGCTTAGGTTTGCTTAATTACGTCATTAAGCTCAAAAACACTATTCTAGGGGCAAAATCGTAATTTTGCACTAAAACTGCCCGGAACCACCGGGACTTGAATAGAGACCTCTAGACACATGAAAACATGTTTTTAAACCTTTGAGGACAGTTTCGGGCTCAAACGGCACTTCTACCCGCGTAAAAATGCTATAGGGGTATTTTGGTCATTTTGACCTGAAACTGCGGAAAACGAGATTTTCGCTTCCGAAAGCATTCAAAGGCCATTCAATCCCCTTCAAACATTGAGTTGACCTTTCGAGGATGACCGAGTTGGTTACCCTCAAATTCGGGTCAGGAAATGACCTCAGGGGCATTTTGGTCATTTCCCTGAGACAGAAAAATCGGGGTGTTACAGTATTCAGGCATACAAACTTATGATATTTCCACAAAACAAAATTTCTTGATGAGGGCATCATTTGTGGACTATCAATGATTTTCTGCCCTATGGAATATTGTTAGATTGGATGACCTAGGGAAAATTGGCATGTCCAATTTGTATGGAGGATATAAAGGCGTTCATATTGAAACATGGTCGAAAAAACTCATGGTTTGACTGTCATCAAAGGTTTTTGGACCTTGATCATGAATTTAGAGGTAAGAAGGACGTGTTTAAAAAGAAGATGGTTGAACGTGATGAGCTTTTTGTGAGGCTAAGCAGTAACCAGGTTTGGCACAAAGTTGGAGACTTTCCAAAGATAACTGAACTGGATAAATCCATATGATTTCCAGGATATGGGATGTAACACCCCGATTTTTCTGTCTGAGGGGAAATGACCAAAATGCCCCTGAGGTCATTTCTTGATCCGAATTCGAGGGTAACCAACTCGGTCATCCTCGAAGGGTCAACTCAATGTTTGAAGGGGATTGAATGGCCTTTGAATGCTTCCGGAAGCGAAAATCTCGTTTTCCGCAGTTTCGGGTCAAAATGACCAAAATACCCCTATAGCTTTTTTACGCGGGTAGAAGTGCCGTTTGAGCCCGAAACTATCCTCAGAGGTTTAAAAACATGTTTTCATGTGTCTAGAGGTCTCTGTTCAAGTCCCGGTGGTCCCGACCAGTTTTAGTGCAAAATTACGATTTTGCCCCTAGAATAGTGTTTTTGAGCTTAATGACATAATTAAGCAAACCTAAGCAATATTAGGCTCTAAACGAAGATTAATTAATTTCCCTAATTAATCTAGAGTCAAAATAATTTATTAAATTTAATTAGAACCTAAAATTGCTTAGATTAAACTTAAATCCCTTTTTAGAACTCAAGATTCCTAGTCTTGGAATCTTGAATAGTGTTTTCTCTCTCTAATTCCTTAAATCAAGGAAGTGTGTCTAGAGTTGTTTAGACTCTAAATTGAGGATCTAACTCACTAATGGTGCAAGACCACTCCTTAATTATGTCTAGACCACCCTAATTATCCATTTTCCTTACCTAAACACTTTCTTACAAATTCCTAATCTTAAGCATAATCAAAGATACACCTAAACATAACTCTAAATCATAATTAAATTGCAAAACAAACCTCCCCTTGGCTGTAACATGGCCGAACAGCCATGCTCTCTTTGGCCACATGATTGAATTGTTTTCTCACTCCTTGAAGCCATGCTTGAGCCATACCTTGAACCATAGCTCACCATGCTTTGAACCATACCTCATCATGCTTCAAGACCACAACATCTCACCTCATGGAACTCATGGATGCCCTCCAACTCTGCACACAATGGCCGAAACTCATCAGCCCATTCACACCCTCCATTTGCTTCATTTCTCTATAAATAGAATGCCTTGAGGAGCTTGCACCACTTTTAGATCATTTGCTAAGTTTAGGAACACTCAAAGCCTTTCTTTTTCTCTCAAAGCTCTTGTGTTCTTCAAGTTCTTGGAGCTCTTCATCTTCTTCATCTTCTTCTTCCATCTTCAAGTTCATCACATCAAGTAGGGATTTCCTTTCATGTATTCTTTTCTTTAAAGTTCTTGTTCTAGCTTTGTGTTCATAGTTTCTCTTGATTCTTTTTAGAACTTCTTTTCTTCTCCTTTGTCTTTCTCATTTTTGGCCATGGGCCTTGAAGTTCAAAGAAATGAGAGCTTGATGATGAGAGTTTCATGATGATGTTCATCACTTGAAACAAACTCTAGAGCTTGATCTTTGTTCTTGAGCAAAAATGTTTCTAGCTTTTCCTTTCTTGAACTCTTGAGAACTTTAGTTTTGATGGTGATTTAAAATGGTTCTAAGGACTCAATGATGAGGTCTCATGATGTTGGTGTTAATATATCATCAAGATCATGGACTCTAGAGTTTCAAAATGTTCTTTTTGTTCCTTGAAATTTCGGCCATTTCCTTTTCTTTTACATGCAAAATGTTTTGATTTCTAAAAATGTTATGTTGAGTTCTAAGAACTCTAGACTTTACTTTATCTTGGTTTGATGAGTTTGGGTTAAGGTTTAAGTTCCTTTAAAATCTTGTTAAGAGCTCTAGAAAAAAAGAATGAACTTGCATAATTTATTTTATGCTTGTATTTACATTTATATTCTTGTTATGCACCTTTACTTTCAAGCTATCACCTAAGAACATAAAGACTAAAATGGAACTTGCATCATCACTTAATTTAATTCTCAAAGCCTTTCTATTTCGCCCTTAAAGTCGATTGTTGTTGGGCTTAGAGCACTAAAATAAAGAATTGAACTTGTATTATCACCTAATTAATTTCTCGAATGCCTATCTGTTTCGGCCTTAAAGTCGATTGTTGTTAGGCCAAGAGCACTAAAATAAAGAATTGAACCTTGCATATTTACCTTCAAGCTTGCACGTTTAAGTTTATGCCTTGCATATTTATTTTAAGTCATCACTTTACTTTGTAAGCAAGATTAAAAATGAAAAGCATGAGCACGTTTATTTTATGTCATAACTTAAGAACCTAGAGCTCAAAGACTTGCCCATTTCATTTCAAGTTAAAGTTTAATGTGAATGCATTCTTTGAATGCATGCTTTCGGCCAAGTAGTGATGATGGACTTGCAATGAGTTTTCATCTAGCTACAAGGTCTAATAGTCTATGTTCTAAGTTTTTATTAAAGCTTTACAAATTTTTACAAGGTTATGTCATCATGAGATATGACTTTATTCCCTTTTAGAAGATGAAATATATTTTGGTCATTGACCTAAGGCTTCTCTTAGCCTCTTGATGAATTAAAATGATTTGCAAAGAGTTTTAGAAATTCTAAATTGATTCCAAGAGAAACTAGTTAATTTATGTACCTAGAAATGTCAATTTAAATCCTTTACTAAAGGTAAATGTTTTCGGTTCTGATATGATGAGTGTGATGCTGTATGATGATGTTTTGATGTGTTAGAATGTGTGGAAATATCATATGATGATGTAGAAATGATTCTATGCATAATAGGTAAGAAACTAGCTAACTAGAAATACCGTAAAGCTAGAATTTAACATAGTTTTGACCCATTTGTTTATGGAACTTATCCAAACTGTTTTAATGGGAGCATAATCAGATTAGGATTGTTTAGACATGAAAAACTTGGTAACATTTGGATTAGAATCGAATTCTAGCACCTATAGGGGAACTAGTAACTAGAAAACCGTAAAAGTGCAAGTTTAGAACTCTTAGAACATTTATTTTTCTGGATTTTGTCCAGCACCCTTACAACATGATAAACGTGATTAATAATTAGTCCTTAAGCATAGGAATGCCTCATAATGGATTTAGATTTAATTCATAGCACCTTAGGTGAAGACGGAACCAAGAAAGGGTCTAGAACGTAAGTTCTAGGACCCCGTAACCACAAGTTAGAAATTCTGCCCCATGCTTTTCAGATTTGAGTATGAACATGAGGATTAGGAATGATGATTTATTATGAGCCCTTAGGTGCATAACATATGAACGACGGATGTTAGAGAACTATATCTCAAGATTAAAACCCGTAAGGGGTAAAATATAAACTACCGTAAGGGTAAGCGTTTGAATGTTCTATGATGATGCATGTGTTATGTAAATGATGATGATGTTATTCATATGAGGAATTCATGAGGATATATGTTTATGTGGCATAAAGCAAATTCGGAAGGAATTCGGCGTAATGCCATCGTGCCGCCGAATTCCCGACGAATTTGGGGACTTAAAGAGATTTTTGAAAATTAAGGTACTAAGATGGGTTCTAGGATGACACCGATTCGGCCGAGCACCTCCATAGAACTCATGTGACATCGGTACCAATTTTTACTCTTAGGTGACACCGGTTCGGCCGAGCACCCCTAAGAGAATTGCCCCCTAACCCGTACTCAGATAGTCGGGATTTATGATTTATGATACGCTTATCGTTAAGTGGTAAGTAAGAACTAGTGACGACTAGTTAAGGTATGAGCTCATAACCTAGATATGTGACACGTTCTGGGTGACACCGGTTCGGCCGAGCACCCCCAGTTCGATTGTCTCTTAGGGTGGCCCATGAGGAAGAGATGTTTCATGATTATGATTATGTCACTAAGTTTGTCCCATATGAACATTACTATTGCCACTTTATGCCACTAAGTATGATGATGCTTGATGTTATGTTTTATGTATGTGCATTAGGTAGTGCCATGCATACATCTTCTATTATGTTGCATTCATGACATTAAGATCATCCTAAAATGAATGGACCTTGGCTAAAGTATATTTTAAAGTTTAAAATGAACTTAATGCATGTTCAGTCATTTTGTATAATTAAACCCAAGGTTCCTGAGGACGTAGATGATGACACCTAGGTAGTAGGAGGCCCTACTGAGATTCTTTAGCAAGATTCTCACTCCCTCTATCTCTTTCTTTCCGTCACGTCTTCAGATGGCGACGTTCGTAGTGTTCGTGGACACCCCAACATGGGAGGTGCACTATGACCCGGCTCACGGGTCATACCATTTTGAGGGGCAGTACTGCGCGGGTTTTCATGTTCGTAGGACGCCCCTTCGCTCATCCCGTGCACACCCATCGCTTCTCCCCGACTGCACCCTATGGCGACGACGAGCGGGTTTTTGAGCGTGCGCGTACGCATGACTAGAGAGTGCTCTGCATGCACATCGCCGCCTTAGCCATGCGAGACTATCCCGATTACGTGCCCCGGACCTACTTCTCGGAGACCGACCCGTCCGAGGACCCGCCTACCCATCCGTATAGCGAGAGCTCTGCCCCCTCTCCACCATTGATGAGGGAGGGCAGTGAGGATACCGTGACTCAGCCACGACTTGCAAGGCGAACGGAGATGCGGCCACACCGCGGGGGTCACTCTCGATCCCCGTTCCACCTCTTTACGCCCGAGGAGCTCGCCCAGTTTCCCGGATACTTGCCTCGTTCGCGAGATGGACGTCAGTAGGAGGTGACGATCGACCGATGGAGTACCCGGTTAGAGCACACACCACTTAGATGGGGATAAACCTTCTTTTGTTTAGAGGTTATCCCATTAGATGCACTCGGGTAGGGGAGTAGATCATGTTCATGTTTATGTTTATGTTGTATTTCCTTTCATGTATTTCCCTTGTACTAAATTAAGTCTCACACTTATAAGTGGGCAAGTTATATATATATGAGATGATATTTAGTGTTATTCATGGAGTGCCTTATGCTATGATGTTATGAGATGTATGTTTTGTTTGTTACATGATATATCGCATCACGCGGCTCTCACTTTGTTTTTCAAAAAAAAAAAAAAGAAAAATTTACCCGTATTTTCCGCTAAGTATTTCTAAGTAAAAATGAGAACTATGAAGTAGCAAACTAATGATTAACCTAAGTATGTTCTAGAGTATTGGGTTAAAAATTAGGATGTTACATGGGATGGATCATAATTGGACCAAACAAAGTATATTTTGGGAGTTACCTTATTGGGGGGATAATCTAGCTAGTTCATCACTATATTGATGTAATGCATGCAGAAAAAAATGTGTGTGTGTGATACCCCAAGTACACGTGTCAGTGGATAAGTTCTATATAGCCTTAGAGTTCCCCGGGACCCACCCATGCTGTCGGGTCCTGGAGTTTCGCTAAGTCTAGATCCTACACCTCCTTGGAGGGCTATATGTTAGAGCCACTTTCTTGGGATCAAAAGTCCCGGTAATTGTTCCCAATGATAAAACAAGTTAAAGAGTGATTTTTAACGAATTTTATGAAGCCTCTAAACATTTCATTTTTGGCCCATAAGTTTAGAAAATCGAAAAGTTTCTCGAATTTGAACTAAAATCCAAAATTTGGATTTTGATTGGTTGGGATTTTTGTAACATCCTAATTTTTAACCCAATACTCTAGAACATATTTGGGTTAATCATTAGTCTATTACTCTTTTAGTCTCATTCTTTAAAACCTTTCATTAAAATACTTAGCGGAAGATACGAATAAATTTTTCTTTCTCGAAACTTGAAAAACAAAACGCGAGCCGCGCGCTAACCTAACGTTCGTCATAACCACATCGTGCAAGAAAAGTAATCACACCACTCATAATTATGAATTATAGTATCATACATAAAAATCATAATATCACCACTCCTTCATAAATACATAAATTACTAGCATCATTGTACCATTATTTACATCAAAACATGCATATATATATGAAGTGATCCTTATCCACCTACGGGGTTGGATGAGTATCAATCCAAAAGCTAAGCTATCTATGCTTCTGTGGCGACCCTCTACTCCATTTGCTAGCGTGACCCTTAAGCACGAGCCTTAGAAGAAGTCACGAACCTCATTGTAATCCTCGTCTAGAGACGACACGAAAGAAAAGAGAAGGATGAGAAACTCATTCAAGATTCTCAGTAGGGATTCCCGACTCTAACATGAGTGTCATCGTCGTCGTCCCCAGCCACCTCGATTTTAATTATGAAAAAGGTGTTCATGCATAAGGTTTGGTTTTAAGCTTTCCAAATCCATTTATCCGAAGTGGGTGTCTTTTAGTATGAGTCTTAATGGCATAAATGCAACAGATATTTGATGAATGTATGACAATACCATATGTATATTAACATGAAAATCATTGCTCTTAGGCTCAACATAAAGAAACATAAATCATTTACGTGGCATAAAAGGCACAGCACTTTTCATGTGACATCTTTCTCATAAGTCAAACTCTTAAGTTCTTTTTCTTGAAGACCACCCTCTTAACATATCCACCAAAAATCCAACCGACTCACCGGCCCAGCGATAATCTGGTCACCAAACTACATCTCACCTATCACCTAGGAATGAGCTCAATCATAACTAGTCATCACTAGATTTAATATGGGCTAATAGAGGGGGTATACATAACTTTCTTGGACCACCTATCTTAGGATCATTTCCTTCTTTGAAACGCTCTACTGGTATCTAGTACATAGTGAATTGTCCGCTTTGGCAAGCTCAATGTCAATACCCTCACGGATTTGTTTCCTCCCCACCGTAGCGGGAGGAATGCGTCTCAGTGTTACGTCACATCTGTTCTGGGGGTGCTCGGCCGAACCGGTGTGACCCAGAACCATTCCTGGGCGTGCTCGGCCGACCCGGTGTCACCCAGGGGTTTTCACAAACTTTTCTCAAATTCTCAAGTTTGATGGCAAATTCGGCAGCGTAACGGCGTACACCAGATTTCCTTCAGACTTGCTTTATGCCATGAAACTTATAGGACATGCATAGCCATTCAATCATCATCATAAGACATCAAGTCATCCTCATGTAACATTATAGCTCATTATGCTTTTGAACCTACGGTGTCTTATGCTTTGACCCTTACGGGTCTTAGACGTGAGATATGATTATTCTATTGTTCTCTATCAACCTCTTATGCACTTAAGGGTTCACAACTAATAATTCTTACTAGCATTTAAGTTCATTAGTAAATCTGGACAGCATCATATTCTAAGGGAAGGATTATATCTTTAAGATTACGGGGTTTTAGAACTTACGTTTTAGACCCTTTCTTGGTTCCGTCTTCGTCTAAGGCGCTATAAATTAGATCTAAACCAATTATGAGGTATTCCTAAGCCTTTGAAATAATTATAAGTCATGTTTACTACATTATAAGGTTGCTGTATAGAATCAGAAAATTAAATATTCTAAGAGTTCTAGAATTGTATTTTTTTACGGTTTTCTAGTTACCAGTTTCTCTATGGGGGCTAAAATTCATTCCTACACCAAATGTTACCAAGTCTTCCATAGCTAAACAATCCTAATATGATTATCATCATACTAAAACAGTTTGGGCAGAACCTAAAAATAAATGGGTCATAACTATGCTAAAACTTGACTTTACGATTTTTCGGTTAGACTAGGTTCTTTCCTATTATGCATAGAAAGGTTCCTACCTCAACACATATAAATTTCACACATTCTAACATGTCAAAACATCATCATACAGCAGCAAACATGTCATGGCAGAACCGAATTCATGAATATACATATCTTGCATAAAATCTCATTTTTCACAAGCATAGGTTGCTAGCTTCTCCTCGAATCGTTTTAGAACTTTTAAAACTCTTTTGCAAAACATTTTATCTTGTAAAAGAGGCTAAGAATAATCATAGGGCAATAAAAACTTTAGATCACTCTTGGAAGAGGTTTAATTTACAAATCTTGTTGATCATGACCTTATAGGACTCTTAAAAACATAGAAAACTTTTGAACAAAGATTGTTGGCCCTTGCATCTAGAAGAAACTCATTTTGAGTCTATCAACATCACATGGCCGAATTCACATCCTTGGGGATGTTTCCATAATCAAACTTTGACTTGAGATAATGAGGGCAAGTCCTTGAGCTCTAGGTTCCTTAGGTGATGACAAAATGTAAACGTGCTATGCATTCTATTTTATTCTTCATTATAATGTAAAGTGAGGGCTTTAAAGTAAATATGGAATGCGAGAACTTGAAATTAAATATGCAAGGCACAAAGTAAATATGCGAAACTTGAAAATAAATATGCAAGTTCAATTCTTTATTTTAGTGCTCTAGGCCCAGCAACAATCGACTTTAAGGCCGAAATAGAAAGGCTTCGAGATTAATTAGGTGATATGAAAGCTCTCGTTTTAAATCTTTAAGTTCTTTAAGTGATGACTTGAAATATAAACGTGCAATGCAAGGCTTGAAACTTAAATGTGATAATGCAAGTCCTTTTCTTTAATCTTTAGAGTTTAGTGAGGACATCAGAAAGTAAATATGAGATGCAAGAGCTTGAAATATAAATATGAGGTGCTAAAAATATAAATGTGCAAGTTCATTTCTATATCTTTACTAGAGCTCTTACAAGACTTTGAAGGAACTTAAGCCTTAACCCGAATTTATCACAATCAAGCTAAAGTAAACAAAATATCATTCCTTGAAGCAAAATCATAAATAGCATTTTTTGTTAAAACTCAAGCTCTAGAGGTCTCATTGTGATGAACACATGGTCATCATCTAGAAACTCTCATCATCAAGCTTCCATGTTGAACCATCAATGATGGCTGAAATTTTAGAGAAAGAAAAAAGGAGAGGGGCCGAAATCATGAGCAAAGAAAAAAAACCATTTTGAAACTTTAGAGATCATGATCTTGATGATGTATTAAGACCAACATCATGAGTCCTCATCATTGAGTTCATACATCCATTTCTAAAACATTATCAAAACTAATTTTTCCAAGATCAAGAAAGAAGGAAAACTAAAAACATCTTTTACTCAAGAACCAAGATCAAGCTTTAGAGGTTGCTCAAGTGATAAATATCATTATGAGATCCTCATCATCAAGCTCTCATTTCCAAGTCTTTCAAGGCCCTTGGCCGAAAATGAAAAAGAATCAAAGAGGGAGGAAGAAGTTCTAAGGGATTTAAGAGAAACTAGAAAGCATATAACTTAAACAAGAACTTTAATAGCTAAAACATTTAAAACAAAATCCCTACCAAGTGATTTGGAGGTTGAGATGAGAGAAGAGGATGAAGAACTTGAAGAACTTGAACACTTGAACTTTGAGAGAAAAAGGAAACTTTGAAGTGCTCTTTGAAAACTTACACTTAGCAAATGAACCCAAAATGATGCAAGTTCACCCAAGCATGCTATTTATAGAGAAATGAAACAAATGAAAGGTGCAAGAGGGAGAGGAAGGTTTCGGCCAAGCAAGGCAGCCCCATGAGGTCCATGAGGTGAGATGTTGTGATCTTGAGGCATGGTGAGGTATGGTTCAAAGTATGGTGAGGTATGGTTCAAGGTATGGCTCAAGTATGGGTCAAGCATGGTTCTTTGAGTGAGAAACAAATCAACATGTGATGCAAATGGGAGAGGAATGGCCGAAGGTGCATCAGCCATGGGGGAGGGTTTTCTTGCATTTTAATTGTGGTTTAGAGTTGTGTTTAGGTGTATCTTTGATTAGGATTAAGATTAGGAATTTGTAAGAAAGTGTTTAGGTGAGAAAATGGGTAATCAAGGTTGTCAAGACATGTTTAAGGAATGGTCTTGCATCATTAGTGAGTTATAAACTTATTTTAGTGCATAAACAATTCTAGACACAATTCCATGATTTAAGGAATTGGAGAGAGAAAATAGTATTCAAGATTTCAAGATTGGAATCTTGAGTTTTAAAAAGAGATTTAAATCTAATCTAAGCAATTTTGGGTTCTAATTAATTTTAATAGCTTATTTTGACTCTAGATTAATTATGAAAATTAATTAATCTTCGATTAGAGCCTAATATTGCTTAGGTTTGCTTAATTACATCATTAAGCTCAAAAACACTATTCTAAGGGCAAAATCGTAATTTTGCACTAAAACTGCCCGGGACCACTAAGACTTAAACAGACACTTCTAAACATGTGAAAACATTGTTTTAAACCTTTAGGGAAAGTTTCGGGCTCAAACGGCACCTTTACCCGTGTAAAAACGCTATAGGGGTATTTTGGTCATTTTGACCCGAAACTGCAGAAAATGAGACTTTCGCCTCTGAAACCATTCAAGGGCCATCCAATCCCCTTCAAACATTGAGTTGGCCTTTCGAGGACTGCCGGGCTGGCCATCCTTGAATTCTGGGCCGAAAATGACCTCAGGGACATTTTGGTCATTTTCCTCTCAGACAGAAAAATCGAGGCGTTACAATTTTGATTTATATGATATTTTATTTGAATCCAAATGGGGGGTATTTCCTTATTTACATTTATGTTTTAAAGTTAATGGAAAGTAAAATAAATGAGGACATTAATAAGTGAGTAGTGAAGCAACCCAGATGCCAGGAGAACCCAGAGGTGCTGACAGTAAGGTGAATCAATTTTACTATCATCGCTATAGCAATCTAGGACTGCTATAGCGGTCACAGTGTGTGCAGCAAGGCAAATTTGGGTTCTGAGGACCGCTATAGCGGTCATGGTGGCAGCAGCAACGTGTTTTTGTCCCTTGGGGACCGCTATAACGGTCGTAAGTGAATGGTTCTGGGCTGGCAGGACCGCTATAGCGGTCATACACCGCTATAGCAATGTTAGCAGTACCCAAACTGTCCAAAATGAGTCGTTTCGCGTTAGTGATCCCCTACCCCCTTTATATACCCACAAACTCGAAAATTTCTCCCCATTTTCGAACCCTACTCCTTTTCCATCAATTTTTCTCTTCTCTCAAATCTACCTCATTCCATCATCTCCAATCATCAAGGTATGTTTATGTTAATAGATTTTGTCTCCGTTCTTTCCATTCTTCCATATTCTTAGTATGAGATGTTATTTTCTCTCATTGTTGTCAAGTGGGGTGCTCCCCCAAGGTTGTTAGGGTTATGTTTGAGCTATCTAGAGGTCATTAGAAATTAATCTAGATTAATGGTTGCTTTATGGCAGCTATTGGTGCCATTCCAAGCTTTTCGGGTCAAGTTGGTGGTGCCCATATACTCCCTGCTCTAAACAGTGAGTAGGTTTGACCTCATTGCCTTAGTTTTATCATTATGATTATGTTTGATGCATGATATTTGTGAAATATGAGATTTGAGATGAGAAAAAGTATAGAATATGATTTTATATGATTATGTCAAGCTAGAAAAACTATGACTTATGATGATAGCATGAAAGAATGAGATTTACAAAACCATGGAACCATGATTGCTATGTTATATGCTTTAGAAAAATGTTTTACATGATTAAGAATGGATTTATTGAGAAAATATATGTTGTAGTGACTTTGCTCGTTATCAAATATGTTTTGAGTTTACGACACCATTATATTTTCAAGATTAGATTTCAAGCTATGTTTTGAATATTCAATTATGGTAGTTATATACATATTAGAGAAATGTGATCAAGAGTATGACCCAACTTTACGGATAAATATGTTAAATGATTTCTGATTTTATGATTACGAACCCCAGTACTTTGAGCTATGATTTTATATTATCAAGTAGACGGAAAGTTATGATAGTTTAAGATTTGAATTTAGAACTTCAGTTTTATGGTACCAAGAGGCACGGAATTCAGTATGATCCTCAGCAACTACCAGATACATATTTTGTGGTTGAAATCGGGTTGCCTACAAATGGGTGATCCCTTGGGCACGATTCTCACGGCCACAGTTATGCTAAAGTCAGATTGTTAGAGTTATATGAATCCAGAACTCCCAGTGTACTAATATTTAGGGGGCTCTGTTCGCCAGGGACTGAGTACCCATTTTTCAGTTATGATTTTATCAAACTGGTTTAGACGGTAGCTATAGAGAAACAAACAGTGAGTTAACGACTGAGAGAAATGATCGTTAACCTTGGTACCAAGTTGTCCTTAGAGGCAATCTCACAGAATAGAAAATACGTGTTCTTTCCTGTGCCCGTGTCTGGGGGAAAGGAACAAAGTCTTGAAGGTGGAGCCCGTGTCTGGCATCCAATAAAGGCTGAGGGTGGAGCTCGTGTCTAACACCCATAGAAAATTGGTTATGTCATGGTAGACATGCATAACTGGACAGATATCCATGCTTCTCTATTAGAATACTGTTAATTACATTTTCAGGGATTATTGATGTTCTTCTGAGGATACTTGATTTAAGAGATATTATATATATATGAGAAATGATTTTCTTATTGGAGTAAGAACTTAGAGATTTTCTTGTGACTTTATGAATACAGAGATTTTTTTTTATTATTGAGATTATGCATAAGAATATCAAATGATTATGATTGTTGCATGCGTAGTATTACATGTATTTTCCTTGGATGTCCCATGTGGGTGATGGGTGAGAGCTCACTCACTGAGTCCGTTGACTCACCCCTCTCATTTCCTCCTTACAGTTGCAGGTGCAGGTATTGTCCAGTCTCCGGCATAGTAGCCGCAACTATCTTTTGGTGAGCTTTACATTGTTGTAAAGCTTAGAGTAGGCTTGTGTAGTTAGAGTGCTCCAGTAGGCTTGCAAGCAGGATTCAAGCCACACATGTATTTTGAGACATTATAGATATTTTCAAAGTTTATGTATTTCTACATATGTTACTAGTATTGAAGTATGGATATGATCTATGATTTGATTTGGATTATGTAAAAGACCAGCTAAGTAGTTTGCGATTCAGTTTTCAAGGGTTAAATAGATTTTCAGATTAAGATTTATATTATGAGATGAGATAATTATGATTTTGTGATTAGCATAATGGATTAAAAAGGGATTTTCAGGCCTTGAATATCAAATACTTCTAGTGTTATGAATTCTAGTATTATGTTTTAATTAAAGAAGTTGATATTATTTAGAAGAAAATCTTATTTTAAGTATTATTTACAATAAAGTATGCATATAGAGAGACACGTCACCCAGGAGGCTTACGTGGGGATGAGATTCCTCACGTGCCGGCCATGTTCCCAAGTCGGGCCGTGACAGTGTGATAACATCATAAACACTGTGATGGACACCGATAAGACTAAGGACAATGTGAAAGTGAGGAAAGATTTGGTGGATTATTGTAAGAGACTTAAGTTGAGTTTACAAAAGTTGCTAGATGGCCGTATGTTTAAGCCGAAGGCGAGTTACACACTAACCTCTATGCAAAAACAATATGTGCATAGTTTGTCCACTACCTCTATCACTGGGGCATTTATAGGCACTAGGTCCACTGCCGGAGATGATGAGGTCCGCAAGCAAGTTCACCTGTTCAATGCAAAACTTCATCGTATGCAAAAAAAGGACGCGGAGAGAGAGTGCTAGTTTCAAGAAATGCAAAAGAAGGTGGAGGACAAGAAAAAGGCCATAGACATGAAGATGAAGAAGCAGATGACATCTTTGTGGAAGAAGATGTAGGTAGGCTCATCCGCATAGCTAGACGTTGATGATGATGATGAGGGTGGTGGTGATAGTGATGCTGATGATGATGCTACTGACTTCTTTTGATATTAGTTATTGGTTTTTTTTTCTCTATGTTATATGTTGAAATTTTATATTTGTATTTGTACACTTTTTGATACATAAAATACTTGCTAACTTCTATCTCTTTTGCATTTCAAAGTAAAATTTGTTGTGTTTATTATTTATTGGAAATTTTTTATAATTTTTTATAAATATATTAAACAAAAAAAATAAAATTTTTAAAATTTATAATTATCGATGAATTTTTCCATTGGTAAAATAAATAAATAACAAAATAAAAATTCTACAATTACTGACGAATTTTATCCGACAGTAAACTAAAAAATAAAATTTTTAAAATTTATAATTGTTGATGGATTTTTCCGTCGGTAACATAAATAAATGAAAAAATAAAATTCATGAATTTTAATAATTATTGACAGATTTTTTCGTCGGTAATGCAAAAAGTTAACAAATTTCTTAGCAATTTTTTTAGCTCATTGCTGACGGATTTTGGATGATAGAATCCATCAATAATTCCATTGATAATAGTTTTCAACGGATTTTTTTTTATCGATAATTATTTCAGACTAAATTATTTCCGGTGGTCAAAATCCATTGGAAATGAAATTTTTCATCAGCAATGGTCAAAATCTGTCGGTAGCAGCAGTTTTTCTAGTAGTGCATCACATTCGTAAAAGTTTTGTTCATTAACAAATGATGATTGAAGACAAGAATACTTGAAAATCATCAAGGAAACATGACCTTGCATCAGAAAGCTCACTTACAATGATAAAGTGCTCTCTACAAGAAAAATGAGGGAAAATTTGAATTTGAAAAGTCAAAACTCAATTTTAGAACTGACATGTCATCTCTTTTGCCTTTGAGGTCAACTAACCCAGGTTCTAGAAGAAAAAGTTCAGAAACCACATTCAGTAAGTAAGAGTAGCTTTTGAAGGGACATCAGAAACCTCAACCTTGCAATGGCTTCTACAATAGCTTTGACAAATAGACAGGCTACTCTTCTACACTATTTTTCTAAGACACAAATGAATGATCAACACGTGTCACTTGGAGATCTTATCAAAGGCAATGGTCACAAGGAATCTATAAATAAAGATCTTGTGCTTTCAAAAAAGAGAGACCAACACTAGAAAAAGACCAAAAACTCTGCAAAAATTTATCCTTCATCTTCTTGTAAAGCTCATTACTTCTTGTAATAATTTCCTTGCTTGTAAAATCTTCTTTCTACATTTCTTATTATTCATGCGTTCTTCCAAGGAAGAATAACTAGAAAAAAGTCTTTCAAGTTTTTTCCAACTCTTTCACTGTAAATGTTAAGGAAACTTGAGTATGGGTTAGTTTGAGTTGCAAACACAAATACAAACCTTGTAACCTCGATCCGCTAGTTATCATTGTGAGTTAGCTTGAAGAGTCTAGTCAAAGACTACTTGCAAATTCGACAATAAAGGTGTTTTACTGATCATGGTTTAGCTTGGAGAAGCTAGTTAAAGACTACTCGATTTGCTTGGAGAGGCTGGTCAAAGACTACTCGGTTCAGCTTGAAGAGGCTGGTGAATAACTACTTGGTTTGTGATAGTAAGGGTTGTCTACTGGTCATTGGTGAAAGTTTAGGAAAGCTATTGTAAAGACTATCCTTGTTCTTTCTCTGGTGAGAGAAAGGTTTAGTGAAACTCAATGATTGTTGAGAAATGGATATAGGCAGGTTGGCCAAGCCAGTATAAAAACTCTTGTGTAGTATCTCTCTTTTCCTTTATCGTTTACTTTATTCCTGCATTTGTCTTATTTACTGTATCAGTTCTGGAAAGCTTTCTTTCACACATTTATTTAATATTCAGTTTAAAAAGTTCACTTTCTGAAATTACTAATGCTGTTTCTACTATACTTCAAACTCATAGCTTGATAATGTCTTGATTGAGTTTTTCAGAAGTCAAAAAGGAAAGAAAAGGCAAAGCATGAATCAACTGCCCTTCTCGTGCGGTTTCTTAACTACAACTGGTGAGTAAGCTATTTCCTTGTTAAAAATGATATCTCTAATTTGGTATAGCATTGTGCCAAAGATTCCTAAAAAAGTGCCTGATTATCTGTTGTATTTTTTTGCATGCCATATATATGACCATAGCATCAGCTGTTAATGTTTGAGGAAGAGTGAGGTTGAGGGGTTAAGATCAAGAGATAAGGTTTTTGGCTTCAGCTACTTCAGGGGAGGATTCACTGGGTAAGGTTTTTCTATTTCTTTTTCTTTGTGCCAAGTAATCTCTTTTCTCCTTTGTTTCCATCTAGCTTCTTCACAATTTTCTTTTCATGGTTTTACCATTGGCTATTGTTTTTCACAAGCTTTGAATTTGTTCATGGACATCATTTTGCAAACATTTGGAATCCATTGTAGGTGATTATGAATGCTAGGAGTGTTCCCTCCAAAAGAAATACACTACTGGCAAGAACTGCATACTAAAGATCTTTCTAATTGTGTAATTGGGTATGATCCTTACTTAAGTACTTTCTGATTGATCTTGTAGTTTTATATGGATATAGTTATGATGTATAATCCTTGCCTAAAGTACTATGACATTTAGACATAAAATCATTAATATGCCATAACCTGGCAACTTAAGTTTTTGGGAAAGATAATTTTATGATTTGGTGTCAGAGCCTCTATAACCAAATAGTCTATAGTTCGATACTTATTGCGAACTTCATTTAGTGGGACAAAGCTTAGTAATTGTAGTTATGATTTATGACTTGTCACATGAATTTTCTGTTACCTCACAAGTTTGGTTTACATATATAATTTATTTTCTCTCTCGAGTTTTCATCTGTGAGTGATCCTCCGTTGGAGGCACTTTAAACAGTCAGTATTATCAGTTTCTTCATCAGTCACATGTAAAATTGCAAAATAGAAGAAAATAAATGGTACCTATAAACCTTTACTTGTTGAAAGTATATATGTATATAGAGCAATGATACATGTCCATCAATATACATATACCATCTATATTCACATCACTAAATGCCAAAATTTCTGTATAGAGATGTATTGATACGAAGGGGCATTGTGGGAATACAAGAAAAGGACAAAAAGAAAGAAACGTACAGAGAAGCAAAAATGAGAGAAAAGGCTCACTCTCACCTACCCCTTTGAAAGCTTCCATTATTTATGCTTTTCTCATTCATCTCTCTCACCACCTCATAGCTCTCATTCTTGGCATCGCACAGGAGAGGAAGAAGAAGAGAATAAGACTAGCTGACGTTTTCAGTTGCTCATAGCTCATTTTATTCTCTTTCTTACCTATCAAAGTTTTCGTTTTTTCTCTTTTTATCAAGTTCTCTCTCTTATTCCTCATTACAGGAGAAGGAAAAAAGAAGAAGCAACGTTCTTTTTTTCTTTGAGAACTTGTTTACTCTCTTTTTCTTGTTTTTCTCTCTCACTCACCAAAGCCTTCATTTTCTCTCTCTTTATTACGTTTCTCTCTTTCATTCTTCATCATTCATAGGAGGAAAAAGAAGAAGATGAATTTTCAGCAGTAAAATGAATTGAGAATGGCTTTGCTAGAAGCTGAGATTTGCTGTTATTGTTGAAAACTGGAATTAAAAAATTATAAATGCATGTTATGAAAAGTTGTAAACCAGTAGCAAAATATTGTAAACTATTGTACAAAAAGTTATAAACCAGTAGGAAAATATTGTAAACCAATTGAAGACACATACTAAATATGTTGTTGAAAACTGAAGTTGAAAAATTATAAATACATGTTACAAAATGTTGTAAACTAGTATGTAAAAAGTTGTAAATCATTGCACAAAATGTTGTAAACTAGTAGCAAAATGTTATAAACCAATTGACTACATGTACTAAATAGGTTGCTAAAAACTAGAGTTGAAAAATTATAAATGCGTGTTACGAAATGTTGTAACCCAATACGCAAAAAATTATAAACCATTGCATAAAATATTGTAAACTAGTAGTAAAATTTTGTAAACCAATTGAGGACACATACTAAATAAGTTGCTGAAAATTGGAGTTGAAAAATTATAAATGTGCATTACAAAATGTTGTAAACTAATATGCAAAAAATTATAAACTATTGCATAAAATGTTGTAAATCGGTAGCAAAATATTGTAAACTAATTGAGGACTCCATGTTTTTATAATTTTATAAAGATAAAATAGATCTAAATATAATAATAAAATCAAATTTTAGTCATTAACAATATATTTATTAGTCTTATTTGTGCTTAATTTGATTTGTTGTGGAAAAAAGTAAGATCATTTATATAAATTCACATGCACATATAACATCATTTATATTAATTTAGTAATGAGATTGTTGTGTTTAACCATTAAATAAGATTAATAAATATGTTATTAATGACTAAAATTTAATTTTATTATTATATTTATGTCTATTTTATATTTATAAAATTATAAAAACATGGAGTCCTTAATTGGTTTACAACATTTTGTTACTGGTTTACAACATTTTATGCAATGGTTTACAACTTTTTACATATTGGTTTACAACATTTCATAACACGCATTTATAATTTTTTAACTCCAGTTTTCAACAACCTGTTTAGTATGTATCCTCAATTGGTTTACAATATTTTGCTACTGGTTTATAATATTTTGTGCAATGGTTTACAATTTTTTGCATACTGGTTTACAACATTTTGTAACATACATTTATAATTTTTCAACTCTAGTTTTTAGTAACCTGTTTAGTATGTGTCGTCAATTGGTTTACAATATTTTGCTACTGGTTTATAACATTTTGTGCTATGGTTTACAACTTTTTGCATACTGGTTTACAACATTTCATAATATGCATTTACAATTTTTCAACTCTTGTTTTTAGCAACCTGTTAAGTATGTGTCGTCAATTGGTTTACAATATTTTGCTACTGGTTTACAATATTTTGTGCAATGGTTTATAACCTTTTGCATACTGGCTTACAACATTTTGTAACATGTATTTATAATTTTTCAGATTCAGTTTTCAGCAACATATTTAGTATGTGTCTTCAATTGATTTACAACATTTTGCTACTAGTTTACAACTTTTTGCTACTAGTTTACAACTTTTCATAACACACATTTATAATTTTTTAACTCCAGTTTTTAACAATAACAGCAAATCTCAGCTTCTAATAGAGCCATTCTCAATTCATTTTGATGTTGAAAATTCATCTTTTTTTTCTTCATGTGAATGATGAAGAACAAGAGAGAGAAACGTAATAAAAAGAGAGAAAATGAATGTTTTGGTGAGTGAGAGAGAAAAACAAGAAAAAGAAAACAAACAAGTTCTCAAAGAAAAAAAAACGTAGCTTCTTCTTCTTCCTTCTCCTGTGATAAAGAATGAGAGAGAGAACTTGATAAAAAGGGAAAAAATGAAAGCTTTAATAGGTGAGAAAGAGAATGAAATGAGCTATGAGCAACTGGAAACGTCAGCTGATTTTATTCTCTTCTTCTTCCTTTCTTGCGCGATGCTAAGAATGAGAGCTATAAGGTAATGAGAGAAGCACAAAAAAGGAAGCTTTCAAAGGGGTAGGTGAGAGTGAGCCTTTTCTCTCATTTTTACTTCTCTGTACGTTTCTTTCTTTTTTTTCTTTTCTTGTGTTCTCACAATGCCCCTCCATATCAATACATCTCTATACAGAAATTTTGACAATTAGTGAAGTGGATGTAGATAATATATATATATTGATAGACGTGTATCATTGTTCATGTATATATGCATGGACCCTATAGCTATCGATTGATCAAGATGCTGGTTATTTGGAATCATTGAGTGACAGTTTGATATGTTGTTTATGAACTGTAGTGTGGTATTTAATTGACTCAAATTATTTTGTCCCGTAGAGGGATCTTCTTCATCTTGTCTGTCAGGATTGTATACAAGGCAGGTGTTAATAAAAGGGTGTTTCAACTTTTTGGATCGTGCGTCATCCATGCATAAGCCGGGAAAAAAGGGAATTTCAACGAAATTTAAAATAAAAGAAAATTATCTACCACGATACCCTATTCCCACATTATTTATTCAAAATCTCTTTATTTTACTGTTCTATCTGGAAATCGTCACAGACTGCAATGATTTCATAGGCTAAAACAATTTTAGTATAACACAATGATAGATTGCTAGTTTGGTTAATTTGTGCACTTTCTCCTTAAGTAAAGGTTGATGGTTCAAATTTCATTTCGTTATTTTTCACGTTTTGCAAGTACATTATTGCGTTTCTCCTCAATAGTAGTTGTGTTATAGTAACACAATTGTTTGGCGAGTTGTCCACTAACTTAAGGTCCACAGTTCAAATCTATATCTCTTCCAATTTCTCTATTTTGACAATTATTTTCATTTTTTAATAAATAAAAAGAAAAAACAAAACCTTGTTAATTTACTTATGTAAAAACCACACATAAACACATATATAATATTTGTCAATGTGATAATAATTAGTTATCTTGACATAAAGATTTCTATGACAAGTAATTTTTTTTGTAAAGAAATTAGATATATTTTTAGGACTAACATGACAAAAAGCCTAGTATTATTATACTGAAAATTAATACACATAGTTAATTAGTAAATTATAAACAATTAATTAAATAGTAAAATGGTGAATAAAATATGATATAAAAGTAATGAAGTAATATTTTTTTACAAAGAAAAATCCAACTCAAATAAAATTAGGTAAAATACATGCCCCTCCCTTGAGAGATAGGATTATTATACTCCTTCCCCTTTATTTAAAAAATACCCTCCTGTTCACAATAAAATTAGAATAAAATACAACCAATTCCCTGAGAGATAGGATTAGGACACTCCCCCTCTATTTCAACACTGCCCTCCCTTATAAAACTTACATAAGTTACACTTTGACAATTTTTGAATTTTTTATTAATTCTTTAGTTTTTCATGTCTATTATTTTATTTTTGACTAAAATATCCTTTATTAGTTATACTTATTAATTATAAAATATATGTAGCTTTTAATAATGTAAGGTATTGAGTTATATATATATATATATATTAATTTTGAATTATTACACTTATATTAAGAAAACAAATTATTTGAAGTAAAAATAACTAATAGTACCAATAATTTGTAATAATTATTTTAAAACATAAAAATTATTAAAAATAGTTATATTCTATTAATATTTTACTTTCTTAATATTACAAAATTTCAAAAAATAATTAAATAGATGTATATAAAAATAGTTTGTATTATTATAAGTCATATATATTTTAATTTGTGAAAAAGTTTAATATATAACTATTATTAAAGGATATTTTGGTAAAATATAAATTTATAAATATGAGAAAATGAAAAATTAATAAAAAATGAAAATATAGTAAAATGTAGCCTTTTATGTTCTTTAAGGAAAAAAAGTGTATTTTTATAAATAAAGGGAAGGGGAGTGTATGTCTTAGAAATCAAGGGAAGTGGGTTGTATGTTATAAAAATAGAAGGAAGGGGAGTGTCATTAAGTCATCTTTCAAAGGAGGAGGTTGTATTTTACTCAACAAAATTTGACAGATATGCACATATAACAATGTTTGTTATATCAATTAATTGATTTTGAATGTGAGACATAAACATTTTTTTAAATAGATTAGGGCCGTCGCCAATGGATGTCAGACAGTCATTGGATGACTAACCGGTTGGCACTATTTTATCTAGGGTATTTTTGTAAGAACATATTTTGTTAGAATTGTAACACGCTTGAAAGTCAGTTTGCATATCATGTATTTACAATAAAGTTATTTCTAGAAATAATTTTCCAAAAAAATAATATTTCCAGAAATAAAGATAAATTATTTTATGATTATTTTTACCACTTAACTAAAACTCTATTGAGCTTGCCTTAAAATGAAACATCTTTTCTAAGAAGAAGAAAAATAAAAAAACTAAAATCATGTTGCCTAATGCAATCACTAAAATTGGAAGGATTTTACTATTTAAACACCCTATTTTTTCAAACATTCAGAGACACTGTATTCATAATATATATAATTCTCACCACTTATTTTTTTTTTAACTTATTATCTCTCCATTACTTCTCTCACATTATATGAGATCTATATGAATATCTACACACATATGGATGTCAAAATATCATTCATCAAATTGTAACCACTTAATCAATAATCACAAAAAATAAAAATAAAACAACTCAAATTAGAGTCGATCCACTAAAACCGAGTCTTACTCGAGATTGATGATTGAGTCATGCTCCCTTCAAACTCTCAACTGCTATCATCTCTTCATCTTCCATTCATTTCATTCCTGCTTCATTCCTTCCATCATGTTCTTGAGCAGTCACTCTAGTACGTACCTAGCCATGCGTGCCATGTATCACTGCTGGATTATCATCTTCTGCATGGGCATTAATCTTCTCAGCCACTACAGCCAATATTGAGACGAGCCCATGTGCGCCATGTATGGCATCTACATTAACAACCTCTTAAGCTTCGGCATTCCTCTTAGCTTCTACAAACTCTACATGCTCTACTGTGTAGATCGCCAGGAGAAGCCCCGAGCCGTCCCGGTGGATGTAGGCATTTGTTCAATTCGGTGTGCTTCACTGGCACAATCCATATTATCACCTCAAGAAGCACAAGGATCGATCGTTCTTGGGGACCCGCGAGGTGATCTCACGGGAAGTCAAGACTAGCTTCGTTAGGATTTCCTTCGAGAGTCATCATCTTGATTGTTACAAATGATCACGTATGGCAGGTCGAGCTAGCCATAGATCGTTTTCCCAGGGGCATGAGGTTGCTCGAGATTCGTATAGATCAGTGTTCAGCTATCTTCTCTGACAACAGGGCCGAATTCTCGATTGCGATGCATGCTTGTCTTTATGCTTCAAATAGATATATTAATTTTCCATGGGAATTTTGACACTGCAGGAAAGAGAATTATTTTATGTTTTTTTTTTCTTTTCCTCTATCAGGCTTGCTTCATGAGAGGCGTTGTGGTTGTGATTCTAGACGTGTCGATGGGAGAAGATGCTTTGTGTCAATCGCTAAATGAGGTTTTCTCTTGCCTCTTTCGGTAGAAATAAAAAATGTATGAATAAATAATGATAGACATACTAGTAAAATGAAGAAGATGATATTGAGAATTTGAAGGTATACAATTGCTTAAAATGACTTGATTTTTTGTTTTTTGAAAGAAAAAAAAAAAGATGCCATTAGTAGTCGCAAAGAACACTAATGCCATGAAGAAAATCCCATCTCACGAAAAAATGTCAGAGCATAAACAACTTCTTGAAATACTGGAGAAAACTCAGCTTGGTTTCATGTAGTTGTTAGTTTAGTTGTTGCTTATGGTATTTAATTTTCAGATTTTTGTTTATGGTTTGAAATGGTTTTGCGTAACACATTTTAGGTCCTCTCTCTTTCCCCTTCTTTTTCTCTTTCTTCTGGGCAATGTTATTTTTACAGTCTACCAGGCCAAGGTTACCTTTGTGATTTATGGGGTCACAGAATTGAAAACACTTGTCAATATACGTTGACAACTTGAGTCGATGAAACGGGTGATATGCATGGATGATGATATCTCATTCAATGACGCATCTGCTTTGCATGGATGGACAATCATTTCCATGACGGATGTCAAGAAGCTTGGTAGCATATGCGGGGGACCAGTCGATTTCTCAGATCCCAAAAAAGTCATAGTTATAATGTATACAAGTAGAAGGGATATGTAATTTTTCCAGTGTGAATTCTTCTGACGTTTAACTAGTTTTCTTGTAGCACCCTCCTAAATATAACATCATTCTTAAGTCATAACATCAAACTCAGGAATTATTTCTTATAAATTAGTGGACCTTGCTTAAGTATCTATAGCATAATAGAGTAAGTCAAGCAATAACTATGTTATATATATACTTAAATAAATAAAAAGAAAATAGAGTAGTTGTAACGGCCCGATTTTCCCGTGTATAAATGACCAAAATACCCCTGAGGTTATTTTACTGGGAAAATAAGGATCGCCGGCCCCAGCCATCCACCAGGGGACGTTTTGATATTAAAAGGGGATTATGTGTGGTATGTATGCTAATAGAGTAGAAGAATATCAATTTTGAGTTCCGATGCGCCAAATGACCGAAACGCTCCTATGGCTATTTAACACTGATTAATGAATTGTTTGAGCCCGAACTTCACCCAAAGGTTTTAAATGATGTTTTTGAGTAATGTTTAACATCTGGATAAGCCCAGGTAGCTCCGGGAGGCTTTTGCAAAAAATTACCGTTTTGCTCCTGATTAAGCACTTAATGAGCTTAATCATATGATTAATAAAACTAAGTAATATTATACTCTAATTAAAGATTAGTAAATTCTAATTACTAATATAGAGTCAAAATAATTAATTAAGATTAATTAGAACCTAAGATTGTTTAGAGAAATCCAAAATCCTTTTCTTAAAATCAAGACATTATGGCATGAATCAATAAATAGTGTTTTTCCTTTCAATTCCCATGATTTAAGGAACCTTAGATATGATTGAGAATCTTGATTGAATATGGTTTGACTCTCCTAATGGGTAAGAATACTCATTAACCATGTCTTGAATAATCTTAATTACCCACTTTCTCATTCAAACACTTAACCACAAACTCCTAATCAAATACCTAATCAAACTTATCCCCTAAACCACATCATAACACAAAAGAAATGAGAAAAATCTTCTCCCCCACGACCATTAAACCTCACAGCTACCCCTCCTCCATTTCATCACATGTTGATTTATTTTAATAACAATTTACACTCAAAAAACCACACCTTCAACCATACCTAGCCTTACCTTGAAATGACATAAACAAAGAGATATTTTCCTTCCTTTCTCTCCCCTCACAACCGGCCACCCCTCCTCTTCTTTTCCCCCTCATAATGATTTTCTATAAATAGGAGAAGCCTCCAAGAAAATCACTTGCTCATTCTCTTACACCTCCAAGCTTTCTTTCTCTCAATTTCAAAGAGTTCTTCTTCTTCTTCTCCATTTTTTTCCAAGAACAAACTCTCAATCAAGGATTATATCTTAGGTAGGGAGTTGTGTGAAGAATGCTACTCTTTTCTTGTTTAACTCTTGGTTTGTAAAGACACAATGTTGATTCTTCTTTCCTTCTCCACTTTCTTCTTTGGTTCTTGCTCTTCCTTTTCCTTCTCTTTGTTTTTGGCCAAATGGCCTACATTTGGAAGAAACTATGGCTTGATGATGAGAATCTTAGGTGTTGGTTGCAAAACCATCACTTATTGGACCTCTAAAGCTTGAAGGTTTTACTTTTTTTTTTTAAAAAAATATTTTTAGCAAATCAAGGAGCCATGTGTTATAAAGAGCAATCTTGAGTCTAGGACTCAAAGAGATAAGAAATGGATTGCATTCATATTTATTTTTTCTTGCCATCACTTAAATAATTAATCTCAAAGCCTACCTATTTCAACCTTAAAGTTGATTGTTGATTTAGAGTGAATACTCTAAGGGGCCTAGAGCACTAAAATAAAGAATTGGACTTGAATAGCATATTTATTTTCAAAGTCATTACCTAAAGCTCAAAGATAAGAAATGAACTTGCATTTTATGTTTACATTTCTTGTCTTGCATGTTTATGTTTCAAGTTATCATCTAAATTTAAAGATTAAGAAGGAACTTGTATTTTCATATTCAATTTCAAGCCTTGCATATTTTCTTTTCCTTACCATCACTTGATAATGCCAAGATTAAAATAAAACTTGCATTAGCATGTTTATATTTATGTCATCACCTAAATATCTAAGGCTCAAAACCTAACTCTTTCGACTTGATCTTGAAACTATGGGCATTTATCTTTACAAAAATGTTTTGATTTCAAAGTAAGTGTTGGAATAAGGTTCAAAATGGTTTAAGAAGGAAGGAATAGTTAAGAAGGTGTTTTAAACTTAAAATTCGCATTTTGAAGGTACTAGTAATTGATTACGAGGTTCATGTAATTGATTACCAGAGAGCTTTGCCATACTCAGATATGAACTTTTGGCCTGAGTAATTGATTACAGCATCATGTAATCGATTACACGTGCTGGAACTCTAGTAATCGATTACCATTTCATGTAATCGATTACTCAGATGTTTGTGGGGCCCAAGTCAGAAGTAATCGATTACAATGCTCATGCAATCAATTACCAGAGCCCTCAACTTTGCTATTTTGAAAACTCGAAGCTGTGTAATCGATTACAAGGCTCATCTAATTGATTACCAGAACCCAAAGTATGCAATAAACATTTTCCTACTTGAATAACATGAAACCATGGTCTTATATTACTAAAATCTATGATTTTGTATGGCATGAATATATGATTTTGTATGACATAAATCCATGATCTTGTTTAACATAAATCTATGAATTTGCATAACATAACCTGATAAGACTAGTGTGATTATTCTTGGATCGTGAGCATGTTTAATTTAGGAAGTGATTGTTTCATATGTGATGAATATGTTGCATACTTGGCTTTCAATTACATAATTTATTATGGCATGTATGATTACGCTTGGACTATTTGAGATGCATACGATGAATAACATGAAAGCATGTGATATGATATGTTATGTTTGCACTTTTGTAACATGCTAAAGGTAAAGTAGCATAAAACGCGTTTCTCCTAGCAAAAGGAGGAATAAAACCTTGCGCCCCTAGCAAAAGGGCAAAGAGGACAATATCTACTTTTTGGTAGATGCGGATCTCCCTAGTAAAAGGAGATGATATAAGCCCCCTAACCCACACTCTGGGAGTCGGGATTTAATTTATCAAAAGGGATAAGATTACGCTAGTGAGGACTAGTGAGGTATGAGCTCATAACCTAGAAACTCTCAGAGGAGAAGAGTTATTAGGGTGGCCCCATGAGAATGATGAACTTAATGTCACTTAAAAGAGAAATAAAAGGAAAGTATTTATTTGGAAATATCACGTTTTCCTTATGCCACTTACGTAATCATGTTTCTTTATGCTATGCTAAAGTAATGTTTGCATCTGACATTGCCATGCATCCATGATATGATATGTTGCATCCATAACATCAAGATTCATATTAAAAGACACGAACCTTGGATAATTATATCTACGAACCTAATAATGAACCTTATGCATGCTCACCTTTTTTATAATAAATCCAAGATTCCTGAGGACGTAGATGATGACACTAGGATAGAAAGATTTCCTTACTGAGATTCTTTAGGAAGTTTCTTACTCCCTCTATCTTTATTTTCCGTCACGTCTTCAGAGGATGATGGCATCCTTCGTGATATACGTTGACGGACCGACATGGGAGCTGTTTTTTGATGCCACACACCAGTCCTATCATTTTATAAGTCGTTGTTCAGTCCGCATGTTCGTGTTCCTGGATCGCCCCTTTGCTCATCCAGTCACGAGCTTCCGGTTCACACCGACTTTGCCCCTCGCCGATGACCTACTTTTCGAGTGCACACGCCCCCGAGGAGAGTGCATTCGTCGTACCCCTGACGTTACTTCCGCCATCCATGCCTATCCGGAGTACATCCCCCGTTCAACCTTGACCTTCTCCGAGACCAACCCCTTCGACACGGACATCCCGTCCATGGGTTCCTCCCCTATTATACCCTGTCACAGAGCACACGTCCGACTCTCTCACCGCTTGGCCACCCTGGCCGAGTTAGCCCAATGGTAGCTGATTCTAGTGCACACACACCTTCACGACTAGGATAGCCTTCTTTTGTTTTAGAGGTTATCTATTTTTTTTTTGATGCACTGTTGTAGATGGGAGATCCAGATGTACTTTCTTTATGTTTTCCATATGATGCACGGATGGCTGTATTAACTCTACTACTACTGTTCTGGCGTATCATATGATTATTTACGTATCTAATTATGATGTGGTTTCTTTTATGGTATTATATTCCTTTTGATATGGCGTGCTTCCCTCTTGATTTCTTACATGACGACGATGTAGTTTACTTTACACATGCGTATGGCTCACGTTTTGTTTTCTCGTCCAAAAAGAAAAATTTTACCCATATTTTCCTAAGTATTTTCTAAGACCAGGCAAAGGACTGAAACAAAAGAGTGATAACTAATAGTTAACTTGAATACAATCTAGGTGTATTAAGTTAAATATTAGGGTGTTACAGTAGTCAGAGACTATATGTTCAAATACATGAAAAAGCTCTTATATAAGCCTCAATATATACATACATACATACACACACACACACACACATACACACACACACACATATATATATATATATATATCTTTTTAAAAGTTTACAAACATAAGTATATCCAAACAAAAAATGATAGTAGTCTTTGGCCATTGAGCTATTACAAAATATGCACTTCCATGAATGCAGTCTCATGTTCTCTTGAGTAATCTGGAGATGATATGCAAACACAAAAACATAGGGGGTGACAATGATGAAATTCTCAGTAGGGTATTCCCAAATACACAATAATCAATGTCATTGTATCTGTCTCAACCATTTCAGTTTATTAAAAAAACTTATGATATTGCATTACATAACAAAGATTAATTTTAAAGTTCAAAATCATCCTTTCAAAGTGAGTTTCTTTTAGCAATCAATCACTTAAATAACTTATAACATAATGCTCAAGCCCATTGTAAATCATCATCGACAAATAATTCAACATAATATGATCATGCATATGATAAATGCAATAACTATCTTTACTTAGTAGTGCTCTTATCTTTACGTGCCCCTAAAGTGTCTAAGGGGATCCTATCTATCTTCCCCAACTACTCGTGCCCTTGACCTATCTTTTCTTTTTATCAATACAGGGAAGATTTAGTTCATACCAACTGGTATCAGTAGATAACACCACACATGGGTAATAGACTACTTATGAGGACTAAGCTTATTTGTATACATGATCATCGGACTTCATTTTGTTCCTCTTCAAAATCTCACATAGATCTATTCATAGCCAGTACGTCTACTGTAACATCTTCACAAGCACAACCTCATCCTTAAGTCATGGCATAGTGTAACATCCTCCCAAGTACAACATCATCCTTAAGTCATGACATAATACTCGAGAGTTGTTACTTATAAATTAGTGGACCTTTCTTAAATATCTATAGCCGGTTTGATTGATTCGCAAGATAACTAGGTCATAATTCTACTAAAATATATAGCAATGAAACCAAAATACATATTTAATACAAAGTTTAGTACATAAAGGAAGCTCTTTCATGAGCTTTAACACCCCTTTGTCCTTTAACATATTTACATATATATCTATTCCACTAAATACAACATAATAAAAGCATTAACTACTACACTATTGCGCTTTCGTGTTCTTTGGCATAGCAGTCTCTCAATTTTTCGCGTCAACCTGGAGACGACACGGGAACACAAAAATATAGGGGTGAGAATTATACAATTCTCAGTAGGGTAACTCCCCCAAATACACAATTATAATGTCATCGTCATCGCCCCAGCCACTTTGGTTTATTAAGAAAAGTGGTCATGCATCAAATAATAACGGTTTATTTTTAAAGTTCCAAATCATACTTCCAAAGTAGGTTACTTTTAACATTCAATCACTTAATATTCACATATACCATACTACTCAACATCATATACTACTAACTTTCCACTTAAATATATTGGTCTCAATATCGATACTAAACTTCTTCACTCGGCATATAAGACAAATGATTTCTTAGAAAATTTACTTCTTAAACTTACTTGGCCCTTGACTAATCTTGTCACATCTGGGCGTTACGTACCGCCGTCCCCAGGGTGGCAATAATGGGTAATAGACTGCTTTTCAGGACTGAGCTCATTCCTATACATGATCATCAGATTTACTTTCTCCAATTCTCACACAGACCTATTCCTAGCCAGGTTTACTTTCCCTGACTCAATTCAAAGGTAGCCAGGTTTACTTTCCCTGACAGACCGGATTTACTTTCTCCAGCCCAAGGACTATAAATCTTACTTCTTGCTAGTTAGGTTTACTTTCCCTAACAAACTGGATTTACTTTCTCCAGCCCAAGAAACCTAATCTTATGCTTTTCTTTCGCATATAAGCAATTGTAATAATCCTTCATATCTATGTGTACCTAACCTCATCAATAAGTTCACATGCTCAATTATTCATCCTCATATTCAGGTACTTATGTCATACTAGTACAAAATGCCATTAATTTATCAATTCAAAGCATCAATTTATTTTCAGCACAATGGCAGATTTCACACTATTGTGGCACGAATTTATTTGCATATAAAAAAATCATTTCAGAGGCTATAAAAATTATCCAAGACACCTCAATGTATCCCCAAGGTTCTGTAAAAATTTCAGAGTAAAAATGGTTCTCTAACTATGTTAACAAAATTAGACAAATTTGGTGGCCAGAAACCACTCAACCTCAGCTCAAGAACCAAAATTCATAATTTGTGATCCTAGCAATTGAACCCAGAAAATTTGAAATAAAAATCCTGGTAAAACCTTAACATGTCTCTAATACTATATAAAAATTTCAAGTGATAATTCCATCATTTGATATAGTAACAAAATTAGCAAAATTTATAGCTTTTGTTCCAACACTTCGGGCAGCATATGCTTAATTTCAGTTCTTGATTTTTCTAAGGAAGTTTGACTCAAAATAAAAACCCAAGAAAATTTGTGGGACTAGCTAAAGATGTTAAATCCAACATATATTTTTTTCAGATCACGAAAATGCGCACAACAAGCCCAGAAAATTCATGATCACACACTGCCTGTAAGAAAACCGAAAATCCAGCAAGTATCACTCGACATCTTTTGAGAAAATGATCTTTCTAACCTCATCCAAACACTTCACCAAAATTCATACATCAATATCAACGTAATATCAACCAAATTAACTAGAAATTTCGAGTTGAAACTAGTAAGAATTGTTCAGAAAAATTTTGAAAGGAGAAGGCCAAAGAAAACCCTACTTTGAAAGCTTCAAAGCTTTATAACTTCAAAGGTTGTTCCACTTGATTTCCCTTCACTTCAAGGCCACCAATTCAAGCCCAAAGACTCCCTTAGGCAGTGAAGAATGATTTCTCAAGGTGGAAAACTATGATGGATTCAAATCCTAATCGGTTAGTTTGGTAGGTATTGAGGAGTAGAACAAGTTTTGTGAAGAGAGTTTGAGGTTTTATCAACTATAGGCTAAGGTTTTTTTGATTGTAAGGCAAATTGGAGCTCATGAGAAATGGAAAATGGAGGTTTCTGATGCTCTCCCTTTGATGGCAGAGGAAGTGTGTCTTCAAAGGTAAGTTTTCATAGCTTTTAATGATATTATATTAGGTTATAATAATTGTTTAATATAAAGTCTATATTCCTTGACCAAGAAAATAAGATTAATGGCTAGGATATGATCTTGTAATTCAAGATTAAATCCTAGCCTTACACTTGGCTCCAGAGGATAAACATTATCCTTTTACAAAGATAAAACTATCTTTCGGTGTTAGAAATCACACACCGAAATTTTACCAAACAGGTAAAATATCGTACCCGGGTAATCAAACATTGCCTGAAAAATAATTTTGGTTATAAAATCTATTTTTCTACCTATTTACAACCATAATCTTATAATTTCTAAATTTCAGACATCTCTGGGGCCTAATTCTAGGGTTTCGGCTGTCCCGATGGACAGATGGGACCCGCAGGTTACTATTCATGTTATTTTTTTTTTTACAAAACCGTTGGACCGTCTTCATCATTGTTAAAACTGTCAGATTTTTGAAATTACGATTGATAAAGCTCAAATTAATTTTTAAATAATTTTTAGGGTGTTACACATAGTACTCGAGAGTTGCTATTTTTAAATTTGCATACCTTTCATAATTATCTATAGCAAGAGTAGGTCGAATCGTATAGTAACTAACTCGTGGTTCTATCAAAATATATAATAAGGAAACAAAGTATTTATTTAGTACAAGTCAAGTACAAGAGGAAGCTCCTCTATGCGCTTTAGTACACATCTGTTCTTTACTACATTTACAGACACATGTATATAACTAAGTAAAACATATACAAGTCTCCACTACTAAACTACAGAAATTCCAATTCAGTTTTTCTTGTAGGGGCTTTATTGTTCTTTGGAATCAACCTAGAGACAACATGGAAACAAACATATAGGGGTGAGAATTATACAATCTTTAGTAGGGCAACTCCCCAAAAACTCACTCGTCCCAGCCACTTCGGTTTATTAGTAAAATTGTGAGCATGCAACATATATCAAAGGTTCACTTTAAAGTTCAAAACCATTCTTCAGAAGTGGGTTTATTTTAATTACTCAATCACTCACTATACATATGTCATATTACTCAACATGTTCAATTACTTAACATACACCTGTTATACTACTTGATATCATAGAGGCTCACTCTCAACTTTTTATGCCCTCGGTACGTCGAAGGGGACCTTTTCATGCCCTTTATAGACAAAAGGGGACCTTTCTGTGCCCTTTATGCATTACAAGGACCTTCCTATGCCCTTAATAAACAAAAGGGGACCTTTTCCATGCCTTTTATACATTACAGGGAACCCTCCCGTGCCCTTTATAAACAAAAGGGGACTTTTCTCGTGCCCTTTATAAATAAAAGAGGGCCTTTCTCGTGCCCTTTATACATTACAGGGGACCTTTATCTACTTAGCATATACATCATCATCAAGCTCATATAAGCATCCGTTCACAATATAATTTTCAATCCTATCTCATAAACCAATCTTTTAAGTTGCTAGCGTGCATTCACATACATTCTACTTGAATTGAAGGATACTATCTCATCAATTCCATGCTTTGGTTTACTTTCTAACACCTTGGCAGATTTTATGCCATTATAGCACAAATTTATTTGCACATCAAACATTTAATTTAGAGTCTATAAAAATTATTCAAGACACTTCAATGTGTCCTAATGTTTCATAAAATTTTAGAATAAAAACCCTTCTTTAACTATATTAACAAAATTACACAAATTTGGTGGTTAGAAACCACTCAACCTCAGTTCAAGAACTGAAATTCATAATTTTTTTAACCCTAGCAAATGATTGAATCAATTCTAAAGAAAAATAACATTTCAACTTCAAGATGTGTTCAATACTCTGAAAAATTTCAAGTGATAATCCAATCATTTGATATGATAACAAAATTAGCAAAATTTATAGCTTCTATTCCAACATTTCAGGCAGCACATAGAACACTTCGATTTCTAATTTTTCAAACATGGCAACAGTGCCTGGAATGACTCCAAAATTTTACTAGAGACACCTTAACATGTTACCTACATCTTGTAAAATTTTCAACTAAATTCAAGATCTCTTAATAGGTCAGAAAATTCGACTAATTTCCTTGCTTGCTTCAAACTGGGTTTCTCTAGCAACAATGTTCAAGTAACATGAATTTTTTTCAAGTAGAGAAATTCCTTAGCATGAGCCAAGAAAAATCATGGAGTTGTCTTAGGATGTTAATTTCAACATATAATTTTTCTAAATCATAAAAATATCCACAACTATACCAGTAAATTCGTGAACAAATACAGGCCGTACAAAAATCGAAATTCTAGCAACATGGTTTAGAATCTCTTTTAACAAAATGATTTCTAACACCATCCAAACATTCCACCAAATTAAACACATCAATATCTATCTATTATCAATCAATATATCAAGAATATTCTACCAATTCAGCCAGAAACATTCAGAGCAAAATTTCAAAGCAAGAGAATAAATAAAGCCGTACTTGGTCCTTGGAAACTCTAATCCTTGTTCTTAGCTCCCTTTAAGAGTTCTCTACCCAATTATTGATCCAACCCTCTCAAATCCTCTTCTTAGACAGCCAACACAACAGAAATTATTGATAATGATGTGAGGTGATGTGAACACCCAATTTTGTCTGGCCTAAAAACCAAAAAGATTTTTCAGTCCATGTCATTTGAAAAACTCTTAGCCTATTTCATTTTTGGTTGTTGTTGCTTTTGTTAAACCCATTTCATTTTGTTTGTTTTTTTAGTTGTTAGATTGAGCCTATTTCTATTGCGAAAAAAAGAGAGTTTCTATTAGCCCATTTTCATTATTTTGTTATTTGAGAAATAAAAAATAAAAAAAATAAAAAAAGGAGAACCATGCTGAAAGAAAAAGAAAAAGACAAAGGAAGAAATGGTGTGCCTGTGAAGTCAAGTGCAGGAATATGCAGCTGAAAAATGATTCTAAAAAAAGGGCATCGATCAGAAAAGATGTCAGAAAAAGAGGAGTGTTTGTCTTTAAGAAAGAAAAAAGGGGGAGCACTTGTTGTCTTTGAATGCCTATTATCTTTGAATTTTTTGTGAAGAACAAGGAAAAGAAGCAGATCACCGAAAAATAGAGGCAAGAAAATCAAAAGTAATGGGTTTAGAATCCCAACAACCAGCGTGAATTAGGAATACATTTCTTGAAGGTCACATGCCATGTTTGAAAATCTACATCCACGGTTGTGTATAAATTCAAATAAAACAGAGGGGCTTTGGGGGGATGATTCTGGACAGACACAATAAACAAAATTCTCAGCCAAACTAACCATACAAACCAATTCCATTCTTCACCCAAACAGATACAAACCAAATTCCTAGCCAAACTACAAACCCAGAAATCACAGCAAACAGCCTAGTAATACCCGTAAAATATAACCAAAATCCAACATTCTCAGCAAACACAGATCAAATCAAAACCCAGAAACACAATCCAAAGTTTATCAACAGTCTAGTTCAACTTACAAAGTCTCAATCCACAAATCAGAGCCAAATTCAATAGCAAAAAAAAAAAAAAGAAATCAGAAGCTGCAAGGGTCACCGGCGATGCCACTGCCACCGCCGTCGCTGTTGGCATTCCCCTTTTTTTCTTTATTCCTCTTCCTCCCACCACCGGTTTCCTCTTTCTCTCTCTCGACCAAGACCACCGCCATTATCATCTTCAGCCCTCCATAACTCAGTCGAGAACAACCCTCCAAACATCGCCACATAGCAATCTCCTCCTCTTCCCAATCCACTCCGTCTTCAGACCTCTGCCGCCGGCCTCCTTTTGCCACAAAGTCCAGCACTTCCATGAAGCCCCAGCCACCGCGATCTCCTCTGTCAAAACCACGCTGTTCACCCCCCTTTTTGGACCAGAACTATGCCGGTGTACCTGCAACCTCCACCAGATCGGTCCACCGCCAATCATTTTTCCGTGACTAGATGCCCCCCTTCCCCTAAGACCGTGATCTTCACCGTCGCAGGCTTTACCGCTAGCCGCCTTGTTGCGTGGTGGTGATCCTAGCTGGAACTTCCCTTTCACGGCTCCTCTTAGCTGTCGGAACTCCCCTTCTGTCCGCAGCTCTCTCTTTCTCCCTTACTTGCTCTGATCCTTTCTTTCTCTCTCTCTCTCTCTCTTTCTCTCCTCTCTCTTTTTGCTTTACTCTCTCTTCCTTTTTATTTTTTTTCTTTCTTGTAATCTTTTTGTCTTTTGGCTGAGTGTTTGTGTTTTTTTTGTTTATTTAATGTGTGTAAGTGTGTGAGCGTGTGAGTGTGTGTGTGTAGGAAAAGTCGATAGTATTAGTTTAAATAAAAATTAAATTAGTAAAATTGAAAATTAATAAGGAGTTTCATATTTATTTTAGTTTGAGGTAATGTTATTTTATTTTACTAGAATAAGCTTTTGGATTATTTGTTCAGATTCAAGTTTACTTGTTTGATTTAGTGTTGTCTATTTTTTTAACTTTTAGATTTGCTTGTTTTAGAATTAGTTTAGTGTGAGTTTAAAATAAAAAGGAGGTTTGTTTTCTTTTGAGTATGATTAAATAGGTTGGTTTAGAGATTGATTTAATCATTTATTTGATGTTTTGGTGAAGTTTATGTTTAAAATCTAAAAATACAAAAAATAAAAAATGGTAGTTAGGACCCTTGATTTGCTTTTAGTTTTTAGTTATTACATTTTATTCGTGCTTTTACTTAAATTAATAATTTTATCTTTGAATTGATTTTGACAGTTAATGATTGAAATTAGCATTTTTATAAAATGTGTTTTCTTTCAAAAAACAATAAAAAAATCTTTTGGAAACATTTTTTTAATCTATGCAATGATCAATAACGATGATTAAGTAGCAGATATTACCTTCATTATTATTTAAATCATAAGAGTTCATTGAGTGGCCTAGTACTAACTTGGATTCTATTGTGATAACGGATTTTATGTGCCTTATTTTAAATTCTATTCTTCATAAATAAAATTTTTCAACCCACAAATATTTCTACAAAATTACGTGACTTTGAGTTTCCTATTGCACCACAGGATACATAGGAGCAGGTGACCCTTGTCAAGTCAAAATTAATTTTTCTTAAATAATTTGTTTAAATTGTAAATACATTTGTCTTCTTTTATTGATTTTTTTAAAGGTTATTAATTAACTTGCACAACTTACTAAGGTACCGTCTAAGGATGGGTGTATTAGGGGTGCATAGGATTAAGTTTCTTCCCTTCCCTATGCATAACCGATTCCTGAACTCATAATTTGGTTACAAAGACCATTTTCTAAAAATAATGGGTTTTTCCATATTTTTTCCTATACAAATAAACTTAGTGGCGACTCCAATTTTTCAACCATTCTTCTTTGTCATCCCTTCGCGATCTTGATTGCGACAGGTGATGATTCTCTATTGGTGTTTAACGTAAGGATATCAAGAACTAGTCTTAAGTTTGTGCTGATCATGGTGTCTTGGTGTTGTAACTTGAGTGTTTCAAGCTAGGAATTAGAGTTTGAAGAAGAAAGAATGAAGATGGCTGCAAGGAGAAGAATGGCCGAAAATGTCCTGGCTTGTTTGAGAAGGAATAAATTTGTGTTTATCTTTATAATAAGTGCATGAATATAATATATTATAATTAGATAATTCTTAATCTAAGAATGAAAAATGGATGGCTAGGATTAAATCTTGTAATCTAAGATTGAATCTTAGCCATTCATTTAATATAAATGGATAAGCTCTTTCCTTTTGTAAAGATTAAATTAGTTTTCGGTGTTAAAAATCGTACATCGAAATTTTGTCGAATAGGTAAGACACCGTATTCGGGTAATTAAACATTGCCTAGAAATTAATTCTAGATATAAAAATTCATTTCTATCCTTAACCCTATATTTTCTCAGTTTCAAGTATCTCCGGGTTCCAATTCTAGGATTTCGGCTGTCCCGACAGGCCCGTGGGGCCCACAAAGTTACTATTCATATTTTTTTTTTACAAATCTATTGGTCTGTCCTCATCATTGCTAAAACTATCAAATGTTTGAAATTAAGACTAGTAAAGCTCAAATTAATTTTTAAGTAATTTTTCGGGTGTTATAACTACCGACTCATAATTTCTCTAGGAAACTTCCTCCTTTTGCCTTTCCCTTCATTCAACATAAGTTTTATTTCTATTTTACCTATATGTTAGAATACGCACAATTGAAGTTCTTACATTCTCTTTTGTCACATATATGCTCATATACTTTCTTTTTTTCTTTTGTTTTTCCAAATACATGCATTGATCCCATGAGACATTCATTCACAACTAATTCTCAATCATTCCTCACAAACCAATCTTTAATGTCTATAGCATGCATTAATACACATGACACTTGAATCAAATGCCATTATATCATCAATTTAAGGCATTTGTACACATTCAGCACATTAGGCAGATTTTACACCTCTGTAGCAAAAACTAGTTTGCATATCAAACAATCGAAATCAAAGTTACAAAAATTCTCCATGACACATCAATGTGTCCACAAGTCCTAGGTAAAAGTTTTAGGGCAAAACAAGCTCTCTAGCTATTTTAACAAAACTAAACAAATTTGATGGTCAGTGACAACCTAATCTCAGGCAGTAGTCATGATCCTAATTTTATTACCATATAAAATGAACTCAATACATTCTGAAAAAAAATTCATAGTTGAACCTCAACATGTATAAACACCCTATAAAAATTTCAAAGGAAAATTCGATCATTTGATATAGTAACAAAATGAGACAAATGTCTGTAATGCATGAATGCATGCCATTTTTTTAATGAATGCATGAAAATGTTTGCTATGCATGAATGCATGCCATTTTTTATGAATGCATGAAAATGAATGTCATGATTTCCATTTTTTTCATATGGATGATGTCAATGTGATGTATGCTTGAATGGGTTACAAGGATGAGCTATGCATGACATGCTTGTTATAGGAGAGAGTGAAGGAAAGTGAAAGCATGATAAATGACTTTTTTCTTTTTTACACGCAATGAATGAACAACATAAGATGAAGAAAAGAAAAATGATGCTCCTTTGTGTCCTAAAAAGGTTAGTCCTAGAAAATGAATGTTCAATTCATTCTATTAGTTCTTTGGGATCGATCTAGACTTCTAAAAGTCATGATTTCTAGATTGCCCCTATCCATGAGATAGAGAACCATTTCATGAAAAGGATCACAAGTAAAGATGAACCATTTGAATATGACTAATTAATCTATGATACCAGTAACAATTTGGATAGGGTCCCTCCAAATGCCAAGTGGGCATGAAGCCCCTCAATAACAATGTTGGAACCTCACCTAATCCTAAGTTTGTACAAGCTTGGGTATAGAGCCAAAAATATATGTGAGATAGTGATTGTGCACTATGTATGAGGAGCATACTTAATCCTGCAAGATACAAACTCAAACAACATATGTACAAAAAGGTCATCTATCCTAAGGTTTGAGTGACAAATATTTACAGATAAAATAAACAATTATTTACAAATAAACAAAGGGAGACATTTATTTACAAAAATAAAAAAATAAATGTGATATGAAAGGGAATAATTAATATTATAAAGTTATATTTGCAAAATTTACTCTAATAGGCTTGACTCTCTAATTATCCCCAGTGGTGTCGCCAAATTTGAGTTTGGGATTCTAATTATAATTAGGGAAGGGCGAAAACTTAATCCTACTGTACTCCTAATACATCTGTATAAATATAGTTACCCTAGAGCTCATTATACAATTAATTTGTAACCTAATAATATTTATTTTTCTCCTTTACAGTCACAATTATATACAAAAATAAAACAAAATAAAATAAAAAAGGAAGACAAAATTTATAGAAAAATTAATTTTGACTTGATATCCCCAAACAAAAATGTAAACTACCCAAACACTAAATTAAAAAAAAAGGCCTAAAAGAATTCTAAAACAACATTCTATATGAAAAGGCCCATACCCCTTAAGACCAGAAAACAAAAAACCATGGGATGATAAAAAAAAAAATGAAAAGACTCAGACTTTGACCCAAAACATAAATCCTTAACAAGGCGTTTGGAAACCTTTAATGAGATGGAATTGAATTGAATTCTTATGTTTGAAATGAGTCAGTAAATAAAAGAATTCAATTCAATTCCTTGATTTGGAATGAGTCTAAAATTGAATGAATTTATTTGCTTTTACTATTTTATCCTTCATCAATATGTTAGGAACAAAATAATATAATCATGATTGGTCTAACCAGGGCATAAAAGGGTGAGGTGATGACCAGGGCACGTACACTGAGAAATCTCTCATGGCAGAAGCAGTAGGATGGGTACAGGGGAAATCCTCTATGTGCAGACATGCACACCCAAAGGCGAAGTCGTCAATGAAGTAGGTGGCCGTAGAAAACCAAAAAATCATAACGGGCTCTGCAAAAGGACAGTCCAAGAATACAAACAAACATACTGCACAATAACCAACAAAACAAAATGACCAATTGCCTAAGTCGTAGTGCAACTCCCACATGGAGGCATCAATGTAAATCATGAACATTGCCATCGATCTTTGAAGACAAGATGGAAAAGAAAAAGAGAGGGAGTCAAAAACTTATACAAGAATCTCAATAAGGCTTTTCTCTCTAAATGCATGTCATCATCTTCATCCTAAAGAACCTCGGGTTTCATTATAAAACTAGTGGACCTAGCAAGGTTCATTTATTAAGGTTTCTTTAAAAGCCATTAGTTGAAGTCCATATCTTTTAGCATGATTCTTAATGTCATGAATGCATCATATTATATTATGAATGCATGTCAATGCTTTATGCAACATATCATACAAATCATAGTAAATTATCATAGCACAAGGGATATAAAATATCTAAACAAAATCTTTCTTCTTTACCTTTTTAGGTGACTTAACTTTTTTATTCTCTTCTAAGGGGGCCGTCTTAATACTCTCTCATCTTGAGAAGTCTAAGGTTATGAGCTTATACCTAGTTAGTCATTACTAGCTTACACTTATCTAACTTGATAAGCTATTTTTCCAATTCCTAGAGTGCGGGAAAAGGGGCACTAGGATCGCCTTTCATAACCATTAATTCGTGGAGTCTAAAAGATCGCCTCCCATAATCATTAATTCCTAGAGTTTAAAGGATCATTTCCATGTGTCTTATGTAACCTTTAATCTTGGCATATCATTTAGAGATGCAAACATGAGCATAGAATCATATCCCTTATCATAACTTATCATTTAATATTTTGATGCTCACAAATTTATAATTTCTGTAAGTCCACAAATTTGGGAAAAATTTGACAACATAACGACTGGGAACGAAGTTTCCCTAAATTTGTTTTTGTCTATTCGTATATCAATCATGCATCTCAATTAATCATTCATAATCTCAATGCGCCACAAATCATCATATCATTAATCACATAAGCATGCATCTCATTTTGCATACATCTACAAGCATGTTATCATCAATATCTTATTGAAAGGTAAACATGCTCCTACCCAGTGTGCTAAAAATCAAGGATCAAACTTAGCTAATGCATATGTTTTGCTCAATAGGATATTTACAATATAAATAGTAATCATTACTTGCATAATTCAAGAATCAAGGCATTTGCGGTCATCACTACATAATTTCATATAATCACTTCAAGTCATATAACTTCCAAACAATTCATATGAATATAGCCCTCATAACATATCACTCATATCAATATCAATATCATCAAGTCATTAATATTTATACTTTAGCCCCAGAAGGGGTAAAAATCAAAATTTCTAAAAGTTTATGGGTCAAAGTGTAAATTTTCCTTTCAATACTTTCTCTCAAGACTAATGATTCTCAAAATTAATTCACACCTATAAGAGATAACTATCACTTTAGAAACCATTTAAAATCATCATAAAAATTATTTTGGGCCATTAGCCAATTTTGTTAGATTTTAGGGGTCAAAGTGCAAAGCTCCATTGTTTGACACTTAGTAAGTGCCAACACTTCCAATTTTGTTAGATTTTTTTACCCCTTTTTAGTTACTAGTTTTTCCTAAGATATCTAAAACACATGAAATCATTTTAACACTTGGAGAACTTAAATTTTATTATTAAAATAGTGGGGAATCTTAAAATTTACTCATAGGGTTCTATCGCTCAAAAATCGTATTTTTACTCCTTTTGGGTTTCTAACTCTTTCGAAGTTCCTTTGAATATCTTAGAGACAAGATTCAAGATTTAAAATAAAATAAAGCCAACTTCAAACCCATTGTCCATGCTTGGCTGAAATATATACATACACATGTGTGCATGATCAAAAATTCTATTTAAGACAAAAGGAATAAGTCTTGAGCATTAGTGTAACAACCTTCTTACCATAAGGTTATGCTTAAGCCATAGCCTTATAATGAGTAGTTGTTACTTATTAAATTTGATTGGTCTTAGGGTTATATATATAATATTAAATATGAGCCTACTTTTGTGACAAACATAAACCCTTTTTCTTTGTGTTGCTAAGTTTAAACATAAATAACACGTAATAAAATAGCAAAATGAAATAATTGTATTGTGTGTCGATGAGTAAATACTGTATATAATTGGAACAAACCCTTACCCTGGTCCACGCAGGAACCATATTGTCTAGGTAGGGCACTACTCAAAATTCATTAAAAAAAAAGAAAAAAAAACTGACTAACCTCTCTATTAGTGACTCACCAAAAGATTTGGACCATAGCGTCAATACCAACTAAGGATCTCTACAAAGATCACAATCATCGTAATTTATATAAAAATATAATAACAGCAGGAATGAGAATCAGAGATTCCTAATAGGATTTTCTAACCTACTACTCAGCGACATTTGACTTAGTGTTAAATAGTTAATGTATCTTCGATTTCTTTTGAAGTAATTAATTTTCTTATTCCTTTACTTGTTTTACATGGTATTATGAGTGCATTTATGCTTGAAAATAAAATCATAGAATTTGTTAAATAATTAATCGATTTTTGGTTGTTTGTATAATAATTAGTTTGTTTGTTTCATTACTTTTTTAACATAGTTTTATTAGTAAATTTATGCTTGAGAATAAAACTCATAGGATTCCTGATATACTTCTCATTTGATGTATTGTCAATGGTGTAACACCTCATATTACAACCTTATATAGTTCAATGATGTAGTACCTCGTACTACAATCTTACATAGATCACAATAGCATATTATTCTCAATACATCACTTTCATCACAACGATGTAACACCTCATTTTACAACTTTATATAGTTCAATCAATGTAGTACCTCATACTACAACCTTATATAGATCATAATTTGAATCCATGATGTAACATCCTAATTTTTAACCTAATACTCTAGAACATAATTAGGTTAATCATTAGTTTGTTACGTCATAGCTTCCTTGTTACTTTAAAATACTTAGCGGAAATACTGGTAAATTTTTTTTTTGAAATAAATAAAAGCAAAGTGAGAACCGCGTGACACGATGACCAATAGAGTATAGGTGGAAGTAAAGCAAACATCTCATCAAAACATACAGCAAGTAAAGGCACAACACAATGAAATCAATCATATATATATATATATATATATATATATATATATATATATATATATATATAATATGATATGCCCACTTAGGTAGAGTGGGACTTAGTTTAGTACAACTAGAATGAAAATACATGGAAATGAAAGTACAACCAAGGTGATAAAAGAAACTCTCCTAACTCTAGTGCACCTACATATAGATAGCTTTAAGACAAAAGAGGCTATCCATGCCTAGTCAAAGCTCGGGCACCAGAACCGCGACAGTCGTCTCCTGCTGCAGGCCTCTCTGAAAAAGGAGGGATGTACCCAATCCACTGGGCTATCTCGGCCGGGGTGGCGATGCGCTGCATCGGTCGGGCATGAGCTCCACGGCGGGGAATCATCTTCACCCGTCCTCTACGTACAGGCTGAACGACGGAAGCCTCGCTACCCTCCCCAACCTTCATCGGCATAGTGGGAGAGGATCCCTCGGAGGGTACCTGAGTGGCAGAGTCCTCCGAAGGGTCCGTCTCGGAGAATGATGAGGGCGAGCGGGGTACATACTGTGGGTAGTCCCGGATGGCAGAGGCCGTCGGTGGGGTGCGGCGGATCCGCTCCTCTCGAGGGCGTGCGCGCTCGAACACGAAGTCATCACCATAGGGTGAGACAGGAGAGAATCGATGGCTATGTACGGGGTGACTAAAGGGCTGTCCAACGAACATAAACACTCGAACGATGCAGCGGCCCACAAAATGGTATGACCCGTGGTCCGGATCACGATGTACCTCCCAAGTTGGGGTGTCCACAAAAACCACGAACGTCGCCATCTGAAGACGTGACGGAAAGAAAGAGATAGAGGGAGTGAGAATCTTGCTAAAGAATCCCAGTAGGGCCTCCTACTACTTAGGTGTCATCATCTATGCCCTCAGGAACCTTGGGTTTAGTAAACAAAATAAGTGAGCATGCATTAAGTCCATTTTTGGGTTCTAAAACATAATTTAGCCAAGGTCCGTTCATTTTAGCATGATTCTTAATGACATGAATGCAAGCATATTAAAGAATATATGTATGGCTCTACTTAATGCAAGAATAATCATCATATCTTTAAGAACATTATAGTAGTGGCATAAAGTGGCAATTAGATTCTCTTTGTGACATAATCATCATAACTTCCTCTTAGGCCACCCTAAAAGACAAGCGCTCTGGGGGTGCTCGGCCGAACCGGTGTTACCCAGAATGTGTCACATCTCTAGGTTATGAGCTCATACCTCAACTAGTCGTCACTAGTTCTTACTTATCAATCTCGATAAGCATAACATAATCATAAACATAATCCCAACTTATCCAGTACGGGCTATGGGGCATTTCTTGGGGGTGCTCGGCTGAACTGGTGTCACCCAAGAATTAATCTTGGTACCGATGTCACATGAGTTCTCTGGAGGTACTCGGCCGAACCGGTGTCATCCGAGAACTCATCTTAGTACCTCATAAAAATTTCATAGGTTTTCAAAAACTTTCTGAGTCCCGACTGGCCGGGAAATTCGACTAAGATAATCAGAGATCGGATTTCTTCCAAATTCTTCTTTATGCCACATAAGTCAATCAAACATGCATCCTTCATCATAGTTTCATGCATTCTCATAATCATCCTCATACTTTCACAAGCAACATTAAGAATTCATTATGTACTTGGTCCTACGGTATTTTATGCTCTGACCCTTACGGGCCTTAAACTTGTGATGTAGTTAACCTATCATTTTCTATCAAACTTTTATGCACCTAAGGGTTCTCTCTTAAAAAAACTTATTATTATTCATGCTCTCTATTAAATTTGAACATCATCATTCCTTTAGGGGCAGCACCTAAATCTTGAAATTGCGGGGTTCTAGAACTTGCGTTTTTGACCCTTTCTTAGTTCTGTTTTCACCTAAGGCGCTATAAGTTAAACCTAAACCAATTATGAGTCATTCCTATATCAAAGAACTAATTATAAACCACGTTCTCTAATTTATAAGGTTCCTGGAAAGATTCTATGAATTAAATGTTCTAAGAGTTCTAGAATTGCGGTTTTACGGTTTACTAGTTATTAGTTTCTCTATAGGTGCTAAAATTCAATCCTACTTCAAATGTAACCAAATTTTTCATGATTAAACACTCCTAATCTGATTATATCCCCATTGAAACAGTTTGGGCAGTGTCCATAAATAAATGGGTTAAAACTATGCTAAATCTTGACTTTACGGTTTTTCTAGAAAGCTAGTTTCTTTCTTATCTTGCATAGAAATGTGCCTACTTCATCATACATGATTTCCACACATTATAGCACATCAAAACATCATCACACAACAACAAACTCATCATGGAAGAACCGAAATATTAAGTTTCCAAAAAGATGCATAACTGGATATTTTTAAAACACTTAAGTTGCTAGTTTCTCTTGGAATCATTTTCAAGACTTCTAGAACTCTTTTTCAAACCATTTTATTTTGTGAAAGAGACTAAAAACATCCTTAGGTCAGTGACCACTTAATCCCTCCTTATAAGAGTTAAATTCTTAGAACCTTGTTGCTCTTGGGCTCAATTAAATTCATGAGATTTAAAAGGATTCTTAAAACTTGACTTATTGGTCGTTGAAGTTAGATGAAACTCATTCCAAGTTCATCATCACTACAGGACCGAAATCATGCATTCAAAGGATGCTCCCTCATCAAACTTTAACTTGAGATAAAATGGGCAAGTCTTTGAGCTCTAAGATCTTTTTAAGTGATGACATAATTTAAACATGCTATGCACTTCATTTTTATCCTTCATTACAAAATAATGTGAGAGTTTAAAGTAAACATGCAAGACTTGAATTGTAAATATGCAAAGCTTGAATTAAATATGCAAGACTTGAAATATAAATATGCAAGTTCATTTCTTTATTTTAGTGCTCTAGGCTCAAAGAACAATCGACTTTAAGGCCGAAATAGAAAGGCTTTGAGATTTAGTTAGGTGATAGTGCAAACCTCATTTTAAATCTTTACATTCTTTAGTGATGAAAGGTAAATATACTAGACAAGAATATAAATATGAGATGCACTCCATTCTTTAGCTTTTAACTTTAAGTGATGGCTTGGAAATTAAATATGAATGCAAAGCTCAAAATAAACATGTAATGCATAAGCTTGAATATAAATATGAATGCTAGTCCATTTATTTCTTATTAGAGCTCATACAAGACTTTTGAAGGAACTTAAACCTCAACCCAAACTTATCATGACAAGATAAAGTAAAAACAAGAGTGAACCTCAAAGGTTCTTTAAAACACAAAGTTTCTTTCTTGGGATGTAAACATAAATGACATTTTTATTAAAACTCAAGCTCTAGAGGCCTCTTTGTGATGAACACATAGTCATCATCTAGAAGCTCTCATCATCAAGCCATTGTGAACTTCCTTGGCCAATATGGCCGAAACCTTGGAGAAAGAAAAGGAAAAGGAACCGAAATTTTTGAGAAGAAAAGAAACATTTGGAACTCTAGAGACCATGATCTTGATGATGCATTAACACCAACATCATGAGTTCTCATCATTGAGTTCATGTTAACCATTTTAAAACATCATCAAAGTGAAAGGTTTCAAAGATTCAAGAAGAAATCTAAAAACATCTTTAACTCAAGAACAAAGATCAAGCTTTAGAGATTGTTCAAGTGATGAACATCATCATGAAACTCTCATCATCAAGCTCTCATTCCTTTGATTCTGAAGCCTCATGGCCGAAAAACAAAGAGGAGTAAAAGAAGAAAAGAAGTTCTAAAAAGGATCTAAGAGAAACTATGAACACATAAAGAAATTAAGAACTTTAAATGAAAGAACTCTTGAAAGAAAATCCTTACCTAGTGATTAGGAGGTTGGAATGAGAGGAGAGGATGAAGAACTTGAAGAACTTGAAGACTTGAACTTGAGAGAAAAAGGAAACTTTGAAGTGTTCTTTGAAAACTTACACTTAGCAAATGAGCCCAAAATGATACAAGTTCACCCAAGCAAGCTATTTATAGAGAAATGAAACAAATGAAGGGTGTAAATGAAGAGGAAGGCTTCAGCCATACAGCATGAAGGGCAGCCCCCATGAGTTCCATGAGGTGAGATAATGTGGTCTTGAGGCATGGTGAGGTATGGTTCAAAGTATGGTGAGGTATGGTTCAAGGTATGGCTTCAAGCATGGTTCTTTGAGTGAGAAACAATTCAACATGTGTGGTAATTGAGAGAGAGAGGGCCGAAATGCATCAGCCATGGGGAGAGTTCTCTTTGCATTTTAATTATGGTTTAGAGTTGTGTTTAGGTGTATCTTTGATTAGGACTAAGATTAGGAATTTGTAAGAAAGTGTTTAGGTGAGAAAATGGGTAATCAAGGTTGTCAAGACATAATTAAGGAGTGTTCTTGCATCATTAGTGAGTTATAAACTCATTTTAGTGTATAAACAATTCTAGACACAATTCCTTGATTTAAGGAATTGGAGAGAGAAAACACTATTCAAGATTCCAAGAGTGAAATCTTGAGTTTTAGAAAAGAGATTTAAATCTAATCTAAACAATCTTAGGTTCTAATTAATTTTAATAATTTATTTTGACTCTAGATTAATTATGAAAATTAATTAATCTTCGATTAGAGCCTAATATTGCTTAGGTTTGCTTAATCACATCATTAAGCTCAAAAACACTATTCTAGGGGCAAAATCGTAATTTATCACTAAAACTGCCCGGGACCACCAGGACTCAAATAGATGTTTTGAAACATGTAAAAACATGGTTTTAAACCTCTGGGAAAAGTTTCGGGCTCAAACGGCACCTTTACCCGCGTAAAATGCTATAGGGGTATTTTGGTCATTTTGACCCAAAACTGCGAAAAATGAGACTTTCGCCTCCGGAACCACTCAAGGGTCATTCAATCCCCTTTAAACATTGAGTTGGCCCTTCGAGGACTGCCGGGTCGGCCATCCTCGAATTCCGGGCCAAAAATGACCTCAGGGGTATTTTGGTCATTTTCCACTCAGACAGAAAAATCAGGGCGTTACGCATGAGCTTACAATCAAGCAATTAATATTACATCAAGCTTATTTATGGATTAATTTCTTAAGTTTCCTTCCTCCATATGAAACTTTATCATTTGTTTAGGAAATCTTATGATTATTAAGTAGAGTTTCTTCTTAATATTTCTATTTCTCATGCTTTTGTTATGAGATTTCCTTGAAATCTCCTTAATTCTTATGAGATTCTTTCTCTTTAAAATCTCCATAATATCTTATGAGATTTTTCTCTTTATAATCTCTTGAATATCTTATGAGACTTCTTTGTAAAATCTTCTAAATTTCTTATGTGACTTTCTCTTTAAAATCTGCTAAACTTTTATGAGATTTCTTTACTGCAGAAACTTGCAAGACTCCTTACTTGATAACTTTTATAGTTCTCAAGGAATTAAACCAAGTTTCTTGCTTAGACTTCAATACTTTTTCTTCTATGGATCAAAATCTCATTCTTATTTTATGAAACTTCATCATCATATTTCAAAAATGCCAATCTTTAAGAATTTACAAGATTATTTCTAGTTATATCCTTGTAAAATTTCTAGGTATCTCATTCTTTTTAATGAACTAAAAATCTCTTTGTTTACTTAGTAAAATCTTGTACATCAATTCAAATAATCCATAAGACTTTTTTTTTTCTATGGCATCTTTTATATCTATCAAGCTCATACATATATATCTTGGAATAAATTTCAGATTTCACAAATATAATTTCAAGCACATCTCAAGAGTTTATATTAGCAAAATGGCCAAACAATTACCAAGCAATAGACATAGAAATTTTTCCTATCTTCTTCCAAGCTTCTTGCCAAAGCTTTCTCTAGCTTTTCCTTCACTAAATCAAGCCTCAAAACCACCTTCCAACCCTTTTATAAGCTGATGGCTAGACAAATTTGAAGAAGAAAAAGAAGGTTTTGGCTTGAGTTTGATATAAAGGAAGTGTTGTTGAATCAGTTTAAGTGTAAAGCTTAGAGTAGTCTTTGAGGTTTTAGTGATTTGATGAAGTTTTAGGAAGAGAAATAGGGATAGACAATGAGGAAGAAGAAGCAACATGAAAGCTGCCAGAAAAGTCAAGAAAAATGTGATCTTTTCTAATTTTTTTTTGTTTATATAATAAAGCATTAATTGGAGCGAAAGTAATGAATAAATAATTATAAATATTTTTGGATCAATTTGTCTTGTATCATTGTTGAAAATGTCTATATTTATTTAATTATCATGAGTAAAAATTATCTGAGGTATGATAATTTTCATTAATTGGACCAGTTTTGATGTTTCAGTGTACCGGTTATTACCATTTTGCCACCTGATTAACATCTAAGAAAACTTTATTGGGTTAAAAATATTTATTTAACTTTATCCTTATTTTTATCTATATCCGTATACCATTTATAAGGTCTCATTCTGTATTTATGATTAAAATATAATTATTTTTTATAGAATCCCCATATTGTAAAATCCCTATAGTTTATTTACAATTAATTATTTTATTATAAACAATACTAAAAAAAATGAGTTGTTACAATTAAAGACATAGGTGATGACTAGAATCATAAATATGTCATGCAAGCTCATTTTAAGCTTTTAAGAATATAAGGTGACAACTTGGAAATATAAGTATGAGCAAAGTTTGGAATATAAACATGAAATTCAAGTCCATTTTTAAGCCTTTAAGAGCATAAGGTGACAACTTGAAATATAAATATGATATGCAAGGCTTGGAACATAAATATGAAATGCAAGTCCATTTTTAGGCCTTTAAGAATACAATATGACATGATATGCAAGGCTTGAAATATAAACATGAAATGCAAGTTCATTTTTAAGCCGTTAAGAATATAAGGTGATAACTTGGAAATATAAACATGATGTGCAAAACTTAGAATATAAACATGAATGCAAGACTTGAAATATAACATGAATGCAAGCTCATTTTACATGTCATTGGAGCTCAAGAACTCAAGACATCAAAGAGTGAAAATTTCAACCCCATTAATCTTAACAAAATAAAAACCTTTTCTCACAAAACAATAATGGATGAACTTTAGCCCTCAAAAGGCATGAATGAGATTTAGAGTCTTTCAACTTCATGGTTCCAAGAACCTTATTTTTTCAGACTCACCATCAAGCTCAAAATAACCAAGAGAGAAAAAATGTGCATTCTTTAATTCTTTTCTTTTGAAAACAAAGGATAAACATGATGATCTCAGAACCATCATCAAGAAGAGGGGTTGAATCGTTCTTCGTCTTTCCTTTCCCTATTTAACTTTTAAAAAACTTAATCAAGATGCTATCAAGCTATGAGCTTGAAGTGCAGCGAAAATAGCATTAATGACTTCAGAGAGTGAGTTTTTTGAACTGAATATGAAATAAACACGTGAAAGAAAACTTTTTAGAAAAGACACAATAAACAAACCAAATATAGAAATAAAATAAGAGATGAAGGAGAAGAGAGATATTGCTCAAGAGATTTTATACTTGTTCGACCAACTTGCCTACATCCAGTTCTCAACAACCATTGAATTCCACTAAACCTTTCTCTCACCAGAGAAAGAACAAGGATAATCCTTACAATAGCATTCTCAAGCTCTCATTAATGGCCAGTTAACAACCCCTTGTTAGCTGCAGAACCCTATCAAAATGTGCTAATCAGTTTTAAATGATAACAAAGCTAATTTAAAAAAAAATGCTTTGAAGAATGACTAATAGTTGTCTTTAGTTTCTTGTAAGTTTATAATAAGAGTCTATCATTTAGCAAGAACAAGGCTTACTCAAACGTTGATAAAATTCACTTTGCATGTGTAAACATGTCTATCTTATGTTAAGAGATATGAACTAAAATGGAAGTGAAATAATATTCTTATTTAAGCAATTGATAGCTAACGATTTGAAGAAGATATCAATGCTACAAGAATCCAAGTCTTGAGACTTTAGAAAGTAGCACTAGGCATCAGAAAGTATGCTTACAAATGAAGATATCAAGCAATTTTTGAAGACCAGATATTACACTAAAGATATCAAGCAATCTACTTTCTGAAACTACTAACTGAGTTTCTGCTGCACTACAAGTTTTATACTTGATAGTATTTGATTTAAATGTTTCAGAAAAATAAAATAAAGCAAGAACGATTCAACCCCTTCTCATGCACATTTCCACCTACAAGTGGTATAAGAACAAGGCCTCTGAGGGGTTGAGCAATCCAACGATTGCATAGGACAAAGATCTGAGGGACAGAATGGCATATATCCACTACACAAGATCAATCTATCAACTGACCATCTTTTGCTGATGAGGTACCAGGATTTGGCATAGTACACTCAAATGTTTAAAAGGGATTTCTAAAGGCAGGTGGACAAGAATAATAAAAGGGAAAGAGCTATGTTGTTCCAATATGCTAAGCTTCTGTTCATATGTACACCAAGCAAAAGATGAATATGACATATATATTGCTTATGTCATACAAAAAGCTATATGGATTAGACTGTGCATGATATTTGAAGATATTAAACCATCGCAAGAAATCCTTGATCCTGAGGTTGTCATATCAGATGCAATTGAAGAGAATAGATTTGATATATAAAAATCCGAGCTTGAAAATGGAGCTGAGTTCTCTACGTTTGTGAAAAATGTCAAAAGTCTGTAAAGACTAAAATAAACAGAAATCAATCTCAAGAAAGACAAAAAGGGCGAAGATTATCTTGAGAAAATAATCTACTAACTGCAGTAAAAAGAAACATCATGTATCAGGAGTTCCAAGTTCAGAGCATTACAGATATATCCACCTTTAAGAAAGAGAGTGTGTTGGCTACCTAGAGTATCTCTGAAAGGGAAAAAAAGCAAGTCAGAAAGTCATGGTGTGCTAAAAAATGTTATCATTCTATGTTTCATAACTAAGGACATCTCAACAAAGATAAGTGAGGTGAATGTATCTGTATCTTATCTTTCATATCTTGTATTAATTGCTTCATATGATGTGTTGGTAGAATTTTCTCAAGCTTATTCTTCTATATATCTCAACCCAGTCAAGGAACTCATAAGGTTGCTACGAAAAGCATCAGAAGATCAAGCCTAAAGCTAGAAAGCTGAAAGAAAGATATATATCAAGGATATCTCCTTCTTCTCAAGTTCTATAAAACTGAAGCCTCCAAAAGAGTTGTGAAGAATATCAAAAAGTTATTTCTGAATCTTTGAGAAGACTTCAACACTTCTAAAGATCTGACCTGAAACAATCGAAATAATTCAAAAAACTTCATTTTTGTGATAGTGGTTAGTACCTATAGTTTCCGAAGACTGGTTTGGGATATACAGAGGAAATAGAAGATGAAAAAACTATGTAATTTCATCAATTATATCTATATTCTATTTCTGTTCTTAGTGCTGAACAAAGAGATACTTTCCTAACAATGATTCTTGAAAAAGAATTTAGTTAGAAAGGTTGGAAAATCTCTCTCTTTGAAACTAATCAAAAAGGACCCATAAAAGTCTGGGTGCCACTATCATATCTTTTCTCCTTATAGATATATCTGAAAAGTTTCTCTAGCTGAAGTTTCAAGAAGTAAATAGATGATGATCATTCTAGATACCATGTTCTAAACCTGAGAGTTATCATAGATCTTGAAGGATAAACTACTCAAGAATCTCTCAAGTACAATGATGAACAAGCTTAAAGAAGATCTTGTTGATAATCTTGATAATCTTGTGGAAAAATTCTGAGAAGATAAACCTCAAGGAAGTTGCAAAATGGTAGTAGATGAAAGGCAAATCTTCAGAAAGTATGCTCCAGAACATCAACACTTCAGAAAGTTTGCTCGGATCTTCCAAGACAATCAGAAAGTAACCTTTTTGGACTACAAAATGAGTAGTATAAAGATGACATAGAAGCCAAAGAGTCTCAATGTATGGAAACTACATGAGAGTTTTCTGATTTAAGGATAGTCTTCTATTATCTAAGTTCATAGAGTGACTCCCAAGGCTTTGAGTAGTCAAAGTCGAGTGGAAGCTATGCTAAGTGTGTTGACTAAGTTCAAGAGAAAGACAAAGTCTACACAACATGTTGAAACATCTTCATTAGTACAAAGTAGATGATCAAAGTCATCTGGACAAAGCTAACATCATCAGGGCAAGCATGGGTGCACCAGGTTACACCTACCAACAGATAATGGATTATGATAAAGCTTTTGCACTGGTAGGCTACTTGTTGCTGCTAACTTCTCCAGAGAAAGGGCTGAAAGAGAAAGCACTACTGATGCTACAATCTGTTGTACCCAGATGCTGCACATAAGGAATTAGCTGGAAGATAATCTCTTGATGAGATTTATGAGGAAGATTTTTCTTGAAGAACTATTGCACCTAGAAAAGGCTGAACAATTCCTTATTAAAACAAGTTCAGATACTTAGGGAGGTGTTTACCTTTCAAGGATGGAACACTTTCTAGACATTTCTAATAGGATTTTTCTAGGAATGGTCATTGGTTTTTATTACTTTCTGGAGGCAGAGAACCGAACCACCCTCTCAACCACCATTAGGGATACCTTCATGGAAATAGGGTTGTCAGATTTAGGTGCTGTGGTTAGGGCTCCTGCTATTGGAGTCAACTGTTTAGCTGATGAAGAATAGTTCAAGTCTCTCGGCGTGAGTGTTGAGGAAATTTCAAAATGCCTCACTAATTCAACTAAATACAAACTTGGTAACATTACTACCACCTTACTAAATTCTAGGATAAGGAAAGTGTTTACTGTGGTTTAGTTCACTGTTCTTCCTAGGTGAAGAAAGTAAATTTACCTAAAATGGTAATAGACTATATGCTTAGTGCCATTACCAAGGATAAGAGAAGAACTACTACAGTGCCTTATGGGATGCTACTAATAAAGATCTTTTAGGATTTCCAATACCCTCTGATTGAAGAATGGTTTGAATATGCTCCGAGTACTAACTACACTAGCAATTTTCAGGTCAAAGAAGAAAACCCAGTTTATGTATGTAACAACAAGCTTTAGAAAGACAAGCCTTCGAATTAATGAGACCAAGAGAAAGAATGATGCTGTAAAGGGAAACAAGAAAATAGGAAAGGAGAAGAAAAGAAAATCTAAGAAGATGTTTGTCCTTTCTGAATGCAGCTCAGAGATTTCAGAAAAAGCCAAGTAGACTTCTAAAGAAAAAGAGTCTAAAGAGGTCTGTCCAAGTTCCTTTAGAAAGGCAAGGAGAAGTCACCCAAGAGTCAGAAGCTCGCAAAAATTCAAAAGCCCTCTAAAAGAAAGATAGAGACATCAGAAGGTGACCTACCTCAAGGCAGACCTGGCCAGCTCCTCATTCAAAAAGAAAATTCAAGAGGAAAAGTATCAGTCTTTGCCAAAAAGGGTTCTTAGAGCTATACTCATTCTAAAAGATATGAGTAAAGCAGAGCAGACTATAGCTGCAGCTAGGGAGCCTAAGCCCTTTGATGATGAAAAAGAAGTTGACCTCATCCTTAAAGAGCAACAGATCCTGCAGAAGAAAAGGAGACTTGAAGAAGCAAGGAAACTGGAAGAGGCTAGGGGAATTCAGGGCTCAAGTAGCAAAAGAGTTAATGTTGTTCCTGAACCTTTTATAGTTATTGAAGAGCAGCCTTTAAAACTCATGTCTCAACAATTTAGGTATACCTCCTTTCCAGCACCTATTACTCTTGATGAAACGATTCTTGATGATTCTAGGGACTTTATCACTATAAGTCAAGTGCTGGACATTATGTCAAAATCTGAGGATCCAAAGCCACAATCTGAAGAAAAAGGTATGGATGGCTTAAACTTCTTTATTAGTGAGTCTCTAACCTGGAACCAATTGTCGAAGAGCCTAAGGAAGAAGCATCAGCATTATAGTCAATAATCATTCTAATAGTGCCTCAACCTCCCTCTTCTATCCGCATTACCCCAGTGATGGAAGAAATAGTTAGGACACTTGAAGCTAAAACACTTATAGTGCAAGATACTATTGCTTCTGTGTCGGTTCAAGATGTTCTTTCTTCTGTTGCTCCTACTCAAAAAGTTGCTACTACTATCCCTAAGCCTACCTTTACTCATGTTGCCTGTACTTCCACTTAATCATGCACTATGTAACGCCTCGATTTTTCTGTCTGAGAGGAAAATGACCAAAATGCCCCTAAGGTTATTTTCTACCCGGAATTCGAGGATGGCCGGCTCGACAGTTCTCGAAGGGTTAACTCAATGTTTGAAGGGGATTATATGGCCCTAGAGTGGTTTCGGAGGCGAAAATCTCATTTTCTGCAGTTTCGGGTCAAAATGACCAAAATACCCCTATAGTGTTTTTACGCGGGTAAAGGTGCCGTTGAACCCGAAACTTTCCCTGAAGGTTTAAAACAATGTTTTCATTTGTTTAAAAGTGTATGTTTAAGTCCCGGTGATCCCGGGCAGTTTTTGTGCAAAATTATGATTTTGCCCCTGAGATATTGTCGTTTGAGCTTAATGACGTAATTAAGCAAACCTAAGCAATATTTGGCTCTACTCGAAGATTAATTAATTTCCATGATTAATCTAGAGTCAAAATAAGTTAATAAAATTAATTAGGACCTAAAATTGCTTAGATTAAACCTAAATCTCTTTTTAAAACTCAAGATTCCTAGTCTTGGAATCTTGAATAGTGTTTTCTCTCTCCAATTTCCCTAAATCAAGGAATTGTGTTGGCATTGGATTCCTTGTTAATGGGGTTTGACTCCATTAATTTAGCAAGACCACCTCCTAAATCTAGTATTACAAGCCTCTAATTAACCATTACTTCACCTAAACACTTTCTTACAAATTCCTAATCTTAAACATAACCTAAAACACACCTAAACACATTTCCAAACCACAATTAAATGAATGAAATCCCTCCCCCATGGCTGATGCATTTTCGGCCACATCATCCAAGTTTTATCACATGATTTAAATTTTAAACACTCCTTGAACCATGCCTCAAGATCACAACATCTCACCTCATGGACCTCATAGGACTGCATGCCTTGGCTGAAACCCCTCCTCCCCCTTGGCACCTTTCATTTGTTTCATTTCTCTATAAATAGCACACTTGAGAGAACTTGAAATACCTTTAGTTCATTTGCTAAGTTTAGAGCAATCAAAGCTTTTCCTTTTCTCTCAAAGATCAAGAGTTCTTCTTCTTCATCTTCTTCATCCTCTTCAACACTATTTGACTTGATAGGGATTTTGTTTTAAATGTTTTAGCCATTAAAGTTCTTGTTTAAGTTATATGCTTTATAATTTCTCTTGAATCTCTTAGAACTTCTTTCTCCCTCTTTGATTCTTTTTCATTTTCGGCCAAGGGCCTTGAAAGACTTGGAAATGAAAGCTTGATAATGAGGATCTCATAATGATATTTATCACTTGAGCAACCTTTAAAGCTTGATCTTGGTTCTTGAGTAAAAGATGTTTTTAGTTTTCTTTCTTTCTTGGTCTTGGAAAACTTAGTTTTGATCATGTTTTAGAAATGGATGTATGAACTTAGTGATGGGGACTCATGATGTTGGTGTTAATATATCATCAAAATCATGGTCTCTAGAGTTTCAAAATAGTTCTTTTCTTTGCTCATGATTTTGGCCCTTCTTCTTTTTTTCTTTCTAAAATTTCGACCATCATTGATGGTTCAACATGGAAGCTTGATGATGAGAGTTTCTAGATGATGACTGTAACGCCCCGTTTTTCTCCAAACTTTTAAATGACCAAAATGCCCCTGAGGTCATTTTACCTTAAACACGAGGACGACTGGCCTCGGCCATCCTCATAGGGCTTTTATGATATATGAAGGGGATTATATGTATATGAATGTTTAATAAAGCAAAAAAATCTCGTTCTGAGGTTTCTGCGCAAAAATGACCAAAATACCCCTAACCCGATTTAAGGCAATTTTAAGTTTTGACTCCGACCCGGACTTGTTCCGGAGATCAAAAATGATGTTTTGTGGCATGAACTATGTTGGTTTAAGTCCCGGAGGTTTCGGGCAACTTTTGGTAAAAATTACGATTTTACCCCCGCTTAGTGTATTTTAAGCCTAACGAGTTACTTAACTCAAACCTAAGCAATATTAGGGTCTAATGAAAGGTTAATTAATTTTCCTAATTAATCTAGAGTTAAAATAATTAATTGAGGTTGGTTAGAACCTAAAATTGCTTAAGGACATTTAAAACTCATTTCTAATTTTTTTCTTTCTTTAAAAAAAAAGCAACTATGAATAGTATTTTTATTATTCACACTCTCATTCCCAAGAACACCTCCATTCTTAAGAAAAAGATGTCACACTTTAATCAATAGTCATGGGAGTTTGACTCCATTAATCCTACAAGATCACTCTTAATCCAAGGCATTCATGGTCCTAATCACCTAATTAGCTCACTTAAACACTCGATTACACAACCTTAATTAGTGACCTAACCTTGTTTGCTCCTAAACACCTCACTAGTACATGATTAAATTGAATGAAATCTTCCCTCCCTTGGCCTTATGATTTTTGGCCACTCCCCCCAAAATTCAAAAGAAATGTATTTTATGTAGTCAATCAAGTTGTCCTTCAAAAGCCACCCTAAGACCTATGACCTATGCTCTCAATCACACCATGAATGACAACACAAGAGATTTTTCTTCCTTCTTCCTTCTTCAAGAAGTTTCGGCTAACCCCTCCCCCTCCACTCCTTCATGGTTCATTTTTCTATAAATACACAATACTACACAACTTCATTCTTTTGCTCACTTCTTGCAAGATCTCTAAAAGTCTCAAGCTTTCTCACTTCTTTTTCTTTCAAGCTTTCAAGAGTTGTTCAAGCTCAAAGTCCTTCCTCTCTTTTTTTTCAAAAAACACAAGGTAGGGAACTTTTCTAAATATTTCTTTGATCTTTATATTTGAATCTTGTTAGGAAATGATGAATGGTTGAACCTCCATGTTGCTTTTTTCTTTTTGGTTTCTTCCTTTCCTTTTCCTTTAGTTTTCGGCCTCAAGGCCTAAAATATGATAGCTTGATGATGAGTGCACTCTAGAGGTGACTATGAGTTCATCTCACATGAGACCTCTAAAGCTTGAGTTTTTCTTAAGAAAAGTTTTGTCTTTTACAAGTTTAGTTAAGAATGAGGTTATGTTTCTCTTGAACATTTGGAACTTCCCTTTTCTCTTTTAAGTTTCGGCCATGATTGCCTGACCCTTGGAAAAATGAAAGCTTGATGATAAGGGTGTTATGATGGTGCTTGTCACTTAACAACCCCTAAAACCTGAATTTTTCACAAGGAAAGTTTCATCCTTTTTCAAGGTTGAGTAAAGGAGGAGTTTATCTCTTTCTTGAACACCTTTTGGACTTCCCTTTTCCTTTCATATTTTTGGCCATGAAGGTTTCTAAGGCTTGGAAAAATGAAAGCTTGATGATGAGGGTTTCATGTTGATGCTTGTCACATGAACAAACTCTAAAGCTTGAAACTTTAACCTTAAACCAAGCATGGTTTCGGTTTTGCTTTCTTCTTTAGCATGAACTTTGTTTTAATGTTAGTTTTGAAGGAAGCCTTGTACTCAATGATGAGGACTTAGGATGTTGATGGCATAGATCATCAAGATCTTGGTCCCTAGAGTTTAAAAATGGTTCATTCTTCTTGAGGAAGATTCAGCCACTTTCAAACCTTTGGGGTTATGATTTATTTTGAGTATCTTAGTACTAATAGTTTTCTTTTCTTATGAGGATGAGGTTTGGGTTGGAATTATGTTCCTTTTTAAAGTCTTGCAAGAGCTCTAGACAAGATAAAAAAGTAACTTGCATTCACGTTTATTTTATACTTTGCATAGCACGTTTATTTTCTATGCTATCACTAAACCCCAAGATAAGGAATGAGCTTGCATAATGCATGTTTAAATTCCAAGCTTTGCATTTCATGTTATATTTCAAGTCATCACTAAGTCAAAGACTAAAAATGAATGTGCATCTCATATTTACTTTGAGCTATCACGTTACTTCCTAATGGACTATAAAAATGGAATGCATAGCATGTTTACTCTTATGCTATCACCGAAAACTACTAGAGCTCAAAGACTTGCCCATTTCATCTTGAGAAAAGTTAAATCAAGAAGGTATCTTCTTGAAATGCATTCGGCCAAGTGATGATGAAAACTCTAGGATGAGTTTTCATTAGTTACAAGAGCCTATAATTCATGTTTTAAATTTTTCCTAAGCATAGGTGACATTTAAAGGTGTTTTGAGTATGTTCTTATATTTAGGATTTCAACCATGAGTGAAACTAAAGAGCTACTGCTCCATGTATTCTATAAGAGTTCTTGACAAGATAAGTCGATTTCTAAGATGTTTTTGAAGTCCTAAAATTGTTCCAAGAGAAACTAACTACCTATGTACATTGAAAAGGAAGTTTATACATGATTTGATAATCTTAAGTTTTCGATTCTGCCTTGTTCATTTCCAGCACCTTAAATCATGTTTTGGGTGGTCTAAATATGTTTAAATACCTTACCAAGTATATGATAATTGTTCTAGACATTTTGGAGCATGCTTAGTTACTTTAATTGCTTGAAATGTGAATTCCAGAACCCTATAGGTACAGAAAATATGAATTCTGTCCCAGCTTGATTAACATCCATAGAATCATATATATGATGTCTAGATTAGTGAGAGTGACTCATAATTGGCTTAGGTATTAATTGTTGCATCATAGAAAAAGTCGGATGTGAGAAAGGGTCTAAAATGCATCTTTTAGAACACTGTAATTTATCTAATTTAGCTTACTGCCTAATGCTGTCCAGCCATAATTAATTAGGTTTTAGGACTTAATAAATTATGGTAATAAGGTTAATCAATCCCTTAGAGGTGTAAGGAAATAATTTGGAAGTTTGAGGTTATCCGATCGAGGGTTTTCACTCTTAAGGGAGAGGTTTATGCACTACTCTATGAATGATGAATTGGTATTTACCTCATGGCTTGTATGATGCTATGTGAACTATTATTCTTAAATAATAGTTTTATTATTGCATGTGATTGTTCTTCAAGAACCTAGAGATGCCTATGTTGTAATAAAAGATATGTGACATGCATGAAACTAAGTGGCATCTCAATAAAACATACTAAGACTTAAGGTGACTTAAACTATGAGAAAATGATTCTTGAACCACCAAACTAAGAGTGGAGATGGGTGATTCTAGCCCCCTAGACCCGTACTTTAAGTCGGGACCTTTAACTTATCAAAAGGGATAAGTCCATGTACTAGTGACTACTAGCGTGGTATGAGCTCATAACCTAGAAGTTTCTCCAAAGGGAGATCAGTTAGGGTGGCCCCAGGAAGAAAATGATGAGGTTTTAATGTCACCTAAAGTAACCAAGATAAGTTACCATGTACCATGTTCTAAGAACTATGATTTTATGCACCATGAAATATGAGTTTATGTGCCATGATCCATGATATAAGGAACCATGTTTTATGATTTGAGTTTCATGATTTATAGACTATGTAACCAAGAGGTTTTCATAATTAAAAGGAATGGGCCTCAGAAGTTAACATTTTCAAACTTCATAATTGAACCCTTATATGCCTATGTTTTTACTAAGAAATTGAGGTCCCTGGAGACATAGATGATGACACTTAGATATGAGGAAAAACCCTACTGAGTTTCTTTGGTAAGAAATCTCACTCCTTCTATCTTTTTCTTTCCGTCACGTCTCTAGATTCGGATGGCGACGTTCGTGCTCTACGTTGAGACACCCATATGGGAGTTCCACCATGATCCAGAGCACGGATCATACCATTTTGAGGGCCACTGCACAGTTCGTGTATTCATGTTTCCTGGACGGCCGTTTGCTCATCCTATAGATAGCTTTCTTTTCTCACCCATGTCACCTTATGGTGATGACATGGTTTTTGAGCGTGCTCGTACACGCAACGAAAGGATTCTCCGGACCTACACTGCAGGCTCGGCGCCTGTGCGAATCGTACACTTCGCGGCAAAGATTGAGAGGAGGACCCTTCGGATGAGCCACCCACCTACATATATGGAGAGGACTCTGCCCCCACTCCCCCACGTATGCTAGCAAGCAATGAGGAGACGGTTACCCAGCCACGGAGGTCTCGGATGCCCGAGATGCGACCCTAACACAGAGGACGTGTCCGAGTGCCCACTCTTACTGAGCTTCGCCCGTGGATAGGCTGTATCCCACCTTGCCCGTGACTGTAGCCGCATGGTTTAGAGGGTAGTCTTTAGTGCACACACGACACGTAGTTAGGATAAACCTTCTTTTGTGTTGAGATTGTCCATTTCAGATGTACTTGGGTATAGGTGTTCTCTTACATGTATCCTTTATATTTTTATGTATTTCCTACTTTTCAGTTGTATTGTATTCTATGCATTGAACAGTTCCGCCATTATTGGTGGGCATTTTATATATTAATGCATGAGGTATTTCAGTATATGTATTCATGATGCTGTGGATGAAGCCTTTTATGTGTTTACATTTCCGCACTTTACGATATCGTTTGATTATGTTATACGTGGCTCATACTTTATCAAGGTTTTCTTACAAAAAAAAATTGGCTCGTATTTTCAAAAATTAATTTCAAAGGTAATAGAACTAAAACAAGAAGTAACGACTAATATTCAGCCTCAGTACATGCTAGTAGTATTAGGTTGAATATTAGGGTGTTACAATGACCATGTGTTCATCACAATGAGACCTCTAGAGCTTGAGTTTTAACAAAAATGCTATTTATGATTTTGCTTCAAGGAATGATATTTTCTTTACTTTAGCTTGTTGTGATAAATTCGGGTTAAGGCTTAAGTTCCTTCAAAGTCTTGTAAGAGCTCTAGTAAAGATATAAAAATGAACTTGCATATTTATAGCACCTCATATTTATATTTCAAGCTCTTGCATCTCATATCTACTTTCCTATGTCATCACTAAACTCTAAAGATTAAAGAAAAGGACTTGCATTATCTCGTTTAAGTTTCAAGCCTTGCATTGCACGTTTATATTTCAAGTCATCACTTAAAGAACTTAAAGATTTAAAACGAGAGCTTGCATATCACCTAATTAATCTCGAAGCCTTTCTATTTCGGCCTTAAAGTCGATTGTTGCTGGGTCTAGAGCACTAAAATAAAGAATTGAACTTGCATATTTATTTTCAAGTTTTGCATATTTACTTTGTGCCTTGCATATTTAATTTCAAGTTCTTCCATTCCATATTTACTTTAAAGCCCTCACTTTACTTTATAATGAAGAATAAAATGAAATGCATAACACGTTTATATTTTGTCATCACTTAAGGAACCTAGAGCTCAAAGACTTGCCCTCAATGTCTCAAGTTAAAGTTTGATTATGGAAACATCCCCAAGGATGTAAATTCAGCCATGTGGTTTGGATGAACTCAAAATGAGCTTCATCTAGTTGCAAGGGCCAACAATCTTTGTTCAAAAGTTTTCTACGTTTTTAAGAGTTCTATAAGGTTATGATCAACAAGATTTGTAAATTTAACCTCTTCCAAGAGTGATCTAAATTTGTTACTGCCCTATGATTGTTCTTAGCCTCTTTTACAGATAAAATGTTTTGCAAAAGAGTTTTAAAAGTTCTAAAACGATTCGAGGGGAAGCTAGCAGCCTATGCTTGTGAAAAATGAGATTTTATGCAAGATATGTATATGCATAAATTCAGTTCTGCCATGACATGATTGCTATTGTATGATGATGTTTTGACATGTTAGAATGTATGAAATTTATACGTTTTGAGGTAGGAACCTTTCTATGCATATTAGGGAAGAAACTAGTGTAACAGAAAAATCGTAAAGTCAAGTTTTAACTAAGTTTTGATCCATCTATTTTTGGTTTCTACCCAAAATATTTTAGTGGGATAATAATCAGATTAGTATTTTTTAATTATGAAAAACTTGCTAACATTTGATGTAGGATTGATTTTTAGAGCCTATAGAGAAACTAGCAACTAGAAAACCATAAAAATGCAATTCTAGAACTCTTAGAACATTCAATTTTCTGATTCTGTACAGCACCCTTATAATGTAGTAAACATGATTTATAAATAGATCAAAGGCTTAGGAATAACTCATAATTGGATTAGATTTAGTTTATAGCGCCTTAGGCGAAGACGAAACCGAGAAAGGGTCTAAAACGTAAGTTCTAGAACCCTGTAATCATAAAGATGTAATTCTGCCCTTAGAAGTATAATGCTGCCCAGATTTATTAATGAACATAAATGCTAGTAAGAGTTATTAGTTGTGAATCATTAGGTGCATAACAGGTTAATAGAGAACGATAGAATAACTACATCTCAAGTTTAAGGCCCGTAAAGGTCAAAGCATAAGATACCATAAGTTCAAGAATATAATGGGTTTTTATGTTACATGAGAACGTATGTTTTATCTAAGAATGATTACGTATACGTGTGAAATTATGATTGAGGATACATGTTCTAATTGTTTATGTGGCATAAAGTAAATTTGGAAGAAATCCGGTGTGCCGTTGTTATGCTGCCAAATTTGGGGACTTAAAAAGTTTTTGAAAAACCTATGAGATTTTCCTAAAAAGAGATAAGGTGCTAAGATGTGTTCTTGGGTGACACCGGTTCGGCCGAGCACCTCCAAGAACTCATGTGACATCGGTACCAAGATGTATTCTTGGGTGACACCGGTTTGGCCGAGCACCCCCAAGAAAATGCCCCCTAGCCCGTACTAGAGAGTCGGGATTTATTTATGATACGCTTATCGGTAAGGGATAAGTAAGAACTAGTGATGACTAGTTAGGTATGAGCTAATAACCTAGAGATGAGACACATTCTGGGTGACACCGGTTCGACCGAGCACCTCCAGAACGAATGTCTTTTCAGGGTGGCCCCATGAGAAAGTAAAGCATGATGATTATGTCACAAGTGTTCCCACCTGAGATTTCAATTGCCACTTTATGCCACTTTATGATGTTACTTGATATTATGATGAGTATCCTTGCCTTGAGTAGTGCCATGCATACATTCTTTAATATGTTGCATCTGTGACATTAAGAATCATTCTAAAATGAATGGACCTTGGCTAACTATGTTTAGAAGCTTAAAATGAACTTGTTGCATGCTCACTTATTTCATACACTAAACCCAAGGTTCCTGAGGACGTAGATGATGACACTTAGGTAGTAGGAGGCCCTACTGAGATTCTAGCAAGATTTTCACTCCCCTTATCTTTTCTTTTCGTCACGTCTTCAGATGGCAACGTTCGTACTGTTCGTTGATACCCCCACCTGAGAGGTGCATTACGACCCGGAGCACCAGTCGTATCATTTTGAAGGGAGCTGCACACTTCGAGTGTTTATGTTTTTGGGACGCCCTTTTGCTTACCCTGTACATAGCCATCGATTTTTTCCGACTTCCCCGTATGGCGATAACATGGTTTTTGAGCGAGCGCAGACACATAACGAGAGGGTACTCCGCACGCACTCCGCTGAGTCCGCCGCCCGTGATTTTCTCGACTATGTCCCCCGATTGAGACACTCGAAGACTGACCCATCAGAGGATCCACCCACCCATCCATACTTCGAGAGCTTTGCCCTTACTCCCTCGTTGAGGGTAGAGAGTAGTGAGGAGATGGTCATACAGCCGAGACTGGCTCGGAGGCAGTCCATGCATCCCCGTCGAGGAGCTCATGTTCAGCCGCAGTGAGTGCCCACTCCGGATGAGCTTCGTCCATAGATCAGTTATATCCCGCCCTATCCAACCTACTAGCAGTAGAGGCACTCGAGGAGTGATACTGTACACACCACACATAGATTAGGATAGCTTTCTTTTATTCAAAAAGGTTATCCATTTTAGGTGCATTAAGGTGTGGGTGTTCTCTTTTTATGTTTCCATGTATTTCCATTTCCGTTGTATTTGTCCTATGTTGTACTAAACTAAGTCCCGCTTTTCTTGGGTGGGCATAATATATATCCACTTATGCAGTTTGTTTTATTGTGCTGTGCAATTACATGTTTTATGACCGGATGTTCATGATGTGTTTATTTGGATTTGTGTTTTATTTCTTTCATGCTTCATCATTCATCATGTCGCGCAGCTCTAACTTTGCTTTTTCAATTCAAGAAAAAAATTACCTGTATTTTCCGCTAAGTATTTTAAGGTAAAGAGGAAACTATGACGTAATAGACTAATGACTAACCTAAATATGTTCTAGAGCTAGAGTATCAGGTTAAAAATTAGGATGTTACACACTATCCTTTCCACATCCAACTGCTGAACAAGGTGACACTCTAGCTGAATCGCTTAGGTCAGGGGAGACTGTACTCCTAAACATTCTAGAGCCATCTCCTAAAGTTGCTACTGCACCCATCAATCTACTGCCTTTATCCTCAACCGTGTCTTCAGCGAGCTTTCAAATCATCCTATGGAATCTAAGGGATATTTCCTCCAGATAGGATAGATTTGAGGCGAATATTGTAGAGCATGACACCCAGCTCAAACAACTAGAAGATTTACAGCTTTAGACTTTTCAGTTTCTACAGTATCTGTTTCCAGGCACAGGCACGCCTCCTTTTTGATGATGCCAAAAGGGGAAAAGAGAAGTTTTGAAGAAAATCATGTGCCAATGGAATTCAGTAGGAGTACTATAGAATTTAGGGGGAGCTTATGCCGAGAGGGTGCTCAGAGATTTTTTTTGTTTAGCACGCATATTCTCTTTTGATATTTTATGTTTTTGTAAATCTCCGGGCAGTTACCTTTTTATGTTTTTATACAAGTCATTTATCTTTCTTTGTTCATATATATATATATATCATGAACTTTTATGATGCATATATGTCATTCTATGTTTTATGCCTTGCATTCTATTGATGCTCTTTTTATGCTCAGCTAATCATATATCTTTCTGTTAAATGTCTGCTTCTTATCTTTTATGCATATGCATTGCTATGCAATGTCATGTTTAATCATCAGCACGCTGGGATACTTAGCTTATAGGTGTTTCATGGTTTGCTTTGGCAAGTATATTTAAGAGCACAAGTTGTTGTTGCTCTGATACTCATATTAATCTGCTGAGCCTAGATGTGTATGATGTGCTTAAAGTTTTTTTTTTTTTACTTCAAAAATGTATCAATAGGCAAACTTTTGTTTTGTTTTACAAATAACCTCCCATGCTTTGATACTTATGAGGAAAGTTTCACATCTCAATGCAAATAGCTCATCCTTGCTTATTCTGGGATTAAATATTGCTTATGCTCAGAAACCTTGCATAGCAATATATTGATATTCTCATATTAGGGTTTCTCTGAGCATCAAAAACTACACAAGCATCAGTTTGTTTTTCTTGAAATTCATGAATGCTTTGATGAGTTTATCATATGTCTTTAAGTATTCATTTCTTAAATCTTTTGGATAAAGAAGTGTTGAATACGATTTTAATTAAGATAAAATATCGCAAGTATGTCTTGTTAGTTATTTAAGACGAGAATCTTCAGAAAGTATTTTAATTGAAAATCAAGTTGTTTATGTAAAAAGGACTTAATCGATCATAGCTATTTTTGATACATCTCAGAAAGTATGTTGAGTATGTTCAAAAATTTCATGAACAATCATATCAGCTGTGATTTAAGTTACTTAAGGATAAAACATTTTTTGATCTTATTCATATTGTAATACCCTAAAAAAGTTGTTTAAAAATTAATTTGAGCTTTATTAGACATAATTTTAAAAATTTGACAGTTTTGGCAAAAATGAGGATAGTCCAATGGATTCATAAAAAAAAAGTGAATAGTAACCTTGTATGCCCCACAAGCCCATTGGGACAACCAAAACCCCAAATCTAGGACCAAGAAATGCCTGTGACTGAGAAAAGAGAGGGTTAAGGTTAGAAATAGTTAGAAATAAAGATTTTATACCTAGAATTAATTTTCGGGCAATATTTGATTACCCTGGTACAATATTTTACCCAATCTGTAAGATTTTAGTGTGCAATTTTTAACACCGAAAGATAGGTTAGTCTCTACAAAAGGGTAATGTATATCCATTTTCACTTAGTGAATGGCTAAGATTTAATCTTGTAAAGCAAGATTAAATCCTAGCTATCCATTTGTTTTTCTTTCCTTTAAAGAATTATACATTTAGATCATGTAATATCTATGCTTTAAATACAAGATAAATATGAGACATCTAGCCTTATGTTATCATCATACATTCTCGGCCAGAGAGGAGATACAACACCTCCATGTTTGCTTCCATGAAAATTTGAATTGCAACCTCAAAATCCTAAGCTTGAACTTGATAAAACCCTAAACTTCCTTCACAAAACTTGTTTTACTCCTCAATACCTACAAAACTAACCGATTAGAATCTCCAAATCTCACTTTATTGCCTCACCTATCATTGATTAGAGGAAGGTTTGAGTGTGTTTTAAGAGCTTTGGAGTGAAGAACTTCCATCTTGGAGCAAACTAGAGACAAGGACACATTAGCTTTCAAGAGTAGGGTTTTCTTTGGCCTTTTTCTTTCAAATTTTTTTCAAAATTTCTGATTAGGTTTAATCCAAAATTTCTAGTTATATTGGTTGATATTAGGTTGATGTTGATGTGTTAATTTTAATAAAGTGTTTAGATGAGGTTAGAAAATCATTTTTGTCAAAAGAAGTTTTGACTAGGCTGCTAGATTTTTTGGTCTAGCTATAGATAGAAAATTTCTTGAATTTTTAGACATATTTTTTATCATGGTTATGTGCTGAAAAAATTATATGTAGAAGCTAACATCTTAAACTAACTATATGAATTTTCCTGAGCACTGGTTTTAAGGGATACTACTTTTTTAAAAAAATCAGAGACCGAAATGGTACTTATGCTATCAAAATTATTGAAACTGAAGCTATAAAATTATATAATTTTGTTACTATAGCAAATGATTGATCCACATTTTGAAAATTTTACAGGAAGTTGAAAACATATGGAGTTGTAATTTTGAATTTTATTTTGAATTGATTCAATCATTTGCTAGGGTTCAAAATTATGAGATTCCTAGTTTGAGCTGTGTATGTGGGTTCTCTGACTAGTGACCACCAAACTTGTACAATTTATTCAACTTGGTTAGAGAATTCTGTTTGCTGTGAAATTCTTACAAGACCTTTTAGACACATTGAAGTGTCATGAAGAATTTTTGGTAGCCTTTAAATTGAGGGTTTAGTATATAAATAAAATTGTGTTGCTTAAGTAAAGAATCTGCTATTGTGCTGAGATTGTGAGAATGCCTTGAAATAATGATATAATGACTTCATTCAACTATGATGAATATGAATATGAATAATTAAGCATGTGAGCTTATTGATGAGGTTAGGCACACATAGATATGAATACCTATTACAATTGCTCATATGTGAAAGAAAATCATAAGATTATGTTTCTTGGGCTAGAGAAAGTAAATTCGATTTGTCAGGGAAGTAAACCTGACTACCAAAAAAAGCATAAGGTTTATAATTTTTGGGCTAGAGAAAGTAAATCCGATTTGTCGGGAAAAGTAAACCTGACCACCAAGAAAAGCATAAGGTTTATAAATGTTGGGCTAGAGAAAGTAAATCTGGTCTGTCGGGGAAAGTAAACCTGCCTACCCTTGAATTGAGTTGGGGAAAGTAAACCTAGCTAGGAATAGGTCTGTGTGAGAATTGGAGAAAGTAAATCCAATGACCATGTGTAGGAATGAGTCAGTCCTGAAAAGTAGTCTAGTACCCATTATTGCCATGCTGGGGACGGCGGTACGTAATGTCCAGACATGACAAGATTAGTCAAGGGCCAAGACAAGTTAAAGTAGAAATTGTTTTAAGTAGTCTTTTATCTTATGTACTAAGTGAAGAATTTTAGTATTGATATTGACATGTTTAAGTTATGAGTTAGCAATATATGTTTTATACGATGTTGAGTAATATGATATGTGCAAATTAGGTGATTAAATAATAAAAGAGACCTACTTCGAAACAATGACTTTTGAACTTTAAAATGAAACTTTGATATATGTTTGATGCTCATATTTTCTTAATAAACCGAAGTGGCTGAGACGATGAAAATGATATTATGATTATGTATTTGGGGAGTTACCCTACTGAGAATTTTATAATTCTCACCCCTATGTTTTTGGGGTTCCCGTGTCGTCTCTAGGTTGATGCAGAGAACTAGGAGGCTACTATGCAAAAGAACTCGGAAGTGCAATAGTGTAGTAGTTAATGCTTTTATTATGTTGTATTTAGTGGAATAGATATGTATGTAAATATGTTAGAGAATAAAGGTGTATGCTAAAGCTTATAGAAGAGCTTCCCTATTAAATAAATGTGTTGTTTCTTGCTATAGATAATTAAGAAATGTACACAAATTTATAAGTAACAACTTTTGAGTATGATGCCATGACTTAATGATGATGTTGTACTTGGGAGGATGTTACACATATCATGTCTTAAGAAAAGAACTTCCTAAAAAGCACTTTCGGTGATAGGGTTAAAAGAATATGAACTATCACGCTTATAACTCAGACATATTTATTTCAATATCTCTTCAGAAGATTTTCTTCAAATTGATTTGTCATAATAAAAAAGGGAGAGTTTGTTAGCTCTAGAGCCCTATCGAAATGTGCTAATTAGTTTTGAAAAACAACAAAGTCAATTTAAAGAGAATGCTTTAAAAAATGACTAATAGATGTCTTCAATTTCTTGTAAGTTTATAATATGATTCTATCATTTAGTAACAACAAGACTTACTCAAACAGGGATAAAATTCACTCTACATGTGTAAACATGTCTGTCTCATATTAAGAGATATGAACTGAAATGGAAATGAAATTATATCCTTATTTAAGAAATTGATAGCTAACGATTTGAAGAAGAAATCAACGCTACAAGAAACCAAGTCTTGAGACATCAGAAAGTCAAATTGGACATTAGAAAGTATGCTTACAAATGAAGATATGAAGCAATTTCTAAAGACTAGATGTTACACTGTCTTCAATTAGCACTATTGCAAATCTATCATCATCATAGAGCTTGGATTGAAGATCAGAAAGTAAAGATATCATCAAGGATCTATTACCACATGTCAGAAAGCTCACTTTACTATGGAGCACTAATCGTTGTTGGAAATAGAGGGAAATTTGAATTTCAAATTTGAATTTGAATAACAAAGAGTCAAATCCCGATGTCAGAACCAGCTAATCATCTTTCTTGCCTTTAAAGTCAATTATCCCAAGTCTTAGAAGAAAAGGTTCAGAAACCATAACTTAAAGAGTAAGAATGATTTCTGAAGGGTATCAGAAACCTCTTTTTCACAACAGCTTCTATAAATTGATTTGACAGACAGACAAGCTACACTTCTAGACTATCGTTCCAAGACATAAATGGATGATCAACATGTGTCCCTAAAAAAATGAATCATGGGCAACGGTCACAAGGAAGACCTTCTTTAAATAGAGATGTTGTGCTTTAGTGTAAAAGTGATAGACTCTACACTTAAAGAGGAAATTTTGCAAAAAATCTCTCTTCATCTCTAGTAAGGTTCATATCATAAAGTAATCAAATTCTTTGCTTGTAAAAATCTTCCTTCTACATTCTTAAATAGATATATATTCTTTATAACACCCTTCTAACTACCATGTTTTACTTGAGTGTTAACATAGTAATTAGAAAATTATTACTTACATTCATAATCTATGCTAGTCGAAAGATATGAAATAAAGTAATTTAGATGCATACGTTGCTAAACTCGTGTATACATATTTGAACATCATTTTTAAGTTTGCAAATGTAAATCATACTGGGAAACAAACTAGTTAAATTCTAAGGTAGTCAGGAACTTAGTTCAGAAAAAGAAACACCTCCAGTATCTAGTCTAACCTGATCAAAGTCGAGGCCCAACAAAATTTTAGACAAATAGAAATGGACCTCACAACATTTAATAGGAGTAATCTGTAGGCTAGCGGGTTTCTAGTACTAAACTATCACTATATACACATTAGGAAACCTTAAGATCTCACGTCCTATAGGATGAAACCATTGGCCATCGGTGTGATAGCCTCACCTCCGCCAAGGGCATTAGGACCCTCAGGTGGGTCTAAGTTTGAAGACGAGGATGAAGAGGGAGCATCTGTTGGAGGGGTGCTAGTGGTGCATGCAAAATATCAAATATCACTGGGTGTGCCATATGGAGAGGCACACCATCATAGGGGAAAGCAGGGTCAAAGTCAGTTGTAAATATAGAAGTACTAAAGGAACAGCCAAAAAATGCATAAACACGGACTTGCGAGTAACTGACTACATAAAGAGAGTCGAGGGTAGGATTATAATGCCACACCCACTATGGCAAGCCAAGGTAAAACACAAGTGATGGCATCTGCTGGATCTGAATAATACAAAATAAATATAGTCGTAGGGATGAGAATATTATAAAATTCTTAGTAGGGTACTCCCTCAAATGTGAAAAAAACATAACCAGTAAATTCATTCATATAGAAATCATCATGCTAAATCATACGTGTAAATATTAATTTACATAGTTCATGTAAAGTCAAATACAAAATCGTAGAAATAATGTATTTTTCTCTTGTAATCCATGGAATTGAATTTAGTGTAGTTGTCTCTTTTCATTAACATAGGGAAGGCTTAATTTCACACCGAGTGGTATTTATAGTGGATGACTCCACAATGAACAATAAACTACTAAGACATAGGCTTATTCCTATATGTGATCATTGGACTTCATTTTTTTCCATTTTTGAATCACACACAGTTCTTTTTTTAGTCGATACGTCTATCGACTAATAAAATTCCCAGGGGAGTCCTTATTTTTGCCTCCTCTCTTTAACCCACATAAGCCTTGTCTCTGTTTTCCCCATATGTTAAAACATGCACACTTAAAATTCACATATTCTCTTTTACTACAATTATGTAACCGCATCATGTACTTTACTATTTTTTTTCCAAGGCATGCGTACATCACATATAGGCATTCAATTGCATTGGAGTCTCATTCATGCCTCATAAACAAATCTTTAAAGTAGCTAGCATGTATTCATATAACATTTACCATTTCAGTAATGACATTTAATTTATCTATCAAATGGCCAATTCAAAGGCCACACAAAAATTCCCCATGACACCTCAATGTGTCTAAAAGGCCCTATAAAATTTTCATAGCAAGCGGAGTCCTATAACCATGAACTAAATTATACAAATTTAGTGGTAAGAGACCACTTATTCACAGCTCGGAACAGGATTCTCATAAATTTTAACTATAGTAAATGATTGAATCAAATCAAAACAAAATTCATGATTACACTTCAAGATGTTATCAACTCCCTGTAAAACTTTCAAAACAATAATGAATCATTTGCTATGGTAATAAAATTAGATAATTTCACAGCTTCAGTTTTAATAATCCAGATAGCACAAGTATCATCTCGGTCTCTGATTTTTTTAAGGTAGTATACCTTAAAATTAGGGCTCAAGAAAATTCATGTAGTTAGTTTAAGATGTTATCTACAACATATAATGTTTTCAACTTATAAAAATGACCACAAATATGTCTAAAAATTCATTAAATTTCCCTGTCTGCAGCCAAACTAAAAATCTAGTAGTGTAACACCCTAGTAATTAACCAGATACACCTAGGTTGAATCTGATTAATGACTAGACTTTACTCCTTGTTTTGGTTCTTTCTTCATAATTTGAAAATACTTAGTGAAATTACGAGCCATTTTTTTTTTAAACACATAATTGAAAACGTGAGCCGAGTACAACGTGAACGAGTAAGCGGAGTATAATAAGACGTTTAAGAATATATCACATCATATCACTTAGGCTCCATCATATAACATCCATAAGCACATTATAGCATATATTTACATACAATAACCTCACTCAAAGGGTGGGTTATGTTCATATACTTAAGGAAATACATGCCCCTAAAATAGATAACTCCATAAGGCGGGAAGGTTATCCTAAAACTAGGGTGCATGATCACACATAAATCTACTCAGAACCCTCTATGGCCCTTTGTCCCGAAATGAGGAATAAATCCGATCCATCGATGAGCTCCTCGGGAGGGGCCACACGAGATGCACCAAGCTGGGGTCGCATGGACGACCTTCTTGCTAACCTCGGCTGAACAACTGTTTCCTCACTACCCTCTCTTACACGTGTGGGAGTAGGAGCAGAGCTCCCAGAATAGACATGAGTAGGAGTGTCCTCACGAAGGATCAGTTTCAGAATATCTCGTCTCGGGAACATACTCTGGAAATCCATGGACAGCAGATGAAGCGGGATAAGAACGTAACATCCTTTCATCAAGTGGACGTGCATGTTCGAAAACCATTTCATCGCTATAGGGAGAAGTAGGAGAAAATCGATAACTAGGGACAGGATGTGCAAATGGATGACCTATGTAAATAAAAACACGAATTGCACACCTCCTTCAAAATGATACGAGCGATGCACGGATCATAGTGAAATTCCCAAGTAGGGGTATCAACGAGCAGGGCGAATGTCGCCATCCGAATCTGGAGACAATGGCGGAAATAAAGAAAAAGGAGTGAGAATCTTGCTAAAGAATTCTCAGTAGAGTACCTCCTTCTCTGATGTCATCATCAAAGTCCCCAGGAAGCTCCGGATTATTCTAAGATAGTGGGCATGCAAAGATTGATTTTAAGTTAGGACAAATACTTAACCGAGGTTCGTCAATTTTTAATCATCGTCTTATAATGCATCATAATCTTAACATGTCATATTTACAATGAACTTTTCCTTTATCATTACATCATTTTCCTCATCATCATTATCAAATAACATGCATAAAAGAACGTCATATAATATTAGCTACATGTGGACATAGTGCACATATTTCATTTCTTTAGTGCCTTAGGTGACTTAAAATCTTATCATCATCATTATTTTCCTTAGGCCACCCTATACTCCACCCTTTTGGGAGTAATTTAGGTTATGAGCTCATACTTTACTAGTCGTCACTAGCATATACTTATCCGTTTTCATAAGCTAAAGTCCCGACTCTACCCTTTTCAGAGAAGCGGGTTAGGGGCTAAAATCACCTTTTCACCACCTATAGTCTGATGGTTCCAAAGGATCATTTTCTTATAAGTTTAACTCACCATTAAATCTTTGCATGTTATATCATAATACAATTCATAAACATCATAACATTTTCTCATTTATAGTCTTAAGCTAGAATAATATATATCAACTGTAATCATGCATATGGGAGATTCCCAGAAAAAAGAGAGGTGGGTCACAATGGACACGCTTAAATACCAAGTCTTTCCTTAGCCAGAACCTTTCCAAATTACACTTTTACAATGATACACTTTCTTCTAGCAACAAAGGTAAATTTTACATAATAAAGAACATTTCATGTATAAGCATTCTCATTATTTGCAACAGCAACTATAACATGCAAGCCAGGAAATCATTCAATAAGCATCCAATCCTTACATAGAATTATCAATTATAGAACTAATTAGTTACTAAACCAATTATGAATCATTCTCTTAACAATAAACCATAATTATCACAACTTCAATCATATCAAATCATTATCACACATTGATACTAAACTCATATCAGTGGCCGAATCATGAACCTCATGCAATTACATAGAATCATATTTTAAGTGCATATAAATTACTAGTTCCCCGTAAAATCCTTGCAAAGCCTTAAAACTCATTTAGAAACTAGTTCTTTTGTCAAATTTGGGAGGATCTTCACAATTAAAATTCTCACTTAAGATAAAAGGAGTAAGTCTTGAGCTTTAGAGATTTAAGTGACATCTTAGAATTATAAACATGCTATGCAACCTTATTTTAATCTTATCTTTATAAGGTGATAGCTTGGAATTATAAACATGATATGCAATTCCATTTCTTTATCTTTAAGATTTAAGGTGATAACTTGAAAATTAAACATGATGCAAGAACTTGAAATATAAACATGATACAAGAAACTGGAGCGGCGGTAATCCGCACAGGATGATAGAGAGGAGAAGAGAATATTAAGAAACCGGAGTGGCGGTAGTCTGCAGGACCAGTAGAGGGAGAAGAGATTATTAAGAAACCTGAGCGGCGGTAGTCCGGCACAGGACCCGATAGAGGAGAAGAGAATTATTATTACATCTTTTTAAGCTCCAATCTCAAGACTTTTTAAAGAATAAATTCTTTAACTCCAATAATCATATTTCTTTGCTTGTGATACATGGGCAAGTCTTTGAGCTCTAGGATCTTTAGGTGATGGCATAAAATAAACATGCCATGCGTTGATTTTTTTAGCCATTATAAAATATAGTGAGAGCATAAATTAAATATGAGATGCAACCTCTTTATTATCTTGAAAGATTAAGTGATGACTTGAAATATAAACATGAAATACAAGCTTGGAATTTAAACATGAGAAATGCAAGTTCATTTATTCATTCTTGAAAATTTAGTGATGACATATAAGGTAAACATGGTTATGCAAAGCATAAACTTAATCATGGATGCAAATTCATTTTGTTTCTTTACTAGAGCTCCTTCAAGACTTTAAAAGAATTATAAATTCAACCCAATACATATCTTAACAAGAAATAAAACATAAAAGGAAAATACATCTTTCAAGTTCTAAACTAAAAATCTTTGTTTTAGCATCATAAAGCATTATTCTTTAAAGTTTTGCATCAAGTGGAATTTTCAAGCTTTAGAGGCCGAACTTGTGATGGATTTACAACCCACCCTCAAGGTCCTCATCATCAAGCCATCATCTTAGTTCCACCTAGGCCATATGGTTGAATTGGTTAAAGAAAAATTGAAGAGGAAAACCAAAATGAAAAGCTAAGGTAAGTTCATCATTTCATCATTTTGAGCTAAAAACACAACTCCTCAAAGCATAGAAATAAATTTAGAAACTACTCCCTACCTAATCTGAGTTGAAGAAGAGGAAGAGAACTTGGTTTCTTGAAGTGAAATGAAACAAAATCTCTTTGAAAAATTGAAGAAAGAATTCAGCCAAAGAGGAGGAAGAAAGAAAGTTTTTGGTGCTCCTAAAAACTAGTTATGAACCAAGCATTCCAAGACCACTCAAGCAAGCCTATTTATAGAAGATTTTGAGGCTTCTAATTGGCCAACATGATGAGGTAGTGGACGGAATTTTGCAGGAGAAATAAGGGAGGAAAAATCATTTTAGACAAAGTTGTATGAAATTAAGGAATTATGTCTCTTATGGTGACATTTTGGCATTTTGTTTTAGTGCAACTTTTGGCAATAATTCAGCTGCATAATGGCATCAATAATTTCATCCATTACAGCCCAAAGAAGTGAAATTTGTGTGTTCCATGCATTATTTAGGTGTAGGCAAGGTATTCATGTAATTTAGAGAATTTACGGTTAAGGGTTTAAGTGAATTAGTAAGCAATTTGGGTGTTTTTGAGCAATTTTGGGTTCTAATCAATCTAAATACATAATTTTGACTCTAGATTAATATTTAGAATTTAATAAGCTTTAATTTGAGCCTAATATTGCTTAGGTTTCGGTATACGAATCAAAAATCCCAAATTCGCAAAATCGCCAAAAACAGGGTAAAATCGTACTTTCACTTAAAAACCGCCCGAGGCCACCCGAGCTTAACCAATGGTTAATCATGACTTAAAAACACATTTTAAAACATTTTAGTGAGGTTCGGGCTCAGTCGGCACGCACATCAGAGTTACAACAAAGCAGGCGTTTTGGTCATTTTCTGCGTCGAACTCAAAATTGAGATCCTTCTGCTCTATTAACACACATAACACAAACAATCCCTTATTATCCTCAAAATATCCCCTTGAGAATAGGTGGGGCCCACGATCCTCATTTTCTGAGTAAAATAACTTCAGGGACATTTTGGTCATTTTATACGTACAGAAATTCGGGATTTGCGACTCTATGAATCGCTCCTAACCTCTCTTCTAATGTTATATTCCTTTATTGAGGATTGTTCGGCCTCAAATCTTATGTAATAATTACCTACGGTAATTTGGTAATTGATTAATTTCTAATGACAGTAAAAATTACAGTAAAAATTGGGGCGTTACATTACTCCCCTCCTTAAAATGAATTTCGCCCCGGAAATTCATTACCTGAGATCAACTCGGGGTATTGTGCTTTCATGTTTGATTCCAGCTCCCATGTAAGTTCTTCGGTTTCACCCTGTCCCCATGCTACTTTGACCAGGTCTGACCTTGTTCCTTAACCGCTTAACTCCTCGATCGACGATTCTCGTGGGTAGTAAGTTAAATGTCAGGTTATCTCTTAATTGTACATGTTACGGCTCTAGTACATGACTCGGTCAGATTGATACTTTCTTAATCGAGAAACATGGAAAACATCATGAAGGTTGGATAGACTGGGGTAGGGCTATACGGTGAGGCTACGAGTCCTACTTTGGTAAGGATTTCAAACGGACCAAGAAATGTGGGGCTCAATTTCTTTACTTTTATTGCTCGGCCTATGCCCGTGGTGGGGGTGATCCTTAGGAACACGTGGTCCCTTCTTGAAAATCTAGCGATTTTCACGCTTGTCCGCATAGTTTTTACATCGACTTTGGCGGTAAGAATCTTATCCCTAATCTTCTTGATTTGTTCCGTTGTTTCCCTCACAATATCAGTCCGAGTAAACTTTGCTCTCGGGTTCATACCAACATAAGGGAGATTGACATTTTCATCCATAGAGGGCCTCATACGGTGCCATATCGATACTTGCATGATAACGTTGTTATATGCAAATTCAATCGATGGTGTACTTATCCCAACTTCCCTTTGATCTAAAACACATGCCCTTAACATATCCTCCAAGGTTTGGATAGTTCTTTCAGATTGACCGTCTGCTTTGGGGTGATAGGCCGTGCTTAGACACGACTTTGAACCAAACGCCTTTTGAAAGGCTCCCCAAAATCGTGGCGTAAACCGCGGATCGGTCCGAGATTATCGCCGACGGCACCCATGTAACCTTACTATCTCCTGAATATATAATTGTGCTAACCTATCCAAGGAATAAGTCACCTTAATAGGTAAAAAAGTGGGCTGACTTCGTCAATCGATCCACGATTACCCATATGGTATCATGATTCATTTGGGTCCTCGGTAATCCAGTCACAAAATCCATGGAGATACTATCCCACTTCCACTCAGGGATCGACAGAGGTTGCAGCATTCCAGAGGGATTTTGGTGTTCAATCTTCACCTTTTGACACACCAAGCACTTACTCACCCATGTGCACACATCTTTCTTCATTCCAGGCCACGTAACATCTTCTTCAAATCTTGATACATCTTGGTGGCACCAGGATGAAGGGTAAAATGGCTCTTATGGGCTTCCTCCAAAATATCTTTCGGAGGCCACCACTAGCAGTACACATATTCGACCTTTAAACCTCCACAAATCGTCCATTCCTTGGGTAAAACCTATCAACTTTCTCGCCTTCACTGCCCCTAAAGTCTCTTGAAACTCAGCATCGTCCCCTTGAGCTTGAACAATCCTTTCTTTAAACTCACTTGTCACTCTAAGATGACAAGCTCTGATGCCCTTAGTGGTCAAAGTCATTCCTAGGTTTAAGTCCCTAAATTGCTCAATTAATTCAACCTCCTTCACCATCAAACGGGACACTTGTAAGGACTTCCTACTCAAAGCATCAGCTACTACATTAGCTTTACCAGGATGGTAGTTCAATCCAAAATCATAATCTTTCAAGAACTCCATCCATCGCCTTTGCCTCATGTTTAGCTCTTTTTGATCAAAGAGATATTTCAAACTCTTGTGATCGGAAAACACCTCAAACTTAACTCCATATAAATGGTGTCTCCAAATCTTTAGAGCAAACACGACGGCAGCTAACTCAAGGTCATGGGTAGGGTAGTTTGCCTCATGTGGCTTGAGTTGTCTTGATGCATAGGCCACCACTTGCCTATCTTGCATCAATACACAACCTAAACCCTTTTTTGAAGCATCACAATACACCTCGAAAGGCATATTGGGGTCAGGTAACACTAAAACAGGGGTCGAGGTTAGCTTGTGTTTTAACTCTTGAAAGCTCTTTTCACACTCCGGGGTCCATGAAAAAGGGTGTTCTTCCTAGTCAACTTGGTCAAAGGTAGGGAAATCTGGGAAAATCCCTTGATAAATCGACGGTAATAACCGGCTAAACCCAAAAAGCTCCTTACTTGATTCTAGTGGTTGGTCTTTCCCAGCTTTACTACCGCTTCTACCTTACTAGGATCTCTGACAATTCCTTTCTTAGATACTACATGCCCTAAAAATTGCACCTTATCCAACAAAACTCACACTTGGAAATCTTGGCATATAGTTTCTTTTCCTTCAAGATCTCCAGTACTATGGTCAAGTGGCATTCATGCTCTTCATGGGTCTTAGAATATATGAGAATGTCATCTATAAAGACAACTACAAACTGATCTAAATAGGGTCGAAAGATCCTATTCATGTAATCCATAAAAATAGCTGGAGCATTGGTTAACCCAAAGGACATTCTTTGCCAAACTCAAAATGGCCGTATCGAGTGCGAAAGGCCGTTTTAGGTATGTCTTCATCTCTCACTCTAATTTGATGGTAGCCTGACCTCAAATCTATCTTAGAAAACACTACCGCACCTTTCAGTTGGTCCATCAAATCATCGATCCTAGGCAGAGGATACTTGTTTTTCACCGTTACTTTATTCAGCGCCTATAATCTACACACATCCTTATACTCCCATCCTTTTTCTTTACAAACAACACAGGGCTCCCAAGGTGATGCACTAGGCCTAACAAACTTTTTCTCCAATAAATCTTCCAATTGAGTTTTTAACTCGGTCAATTCTAATGGGGACATCCTGTATGGGGCTATGGATATAGGTCCCACACCCGGAAGTAATTCTATGGAAAACTCTATCTCTCTCTTGGGGGGAAACTCGTATCTCATCTCGAAATACTTCAGGATAATTTCTTACTATTGGTATCTCATCGATACTTTGCTCAAAGTCTACATCACTAGCGGCTAAGAAAATGTAACCTTTACTCTCACCCTTACCACAGTCCAATTCCACACGAGTTATGTAAAGACTTATGGGTTTCTTAGGTTCAATAGGAACAGGAAGAAAAGTGATGGTTTTCTCATAACAGTTTAACAGTACACGGTTGGCCTCAAGCCAATCCATGCCAAGAATCACATCTAAACCTCGCATGGGTAAGCAAATAAGATCTAAAATAAAGGATCTATTATCTATAATAAAACTACAATCTAAACAACATTTACAAGTCCTAACGGGTTTTCCAGTCGGGGTAGAAACAATAAGGTCAAAAGGAAGCTCAGTCATAGGTAAATTAAGGCTTTTAACACATGAATGGGAGATAAAAGAATGAGAAGCGCCAGAATCATATAGTACAATTAAGTATTTACCATGCATATTACCCTTACCTTCCACGAGATTTCGTGACTTCGTTGTTTCTTCAAAGATTAATGATAAATACCCTTCCCTGGTATTGCGGCTTGGGATTTGGGGTTGGCGGGTTCCTTTCCGTGCATTCTCGGGAGTAATGACCTGGTTTTCCACACCGATAGCACACGTTTGTTCCGGCTCGACATGGCATGCTCCCATGATTCTTGCCGCACTTGGGACATTCCATGGATGGCACAGGCCATGGAGGTACTGCTGGACCTCTTTGTGGTGCTTTCCCTTTATTGTTGTTATTGTTGTTGTTGCGATTGTTACTGAGGTTATTGTTGTAGCGATTGTTATTATAGCGGTTGTTGTTGTTTGGCCTTCCTTGTTGAAAATTTCTTTGTGTCCCTTGTGGTCTTGATTGAGGAGGAAATGGAGGTCGATTCTGCCTCTTGAACCGCTGACCTTGAGGTGTCAACTTTTTGGTAATATTATCTGACTTTGGGGTGTTTAGTTTTCTCTGACCTTCTTCAATAATCCGACATTTGTTAACTAGGGTAGAGAAATCCCTAATCTCCAAATGTGCAACTGCCACATTAAGTTCCGCCTTCAACCCTGACTCGTATTTGATGCATTTCCAGTACTCATCAGGATTTCCTTGGTACATTCTTGAGAACTTAATGAGTTCTTCAAATCTGGCAGTGTACTGGGCCACATTCATATTCCCCTGGACAAGTTGCATGAATTCAATGTCCTTGGCATTTCTAACTGACTCTGGAAAGTACTTTTCGTAAAAATGGACCTTGAATAGTTCCCAATCAATGTCCATGTCGGTCGTCTCCAAGAGTCTTGAACACTGTCCACGAATCAAGGCGTCACCCTCAAGCATATGAGTAGCGAAGGTGACCTTCTGCTCCTCCGAGCATGGGACTACAACAAAGACCTTCTCAATATTCTGAATCCATTCATCTGCAATATTTGGATTCAGTGTCCCCTTGAAAACTGGTGGGTTTGCCTTACGAAACTCCCCGAAACAGGCATGTTCAGGAATCTCATGTCCCTGATTCATATTGGCTTGACGATCCTGATCCATTCGCTCCATCATCATTCTCATGGTCCTTGCTACGTCGCGGAGTGCTTCAAATTGTCTCCTTGTCTTGATTATTCTGTGTTGCGCTCCTAGTCTGTTGTCGACGTGCCATTGGTCCCTATACACACAAAACAGCAACACTGAGGTGATCAGGCCCAATATTCCATGCAAAGTGAGCAAGTTACCATGGCACTTTCAACATACAAAGAGTCATGTATTTCTAATCCTCAAGCTCATCCTAATGATAAACATCTACACATGACGTCACTAACGTATTATGCTTTAGAAGCATAGCTAGTCCAATCCTCAGGCTCCATGAGAATCGAACGGCTCTGATCCAAAATGTAACACCCTAGTAATTAACCAGATACACCTAGGTTGAATCTGATTAATGACTAGACTTTACTCCTTGCTTTGGTTCTTTCTTCATAATTTGAAAATACTTAGTGAAATTACGAGCCATTTTTTTTTAAACACATAATTGAAAACGTGAGCCGAGTACAACGTGAACGAGTAAGCGGAGTATAATAAGACGTTTAAGAATATATCACATCATATCACTTAGGCTCCATCATATAACATCCATAAGCACATTATAGCATATATTTACATACAATAACCTCACTCAAAGGGTGGGTTATGTTCATATACTTAAGGAAATACATGGCCCTAAACTAGATAACTCCATAAGCCGGGAAGGTTATCCTAAAACTAGGGTGCATGATCACACATAAATCTACTAAGAACCCTCTATGGCCACTGTCCTGGAAATGAGGGAATAAATCCGATCCACTGATGAGCTCCCTCGGGAGGGGACACACGAGATGCACCAAGCTGGGGTCGCATGGACCACCTTCTTGCTAACCTCGGCTGAACAACTGTTTCCTCACTACCCTCTCTTACACGTGTGGGAGTAGGAGCAGAGCTCTCAGAATATACATGAGTAGGAGTGTCCTCTGAAGGATCAGTTTCAGAATATCTCGTCTCGAACATACTGGAAATCCATGGACAGCAGATGAAGCGGGATAAGAACGTAACATCCTTTCATCAAGTGGACGTGCATGTTCGAAAACCATTTCATCGCTATAGGGAGAAGTAGGAGAAAATCGATAACTAGGGACAGGATGTGCAAATGGACGACCTATGTAAATAAAAACACGAACTGCGCACCTCCCTTCAAAATGAACGAGCGATGCACCGGATCATAGTGAAATTCCCAAGTAGGGGTATCAACGAACAGGACGAATGTCGCCATCTGAATCTGGAGACAATGACGGAAATAAAGATTAGGGAGTGAGAATCTTGCTAAAGAATTCTCAGTAAGGTACCTCCTTCTACAGTGTCATCATCAAAGTCCCCAGGAACCTCGGGATTATCCTAAAATAGTGAGCATGCAAAGATTCATTTTAAGTGCGGACAAATACTTAACCGAGGTTCGTCAATTTTTAATCATCGCCTTATAATGCATCATAATCTTAACATGTCATATTTACAATGAACTTTTCCTTTATCATTACATCATTTTCCTCATCATCATTATCAAATAACATGCATAAAAGAACGTCATATAATATTAGCTACATGTGGACATAGTGCACATATTTCATTTCTTTAGTGCCTTAGGTGACTTAAAATCTTATCATCATCATTATTTTCCTTAGGCCACCCTATACTCCACCCTTTTGGGAGTAATTTAGGTTATGAGCTCATACTTTACTAGTCGTCACTAGCATATACTTATCCCTTTGATAAGCTAAAGTCCCGACTCTACCCTTTTGAGAGAACGGGTTAGGGGCTAAAATCACCTTTTCACCACCTATAGTCCGATGGTTCCAAAGGATCATTTTCTTATAAGTTTAACTCACCATTAAATCTTTGCATGTTATATCATAATACAATTCATAAACATCATAACATTTTCTCATTTATAGTCTTAAGCTAGAATAATATATATCAACTGTAATCATGCATATGGGAGATTCCCAGAAAGAGAGGTGGGTCACAATGGACACGCTTAAATACCAAGTCTTTCCTTAGCCGTAACCTTTCCAAATTACACTTTTACAATGATACACTTTCTTCTAGCAACAAAGGTAAATTTTACATAATAAAGAACATTTCATGTATAAGCATTCTCATTATTTGCAACAGCAACTATAACATGCAAGCCAGAAATCATTCAATAAGCATCCAATCCTTACATAGAATTATCAATTATAGAACTAATTAGTTACTAAACCAATTATGAATCATTCTCTTAACAATAAACCATAATTATCACAACTTCAATCATATCAAATCATTATCACACATTGATACTAAACTCATATCAGTGGCCGAATCATGAACCTCATGCAATTACATAGAATCATATTTTAAGTGCATATAAATTACTAGTTCCCCGTAAAATCCTTGCAAAGCCTTAAAACTCATTTAGAAACTAGTTCTTTTGTCAAATTTGGGAGGATCTTCACAATTAAAATTCTCACTTAAGATAAAAGGAGTAAGTCTTGAGCTTTAGAGATTTAAGTGACATCTTAGAATTATAAACATGCTATGCAACCTTATTTTAATCTTATCTTTATAAGGTGATAGCTTGGAATTATAAACATGATATGCAATTCCATTTCTTTATCTTTAAGATTTAAGGTGATGACTTGAAAATTAAACATGATGTAAGAACTTGAAATATAAACATGATACAAGAAACTGGAGCGGCGGTAATCCGCACAGGACCAGTAGAGGGAGAAGAGAATATTAAGAAACCGGAGTATGGCGGTAGTCCGACAGACCAAGAGAGAGGGAGAAGAGATTATTAAGAAACCGGAGCGGTAGTCCGCACAGGACCAGTAGAGGGAGAAGAGAATTATTATTACATCTTTTTAAGCTCCAATCTCAAGACTTTTTAAAGAATAAATTCTTTAACTCCAATAATCATATTTCTTTGCTTGTGATACATGGGCAAGTCTTTGAGCTCTAGGATCTTTAGGTGATGGCATAAAATAAACATGCCATGCGTTGATTTTTTTAGCCATTATAAAATATAGTGAGAGCATAAATTAAATATGAGATGCAACCTCTTTATTATCTTGAAAGATTAAGTGATGACTTGAAATATAAACATGAAATACAAGCTTGGAATTTAAACATGAGAAATACAAGTTCATTTATTCATTCTTGAAAATTTAGTGATGACATATAAGGTAAACATGGTTATGCAAAGCATAAACTTAATCATGGATGCAAATTCATTTTGTTTCTTTACTAGAGCTCCTTCAAGACTTTAAAAGAATTATAAATTCAACCCAATACATATCTTAACAAGAAATAAAACATAAAAGGAAAATACATCTTTCAAGTTCTAAACTAAAAATCTTTGTTTTAGCATCATAAAGCATTATTCTTTAAAGTTTTGCATCAAGTGGAATTTTCAAGCTTTAGAGGCCTAACTTGTGATGGATTTACAACCCACCCTCAAGGTCCTCATCATCAAGCCATCATCTTAGTTCCACCTAGGCCATATGGTTGAATTGGTTAAAGAAAAATTGAAGAGGAAAACCAAAATGAAAAGCTAAGGTAAGTTCATCATTTCATCATTTTGAGCTAAAAACACAACTCCTCAAAGCATAGAAATAAATTTAGAAACTACTCCCTACCTAATCTGAGTTGAAGAAGAGGAAGAGAACTTGGTTTCTTGAAGTGAAATGAAACAAAATCTCTTTGAAAAATTGAAGAAAGAATTCAGCCAAAGAGGAGGAAGAAAGAAAGTTTTTGGTGCTCCTAAAAACTAGTTATGAACCAAGCATTCCAAGACCACTCAAGCAAGCCTATTTATAGAAGATTTTGAGGCTTCTAATTGGCCAACATGATGAGGTAGTGGACGGAATTTTGCAGGAGAAATAAGGGAGGAAAAATCATTTTAGACAAAGTTGTATGAAATTAAGGAATTATGTCTCTTATGGTGACATTTTGGCATTTTGTTTTAGTGCAACTTTTGGCAATAATTCAGCTGCATAATGGCATCAATAATTTCATCCATTACAGCCCAAAGAAGTGAAATTTGTGTGTTCCATGCATTATTTAGGTGTAGGCAAGGTATTCATGTAATTTAGAGAATTTACGGCTAAGGGTTTAAGTGAATTAGTAAGCAATTTGGGTGTTTTTGAGCAATTTTGGGTTCTAATCAATCTAAATACATAATTTTGACTCTAGATTAATATTTAGAATTTAATAAGCTTTAATTTGAGCCTAATATTGCTTAGGTTTCAGATACGAATCAAAAATCCCGAAATTCGCAAAATCGCCAAAAACAGGGCAAAATCGTACTTTCACTTAAAAACTGCCGAGGCCACCCGAGCTTAACCAATGGTTAATCATGACTTAAAAACACATTTTAAAACATTTTAGTGAGGTTCGGCTCGGTCGGCACGCACATCGGAGTTACAACAAATGAGGGCATTTTGGTCATTTCGCGTCGAACTCAAAATTGAGATCCTTCTGCTCTATTAACACACATAACACAAACAATCCCTTATTATCCTCAAAATATCCCCTTGAGAATAGGTGGGGCCCACGATCCTCATTTCTCGAGTAAAATAACTTCAGGGGCATTTTGGTCATTTTATACGTACAGAAATTCGGGATTTGCGACTCTCGCATGAATCGTTCCTAACCTCTCTTCTAATGTTATATTCCTTTATTGAGGATTGTTCGGCCTCAAATCTTATGTAATAATTACCTACGGTAATTCGGTAATTGATTAATTTCTAATGACAGTAAAAATTACAGTAAAAATTGAGGCGTTACAAGTAGCCTAGCCAAAACTTCTTTTGACAAAATGATTTTTCTAATCTCATCCAAACACTTCACCAAAATTCATACATTAATAGCCATATATCAACAACCAATAAAATAAAAATTTTAGACCAAACTCAATCAGAAAGTTCAGTATAAATTTTGAAAGAAAAGTCTAAAGAAAACCTTATTTTGAAAGCTTTTGATCTCTATGCTCCAAAGGATGCTCTACTTGATTTCTCTTCACTTTGAGGTCTCCTAATCAAACACCAAACCTCCTCTAAATAGTGAGGAAGTGAGGGATCAAAGTGAAAATTAGTGGAGAATTGAAATTTCAATCGGTTATATTTGTAGGTGTTGAGGTGTAGAATAATTTTAGTGAAGGGGTTTGCAAGTTTTACCAAGTCTAAGCTAGTGTTTTGAGGTTGGAAAATCAAGTGGAAGCTCTTGGCAATGGAGGCTGCTGTTCTTACTCTTGCTGGCCGAAATTCTTGGCTTGTTGGAGAAAGAAAATTTGTGTTTATCTTGTATTTAATACATGAATATAATAATATATATATATATATGTATGTATGTAGATAATCTTAATCTAAGAAAATAAAATGGATGGCTAAGATTGAACCTTGTAATTTAAGATTGAATCTTAGCCATTCATTTAATATAAATAGGTAAGCTCCTTTATTTGTAAAGATTAAAATAGCTTTCGGTGTTAGAAATCGCACACCAAAATTTCATCGAAAGGGTGAAACACCATACCCAAGTAATCAAATATTACTCGAAATTTATTTCTAAGTAAAAATTTTCATTGCTAACTATTTCTAACCTTATTCCCATGTTTTCCCAATTTCGGGCATTTTTAGGTCTCGAATCTAGAGTTTCAATTGTCTCGACCAGCCTGCGAGGCTCCAAAATACTATTTACATTTTTTTTTTGTGTTCGTTGAGTCCTCTTCATTATCATTACATCTGTTAGATATTTGAAATAATGACTAATAAAGCCCAAAATAATTTTTAGGGTGTTACATTACCACTCACCTTAAAAGAACAAAAATTTGTCCTCAAAATTTTATACCTGGAAACAACTCTGGATGATATTTCTTTAGAGTCAATTCTAATTCCCGTGTATACTCTTCACTCCCAGGTCCACCTGAAGCCACTTTTACTAATTGCACAGATTCATTTCTTGCCTGACTTCTCTATCCACGATCTAAACGGGAGGGGCTTGAAATGTCAAGTCATCCCTTAACTGCATAGATTCGGGTTCAATAATATGAGTTGGATCTGGATAATACTTTTTGAGTTGAGATATATGGAAGACATTATGAATGTTGGATAAATGTAGGGGTAATGCTACTTGATAGGCAGCTGACCCAATTCGTCAAAGAATTTGAAAGGGACCTATGAACCTTGGTGACAACTTTTTAACGTGAAGGGCTCTACCTACCTAATAGTGGGTGTAACCTTCAGGAATATATGTTCTCCCTCTTGAAACTCTAAAGGTTTCCTTCGAGTATCAGCATAGCTCTTCTGGCGACTCTGTACAGTGAGGATTTTTCTCCTGATTTTTTGGATTTGCTCCATTATTTGATTAACAAGGTTGGGTCCCAACAATCCTGTTTCTCCCAAGTCGTACCAACATAATGGAGACTGACATTTTCTTCCATACAAAGCTTTATACGGGGCCATGCCAATGCTAGTGTAATGACTATTATTATAAACAAATTCAACCAATGGAAGCAATTTATCCCAACTTCCTTTTTGCTTAATCACCCATGCCCTTAGCATATCTTCCAAGGTTTGTATGCTGCATTCTATTTGTCCGTCAGTCAGGGGGTGATAAGCAATACTTAGACAAAGTTTGGTCCCAAAGGCCTTTTGGAAAGCTCCCCAGAATCTCAAAGTAAATCTGGGATCTTTGTTAGAAACTATGGAAGAAGGAACACCGTTTAGTCTTACTATTTCTTGTATATACAAAGAAACTAACTTATCCAAAGGATAACTAGCTTTGATTGGTAAGAAATGAGCGGACTTGGTCAATCTATCCACTAGAAACCATATAGCGTCATGGCCTAACGATGTCCTTGGCAAACCCATTACGAAGTCCATGCAAATATTTTCCCACTTCTATTCTGGAACTTCTAAGGGTTGCAGGGTCCTAGCCAGCTTTTGGTGTTCTATTTTAACTTTTTGGACAAGTTAAACACTTCTTGACAAATTCGTCTATGTCTTTCTTCATTCTTGACCACCAAAACATTTTTTTGAGATCCGCATACATCTTACTAGTCCCTAGGTGTATGGTGAATTTGTAACATCCTAATTTTTAACCCAATACTCTAGAACATATTTAGGTTAATCATTAGTCTGTTACGTCATAGTTTCCTTATTACTTTAAAATACTTAGCGGAAATACTGGTAATTTTTTTTTTGAATCATAAAAGCAAAGTGAGAGTCGCGCGACACGATAAATAATATAGCACGAAAGGAAATAAAGCAAGCATCTCATAACATCATAACATAAAACAAGTAGAGGCACATCACAATAGAACTGAACTGCATATCTTTATAATATAATATGCCCACTTATGTAGAATGGGACTTAGTTTGGTACAACTGGAATAGAAATACATGGAAAATGAAAGTACAATAAAAGGCATAACAAGAAACTCTCCTAACTCTAGTGTGCCTACAAATAGATAGCCTAAAAACAAAAGAAGGCTATCCTAACCTAGTCAAAGCTTGAGCACCAGAACGCGACGGTCGTCTCCTACTGCGGGCCTCTTTGGAAAGGAAGGACGTATCCAATCCACTGGGCTATCTCGACCGGGGTGGCTATGCGCTGCATCGATCGGGCATGAGCTCCACGGCGGGGAACCATCCTCACCCATCCTCCACGTACCGGCTGAGTGACGGAAGCCTCACTACCCTCCCCAACGTCAATCGGCACAGTGGGGGAGGATCCCTCGGAGGGTACCTGAGTGGCAGAGTCCTTCGAAGGGTCCGTCTCGGAGAATGATGAGGGCGAGCGGGGCACATACTATGGGTAGTCCCGGATGGCAGAGGCTATCGATGGGGTGCGGCGAATCCGCTCCTCTCGAGGGTGTGCGCGCTCGAACACGAAGTCATCGCCAAAGGGTGAGACAAGAGAGAATCGATGGCTATGTACCGGGTGACTAATGGGCCGTCCAACGAACATAAATACATGAATGACGCAGCGACCCACAAAATGGTATAACCTGTGGTCTGGATCATGATGCACCTCCCATGTTGGGGTGTCCACAAAAACCATAAACGTCGCCATCTGAAGACGTGATGGAAGGAAAGAGATAAAGGGAGTGAGAATCTTGCTAAAGAATCTTAATAGGGCCTCCTACTACCTAGGTGTCATCATCTACGTCCTCAGGAACCTTAGGTTTAGTATACAAAATAAGTGAACATGCATTAAGTCCATTTTTAAGCTTTGAAACATAGTTAGCCAAGGTCTATTCATTTTAGTATGATTCTTAATGTCATGGATGCAACATATTAAAGAATGTATGCATGGCTCTACTCAATGCAAGAATAATAATCATAACATTAAGAACATCATAATAGTGGCAATTAAATTCTCATATGGGAAACTTTGTGACATAAACATCATACTTTACTTCCTCATAGGCCACCCTAAAAGACAATTGTTCTGGGGGTGCTCGGCCGAACCGGTGTCACCCAGAACGTGTCACATCTCTAGGTTATGAGCTCATACCTTAACTAGTTGTCACTAGCTCTTACTTATCAATCCCGATAAGCGTATCATAATCATAAACATAATCCCGACTTATCCAGTACGGGCTAGGGGGCATTTCTTGGGGGTGATCGGCCGAACCGGTGTCACCCAAGAATTCATCTTGGTACCGATGTCACATGAGTTCTCTGGAGGTGCTCGGCCGAACCGGTGTCATTCGAGAACTCATCTTAGTACCTCATAAATAAAAATCTCATGGGTTTCTCAAAAACTTTCTAAGTCCCCAAATTTGTCAGAAATTCGGCAGCATAACAGCAGTATGCCAAATTTCTTCCAAATATTACTTTATGCCACATAATTCAATCAAACATGCATCATCCAACGTAATTCCATGCATTCACATAATCATTCTCATACGTTCACAAGCCACATTGAAAATTCATTATGCTCTTGGTCCTATGGTATCTTATGCTTTGACCCTTACGGGCCTTAAACTTGTGATGTAATTAATCTATCATCTCCTATCAACCTCTTATGCACCTAAGGATTCTCTTCTAACAAATCTTACTATTATTTATGCTCTTTAATAAATCTGGGCAACACCATTTCTTAGGGGCAGCATTATAAACTTACAATTATGGGGTTCTAGAACTTATGTTTTAGACCCTTTCTTGGTTCCGTCTTCGCCTAAGGCGCTATAAATTCGACCTAAACCAATCATAAGGCATTACTATGCCTAAGAACTAATTATAAACAATGTTCACTACATTATAAGGTTGCTGGACAGATTCTAAAAATTAAATGTTCTAAGAGTTCTAGAATTGCGGTTTTACGGTTTTCTAGTTACTAGTTTCTCTATAGATGCTAAAATCAATCCTACTTCAATTGTAACCAAATTTTTCATGATTAAACAATCCTAATCTGATTATATCCCCATTGAAACAATTTGGGCAGTATCCAAAAACAAATGGGTTAAAACTATGCTAAATCTTGACTTTACGGTTTTTCTAGAAAGCTAGTTTCTCTCTTATCATGCATAGAAATGTTCCTACCTCATCATACATAATTTTCACACATTCTAACACATCAAAACATCATCATACAGCAGCAAACTCATCATGGCAGAACCGAAACATCAAGTCCCAAAAAGATGCATAACTTGATATTTCTAAAACATATAAGTTGCTAGTTTCTCTTGGAATTATTTTTAGGACTTCTAAAACTCTTTTGCAAACCATTTTATTTTGTAAAAGAGGCTAAAAACATCCTTAGGTCAGTGACCACTTGATCCCTCCTTAAAAGAGAATTAAATTCATAAATCTTGTTGGTCTTAATCTCATAAGATTCATGAGGCTTAAAGAGAACCTTAAAACTTAGATTGTTGGCCCTCGTAGCTAGATGAAACTCATTCCAAGTTCATCATCACTACATGACCAAAATTATGCATTCAAAGAATGCTTCCACATTAGACTTTAAATTGAGATAAAATGGGCAAGTCTTTGAGCTCTAAGGTCTTTAAATGATGACATAATTTAAACATGCTATGCACTTCATTTTTTTTATTCTTTATTACAAAGTAAAGTGAGAGCTTAAAGTAAATATGCAAGACTTGAATATAAATATGCAAAGCTTCAAATAAATATGCAAGACTCGAAATATAAATATGCAAGTTCATTTCTTTATTTTAGTGCTCTAGGCCCAGCAACAATTGACTTTAAGGCCGAAATAGAAAGGCTTGAGATTTAGTTAGGTGATAGTGCAAGCTCTCATTTTAAATCTTTATGTTCTTTAATGATGAAAAGTAAATATGCTAGACAAGAATGTAAATATGAGGTGCACTCCATTCTTTATCCTTTAACTTTAAGTGATGGCTTGGAAAATAAATATGAATGCAAAGCTCAAAGTAAATATGTAATGCATAAGCTTGAATTTAAATATGAATGCTAATCCGTGTTATTTCTTATTAGAGCTCATACAAGACTTTAAAGGAACTTAAACCTTAACCCAAACTTATCATGACAAGATAAAGTAAAGACAAGAGTGAACCTCAAGGGTTCTTTAGAACACAAAGTTTCTTTTCTTGAAATGTGGTCATAAATAACATTTTTATTAAAACTCAAGCTCTAGAGGCCTCATTGTGATAAACACATAGTCATCATCTAGAAACTCTCATCATCAAGCCATTATGAATCTCATTGGCCAACATGGCCGAAAATTTGGAGAAAGAAAAGGAAAAGGAACTGAAACTTTTTAAGAAGAAAAGGAAACATTTGAAACTCTAGAGACCATGATCTTGATGATGCATTAACACCAACATCATGAGTCCTCATCATTGAGTTCATGTAACCATTTTAAAACATCATCAAAGTTAAAGATTTCAAGAAGAAAGAACTAAAACATCTTTAACTTAAAAACAAAGATCAAGCTTTAGAGATTGTTCAAGTGATGGACATCACCACCATGAAACCTCATCATCAAGCTCTCATTCCCTTGTCCTCAAAGGCCCATGGCCGAAAATGAAGAAGAAAAAGGAGAGGGAAAGAAGTTCTAAAAAGACTCAAGAGAAACCATAAACACATAACTAGGATAAGAACTTAAATAAAGGAAATACTTGAAAGAAAATCCCTACCAAGTGATTTGAAGATTGGGATGAGAGAAGAGGATGAAGAACTTGAAGAACTTGGACACTTGAACTTGAGAGAAAAGAAAACTTTGAAGTGCTCTTTGAAAACTTACACTTAGCAAATGAACCCAAAATGATGCAAGTTCACCCAAGCATGCTATTTATAGAGAAATGAAACAAATGCAAGGTGCAAGAGGGAGGAGAAAGTTTCAGCCAACAAGAGCAGCCCCATGAGGTCCATGAGGTGAGATGTTGTGATCTTGAGGTATGGTGAGGTATGGTTCAAAGTATGGTGAGGTATGGTTCAAGGTATGGCTCAAGCATGGTTCTTTGAGTGAGAAACAAATCAACATGTGATGTAAATGAGAGAGAGATGGCAGAAGGTGCATCAGCCATGGGGGAGGGTTTTCTTGCATTTTAATTATGGTTTAGAGTTGTGTTTAGGTGTATCTTTAATTAGGATTAAGATTAGGAATTTGTAAGAAAGTGTTTAGGTGAGAAAATGGGTAATCAAGGTTGTTAAGACATGTTTAAGGAGTGGTCTTGCATCATTAGTGAGTTATAAACTCATTTTAGTGCATAAACAATTCTAGACACAATTCCTTAGTTTAAGGAATTGGAGAGAGAAAACACTATTCAAGATTCCAAGAGTGAAATCTTGAGTTTTAAAAAGAGATTTAAATATAAGCTAAGCAATTTTAGGTTCTAATTAATTTTAATAGCTTATTTTGACTCTAGATTAATTATGGAAATTAACTAATCTTCGATTAGAGCCTAATATTGCTTAGGTTTACTTAATTACGTCATTAGGCTCAAAAACACTATTCTAGGGGCAAAATCGTAATTTTGTACTAAAACTGCCCGGGACCACCGGGACTTAAACAGACACTTTTAAACATGTAAAAACATTGTTTTACACTTAAGGGGAAAGTTTCAGGCTCAAACGGCACCTTTACCCGCGTAAAACGCTATAGGGGTATTTTGGTCATTATGACCCGAAATTGCAAAAAATGAGACTTTCACCTCTGAAACTATTCAAGGGCCATTCAATCCCCTTCAAACATTGAGTTGGCCCTTCGAGGACTGCCAGGTCGGCCATCCTCGAATTCTGAGCCGAAAATGACCTTAGGGGCATTTTGGTCATTTTCCTCTTAGACAGAAAATCGGGGCATTACAGAATTCACCCCTCTGAGCTTCCTCTAAGATCTCATTTCTCAGATTGCCACTTGTAGGTACACATACCCTGTCCATGTACCTCCATATGCCTCACTGGTCTTGAGTGAATCCTAGAAACTTCTTTACATGAATTAATCTTCAAATCTCTTGGAACTTTGGATTTTGGCATTGTGTAGCCAAAATTTGTTCTTTGAACTCACTTGTTACTCTTATCTGACCTAGCATAACACCTTGAGGGGTCACAGACATTTCTAAACTAAGCTTCTTAAAGCTCTTTACTAGCTCCATCTATTTGGTCAATAGACATGCTACGCCTAAGGATTTCCTACTTAATACATCAGCGATGATATTCGCTTTGCCTAGATGGTAATTTAGACTAAACTCATAGTCCTTGAGGAACTTCATCCACATTCTTTGCCTCATATTCAACTCCTTTTGATCAAAAAGATACTTTAAACTTTTATGATTTAAGAAAACATTAAACTATACACCATATAGATGGTGTCGCCAGATTTTCAGGGCAAAAACCACGGCTGCGAGTTCGAGGTCATGAGTGGGATAGTTTACTTCATGGGGTTTCAACTATCAGGAAGCATAGGCAACCATAATTTGATTCTGCATTAACACACATCCTAAACCTTTACTAGAAGCATCACAGTAAGCCCTAAAGGGTTCATGATGATCGAGTGACACTAATACTGGTGCCATGGTTAACTTCTGCTTCAGCTCCTGGAAACCATTTTCACATTCTGACTTCCACTTCAATTGAGCATTCTTTCGGGTTAACTTAGTCAAGGGTAAGGCTATCTGAGAAAAACTCATGATAAACCGTCTATAGTATCTAGCTAGCCCTAGGAAACTCCGAATCTCCATCACTATTGTAGGTCGTCCCCAATGAAGTACTGATTCCACTTTACTGGGATCTACAGAGATTCCTCCTCTTGGTACCACATAACATAAACATCTAACCTCTTCCATCCAAAATTCATATTTTGTTAACTTAGCATACAACTTTTGCTCCCTTAGGATCTGTAACACAGCCCGAAAATGCTGTGCATATTCTTCCTCAGTCCTTGAATAAATAAGTAAATTATCTATAAAGACAACTACAAATTTATCCAAGTAAGGTCAGAAGATTCAGTTCATATAATCCATGAATACCACCAAAGCATTTGTTAATCCAAAAGACATCACCCTATACTCATAATGTCTATCGGGTTCTAAAGGCAGTCTTGGGAATATCCTCATTTCAAACTCGAATATGATGATAACCTGATCTAAGATCAATCTTTAAAAATATAGTTGCACCTCGTAATTGATCTATGAGGTCGTCAATTCTCGGCAAAGGGTACTTCTTGATCGTTACTTTATTTAATTGCCTATAATCCACACAAAACCTCATACCCCCATCCTTTTTCTTCACCAGAAGAACAAGGGCTCCTTATGGAGAGGCACTCAGTCTGATGAAATGCTTCCCTAAGAGTTCCTAAATTTGTGACTTTAGTTCTTTCAACTCCAAAGGTGACATCCTATAAGGAGCAATTAAGATAGGACCTGTTCCTGGAGCTAACTCAATAAAGAATTCAATGTCCCTTTGAGGAGGACACTCTAGATACTCTCTCACCACTGGAATCTTACTCAACTCATGGTCATTTTTAGTCTCACTTGTCAAGAGTAAAACATATTCCTGATAGCCCGTCTTACTAGAGTTAGGTGTCACTAGGTCCAAGTAAAAAGAAAAAGGAACCATATGGATAGAAAGTAAGGTGGAAAGAAACACAATAGCTCTATCTGGACAGTATAGAAGAAAATAATTGGGTACCAGCCAATCCATGCCTAAAATTACCTTTAAACTGGATAAAGGAAGATAAAGTAAGGTAGCAGTATAGTACCTATATGAAGAGGAAGGTTTATGCATGCATAACAAGTCCTAATAGGACTAGCAATAGGAGTGGATATAAGGAGATCATAAGGGAACTCAGACACAGATAATTGTAACCTTTGTACATAATTATGAGATATGAAAGAATGAGTGGCGCCCGAATTATACAGTATATCTAGGGTATTACCATTTATTTCACACTTACCTCAGATCAGATCGGCAGATTGAGAAGCTTCTTTGGCACTTATAGTAAAAACGCATCCATGTTGTTGTGCCCTGGAGATGGACTGCTGTCCTTTCTTATTGGGGCATTCAAATATCTTATGTTCTAGTTTCCCACAGTCGAAACAAACAATTTGAGATGTCCAGCAAGGCCTGTTCCCATGATGTGTCTGTTCCCATGATGTGTCCCATATTTAGGGCACTTTCGTCTTGTCTTTGGTCTTGGGGATTGAAGTTGCTTTCCTCTGTTGTTGTTAGGTAGATATTTTCTCCCAGACTAATTAACAGGCTTGAATCGGGGGCCCTGGGGTGTTAATCCTCTCCTAGCATTCGCTTGTGCATACTTGAAACTTGCTAGCTTTTTGTTGCACTCCTCTGCACACCGGCCTTTATTTACCAAGGTATGATAGTCTCTGATCTCCAAGAGACTTACAGCTACTTCTATATCTTCATGTAGACCCCGTTCATATTTCATGCACTTCCAGGCTTCATCTGGGTCATGCTGGTAAATTGTAGAAAACTTGCAGAACTCTTCAAACTTAGCGGTATACAGTGGTACACTCATAGGTCCTTATTTAAGAGCCATAAACTCCACCTCTTTTGCATTTCTCACAGAAGCATGGAAGTACTTATGATAGAAAGCCTCCTTGAAAATATCCCAGATAACTTCAATCTGGGAAGCTTCAAATAATCCCTTGGTGCCAACCCACCAAAATTTCGCATTTGCTTCCAGCATGTAGGTGGTAAAAGCCACCTTTTGGATCTCTGTGCAAGGAAGAACTAAGAAAATCTTCTCCATAGCCTTAATCCATTCTTCTGCTTTATAGGGATTAAAAGCTCATCGAAATGGTGAGGGGTTTGCTTTCCTAAACTCAGCAAAGTTTTGGTATTCCCTATCTACTCTGTTTCCTCCTGGATTACTAGCCGGGTTTGGTTCCTTGTTGTGATTCAGTCTTTCCATCATTCGGTTAGCAACTGTTGCTTGTTTTCTCATTGCCACGGTCATCTCAGCAAAAGTGTTCATCATATCGGCTTCATTTCCAGCCCCACTCCTAGTACACCAATTTGAAGTCATTGATTCCTATCATACCAAACAAAATATTGAGTTGATCAGGCTCAATACCAAGTTAAGTGTCACAATAACCTACAACATTCTCAACTAGCAGTCACACATATATATATAGAATCATAATGCATGACAATTACTAAGGAAACATAACTGGTTCAGTCCTCAGGCTTATATGATAGTCCGGCTGTGAGACTATAATATAACACCCTCCTAACGACCATGTTTTACTTGAGTGTTAACATAGTAATTATAAAAGTATTACTTATATTCATAATCTATACTATTCGAAAGAAATGAAATAAAGTAATTTATACGCATATGTTGCTAAACTCGTATATGCATCTATGAACATCATTTTTAGGTTTGCAAATGTACATCGTACTGGGAAACAAACTAGTTAACTTCTAAGCTAGTCAAGAACTCAGATCACAAAATGAAACACCTCTAGTCTCTAGTCTAACTTGCCCAAAGTTTAGGCCTAACAAAATTTTATATAAAGGGAAATGGACCACACAACATTTAATAGGATCAATCTGCAGGCTGGTGGATTTCTAGTACTAAACTACCACTATATACACATCAAGAGTCCTTGAAGATCTCACGTCCTACTGGGTGAAACCATTAGCTATCGGTGTGATAGCCTCACCTCCGCCAGGGGCATCAGGACCCTTAGGTGGGTCTGAGTTTAAAGACGAGGATGAAGAAGGAGCATCTGCTGGAGGGGGTGCTAGTGGTGCAGGTGGAATATCAAATATCACTGGGTGTGCCATTTGGAGAGGCACTGTAACACCCCGATTTTTCTGTCCGAGGGAAATGACCAAAATGCCCCTGAGGTCATTTCCTGACCCGAACTCGAGGGTAACCAACTCGGTCATCCTCGAAGGGTCAACTCAATGTTTGAAGGGGATTGAATGGCCTTTGAATGCTTTCGGAAGCGAAAATTTCGTTTTCATGATTTGGTCAAAATGACCAAAATACCCCTATAGCGTTTTTATGCGGGTAAAGGTGCCGTTTGAGCCCGGAACTTTCCCCAGAGGTTTAAAAACATGATTTCATGTGTCTAGAGGTCTCTGTTCAAGTCCCGGTGGTCCCGGGCAGTTTTAGTACAAAATTACGATTTTGCCCCTAGAATAGTGTTTTTGAGCTTAATGACGTAATTAAGCAAACCTAAGCAATATTAGGCTCTAAACGAAGATTAATTTATTTTCCTAATTAATCTAGAGTCAAAATAATTTATTAAAGTTAAATAGAACCTAAAATTGCTTAGATTAAACTTAAATCCCTTTTTAGAACTCAAGATTCCTAGTCTTGGAATCTTGAATAGTGTTTTCTCTCTCCAATTCCTTAAATCAAGGAATTGTGTCTAGAGTTGTTTAAACTCTAAATTGAGGATTTAACTCACTAATGGTGCAAGACCACTCCTTAATTATGTCTAGACCACCTTAATTACCCAATTACCTTACCTAAACACTTTCTTACAAATTCCTAATCTTAAGCATAATCAAAGATACACCTAAACACAACTCTAAACCACAATTAAAATGCAAACTAATCCTCCCCATGGGCTGATGCATTTCGGCCACATCCTTCCCCATTGACCACATGTTTAATTATTTTCTCACTCAAAGAACCATGCTTGAGGCCATACCTTGAACCATACCTCACCATACCTTAAGTCATACCTCACCATACCTCAAGAACACATTATCTCACCTCATGGAACACATGGAACCCTCCAATTCTGCACCTCTTGGCCGAAAAACACCTTCAGCCTTCACACCCTCCATTTGCTTCATTTCTCTATAAATAGATGGCCTTGAGGAGCTTGCACCACTTTTAGATCATTTGCTAAGTTTAGGAGCACTCAAAGCTTTTCTTTTTCTCTCAAAGTTTTTGTGTTCTTCAAGTTCTTGGAGTTCTTCAAGTTCTTCATCTTCTTCATCTTCTTCTTCCATCTTCAAGTTCATCACACCAAGTAGGGATTTTCTTTCATGTATTCTTTCTTTAGAGTTCTTGCTTCAAGCTTTATGTTCATAGTTTCTCTTGATTCTTTTTAGAACTTCTTTTCCTTTCCTTGTTCTTGCTCATTTTCGGCCATGGGCCTTGGAGTTCAAAGAAATGAGAGCTTGATGATGAGAGTTTCATGATGATGTTCATCACTTGAAACAAACTCTAGAGCTTGATCTTTGTTCTTGAGCAAAAGTGTTTCTAGTTTTTCCTTTCTTGAACCTTTGAGAACTTTAACTTTGATGTTGTTTCAAAATGGTTCTAATGACTCAATGATGAGGTCTCATGATGTTGGTGTTAGTATATCACCAAGATCATGGATTCTAGAGTTTCAAACATTTCTTTTCTTTCCTTGAAGTTTCGGCCATTACCTTTCCTTTTCATGCTAAATGTTTGATTTTCTAAATATGTTATGTTGAGTTCTAAGAACTCTAGACCTTTACTTTGTCTTGGTTTGATGAGTTTGGGTTGAGGTTTAAGTTCCTTTAAAGTTTTGTTAAGAGCTCTAGAAAGATAAAATGAACTTGCATAATTTATTTTATGCTTGCATTCATATTTACATTCTTGCTATGCATCTTTATTTTCAAGCTATCACCTAAGAACATAAAGATTAAAATGGAACTTGCATCTTCACTTAATTTAATTCTCGAAGCCTTTCTATTTCGGCCTTAAAGTCGATTGTTGTTGGGCCTAGAGCACTAAAATAAAGAATTGAACTTGCATTATCACCTAATTAATCTCTCGAATGCCTATCTATTTCGGCCTTAAAGTCGATTGTTGTTGGGCTAAGAGCACTAAAATAAAGAATTGAATCTTGCATATTTACTTTCAAGCTTGCACGTTTAAGATTATGCTTCGCATATTTACTTCCAAGCTTGCACGTTTAAATTATGCCTTGCATATTTAATTTCAAGTCATCACTTTACTTTGAAAGCAAAATTAAAAATGAAAAGCATGAGCACGTTTAGTTTATGTCGTAACTTAAGAACCTAGAGCTCAAAGACTTGCCCATTTCATTCCAAGTTAAAGTTGAATGTAAACCATACTTTGAATGTATGTTTTTCGGCCAAGTAGTGAGGATGGACTTCCAATGAGTTTTCATCTAGCTACTAGGACCAATAGCCTATGTTTTAAGTGTTCCTTAAAGTTTTACAATTCTTTATAAGGTTATGTCATTATAAGTTGTGATTCCAATCTCTTTTAGGGGATGGAATATGTTTTGGTCACTGACCTAAGGTTTCACTTAGCCTCTTGATGATTTAAAACGTCTTGCAAAGAGTTTTAGAAGTTCTAGAATGATTCCAAGAGAAACTAGTTAACTTATGTACCTAGAAATGTCAATTTAACTCTCTCATTTAAGTTAAATGTTTTCGGTTCTGACGTGATGAGTGTGATGCTGTATGATGATGTTTTGATGTGTTGGAATGTGTGGAAAGCGATCCTATGCATGATAGGTAAGAAACTAGCTAACTAGAAATACCGTAAAGCTAGAACTTAACATAGTCTTGACCCATTTGTTTATGGAGCTTTTCCAAACTGTTTTAATGGGGACATAATCAGATTTAGATTGTTTAGACATGAAAAACTTGGTATCATTTGAGTTAGAATTGAATTCTAGCACCTATGGGGAAACTAGTAACTAGAAAATCGTAAAAATGCAAATGTAGAACTCTTAGAACATTTAATTTTCTGGATTCTGTCCAGCACCTTTACAACATGATAAACATGATTAATAATTAGTCCTTAAGCATAGGAATGCCTCATAATTGATTTAGATTTAATATATAGCGCCTTCGGCGTAAACGGAACCAAGAAAGGGTCTAAAACGTAAGTTCTAGAACCCCGTATTCACATGTTAGGATTTCCACCCTATGCTATTCAGATTTAAAAGTAAAATGAGAGGATTATGAATGATGTTTAATTATGAGCCTTAGGTGCTTAAAATATGAACGACGGATGTAGAGAACTATATCTCAAGATTAAGACCCGTAAGGGTCAAAGCATAAGCTACCGTAAGGGTAAGCGTTTGGATGTTTTATGATGATGCATGAAGTATGCTAATGATGATGATGTTATTCATATGAGGAATTTATGAGGTTATATGTTTATGTGGCATAAAGCAAATTTGGAAGGAAATTCAGTGTAATGACCATTGTGCCGCCGAATTTCCGACAAATTTGGGGACTTAAAGAGATTTTGAAAATTAAGGTACTAAGATGGGTTCTAGGATGACACCGGTTCGGCCGAGCACCTCCATAGAACTCATGTGACATCGGTACCATTTTATACTCTTAGGTGACACCGGTTCGGCCGAGCACCCCTAAGAGATTTGCCCCCTAACCCGTACTCAGATAGTCGGGATTTATGATTTATGATACGCTTATCGTTAAGTGGTAAGTAAGAACTAGTGACGACTAGTTAAGGTATGAGCTCATAACCTAGATGTATGACACGTTCTGGGTGACACCGGTTCGGCCGAGCACCCCCAGTTCGATTGTCTTTTAGGGTGGCCCATGAGGAAGAGAAGTTCATGATTATGATTATGTCACTAAGTTTTGTCCCATATGAATGTTACTATTGCCACTTTATGCCACCAATGATGATGATGCTTGATGTTATGTTTTATGTATGTGCATTAGGTAGTGCCATGCATACATTTTCTATTATGTTGCATTCATGACATTAAGATCATCTTAAAATGAATGGACCTTGGCTAACGTATATTTTGAAGTTTAAAATGAACTAAATGCATGTTCAGACATTTCGTATAATTAAACCCAAGGTTCCTGAGGACGTAGATGATGGCACCTAGGTAGTAGGAGGCTCTACTGAGATTCTTTAGCAAGATTCTCACTCCCTCTATCTCTTTCTTTCCGTCACGTCTTCAGATGGCGACGTTCGTAGTGTTCGTGGACACCCGACATGGGAGGTGCACTATGACCACCACGGGTCATACCATTTTAAGGGGTGCAGTGCGGATTTTCATGTTCGTAGGACGCCTTCGCTCATCCCGCACACCCATCACTTCTCCCGATCGCACCCTATGGCGACGGCGAGCGGGTTTTTGAGCGCGCGCCAGACGCATGACGAGAGAGTACTCCGTAGTCACACCGCCGCCTTAGCCATGCGAGATTATCCCGACTACGTGCCCCGGACCTACTTCTCGGAGACCGACCCGTCCGAGGACCCGCCTACCCATCCGTATAGCGAGAACTCTGCCCTCTCTCCACCACAGATAAGGGAGGGCAGTGAGGATACCGTGACTCAGCCACGGCTTGCACGACGACCGGAGATGCGACCATACCGTGGGGGTCATCCTCGATCCCTGTTCCGCCTCTTCACGTCCGAGGAGCTCGCCCAGTTTCCCGGATATCTGCCTCGTTCGCGAGATGGACGCCAGTAGGAGGTGACGATCGTCCGATGGAGTACCCGGTTAGAGCACACACCACTTAGATGGGGATAAACCTTCTTTTGTTTAGAGGTTATCCTATTAGATGCACTCGGGTAGGGGAGTAGATTATGTTTATGTTTTATGTTGTATTTCCTTTTATGTATTTCCCTTGTACTAAATTAAGTCCCACACTTATAAATGGGCAAGTTATATATATATGGGATGATATTCAGTGATGTTCATGATGTGCTTTATGTTATGATGATTGTGAGATGATTGTTTTACTTTGCATGGTTTACCGCTTATCGTATCACGCGGCTCTCACTTTGTATTTCAAAAAAAAAAATTTACCCGTATTTTCCGCTAAGTATTTCTAAGTAAAATTGAGAACTATGAGGTAACAGACTAATGTTTAACCTAAGTATGTTTTAGAGTATTGGGTTAAAAATTAGGATGTTACAGGCACACCATCATAAGGGAAAGCAGGGTCAAAGTCTACTGTAAATACAGAAGTATTAAAACACATAAACACGAACTTGTGAGTAACCGATTGCATAAAAAAAGTCAAGGGCAGGATTGTAATGCCATACCCACTATGGCGAGTCGAGGTAAAACACTAGTGACGATATTTGCTAGATCTAAATAATACAAAATAAATATAGCCATAGAGATGAGAATATTATAAAATTTTCAGTAGGGTACTCCCTCAAATATGAACAGAATACAACCGGTAAATTCATTCATATAGAAATCATCATGCTAAATCATATGCATAAATATTAATGTACATAGTTCATGTAAAGTCAAATGTAAAATGATAGAAATCATGTGTTTTTCTCTTCTAATCCATGGAATTCAATTTAATGCAGTTTTCTCTTTTCATTAACATAGGGAAGGCTTAATTTGTTACTGAGTAGTATCTATAGTAGATTACTCCATAATGAATAATAAACTGCTAAGACATTAGCGTATTCCAATACATGATTATCGGACTTCATTTTTTTCCATTTCCGAATCACACATAGTTCTATTTCTAGCCGATATGTCTACCGACTCATAAAATTCTCAAGTCTTTATTTTTGCCTCCCCTTTTTAACCTATATAAGCCTTGTCTCTGTTTTCCCCATATGTTAAAAACATGTATAGTTAAAATTCATATATTCTCTTTTGCCACAATTATGTAACCTCATCATGTATTTCTTTTTCTTTTTTTTTCAAGGCATGCTTACATCACATGTAGGCATTCAATTACATTGGAGTCTCATTCATGCCTCATAAACAAATCTTTAAGGTAGCTAGCATATGTTCATATAACATATACTTGAACTAAATGTTATTCTATCATTAAGACATTCTCACCATTCTAGCACCTTGACAGATTTATCATTTAAGTAACGACATTTAATTTCTCTATCAAATGGCCAATTCAAGGGCCACAAAAATTTCCCATGACACCTCAATGTGTCTAAAAGGCCCTGTAGAATTTTCATAGCAAGCGGTGTCCTGTAACCATATTAACTAAACTATACAAATTTAGTGGTCAGTGACCGCTTATTCACATCTCAAAACAAGATTCTCATAAATTTTAACCATAGTAAATGATTGAATCAATTCAAAATAAAATTCATAGTTATACTTCAAGATATTATCAACTCCGTGTGAAATTTCAGAGTGAGAATCAATCATTTTCTATGGTAATAAAATTAGATAATTTCACAGCTTCAGTTTCAATAATCCAGACAACAAAAGTACCATTTTAGTCTTTGATTTTTTTTGAGGCAGTATACCTTAAAATCATGCTCAAGAAAATTCATGTAGTTAGTTTAAGATGTTATCTACAAGATATAATTTTTGCAACTTGTAAGCATGACCACAAATTTATCTAAAAATTCATGAAATTTCCCTATCTGCAGCCAAACCGAAAATCCAGTAGCCTAGCCAAAACTTCTTTTGACAAAATGATTCTTCTAACCTCATCCAAACACTTCACCAAAATTCAAACATCAATAATCATATATCATCAACCAATATAATCAAAAATTTTAGACTAAACTCAATCAGAAAGTTCAGTATAAATTTTGAAAGAAAAGTCCAAAGAAAACCCTACTTTGAAAGCTTTTGAGCTCTATGCTCCAAAGGATGCTCTACTTGATTTCCCTTCACTTTGAAGACTCCCAATCAAACACCAAACCTTCTCTAAATAGTGAGGAAGTGAGAGATCAAAGTGAGAATTAGTGGCAAATTGAAATTTCAATCGGTTATATTTGTAAGTGTTGAGGTGTAGAATAATTTTAGTGAAAGGGTTTGCAAGTTTCACCAACTCTAAGCTAGTGTTTTGAGGTTGGAAGTGGAAGCTCTTGGCAATGGAGGCTACTATTCTTAGTCTTGCTAGACGAAATTCTTGGCTTGTTGGAGAAGGAAAATTTGTGTTTATCTTGTATTTAATACATCAATATAATAATATATATATATATATATATATATAGATAATCTTAATCTAAGAAAATAAAATGGATGACTAAGATTGAATCTTTTAATTCAAGATTGAATCTTAGCCATTCATTTAATATAAATGGATAAGATCCTTTATTTGTAAAGATTAAAATATCTTTTGGTGTTAGAAATCGCACACTGAAATTTCACCGAACGGATGAAACACCATACCTGGGTAATCAAATATTACTTGAAATTTTTTTCTAAGTATAAAACTTTTATTTCTAACTATTTCTAACCTTATTCCCATATTTTCCCAATTTCAGTTGTCCCGATAGGCTCACGGGGCCTGCAAAACACTATTCAGTTTTTTTTTTTTGCATTTGTTGAGTCCTCTTCATTACCACTACGTTTGTTAGATATTTGAAATTATGACTAATAAAGTCAAAAATAATTTTTAAAATAATTTTTTGGGTGCTACATTCTTCCTAAGAAGAAATGATGGAAAGAAGTCATTTAAGCTTTGCCAGGTTCTTTTCATGTATATTTTAAGGAAACTTGAATATAGGTTAATTTGAGTGGCAACCTAAATACTAAACCTTTGTTTCCTCGATCTGGTAATGATCGCTATGAGATAGCTTGGAGAGACTAATGTAAAACTATTTGCAATGCAACAGTGAGGTGTTCTTATTGATCACGGTTTCACTTGAAGAGGCTAGTTAAAGACTACTTTCAATAGGACAGTAATAGATGGTTTACTTGTCACGGGTTCAACTAGAAGAGGCTGGTAAAAAACTACTTGGTTCAGCTTGAAGAGGCTGGTGAAAAACTACTCCGTTCAACTTGGAGAAGCTGGTGAACAACTACTCAAGTTTGTGACTGTCTGCTAGTCACAAGTATTAGCTTGGAGAAGCTAGTACAAGACTACTCGGTTCAACTTGGAAAGGCTGGTGAAGAACTACTCAGTTTAGCCTGTAGAGGCTAGTGAATCACTACTCAATTTGTTGCAGTAGGGATTGTCTGTTGGTCACAAATGAGAGCTTAGGAAATCTAATGTAAAGACTATCTATTTGTTCTTTCTCAAGTTGAGAAAGATGTTTTAGTGGAACCTCAACTTTTATTGAGTACTAGATGTAGGCAATTTTTACTGAAACTGTATAAAAATATTTGTGTTTCATCCTCTTATCTTTGGTATTCTTTATAATTCTTTGTTATGCTTTATTATTCGTCATTTACTGAAATTATATTCTTGCTAGTCTGTTATTTATTTTATACTTTAGAAATCTACTTTCTAAAACTACTAATTGAGTTTCCACTGCACTACAAGTTTTATAATTGACAGTATTTGATTTAAATGTTTTAGAAAAGTAAAATAAAGCAAGCATGATTCAACCCCTTTCTCATGCACATTTCCACCTACACCCCTACTGTCACAAACAAAGTAGTTATTCACCAGCCTCTTCAAGCTGAATCAAGTAGTCTTTGACCAACCTCTCCAAGCTAAACCGAGTAGTCTTTAACCAACCTCTTCAAGCTAAACCAAGTAGTCTTTAACTAGCCTCTCCAAACTAAACCGTGACTAGTAAAACATCTTTAGTATCATGTTGCAAGTAGTCTTTCACTAGCCTTTCCAAGATAACTCACATCGATCACCACTGGATCAAGGTTACAAGGTTTGTGTTTGGGTTTACAACTCAAACTAACCTACACTTAAGTTTCTTTAAGATTTACAAAGAAAGACCTAGGAAAAACTTGAATGACTTATTTCTAGCTATTCTTCCTTAGAAGAATGTACAAACAATGAAGGAACATAGAAAGAAGATTTTTACAAACAGGGAAAATGACTACAAGGAGTAATGGACTTTACAAGAATATGAAGGAGAAATTTTTGCAAAGTTTTTGCTCTTTGTTCAGTGTTTGTCTCTTCTACCTTGAAAGTACAACATCTCTATTTATAGACGATTTTCCTTTAGATCGTTGCCTTTGATCAGATCTCCAAGTGACACATGTTGATCATCTATTTGTGTTTTAGAAAAATAGTCTAGAAGAGTAGCCTATCTATTTGTCAAAGCTATTGCAAAAGCCATTGCAAGATTGAGATTTCTGATGTCCCTCTAGAAACTGCTCTTACTTTTTGAATGTGTTTTTTGAACTCTTCCTTCTAGAACTTGGGGTATTGACCAAAATGGAAAAAGAGATGTCACACCAATTCTGACATTGGGTTTTGACTTTTCAAATTCAAATTTTCCCTTGTTTTCTTGTAGAGCACACTGTATCACTATAAGTGATCTTTCTGATGTGCGGTATCATTTTCTTGATCATTATTGAGTCTTCTTGTCTTCAATCAAATTCTATTGATGAATGATTAATTGCGAATGTGATGATTGAAGATACTAGAACATATTGGCTTCGAAGATTGTTTGATATCTTCATTTTAGGTATACTTTCTGTAGTCCAATGCTACATTTTGAAGTCCCAAAACTTGGTTTCGTGTAGCATTGCTTTTTCTTCCAATCGTTAGCCATTTTAAGCTCGAATATGGATATAATTATCACTTCCATTTAGTTCATATATCTTGAAACGAGATAAAGCATGTTTGTACATGTAAAGTGAAATTATTCTCGCTTAAATACGCATTGATATGCTAAAAGATAGAACCTATTAACTTTTTCAAGAAACTTAAGGCAAATATTAGTCATTCTTCAAAGTATTTTCTTTGAATTGGTTTCGTTGTCATTCAAAACTTATTAAAGCTTCTTTGGAAGGGTTTTAAAGCTAACAATCTCCCCTTTTTTTGATGATGACAAACCAATTTGAAGAAATTTTTTTGAAGAGATATTGAAAGAAATATTGTTCAAAGTAAAGTGCAATAATCAATATTCTTTCAAATTATCACTGAAAGTGATTTTTAGAAAGTTCTTTTCTTAAGCCATGATATGAATAAGAAAAACATTTTATAGTCTTAAGTGACTTAAATCATAGCTATTGTCATTTTTCATGAAACTTTGGACATGCTCAAAGTACTTTATGAAAGATATTAGAGCAGTATGTCAAAGAGAATATCATTTGAGTTTAGTTCATACAAGCAATTTGATTTTAAGTCATAAAAAGAACTTTCTAAAGATCCACATGCTTGAATAACTAACAAAAAATACTTGTGATATAATAACTTAATTAATCCTTTTATACAGCACTTCTTCATCCAAACATTTTTTTTCCAAAAGAAGATGTTCATGTTCATATATATATATGAGTGCATTTTGAGCAAACAAAAACAAGGATTGATACTTATACAACTTCTGATGCTCTAGAAAACCTTAAAAAGAAACAGTATAAACTGCCCCTAAGTTTTTGAAGCTTAATAGGGATTAGTCCCTAGATAAATCAAAGCAAGAACAATATTGAGCATATATAGAGAGTTAAGAAACTTATCACACAAGTATCAGAGCATAGAGAGCATACAATTTTGCAAAATGATCGCTTAAACACAAATAACATGCTTTTCTTGTACATACAACATACATTAGAGCATCAACAAATCATGTATCAAAGCATCAATACATAAACTATCAGAGCATTAATAAGACATGTATCAGAGCTTGTTGATAAGTCATGTATCAAAGCATTAAGTGCATAAGAGATATAACGAGTTGTTAGATTAAGCAGATTAAAAAGAACGCTCATTCATCAGCACAAAATGCATGATTATCTAAGCAAGAAATACTAACAAATATAAATATACCATAAAGCAAGCATAAAACATAGATAAACCAAAGTAAAAAATAGAATAGATAGTATTATATCAAACTAAATGGAGAAGTATTAGAGCAATTTAATATTCAGAAAAAATTTGTTCTTAATCAAAAATAAAAAAATTCAGATGCTAAAAATATGATCTCTAGATTGCTCTCCCTTTTAGCACACTTCCCCTTTTTTCTCAACACAAGATTTTCTTCTTTTTCTTCTCCCCTTTTTTTCATCAACAAAAAGAGGTGTGCTAGAATTCAAGTATACCATCATCAGCCCTGGTGCCTAGCTTCGTAGAGAATTTCCAACAATAGTGCTTCATGCCTTCGTGACATTGCTTCTGTATTATCCAGCCTTTCTATTGATGAGGCATTGTTCATGCAGCAGTAATTGAACTTCTGTGTAGTTTGGCTATACTACTGGTATTGGTTGGCTTGATGAAGGTTCACCACCTTGAGCTGGAGATAGATTAGATGTAGTTGAGATGGTAGGTGATTCTGACCTAAGAGGAGAGGCAATAGTGAAAGAATCAAATTTTTTTGTTTCCTTGCATCTGTCATGAAGAAGTTTCTTCAGAATCCGATGACTCATTCATTGAGGATACCTCTTCCATAGAAGCAGATTTCGAATCAGAAGACCTAGAGCTTGTCTCATTCTCAGAGTCTGAGGCCATGCATGATTTACAGGGCAAGCCCCCATATTTGATAATTTTTTCAGGCCTTGTACTCTCATCGGAACTATCTTCAAGAATGATTAGTTTCCTTTTTCCCTTTTTTCCTTCAACTTCTGTGGTTGCTTTTTCAAAAGCTGCATTTCTTATTCTCAGACTTTGTCTCCTAACACTGGATGTTGCTACTCCGATAGCTCACCTTAGGGCTCTAAAAAAGTTGAAAGTATTCGCAGTACCTTCCATATATCGTACCACTCTTTTGCTAGAAGATAATGAGAGTATTCGAAGATCTTGATCAATAAAATCTTATAAGGTACAACAGTAGTTCTCCTTTTCTCGAGAGAGATGGCACTCAACATGTAATCAAAGATTAGTCTAGGCAAGTTTACCTTTCTTTTTGCTAACAGACAAAACAAAAGCATGCAGTCCATTCTAACTAGCAGATGTGTGCTAGCTAGAAGCGAAAAAAGAAGGAACTGGATTAGAGTGAAGATTTGACGAGCTTTGGAGTTCAACATAATAATGGTAATCTCCTGAAGTTGATGTCTGGGAGAATCTGTAAGACATTTGAATACCTCTTCTACTATGACACTAAGGTTCATAAACCAGTTTTTTTCAGATGAACATCTGACTCCTTTGTTGGGAGCATGATGATGTTGGAGAGGTCAGTTATGCTTAGCTCCAAATCAACACCTCTGATATAAGAGGTCAGCATTGAGTTAGACACTTGTACTAACTGCGAATAGAAAGTGGTGACTATCCCTTGAAGACCCAATCAGTCAGGTTGAAAAATCCTTCCCATCCTTGTAAAGAGATGACCTCCAGAAGGGTGAGAAAATGAACCATCAGTTCTTGTTTAAGCTTTTTCCCAAGGGTTACAGGCCATTGAGAGAAGTGGTCAGCGTAGTATTACTGGTGAAGAAATTCATCAAACATGAGGAATGTTCCCATTACTACTAGAAATGTGTCAAATAGTTACCAATTTTGTGATCGATTTTTATTCATACCATAAACCATTTCTTGCACAAAAATCGGTCGCTAAATCAATCACAAGTTGAAATTAGTGACTGATTTGTATTCATACTAGAAATCATTTCTTACATAAAAATCAGTCACTAAATCAGTCACTAACTCAATTAGTGATTTAAATCGATTACTAATGTTTCAATTAGTGATCGATTTTTATTCGTAAAAGAAATCATTTCTTGCATAACAATCAGTCTCTAAATCGGCCACTAATATTTCAATTAGTGACTGATTTAGTGATCGATTTTTATTCATAAGGGAACTCATTTCTTTCATAAAAATTAATATCTAAATCGATCACTAATAAATCGGTCATTAATGTTTCAATTAGTAACTAATTAAGTGACCGATTTTTATTCATAAGGGAAATCATTTCTTTCATAAAAATCGATCTCTAAATCAGACATTAATATTTCAATTAGTGATCGATTTAGTGACCAATTTTATTCATAAACAAAATCATTTCTTGCATAAAAATTGGTCTCTAAATCGGTCACTAATATTTCAATTAGTAATCGATTTTTATTCATACAAGAAATCATTTCTTGCATAAAAATTAGTCACTAAATCAGTCACTAATATTTCAATTAGTAATCGATTTTCATTCAATATTCTTAAGCTAAACAACCCAAACCCATTAGGTTAGAAAATAAGGCATGCAGGGGTGGGGCTTCTATCATTGCGCCATGTAACACCCTAATTCTCTTTAGAAATTAAATGAGGTTTTATTAATGAGAATTTTAAGATTTTGATAGATGTAGAAATGATGAGAAGGATTCAAGGAAGCAAAAAAAAAATGTGAATAGTATTTTATAAGCCTCGCAGGCCCACCGGGACAGCCGAAATCCTAGAATTTGACCCTGGAGATGTCCAAAATTGAGAAATTATATGATTATGGTTAGAAATAGGTAGAATTAAAGATTTTATACCCGAAAATATTTTTCGGGCAATGTTTGATTACCCAGGTACACTGTTTCACCCGTTCGGTGAGATTTCGGTGTGTGATTTCTAACACCGAAAACTAGTTAGATCTCTACAAAACAAATAAACCCATCCCTTTAAATGAAATGAATGGCTAAGATTCAATTTTGAATTACAAGATTGAATCACAACCATTCATTTTACTTTATTGGCTTTGTAATTATCTAAACATAATATATTTTATTCATTTCTTTAATACATGATAAGCTTGATTTTTGGCTTCTTTAAGAAGCTCATTCTCGGCCATATCTAGGGGAAGACAGCAGCTCCATTTCTTCCATGGCTAAGAGCTTCAACTTGCTTTCAACTCCATATATGTTAGCTTAGAGTTACCAAAATCCAAAGTTTCCTTCACAAAAATTATTCTACACCTCAACATCTACACATATAACCGATTAGAATCTCAATCACTCACCAAATCTCAATCTTGATCCCTTGTACCTCACTGATTGAAAAGGGTTTTGGGTGTGTTTTGAGAGCCTTGAAGTGGAGGGCATAATCTTGAAGCATACTAGGGACAAAGACATCACTTGCTTCCAATAGTAGGGTTTTATTTGGTCTTTTCTTGCAAAATTTATATTTCACATCTCTAGCCTGTTCTGCTCAAAATTTTTCATTGTGGTGGTTAATGATATATGGTTGTTGATGTATGAATTTTGGTGAAGGGTTTGGATGAGGTTGGATAACTCATTTTATCAAGAGAAATTTTAGTTAGAGTGCTGGATTTTCAGTTTTCCTGCAGAGAGCAAAATTTCATGAATTTATAGACATGTTTACAATGATATTCATTCCCTGGAAAAATTATATGTTGGTCATAACATCTTGAAATATCTACACAAAATTCCTTGAGCATTGGTTTTAAGGAATGCTGTCTTAAAAAAATCAGAAACCGAAATAGCTCTCATGCTGTCTGGATTTCTGAAACTGAAGCAAGGAAATTGTATGATTTTATTATCATACTAAATGAGTGATTTCTCTGTTGAAATTTTTATAGGGAGTTATCAACATCTTGAAGTAATTTTTATCTTGGGTTGATTCCATCATATGATAAATTTAAAAATCAAGAGAACCTTGTCCTAGGCTATGAAAAGGTGTGCTGTGACCACTACATTTGTAGAATTTAGTGACATGGTTATAGAACTCTGATTGTTATGAAAATTTTACAGGATCTTCTAGACATATGGAGGTGTCATAGAGAATTTTTGTGACTCTTGAATTGGTAGTTTGATATGGAAATTAATTTTGAATTCTAGAGTGATAAATCTGCTAATTGCTGAAAATGGTAAGAATGCCTTGAACTAATGATAGAATGGCTTTAGATGCAAGTATATACCATGTTAATGCATGTTAATTGTTTAAAAGAAATGTTGATGAGATATGGATGAGACTCCAACATAATTGTATGCCTACCTGTGATCTAAGTAGATCTTTGAAAAGATAAGTACACTATGTGATTATTGTGAGGATAAAGGAAAAGAAAAGAAAAATAACATGACTTTTAGTTGTGCAATTTTTTAACATACAGGGAAAATAGAAACAAGGCTTGTGTGGTTAAGAGGGGAAGGCAAAAGTAAGAGCTTCCCTAGGAATTTGATGAGTCGATAGTCGTATTGACATATAGGAATGAGCTCATGTCCTAGTAATCAATAGTTCTTGTGGAATGATTACACTACAGATACCACTTGATATGAGATTAAGCCTTCCCTATGTTAATGAAAAGAGATAATTGCACTAAGTTGAATTACACGAGTTATGTAACGCCCCAATTTTTACTGTAATTTTTACTGTCATTAGAAATTACTCAATTACCGAATTACCGTAGGTAATTATTACATAAGATTTGAGGCCGAACAATCCTCAATAAAGGAATATAACATTAGAAGAGAGGTTAGGAACGATTCATGCGAGAGTCGCAAATCCCGAATTTCTATACGTATAAAATGACCAAAATGCCCCTGAAGTTATTTTACTCAGAAAATGAGGATCGTGGGCCCCACCTATTCTCAAGGGGATATTTTGAGGATAATAAGGGATTGTTTGTGTTATGTGTGTTAATAGAGCAGAAGGATCTCAATTTTGAGTTCGACGTCTTGAAATGACCAAACGCCTCTTTGTTGTAACTCCGATGTGCGTGCCGACTGAGCCCGAACCTCACTAAAATGTTTTAAAATGTGTTTTTAAGTCATGATTAACCATTGGTTAAGCTCGGGTGGCCTCGGGTAGTTTTTAAGTGAAAGTACGATTTTGCCCCTGTTTTTGGGCAGTTTGCAATTGGGATTTTTGATTCAGTATAGGAAACCTAAGCAATATTAGGCTCAAATTAAAGCTTATTAAATTCTAAATATTAATCTAGAGTCAAAATTATGTATTTAGATTGATTAGAACCCAAAATTGCTCAAAAACACCCAAATTGCTTACTAATTCACTTAAACCCTTAGCAGTAAATTCTCTAAATTACATGAATACCTTGCCTACACCTAAATAATGCATGGAACACACAAATTTCACTTCTTTGGGCTGTAATGGACAGAAATTATTGATGCCATTATGCAGCTGAATTATTGCCAAAAGTTGCACTAAAACAAAATACCAAAATGTCACCATAAGAGACATAATTCCTTAATTTCATACAACTTTGTCTAAAATGATTTTTCCTCCCTTATTTCTCCTGCAAAATTCCATCCACTACCTCATCATGTTGGCCAATTAGAAGCCTCAAAATCTTCTATAAATAGGCTTGCTTGAGTGGTCTTGGAATGCTTGGTTCATAACTAGTTTTTAGGAGCACCAAAAACTTTCTTTCTTCCTCCTCTTTGGCTGAATTCTTTCTTCAATTTTTCAAAGAGATTTTGTTTCATTTCACTTCAAGAAACCAAGTTCTCTTCCTCTTCTTCAACTCAGATTAGGTAGGGAGTAATTTCTAAATTTATTTCTATGCTTTGAGGAGTTGTGTTTTTAGCTCAAAATGATGAAATTATGAACTTACCTTAGCTTTTCATTTTGGTTTTCCTCTTCAATTTTTCTTTAACCAATTCAACCATATGGCCTAGGTGGAACTAAGATGATGGCTTGATGATGAGGACCTTGAGGGTGGGTTGTAAATCCATCACAAGTTAGGCCCCTAAAGCTTGAAAATTCCACTTGATGCAAAACTTTAAAGAATAATGCTTTATGATGCTAAAACAAAGATTTTTAGTTTAGAACTTGAAAGATGTATTTTCCTTTTATGTTTTATTTCTTGTTAAGATATGTATTGGGTTGAATTTATAATTCTTTTAAAGTCTTGAAGGAGCTCTAGTAAAGAAACAAAATGAATTTGCATCCATGATTAAGTTTATGCTTTGCATAACCATGTTTACCTTCTATGTCATCACTAAATTTTCAAGAATGAATAAATGAACTTGCATTTCTCATGTTTAAATTCCAAGCTTGTATTTCATGTTTATGTTTCAAGTCATCACTTAATCTTTCAAGATAATAAAGAGGTTGCATCTCATATTTAATTTATGCTCTCACTATATTTTATAATGGCTAAAAGAATCAACGCATGGCATGTTTATTTTATGCCATCACCTAAAGATCCTAGAGCTCAAAGACTTGCCCATGTATCACAAGCAAAGAAATATGATTATTGGAGTTAAAGAATTTATTCTTTAAAAAGTCTTGAGATTGGAGCTTAAAAAGATGTAATAATAATTCTCTTCTCCCTCTACTGGTCCTGTGCGGACTACCGCCGCTCCGGTTTCTTAATAATCTCTTCTCCCTCTACTGGTCCTGTGCGGACTACCGCCGCTCCGGTTTCTTAATATTCTCTTCTCCCTCTACTGGTCCTGTGCGGATTACCGCCGCTCCAGTTTCTTGTATCATGTTTATATTTCAAGTTCTTGCATCATGTTTAATTTTCAAGTCATCACCTTAAATCTTAAAGATAAAGAAATGGAATTGCATATCATGTTTATAATTCCAAGCTATCACCTTATAAAGATAAGATTAAAATAAGGTTGCATAGCATGTTTATAATTCTAAGATGTCACCTAAATCTCTAAAGCTCAAGACTTACTCCTTTTATCTTAAGTGAGAATTTTAATTGTGAAGATCCTCCCAAATTTGACAAAAGAACTAGTTTCTAAATGAGTTTTAAGGCTTTGCAAGGATTTTACGGGGAACTAGTAATTTATATGCACTTAAAATATGATTCTATGTAATTGCATGAGGTTCATGATTCGGCCACTGATCTGAGTTTAGTATCAATGTGTGATAATGATTTGATATGATTGAAGTTGTGATAATTATAGTTTATTGTTAAGAGAATGATTCATAATTGGTTTAGTAACTAATTAGTTCTATAATTGATAATTCTATGTAAGGATTGGATGCTTATTGAATGATTTCCTGGCTTGCATGTTATAGTTGCTGTTGCAAATAATGAGAATGCTTATACATGAAATGTTCTTTATTATGTAAAATTTACCTTTGTTGCTAGAAGAAAGTGTATCATTGTAAAAGTGTAATTTGGAAAGGTTACGGCTAAGGAAAGACTTGGTATTTAAGCGTGTCCATTGTCAGCCAGGTCTCTTTTGCGGGAATCTCCCATATGCATGATTACAGTTGATATATATTATTCTAGCTTAAGACTATAAATGAGAAAATGTTATGATGTTTATGAATTGTATTATGATATAACATGCAAAGATTTAATGGTGACTTAAACTTATAAGAAAATGATCCTTTGGAACCATCGGACTATAGGTGGTGAAAAGGTGATTTTAGCCCTCTAACCCGTTCTCTCAAAAGGGTAGAGTCGGGACTTTAGCTTATCAAAAGGGATAAGTATATGCTAGTGACGACTAGTAAAGTATGAGCTCATAACCTAAATTACTCCCAAAAGGGTGGAGTATAGGGTGGCCTAAGGAAAATAATGATGATGATAAGATTTTAAGTCACCTAAGGCACTAAAGAAATGAAATATGTGCACTATGTCCACATGTATCTAATATTATATGACGTTCTTTTATGCATGTTATTTGATAATGATGATGAGGAAAATGATGTAATGATAAAGGAAAAGTTCATTGTAAATATGACATGTTAAGATTATGATGCATTATAAGACGCATGATTAAAAATTGACGAACCTCGGTTAAGTATTTGTCCGAACTTAAAATGAATCTTTGCATGCTCACTATTTTAGAATAATCCCGAGGTTCCTGGGGACTTTGATGATGACACTATAGAAGGAGGTACCTTACTGAGAATTCTTTAGCAAGATTCTCACTCCTTTTTCTTTATTTCCGTCATTGTCTCCAGATTCAGATGGCGACATTCGTCCTGTTCGTTGATACCCCTACTTGGGAATTTCACTATGATCCGGTGCATCGCTCGTATCATTTTGAAGGGAGGTGTGCAGTTCGTGTTTTTATTTACATAGGTCGCCCATTTGCACATCCTGTCCCTAGTTATCGATTTTCTCCTACTTCTCGCTATGGGGATGAAATGGTTTTAGAACAAGCATGCCCACTTGATGAAAGGATGTTACGTTCTTATGCCGGTTGATCTGCTGTCCATGGATTTCAGTATGTTCCCGAGACGAGATATTCTGAAATTGATTCTTCAGAGGACACTCCTACTCATGTATATTCTGAGAGCTCTGCTCCTACTCCCACACGTGTAAGAGAGGGTAGTGAGGAAACAGCTTGTTCACCGAGGTTAGCAAGAAGGTCGTCCATGCGACTGACTTAGTGCATCTCGTGGTGTCCCTCCCGAGGGAGCTCATCGATGGATCGGATTTATTCCCCATTTCGGGACAGTGGCCATAGAGGGTTCTTAGTAGATTTATGTGTGATCATGCACCCTAGTTTTAGGATAACCTTCTCGGCTTATGGAGTTATCTAGTTTAGGGGCATGTATTTCCTTAAGTATATTTTCTTTTATGGGTTTGCATAAGATAATGATGTATGAACATAACCCACCCTTTGAGTGAGGTTATTGTATGTAAATATATGCTATAATGTGCTTATGGATGTTATATGATGGAGCCTAAGTGATATGATGTGATATATTCTTAAACGTCTTATTATACTCCGCTTACTCATTCACGTTGTACTCGGCTCACGTTTTCAATTATGTGTTTAAAAAAAAATGGCTCGTAATTTCACTAAGTATTTTCAAATTATGAAGAAAGAACCAAAGCAAGGAGTAAAGTCTAGTCATTAATTAGATTCAACCTAGGTGTATCTGGTTAATTACTAGGGTGTTACAAGTTACAAGAGAAAAACACTTGATTATTACCATTTTGTATTCGACTTTATATGAATTATGCACATTAGTATTTATGCATATAATTTAGCATGATTAATTCAATATGAATGAATTTACTGGTTATATTATGTTCACATTGGAGGGAGTACCTTACTGAGAATTTTATAATATTCTCATCCCTATGGTTTTATTTACTTTGTATTATTCAGATCCAGCAGATGCCGTCACTAGTATTTTACCTTGACTCGCCACAGTGGGTATGGCATTATGATCCTGTTCTCGACTCTCTTTATGTAGTGGGTTACTTGCAAGTTCATGCTTATGTGTTTTTCGGCCGTTCGTTTAGTACCTCTGTATTTACAGCTGATATTGACCCGGCTTTCCGTTATGATGGTGTGCCTCTCCACTTGGCACATCCTGTGATATTTGATGTCCCGCCTACACCACCAGCACCCCCTCTAGTAGATGATCCCCCTTCCTCCTCGTCTTCAGATTCTGACCCACCTGAGGGTCCTAATGCCCCTGGCGGAGGTGAGGCTATCATACCGATGGCCAATGGTTTCATCTAGTAGGACGTGAGATCTTCAAGGACTCCTGATATGTATATAGTGGTAGTTTAGTACTAGAGCCTTGCTAGCCTGCAGATTTGATCTAATTAAATGTTATGAGGTCCAATTCTGATTGTATAAAATTTTGCTGGACCTCGATTTTGAGCAGGTTAGACTAGATACTGGAGGTGTTTCTTTCCTTTTTGGTGAACTGAGTTCCTGACTAGCTTAGACATTAACTAGTGTGTTTCTCAGTACGATATACATATTGCAAACTTAAAAATAATGTTTATATATGTATATACAAGTTTAGCCATATATGTGTCTGAATTATTTGATTTCAATTATTTTTGATGTGAATGTAAGTAATACTTTTCTAATTACTGTGTTGATACTCAAGTAAAATATGGTAATAAGGAGGGTGTTACATGCCATACCCATACCTATACTGACATCCACCCCTCGTCACACCCACCCACACCCACCCACACACAAATAGACACACACAAGCACAAAGAAAGAAATAAAGAATGGGAAAGAGACGGAGAAACAGAGAGAGACTGGGGCATGAAGAAAGAAAGAGACAGAGAGAGCGAGGGTGAAAGAGCAAAGGTCAGGAGCAGCCAGCTGTGGACTAATCCACCGTGGCTCACGTGATGTGGGGCTGCGAATAGGGATGTTCGTGAAAAATGCGTGGCAAGGTTATAGGCACACGGTGGCGTGGTGTTTGCGAGAGAGGCGCAGCGAGGTTAAGGGAGCACGGCACGGTGGAAATCCGTGATGGTGGAGGCCGATCCAGTGGTGGTAACGATGGCGTGAAGAGCTCGATGCGGCAGAGAGAGGGGAAGGAGCAAAAGGCCGATCTAGAGATATATGCATACGGTGGTTATGGAGGGAAGCACGATGCTGTGATTGGCTTCCCTGGTGGCACAACTCGTGCTCACGACAGCATCACGGTAGCGATCTCAAGGGCCGGTAGCAATAGTTATGGTGTGGCTTTTCGGAGGTGCTCCGATGTTGCTGTGGTTAAGCCTTTCAAAATTGCGCAAAGGCTTTACGGTGGCTGCGGCAGTGATAGTGATATTCATCTTCTGGTTCAGCTTTTTTTTTGTTTTGTTTGATTTTTGTTGTTGAGTTTGGTTAAGAATTTCAGACTAGTTATTAAGGATATTATGTCTGCTGTTCTTTTTTTTTTTTTTTTGGCTAGTGTTTGATGCTAAGAAATGGATTATTGCTATTGATTATTTGGTTATGGTTTCATGAGTAGATAAAAGGGTGATGGGTTACAAGGTATTCTAGAATAGCTTTGCTTGGGACATAAAACATAATGACAAGAAAAATGAATAAACTATTTACAAATAGTTTACCTGTATCTATCTCCCTTTGTGATTTTTTTTTCTCACTGTTTGTTTGAAAATTTTTAGGCTGATGGAATTGCTGATGATCCCCATGATTATTGCTGCTGATTCCTCTTATTTATACTAAACTTTCTCTTGTAATTAACAATTATCTCCATACTGTCTCTAAAATGCAGGAGCACCCAAGCAGGCTTGTTCCCAATGCCTCTGCAATTTCTACATGGTGAGATTCAACTTCATTGAAATTAGAGGTTGAGTTATGTTAGTGATCTTGGAAATAAATTATGGAAATCCTAGTATATGATATCTATTTTCAACCAACTTCATACATAATTTCGGGGTTGAGTTATGTTAGTTATCTTGGGCTTTTGTTTGATTCTTTGAAATTAAGGATGAAATGAAGTTACAGCAAAGTTTGAAGATTGAGTTTACATTTTAGTAGCTGCTGGAAGGTTCATTTAAAAGTTCTAAAGCCAAGTAAATTTTTAGTTTTGTATTTTACTATTGGAATTTTGGTTTTCATTAATTTTATTGATAAAAAGTGTTGTGTAATTTGATGATTTTCAAGACTAGGAAATCATGTTGATGCCTTGACATGCTGAGAAATAAATTACAGTCCTTACTCTTACCTCAAGTTATCGTTTTGGCTTGACAAAAAGGAGGGTGGGATTGTGTTCTTGGAAAATTGTGTTGAGCAAATTATTAGTTTGTTTAGTTGTAAAGTTTTAAGTGGAAAATGGAATTTTACCTTTGAATGTGTTCTAAGTGAAAGTGGTAGAATGATTAGTTTGTTTGAACTTGATATGTAGGTTTAAACTTAGTATTATCTTGATGTATAGATGATATTAGAAATGTTATTGTGGGTTCTATTACTAGAATGTGTGATTGGATGAATGCTAGTTGGGTCCAGTCCTTTTCTTGCAATTGGTGCTCAGAGATTAAGCTCATTGTTATTACAACTTCATGTATAAATTGTATAAGCTTTTTAAATATTACTGAGATATGGAATGAGTCTGGTTCTGTGGTGCTTTCCCCTTTGTTTTTCTTTGTACATGTGTAGTGAACCTTTGCTTCATAAGAAACAAAATATATGCATTAATTGATTTAGATTCAGATTTCATAATTTTTAATTTTACAGTTGATAAATTTTTACTGCCTTATGTTATGAATCATATAGCTTTGAACTAACATTTCAGGAACATGTTGAGTGAAAATATTGAGTTCAAACCACTTTCTTTTATTGTTTTTTGCTTTTATATATGATAATTAGTGCTCATGTTGTTTCGATGTTTTATTGAATGGTTTACCAAGTAATTTGGGCTCTTTATATGTTCTCTATGGTGCTGAGATTTGTGTTGCTAAATTGTTATATCTTAACTTTTGGAATTACATACATATTAGACATTGGTTTAATCATTTAGGTGGTATGAAAGATATTGGCTGATTGCTTGGCTTTATATCAACTGTTTTCACAATGTTATGTTTTCTTGCAGGGAAGGTAAATGTATTCGATTTTTACACACTCTTGTTGTGTTAGTGTAAGGATGTTTCAACACGAATTGTGCTTTCGTTGCATGATTGACAAGTTAATGTGTGTGGATGACCAGTTATGGGTTTTGATTGTGATTGGATGCTACATTGGCTTTTCTAATAATTCCCTAGCATGAAATAGTGCTTTGTGATAGTTTAGTAGTTTGATATCTTCAGATTTCAACTTATTATGAGTACTCTTGACTATTGGACTTGTGAAATTACAAAGCTGCATCTTTTTTCTTTGCTAAAGATTCAATTGAGGAAGTAGAGAATTCACTTAAGAGGGTTGAAGATTCTATTAAGGAAGTCAAAAACTCATTAAAGACCGTTGAAGACTCCATAGAAATTGTTCAAGACTCCATACAAACCGTTAAAGATTCAAAGGAGATAGTTCAAGACTCAAGGGAAGTTGTTGAAGACTCATGGAAGCAAGAATTTATGATTATGTTGAAAATTTATTGTCCAAAGTGTTCTTAATACATATCTCCATTTTTATCTTAGATTATAGGGCTTTGTGTTATTGTAAATTTTGAAACATTTGGATCGAACTTACTTTGTTGTATGATGTTAACTACTCATTAAAGTATATTGGTAATTTTTAAATTTGTTTGTTTTTGTATAGATATATAATTTCTTATTTGATGATATATATTAAAATTCTAAAAGTCAGATTTCAAAAATTTAAATTTTTTCTTTTTTTGGGGTTTGCACATTAGTGATCGATATATCAGCCATAAAATTAGTAATCGATTTATCGGTCACTAATAGTAGACCAACCGCCATCCAAAACTGATTGTATGGATGGGAAAATTAGTCACAAAATTTAGTGACCGATTTATTAGTCGCTAATAGTACACCAATTGTGACCGATTTTATAGGTCACTAATATTTTAGCAACCATGGTTTTAGCAACTTTTATTTTTGGTCACTAAATCGGTCACTACCAAGCTTAGTGATCGATTTTCGGTCACTAATCATTGATTTTTTTGTAGTGCATGTCAGTGATGTGATCGTAGCAATGTTTTCCTTCAGCCATTTTCAGCGTTGTGTATAGATAGAACAAGAAACGTTGAAGCTTGAAAAGGTTTGTGAGAAAAAAAATGATTCAGGTTATAAGAGATGAGGGCCAAAGAGGAGAGGGTTGCAGTTACAGAGAGGAGAGGTATGAGAGGAGATAAAATGGTTATGATTTTATGTTTCAGGTTGAAGACGATGATAAAAAGGTAATGTGTGAAAAGGGGGATTATTTAAGTGATGTGACATGACTGACTGAAGGTGAAACGACGTAGAAGAGAGTAACTCAAAAGAAAGGGAATTATCCCACCTTTTCATCCTTTTTCATAAAGAGTGGTTTTTGACTCTTGAGTGCACTTTCTAAGGAGCTTTCCTTTTGAGCTTCATTATCACTTTCTGACCCATTGGAGACTTATCACTTACTTATCATAATCTCATCTTCATATATAGAATTCTATTACTCCATATATTCTTCATTTTTTGATCTTCATCCTTTCTTTCTGACCATCCCATCTTCTTTCTAAACTTGTAAACTGATATTCTGATCTTCAATTTGATACGCGGTCTACAAACTGAGTTCTTTTTTTTTTTGGGCTTCAATCTAGAGTTATGGAGAAAGAGAGTATCCAGAGATGGTTTGTGCATGAATTCTTATGCAAACTTAAAAACAATTAAGTTTAAAAGCTTTTTTAAAACACAAAAATGATCTTCAGCTAATAGTTTTGTGAATATATCTGACACTTGGTCTTCAGTATTCACAAACATTAACTTAATATCTTCTTTTTGAACATGATCACGTATAAAATGATGTTTAACATCAATGTGTTTGGATCTAAAGTGCTGGATATGATTCTTTGCAAAATTAATAGCACTAGTATTGTCACAGTAGATAGGGATTTTGGAATACCTCAAGTGATAATCTTCAAGCTGGTTCCTTATCCACAGCATCTGGGTACAACAACTAGCAGCAGCTACATATTCAGCCTCACAACAGAGAAAGCAATTGTACTATACTTTTTGCATGACCATGTGATCAAGCTCTTTCCAAAGAAACAGAAGCATCCAATGGTGCTCAACTTTATCTCCACTAAAGTCAGCATCATAAAAACCTACAATATCACAAGTACCTTTTTCATACCATAAGCTGAGATTAGTAGCACCTGATAAATACTGATGAATTCTCTTAACAGCATTTAAGTGTGATTACTTTGGGTTAGATTGAAATCTAGCACAAATTATAATGCTCGGTGACGAAGTCGAGCCAAAGAAGGCACAGACAAGGAGCGGCTCCTAGCAGACTTTCAAGCGGAGGGGTACATGAATGAACATATTACATACCCAAATGAGAGGGATCCTGAGACTGTGTAGGTATGAGATTATATAGTTATGGAGGGCATATATGAATTTATTTATACTACTTATACCAACAAGATGCATCTTCTTTTCGGTGACCCATCACTAAAGAACTCCACAGGTAAGCATGCTTGACTTGGAGCAATTTTAGGATAGGTGACCTCCTGGGAAGTTTCCCTACGAAGCATGTGAGTGAGGACAAAGCATGCTTAAAAGACCCGTGTTGATTTGTGAGGACAGTCGTCAATCCATAAAGCAGCAGGGGATGTTACACAAATTCTCATACTTAATTGAATGTCTGGTCTACAAGCTGTAAGGTACAACAGTGAACCAATCATTCCACGATAGTTACTTCCTGAAACTTTTTTGCCATTCCCATCAGCATCAATGATTTGAAATGGATGCATGGGGGTACTCATTAGTTTGACTTGATCCATATTAAATATCTTCAAAAGCTCTTTTGTATATTTTTCTTGATGGATCGAGAATCTTTCCTTTTGCTGTTCTATTTGCAAACCGATGAAAAATTTGAGTTCGCCCATCATGCTTATCTCAAATTCACTTTTGTAACCTCCCCTGCTGCTTTAGGATTGACAACTGTCCCCATAAGCTAACACAGGTCTTTTCAGCATGCTTTGTCCTTACTCACACGCTTCCTGGGAAAACTTCCCAGAAGGCCACCCATTCCAAAATTTCTCCGAGTCAAGTACACTTAACTGTGGAGTTCTTTAGTGATGGGCTACTGAAAAGAAAATGCATCTTGTTAGTATAGGTAGTACAAATCAATTCATATAAGCCATCCTCAACTGTATAGTCCTATACCTATACAACCTTAGGATCCTTCTTATTTGAGTGTGTAATCTGTTCATTCATATACCCCTCCGCTTAGAGGCCGTGCCAAGAGCCACTCCTTGTCAGTGCCTTCTCGCACTGGCGATCACTCCTGCCCTTGTCACCGTGCATGTTCTACCTATACATGAATGCCTACCAGCTTCCGCTTGGTTCGTCCCTAAACTACATCATACTAGGACAAGTGCAGGCTCTGATACCATTTGTAACATCCCTTGCTGCTTTATGGATTGGCGACTAGAGTGATCGCTGGAGCGAGAAGGCACAGACAAGGAGTAGCTCCTGGCAAGGCCTGTAACGCCCCGATTTTTCTGTCTGAGTGGAAAATGACCAAGATGCCCCTAAGGTCATTTTCGGCCCGAAATTTGAGGATGACCGACCTTGCAGTCCTCGAAGGGCCAACTCAATGTTTGAAGGGGATTGAATGACCCTTGAGTGGTTCCAGAGGCGAAAGTCTCATTTTTCGCAGTTTCGGGTCAAAATGACCAAAATACCTCTATAGCGTTTCTGCAGTACAGTGCCGCTTGAGTGAAATTTTCTCCAAAGGTTTGAAACCATGTTTTTACATGTTTCAAAACATCTGTTTGAGTCCCGGCAGTCTCGGGCAATTTTAGTGCAAAATTACGATTTTGCACCTAGAATAGTGTTTTTGAGCTTAATGATGTAATTAAGCAAACCTAAGCAATATTAGGCTCTAATCGAAGATTAATTAATTTCCATAATTAATCTAGAGTCAAAATAAATTATTAAAATTAATTAGAACCTAAGATTGCTTAGATTAGATTTAAATCTCTTTTCTAAAACTCAAGATTTCACTCTTGGAATCTTGAATAGTGTTTTCTCTCTCCAATTCCTTAAATCAAGGAATTGTGTCTAGAATTGTTTATACACTAAAATGAATTTATAACTCACTAATGATGCAAGAACACTCTTTAATTATGTCTTGACAACCTTAATTACCCATTTTCTCACCTAAACACTTTCTTACAAATTCCTAATCTTAATCCTAATCAAAGATACACCTAAACACAACTCTAAACCACAATTAAAATGCAAAGAGAACCCTTCCCATGGCTGATGCATTTCGGCCCTCTCTCTCTCAACTACCACACATGTTGAATTGTTTCTCACTCAAAGAAACATGCTTGAAGCCATACCTTGAACCATACCTCACCATACTTTGAACCATACCTCACCATGCCTCAAGACCACACATTATCTCACCTCATGGAACTCATGGGGGCTGCCCTCCATGCTGAATGGCTGAAGCCTTCCTCTTCATTTGCACCCTTCATTTGTTTCATTTATCTATAAATAGCTTGCTTGGGTGAACTTGTATCATTTTGGGTTCATTTGCAAAGTGTAAGTTTTCAAAGAACACTTCAAAGTTTCCTTTTTCTCTCAAGTTCAAGTCTTCAAGTTCTTCATCCTCTTCTCTCATTCCAACCTCCTAATCACTAGGTAAGGATTTTCTTTCAAGAGTTCTTTCATTTAAAGTTCTTAATTTCTTTATGTGTTCATAGTTTCTCTTGAATCCGTTTTAGAACTTCTTTTCTTTTTCTACTCCTCTTTGTTTTTCGGCCATGAGGGTTGAGAATCAAAGGAATGAGAGCTTGATGATGAGAGTTTCATGATAATGTTCATCACTTGAACAATCTCTAAAGCTTGATCTTTGTTCTTGAGTTAAAGATGTTTTTAGTTTTTCTTCTTGACTCCTTGAAAACCTTTCACTTTGATGATGTTTTAAAATGGTTAACATGAACTCAATGATGAAAGCTCATGATGTTGGTGTTAATGCATCATCAAGATCATGGTCTCTAGAGTTCCAAATGTTTCTTTTCTTCTCCAACAATTTCGGTTCTTCTTCCTTTTCTTTCTTTAAGGTTTCGGCCATATTGGCCAAGGAAGTTCACAATGGCTTGATGATGAGAGCTTCTAGATGATGACTATGTGTTCATCACAATGAGGCCTCTAGAGTTTGAGTTTTAATAAAAATGCTATTAATGTTTACATTTCAAGAAAAGAAACCTTGTGTTTTAAAGAACCTTTGAGGCTCACTCTTGTTTTTACTTTATCTTGTCATGATAAGTTTGGGTTGAGGTTTAAGTTCCTTTAAAGTCTTGTATGAGCTCTAATAAGAAATAAAATGGACTAGCATTCATATTTAAATTCAAGCTTATGCATTACATATTTATTTTGAGCTTTGCATTCATATTTAATTTCCAAGCCATCACTTAAAGTTAAAGGCTAAAGAATGGAGTACATCTCATATTTTATTCTTGTCTAGCATATCTACCTTCCATCACTAAAGAACGTAAAGATTTAAAATGAGGACTTGCACTATGACCTAACTAAATCTCAAAACCTTTCTATTTCGGCCTTAAAGTCGATTGTTGCTGGGCCTAGAGCACTAAAATAAAGAAATGAACTTGCATATTTATATTTTAAAGCCTTGCATATTTATATTTCAAGTCTTGCATATTTAATTCAAGCTTTGCATATTTATAATTCAAGTCTTGCATATTTACTTTAAGCTCTCACTTTATTTTGTAATGAAGAATAAAAATGAAGTGCATAGCATGTTTAAATTATGTCATTACTTAAAAGACCTTAGAGTTCAAAGACTTGCCCATTTCATCCCAAGTTAAAGTTTAATGAGGGAGCATTCTTTGAATGCATGATTTCAGCCATGAAGTGATGATGAACTTGGAATGAGTTTCATCTAGCTTCAAGGACCAATAAGTCAAGTTTTAAGAATCTTTTTAAATCTCATGAATTTGTTTGAGTTTAAGACCAACAAGGTTCCATGAATTTAACTCTCTTTTAAGGAGGGATTAAGTGGTCACTGACCTAAGCATGTTTTTAGTCTCTTTGACAAGATAAAATGGTTTGTAAAAGAGTTTTAGAAGTCTTGAAAATGATTCCAAGAGAAACTAGCAACTTATGTGTTTTAAAAATATCAAGTTATGTATCTTTTTGGGACTTAATGTTTCGGTCCTTCCACGATGGGTTTGCTGCTGTATGATGATGTTATGACGTGTTATGATGTGTGGAAATTACGTATGATGAGGTAGGAACACTTCTATGCATGTTAAAAGAGAAACTAGCTTTCTAGAAAAATCGTAAAGTCAAATTTGAGCATAGTTTTACCCCATTTAGTAATGGACACTGCCCAAACTATTTCAATGGGGATATAATCAGATTAGGATTGATTAATCATGAAAAATTTGGTTACATTTGAAGTAGGAATGAATTTTGGCACCTATAGAGAAACTAGTAAGTAGAAAACCGTAAAGCTGCAATTCTAGAACTCTTAGAACGTTTAATTATTAGAATCTGTGCAGCAACCTTATAATGTAGATAACATGGTTTATAATTAGTTCTTTGATATAGGAATGACTCATAATTGGTTTAAGTTTAACTTATAGCACCTTAGGCGAAGACAGAACCAAGAAAAGGGTCTAAAATGCAAGTTCTAGAACCCCGTAATCATAAGTTTATAACGCTGCCCCTAAGGAATGATGTTGTTCAGATTTAATAGAGAGCATAAATAAATAATAAGTTTTGTTAAGAGAGAACCCTTAGGTGCGTAAAAGTTTGATAGAAGATGATAGGTTAACTACATCATAAGTTTAAGGCCCATAAGGGTCAGAGCATAAAATACCGTAGGACCAAGAGCATAAAGAATTTTTAATGTTGCTTGTGAAAGTATGAGGACGATTGTGTGAATGCATGAAATTATGATGAAGGATGCATGTTTGATTGACTCATGTGGCATAAAGGAGAATTTGGAAGAAATTCGGCATACATGATTATCTCTAATTTCTGACAAATTCGGGACTCAGAAAGTTTTTGAAAACCTATGAAATTTTTATGAGGTACTAAGATGGGTTCTCGGATGACACCGGTTCGGCCGAGCACCTCCAGAGAACTCATGTGACATAAGTACCAAGATTAATTCTTGGGTGACACCGGTTCGGCCGAGCACCCCCAAGAAATGCCCCCTAGCCCGTCTTTGGATAAGTCGGGATTATGTTTATGATTATGTTACGCTTATCGAGATTGATAAGTAAGAACTAGTGACGACTAGTTGAGGTATGAGCTCATAACCTAGATATGTGACAAGTTCTGGGTGACACCAGTTCGGCCGAGCACCCCCAGAGCGCTTGTCTTTTAGGGTGGCCTATGAGGAAGTTATGATGATTATGTCACAAAGAGAATTTAATTGCCACTTTATACCACTATTATGATGTTCTTAAAGATATGATGATTATTCTTGTATTAAGTAGAGCCATGCATACATTCTTTAATATGCTTGCATCCATGTCATTAAGAATCATGGTAAAATGAACGGACCTTGGCTAAACTATGTTTTAGAACCTAAAAATGGACTTATTGCGTGCTCACTTATTTTGTTTACTAAACCCAAGGTTCCTGAGGACGTAGACGATGACACCTAGGTAGTAGGAGACCCTACTGAGATTCTTTAGCAAGATTCTCACTCCCTCTATCTCTTTCTTTCCGTCACGTCTTCAGATGGCGATGTTCGTGGTTTTCGTGGACACCCCGACATGGGAGGTGCACTATGATCCGGATCACGGATCATACCATTTTGAGGAACAATGCACGGTGCGAGTCTTCACGTTTGTAGGACGTCCCTACACCCCGTGCACACCCATCGCTTCTCCCCGACAACACCGCGCGCAGGTTTTTAAGCAGGTTTTTGAGCGCGCGCGTGCGCATAATGAGAGAGTGCTCCACATGCACACCGCCGCCTCAGCCATGCGTCACTATCCCGATTACGTGCCCCGGACCTACTTCTCGGAGACCGACCCGTCCGAGGACCCGCCTACCCATCCGTATAGCGAGAGCTCCGCCCCCACTCCACCACTGATGAGGGAAGGCAGTGAGGATACTGTGACTCAGCCACGGCTTGCACGATGACCGGAGATGCGGCTACATCTTGAGGGTCATTCTCGATCCCCGTTTCGCCTCTTTATGCCCTAGGAGCTTGCCCAGTTTCCCGGATATGTGCCTCACTCGCGAGATGGACGTCACTAGGAGGAGGCGTACGACCGATGAAGTACCCGGGTAGAGCACACACCACTTAGATGAGGATGGACCTCCTTTTGTTTAGAGGTTATCCCTTTAGTTGCACTTGGGTAGGGGCGTTGCTTTTACGTTTCCATAGTACTTTCCTTTGTATTTTCTTTTAGTTGTATCTGTTTATGATGTATCAAACTAAGTCTCACTCTTTATGAGTGAGCATATCATATATTATATAATTATGCAATTCAATGTTATTGTGATGTGCCTTTACATGCCTTATGATATGATGAGATGTTTGCTTTACTTTCAATCACATTTTATCATGTATCGTGTTGCGCGGTTTTCACTTTGCTTTTATAATTCAAAAAAAAAATTTTTCCAGTATTTCCGCTAAGTATTTTAAAGTAACAAGGAAGCTATGACGTAACAGACTAATGGTTAACCTAATTATGTTCTAGAGTATTGGGTTAAAAATTAGGATGTTACATGGCCTCTAAGTAGATGGGTACATGAATAAACCGATTACACACTAGAGAAAGAGGGATCCTAAGGCTGTATAGGTATAGAACTACACGGTTGAGGATGGTTTATATGAATTGATTTATACTATCTATACCAATAAGATGTATCTTCTTTTCGGTAGCCCATCACTAAAAAACTCCACAGTTAAGTGCGCTTGACTTAGAGAAATTTTGGGATGGGTGACCTCCTGGGAAGTTTTCCCAGGAAGCATGTGAGTGAGGACAAAACACGCTGAAAAGACCTGTGTTGGCTTGTGGGAATAGTCGTCAATCTATAAAGCAGTAGGGGATATTACAACTTTGCATCAATTTTGAAAACTTTCCACAGAAAAAATGATCAAAAGCACCAAATAAGATGTCATCAACATATATTTGAACTATTATCATGATCAAGAGTAAACAGAGTAGTATCAACTTTACCTCTCTTGAACCTATTCTTCAGCAAGAAGGTGCTCAGTTTATCTTACCAAGCTCGTAGAGCTTGTTTCAGACTATAAAGAGCCTTCGTTAGCTTGAAAACATAGTTGGGAACGTCTTCACTCTCAAAACTAGGAGGCTACCTTACATATACCTTCTCAGAGAGGAATCCATTTATAAATGCAAATTTTACATCCATTTGGTAGAGAGTGAATCTCTTGAAGGTAGCAAAAGCAAGTAGCATTCTGATGGTTTCAAGCTGAGATACTGGTGCAAAGGTTTCATGATAATCAATTCCCTCTTGTTGATTATAGCCTTGTTCATTCAATTTTTCTTTGTTCTAGATAACTTTGCCAACTTTATCTAGTTTATTCCTGAACACCCATTTTGTACCGATGATGGTCTTTCTTTTGGGTATTTCAACAAGAGTCCAGACTTTACTTTTCTCGAATTGATCCAATTCTTCTTACATATCATCCACCCATCTTTGATCACTCAAAGCTTCTTCAATAAATTCAGGTTCGATTGTAGAGTGCAATTTGTCATATTTCTAAGGGATGACCTAGTTTTCACACCCTTGGAAATGTCTCCAAGAACTCTGTTATGAGAAATTGCCTTCAAATTAGAAACTCCTTTGTAGTTTTTGTGACTTTGAGGTTCTTCAACTTCTTCTTCATCTTCAGATTGCTCTTTTTTGTGTTCATAAATATCACTTTCTGATTGCTTGGGAGTTTTGAGCAAGCTTTCTGAAGTGTTTATGTTTAGGAGCTTACTTTCTGACATGGCTTTCATCATCTTACTATCAGAAATATCCTTTAGATTAATCTTTTCAAGACTTTCTTCCAGATCTTCGAGATCATTAGTGTAACATCCTAATTTTTAACCCAATACTCGAGAACATATTTAGGTTAATCATTAGTTTATTACTCTTTTAGTCTCATTCTTTAAAACCTTTCATTAAAATACTTAGCAGAAGATACGAATAAATTTTTCTTTTTCGAAACTTGAAAATAAAACGCGAGCCACGCGCTAACCTACCGTTCATCATAGCCACATCATGCAAGAAAAGTAATCACACCGTTCATAATCATGAAATATAGTATCATACATAACAATCATAATATCATCACTCCTTCATAAATACATAAATTACTAGCATCATTGTACCATTATTTACATCAAAACATGCCTATATATATGAAGTGATCCTTATCCACCTATGAGGTTGGATGAGTATCAATCCAAAAGCTAAACTATCTATGCTTCCACGGTAATCCTCTACTCCATTTGCTAGCGTGACTCTTAAGCACGAGCCTTAGAAGAAGTCACAAACCTTGTTATAATCCTCGTCTAGAGACGACACGGAAGAAAAGAGAGGTGTAGCGCCCCGATTTTTCTATCTAAAAGGAAAATGACCAAAATGCCCCTGAGGTCGTTTTCTACCTGGAATTCGAGGATGGTTGGCCCGGCAGTCCTCGAAGGGCTAACTCGATGTTTGAAGGGGATTGGATGGCCCTTGAATGGTTTCGGAGGTGAAAGTCTCATTTTCTGCAGTTTCGGGTCAAAATGACCAAAATACCCCTATAGTGTTTTTATGCGGGTAAAGGTACCGTTTGAGCCTGAAACTTTCCCCGAAGGTTTAAAACAATGTTTTTACATGTTTAAAAGCGTCTGTTTAAGTCCCAGTGGTCCCGGGCAGTTTTAGTATAAAATTACGATTTTGTCCCTAAAATATTATTTTTGAGCTTAATGACGTAAGTAAGCAAACCTAAGCAATATTAGGTTCTAATCCAAGATTAATTAATTTTTATAATTAATCTAGAGTCAAAATAAGCTATTAAAATTAATTAGAACCTAAATTGCTTAGATTAAATTTAAATCTCTTTTTAAAACTCAAGATTTCAATCTTGGAATCTTGAATAGTATTTTCTCTCTCCAATTCCTTAAATCATGGAATTGTGTCTGGAGTTGTTTATGAACTAAAATGAATTTATAACTCACTAATAATGCAAGATCACTCCTTAAACATGTCTTGACAACCTTGATTACCCATTTTCTCACCTAAACACTTTCTTACAAATTCCTAATCTTAATCCTAATCAAAGATACACCTAAACACAACTCTAAACCACAATTAAAATACAAGAAATCCTCCCCCATGGCTGATGCAAGTTTCGGCCACCTCTCTTTGTGAACACCCGATTTTGTTCGGCCCATAAAACAAATATTTTGGCATATTTTCCGGATTTAGCCCATAAAGATTTTGTTGTTTTATTGAGTGAAGTCGTTTCAAATTTGGTCGATAATTATTCGTTGTGCTTTTAGACCTTTTTAATTTGGGTTCATTTATTATTTTGAGGTGCATAACAAAAAGAGAGGCCCAATCACTTTAACCCATTTTCGTTATTAAAAAAAAAATTCAATTCAACCCATTTCAAAAACTAAAAAAATGTGTTCAGCCCATTCTAATAAAAAAATGTATCAGCCCATTTCCTTTTCTATAATTAAAAAAATAAAAAAAAAGTAAAAAAATAAAGAAAGGAATCAACAACAATGGCAGACAGGATGATTTCTCCATTCCTTGCACAATGATGATATTCCCTGTGCCATTATGGAATTTTTCTTTACATGTGAGGGATGGCCCTTGGATCCATGCTGCCAGCCTAAAGGTGGGATGACCAATGATTTTGGTCAATAGAAAAACGGCTATATGAATCCATCATAAAAAAATCGAAGGAGGACACTCTCGGAGACCCTTACCTCTAAACACAGAAAAACTTCACCATTCTAAAAAAAATAAAAAAAACATTCACAGAAGAGAGCTCCAAATTTCCAGCAAAATCACAACCAGAAAAATCCCTGCCCCCCACCATTCTCAGCAAAACACGGAGCAAACTAACAAGAAGAATTTCGAAGCACATCAAAGACACTCCAGGAAAAGAATCAGCAATTCAGTCCAGCAACAATCCAGTAATAACAGGAGAAACAACAGAAGCATCAGCAGTAATAGGTATTAATTCTCAAAAAAAAAATAAAAAATAAGAAAAATGGAGGAGGTCGCGGCTTTCCCCTATGCCATTACCGTAGCCTCCCTTCATGTTGTCATCATCATCACCGATTCCACTCTTCCACCTAACTCCACCATCATCATCATTCCTTCAAACATCCACTGTAACTTCACACCTGAAACCACAAATCAAACATTAATTTGTTCTGGAAAGTGAGTGATTAAGAAGAGAGAGAGAGATCCCGTTGTCACCACTGCAGCCCCATCTCCCCTTGCTCACCGCCGCAACCTCCTCGTCCATAGCCGCGAACCAGTCATCGCCGGAAATCCAGCACCGCTGAAAAGCCCAATGCGGACAGCCCCTCCCTCGCGCCGGCCACTCCTCTTCTCAGCCCCGCAAACCCACCACCGAAGACCACCGCTGACGCCACACGCAGGCTACGGCGTTTTTCCTCTTCAAGGCGTACCTCGACCTCCTCCATCACGCGGCTTGCGGCTTCCCCTTCGTGGCCGCGCGCTCCCTTCTCTTCCACCGGGATCTCCATCCAGAGTTCGCTGCCGAGGATGCATCGTGAAACACCGCCACACCTCAAACTCATCCTCCACTTCGGATCCACCACCGCCAGCCTCCTTTCGCATATCACCGCCAATCGCCCTCAACTCCGCCGCCCATTCTTCCCTTCACGGTGCAGTGACCGGCGCTCTTCCCCAGGCGTTCGCGATGCCACCGCAGGCCTTCCTTTCCGTGGCGCTCCCTTCTTTTCCGGCACCGGCTCGCAAACCCACCGCCGCGGTCCTTCCCCCGCGGCGGGCTTCTCTCCCCTCCGCATGCTCTTCTCTCTTTCACCCACTCTCTTTTGCATGTTCTCTCCCACTCTCATCTCCGATCTCTCTCCCCGTGTCTCTTTTTCCCTATGAGTGTGTGTGATGTGTTTGTGTGAGTTTGAGAGAAAGCAACGTGGCTGTGTGTGTTTGAGAATGAAAGTTTATTTTATTTTAATTATGGGTGTGTGTAAAGCAATCTCATGAGCCCGCCCCCAAATGCTCTTTTGCTTCCAAATTTAATTTGATCTGATGAGCATTTCTGTGTTTAGGAATTGAAGACATCAATTGGGTTATTGATTCTTTTTTTTTTCTCTTTGTGATTTTCTGTTTGGATTAGTATTTGTGGGCTTTCTTTTTTTTTTTTGGGATTAGATTTGTGTTTTGTTTTGACTCGTTTGGGCTGGTTTTGTTTATACCCCTTTTCTTTAATCCGTATTTCCTTTCTTTCATTTAATTAGTGTTATTCCCTTTGATAAAAAAAAAGGAAATAAACATAGTTAGTTTTGGTACAGGTTTCATTGAAGTATTGGGCTGCTTCCTTTTATATTCATTTTTTTTTCTTTTTAGATGTTTGTCTTTATTTCTGTTTGGGTCATAGGTGGGTTTATTGTGCTAGTTTAATTGAGTCTTTTCTTTTATTATGTCTGGGCTGGTTTTCTTTTTTAGCTTAGGTTGTGTGTTTTTTTTTAAAACAAATAATTAGGACCTTTTTTAGTTTAATTATTTTATGTGTTTAATTGTGTGTTTTTGTTTTGCTCAAATTAATTGTGTTTGCATTTATGAATTAACTTTGTCAGTCCTTGTTAAAATTAGAGTTTTGTTTTAAAAATATGAAATAAAATAAAACATGTTTTTTTTTCTTTATTAGTAAATTTCCTTTTTAAATCTTTACATTTGTGCGATATTCAATAGTGGTGATTGAATAGCAAATGTTATCTTCACTATTGTTGAATCATAAGGATTCATTGAGTAGCCTAGTGTTAACTTGAATCCTATGCACCAGTGGATTTTCACAACTTGACAAGATTTGTTTTAATCCGCGCAATGATCAATGATGATAATTGAGTAACAAGTGTTATCTTTATTGTTGTTGAATCATAAGGGTTTATTGAGTAGTCAAGTACTAACTTAAATCCTGTGTGAGAGCAGATTTTATTTGTTTCTTCACAAAAATCTTTTTAATCTGTGCAATGATCAATAATGACGATTGAGTATCAGATGTTACCTTCATTGTTATTTGAATCATAGGGGTTCATTGAGTGGCCTAGTGCCAACTTGGATTCCACGCAATAACGGATTTTGCGTATCTTGTTACAAATTCTTTTTCTTAATAATTAAAATCCATCAACCCACAAATATTTTCTACAGAATTACGTGACTTTGAGTTCCCCATTGCACCAGCGGATACGTAGGAGCAGGCGACCCCTGTCAAGCCAAAATTAATTTTTCTTAATTTGTTTGTTTAAATTTGTAAATATGTTTTGTCTCTTTTCTTGTTTTGCCTTTTTAGGGGTTATTAATTAATTTGCACAATTTTGTAAGGTACCGTCTAAGGATGGGTGTACTAAGGGTGCGTAGGATTAAATTTCTACCCTTCCCTATACATAACCGAGTCCCGAATTCAAAACTGGTTTCAAAGATCATTCTTCAAAATAAATGGTTTTTTCCAATGTTTTCCCCAATTTTAATAAACTTGGTGGTGACTCCATTGATTTTCAAAAAAATGAAAATTCCTTTTTTCGCCATCCCGTCACGATCCCGGTTGCGACAGATGGCGACTCCACCGGGGAATTCCAAGAAAGTCAAGCCTGTTTTAGTTAGTTGTGCAAATTAAGTATAGCCTTTTCATTTTTGTTTTCCTTTTCTTATTTTGTACAGTTTTTTTCTTATGTTTTATTTTTTTCATAGGTTTATAATGTTGGCTTTATTTGTTAAAACTTTAGGATAGATGACCATTATTGTTCTGTATATATTTGTTGTTTGTAGTTTTATTTTGTAGGAGTGTATGTAGTATTAGGATTGGAAGGTTTGTATGCTCCCTGCATACACTTCACAATCACTTATTTCACACACCTTTTTGGGCTCTATACCCGAGCCTGTGCGAACCAAAGGATAGGGGGTTTCTTGACATTGTCATGAGGGGCTTCATGCTCACTTGATAGTTGTTGGGACGCCACTCAGATTGTTACTGGCTTTATGAATCAATCATATTGAGAAGGTTCATCCTTACTTGTGGTTGGTTTGAAAGTCGGATCCTCGTCCTATAAATAAGGGCAATCTGGGAACCATGATGATTAGAAGTCTAGATCCACCATGAATGTGCGCACGAATAGTTGAACCTAGCAATTACCGAAAGTAGGGTCTTGGCCTTAGAACTCCTAATCCATTAGAATTTTACCCTATTAGGACAAAGGGAGCATGCTTCTTTCATCCTTATACTTTGTACTTCTTTATGTTTTATTTTAAATTAGTTACACTCGCATTAAAACATTATCACATTGCATTCAGGATTAGCCATTTCATCATCTCATAAAGTGGTCATGCTTTGTTTTTTTATGTGTTTAGGCATACATAACATAGAGAAGCATTCTATTAATTATCACATGTATTCATTTTTTTTATCATTTCTTATTCTTATTCATAATTTGCTTTATCTGGGTTTATGCATCATCATTTTCTTAGGGAAACATCTCATATTCTCAATAGGAGCATGCATTTTTATTTATTGTTTTCTTTTCATCTTTTTGATTTTACTCATTTATCTTTTTCTTTCCCACAGTTGGACTTTGATAAAGCAATAGTCATTATTAGTTCAAAGTAAATGGAAGCATTACAAATGAACACTAGCAATGTACATGATTGGAAAAGGAACATCAGAGTTACAGTGACTAATAATGAGCTAGAGCAAGTAAAGAAAATGATTCAATTGATGCCTCGTGAAGTCCGGTCATCCTTCAAGGATACGTATGGGCGTATATTGGATTTGTTGCTTATCCCAGTAGAAGCACCAGCATTGAGCGCTCTCTCACAGTTTTGGAATCCTTCTCTTTGCTGTTTTGAACTACCTGATTTTGATACGACACCAACTATAGAGGAGTACATGGTTATGATAAGGCTACCAGTTCGAGAAAGATTTGGTGTGTATCTCTATCAGGGGCATTACATCAGTAAAGAAAAGATTGCCAAAATAATTGGAGTTGAAGCAAATCGGATGGAAATGGAAGTAAGATGATCCACTCAGGGAATCAAGAGGGGTTTTCTTGAAGCCCATCTGCATATGTTGGCCCAACAAGGAAATTGGGATTTCTTCAATCGAACATTGGCACTAACTGTTTACGGATTGGTCTTATTCCCATTCACACCAGACATTGTTAACCAGGCCGCCATATATGTGTTTTTCAAATTCAAGATGCAAGGCATGAATCCGGTTCCAACCATATTGGCAGATACTTTCCTTTCCTTGGAGGTCTGTCTTAAGAAAAATGGTGGCAGGTTATGGTGCTGTTTGCCGATGTTATATGTTTGGTTTATGACTCATGTATATGCTAATAATCACATGGGTCTCTTTCCTGATCCTTTTGGAAGCTTCCACCATATGCAGATAAGCCATCAAGAGGCACCGGCATGGAAAAAGGAGTTCTCAGAGATCCAGTCAAATTCCTTCAAGTGGGTTTGTCCTTGGTACCATGGAGAAAATGTTATATATAGCTGTGGTGATTTTCACAACGTTCCTTTAATGGGTCCAAGGGGATGTATCTCCTACACGCCTGCATTGGTGCTCAGACAACTTCATTGGACTCAAACAAAACCACAAGAAAAGCAACTTGAGGGGTTCAGCTTCTTGTATCAGAAGGATAAAAGCACTATGGAGCAAGAAAAGAGGATCAAGACAGCATGGAATGATGTTAAAATCCTAGGAAGAAAAGAACTCGGGCAACAACGACCAACCTCTTCTCAAGAATACAGAGAGTGGAGGAAAGCAAGAATCGAGAAGCCAAAAAATATTCCAAGCAACTCGGCTCCTATAAAAACCATAGAAACACCTCCATCAACATCCCAAGTAGAGATAATGAAGGCACAAATGCGATTCTTGGAAGAGAAAAAAGAGGCAGCGGATTTGAAAAATGTCACCCTTCAAAGCTGATACGAGAAAATAGCTAAGGAAATCGAAGTCTTAAAAGAAGAATGTACTGTTACAACAGAAATTGCAAAGTCCAAGAAAGGCAAAGAAAAGATCCCAACTACTCATTTAGCTGAGATCCAAGAGCTAAAAGAAAAACTCCATATGTTTGAGAAAGAAAGGAATAAGTTAAAGGAAGAGATCAATAAAAGGAATCGCATAGTGAAAAGCGTAGAACAAGTGGTCAATAACAGAGACAAAAGCATTTTGAGCCTGAAAATAAAAGTCGACAAGGAAAAGGACAAGAGAAAAAAACTGGAAGGGGAGATAGAAAACTTGTCAACCATGTTAACATAGACAAAACATGATGCCGTTCGTAGATGGACCTCGGCAAACCAGTATCATGACTTGTTTGTTGATGTGACTGAATTTGGGAAATCATGGAGAGAAAAGGCCCTCGAGTGGAAAGAAGAATATGGAAAGCTAACTGACGAGCTGAGTCATTACATTCCAAATTTTGTTTATCGATTTGAGAAGGCGAGCAAGCAAATCAATAAGATGCCTCCATTCAAATTACCTCAAGAAGTGGTGAAGTTCATAGATTCTTATGAGAGTATCACTAAAAATCTTAAGAAGAAAAAGATGAAGCTGTTGATGTAGTTACCCGAGGCCCCCTTGATGTAATTATTTCTTTGTCAGCAAATGTGTGATGTATTCTGAAATGATTTGTACTCAGAACTTTGCTTGGAAATGAATAAAATTTTCAATGTTTGTGTGTCAATTGAAAATTACCAATCAAGATATTCTTGGTATGCTCGATACTTTCTATAGAGGATCAAATGTTCCCTTAGGAAGTGATCAATCATTTTTTGCCTTGAGGTTGTTCATCCTTGTGTAAGAAAATGAGAAGCTCAGTCACGAAGAACTGCATTGCTAGTGCTCATTATATAGCATCTATAGAGGAGTGGATTCTCCTTAGAGATTTTGCTATTAACCGTACCTTGACTTATAGGGTAATATATCCATAAGAACGGATACGGGGCATCCTCATTTGCACAAAGAACTCTTGACAACTATTGTTCTTTTATCTGTTAGTTTTCCATATACATAAAAAAAAAACACTAATTTTTTTTGGTTTTGCTTTGAGTATAGGTAAAATTTTGCAACCATTGGGCGCCCAAGGAAAACAGATACCGATCAAACTCGTATTCTTAATACCAGAGCTCGGACTAAAATGGCTGGAGGAAATGGTAACACAGGAAATGCTATTCCAACTGCGACTACTTCTGAAGCCGGAAGAGATTTGACCAATGAGGTTGATGCGGTGAGAGGAAAATTGAATGAACTGTCAAACAACCAAGGAAGACTGGAAGACATGATACGGGCTATACAAGAGTCGCTTAACCTATTGGGAGCTCATCCAATAAGTGTGCAACCAAATGCCACAACATTAGGTATGCCTGTAGTATCAAGTGCAGCTCTAAATGTCACCCTAGGGATGAATGACATAGGAGAAATCCCAAATAACCTCCATGGACAACCGCCACCTACGATACCATTGATGCTACCAGTTGGAGAGGGCTATCGTTCCTTAGAAAATGTGCATACTGATGGGCATGGGCATGCTACCCCTGTTTGGGAGCAGCCTCATGTTGTCATCCAGAAACAGTCATTTTCTTCAAAGAATAGTCGTGCAGAAGTAGAAAAGGGGAAATTCAAGGAAGAATGGATGAAGAAGATACAAGAACAAATTAAAGCCATCCAAGGTCCTAGCTCCTATGGCGATGTAGAGATTGAGCAACTATGCCCGCCTATGGACCTGATAGTCCCTAAAGACTTCAAGGTCCCTGATTTCTCAAAATACGATGGGACAGGTAATCTTCTTTTTCACTTGAAGAGTTATTGCACTAAGATGGCAATATGGTCAAAAGATGAAAAATTTCTCATCAGTTTCTTCCATGAAAGTCTGACTGGATCTGCTCTGGAATGGTATATTCAATTAGACCATTCAAAGATTTCTACTTGGAGAGAATTAGCGGATCTGTTCATGAGCCAATACAAGTTCAATCTTGATGTGGCACCTACCCGGGAGCAATTAAGCTCCATGCAGAAGAAGAAGGATGAATCATTCAAGCAGTACGCTCAAAGGTGGAGAGCCTTGGCTGCCCAAGTTCAACCAAGACTTATCCCTACTGAAATGTGCTCTTACTTCTTAGGGACCTTGGGATCCTCTTACATTGGGGCAATGGCCGGAGCAGCATACAAGGATTTCTCTGAATTAATAACTACTAGAGAAAGAATTGAGAGCTTAGCAAAGGCCGGCAAGCTTCCTATGAGTAATGAAGACATAAGAAAAAGCTTCCCGCCCAGAAAGAAGGAGACAGATGTGAATTATGTGCATGGTCAGCAATCCTTCATCCCAAAGTATACACCAACACGTCCATGACCCCAAATGTCATCATTCCCTCCTTACTCATTTTACCAAGCTACACCAACCCCAAACATTGTCCCATATTCCCAGCCTCAGGTTAACAACATCCACATAAGGCCATATCAACAAATTCGCCCAACATATACCCCAGCACCCCGACCAAATTTTCAAAACCAAAACCATAATCGATTTCCTAACCTTCCACCCTTTCCAAAGCTATCCATTTCAAATGCTGACCTCTTTCAAAAACTAGTTGATGCCCACCTGATCTCTGCATATCCAGTGCACCCATTAGAACCACCATATCCAGCATGGTATAACCCAAACCTTACTTGCAAATATCATATGGATATTACGGGACATTCCATTGAAGATTGTGAAGGATTCAAAATGGCAGTGAAAAGATTAATTGCTTGTAGGAGGCTAGACTTTTAGGAAGATTCGAAACCAGACATTGTTAATAACCCGATCCCAAAACATGAAGGAGAAAGTAGGGTAAATGCTCTGGAGATAGACGAACCTTCGATTAAGAAGGTTTCGAGTCTTGAAAAAGTGTTCAACGGCTTGAAAGAGGCTGGATACAACATCACAGCATTTGCATCCATAATGAAGAAAGATGAGAAGTATGACATGGAATCAAGCTGTTTATACCATTGTGGAGGTCTCGGCCATAATATAGAAAATTGCTGGGATTTCAAGGCTCGTGTACAAGGATTGCTCAACTTGGGCGTAATTCAGGCGAAAAAGAGGCCAATTTTTCCTGAGGAAATAAATGTGATAGAACGCTTTGTGCTTCGAGTACTGCCACTTGATCCAGCTCCGAGACCGGAAAAAGTAGTGCTCACTGTGAAAAAAGCCGATGCCTTTTAGCTATGAGAATACACATGCGGTGCCTTGGAACTACGAAACCAAAGTGGAAACAAATAAGGATATAAAGGAAACCTCAAAAGCCCAAACAAGTAAAGTGGTGGCCGAGGTAAAGGGAATAACAAGGAGTGGAAGGGTCTATGGGCCCAAAGAATTGGAAAAAGGAAAATTAGTGGACAAGGGGGATGTTGGAGAGAAGAAGAAAGAAGAAGAAGAGGAAGAAGAGTTCCTTAAGATCATGAAACAGAACGAATATGATATTTTGGAACAATTGAAAAAGACTCTTGCCAGAATATCCCTTTTGTCATTAATCCTATCATCTGAACCCCACCAAAAGGCAATGCTAAAAGTCTTGAAGGAAGCCTTTGTCAACCCTGACACTTCGTTGGAAAACATGGTGAATATGGTGGATCCAGTGAAGCGTGTCAATATGATCACCTTTTCAGATGAAGAAGTTGTGTCGCGGGCTAACCCACAAGCACTGTATATAACCCTCAAATGTAAAGGCCACATAGTGCCCAGAGTCCTTATTGATGGAGGGTCAAGATTAAATGTCTTACCAGTGTCGACCTTAAGGTACTTGTCAATAAGCAAGAATGATATTTCACTGCAAATGATGATTGTGAAAGCATTTGATGGAGCAAAGAAAAGCATTCTTGGGGAGATAGTGCTGCCATTGGAAATTGGCCCAAGCCAATTTGAGGTGTTATTCCAAGTAATAGAGATTGAGTCTGATTACAATATGCTGTTGGGAAGACCATGGATTCACAATATTGGTGTTGTTCCTTCAACCTTGCATCAAAAGGTTAAGTACATTGAGAATGGCTCAGTCATTACAATCCATGGGGAAAATGAGATCCTTGCATCTAAACCAGTTACTTTGCCTTATGTTGAAAATGTTGAGTTAGTGGAAAGCAGCTTATGGCACAGTCTGGAGGTCGTAGGACTGAAACAAGTTCAAGATGAGTTCCTAAGGCAAGAAGTTAGTCAAGTAGTGGCTCATATCATGACCAAAAATGGTTATCAGCATGGCAAAGAGCTGGGACCATAGTTGCAAGGTATCAAAACACCTCTGCCCATCTCAGGGAAGCCTAACCGATTCGGTTTAGGATATGAGATGTCATTGGAGGAACAGATCAAGACCATGGCTTTTGAGTAAAAGAAACCAAAAGAGAAGACGAAGCAGATCCCCCACCTGAAAGAGACATTTCTTTGCCTGGCTGTGATTATGGCTGAAGAAGGTCGTGCCTCTAGCTATTGTCCAATTATCAATATGGTGGATGTTGAGAAGTCTGAAGAATGCAACAATGCTTGTGCTGCCAACCGTAAGAAGATGCTAATGAATTGGACAGCTGAACCATTAATTGATGTTATTGCTTCAAAGTAATTATTTGGGATTGTATTAATTATTTTTGCTTTCATGCATGCTACTTCGAGACATCATTTGAATGAATTTGCATGATTATCCAGTATTTTTACATTTCTTCACGTCTTCCATTCTCTTTGTTTCAACCTCTATTCTTTTGTTTCCTTTTTATTTTTATCACCATTTTCTCGAATCATTAATTGGCATTTTCCTGAATTATTTGCGTTTTCTCCACTATTTGTCTTGGTATTCCAACCCCCACAAATGCTTTCCAGGGACCTAAATACTATGAACATTTTGCCACGTGAAAGGAACTTTGGATGCTTATCAAATGATTCTCTCACTACACTTGATTGTGATAATTATGAGTCCGAAGATGATGATGAAGCTATTGGGCAATTTTCAAATCTGTTAGAACATACAGAAAAGGGGTTTGACTTAGACAATGAGGTGGTTGAGGTGATTAACATAGGCACTGAAGAAGAGAAGAAAGAGCTGAAAATAGTGGAAAACCCTGAACGAACAAAAATGATTACGTTGTTTGAAGAATACTTGGATGTCTTTGCGTGGTCCTACCGTGATATGCCAGGATTAGACCCAAAGATCGCTTCACACAAAATCCTTTTGTATCCGGAAGCTGAACCGAAAAAGCAGAAGTTGAGAAGAATGCGGCCCGACATGTCTTTAAAAATAAAAGAGGAGGTGACTAAACAGTTAAAAGCTGGATTTTTGGAGGTATCAAGACATACCGATTGGGTGGCCAACATTGTACCCATGCCTAAAAAGGATGGGAAGGTCAGGATGTGTGTAGACTATCGAGATTTGAATAAGGCTAGCCCGAAAGATGATTTTCCTCTCCCTTACATTGATATTCTTGTTGATAATACAGCCGAAAATCACCGATTCTCATTCATGGATGGATACTCCGAGTATAATCAGATTCCCATGGATATTCACGACAAAGGGAAAGCCACATTCATAACTCCGTGGGGAACATTTTACTACACAGTTATGTCATTCGAGTTAAAGAATACTAGTGCCACTTATCAACGTGCTATGGTTGCACTATTCCATGACATGATGCACAAGGAGATTGAAGTGTATGTTGATGACATGGTCGCTAAGTCTAAAGAAGGAGAAAGTCATGTGGCAGTTTGGCGAAAGCTATTCGAAAGACTTAGAAAATACAAGTTGCGACTGAACCCGAATAATGCATTTTTGGAGCGTCTATAGGAAAATTGCTTGGATTCATTGTTAGCAAAGAAGGGATAAAGGTGGATTCAGACAAGGTGAAGGCAATACAGGAGATGCCAGCTCCCCGAACTGAAAAAGAAGTGAGAAGTTTTCTTAGGAGACTCAACTACATTGCTAGGTTCATTGCCAATTTGACCAGTACTTATGAGCCTATATTCAAGTTGCTGCGAAAACATCAACCTGGAGAATGGAATGAAGAGTGCCAAGAAGCCTTTGACAAAATAAAGACCTATCTAATGAAACCTCCAGTTTTGATTCCTCCTATGCTAGGCCGTCCTTTAATACTGTATCTTACAGTATTGCCCACTTCACTCGGGGCAATGTTGGGGCAATATGATGGATCCAGAATGAAAGAACAAGCCATTTATTATTTGAGCAAGAAATTTAACGAATGTGAATCCCGCTATCTGGCGATTGAAAAGACCTGTTGTGCATTAGTATGGGCTTTTAAGAGGTTGAGGCAGTACATGTTATACTACACCACTTGGTTGATTTCTCAAATGGATCCATTGAAGTACATATTTGATAGTCCTCAGGTGTCATTAAGAATGTCGAAATGGCAAGTGATGCTGTCTGAATTTGATATCAAATATGTTACTCAAAAGTCCATAAAAGGAAGTGCAATTGCTAATCATCTAGCTGAAAACCATTTGGAGGGTAGACAACCTACCATGCTTGAATTCCCTGATAGCGAGGTATTGACAGTAGAAAAAGAAGAAATGGAAGAAGAGAATGTGTGGAAGATGTATTTTGATGGGGTTGCCAATATGAATGGATGTGGGATAGGAGCTGTAATAGTCTCACCAGCTGGGAAACAGTACCCAGTTTCCATCAAACTAGACTTTGAATATACCAACAACATGGCAGAGTATGAAGCATGTGCAAATGGTTTGCAAGTTGCGATTGACTTGGGAATCAAAGAATTAAAGGTCTTTGGAGACTCCGTGCTCATAATCTATCAAGTTAATAGAGAATGGCGCACAAAAGACCCAAAGTTGGTACCTTATCAGAAGCATTTGTCTCAATTAATTGAACGCTTTGATGATCTATCATTCTCTCATTTAACTCGAGACAAGAACCAGTTCGCGGATACTTTGGCGACTTTGGCCGTGATGACTAATTTGGAGATACATGCCAATGTCCAACCCATCCATGTAGAAGTACAAAGTGAACCCGTATACCGTGGCAACATAGAGACAGAATCAGATGGTCAACCATGGTATCATGACATTAAGCAGTATATTCAACAAGGAGAATACCTAGCAGTTGTGAATGAGGTGGATAAAAAGACAATTCGAAGACTGGCTATGGCCTTTTTCCTGAATGGTGAAGTCCTTTACAAGAGGAATTATGACACCACTCTCCTTAGATGTGTAGACGCTCATGAAGCTCGAATGATCATGACTGAAGTCCATGAAGGGATCTGTGGAACTCATGCCAATGGGCATATGATGGCACGTAAAATCCTAAGGAGTGGTTATTATTGGTCCACCATGGAGAGTGACCGTATCAGTTATGTTCGGAAGTGTCACAAATATCAGATACATGCAGACCGAGTCAATGCTCCTCCAGTTCAGTTGCATAGCATGGTATCTCCTTGGCCTTTCTCGATGTGGCGCATGGATGTTATTGGCCCAATTAATCCCAAAGCATCCAATGGACATCGTTTCATCTTGGTGGCAATAGATTATTTCACTAAATGGGTGGAAGCTGCTTCATACACCAATATCACACAGAAGGTGTTTCTCAGATTCATCAAAAGAGACATTATCTGCAGATATGGATCCCAGAAAGGATTATCACAGACAATGCTCCTAACCTCAATGGTACCAAGGTTCAAAAATTCTTTGAGACTTTCAAGATCAAGCATCATAATTCAGCTCCATATAGGCCTCAAATGAATGGTGCGGTTGAAGCTGCAAATAAGAATATCAAGAAAATCATTGCCAAAATGGTGGTGAATTACAAAGACTGGCATGAAATGCTGCCATATGCTTTGCATGCTTATCGTACCAACATACGGTCAAGCATAGGGGCAACTCCTTTCTCATTGGTATATGGAATGGAAGCCGTATCTCCCATAGAAGTGGAAATCCCATCACTCAGAGTTTTAGTGGAGGCTGAGTTGGAAGAATCTGAGTGGGTAAAAGCTCGATATGAGCAATTGAACATGATCGAAGAGAAGAGGCTTGCAGCTATTTGCCACGGCCAGTTGTACCAAAGCAGAATGACTAGGGCTTTTAACAAGAAAGTCCGCCCTAGAGATTTTCATCCAGGAGATTTGGTTCTGAAGAAAATTTTCCCCAATCAAGAAGATGCACAGGGAAAATGGGCTCCAAGTTATGAGAGTCCTTATATTGTTAAGCAAGCATTCTCAGGTGAGGCGTTGATTTTGGAAAACATGGATGGACAAGAATTGCCTAAGCCAATCAACAGTGATGCAGTTAAAAGATTTTATGCTTGAAAAGATGCTCAAAAAGCCGTTAGGTTGAAAACTCGAAAGAACGGCCTAAGCAAAAGTTAGGGCAAGACAAAAAAACAACAAAAAAGAGAAAGAAAAAAAAAGATAAAAAAAGAGGAGAAGAGGGCTCGCTAGGTTAAAAACTCGAAAGAGCGGCCTAGGCAAAAGTTAGAGCATGGCAATGATGTAGCCTATACTGGGGCAATTTTTGAATTTGCCCAGTAAATCAAGCAAATCAAAGTTCAAAACTGGGGCAATTTTGAAGAAAGGATTTGAAGACATGTCATCGGATATCATGGCTATGGTGTTCAATTTACTGCAAGAAATCAATTGATTGAGCCATAAAGAACCTAAACTGGGGCAAAATTTCGTTTCTCTCGCAATTTTGTATTTCACTTTTATTTTGTTGTCTTCTTCAAAAGCTTTTGTCATCCAATACACCAAGCAATAAAGATATTTATTCAGTTGATCCTTTCATCTTCTCTTTGAATGCATGTTCATTTATGATGTCTCAAGTAGGATAAATTTAAGCGTCAATTATACGGTCTAACAATGTTTACAGCAATACATCAATGACTAGCACCACAATTCAGAAATTTCAATCAAGCTTGGCAGAAAAGTAATCATCACTTTAAAAATGAAAAGTGGAGAAGAAAAGAAGAAATGAGCGAGGTCATAGACGAAAAGAAAGTCTTAGTTATGCCAAAAAGTCCAGTGCAAGAATTATGAGTTTGATCGGTTAAAGTTTCCTGGAGTATTGCCCGATTTGGTTGTGGTTAGTGTTTCAAGAATGTGTTTGAAATAAGTTAAAATTCATGACTTTTGCATATAACTTGAAAAAAAAAAGAAGAAGAAAAAAGAAATAGAAACTGTGAAAATGGTTGTTCTCTAAGTCAATTTTTAATTTCTTGTTGGTCTCAGATTGCCAATTTACATTTCCATTCGGTATCCTTGCCAGTTTAATTTTCAGCCAGTTGGTACCCTTGCCAGTTTAATTATCAATCGGCCTCCTTGCCAGTTTACATTTCTATTCGATATCCTTGCTAGTTTAAGTTTCAGCCAGTCGGTATCCTTGCCGGTTTAATTTTCAGTCAATCAGTATCCTTGCCAGTTTAATTTTCAGTCGGCCTCCTTGCCAGTTTAATTTTCAGTCGGTATCCTTGCCGGTTTAATTTTCAGTCGGTCTCCTTGCCAGTTTACATTTCCAGTCGGTATCCTTGCCGGTTTAATTTTTAGTCAGTCGATATCCTTGCCGGTTTAATTTTCAGTCAGTCGGTATCCTTGCCGGTTTAATTTTCAGTCGACCTCCTTACCAATTTACATTTCTAGTCGGTATCCTTGCCGATTTACTTTTCCAATCGATATCCTTGCCGATTTATTTTTCCAGTCGCTATCCTTGCTGATTTACTTTTCAATTTACTTTTCCAGTCAGTCTCAAATTGCCAATTTAACTTACAGTCGGCCTTAGATTACCAACTTACTTTTCAATGCCATTGCTTTTAATTTCCAGTTGCTTGTTGACCTAAATCCAATTGGTTGCAAGGTTTGTAAATTCCTGTCAGCCCCCATCGCCTTGTAAATTCCGGTTAGCCCTATTTGCTTTTAATTTCTTGTCAACTTGTGCATTTGGCTTTTACTTTTCTTGTCATTCGTGAGTCCATATTGGTTTGTTCACAAATTTTACTACCTTGTGTCGTCTGTAAATTCATTTCAAATTAGTTTTGTTCTCCCTATTCTCTTTGACTCATACATTGCTTATTTTCTGAGTCACATAGCTTGCATTTGACTTTCTTAGATGTGCATTTTCTTTTGTTGTTTATATTTAGATTGTTTGCATTTCATGGATTGTCGAACAAAATCAATGTTCATGTCTTTACTCATTCTTTATGAAGACAATATGTAAAACTTAGGTTTTTCATATTCTCTTATAAGAAATAAGTAAAGAGGGGCAACTGTGAACGCCCGATTTTGTCCGGCCCATAAAACAAATATTTTGGCATATTTTCCGGATTTAGCCCATAACGATTGTGTTGTTTTATTGAGTGAAGTTGCGAATCGTTTCAAATTTGGTCGATAATTATTCATTGTGCTTTTAGACCTTTTTAATTTGGGTTCATTTATTATTTTGAGGTGCATAACAAAAAGAGAGGCCCAATCACTTTAACCCATTTTCGTTATTAAAAAAAAAATTCAATTCAACCCATTTCAAAAACAAAAAAAATGTGTTCAGCCCATTCTAATAAAAAATGTATCAACCCATTTCCTTTTCTATAATTAAAAAAACAAAAAAAAGTAAAAAAATAAAGAAAGGAATCAACAATAATGGCAGACAGGATGATTTCTCCATTCCTTGCACAATAATAATATTCCCTGTGCCATTATGGAATTTTTCTTTACAGGTGAGGGATGACCCTTGGATCCATGCTGCCAGCCTAAAGGTGGGATGACCAATGATTTTGGTCAATAGAAAAACGGCTATATGAATCCATCAGAAAAAAATCGAAGGAGGACACTCTCGGTGACCCTTACCTCTAAACACAGAAAAACTTCACCATTCAGAAAAAAATAAAAAAAAAATCACAGAAGAGAGCTCCAAATTTCCAGCAAAATCACAACCAAAAAAATCCCTGTCCCCCACCATTCTCAACAAAACACGGAGCAAACCAACAAGAAGAATTTCGAAGCACATTAAAGACACTCCAGGAAAAGAATCAACAATTCAGTCCAGCAACAATCCAGCAATAACAGGAGAAATAACAGAAGCATCAGCAGTAATAGGTATTTATTCTCAAAAAAAAATAAAAAAATAAGAAAAATGGAGGAGGTCACAGCCTTCCCCCATGCCACTACCGCAGCCTCCCTTCATGTTGTCATCATCATCACCGATTCCACTCTTCCTCCCAACTCCACCATCATCATCATTTCTTCAAACATCCACTGTAACTTCACACCTGAAACCACAAATCAAACATTAATTTGTTCTGGGAAGTGAGTGATTAAGAAAAGAGAGAGAGATCCCGTTGTCACCACCGTGGCCCCATCTCCCCTTGCTCACCGCCGCAACCTCCTCTTCCATAGCCGCGAACCAGTCATCGCTGGAAATCCAGCACCGCCGAAAAGCCCGACGTGGACAGCCCCTCCCTCGCGCTGGCTACTCCTCTTCTCAGCCCCGCAAACCCACCACCGAAGACCACCGCGGACGCCACACACAGGCTGCGGCATTTTTCCTCTTCAAGGCGTACCTCGACCTCCACCATCACACAGCTTGCAGCTTCCCCTTCATGGCCGCGCGCTCCCCTCTCTTCCACCGGGATCTCCATCCAGAGTTCGCTGCCAAGGATGTATCGTGAAACACCGCCACACCTCAAACTCATCCTCCACTTCGGATCCACCACCGCCAGCCTCCTCTCGCGTATCACCGCCAATCGCCCTCAGCTCCGCTGCCCATTCTTCCCTTCACGGTGCGGTGACTGCCACTCTTCCTCAGGCGTTCGCGATGCCGCCGCGGGCCTTCCCCCGCCGCGGTCTTCTCTCCCCTCCGCATGCTCTTCTCTCTTTCAGAGGACCGACCCATCAGAGGACCCGCCTACCTATCTGTACAACGAGAGCTCTGCCCTTACTCCACCACTGATGAGGAAGGGCAGTGAGGACACCGTGACTTAGCCTCGGCTAGCATGACGACCGGAGATGCGGCTACGTCGTGGGGGTCATTCCTGATCCCCGCTTCGCCTTTACACGTTGGAGGAGCTCACCCAGTTTGCCAGATATGTACCTCGCTCGCGGGATGGACGTCAGTAGGAGGTGGCGAATGACCGATGGAGTACCCGGGTAGTGCACACACCACTTAGATGAGGATAAACCTTCTTTTGTGTAGAGGTTATCCCTTTAGTTGCACTTAGGTAGGGGAGTTTGCTTTTAAGCTTTCTGTCGCACTTTCCTTGTATTTTTCTTTTGATGTATTCATTTCCCATTGTACCAAACTAAGTCCTACACTCCTTAAGTGGGCATATCATATTATATAAATATGCAGTTCAGTTTTATCGTGATGTGCCTTTACTTGCTTTATGTTATGATGTTATGAGATGCTTGCTTTATTTCCTTACGTGCTTAATTGCTTATCGTGTCCCGCGGCTCTCACTTTGCTTTTATAACTCAAAAAAAATTTACCTGTATTTTCTGCTAAGTATTTTAAAGTAAAACCGAAACTATGACGTAATAGACTAATGATTAACCTAAATATGTTCTAGAGTATTGGGTTAAAAATTAGGATGTTACAAGAGGGATGAAAAACTCATTCAAGATTCTCAGTACGGATTCCCGACTCTAACATGAGTATCATCGTTGTCGTCCCCAACCACCTCAGTTTTAATTATGAAAAAGGTGTACATGCATAAGGTTCGGTTTTAGGCTTTCCAAATCTGTTTATCTGAAGTGGGTGTCTTTTAGTATGAGTCTTAATGGCATGAATGCAACAGATATTTGGTGAATGCATGACAATACCATATGCACATTAACATGAAAATCATTGGTCTTGGGCTCAACATAAAGAAACATAAATCATATACAGGGCATAAAAGGCACAGTACTTTTCATGTGACATCTTTCTCATAAGTCAAACTCTTAAGTTCTTTTTCTTAAAGACCACCCTCTTAACATATCCACCAAAAATCCAATCGACTCATCAGCCTGGCGATAATCTGGTCACCATACTATATCTCACCTATCGCCTAGGAATGAGCTCAATCCTAAATAGTCGTCACTAGATTTGATATGGGCTAATAGAGGGGGTATACATAACTTTCTTGGATCACCTATCTTAGGATCATTTCCTTCTTTGAAACACTCTACTGGTATCTAGTACACAGCAAATTGTCCGCTTTGGCAAGCTCAATGTCAATACCTTCACGGATTTATTTCCTCCCCACCGTAGCGGGAGGAATGCGTCTCAGTGTTATATCACATCTGTTCTGGGGGTGCTCGGCTGAAACGGTGTCACCCAGAACCTTTCCTGGGGGTGCTCAGCCGAACCGGTGTCACCCAGGAGTTTTCCCAAACTTTTCTCAAATCCTCAAGTTTTGTGGGAAATTCGGCAGCGTAACGTCGTACACCGAATTTCCTTCAAACTTGCTTTATGCCACGAAACATATAGAATATACATAGCCATTCAACATCACCATAAGACATCAAGTCATTCTCATAATTAAACATACATTCTCATGTAACATTATAGCTCATTATGCTCTTGAACCTACGATATCTTATGCTTTGACCCTTACGGGTCTTAGACGTCAGATATGATTATCCTATTGTTCTCTATCAACCTCTTATACACCTAAGGATTCTCTTCTAACAAATCTTACTATCATTTATGTTCTTCAATAAATTTGGGCAGCACCATACTCCAAGGGCAGAGTTATATATCTATGATTACGGGATTCTAGAACTTATGTTTTAGACCCTTTCTTGGTTCCGTCTTCACCTGAGGTGCTATAAATTAAATCTAAACCAATTATGAGGCATCCCTATGCCTAAGAACTAATTATAAACCATGTTTACCATATTATGAGGTTGCTGGATAGAATCCAGAAATTAAATGTTCTAAGAGTTCTAGGATTGCACTTTTACGGTTTTCTAGTTACTAGTTTCTCTGTAGGTGCTAAAATTCAATCCTACTTCAAATGTAACCAAATTTTTCAAGATTAATTAATCCTAAACTGATTGTTATCATACTAAAATAGTTTTGGCATTGATTAAGATTGAAGGGATTAAACACGCGTTAAATTCCAACTTTACGGTTCTTCTATGAAGCTAGTTTCTCCCCTAACATGCATAGAAGTATTCCTACCTTATCATATATCATTTTCACACATTCTAACACATCAAAAGATCATCATACAGCAACGAACATATCAAGGCAGAACCAAAATGTTCAAGTCCAAAAGAGACACATAATTTGACGTTTCTAAAACATATAAGTTGCTAGTTTCCCTTGGAATCATTTTAGGACTTCTAAAACTCTTTGCAAACCATTTTATTTTATCAAGAGGCTAAAAACAACCTTAGGTCGGTAATCCATTTAGTTCTTCTATGGGAGAGGATTAAAATCATAAATCTTGTTGGTCATAACTTTATAAAACTCATCAAGCTTAAAGAAAATCCTAGAACATAGGTTGTTAGCCCTTGTAACTAGATGGAACTCATTCCAAGCTCATCATTATTACTTGGTTGAAAGTATTCATTCAAAGAATGCTTCCATATTAAACTTTAACTTGAGATAAAATGGGCAAGTCTTTGAGCTCTAAGGTCTTTAAGTGATGACAAAATATAAACATGCTATGCACTTCATTTTTATTCTTCATTACAAAGTAAAGTGAGAACTTTAAAGTAAATATGCAAGATTTGGAATTAAATATGCAAGACTTGAAGTAAATATGCAAGGCTTGAAATTTAAATATGCAAGACTTGAAAGTAAATATGAAAGGCTTGAAAGTAAATATGCAAGACTTGAAATAAATATGCCATGCAAGTTCATTTCTTTATTTTAGTGCTCTAGGCCCAGTAACAATCGACTTTAAGGCCGAAATAGAAAGGCTTTGAGAATTAATTAGATGATAATGCAAGTCTTGTTTTAATCTTTGAGTCCTTAAGTGATGACTTGAAAATAAAGATGCAAAGCAAGAACATAAACATGAGTGCAACCTCAAAATAAATATGCAAGTTCATTTATATCTTATTAAAGCTCATTCAAGACTTTAGAGGATCTTAAACCTTAACCCAAACTCATCATGACAAGATAAAGCGAGGTCTAGAGTTCTTAGAACTCAAGATAACATTCCTTAAAAATATTACCATAAATGAACTTTATAACACCTTTATGAAAACTCAAGCTTTAGAGATTCCTTTGTGGTGAACATGAAGTTACCAACTAGAACTCTCATCATCAAGCTATCATGTTAGACCACCCAAGTTGGTTGGCCGAAATTTTAGAGAAAAAGGAAAGGAAAGAAACCGAAACTTAAGAGCAAGAAAAAACCATTTTGAAACTCTAGAGAACATGATCTTGATGATGTATTAACACCAACATCATGAGTCTTCATCTTGAGTTCATGTAACCAGTTTAAGACATCACCAAAGTTAAAGATTTCAAGGTTCAAGAAAGAAAGAACTATAAACATTTTTAACTCAAGAACAAAGATCAAGCTTTAGAGATTGTTCAAGTGATGAACATCATCATGAAACCCTCATCATCAAGCTCTCATTCCTTTTTTTTCAAAGGCTCATGGCCGAAAATAAAGAAGGAGGAGAAGAAGAAAAGAAGTTCCAAAAAGATTCAAGAGAAACCATGAACACATAAGTAGATTAAGAACTTAAATGAAAGAAACACTTGAAAGAAAATCCCTACCAAGTGATTGGAGGTTGAGATGAGTGAAGAGGATGAAGAACTTGAAGAACTTGGACACTTGAACTTTGAGAGAAAAAGAAAACTTTGAAGTACTTCTTTGAAAACTTACACTTAGCAAATGAACCCAAAGTGATGCAAGTTCACCCAAGCATGCTATTTATAGAGAAATGAAACAAAATGAGAGGTGTTTAGGGGAGGGAGAGCTTCGGCCATTACAGCCACAAGGAGGAGAAAATATCTTCTCTAAGGTATGGTTCAAGGCATGGTGGAAGGCATGGCTAGGTATGGGTTCAAGTATGGGTGCAAGTATGGGTCAAGCATGGTTCTTTGAGTGAGAAACAAATCAACATGTGATATAAATAGGAGAGAGGTGGCCAAAAATGCATCAGCCATGGGGGAGGATTTCTTGCATTTTAATTGTGGTTTAGAGTTGTGTTTAGGTGTATCTTTGATTAAAATTAAGATTAGGAATTTGTAAGAAAGTGTTTAGGTGAGAAAATGGGTAATCAAGGTTGTCAAGACATGTTTAAGGAGTGGTCTTACATCATTAGTGAGTTATAAATTCATTTTAGTTCATAAACAACTCTAGACACAATTCCATGATTTAAGGAATTGGAAAGAGAAAATACTATGCAAGATTCCAAGATTGGAATCTTGAGTTTTAAAAAGATATTTAAGTTTAATCTAAGCAATTTTAGGTTCTAATTAATTTTAATAGCTTATTTTGACTCTAAATTAATTATGGAAATTAATTAATCTTTGATTAGAGCCTAATATTACTTAGGTTTGCTTAATTACGTCATTAAGGTCAAAAATACTATTTTAGGGGCAAAATCGTAATTTTGCGCAAAACTGCGTGGGACCATCGGGACTTAAACAGACGCTTTTAAACATGTAAAAATATTGTTTGACCTTCGGAGAAAGTTTTGGGCTCAAACAGCACCTTTACCCGCGTAGAAATACTATAGGAGTATTTTGGTCATTTTGACCCGAAACTGTAGAAAATGAGATTTTCGCCTCCGAAACCATTCTAGGGCCATCCAATCCCCTTCAAACATTGAGTTGGCCCTTCGAGGACTGCTGGGCCAGCCATCCTCGAATTCTTAGCAGAAAATGACCTCAGGGGCATTTTGGTCATTTTCTTCTCAGACAGAAAAATCGGGGTGTTACAATTAGCAAGGCCTTTCTTGAGCTCTTTGAACTTGATATGAATGGTGTCTTCCAAACATAGCATTCTCTTATTGTATACCATGTAAGCTCTCGAAACAGAAGAGTAGCCTAGAAAGATACTATCATCATATTTTGGATCCAACTTTGCAGGTTTGTCTTTGGTGTTAAGAATAAAAAATGATGAACTAAAAATGTGAAAATATAAAATGTTGGCTTTTGTACACTTCCACAGCTCATAAGGAGTTTGCTTGAGGATTGGCCTTAGAAAGATTCTATTTTGTATATAGTAAGAGTTATTTACAACCTCTATCCAAAAGCCAATTGATAAACTGCTTTCTAAAAGCATTGTTGTAACACCCTAATATTTAACCCAACACGTCTAGGACGCGTTCAAATTAATTATTAGTCATTACTCTTTTGTTTTAGTTCTTGATTCTAGTTTATTTAAAATACTTAATGAAAATATGGGTAAAAATTTTTTTCTTTGAAGATTAAAAACAAAAATGCTAGCTGCACAACTTAAAGAGCTATGTCGTACGATACGCCCAAAAGGTCGATAAGGAACTAGACTCACCATAAGCATACATGAAACTAAAGTAAAACTCAAACCATAAACATAACACAACATTATGGGAACATTCATAGATAATGTCAGAGGTTTATATTGTATAAGTACTTAACATAATAGAATTATGGCCACTAGTAATGGTTGTGATAGTACAATCATCAAAAGGCATAAAAGGAAATAACAGATATAACTAGTTAGGGTCTCGATACCCTCTATACTTAGACAGATAGCCCCTAGGAGCAAGGGGGCTATCGTCCACGTGATATAGCACAGGCCCTTGAAGAGATCCATTGCCAGCTCCTATTGTTGCTCACGAATGAAGTCATTGTCCTCTGAAGACCTGATGGAAAAAAGAAAGAAGGATGAGAATCTTATAAAAGAAACTTAGTAAGGAGTTTACCCCCTAACAAGTGTCATCATCTACATCCTCAGGAACCTCAGGTTTCTTTATAAAGTGGTGAGCATGCATATGGTTCAATTATTAAGTTCTGAAAATTATTATCCTAGGCCCGTTCATTTTAGAATGTGTCTTAATGCGAGAATGCAGCATGACATATCATGATAACATAACTAATACCACAATTATTCAACATATAATAAAGAATGTAACTTCATGATATTTTCCTCAATATTCTTTTTAGGTGACTTAAGGTTCTTATCTCTTTCTCTTGGGGGCCACCCTATTATTCTCTCCTTTCGAGAGTTCTAGGTTATGAGCTCATACCTCACTAATTGTCACTAGCTAACACTTATTTTCTCGATAAGAAAATTCCCGGCTCCATCTCAGAGTACGGGATAGGGGGCATAGGAATACTTATCCTCTCGATAAGTATGCTTATTCTCTCAATAAAATATTCCCCCGGATCACCTTACGCCGAGCCCGGCTCGTTACGAAAGGATCATTTCTGAGTGTTTTGTGTCACCTTAAGCTTAACATGTTATGTTGAGATGCAAGAGCACAAATTTATCATATACTGTCACATGCTTTCATATAACTTCAATACATGCACCTTAAACAATCCAAGTGTACTTATAACATGCCACAACAAATCTTGCAATTGGTAGCCAAGTATGCAAACATAATCATCACATAGATTCTTAAATATGTTAAATCATCACATCTCTTAAGGCACGCACTTTCATTATCTCTTAATCGATTAAATTTCTAAATCGGGCAAACCTAACTTTCGTATTTATATTTTTATGCATCTAAAGGATCAATTCCAATGATTCTCATCAATTATTAACCTTGAGAGCATCATGAAACCATGCTGGGCAAATTGGAACCGAAATGGAAATTTAACCGTTTTGGGATTCTAGAAGTTACGTTTTTTACCCTTTCTCATTACTAGTCTTTCTCTAAGTGCTAAAAATAATTATTACACTAATTACTAATAAGTTTTTCGTATTTGAACAATTCCAAACAGCACTATATCATACCAAAACAGTTTGGATAGTGACCAAAAGTAGAGTTGTCAAAAATTTCCATGAATACAATTTTACGGCTCTTTAGTTACTAGTTTTTACCTAAGATCCCAAGGATGATTTTCACCATAATAGATAGTAACTTTGCCTCATTTAAGCCACTCCAAACAACATTAAACAAATCTGGAATGTTATGCAAGAGACCAAAAATTTAACATTTCCAAAAGCATGCAAAGTTGTAATGTAAGGCATTTGTACTAACTAGTCTTTCTAAAATTAATTCCTAGTTAAAGAACACTCTTAGAACCAAAATTTTATTCCCTTCAGAAGATGGAAATATATCTTTTAGGACTTTAGTTGATAACTTGGAAAATAAATATTAATGCATTTTCATTTCTCTAGTTTTAATGCCCAAGACTCCTATTTAGAGTATGTACTCTAAAACACTGATCAACTTTATAGTTGAAAGGGGTAAGTTTTGAACTTTAATTAGTTAGATGATGACATAAATATAAACATGCTAATACAAGCTTTATTTTAATCTTTAAGATTTAGGTGATAAATTGGAAAATAAATATGAATGCATTTCCATTTCTTTCTTTTAATGCTCAAGGCTCCTATTTAGAGTAACCACTCTAAATCACCAATCAACTATAAGGTTGAAAGGGGTAATGTAACACCCTAGTAATTAACCAAATACACCTAGGTTGAATCTGATTAATGACTAGACTTTACTCCTTGCTTTGGTTCTTTCTTCATAATTTGAAAATACTTAGTGAAATTACGAGCCATTTTTTTAAAAAAAAAACATAATTGAAAACGTGAGCCGAGTACAACGTGAACGAGTAAGCGGAGTATAATAAGACGTTTAAGAATATATCACATCATATCACTTTGGCTCCATCATATAACATCCATAAGCACATTATAACATATATTTACATACAATAACCTCACTCAAAGGGTGGGTTATGATCATACATCATTGTCTTATGCAAACCCATAAAAGAAAATATACATAAGGAAATACATGCCCCTAAACTAGATAACTCCATAAGCCGAGAAGGTTATCCTAAAACTAGGGTGCATGAACACACATAAATCTACTAAGAACCTTCTATGGCCACTGTCCTGGAAATGGGGAAATAAATCCGATCCACTAATGAGCTCCCTTGGGAGGGGACACACGAGATGCACCAGGCTGGGGTCGCATGGACGGCCTTCTTGCTAACCTCGGCTGAACAACTGTTTCCTCATTACCCTCTCTTACACGTGTAGGAGTAGGAGCAGAGCTCTCAGAATATACATGAGTAGGAGTGTCCTCAAGGATCGGTTCAGAATATCTCATCTCGGGAACATACTCTGGAAATCCATGGACAGCAGATGAAGTGGGATAAGAACGTAACATCCTTTCATCAAGTGGACGTGCATGTTCGAAAACCATTTCATCGCCATAGGGAGAAGTAGGAGAAAATCGATAACTAGGGACAGGATGTGCAAATGGACGACCTATGTAAATAAAAACACTAACTGCGCACCTCCCTTCAAAATGATACGAGCGATGCACCGGATCATAGTGGAATTCCCAAGTAGGGGTATCAACGAATAGGACGAATGTCGCCATTTAAATCTGGAGACAATGATGGAAATAAAGAAAAGGGAGTGAGAATCTTGCTAAAGAATTCTCAGTAGGGTACCTCCTTCTACAGTGTCATCATCAAAGTCCCCAGGAACCTCGGGATTATTCTAAAATAGTGAGCATGCAAAGATTCATTTTAAGTTCGGACAAATACTTAACCGAGGTTCGTCAATTTTTAATCATGCGTCTTATAATGCATCATAATCTTAACATGTCATATTTACAATGAACTTTTCCTTTATCATTACATCATTTTCCTCATCATCATTATCAAAATAACATGCATAAAAGAACGTCATATAATATTAGCTACACATGGACACAGTGCACATATTTCATTTCTTTAGTGCCTTTGGTGACTTAAAATCTTATCATCATCATTATTTTCCTTGGTCCACCCTATACTCCACCCTTTTGGGAGTAATTTAGGTTACTTTACTAGTCATCACTAGCATATACTTATCCCTTTTGATAAGCTAAAGTCCCGACTCTACCCTTTTGAGAGAACGGGTTAGGGGGCTAAAATCACATTTTCACCACCTATAGTCTGATGGTTCCAAAGGATCATTTTCTTATAAGTTTAAGTCACCATTAAATCTTTGCATGTTATATCACAATACAATTCATAAACATCATAGAATTTTCTCATTTATAGTCTTAAGCTAGAATAATATATATCAACTATAATCATGCATCTGGGAGATTCCCAGGAAAGAGAAGTGGGTCACAATGGACACGCTTAAATACCAAGTCTTTCCTTAGCCAGAACCTTTCCAAATTACACTTTTACAATGATACACTTTCTTCTAGTAACAAAGGTAAATTTTACATGATAAAGAATATTTCATGCATAAGCATTCTCATTATTTGCAACAGCAACTATAACATGCAAGCCAGGAAATCATTCAATGATATCAAGTACTTAATAAGCATCCAATACTTACATAGAATTATCAATTATAGAACTAATTAGTTATGCACCTAAGGGATTTATTACCATCCTTATGATTATTTATAGGCCTTAAGAACACTATTAAATCAAATGGGGTAGCATAGGTAGTAAGTTGTTCCTAAGGTTTTACGGTATGCTAGAAGTTATGTTTTAAATCCTTTCTTGTTACCAGCTTTCCCTATGATGCTGAAATTAGTTACTAAACCAATTATGAATCATTCTCCCTTATTTAAACATAATAAAACCTGGTTCTTATCGTTGCTAAAGATTCTAGATAGAATACATAAATTTCATTCCCTAGAGTTCTAGAAATCTTGTTTTTATGGTTTTCTAGTTGCTAAGTTCATTTTTAGTGTTCGGGATCAATCCTAGTCTAATTGATACCAAATTTTTCGTGGCTAACTAATTCTAGACAGAATTATAACATACTAAAACAGATTTGGCATTGGCTAAACTTAAAGGGGTCAAAAACTAGGTAAATTCTAGCTCTTCGGTTGTTCTAGGGAGCTAGTTTTATCTCTAACATGCAGTGAATCATTCTCTTAACAATAAACCATAATTATCACAACTTCAAACATATCAAATCATTATCATACATTGATACTAAACTCAGATCAGTGGCCGAATCATGAACCTCATGCAATTACATAGAATCATATTTTAAGTGCATATAAAATACTAGTTCCCCGTAAAATCTTTCCAAAGTCTTAAAACTCATTTAGAAACTAGTTCTTTTGTCAAACTTGGGAGGATCTTCACAATTAAAATTCTCACTTAAGATAAAAGGAGTAAGTCTTAAGCTTTGACACCTTAGAATTATAAACATGCCATGCAACCTTATTTTAATCTTATCTTTATAAGGTGATAGCTTGGAATTATAAACATGATATGCAATTCCATTTCTTTATCTTTAAGATTTAAGGTGATGACTTGAAAATTAAACATGATGCAAGAACTTGAAATATAAACATGATGCAAGAAATCGGAGCGTGTAATCCGCACAGACCAAAGAGAGGGAGAAGAGAATATTAAGAAACCTGAGCGTGTAGTCCTAACAGACCGTGAAGGGAGAAGAGAATTATTATTACATCTTTTTAAGCTCCAATCTCAAGACTTTTTAAAGAATAAATTCTTTAACTCCAATAATCATATTTCTTTGCTTGTGATACATGGCCAAGTCTTTGACCTCTAGGATCTTTAGGTGATGGCATAAAATAAACATGCCATGCGTTGATTCTTTTAGCCATTATAAAATAAAGTGAGAGCATAAATTAAATATGAGATGCAACCTTTTTATTATCTTGAAAGATTAAGTGATGACTTGAAACATAAACATGAAATACAAGCTTGGAAAATACATCTTTCAAGTTCTAAACTAAAAATCTTTGTTTTAGCATCATAAAGCATTATTCTTTAAAGTTTTGCATCAAGTGAAATTTTCAAGCTTTAGAGGCCTAACTTGTGATGGATTTACAACCCAGCCTCAAGGTCCTCATCATCAAGCCATCATCTTAGTTCCACCTAGGCTATATGGCTGAATTGGTTAAAGAAAAATGAAGAGGAAAATCGAAATGAAAAGCTAAGGTAAGTTCATAATTTCATCATTTAGAGCTAAAAACACAACTCCTCAAAGCATAGAAATAAATTTAGAAACTACTCCCTACCTAATCTGAGTTGAAGTAGAGGAAGAGAACCTGATTTCTTGAAGTGAAATGAAACAAAATCTCTTTGAAAAATTGAAGAAAGAATTCAGCCAAAGAGGAGGAAGAAAGAAAGTTTTTGGTGCTCCTAAAAACTAGTTATGAACAAAGCATTCCAAGACCACTCAAGCAAGCCTATTTATAGAAGATTTTGAGGCTTCTAATTGGCCAAAATGAGGAGGTAGTTGGCAGAATTTTGCAGGAGAAATAAGGGAGGAAAAATCATTTTAGACAAAGTTGTATGAAATTAAGGAATTATGTCTCTTATGGTGATATTTTGGCATTTTGTTTTAGTGCAACTTTTGGCAATAATTCAGCTGCATAATGGCATCAATAATTTCATCCATTACAGCCCAAAGAAGTGAAATTTGTGTGTTCCATGCATTATTTAGGTGTAGGCAAGGTATTCATGTAATTTAGAGAATTTACGGTTAAGGGTTTAAGTGAATTAGTAAGCAATTTGGGTGTTTTTGAGCAATTTTGGGTTCTAATCAATCTAAATACATAATTTTGACTCTAGATTAATATTTAGAATTTAATAAGCTTTAATTTGAGCCTAATATTACTTAGGTTTCGGTATACGAATCAAAAATCCCGAAATTCGCAAAACTGCCCAAAAACAGGGGCAAAATCGTACTTTCACTTAAAAACTGTCTGAGGCCACTCGAGCTTAATCAATGGTTAATCATGGCTTAAAAACAAATTTTAAAACATTTTAGTGAGGTTCGGGCTTAGTCGGCACGCACATCGGAGTTAAAACAGCCGCAGGGGCGTTTTGGTCATTTTGCTCGTCGGAACTCAAAATTGAGATCCTTGTGCTCTATTAACACACATAACACAAACAATCCCTTATTATCATCAAAACATCCCCTTGAGAATAGGTGGGGTCCACGATCCTCATTTTCTGAGTAAAATAACTTCAGGGGCATTTTGGTCATTTTATACGTACAGAAATTCGGGATTTGCGACTCTCGCATGAATCGCTCCTAACCTCTCTTCTAATGTTATATTCCTTTATTGAGGATTGTTCGGCCTCAAATCTTATGTAATAATTACCTACAGTAATTCGGTAATTTCTAATGACAGTAAAAATTACAGTAAAAATTGGGGCGTTACAGGTAAGCCTTCAACTTAAGTTAATTAGGAGATGACATAAGCATATAACTCCATTTTAGCTTAACCTTTTGAAAACAAAATGGAACCCAAAACTTTGAGCTCTCAATGGTCTATCACATGATGGTTATACAACCATCACCAAGATCTATTATCATCAAGCCATGGTTCCATCATTTTATTGACAACCAAAGCCAAAACTAGAAAAGAAGAAAGAATACCAAAACCGAAAATGGTGAAGGAAAGAAAAGAAAACAAACTCAACCACATAATCTTCATCAAGGCCAAAAATAAAGAGGAGGAACACATCATTCTAATACTTTAAAGGCTTTGAAAATAAAGGGAGATTAAGAGAGAAAAACCAAACAAACCTCTACCAAAGAAAAAGAGAGAGCTTGGTCTTGAAATGAGAAGAACAATTCCCCCTTGAAGCAAGGAAGTGGTTTTCAGCCAAGGAGAGGAAAAAGAGGAATGAAGATGTGTCTTGGGATTGATCTTGAAAATGGAGAGGTTAGGAGTTTAAAGGAAGATCTATGGTGGTTGTGTGGTGGTTTGAGGTTGAAAAGTGGTGCCGAGTGGTGATTCTTGGAGGAAATGAAGAAGAAGAGGAAGAAGATCTCTTTGAGAAGAGAGAAACTTTAAGGATTCCTGGACCAAGATTACAAGAAATGAACAAATGGTGTTTGTGGCTTTTCTTGAGGTTGTATTTATACAGAAGTTTTAACATGTGAAAACGAAAAATGGAGGGAGTTGCTGCAGCCTTCTAGAAGGACTTGGGGGCCAAGTTTCATTTTTAATATGGGTTAGGATGTGTGTTAGAGGTAGATTTAATTAGGAAAAAGGTTAGGAATTGGTAGTTAGGTGTATAGGTTGATAATCCTACATTTAGGCATCTCAAGATCATGATTAAGGAGTGGTCATAAATATTTACAAGAGTTAAGTCCATTTTATTTGAATTAAACTCAATTATTTTGAATTTCAAAAACCAACACAATTCCTTAAATCATGGAATTGTACACTATTCACCTTTTTGACATTTTGACGTCATAAGACCATTTTGATTTAAAAAGGGTTTTAGCTTTCTCTAAGCAATCTTAAGTCTCAATTAACCTCAAATAATTATTTTAACTCAAAATTAATAATTAAAATTAATTAAGCCTAATATTGTTTAGGTTTTGTTAATTATGCAATTAAGCTCATTATGCCCTTAATTAGAGGTAAAATGGTAATTTTATAAAAAACTCCCCAGAGTCACTTGGATTTATACCGACACCATATATTCCTTAAAAACAACATTCCAAACTTCCAAATGAAGTCCGGGCCCAATCGGTAATTAATTCTGTATTAATTAGCCGCATGGGTATTTTGATAATTTCACTCGGAAAAAATCAAAAATTGAGATTTTCACCTCTAATATTATGCACAACACAATTAATCCCCTTCAATCATAAAACTAACCTCTTGAGATTAGCCGGGACCGACTGTCCTCGATTCCTTGACAGAAATGACCTCAGGGGCATTTTGATCATTTGTGCATAGGGAAAAATCGGGGCGTTACAATTGTTCTGGCTGTTTCCTCCATGATCAAATTCTCAAAGCATTCTCAAATTCTCCTCCATGAACAGATCTGATAGAGCTGATTTTGGAATCTTTTTCTATACAAACACATTTTGCAAAAACTTTAAATCTTTCAATCACCTCATCCTTAGAAGTTAGAAAGATAACCCATGTAAATCTAGAGTTGTCATCCACTTTGCTAAGAAAATATCTCTTTCCAGTAAGACTTGCAGTCTTGGTGTAACACCCGAGAACGAAGTTGGGGAGTGATCGCTGGTACAAGAAGACAGGGACAAGGAGCGGCTCGTGGCAAACTTCTAAGCGGACGGATACATGAATGAACCGAATACACACCCGAATAAGAAGAATCCTGAGACTGTGTAGGTATAGGACTATACAGTTAAGGAGGGCTTACATAAATTGATTTGTACTACCTATACCAACAAGATGTATCTTCTTTTCTGTAGCCCATCACTAAAAAACACCACAGTTAAGCGTGCTTGACTTGGAGCAATTTTGGAATGGGTGACCTCCTGGGAAGTTTTCCTAGGGAGCGTGTGAGTGAGGACAAAGCACACTAAAAAGACCCCTGTTGGTTTATGGGGACAGTCGTCAATCCATAAAGCAGCAGGGGATGTTACAAATGGTATCAGAGCCAGCACCTCTCCTAGTACGGTGTAGTTTGGGGATGAACCAAGCGGAAACTGGTGGGCATGTAATGCCCGGGGACAAAGTCGGGGAGTGATTACCGGTGCAAGAAGGCACAGATAGGGAGCGGCTCCTAGCAGACTTCTAAATAGAGGAGTATATGAATGAACCGAATACACCCGAATGAGAGGGATCCTGAGACTGTGTAGGTATGAGACTATACAGTTAAGGAGGGCTTATATGAATTGATTTGTACTATCTACACCAACAAGATGCATCTTCTTTTCGATAGCCCATCACTAAAAAACTCCACTGTTAAGTGTACTTGACTTGGAGCAATTTTGGGATAGGTGACCTTCTAGGAAGTTTTCTTAGGGAGCATGTGAGTGAGGATAAAGCACACTGAAAAGATCCGTATTAGTTTGTGGGGACAGTCATCAATATATAAAGCAGCAGGGGATGTTACACTTGGTTGGTCCAAAGAGATCCATATGTAAAAGCTCAAATGGTCTAGTGGTTGAAATCACATGCTTATTATGGAAAGAAGCTTTAGTTTGATTACCTTTCTCATAGAAATCACAAGTTAAATCCTTGTCAAATCTGATCTTTGGGAGACTTTTAACAAGCTCTTTCTGAGAGAGCTCGGAAATAAGCTTCATATAAGCATGCACAAGCTTCTTATGCCATAACCACTTATCATCTGTGAAGGATACAGAAATTTTACATTTTGATTTCTTAGATCATCCAAGGATAATAATACGTGTTATCATGCCTCTTACTAGACAGAATGACTTATTCAGAATTTGGATTAACTACCTTGCATGTATGAGCATTAAAGACAACATTTTGGTGAGAATTATCCTTACCAACATTTCCTATGCCTATGACTTTAGCCTTACCTCTATTAGCAAATTTTACTGATCTAGATTTTTTGGTCCCAGATTTCTGAAACATCTTCTAGATCCTGACATGTGCCTTGAGTAGCCACTGTCCATGTACCACATGTTGTCAGGTTCCATATATGTTCTTAAGTAGACCTGCAACAAATAGTTTTTATTTTAGGTACCCAGATTTTCTTAGGTCCTCTTGAGTTAGTATGAAAAGGAGCTTTTCCAACCTTTTTGATAGACTTATTTTTCTTGAAGCATTTGTCAGGTGGATGTCCCTTCTTAAAACAAAAAGTACAGGAAACTTTGTCCTTTTCTTTCTTGAGGAGAGATGATTTTCCTTTCTCATCAAACTCTTCCTATTATCGTAACCTGGTCTTTTAAAAATATGGCCGCTGACCTCTAAGCATTAGATCAAGATTCCTTGATCTATTCACCATTTTTTTTCTAAGTCAGATTTAAGAAGCTTTGATGTTCTTTCAAACTCAGAGATGACCTTCTGAGTGTTTTCATTTCTGCTTGAAACTTCAAATTCTAAGGCATTGAATTTTACATTTAAAACTCTGTTTTCTCCTTTCAGTTCTTCCTTTTCAAGCCTTAGATTCTTAGCTTCTGTTTTGGCCATTTTAAGTTCTAAAACAGTTCTTTTATGTTCCTTTTTCAAGTTGAGATAGTGTGAAGAAAGAGTTTGAGAATTTTCAAGAATTTCTTCATATAAGGATAAAAGTTCATCATAGGAAATATCAGAGTTAGTATTGTTTACCTCAGGTTCACTCTCTGATGAATATCCTGGCATGTAAGTATAGGTTGGCAACATTCATCTCCTCCTGATCTTCTGATTCTTCCTTTTCTTCCTCAGATTCTCTCCAATTGGTCAACATGCCTTTCTTCTTGGACACGAAACTTTTCTGTGGGCCTTTGAGCTTAAGACATTCTAGTTTGAAGTGTCCTTTCTCCCTACAGTTCTATCCTTCCTGAGGTTGATATCTCTTCTTTTCTTCATCTTGCCTCTCTAGTCCTTAGACATCTTCCTTACTAGCATGGAGAGCTCGTTCCCATCTTCTTCTTCTGTCTCATCATCAGTTTCTTCCTCTTCATCAAAGATTTCAGTAACTTTCTTTACTTTAGCTTCATTTGGCTTTTGATGAGACGACTTCAAGGCTATAGACTTGCTCTTCCTGGTAAATTCACTATGCATGTTAAAAAGAACTACCTTATAGGTTTTAAGAGACCCAATGAGTGCATCCAAGCCGAGAGTTTGAAGATCTTTTGCCTCAGTAATGGCTATGACCTTAAGCAGCCATTTGTAAGGAGACTTCTTAAGATTTTTCTAACCATTTCAGAGTTAGAGTATCTCTTGCCTAATCCCTTTAGTTTGTTTATGATATGCATAAACCTTGTGGTCATTTCATCAATGTTCTCTTGATTTGTCATTTTGAACATTTCGTATTGATGAACCAACATACTGATCTTAGTTTCTTCCACTTGATTGGTGCCTTCATGTAGCATGTGCAACCTATCCCATATTTCCTTTACCGTATCACAAACAATAATTTTGTCATACTCAACGTTACTTAGTACACCCGTGAGTAGGTACTTAGCTTTTGAGTTTAGTTGAACTCCAGCCTTTTGTTGCTCTATCCACCTACTCCGAGGGATTTTTCTTAATGATGAGGGTGCATCATTTGTTCCTGGAACTTCCTCCATTGGAACATAGTCTCCTTCCTATATGATCTCCCATAAATCAAGACTTGTTTATTTTATGAACAACTCCATTCTGTATTTCCAGTAGGCATAATCTACACCATTAAAGAATGGCGGTCTATTGATGGAGTGTCCTTCAGCTATGTGAATATTCTGTGTCATTTGTCCTTAGGATCTTTGTCCTCTATAGTCATTAAAGTGCTCAACCCCTTAGAGGCCCAGCTCTGATACTACTTGTAGGTAAGAAAGCGCACGAGTAGGGGGTTTGAATCATGCTTCGCCTTTCCTTTCCCTATTTAACTCCTGAAAAACTAATTAAGATACTATCAAGCTATGAGCTTGATGTGCAGTAAAAACAGCATTAGTAACTTCAAAAAGTGAGCTTTCTGAATTGAATATGAAATAAATATATGAAAGAAAATTTTTTAGAAAAGACACAGTAAACAAACCAAATAAAGAAATGAAATAAGAGATGAATTAGAAGAGAGATACTGCTCAAGAGCTTTTATACTAGTTCGGCCAACTTGCCTACATCTAGTTCTTAACAACCATTGAGTTCCACTAAACCTTTCTCTCACCTGAGAAAGAATAAGGGTTGTCTTTACAATAGCCTTCCCAAACTCTCACTAGTGACCAGTAGATAACCCCTATTGCCACAAACTAAGTAGTTATTCACCAACCTCTTCAAACTGAATCAAGTAGTCTTTGACTAGCCTCTCCAAGCTAAACCGTGACTAGCAAAACACCTTTATTGTCACATTGCAAATAGTCTTTGACTAGCCTCTCCAAGCTAACACAAGCTGATCACTACTAAATCGAGGTTAAAAGGCTTGTGTTTGGGTTTGCAACTCAAACTAACTTATACTCAAGTTTCCTTAATATTTACAAAGAAAGAGTTAGGAAAAACTTGAATGACTTCTTTCTAATTATTCTTTCTTGGAAGAATGTATGAATAATGAAGGAGCATAGAAAGAAGATTTTTACAAACAAGGAAAATGATTACAAGAAGTAATGAACTTTACAAGAAGATGAAGGAGAAAGTTTTGTAGAGTTTTTGCTCTTTGTTTAATGTTCGTCTCTTCTACCTTGAAAGCAGAACATCTCTATTTATATATGGTCTTTCTTGTTATTGTTGTCTTTGATTAGATCTCCAAGTGACATGTGTTGATCATTCATTTATGTCTTTGGAAAAATAGTCTAGAAGAGTAGTTGTCACAGCTGTTGTAGAAACCATTGCAAGATTGAAATTTCTGATGTCCCTTCAGAAATTACTCTTACTTTCTAAACGTGGTTTCTGATCTCTTTCTTCTAAAACCTGGGGTAGTTGACCAAAAAGGCAAAAGAGATGTAACACCAATTCTAAACCTAGGTTTTGACTTTTCAAATTCAAATTTGAAATTCAAATTTTCCCTCCTTTTTCTTGCATAGCACACTGTATCACTGTAAGTGAGCTTTTTGGTGTGCGGTATCATTTCCTTAATGATTCTTGAGTCTTCTTATCTTCAATCAGAGTTTGTTGATGAATGAATCATTGCGAATATGATGATTGAAGATAGTAGAACACTTTGGATTTGAAGTTTATTTGATATCTTCATTCAGGTGTACTTTCTAAAGTCCAATGCTACTTTCTGAGTCTCAAAACCTGGTTTCTTGTATTGTTACTTTTTCTTCCAATCGTTAGCCATTTTAAGCTCGAGTATGGATATAATTATCACTTTCATTTAGTTCATATCTCTTGAAACGAGATAAAATATGTTTGCAAATGTAAAGTGAAATTATTCTCGCTTAAATAAGCCTTGATATGCTAAACGATAGAACTTATTAATCATTCTTCAAAGTATTTTCTTTGAATTGGCTTTGTTGTCATTAAAACTCATTAAATCTTCTTTGGAAGAGTTCTGGAGCTAATGGATGGATGATGATAGATGATGAATAAGTAATGAATGATGATGACGAAGATTGAAGAACAACAATAGGGTGGTGATAGGGGCAAAGGCTGATGGTGATGGCAGTAAAGATGTGTTGGGGGCGCGAGGGAAAGAGAAAGGGAAAGGGAAGGGAATAGTAGGAATATTTTGGGAATATTCCTAGAATATGTGGGATTTTTCTTTTTTTTTAATACAAAATTGTAGTAAAAAAATATTCTGGGAATATTCATTTAATCCTCATATTTTTGTAATGGATGATAGGGCCAAGGATCCAATTAAATATTTATTTTCAGTATAGAGACTCAATTGAAAACTTTTAAAATATAAGGACCTAACTGAAAATTCAGTAAAACTATAGAGACTGGCGGATTAATTAAACTAAAAAAGTATTATTCACTCATTTATACCATTTATGTTAGTAAACAAGTTACATTTGTCTTTCACCTAAATGGAATAGGGAACTAATATCATAGCCATGTTCTATCCACACAACTAAGAATTGCAAATATGCTGATAGGTCTACTTATAAATGCATGTAAGTATATCAATTTGCTAGTCATTTTGCAGTTTTTACAAGTCTAATAATAAATAATAAAAGCTCACAGCACTTGTCTCAAAATAATATCAAAAACCATCACAGCCCTATTACAAACGAACAAAAAGTAATAATAGGGCCCATATTGCTTTACCCTGTGACAGATTTTCTTTCTTCCATTAATTTTGTCTAATTAATAAAAGGCTTAAACTCTCAATTTGAAAGGAGCCATAGAATAGAGTGAAACATGAAAAAGAAAATTATTCACTCAATTTGAAGAACTTTTCATCCACTATGCTTTCTCTGGCGATCACTTATTATGATAGTACAAAAAGTAAGGAAAAACATATCCTAAATAATAAGCCAACACAAAATAATCCAAATCCAACCACGAACATAGCAGATATACTAAAAATATAAGAGAACTAAAGCTATGTACATGTTTTGCCCATATATGTAAGAACATTATATATGCTGAGAGGTGTAATAATAAATGCATGTTGGTTCTTTACATTTTGGTGCTCATTCTGCTGCTTTTAGAAGTTATATAACAAATAATAGCTAACAATACTTGTGCCAAATAATTGCAAAAAAGAGAGAGAAAAAAATCCAACATTATGAACCAACATACAGCAGAGTACTTGTGTGTTGTAATTGTCCTTTTCACATACAGTGACAAATAACACTCAAATCCAACACAAACCACCAATAATTTCTTAACAAAAACCAAAGAAAGGCAATAAGAAGGATCAAGCCAGTAAAAATGACAAAATTATTTGGGAAAAATCATATTTTTAGTGATTTCCAAGTATTGAGAATTTGGCAAGCTAAAATTGTGGATAATCCTACTCACTACTTGGAGGAAGAAGACAAACAACACCTGCAACTAATGTGTCAAGAGAAAGAATACAATATAGCCTATTGAGAGCTTGAGAGATGGAGGGAGATTTTCCGAGGAAAGATGCATAAAACTGTGTTTCCCCCATATTGAAGTGAAAAAGTTTGATCTAAAGGAGTTTACTAGTGTGAGCTTGGTTTTTTAATCCCACACTACAGCATTACTTTGTCTACTCTTGCTTTTTGTCTTGTTCTTTCACCATGGCATATGGTGTACATTTGTCGTGGGGATTTTTTGTCCCTATAACATTTCTCAATCTAAAATATAGAATGTATTTGCTTCTTATTCAATCTAGATCTAGTATATCTAGATCAACTTGTAAGTGCTTTTTCATTAATGAGTTTTCTTTTCCTTGAAAATTGGCACACAAGTGATATATATATAGTATACAAACATTTGATAATAAAAACAGTATCTAATGGATATTTTTCATACTTGGAAAACTTATCCAATTCACATCGAATAGGAATATTCTAAAGTGAATATCTCACTTTAGTGAGTAAAATAAAATGATTTTTGTCTTGGGATTAATAAATTTAGAAGTGAAACTCTTTTTACTCATTTGATCTAAAAGTGAAACTTCTTATATTATTTTCTGAAGTGATATCATCACTTTAGAATATTCAAATCAAAATCGTTATTATTATTTAATAATTAATAAAACAGGAAAGCGGTAAGTTCTCCTAACGCAGTTAATGGGAACCCCAATATAAACTTCCACGCCTTGCACACGTATTGCCGGTGGTTACGTCCTCCCGTTGCTTGTAAGAATACCATGGCTCAAATAACTTTCTGTTGCTTGATTATGCAGCAAGAACCCTTATTTTTTCCTTAATCCTTTTCCATTTTCTGCTGTGGCATTTACTTGCTCCTTATTCAGTCAAACCAAAAGAAACGAGTGCGTTTGGATAAGATTAATTGAAAAAAGAATAACTCTTTCATGCAGAAAAACATTTTTTTATATATTTAAATAATTTTTTAAGAAATCAAAATCAAAATTTGTGGCATGGCATGAAAATTTCTTTTTTTTTTTGGCAAAAAAAGTGATCTTCCCTCATAAAAATCTCATACAAAGCCTCCAAGATTTAAGTTTAATAATCACTTCTTTTAAAAGCTAAAACAAACACTTCCTTAGCCAGAGTGGTCGAATTCTAAAACAAAAATGGAATTCAAAAGGAACAATACAAACTTGTGCAAACATAGTAGTATATAAACATCGACAAAAACCCATTTTATTCTCAGACCATGAGGGAAAGAAAGGCAATAAATCCTTTTACGTAAAAATTTCATATGATAAAGATTTTTATCATTGATAAAAAAGATAGATCAAGTACAAATTCACAAAAAGTGTTAATCAATACTAAAAATGTAAACGCAATAACATTTTGTAAATAATTCAAACATTTAAAAGTATATGTCCTAATTAAACACCTACTCTATCACCATTAGATGAGATAAATAATTCGAGTGACTAAGAATTGCTATTTCATCAAATAATAATAGTGTGTGTGTGTCCAGATAGGACACCTACCATTCAAATAACATTATTATCACCTAAAATTGTCACGAGGAAACAATAAGAAGGGAATCATGCTCTAAGTACAAAAAATAAAGCTGTGTCCAAAGAAAAACACTTAGATGCATTAAGAGTGGAGAAATCGCTTGCTCTGATCCATTTATTAATTAACATATAAGTTTTATGGGCTGTTATTGTCTCTCATTTTCCCTACATCTTTAATACAATAGTTGATTTGACAATCAATAAATAAAACCAAGCAAATGCTTTGTCTTACTCTAAGAGTATCTAAAAATTTCTTGTTTCTAAAAGGCACATCAATCATGCTATGGAGGATGGATTGAAGGGTGAATACCTACAAACTCTAGCTTCCTTGTAGACAAATCCTTGGCTGCAGTAATACCCCTTTTGTGGGCTGCAATGTCTATCTTCACTACATATACATAATCCCTCTAAAGCACACCCATCACCCTTTGCCGATAATTCCTTCCCATGCAGTATATCTTCAGACCAAGTACTAGAGAACACATTTTGGGGATCCAATTGTTGTTTTGCATATATAAACTTGTTAAACTTTGGATACTTTTGCTGCACCCCCAAGAATGCTATGTTCCTGTTCTTAGCCCAATGTGGCTTAGCCTCATACTTGAAGAATGCCATTTGCTCCACTTCCTCCCACACATCCTCGTTTAGCCTAGGAGTTGAAGCGTCATTTGCTCTATAATAGTTGAAATCAATCACCACAGAGTCCTCAGATTGGCCTAGATATGCATCTGAGGCTTTGATGAAGCGTATCATAATCCCATTATAGTTGTCCACCCCACAGAAATTTTCTGGCTTTATGTCCCTTAGTTTTCTCACATCACGGATGAAGTCTCCGAATATGGAAGCAGGGAATATCGCTGTGCTCTCATAGAAGAATAGCCCTTTGATTCTTGGATCCCAAGCACATGAGGTGTCAATTCTTGTTGAATATAAGCATGAACCTGAGGTTTGCATTTTACCTTGATAACCCACTACAGGATAACCAGAGAAGATTAGACCGTTATTCTTCAACCCATTGGCTACTAATTTCTTGTATCCCAGAGTCGTAGCTGCCGTTATGCATTTCCCACCCACGTTTCTTGAATTTTCCAGCAAATTCTCTACACGCATATGACATTCATGAAAACTCTTAGGCTTCGATAACGCATGATACAAAAAATTATAGAAAAAGTACTAATGACACAGCTCCAATTGTCACTGCGACGCAATTGTGGATGACATCGAAACAGAAGTACTGGAACTACAATTGCACCTGCAAATCACAGTTTAAAAACATGGACAACTGTTGGAACATAGAAGAGTTAATCGTTACCTGTTGCTCTAACAGATTCGGAGATTAAAATGGAATTGGCTTGAAAACCAATGAAGTCATAGACTCCATCGCCGGAGTCACTTAAGGGAACTCTTGAATCGTATCTGTATACAGCCGTTTGTCTTGATGGATACCAAGTTATGTCCGCAAACTCATATTGCTTTGCATGGTCTATGTACACATCTTCAATATGAGCATCATCCGTAAAATTGAAGGTTATGCTTCTTTTGAACCTATGCTCAAGTGATAACTTCACCTACAGGTAAAGGAATATAAAGGTTATGCTTCTTTTGAACCTATTCTTCAAACTCTCAAGGCAAAGAAAGGCAGGAGACTGCTTTGAATATGTACTATATACATAGAACATAGTATTTTTTTTTTTTTCTCATATTGAAGTTTAGCCCGGTAGTACTAAGGGATTTTTCTAGACCCATCAAATATCTATAAAGGTACTCACAAATCACCTTAAACTTAAAAATCAAATCCAAATCAGATAATTATGTATGCATTGAATATGTTTGTATGCAAAAAGTTGATGTAGCCAACCTCATAGGCCAACTGATAATTTTACATAGAGTTGAATTTTTAATGAATTTGTGTCAAATTTTTTATATCGATTGCCTTTAGTAACTTTTTGAAATAGCTTCCACGATGAGTTAGATAAGTTTAACAACGTAAGAATATATAATTATATCATTCAATTAAAAGGTATAACTATAATATACTCTTTCTGGCTAGTTATAAATGTCTTCTTTTTCTTAAAAAAAAAGTAGATAAAAAATTTCATTTAAGAATATCAAAGAAGTATCTATTAATTTTTTTCCACTTTATCGTTATCTTTTTATTCATCAATTAAATATAACAATTGACAAAGATAGAGAAAGAATAATTTGTCAATTAAACACATCTTCTCTCTCTAAGCCTAAATAATAATATTTAAATTATAGGTGATTATAATTTTAGAGAAATACTTTTTTCACGTGAAAAAATAAATATTACATTAACACATAAACAGAGATACACACAAAGTCTCTATATTTGATGGTGGATGTTAAAAAAGAATGATCGAGAATTTGTTTGTCTTTGATGATATACGCATGTATCATTAAGGGGAATATTTGTCTGAGAATAAACTATATTATACGCACTAAATAATTTGTAAACTAGGGTGATCAATACAAGACTAAACTGCATTAAATTTGACTGTTTTTTGTTTGACTGAAAGGCCAAATTCGAAAGCAGGGGAGAATGTTTGTTTACTGGTTTAGGTAAAAAAGATTACTAATTGTTTTTGAGACTCATCAAATTAATCATACCACACATGGTTCTGTCACTAATAGGAAAATCTATGTACATGTGATATTCATGATTCCCTTTGAAAATGATTGGCCATCCAACGCTAGATCTAATCTGAACTGGTGCAACAACACAATTCTACGCAAGAACTAAACATCGAAACTATGTAATAACAAAATTAGTTTTATTATTTTAACTCATTTTATTTAGGAAAATTTTATTTTAAGGGGTTGGATCCTATGTAATATAAGAGGAATGGTGAAAAGATAATAAGTTGGAACAAAAAATAAATAGTGAAACTTATATATTTTGTGAATAAAGTATTTAAATTTTTTTAAAAATTAAATATTAAAATAGTAAAATTATTTTACTTAAGGGCTGCATTAAATTATCTACCATCCACCATTGAAAATAATTACAAAATATTTCAAACAATAAAATTTTTATCATCTTAAATTTATAATGATAGATGATGAATAAATCTCAAATAAAATGAGTAAAAATAACATTTTCAATAATAAACTATACTAACCTTGGAGATGGCACCCAGCAATCCAAGCGATACTTTGGCAGCGTTAAGGAGTAAATCCTGTGCTTCCAACCTTAAAACCTTGGCATATCCTTCAGCTTTTGAAGCAGGGACAACAATACTAAGCCCCACAACATGATCATGAACGGCACCACCTCTCCCCCACCAAGAGCTACCATGCGCGCCAGTGCTAATAAGCCCTCCAACAGTGACACCCTCCCAATAAGGCGCAGCCACCAAGCTGAACCCAGCTCCTTCAACTTCATCAATCAATTTCCTAAGCCCAACACCGGAATCAGCCGTCACAACCGAATTGGCAGCATCAATTTGGATCACGGAATCATACTTTTCAGTGCTGATGAGCAAAGATTTCTCTTCTGGGCACGCAAGCTTTGGTATGGTGTGTGAAAATCTGGTGACAACCTTGGCTTTCAGGTTGTTCCGTACGGCGTAGGCCACTGCCAAACGAAGCTGTTCCTCCGTCGTTGGGTATGTCACGTTGAGCGCAAGGCAGTCCTTGCGGTCCCCCCAAGTGCCGTAGGAGTTATGGAGGGTGCAGACAGAATGGTTGCAGTTAACTGGGGATTGTGGGGTCCTCGCGTGAACGGTTTGGATCATTGGGTTTGAACCTAACATCAATGGAGGTATGTGACTGACAGCCAGAAACAACCAAATCCAATAGCTACCCATGTGGACAATAATGATGGTGGTGCTTTTTCGCCGGCGGATCTTGGGTGATAGATTGGATAGCTTTATGTGTTTTTATTGGGTTTGTTTGGCTTGTTGGGAGCTATCGTCTGCATTGAATAATGCCATTATTATACGGGGAGATGACCACAAAAGGTATAGCTTTGAAGGGAATGATTATATGTGTACAACTGTAGTTTTATTTTGTAATATTTTTAGTCATTTTTGTTAAATTTAAATCTGATTAATCTAATAAATTTTTTCGCTGATTTCTGCTATAATATTAGGGAAAGGTCGAAAAAGAATGGTAAGGCTTGTAAGGGAGAGAACCAATTGAAGTGACCGCAAAAGTTTCTTGAATTGCAAATCAAGATGTGGCGCGGCTTTTCTGGATTTTTGGGGTAAAGGTATATTCACAAACGTACGTCTGCGGGCACATGTATCGCCCCTTGACATGAAATCATCATTAGTCCTTGTTTTTAGCTTTACCAATAGTTTTCTTAGCTTAGTTTTCTCAGGCTCTTAGTTTTATTAATTTTTTCACAGCAGACACTCATTTTTTAATATTTAAATAATATTATAAATAGAAAACTTATATATTTTATTTTTATTGGTGATATGTTTACATATGTGACTAATTACGAGGTGATTTACTCAAATATAGTTTAAATTACTCCACTTATGACGAATTCTATTGTAGAAGAAGAAGCCAAATGCCATCAACATCTGTGTGAAGCCTTTGTGTCGCTCCAAGCCTGTGCCAAGAATCTCTGCCATATGAAGTCGGATTCAGAGGTCAAGAATGTCATGACCGACCAGGGAACGTGACCAGCATACGAGGAATTTCATCCTCATATAAATCTTTTAAATGACGTGTCCCTCTAAATGCATATAATAGTATAATATCATATTTGAAATATGATTTTTCTTATAATCTTTATTATTTTCTCTAATTAAAACATAATATTCAAACTCATAAAACTGGAAATATTATATACAAATAACCCTGAAAACGTCTTAACCCAAAATACGTGGATCATGAAATCATAGACTGGTTCATCACATGATATTAATCTTAAATCTAAAAACCTGCTTAACCCTTGAAAATTGAATCATAACTACATAGTTGATCCATTACATAATCTAATCAAATTCATCAATTTGAAATCCATACTTCAATTTTGGAAACATATAAGGAAGTACATAAACTTAAAACAAAAACTACAATGTCTCAAAATACATTTATGGATCGAATCCTGCCTATAAGCCTACTGGAGCCCTCTAAAACTAACATAAACCTAAACTGAGCCTTACAATGATGTAAAGCTCACCAAAGGACAATTGTGGCTATTGAACCGATGGCATAAAGATATTTACACCTATAGCTATGAGAGGAAGGGAGAAGGGTGAGTCATTAGACTCAGTGACTGAGTTCTCACCCATCACCCACAGGAACAAACAAGGAATGTACATCCAACGCTATACATGCAACAATTATAACTCATTTGATATTTAAATACATATCTATATAAGAAAACACTTTTCATTCATAAATTCATATACAAGCATTGGTAAATTCACAATCAAACATGAAATCATTTTAACTATGGGTGTGGTAGAGCCTCGATAAATAGTGTTTGTTGAACACGATAAATGCATATATAATAACAAAAGCTATAAAATGATAAACCCCGTCAGACAAGTTATGAGTACCTAACTAGGTCCTGTTTTTCTGTGTATGATTAGGGGGCCGATATTGTCCTTAGATGGACAACTTGGTGCTAAGGTTAACGATCTCATCACAGTCATTAACTAATTCTCTATTTCCTAATCTCTACCGTTTAAACTAGTTTGACCAAAATCCATAACTGAAGGGTGGGTGCTCAGTCCCTAGTGAACTAGAGCCCCTAAATTCTTAGTACACTAAGAGTTTCGGATTCAGATAACTCTAATAATCTGACTTTAGTATAACTATAGTTGTGAAAATTGTGCCCTAGGGATCACCTACTTGTAGACATTCCAATTTCAAGCCCACAGAATATGTATCTGGAAATTGCTATGAACCATACTGAATTCCGTACCTCTTGGTGCCATAAAACTGAAGTTCTAAATTCATATCTTAAGCTAACATGTTTTTTATACACTTGATAATTCTAACATCATAGTTCAAAGCACTAGGGTTCTAAATCATGACAACTCTAAAATCATAATAGTGTATTTCTTCATAAAGCTAAATCATACTTTATTTAACATAGCTTAACTTAATATTTCAATAAAATACTTTTTGAAATTTCGAGTCTTAAAGCATGGCAATATCATAAATTTATAATACATATTTGACACTTTCATAAACATCTTTAAACCACATGTTTTTCTCAATGATCATTCCATGAGTATATAAAACATTTTTATAACATGCATTACTCCAATTCATGGACTCATAGTTTTCTAAAATACGCTTTTCATGCAAAAAAAAAATCAAAATCTTATATTTGCTAGTTTTGTCATCACTTGTAAATACATATCTAAATTGTATTTTCATCTTAAATTCTTCATATTTGACAAGCATCACATAAGGAACATATTCATTGTAACACCCCGATTTTTCTGTCTGAGGGAAATGACCAAAATGCCCCTGAGGTCATTTCCTGACCCGAATTTGAGGGTAACCAACTCGGTGGCCCTCGAAGGGTCAACTCAATGTTTGAAGGGGATTGAATGGCCTTCGAATGTTTCCGGAAGCGAAAATCTCATTTTCCGTAGTTTCGGGTCAAAATGACCAAAATACCCCTATCGCGTTTTTACGCAGGTAGAAGTGCCGTTTGAGCCCGAAACTTTTCCCAGAGGTTTAAAAACATATTTTCATGTGTTCAGAGGTCTCTGTTCAAGTCCTGGTGGTCCCGAGCAATTTTTATGCAAAATTACGATTTTGCCCCTAGAATAGTGTTTTTACGCCTAATGACATAACTAAGCTAACCTAAGCAATATTAGGCTCTAATCGAAGATTAATTAATTTTCCTATTTAATCTAGAGTCAAAATAATTTATTAAATTTAATTAGAACCTAAAATTGCTTAGATTAAACTTAAATCCCTTTTTAGAACTCAAGATTCCTAGTCTTGGAATCTTGAATAGTATTTTCTCTCACCAATTCCCTAAATCAAGGAAGTGTGTCTAGAGTTGTTTAGACTCTAATTTGAGGATCTAACTCACTAATGGTGCAAGACCACTCCTTAATTATGTCTAGACCACCCTAATTATCCATTTCCTTACCTAAACACTTTCTTACAACTTTCTAACTTTAAGCATAATCAAAGATACACCTAAACACAACTCTAAACCACAATTAAAATGCAAACACAACCCCACATGGGCTGATGCATTTCAGCCAGGCCTCATCCCCCTTTGACCACATGTTAAATTGTTTTCTCACTCAAAGAACCATGCTTAACCCATGCTTGCACCATACTTGAGCCCATGCTTGGCCATGCTTGGCCATGCTTCCAACTATGCTTTGAACCATACCTTGTAAGAGATATTTTCTCTCCCATTCTGTACTCCTCATGGCTGAAGCTTCATCACCACACACACCCCTCCATTTTCTTCATTTCTTTATAAATAGATGGCCTTGGGAAGCTTGCACCACTTTTAAATCATTTGCTAAGTTGAGGAACACTCAAAGCTTTTCTTTTTCTCTCAAAGCTCTTGTGTTCTTTAAGTTCTTGGAGCTCTCCATCTTCTTCATCATCTTCATCTTCTTCTTCCATCTTCAAGTTCATCACACCAAGTAGGGATTTCTTTTCATGAATGTTCTTCTTTAAAGCTTGATGTTTATGGTTTCTCTTGTTTTCTTTTTAGAACTTTTTCTCTATTCCTTTTTCTTTCTTGTTTCGGCCATGAGCCCTTGAGAATAGAGAAATGAGAGCTTGATGATGAGAGTTTCATAATGATGTCCATAACTTGAAACAAACTCTAGAGCTTGATCTTTGTTCTTGAGTAAAAATGTTTCTAGTTCTTCCTTTCTTGAACTCTTGAGAACTCTAACTTTGGTGATGTTTCAAAATGGTTTTAAGGACTCAATGATGAGGTCTCATGATGTTGGTGTTAATATATCATCAAAATCATGGACTCAGAGTTTTAAAATGTTCCTTTTTCCTTCTTGAGGTTTCGGCCCTTTTCCTTTCTTTTTCTAAGTTTCATGGTTTGATTCTTAAAAATATTATGTTGAGTTTCTAAGAACTCTAGACTATACCATATCTTGGTTTAATGAGTTTGGGTTAAGGTTTAAGTTCCTTTAAAGTCTTGTTAAGAGCTCTAGAAGGACAAAATGAACTTGCATAATTTATTTTATGCTTGCATTTATATTTACATTCTTGCTATGCACCTTTACTTTCCAGCTATCACCTAAGAACATAAAGATTAAAATGGAACTTGCATCATCACTTAATTTAATTCTCAAAGCCTTTCTATTTCGGCCTTAAAGTCGATTGTTGTTGGGTCAAGAGCACTAAAATAAAGAATTGGACTTGCATTATCACCTAATTAATTTCTCAAATGCCTTTCTATTTCGGCCTTAAAGTCGATTGTTGTTGGGCCAAGAGCACTAAAATAAAGAATTGAACCTTGCATATTTACTTTCAAGCTTGCACGTATAAGTTTATGCATTGCATATTTAATTTAAGTCATCACTTTATTTTGTAAGCAAGATTAAAAGTGAAAAGCATGAGCACGTTTATTTTATGTCATAACTTAAGAACCTAGAGCTCAAAGACTTGCCCATTTCATTTCAAGTTAAAGTTTAATGTGAATGCATTCTTTGAATGCATGTTTTCGGCCAAGTAGTGATGATGGACTTGCAATGAGTTTTCATCAAGCTACAAGGACTAATAGTCTATGTTCTAAGTTTTTCTTAAAAGCTTTACAAATCTTTACAAGGTTATGTTATCATGAGGTATGACTTTATTCCCTTTTAGAAAATGAAATATATTTTGGTCACTGACCTAAGGCTTCTCTTAGCCTCTTGATGATTTAAAATGATTTGTAAAGAGTTTTAGAAATTCTAATTTGATTCCAAGAGAAACTAGTTAACTTATGTACCTAGAGATGTCAATTTAGTTCTCTTATTGAAGTTAGATGTTTTCGGTACTGTCATGATGAGCTTGTGGCTGTATGATGATGTTTTGTTGTGTTAGAATGTGTGAAAATATCACATGATGATGTAGGAACGATTCTATGTATAATAGGTAAGAAACTAGCTAACTAGAAATACCGTAAAGCTAGAATTTAACATAGTTTAGACCCATTTGTTTTTGGAACTTATCCAAACTGTTTTAATGGGAACATAATCAGATTTGGATTGTTTAGACATGAGAAACTTGGTAACATTTGGATTAGAATTGAATTTTAGCACCTATAGGGAAACTAGTAACTAGAAAACCGTTAAAATGCAAATGTAGAACTCTTAGAACATATAGTTTTCTGGATTCTGTCCAGCAACGTTACAACATGATAAATGTGATTTATAATTAGTTCTTAATTATAGGATTGTCTCATAATTGATTTAGATTTAATTTATAGCGCCTTAGGCGAAGACGGAACCAAGAAAGGGTCTAAAACGTAAGTTCTGGAACCCCGTAACCACAAGTTAGAAATTCTGCCCTATGCTTTTCAGATTTGAGTATGAACATGAGGATTAGGAATGATGATTAATTATGAGCCCTTAGGTGCATAACATATGAGTGACGGATGTTAGAGAACTATATCTCAAGACTAAGACCCGTAAAGGTCAAAGCATAAGTTACCGTAAGGGTAAGCGTTTGAATGTTCTATGATGATGCATGTGTTATGTGAAGAATGATAATGTTATTCATATGAGGAATTCATGAGGATATATGTTTATGTGGCATAAAGCAAATTTGGAAGGAATTCGGCGTAATGCCATTGTGCCGCCGAATTTCCGAAAAATTTGGGGACTTAAAGAGATTTTGAAAATTAAGGTACTAAGATGGGTTCTAGGATGACACCGGTTCGGCCGAGCACCTCCATAGAACTCATGTGACATCGGTACCAATTTATACTCTTAGGTGACACCGGTTCGGCCGAGCACCCCTAAGAGAATTGCCCCTAACCCGTACTCAGATAGTCGGGATTTATGATTTATGATACGCTTATCGTTAAGTGGTAAGTAAGAACTAGTGACGACTAGTTAAGGTATGAGCTCATGACCTAGAGATGTGACACGTTCTGGGTGACACCGGTTCAAGCCGAGCACCCAGTAGCTTGTCTTTTAGGGCGGCCCATGAGGAAGAGAAGTTTCATGATTATGATTATGTCACTAAGTTTGTCCCATATGAATGTTTCTGTTGCCACTTTATGCCACTAAGTATGATGATGCTTGATGATATGATTTATGTATGTGCATTAGGTAGCGCCATGTATACATTCTCCATTATGTTGCATTCATGACATAAAGATCATCCTAAAATGAATGGACCTTGGCTAAAGTATATTTTAAAGTTTAAAATGAACTCGATGCATGCTCACTTGCTTCTACGAAAATAAACCCAAGGCTCCTGAGGACGTAGATGATGACATCTAGGTAGTAGGAGGCCCTACTGAGATTCTTTAGTAAGATTCTCACTCCCTCTATCTCTTCTTTCCATCACGTTTTCAGATGGTGACGTTTCGTGGTGTTCGTGGACACGCCGACATGGGAGGTACACTATGACCCGGACCACGGGTCATTCCATTTTGTGGGTCGATGCACGGTTAGAGTATTCATGTTCATGGGTCGACCCTTCATTCCCCCTGTACATTCCCATCGTTTCTCCCCCGTCTCACCTTTTGGCGATGATTTGGTGTTCGAACGCGCACGTCCCCGAGAAGAGAGGCTTCGCCGTACTCTACCATCTGCGTCCGCCGTTCGAGACTACCCCTAGTATGTGCCCCGTTGCCTGTCATCTTTTTCGGAGACGGATCCTTCCGAGGATTCGGCAACCCAGGTACCCTCCGAGGGATCTTCCCCCACCATACCCATGGACCTTGGGGAGGGTAGCAAGCCCACCGTGACTCAGCCGAGGCTTGCACGACGACCGGAGATGAGGCCGCGCCGTGGAGGTCACTCCCGAGCCCCGTTTCGCCTATTCTCGCCGGAGGAGCTTGCTCAGTTTCCTGGTTACGTGCCACGCTCGAGGGATAGTCGCCAGTAGGAGGCTGTGGATGGCCCAGGTTAGTGCACACACGCATAGACGAGGATAAACCTTCTTTTGTTTAGAGGTTACCCCATTAGATGCACTCGGGTAGGGGAGTAGTTTATGTTTATGTTTATGTTGTATTTTCTTTCATGTATTCCTTTGTACTAAATTAAGTCCCACACTTATAAGTGGGCAAGTTATATATATATATGAGATGATATTCAGTGTTTCTCATGATGTGTGTCGCAACCGGGATCGCGACGGGGACGGCAAAAAATGGAATTTTCATTTTTGAAAATTAATGGAGTCGCCACCAAGTTTATTAACATTGGGAAAAACATTGGAAAAACCCATTTGTTTTAAAGAATGATCTTTGAAACCAGTTTTGAATTCGGGAGTCGGTTATGCATAGGGAATAGTAGGAGTTTAACCTCACGCACTCTAATACAATCTGGCCCCAAACTGACCTTAGAAAATTGTGCAAATTAATTAATAATCCCTTAAAAAAGAAAAAAACAAGAAAAGAGACAAAATATATTTACAAATTCAAACAAAACAAATTAAGGAAAATTAATTTTGGCTTGACAGGAGTCGCCTGTTCCTACGTATCCCAGTGCAGATGGGAAACTCAAAGTCACGTAGTTCTGTAAAAAGATTGTGGGTTGATAAATTTCATTTATGAAAAAGAATTTATAACAAGAAAATCCGTTATTGCACAGAATCCAAGTTAGCACTAGGTCACTCAATGAATTCCCATGATTTAAATAACAATGAAGGTAACATCTCCTACTCAATCATCGTTATCGATCATTACACAGATTAAAATGACTTTTGTGAATGAATGATTCATTTAGAAAACAAAATCCGATCTCGCACAGGATTTAAGTTAGCATTTAGCTACTCAATAAACCCTTATGATTCAATAAGAATAAAGATAACATTTGTTACTCAATTATCATCATTGATCATTGCGCGGATTAGAACAAATCTTGTCAGATCACTGAAAATCCATTTGTGCACAGAATACAAGTTGGCACTAGGCTACTCAATGAATCCTTATGATTCAATAATAGTGAAGATAACATTAGCTATTCAACCACCATTACTGAACATCGCACAAATGTAAAAGATTTTTTTTTTGAAAAAAAGGATAATTAAATAAATTTTTTTGCTTTATTTCATATTCTTAAAACAAAATTCTAATTTTAACAGGAATTGACAAAGTTAATTCATAAATGCAAACACGATTAATTCGAGCAAAACACATGAACCTATGAAATAAATTAACTAAAAGCAAAATTAATTTACAAACGCAATTACATAATTAATTTAAGCAAAGTACATAAACATATAAAATAATAAAAAAGGAAATTAATTTACAAACACAAGTACACAATTAAACAAAATATAATTAAAAAAGGGTCCTAATTACTATTTTTTATCCCTTTTAATTAATAAAATTTTTAACAATAAATTCACTTAAAAATTAAATAAATAATTAAATCATCTTGTTTTTTTTTTGAAAGAGAACACTTTTGAAAAAAAAAAAGTTCCAATCACGGACTAATAAAATTAATTCAAAGACAAACTATTAATTTTATTAAAAACACAAACAACTAAAATAAAATAAATAAATAAAAAAAACAAAAGCAAATCAAGGATCTTAACTAAAAAAATAATAATAATTTAAAAAGACAAAAATTAAATGTCAAAATAATAATTAGATCACTTCCTAAACTAATTTATTTAATTTCCTCCAAATGATCAAAATAAAGAACATGTTACAAACTCTTCCCTTTTTGATATTTTTTATTTTTGATAGAAAGACTTAATTAAGAACTTTTTATGGAAAAAGAAAAAAAGAAGCCCCAAGACAAGTTAAAAAGAACGGTCCAACAAATATACACGAGAAGAAAGCATGATTCAAACCAAACAAATATTAAAAAAATAAAAAGAACATTATCTAAAACATATATTACCTCGAAAATATGAAAGCCACCCAAATAGTCATTTTTCATTTCACACAAGCCAAACGAAATGAACTGGAGGCCATGATTCAAATTTAAATCAAACTTAAAAGCCAAGCTCATAATAGTTGTTACCCACTAAAGTAAAATAATAAAATATCCTAAATCTAACATATGTTGGCGGCCACACAACTAAAGGATAAGAATTTCAACATTCACCTGCTGTAACCTATACACACGCAGCACACATGAGAAAATAAAAAATAAAAAAAATTTACCCCCCCGTTTGCGTGTTCACCCAATACAGAGATATGCTCACAGTGACATAAAACTCTCTCAGACTCTCACGCGTGCACATTCACATACTGATACAAACACCTTTCACTCTCTCACACAGACACATATATAACACACACAAAAAAAAATCTGTCTCTCTCTCTCTCACACACGGGCTCACACTCACAAATTTTTCACACACACACACTCTTTCATTCATGCCCACACAGAGAGAAGGAGAGACCAAGAGAGAGATAGAAAAAAGAGAGATAGAGATGGCGTGAGGGGATGACATTCCGGTGAAGGAAGGAAACCGTGTGGCATGGCAACAACTTGGCCCAAAGGGAAAGCTTCGTGGTGGTGAACCTCAGCGGCGGTGGCTTCACGGTTCCATGTCAAGGTAGGAGGTTCAGGTAATGGTGACTTTGGCCAAGAGAGAGATGAACGGAGAAAGAAGGAGAGAAGGAAGGTGCTGGCCGCGAGGGAATCGGCTGGCGGCACGAGTCCGTGGCCATGCAGGCAGAGCAGAAGTGGTGGTTCGCGATTTGCAAGGTTGGCCAGATCTCACAGCGGCGGAGTTCAGGTAGCACACGGCGGTTGGAGTGTGATTGGGATATGGCGCAGTGTAGTGGATTGAAAAGGGCAGGGGAAGGTTGACGCGGAGGGAAGGAATGGAGCGCGTGCCAGCCAAGGAGCGGAACCTCCACGAATGGAGGTGACCATGGGGCAAGGAGGAGCGGCGCTGTGTGGGGCGCGGTTTTTGTAGCCTGGAGGTGCGCGGTGGTTCACGGCCGAGGGGGTTTTCGGCTTATTTAATGGTATTTGGTTCAGGTGGTGGTGAGGCGGCCGCGTTGATGGAGTGTTTGAGTGGTAATGATGGTGGCCTTGCGGTGGAGGAGAAGAGGAAGAAGATGATAGGGGGGTGATGATGGAGGTGGTGGACGGTGGTGAAGGGGGAAGAGAGGCGTGGTGGTTCGTTGAGAGGGGTGATGGAGGAGGAAGAACAAACAGGGGCCGCGGCTATGGCGGTGGAAGCCGCGGCCTCCCTTCCTTCTCTTCTTCTTTTTTTTTGATTTTTTTTAAATGTATTGATATTGAAAAAGAAAAAAAAAATACCTATTATCCTTGCTTCTGATGAATCCTTTCCTGATATTGCTGGAAATCTTTATTGATGATTATGGAAATTGGTGATGGTTTGAATCTGTATGTTGAAATTTTTTTTGACGATGATGTTGCTGATATTCAGAGTCCCCCCCTTCCATCCTTCCGTTCATCCTGGATTTATAGCCATGGTTATTCCTATATAGGTCCTCACCATTATTAAGCACCAATTAGTGATAGGGTCCCCTTCATCTGTAAAGGGAAAGACATGATCATAGTCCAAGTAGTGGAGAAGACATCATCATTGTTCAGGCAGTGGAGGGACGGAGTGAAGATTATTATGCCTGCCATTGCTACAGATTTATTTCTTTATTATTATTATTTTTTACTTTTTTTTTATTTTTTTAATCAGGGAAAAGGAAATGGGCTGATGCATTTTTTATTTTTTGAAATGGACTAAATGCCAAAATTTGTTTTACAGGCTGGACAAAATCGAGTGTTCACAATGTGCCTTTATGTGCCTTATGCTATGACGTTATGAGATGTATGTTTTGTCCTTTACGTGTTATATCGCATCACGCGGCCTTCACTTTGTATTTCAAAAAAATTTACCCGTATTTTCCGCTAAGTATTTCAAAGTAAAAATGAGAACTATGAAGTAACAGACTAATGATTAACCTAAGTATGTTCTAGAGTATTGGGTTAAAAATTAGGATGTTACATTCATAATGATGAAATTAGGACTATGAAATCAAAATCACTCACTTGGAGGGGAGGAAGGTATGACGTCAACACCAAAAGACTTCCATGGAGTAGGGATGGCACTAAAAACTGCCATAGAGCAACCGTAAACTCTAGATTAATCTCTAACAACCTTTAGATAGCTCTAATATAATTCTAACAATATTAGGAGAGCTCCCCCACTTGACAACAATGGGAAAAAATAACAACCCAAACCATAGAACATGAAAGGAAGGGGAAAAAGGAAGCATAAGCCAACAACCAAACTTTAAAGCTTGCAAGAGGTGGATTTGATGGAGGATGAGAGTGGAGGGGGAGGAGATCACCTTAAGGGGGTTAGGGTTTGGGTTTCTGCTTCTGGGAAGAAAGAAGCTCGAGTTGGGTATATATAGGGCTCATTAAATAAAACTGCATCATTTTACACTGTGCTGACATTGGACACGCTCGCTGCAATGGCCTTCTGGCTCACTTGCTCACTGCAGCGAGCCTACTTTGCAGAATTCTGTAGCAACAACTCCAATTCTTCACCCCTTAGCCCTTCACACATCTAGGGACCTTCCCGGCTACACGAGTAGGTCCCAAAGGACCCTAAGTTCGTACAGAACTTGTCTATTGACACGTGGACACTAGGTATTACAAGGAATCCGTTACAAATCTCTGCTACGTCGAGATCGCATGTGGTAGATTATGCTCTACCCTATTGAACCAAGAGATGCTATGTAGAGGGAGTTAACACACGAAGAGAGAAGGAGCAAGCTAGAAGGCTTACTCCTTATCGAGAAAGACTCAAAGTCCCTCTGTTCGGTTGCATGCATTTGAACAAATACTTGAGTGGAGTGACTAGGCAAATGGAAATTGTAGCATCCTCCTAAGTACAACGTCATCTTTAAGTCATGACATCAGACTCGAGAGTTGCTACTTATAAGTTAGTGAACCTTTCTTAAATATCTATAGCTAGTTCGATTGAATCGTGAAGTAACTAAATCATAGTTCTATTAACATATATGACTAAGAAACAAACATTTATTGATTATAAGGTTGAGTAAAAAAAGAAACTTTTCTATGAGCTTCAATACACATATGGTTTCTATTATAAATACAGACATAAACATATGACTAAGTACAATCTATGCAAACTTCAGCTGTAAACTACTGCAAATCTGATTTCCTTTCATAGAGTAGCCTCCTTGTGCTCGGGATCAACCTGGGGACGATACGGGACTCAAACACATAGGGGTAAGAATTCTAAAATTCTCAATAGGGTAACTCCCCTAATACATAATCATAATGTCATCATCATCGCCCCAGCCACTTCGGTTTATTAAAAATAAGTGATCAAGCATTACATAATAACAGCTCATTTTTAAAGCTCCAAATTGTAACACCCCGATTTTTCTGTCTGAGAGGAAAATGACCAAAATGCCCCTGAGGTCATTTTCTGCCCGGAATTCAAGGATGGCCAGCCCGACAGTCCTCGAAGGGCCAACTCAATGTTTGAAGGGGATTGGATGGCCCTTGAATGGTTTCGGAGGCAAAAATCTCATTTTCTACAGTTTCGGGTCAAAATGACCAAAATACCCCTATAGCGTTTCTATGCAGGTAAAGGTGCCGTTTGAGCCCGAAACTTTCTCCGAAGGTCTAAAACAATGTTGTTACATGTTTAAAAGCGTTTGTTTAAGTCTCGGTAGTCCCAGGCAGTTTTGTGCAAAATTACGATTTTGCCCCTGGAATAGTGTTTTTTAGTTTAATGACGTAATTAAGCAAACCTAGGCAATATTAGGCTCTAATCGAAGATTAATTAATTTTCATAATTAATTTAGAGTCAAAATAAGCTATTAAAATTAATTAGAACCTAAAATTATTTAGATTAAACTTAAATCTCTTTTTAAAACTCAAGATTCCAATCTTGAAATCTTAAATAATATTTTCTCTTTCCAATTCTTTAAATCATGGAATTGTGTCTAGAGTTGTTTATGAACTAAAATGAACTTATAACTCACTAATGATGTAAGATCACTCCTTAAACATGTCTTGACAACCTTGATTACCCATTTTCTCACCTAAACACTTTCTTACAAATTCCCAATCTTAATCCTAATAAAAAATACACCTAAACACAACTCTAAACCACAATTAAAATGCAAGAAATCCTCCCCCATGGCTGATGCATGTTTCGGCCATTCCTCCCCCATTTGCATCACATGTTGATTTGTTTCTCACTCAAAGAACTATGCTTGACCTATACTTGCACCCATACTTGAACCCATACCTAGCCATGCTTTCCACCATGCCTTGAACCATACCTTGGAGAAGATATTTTCTCCTCTCATTTTGTTTCATTTCTCTATAAATAGCATGCTTGGGTGAACTTGCATCATTTTGGGTTCATTTGCTAAGTGTAAGTTTTCAAAGAGCACTTCAAAGTTTTATTTTTCTCTCAAAGTTCAAATGTCCAAGTTCTTCAAGTTCTTCATCCTCTTCACTCATCTCAACCTCTAACCACTTGGTAGGGATTTTCTTTCAAGTGTTTCTTTCATTTAAAGTTCTTAATCTAGTTATGTGTTTTATGGTTTCTCTTGAATCTCTTTGGAAGTTCTTTTCTTCTTCTCTTCCCTCTTCATTTTCGACCATGAGCCTTTGAAAACAAAGGAATGAGAGCTTGATGATGAGGGTTTCATGATGATGTTCATCACTTGAACAACCTCTAGAGCTTGATCTTTGTTCTTGAGTTAAAAATGTTTATAGTTCTTTCTTTCTTGAACCTTGAAATCTTTAACTTTGATTATATTTTAAAATAGTTACATGAACTCAATGATGAGGACCCATGGTGTCAATGTTAATACATCATCAAGATTATGGTCTCTAGAGTTTTAAGATGGTTCTTTCTTGCTCTTAAGTTTCAGTTTCTTTCCTTTCCTTTTCTCTAAAATTTCGGCCAACCAACTTGGGTGGTCTAACATGATAGCTTGATGATGAGAGTTCTAGTTGGTAACTTCATGTTCACCACAAAGGAATCTCTAAAGCTTGAGTTTTCATAAAGGTGTTATAAAGTTCATTTAGGGTTATATTTTCAAGGAATGTTATCTTGAGTTCTAAGAACTCTAGACCTCACTTTATCTTGTCACGATAAGTTTGGGTTAAGGTTAAAGTTCATCTAAAAGTCTTGTATGAGCTCTAATAAGATGTAAATGAACTTGCATATTTACTTTGAGGTTACACTCATGTTTATATTCTTGCTTTGCATCTTTATTTTTAAGTTATCACCTAAGGACTCAAAGATTAAAACAAGACTTGCATTATCACCTAATTAATTCTCAAAGCCTTTCTATTTCGGCCTTAAAGTCGATTGTTACTGGGCCTAAAGCACTAAAATAAAGAAATGAACTTGCATTGCATATTTATTTCAAGCCTAGCATATTTACTTCAAGTCTTGCATATTTAAATTCCAAGCCTTGCATATTTATTTCAAGTCTTGCATATTTACTTTCGAGCCTTGCATATTTTCTTCAAGTCTTGCATATTTACTTCAAGTCTTGCATATTTGAATTTCAAACCTTGCATATTTATTTCCAAGTCTTGCATATTTACTTTAAAGTTCTCACTTTACTTTGTAATGAAGAATAAAAATAAAGTGCATAACACGTTTATATTTTTCCATCACTTAAAGACTTTAGACCTCAAAGACTTGCCCATTTTATCTCAAGTTAAAGTTTAATATGGAAGCATTCTTTGAATGTGTAATTTTGGCCAAGTAATGATGATGAGCTTGGATTAAGTTCCATCTAGTTGCAAGGGCCAACAACCTATGTTCTAGGATTTTCTTTAAGCTTGATGAGTTTTATAAAGTTATGACCAACAAGATTTATGATTTTAATCCTCTTCTAAAAAGGAATTAAATTGGTTAATGACCTAAGGTTATTCTTAGCCTCTTGATAAAATAAAATGGTTTGCAAAGAGTTTTAGAAGTCCTAAAATGATTCCAAGGGAAACTAGCAACTTATATGCTTTAGAAATGTCAAATTATGTGTCTTTTGGACTTGAACAATTCGGTTCTACCTTGATGTGTTTGCTGCTGTATGATGATGTTTTGATGTGTTAGAATGCGTGAAAATGATATATGATGAGGTAGGAATACTTCTATGCATGTTAGGGGAGAAACTAGCTTCATAGAAAAACCGTAAAGTTGGAATTTAATGTGTGTTTAACCCCTTCAATCTTAATCAATGCCAAAACTATTTTAGTATGATAACAATCAGTTTAGGATTGATTAATCATGAAAAATTTGGTTACATTTGAAGTAGGATTGAATTTTAGCACCTTTACAGAAACTAGTAACTAGAAAATTGTAAAAGTGCAATCCTAGAACTCAGAACATTTAATTTCTGGATTCTGTCCAGCGACCTCATAATATGGAAAACATGGTTTATAATTAGTTCTTAGGCATAGGAATGCCTCATAATTGGTTTAGATTTAATCTATTGTGCCTTAGGCGAAAACGGAACCGAGAAAAGGTCTAAAACGTAAGTTCTAGAACCCCGTAATCAGAGATATGTAACTCTGCCCTTGGAGTATGGTGCTACCCAGATTTATTAAAGAACATAAATGATAGTAATATTTGTTAGAAGAAAATCCTTAGGTGCATAAGAGGTTGATAGAGAATGTTAGAATATTTACATCTCAAGTTTAAGGCCCGTAAGGGTCAAAGCATAAGATACCATACGATCAAGAGCAGAACGAGTTTCAATGTTACATGTGAACGTATGTTTTATTCGAGAATGATTATGTAAACATATGGAATTATGATTGAGGATACATGTTTTATTTGTTTATGTGGCATAAAGTAAATTTGGAAGAAATCCGGCGTGCTGCTGTTGCGCTGCTGAATTTCTGACAAATTTGGGGACTTAGAAAGTTTTTAGAAAGTTTTTGGAAAACCTATGAGATTTTCTTTATGAGATATGAGGTACTAAGATGAGTTCTTGGATGACACCAGTTCGGCTGAGCATCTCCAAAGAACTCATGTGACATCGATACCAAGATGTATTCTTGGGTGACACCGGTTCGGCCGAGCACCCCCAAGAAATGTCCCCTAGCCAGTACTAAATAGTCGGATCATGATTATGATACGCTTATCGGGATTGATAAGTAAGAACTAGTAAGGACTAGTTAGGTATGAGCTCATATCCTAGAGATGTGACACGTTCTGAGTGACACTGGTTTGGCCGAGCACGTACTGAGGAAGTAAAGTATGATGATTATGTCACAAAGTTTTCCCATATGAGATTTCAATTGCCACTTTATGCCACTATTATGATGTTCTTAATGTTATGATTATTATTCTTGCATTAAGTAGAGCCATGCATACATTCTTTACTATGTTGCATCCATGACATTAAGAATCATACTAAAATGAACGGACCTTGGCTAACTATGTTTCAAAAGCTTAAAAATGAACTTAATGCATGCTCACTTATTTTATGCACTAAACCTAAGGTTCCTGAGGACATAGATGATGACACTTAGGTAGTAGGAGGCCCTACTGAGATTCTTTAGCAAGATTCTCACTCCCTCTATCTTTTCTTCTCGTCACGTCTTCAGATGGCGACGTTTATGGTTTTTGTGGACACCCTAATGTGGGAGGTGCATTATGATCCGGAGCTCGGATCATACCATTTTAAGGGTCAGTGCACGGTTCGTGTCTTCATGTTCATTGGACGACTCTTCGCTTACCCCGTACATACCCATCGCTTTTGCCCGACAGCACCCTACGGCGACGACGAGCGGGTCTTCGAGCGCGCACGTACGCACAACGAGAGAGTGCTCTGCATGCACACCACCGCTTCAGCCATGCGTGACTACCTCGACTATGTGCCCCGGACATACTTCTTGAAGACCGACCCGTCGGAGGATCCGCCTACCCATCTGTACAGCAAGAGCTCTGTCCCCACTCCACCACTGATGAAAAAGGGCAGTAAGGACACCGTGACTCAGCCTCGGCTAGCACGACAATCGGAGATGTGGCCACGTCGTGGGGGTCACTCCCGATCCCCGCTTCGTCTTTACACGTCGGAGGAGCTTGCCCAGTTTGCCGGGTATATGCCTCGCTCGCGGGATGGACCTTAGTAGGAGGTAGCGGATGACCGATGGAGTATCCGGGGTAGTGCACACACCACTTAGATAAGGATAAACCTTCTTTTGTTTAGAGGTTATCCCTTTAGTTGTACTTGGGTAGGGGAGTTTGCTTTTATGCTTTCCATTGCACTTTCCTTTGTATTTTCTTTTTAGATTTATTCATTTCATGTTGTACCAAACTAAGTCCCACTCTTCATAAGTGGGCATATCATATCGTATATATATGCAGTTCAGTTTTATCATGATGTGCCTTTACCTGCTTTATGTTATGATGTTTATGAGATGCTTGCTTTATTTCCTTACGTGCTTCATTGCTTATCGTGTCGCGCGGCTCTCACTTTACTTTTATAATTCAAAAAAGAAATTTACCAGTATTTTTCGCTAAGTGTTTTAAAGTAAAAAGGAAACTATGACGTAATAGACTAATGATTAACCCAAATATGTTCTAGAGTATTAGGTTAAAAATTAAGATGCTACACAAATCATATTTCTGAAGTAGGTTATTTTTAAGAATCAATCACTTTGTACACATTTATCATAAGCTCATAATCATAGTAAATAATGTCAATCAAAATGATTTAATATGATACAAATATGTATATGCCAAATGTAGGAAATTATCTTTAATTTCCCTTGATAAATCGAAGATGATCTCTTCTATCTTTATTTGCCCTTGACAAGTCGAAAGGACCTCATATTTCCCTATTTGCCCTCGACAAGTCGAAAGGATCTCATCTCTCTCTATTTACCCTCAACAAGTCGAAAGGATCTCATCTCTCTCTAATTACCCTCGACAAGCCGAAAGGATCTTATATTTCTTTATTTGCCCTTGACAAGTCAAAGAGGATCTCTTGTCTCTTATTTACCTTTGACAAGTCAAAGAGGATCTCATATTTCTTTATTTGCCCTTGACAAGTCATAGAGGATCTCATGTTTCTCATTTGCCCTTGACAAGTCAAAGAGGATCTCATTTTTACTTATGGCTACAGAACTTAATTCAATATATCATTCACTTTCTTTTCCAATGCATGTATAAAACACATATAGGCATTCATTCACATTGTGATTTCAATCATGTCTCATAACCAATATTGGCTTCCTCTAGTATGCATTTATACATCACAAGTCACATGGCCAAATGTTTAACATCAAGTATTCATGTCATACTAGAACCAAACTACCATTCCATTATCAATTCAAGTCTTTGGTTCATTTCCAGCAATTAGGCAGATTTCACACTATTGTAGCACAAATTTATTTGCACATCAAACAATCAATTCAGAGGCTATAAAAATTATCCAAGACACTTCAATGTATTCCCAAGGTGCTGTAAAAATTTCAGAGCAAAAAGAGCTATGTTAACAAAATTAGACAAATTTGGTGGTTAGAAACCACTCAACCTCAGGTCAAGAACTAAAATTCATAATTTTTTAACCCTAGCAATTGAACCTAGAAAATTCAAAATAAAAATTCTGGTAAAACCTCAACATGTCTGTAATACCCTGTAAAAATTTCAAGTGATAATTCCATCATTTGTTATGGTAACAAAGTTAGCAAAATTTACAGCTTCAGTTCCAATAATTTAGACAGTATTGACACACTTTCAGTTCATGATTTTTCTCAGGCAGTTAGAGTGTTTGTCATATCCACAAAAATTCTCAAAGTTGGCTTATGATGTTAACTTTAACATATAATTTTTATAGCTCATAAAAATGACACAATTGCACCAGAAAATTTAGGAACAAATCCTGCCTTGTTGATGTAACGCCTCGATTTTTATTGCTATGCAAAATGACCAAAATACCCCTAGGTCATTTCTACACAAGATTTGAGGCCAAAATGGTCCAGGCCATCTTCAATAGGATATTTGATATTAGAATAACATTATATGGTGATTAAATAGCAATATGTGCAAAAATCGCGATTTTCAATTTTTCAATGTACAAATGACCAAAATGCCCCTAAGGTCATTTTTGCCCCGAAATCAAGGACGGCCAGTCCAGGCTATCCTCAAGGGGTTATTTTTATGCTTGAAGGGGATTATGTGTGTTGTAGATGTGAAAATATCAAATTCAATTTTTATCATAAGTGAAATTACCAAAATACCCCTGTGGTAATTTAACACGAGATTAAGTAATTTCTGAACCTAGTCATCGCCCGGGAGTTCAAAATGTTTATTACATGTATAATTTGATATTTGAAAATGTTCAGGTGGTTTCGGGGAGTTTTTGTGTGAAATTACCATTTTGCCTCTAATTAACAATAAATGAGCTTATTTACGTAATCAAATAAATATAGGCAATATTAGGCTCTAATTAAAGATAAATTAATTTTATTTATTTATCTTGAGTCAAAATAATTATTTGAGGTAATTTTAAAGCATAAGATTATTTTAGAAAAGATTGTTTTTCTTTCTTAATTAAAAAGGGGTTCTTAAGACACATAATAGGAAATTAGTGTATTAAATTTCTTTTTCTTAAAAATAAAGTATATTTTATATTTATTTATTTATTATTACTTCAGATTATTTGCACTAAAAATTCCACTACATATGTTGGCCATTTAATTTTGTAGTGGAGCACCTTAAATATTTGATTATTAAGCACTTACTTTAGTTTATCAATTTCTTTTCCACTAACAATTTCTTTTTCTCAAAAATAAAATATATTTTAGATTTATTTTTGTTTTATTACTTCAGATTATTAGCACTAAAATTTCCACTATAAGTGTTGGCCATTTAATCTTGTCTTGAGGAATTTTAAACTCTTGATGGTTAAGCCACTTACACTAATTTATCATTTCTAAACCATTACAAATTAAATACCCATCAAATATATGTCCTACCACTCACAAAAATTGAAAAAAATACTCCCCATTATAGCCATTAATGCAGCTGCCTCACCCCCCAAAATCCCTATAAATATGTGTTTTTCCAAGCCTAATTCACACACAAATATTCATTCTTACCATTTGTATTTTTGGTTGTAGTCTTGCTCACAAAAATTAGCCAAAAATCCTCTCTTCTCTCTCTAAATACAAAGCTCTCTTCTTCTTCCCTCTCCACCTCCAAGAGACTCCATTCTTGATATCCATCCAAGTTCCCAAGCTCAAACAAACACATAAATACCATAAACCAACCCCTAAGCACCTAAACTTTCCATATCCAAACACAAGAACACAACAAAAATCCTCCCACCATTTCATCTTCACTTGGCCAAATATATACCATTACTAAGATCAGATTTTTGTCGTTGATATCTCATACAAGATCAAGCTCTTGCTTTAATTAACAAAAAACAACTTGGTAGGGATTTTATTTCATGTTCTTTCTTTTGTTCTTCCTTTATATTTTTGATTTTTATGATTTGATAATGACCATGGCTTGATGATGAGGAATCATGGTGGTGGTTGTAAATCCATCATTTAAATGTCCTCTAAAGCCCAAGATTTAATTCTTGATGACAAAAGATTTCTAAAGGAGTTACTAAGTCTTGAGTTTTAAGCTTAATAAGACATAAAAATGAACTTGCATCCATATTTATGTTATAAGTTCTTGCATATCATATTTCAAGCTTTTCATAATCATATTTATATTCCAAGTTATCACTTTAATTCTTGAAGATAATAATATGAACTTGCATATTCATATTTACTTTCAAGTTGCCACCTAAATCATAAATACCTAAGAATGAATTTGCATCTTTATATTTATATTTTAAGCCTTGCATTTCATATTTATATTTCCAAGTTATCACCTTATAATGATAATAATAAGGTTACAAGACAAGTTTATGATTCTAGTTATCATTTAAATCCTAAAGTTCAAGATTTACTTGTTTTATTTTCAATGACAACTTTGATCATGGACACTTCTCATCTATTTATTTTTGGCACTTATATAATTCTGATTTAAAACTTGATATACTTTATTTTTAGGTATGATCTTGTCTTTAAATTTGTACAAAGAAATTTTGAAAGACCTAGAAATTATAAAGGATTAAGAATACGGTTTTTCTCATGATTTTAAATGCTAAAATTGTAGTATTCTGATCTAATCCTTTAGAACTGGAAAGGTTACTGATTTAGGATGTTTAGATGAGTTTAAATCGCTAATAGTTATTGTAAAAATTATTTTTGGTACCATAGATGCATAAAAGGGTAGTTACAAGTGTTAGTTTGGGCCGTTTTGCAAAATGAAGAAAGTTGTGTTTTGAACTATCAACTATGTTATTTCAGCCAAATGATTTTATTTAAAGCTACTAATGATGTTGAATGTGTCCATGAGTCCAAAATACCATTTATGAAGTTTATATAAAGTTTTAGAAATTTCAGTCGTCGTTAAATATTAAAAACAAGCGATTTTGCACTTTGACCCCTAAAATGTATTGAAATTTGGTTTATGGCCTTAAAAGGTTTTTACGATGAGTTTATAACGGTTTCTAATAGTTATATGTCTATTAAAAGTATTGGTTAATGTTAAAGATCTCTAGTTTGTGAGAAGGTGTTACAAAGGGGTATTTGCATTTTGACCCGTAACCTTTGAGAAATTGTGATTTGACTCTTTGGGGCTTAAGCGTAAATGTTGATAAATTTGATGGCATGAATGCGGTTGATATCTTGTGAAGGCTATATTCATGTGTTGAAACTTATATGGCCTATGGATATATGCAATGAAGTATGATGCATGTTTATGTAGTTTAAGTTATGGTATGTTATAATTATGCTTCCATGAAGTTTATGAGCATGAAATGTTGAAATGATGAGTTATTCATATTTGCATCTCTATATAACATGCCAAGTTTAAAGGTGACATAAAACACATGGAAATGATCCTTTAGACTCCCCGAATTAAAGGTTATGAGAGGTGATCCAAATAGGAAATGATCCTTTAGACTCCCCGAATTAAAGGTTATGAAAGGTGATCCTAATGCCCCCTATCCCGTGCCTTAAGAGTCGGGAATTTATCTTATCAAAAGGGATAAGAATACGCTAGTGACGACTAGTGAGGTATGAGCTCATAACCTAGAACTCTCGAGAAAAGAGAGAATTATAGGGCAGCCCCCAAGGAAAAGAGAATGAAGAAGTTTAAGTCACCTGTAAGAATAATGATCATGATGTTCTTTATATCATATGCATCGTTTTATGGATTTTATGATATTATGTATATGAAATTGACATGCATCCATGACTAATATGTTGCATTCATGACATTAAGATTCATGCTAAAAGATACGGGCCTCGACTAATGATATTTAGAACTTAATAAATGAACCTTATATATATGTTCACCATTTTCATAATTAAACCCGAGGTTCCTGGGGACGATGACGATGACACTTGTGTTATAGTCGGGAAGCCCTATTGAGATTCTTGTATAAGTTTCTCATCCCTTTTCTTTTCCGTGTCGTCTCCAGACATGAATGAAGGTGTAGTTCGTGATTTGTCTTGAGAGTGGACGAGGAGCTACGGAGATAACTTCCTTTTGGATATTTTCCCTTAGAGTAATTGTATCTCAGTTATCAGTTTGTATATTATTGATGGATATATATTGATGTCCTTAAGATTACAAGACATCACTATTATGATACAGTTATTGATATGTCATCATTATTTGAGTTATGTTATGTTATGGTTGTATTATGTATTTACCTGATATTCGTTTCTAACATCTCTCTTACGCAGGTAAGGTAATGACGTTAGATATTTAGTATGCGCGGCTCACGATTTGGTATTTGAGTTCAAAAAAAATTTTACCCATATTTTTACTAAAGTATTTTAAAGAAGTTTGAGTTAAAAATTGTAACAAAAGAGTAATGACTAATAATTAACTTAAATGCGTCCTAGGCGTGTTGAGTTAAATATTAGGGTGTTACAGTTGAAATCCGAAAATCTAGCAGCATGTATCAAATTCTCTTTTGATAAAAACCATTTTTCACAACATCAAACCACTCCACCAAAATTAACACATCAATATCAATATGTAATCAAGCAATTCAACCAACAATATTTAGCCAAATCAGTGGGCAAATCATAAAAATAGAGTTGAATGTAAAAGAAGTTTAAAATGCCCTACTTTGGTGGCTTTAAGGATGTTGGCTTCAAGGATGTTCCAAGACTAATCTTGCTCACTTTAATGCCACCAAATTAACATCAAATCCTTTCCTTAGGCAGTGAAGAATGATCTCTCAAGGTGGAAAACTATGATGGATTTAAATTCTAATCGGTTAGAATTGTAGATATCGATGAGAGGAAGAACTTTAGTGAAAGGAGTTTGAAGTTTCAACAACTCTAGGCTAGTGTTTATGGTCTTTGAATGAAAGCTTAGAGCTCTTGACCACGGAGAAAAAGTTGCTGCTGTTTCTCTTCTTGATGGCTGAAGGTTGCTGGTCTTCTTGGAGAAGATTTTGAGTCAATATATATCTTGTAATTATGACATGATATTATATAATATGTTTAGATAAATCCTAATCTAAAAAGGTGAATTGGAAGGCTATGATTCAATCTTGTAATCCATGATTGAATCTTGGCCATTGACTTAATTTAAAGAGATGAGCTCATTTATTTTGTAAAGATCAAATTAGTTTTCGGTATTAGAATTCTCACACCAAAATTTTACCGAACGGGTGAAATACCGCACCAGAGAGATCAAATATTACTCAACATTTAATTCTAATTATAAAATTTTCATTTCTAACTATTTCTGACTTTATTTCCATGTTTTCCTAATTTTGGACACCTTCGAGTCTCGGATCAGGGGTTTCGGCTGTCCCGGTGGGCCTGCGGGGCTTGCGGGGCCTCAAAATACTATTCCTGTAAAATACTATTCATATTTTTTTTACAAAATCATTGGATCATCCTCATCATTGTTAAAACTGTCAGATTTTTGAAATTATGACTAATAAAGCTCAAATTAATTTTTAAATAATTTTTAGGGTATTACAGAAATTATTCAATGAGAGATAATGGAAAAATAATAGAGGCTATGTTACTGAGAAGGAGTTAAACAGGAAAAGCTGCTATAAAAGGAGTAGGATGATGGAGCTACGACACAAAAAGTAAAGAGAAGAAAAGTGAAGAAAAAAAATAAAGATTGTTATAAAAAAGGATTATGAGATATTTGATTGAGAAAAAATGGTGAAAAATGATAATACAATAAATTTAGATGGTCACATTGTTATTCTAGAGCAAAATGTAATGTATTTTTGTTTTGTTGTTGACATTTATATTTTATATATTTTCTGTAACACCCCGATTTTTCTGTCTGAGCAAAAATAACCAAAATGCCCCTAAGGTCATTTTCCACCCGGAATTTGAGGATAGCCGACCCGGCAGTCCTCGAAGGGTGAAATTGATATTCAAAGGGGATTATGTATGGTATGTATGCTAATAGAGCAAAAGAATCTCACTTTTTAGTTCTGATGCGTTAAATGACCAAAATGCCCACGTGGCTGTCTAGCACTGTTTAATGAGCCAACTAAGCCCGAACCCCACCCTAAAGGTTTTACATGATGTTTTTATGATCCTGGGCATGTTTGTTTAAGTCCCGGTAGTCCCAGGCAATTTTTGTGCAAAATTACGATTTGCCCTTGGAATAGTGATTTTGAGCTTAATGACGTAATTAAGCAAACCTAAGCAAATATTAGGCTTTAATCGAAGATTAATTAATTTTCATAATTAATCTAGGATCAAAATGATTTATTAAAGCTAATTAGAACCTAAAATTCTTAGATTAAATCCAAACCTCTTTTAAAACTCAAGACTCCAAGTCATGGAATCTTGAATAGTATTTTTACTATTCCAATCCCATGATTCAAGGAACCTAGGATGTTTTGATAATCTTGATTGAATAGGGTTTGACTCCACTAGTGGGAAAGAGTACTCACTAATCATGCCCTAAATAGCCTTAATCACTCATCCTTTCACTCAAACACTTAATCACAAACTCCGAATCTTAAGCCTAATCAAAGATACACCTAAACACATCACTAAAACCACAATTAAAGGAGACATTTTCCTCCCCCTTGGATATCCCAAGAATGGCGCCACCTCATTCCCCATGCATCACAAGTTTGTTTACTCAAACACTCAAAGAAACATGACACACCATACCTAGCCTATACCTACAACCTCACCTTGAAATGACACAACCAAGAAATATTTTTCTTTTCCTCCTTTCCCCCCTAAAAGTGGCGCCACTTTCCCATCCATTCTCACCCCCCTCATGTTTCATTTCCTCTATAAATAGGCACCAAGGGACCTTGCAAGAGCCTTTGCTCATTCTCTTGCACCTCCCAAAGACTCTCTTTCTCTCAACTTCAAGGAGTTCTTCTTCTTCTTCTCTAATCTTTCAAGAGCAAGCTCTCTCTCTCTCTCTCTCAATCAAGAGGCATATCCAAGGCAGGGAGCTATGTTGAGAATGTCTTTCTTTATCTTGTTTAGCTTGAGGTTTGAAATGACAAAGTGTTGATTCTTCTTTCCTCCTCTTTCCCTTTTCTTTTTCAGCTTTGAGTCCCTTTTTCCTTCTCTTGATTTTCGGCCATGATGGCCTACATTGGAAGGAACCATGGCTTGATGATGAGGATCTTGAGTGTTGGATGAAAAACCACCACTTAGTGACCTCTAAAGCTTGAAGGTTTCACTCTTTTAAATGGTTTTAGCAAGAAAAGAATGTGTAACGTTTTCAAAAGAGTTTAAGTGGTAAACTTGAGCCTAGGACTCAAAAAGATAATTAATGGGCTACATCCATATTTACTTTCCAAGTTCTTGCATTGCATATTTACTTTTGAGTTTCGCATATCAAGTTTATTTCCAAGCTATCACTTAAAGTTTGAAGATAAGAAATGAAAGTGCATTTCATATTTATGTTTCTTGTCTAGCACGTTTACTTTTCTTACCATCACCTAAGAACTCAAAGAATAAAACAAGAGTTGCACATTACCTAATGATTAATCTCAAAGCTTGCCTATTTTGGCCTTAAAGTCGATTGTTATGGAGCCTAGAGCACTAAAATAAAGAAATAGACTTGCATTCCATATTTACATTTCTTGCTTAGCATGTTTATATTTCAAGTTTTTGCATCCCATGTTTACATTTGAGCCTTGCAAATCATGTTTATGTTTCCATTGACATCACCTTATGATGTCAACATTAAAACAAACCTTGCATTAGCACGTTTACGATTGTGTTATCACCTAAATGTCTAAGGCTCAAGATCTACCCTTTTTAATGTCACATGGTGACTTCAAATCCATGGGCAAGAACCTTTTACAAAAATGTTTTGATTTCAAAGGAAATGATGAAAACAGGTTTAAAATGGTTGTGAGAAGGAAGGAATGACTCAGATGTGTTTTAAACTTGGTTTTTCATATTTTGAAGGTGTTGGTAATCGATTACACAGCCCATGTAATCGATTACCAGAGAGCTTTGATGCACTCAGATATGAACTTTCACCCTGAGAAATCGATTACAATGTAATATAATCGATTACACATTCTGGACTCTAGTAATCAATTACTCAAATGTTCTTGGGGCCCAAGAATGCAACAGTGTAATCGATTACAAGGCTTATGAAATCGATTACCAGAGCCCTCAACTTTTCGATTTTTTAAAACTCGAAGCTGTGTTATCGATTACAAGGCTCATGTAATCGATTACCAGAACCTAATGAATGTAGTTGACACTTTCCCTACTTGAATGACATAAAGCTATGATCTTATGCTACTTGGACTTATGATTTTGTACAATATGAACTTTTGATTTTGTTTAGCATGAACCTATGAAGTTTACGTGATATAAATTAATGAGATATGAACGACCAATCTTGGATCATGAACATGTTTATGTTATGAGCAACATAAATTCATTAACTCAAGTTATAATGTATTGATGCATATGTTATGGAGTACATGTTTATATGACCTTGATGACTTATCTTGAATATGGAATTATGATTTCTTGTGGCATAAAGCAAGTTTGAAGGAAATCTGGTGTATCGCCATTACGTTGTCGAATTTCCGTCAAACTTGAGGATTTGAGAAAAGTTTTCGAAAAACTCCTGGGTGACACCGGTTCGGCCGAACACCCCCAGAACAGATGTGACATGTACTGAGACGCGTTCTGGGTGATACCGGTTCAGCCGAGGACCCCCAAAAACAAAACCGTGAGGGTACTGACATTGAGCTTGCCAGAACGGACAAATAACTGAGTACTAGTTGCCAGTAATTGCATTTCAAAGAAGGAAATATTCTTATGAACTCCCTGAATTAAAGGTTATGATAAGTGATCCTTATGCCCTCTAGCCCGTACTCTAGAAGTCGGGATTATAATGATACGCTTATCAAGAGGGATAAGTAAGAACTAGTGATGACTAGTTAGGTATGAGCTCATAACCTAGAGATGTTTTTAGGGTGGCCCCCTTGATGTAAAGTATAAAGTTTAATGTCACAAAGTTGAGAAAAGAGAAAGTTTCATGAGAAGAGTTACGTGCCACTTTATGCCACCTGTATGATATTGTTTGATGATGTACTCTATTATCTTCTTGCATAAGGTATTGCCATGTATTCGTGATTTGATATGTTGCATACATGACATCAAGACTCATTCTAAAATGAATGGACCTTGGATAATTATGTTAAAACCTAACAATGAACTATATGTATGCATACCTTTTTATAATAAACCTAAGGTTCTTGAGGATGTGGATGATGACACTTAGATAGGAGGTGCCTTACTGAGATTCTTTAGTAAGATTCTCACTCCCTTTCTTTTCCGTTGCATCTTCAAACTCCGATGACAACATTAGTGCTTTTCATTGGCACCCCCACCTGGGAGGTTCATTTCGACCCGGAGCATCGGTCATATCATTTTGAGGGGAGCTGCATAGTTTCTGTTTTTATGTTTTTGGGACGCCCCTTCGCACACCCTGTACATAATTACCATTTTTCTTTGACCTCTTCCTTCAGTGATGACATGGTCTTTGAGCGTGTGCAGACGCACGAGAGGATACTCCGTATGTATACTTCCGCATCTGCCGTCTGCGACTTCCTAAATTATGTTCCCCGCTCCAGGCACTCAGAGACTGACTCATCGGAAGATTCGCCTACCTACATCTATTTCGAGAGTTCTACCCCCACTCCCCCTTTGAGGGTGGATGGTAGCAAAGAGACGGTTACACAGCCGAGGTTGGCACGAAGGCCAGCCATGCGGCCCTGACATGGCGCTCATGCTCAGGCATCCCGTGTGCCTACACTTGACGAGCTTCGTTCGTGGATTGGCTATGTCCCACCTTATCCGGACTACTAGCAGTAGGACTCTTGGGGATTGTTAATGCACATACACTACCACTAGTTTAGGATAACCTTCTTTTGTTCTAGAGGCTATCCATCTTAGGTGCACAAGGGTAGGAGGTGACTTCCTTTACGTTTCCTTTGTATTTCCTTATATTTCTACTTCAGTTGTATTTCGCACTATGATGTGCTGAACCTATATTAATATGATATTATTACGGTGTGCCTATGATTATGTTACGAAGTTATTTGATGTTTTTACCTTGTGCTCTCTTTTGTATGCACTATGTTTTACGATAACGTTCACTCAGGATATGCACGACTCTCACCTTGCATTTATATTTCAAAAAAAAAAATTTATCCATATTTTTCACTAAGTATTTTAAAGAAAGTTTTAAAGAATGAGAGTAAAAGAGTAATAGACTAATGGTTAACCTAAATACGTTCCAAGAGTATTGGGTTAAAAATTAGGATGTTACATTTTTTGTATGTTTGGTTAGGACGTAACTATTTAGTAAATTTGTGTGTTTAAATCAAAACGAAAATAGTGCTAAATTGTTGTATTTTAATATATTAGTCTTTTTTTGGTAAAATCAAACTACTTAAAAGAGTGATTATTGGATATGTTAATTTAAATTTTTTTAGTTGATAGATTTTGTTAGATCATAAATTAATTTAATTTTCTATGAAATCCATTTATTCAAAGTTGATTAATTTAATTTTTAACTTAACATACAGCAAGACGTGTGTGATCTCAGCATTTGAAATTGCCTTCAATGAGAAATGAGATAAGGGCTATGCGTAGCGTGCCGGTCTACTTCGCTTTGTGGAAATTGATGACAGAGCAGTAAATCAAAAGCTAATCTTAGCATTGGTTGAGAAGTGAAAGTCCAAGACTCATACTTTCCATTTTCCATGCAGAAAGTGCACCATCACACTAGAAGATGTTGATATTTTGTTAGGGTTCTCAGTAAATGGCCAATCTTTTATTGGATCTACTGTTAATAACTATGAAGTACTCCCTGATTTGAATCAATATCTACTAGGTGTTCATCCGGTTGGGCCACTGGATTTTAATGGAGGTGTAATAAATTTAATTTGGTTGAACAACAAAGTTAGGAACTTGGAAGCCAATTCTAATTTAGCAATACAACATATTGCATGTGGTTTCATACTGGCCTTGTTGGGCTAATGTATTATGCCTGACAAGAGCACTATTGAAGTACATGTAAAGAACTTGCAATTGCTCGAATATTTGTAGCAAGTTGGATCATTTAGTTAGGGCTCAGCATTCCTGGCTATACTCTGTGTCATGCTAATTGCATTGAAACCAGAGAAATCAATGGATGCGTTTTTCTACTGTAAGCATGGGCTTAGCAACAAATACCCCTTTTGGCTCCCATACTGTCCTCGCCATTTGTTCTTCCCCTTCCCCGAAGATAACAACTTTTTTCTTGAATTTTTATATTGTTGTTGTTAAAATAATAATTAATATCTAATTAAGATAAATGGCTCATAGATGAAAGCAATCACGTTACCCACGTGACATTAATTTAAAGAACTACCACACTATAAGGTTGTTGATAAATAACTTGGGACATCAGGTAAATATTTGAAATATTGTACAATTTTTTTGTGGTCACCATAGTTATCATTATTTGCATATCTGATGTATTTTTCTTAATGCAGTATATATGCAACCTTATCTGGATCCTATGATTGATGCTCTTATTCCAGATGATGTGCAGGTAGAGCAGCAATTGTTCTCAACTGTTACTTCACTTTTATGTTTTTGTCACCACCTGATTTAGGAACGTGACCAACACGCTAGAAGTTCTATTATAACACCCTAATATTTAAACTCAACACGCCTAGGACTCATTTAAGTCAATTATTAGTTATTACTCTTTCGTTCCTGTTTTTAACTCAAAACTTCTTGAAAATACCTTAGTGAAAATATGGGTAATTTTTTTAAAAAAAATGCAAAATATGAGTCGCGCATACTAAGTATCTAACGTCATTCATCTTGCCTGTGTAAGAGCGATATTAGAAACAAATAATAGGTAAATACATAATACAACCATGGCATAACATAACTCAAATAATAATAACATATCAATAACTGTATCATGATACTGATGTCCTATAAACATAAAGGACATTAATATATATATATATATATCCATCAATAGAATACAAACTGATAAATAAGATATGATCACTCTAAAGGCAAATATCCAAAGGAAAAACTATATCTGTTGAATCTCTTGTTTATAACCTAGCTACTTCGTCCACTACTCAAAGAAAGTCATGAACTATGCTATCAACCTTGTCTGGAGATGACACGGAAAAGAAAAGGGATAAGAAACTTATACAAGAATCTCAGTAGGGCTTCCCGATTCTAACACAAGTGTTATCATCATCGTCCTTAGGAACCTCGGGTTTCTTTATGAAAATGTGGACATATACAGGGTTCATTTATTAAGTTTTTAATACTGTTAGCTGAGGCCTGTATCTTTTAGCATGAATCTTAATGTTATGAATGCAACATACTATATCATGAATGTATGTCAATACCATATGCAAGATATAACAGAATATACAACAAATAAGCATACATAAAGAACATATGCATATGGTTAATTCTTTAGGTGACTTAAACCTCTTGTTCTCTTTTCCTTGGGGGCTGCCCTATATATTCTTTCCTCTTGAGAGTTCTAGGTTATGACCTCATACTTCACTAGTCATCACTAGTGTAATCTTATCCCTTTTGATAAGTTAAGTTCCCTACTCTTAAGGTACGGGATAAGGGGCATTAGGATCACCTTTCATAATATTTAATTCGGGGAGTCCAAAGGATCACTTTCTATTTGGATCACCTCTCATAACCTGTGATTTGGGGAGTCTAGAGGATCATTTCCATGTGCCTTATGTCACCTTTAATTTTGGCATGTTACATAGAGATTTAAACATGAATAACTCATCATTTCAACATTTCATGCTCATACACTTCATGAAATCATACATCTTGTAACACCCTAAAAATTAGTTAAAAATTAATTTGAGCCTTATCAATTGTAATTTCAAAAATTTGAGAGTTTGAACAATGATGAGGATGGTCCAACTGTTTTGTAAAAAACAAAAAAAGTGAATAGTAATCGGCGGGCCCTATCGGTCTGTCGGGACAGCCGAAACCATAGAATTGGAACCTGAAGGTGCCCAAAATTGAGAAATTATAGGATTGAGATTAGAAATGATAAGGAATGAGAATTTTAGGCCTGAAATTAATTTTCGGGCAATGTTTAATTACCCGGGTATGATATTTTACCCATTCAGTAAAATTTCAGTATGCGATTTTTAACACCGAAAACTAATTAGATCTCTACAAAAAGAATGTCCTTATCCTTTTAAACTAAATGAATGGCTAAGATTGAATCTTGAATTACAAGAATGAATCACAACCATTCATTTTACTTTATTGGAGGATAATTATATATATATATATATATATATAACTTTATTATAAGATAAACATCACCAAATTTGCTTCTTTAAGAAGCAATTCTCGGACAGCAAAGTGGAGAGAATAGCAGCTCACTTCCTCCATTTTCAAGAGCTTTCTCTTGATTTTTAAATGCTAAAAATACTAGCCTAGGGTTCATAAAACCACAAAGTTCCTTCACAAAACTTGTTCTACACCTCAAACCCTACAAATCTAACCGATTGAAATCCTAACTCTCCATCAATCCTCACCTTAACATATCAATTCCTCATTGCCTAAGGATGGTTTGGGGCTTGAATTGGTGGTCTTGAAGTGCAAGAAAATCAATTGGAACAACCTTTGGAGTTATAAAGCTTTAAAGCTTTCAAAGTAGGGTTTTCTTTGGTCTTTTCTTTCCAATTTTATGCTGGACTTTTCTGATTGTGTTTGGTCCGAAATTTCTGAATATATTGGTTGCTAATATGATGATATTTATGTGTTAATTTTGGTGGAGTGTTTGGGGTTGTGGAAAAATCATTTTTATCAAAAGAGATTTTGAAGTGGTTTGCTGGATTTTCGGTTTTCCTGTTGGCAGTGATTGTTCACGAATTTTCTGAGGGAATTGTGGGTGTTTTCATGAGCTATAAAACTTATATGTTGAAGTTAACATCCTAGGATAGTTCCATGAATTTTTTTGAGCTCTGGTTTTGATTCCCAATGCCTTGAGAAATTCAAGAACTGAAGTGGTAACTATGCTACCTGAAATGTTGAATCTGAAGCTATGAACTTGTGAAATTTTATTAACCTAGCACATGATCGAATTATTAGCTGAAATTTTCACAAGATGTTGAAGGCATATTGAGGTCCAACTCTAATTTTTTGTACAAAGTTCTGGGTTCATTTGATAGGGTATAAAAATTGAGACTTCTGGCTATTAGCTAAGAGTGTGTAGTTTCTGACCACTAAATTTGTAGAATTTTGTTAATATGGTTAGAGAACTCTAATTACCCTGAGATTTTTACAAGACCTTGGTGACACATTGAGGTATCCTTGATAATTTTTATAACCTTTGAAATGATTGTTTTATGTGCAAATAAATTCATGCCACAATAGTGTGAAATCTGCCATTGTGCTGAAAATAAATTGATGCTTTGAATTGATGAAATAATAGCATTTTGTACTAGTATGACATGAGTACCTGAATATGAATATGATTAATTGAGCATGTGAACTTATTGATGAGGTTAGGTACACATAGATATGAATGATTATTACAATTGTTTATATGCGAAAGAAAAACATAAGATTATGTTTCTTGGACTGGACAAAGTAAATCCAGTTTGTTAGGGAAAGTAAACCTAACTACCAAGAAAAGCATATGATTTATAATCCTTGGGCTGGAGAAAGTAAATTCGATTTGTTAGGGAAAGTAAACCTGACTACCCTTGAATTGAGTCAGGGAAAGTAAACCTGGCTAGGAAGTGGTCTGTGTGAGAATTGGAGAAAGTAAATCCAATGATCACGTATAGGAATGAGCTCAGTCCTGAAAAGCAGTCTATTACCCATTATTACCACACTGGGGACGGGATGTGACAAGATTAGTCAAGGGCCAAGGCAAGTTTAAGAAGTAAATTTTCTAAGAAATCCTTTGTCTTATATGCTGAGTGAAGAAGTTTAGTATTGATATTGAGACCAATATATTTAAGTGGAAAGTTAGTAGTATATGATGTTGAGTAGTATGGTATATGTATATTAAGTGATTGAATATTAAAAGTAACCCACTTCGGAAGTATGATTTGGACTTTTAAAAATAAATCGCTATTATATAACGCATGACCACTTTTTCTTAATAAACCGAAGTGGCTGGGGCGATGACGATGACATTATAATTGTGATTGGGGGAGTTACCCTACTGAGAATTGTATAATTCTCACCCCTATTTTGTGTGTTCCCGTGTTGTCTCCAGGTTGATTCAGAGAACAATATGGCTGCTACATGCAAGAAACTTGAGATTTTGCAGTAGTTTAGTAGTTGATGTTCTTCTTATGCGGTATATAGTTGTAGGTATATATGTAGGTGAATGTAATAGAGATTGTGTATGTATTCAATGCTCACAGTAGAGCTTCCTTATGTAATTGACTGGTATCTTTGTTATACATGTTAATCAAATTACGCTAATTATTACACAATCTTATCGTATTTGCTATAGTTATTTAAGAAAGGTCCAATAATTAAGAAGTAACAATTCTCGAGTCTGATGTTATGACTTAAGAATGATGTTGTACTTGGGAGGAGGTTACATAAAATTAGTTAAAAATTAATTTGAGGCCTAAAATTTTCATTCCTTATCATTTCTAATCTCAATCCTATAATTTCTCAGTTTTGGGCACCTCCGGGTTCCAATTCTATAGTTTCGGCTGTCCCGACGGACCGATGGGGCCCACAGATTACTATTTACTTTTTTTTTTTACAAAATCATTGGACCGTCCTCATCATTGTTCAAACTATCAAATTTTTGAAATTACGATTGATAAGGCTCAAATTAATTTTTAACTAATTTTTAGGGTGTTACACATCTCAATTTATCAAGCATAATTATAATAAACCATAATTTAAATAACATAAACATGCATCATATTTCATTGCATATATCCATAAGCCATATAAATTTCAACACATGAACATAGCCTTCACAAGACATCATTCATATTTTTCTCATCAAAATTATCGATATTTACGGTTAAGCCATAAAGGGGGCAAATCACAATTTTCTCAAAAATTACGAGTCAATACGTAAATACCCCTCTTTAATGCATTCTTACAAACTAAAGGTCCTTAACATTAACCAATACTTTGAAGATACTTATAATCACTAGAAACCATTTAAAATTCATCATAAAAACCTTTTAGGGCTATAGACCAAATTTTAACATCCTTTAGGGGTCAAAGTGCAAAGTTGCTCATTTTTAACTCCTAACAAATGCCAACACTTCTAAAACTTTTTTTTAAACATTATACATGGTATTTTAAATAGATGGACATATTAGATGTCATTACTAACTCTAACTAAAATCCTTTGACCAAAAATTACATAATTGATAGTTTAAAACATAACTTTCCGCATTTTACAAAAATGGTCAAAATTAACATTTGTAATTATTCTTTTATACCTCTAAGATGCCAAAAACAATTTTCACATTAAATATTAACCATTCTTATGTATGTAAATAGCAAGATCAGTATTCAAAACAGTAAGTAATTATTCCAGAAAATTCATTCTCTAAAGCTTCATAAATTATGGTTTTGATCCTTTCTAGTTACTAGTTCACCTCAAAAATGCTAAAAATAAGTTTTACATCAATTATAAGTAGTTTATACATATTCAAACCTTTTAAATCAATATTCTAACCATTTTATTTAAATCAGGTTAGTAACTTAAATCTTTCATCCCAAAAGCTTGAAAAAGCACAATCTTTAACTTCTTTGAATCTCTAATTCTAACAAAAGCTCTTTGAGTAATTTAAAGACAAGATCAAAACCTTAAAAATAAAGTAAACCAACTTCAACACCAAGAACATAATTTTTGAATATATCCATAATTTAAATACATCCATAATAAAAATTCCTATTTAAGATTAAAGAGGTAGGTTTTGAGCTATAGAGATTTAGGTGATAGCAAGAAGCATAAACATGCTGTGCAATCCCATTTTTTATCTTTATCATCATAAGGTGATAACTTGGAAATATAAAAATGATATGCAATACTTGAAATATAAATATGAATATGCAAGTTCATTTTTAGATCTTTAAAGTTTTGGTGATAACTGGAAATATAAACATGAAATGCAATACTTGGAATTTAAACATGAAAATGCAAATCCATATTATTATCCTCAAGATTTAAGGTGATGATTTGAAATTAAACATGATTATGCAAAACTTGAAATTTAAACGTGATATGCAAGAGCTCGAAACATAAATATGGATGCAAGTTTATTTAGTATCTTGTTAAGCTCAAAATGTAATGCCCTAATTTTACTGCTGTGTGAAAATTATCAAAATGTCCCTAGGTAATTTTTGCACGTAATTCGAGGTCAAATAATCCTCAATAAAGGAATATAACATTAGAGAAACATTATAGGAGACTTGATTAGCAATTCGTGTGAAAGTCGCAAACACCGATTTTTTTATACGTGTAAAATGACCAAAATGCCCTTGAGGTCATTTTTACCTAGAAATCAAGGATAACCAATATAGATTATCCTTGAGGGGTTAGTTTTATGCTCGATAGGTGTAACAACCTCCCAAGTACAGCATCATCCTTAAGTCATGACATCATACTCGAGAGTTGTTACTTATAAATTAGCGGACCTTTCTTAAATATCTATAGCCATTTGGATTGATTCGCGAGATAACTTGGTCATAATTCTACTGAAATATATAGCAATGAAACCAAAATATTCATTTAATATAAAATTCAGTACATTAAGAAAGCTCTTTGATGAGCCTTAACACACCTTGTCCTCTAACCTATTTACATACATATCCATTCCACTAAATACAACATAACAAAAGTATTAACTACTAAACTATTGCACTTCCGCGTTCTTTTGCATATCAGCCTCTCGGTTCTCTGCATCAACCTGGAGACAACACGGGAACACAAAAACATAGGGGTGAGAATTCTACAATTCTCAGCAGGGTAACTCCCCCAAATGCACAATCATAATGTCATCGTCATTGCCCCAGTCACTTCGGTTTATTAAGAAAAAAGTGGTCATGCATTATGTAATAACGGTTTATTTTTAAAGTTGCAAATCATACTTCCGAAGGGGGTTACTTTTAACATTCAATCACTTAATGTACATATACCACACCACACTACTCAACATCGTACACTACTAACTTTCCACTTAAATATATTGGTCTCAATATCAATACTAAACTTCTTCACTCGGCATATAAGACAAAGGATTTCTTAGAAAATTTACTTCTTAAACTTGCCTTGGCCCTTGACTAATCTTATCACATCTGGGCGTTACGTACCGCCGTCCCCAGTGTGGCAATAATGGGTAATAGACTGCTTTTCAGGACTGAGCTCATTCCTATACATGATCATTGGATTTACTTTCTCTAATTCTCACACAGACCTATTCCTAGCCAGGTTTACTTTCCCCGACTCAATTCAAGGGTAGTCAGGTTTACTTTCCCTGACAGACCGGATTTACTTTCTCCAGCCCAAGGATTATAAATCTTATGCTCTTCTTGGTAGTTAGGTTTACTTTTCCTAACAAACTGGATTTACTTTCTCCAGTCCAAGAAACATAATCTTATGATTTTCTTTCACATATAAACAATTGTAATAATCATTCATATCTATGTGTATCTAACCTCATTAATAAGTTCATATGCTCAATTACTCAGACTCATATTCAGGTACTCATGTCATACTAGTACAAAATGCCATCATTTCATCAATTCAAAGCATCAAGTTATTTTCAGTACAATGGTAGATTTTTCACTCAAGTAGCACAATTTATTTCTCATACCAAATTATCAATTAAAATACTATAAAAATTCTCAATGACACCTCAATGTGTCACCAAGGTTCTGCAAAAATTTCAGGGTAATTAGAGTTCTCTAACTATATTAAAAAAATTCTAAAAGTTTAGTGGTCAGAAACCATCCAACCTCAGCTCAAGAACCAAAATTCATAATTTTTTACCTTAGCAATTGAACCCAGAAAATTATAGATAAAAATCCTAGTAAAACCTCAATATGTCTCTAATATTCTGTGAAACTTTCAGCTCATAATTTGATCATTTACTAGGTTAATAAAATGTCACAACTTCATAGCTTCAGATTCAACATTTCAGGCAGCATATGCTTAATTTCAGTTCTTGATTTTTCTAAGGCAGTTTGACTCCAAATAAAAACCCAAGAAAATTCGTGGGACTAGCTCAAGATGTTAGCTCCAACATATATTTTTTTCAGATCATGAAAATGCACACAACAAGCCCAGAAAATTCGTGATCACACACTACCTGTAAGAAAACCGAAAATCCAGCAAACCAACTTAAAATCTCTTTTGATAAAATTAATTTTTCCACAACCCCAAACACTCCACCAAAATTAACACATCAATATCAGCATAATATCAACCAAATTAACCAGAAATTTTGAGTTGAAACCAATAAGAATTGTTCAGAAAAAGTTTGAAAGAAAAAGGCCAAAGAAAACCCTACTTTGAAAGCTTTTGAGCTTGATACTTCAAAGGATGTTCTAAGTGATCTCCCTTCACTTCAAGACACCAATTTCAGTCCTAAACCCTCCTTAGGCAGTGGGGAAGTGAGGTATTAAGGTGAGGATTTGAGATTTCAATCGGTTAGATTTGTAGGTATTGAGGTGTAGAACAAGTTTTGTGAAGGAGTTTTGAAGTTTTAACAACTCTAAGCTAGGAAAATGGAGGTTTGAATCAAGTTTCATGCTCTTTGAAGGAACAAAAATGGAGGTGGCTGTGTGTTTAAGAAGCTAGCCGAGAATTGGTTGCAAGGAGATAAGATTAGGTGTGTTATATTTATCTTGTCATAGATGTAGTCTTTGTATAATTAAAATATACTTTCTTTCTAATAATAAAAAGGAATGAATGGCTAGGATTTAATCTTGTAAAGCAAGATTAAATCTTAGCCTTGCACATGGCATATAAAGGATAAACATTATCCTTTTTATAAGAATAAACTATTTTTCGGTGTTAGAAATCACACACCGAAATTTTACTGAACGGATAAAACAGTGTACCCGGTAATCAAACATTACCCGAAAAATAATTTCGGGTATAAAATCTTTATTTCTACCTATTTCTAACCATAATCATTTAATTTCTCAATTATGGGCATCTCCGGGTTCCAATTCTAGGGTTTCAATTGTCCAGACGGGCCTGCGGGGTTCGCAAAATACTATTCATGTTTTTTTTTTTTACAAATCCGTTGGATCATCCTCATCATTGTTCAAAGTATCAAATTTTTGAAATTATGACTAATAAAGCTCAAATTAATTTTTTTTTTGATAATTTTTAGGGTGTTACATTACCACCCACCTTAAGAAGAATTTTGTCCTCAAAATTCATTTGAAAATGATTTCAAAAGACAAATTCATTAATCAAACAAGGAATTCACACATAATTCAAATAATTCAATCAAATCCTAAACATTCCTACCTTAGGTCGGATTGTTGGGTGGTGATGTCCCCTTAGCACTTATGGTGAAGACCCTACTCTGGTGTTATGGCTTTGTAGTTGGTTTTGAGTGCCTATCTGGGCACTCCCAAATCTTATGTCCTGGCTTTTCACAGCCATAGCACACATTTCGCCTAGCCAAGCAAGCCCTATTCCCATGATCCCTTCCACATTTTGGGCATGAATTTGATTGTTGTTGCCATTTATCCTTATGTGAACTTGGTTGAAACCTCTTCTTCAAGGGCGAGTCATCCTCATAGTCTTGGTCTTCGAGTGGGAATCTTTTGTTCAAAGTGTTCTTAGCAGATTGAACGATTGCTAACTTCTTGTTGGAGTCCTCGGCACGGCGGCACTTGTTTACCAAGGTTGCATAATCCCGGATCTCTAACAGATCCACAGCAGCTTCAATGTCCTCACGTAATCCTCCTTCATACTTCATGCACTTCCAAGCTTCATCTGGATTATGTTGATAAATTGTAGAAAACTTGCAAAGCTCCTCGAACTTGGCTGTGTACTCCGCTACACTCATAGACCCTTGCTTAAGTGCCATAAACTCCAGCTCTTTTGCATTCCTCACCAAAACAGGGAAATACTTGTGGTAGAAAGCCTCCTTGAAGACATCCCAGGTGACTTCAGTTTGAGAAGCTTCAAATAATCCCTTGGTGCCGACCCACTAGAATTCAGCATCTGCTTCTAGCATGTAAGTAGCAAAAGCCACTTTCTGGATTTCAGTGCAAGGAAGAACGGAGAAAACCTTCTCTATAGCCTTGATCCATTCTTCTGCTTTACTCGGATCAAAAGCTATGATGGAGGGTTTGCCTTCCTGAACTCAGCAAATTTCTGGTATTCTATGTCCACTTCTGCTCTACCAGGATTGCCAATCGGATTTCCTTCGACATGTCAGTTGTAACGCCCCGATTTTCTGTCCGAGTGGAAAATGACCGAAATGCCCCTGAGGTCATTTTCAGCCCGGAATTCGAGGATGGCCAACTCGGCAGTCCTCGAAGGGCCAACTCAATGATTGAAGGGGATTGAATGATCCTTGAGTGGTTTCGGAGGCGAAAGTCTCATTTTCCGCAGTTTTGGGTCAAAATGACCAAAATACCCCTGTAGCGTTTTACGCGGGTAGAGGTGCCGTTTGAGCCCGGAACTTTCCCTAGAGGTTTAAAACCATGTTTTTACATGTTTTGAAACATCTGTTTGAGTCCGGGGGGTCCCGGGCAGTTTTAGTGCAAAATTACGATTTTGCCCCTGGAATAGTGTTTTTGAGCTTAATGATGTAATTAAGCAAACCTAAGCAATATTAGGCTCTAAACGAAGATTAATTAATTTCCCAAATTAATCTAGAGTCAAAATAATTTATTAAAGTTAATTAGAACCTAAAATTGCTTAGATTAAACTTAAATCCCTTTTTAGAACTCAAGATTCCTAGTCTTGGAATCTTAAATAGTGTTTTCTCTCTCCAATTCCTTAAATCAAGGAATTGTGTCTAGAATTGTTTATACACTAAAATGAATTTATAACTCACTAATGATGCAAGAACACTCTCTAATTATGTCTTGACAACCTTAATTACCCATTTTCTCACCTAAACACTTTCTTACAAATTCCTAATCTTAAGCATAATCAAAGATACACCTAAACACAACTCTAAACCACAATTAAAATGCAACTAATCCTCTCCCAAATCTGATGCACATGGCTGAAACTCTCTCCCCCATTTGACCACATGTTGATTTGTTTTCTCACTCAAAGAACCATGCTTGAGGCCATACCTTGAACCATACCTTACTATACTTTGAACCATACCTCACCATGTCTCAAGACTACATTATCTCACCTCATGGAACTCATGGTCTCCCTCCATTCTGCATGCCGAAGCCTCCCCCTCCATTTGCACCCTTCATTTGTTTCAATTATCTATAAATAGCTTGCTTGGGTGAACTTGTATCATTTTGGGTTCATTTGCAAAGTGTAAGTTTTCAAAGAAACACTCCAAAGCTTTCTTTTCTCTCAAGTTCAAGCCTTCAAAGTTCTTCAAGTTCTTCATCTTCTTCATCTTCTTCATCTTCTTCTTCCATCTTCAAGATCATCACACCAAGTAGGGATTTTCTTCAAGTACTACTTTCTTTAAAGTTCTTGTTCTAGCTTTATGTTCATAGTTTCTCTTGATTCTTTTTAGAACTTCTTTTCTTCTCCCTTTTCATTCTCATTTTCGGCCATGGGCCTTGAAGTTTAAAGAAATGAGAGCTTGATGATGAGAGTTTCATGATGATGTTCATCACTTGAAACAAACTCTAGAGCTTGATCTTTGTTCTTGAGCAAAAATATTTCTAGTTCTTCCTTTCTTGAACTCTTGAGAACTTTAGCTTTGATGGTGTTTTAAAATGATTCTATGAACTCAATGACGAGGACTCATGGTGTTGGTGTTAATATAGCACCAAGATCATGGACTCTAGAGTTTTCAAATATTCCTTTTCTTGCCTAGAATGTTTCGGCTATTTCCTTTTCTTCTACATGTTCAATGTTTTGATTTTCTAAAAATGTTGTCTTGAGTTCTAAGAACTCTAAGCTTTACTTAACCTTGGTTGGATGAGTTTGGGTTGAGGATTGAGTTCCTTTAAAGTCTTGTTAAGGGCTTTAGAAAGATAAAATGAACTGGCATAATTTATTTTATGCTTGCACTCATATTCACATTCTTGCTATGCATCTTTACTTTCAAGCTATCACTTAAGAACATAAAGATTAAAATGGAACTTGCATAATCACTTAACTTAATTCTCAAAGCCTTTCTATTTCGGCCTTAAAGTCGATTGTTGTTGGGCCGAGAGCACTAAAATAAAGAATTGAACTTGCATTATCACCTAATTAATTCCTCGAATGCCTATCTATTTCGGCCTTAAAGTCGATTGTTGTTGGGCCAAGAGCACTAAAATAAAGAATTGAACCTTGCATATTTACTTTCAAGCTTGCACGTTTAAGTTTATGCCTTGCATATTTATTTTAAGTCATCACTTTACTTTGTAAGCAAGATTAAAAATGAAAAGCATGAGCACGTTTATTTTATGTCATAACTTAAGAACCTAGAGCTCAAAGACTTGCCCATTTCATTTCAAGTTAAAGTTTAATGTGAATGCCTTCTTTGAATGCATGTTTTCGGCCAAGTAGTGATGATGGACTTGCAATGAGTTTTCATTTAGCTATAAGGACTAATAGTCTATGTTCTAAGTTTTTCTTAAAGCTTTACAAGATTATGTTATCATGAGATATGAATTTATTCCCTTTTAGAAGATGAAATATATTTTGGTCACTGACCTAAGGCTTCCCTTAGCCTCTTGGTGAATTAAAATGATTTGCAAAGAGTTTTAGAAATTCTAAATTGATTCCAACAGAAACTAGTTAACTTATGTACCTAGAAATGTCAATTTAGTTCTCTTATTGAAGATAGATGTTTTCGGTACTATCATGATGAGTTTATGGCTGTGTGATGATGCTTTGATGTGTTAGAATGTGTGAAGTTATCACATGATGATGTAGAAATGATTCTATGCAAGATAGGTAAGAAACTAGCTAACTAGAAATACCGTAAAGCTAGAATTTAACATAGTTTAGACCCATTTGTTTTTGGAACTTATCCAAACTATTTTAATGGGAACATAATCAGATTAGGATTGTTTAGACATGAAAAACTTGGTAACATTTGGATTAGAATTGAATTTTAGCACCTATAGGGAAACTAGTAACTAGAAAACTGTAAAAATGCAAATGTAGAACTCTTAGAACATTTAGTTTTCTGGATTCTGTCCAGCAACATTACAACATGATAAATGTGATTTATAATTAGTTCTTAAGCATAGGAATGTCTCATAATTGATTTAGATTTAATTTATAGCGCCTTAGGCGAAGACGGAACTGAGAAAGGATCTAAAACGTAAGTTCTAGAACCCCGTAATCACAAGTTAGAAAATTCTGCCCTATGCTTTTCAGATTTGAGTATGAACATGAGGATTAGGAATGATGATTAATTATGAGCCCTTAGGTGCATAACATATGAGCGACGGAGGTTAGAAAACTATAACTCAAGATTAAGACCTGTAAGGGTCAAAGCAGAAGCTACCGTAAGGGTAAGCGTTTGAATGTTCTATGATGATGCATGTGTTATGTGAAGAATGATAATGTTATTCATAAGAGGAATTCATGAGGATATATGTTTATGTGGCATAAAGCAAATTTGGAAGGAATTCGGCGTAATGCCTTTGTGCCGCCAAATTCCTGACAAATTTGGGGACTTAAAGAGATTTTGAAAATTAAGGTACTAAGATGGGTTCTAGGATGACACCGATTTGGTCGAGCACCTCCATAGAACTCATGTGACATCGGTACCAATTTATACTCTTAGGTGACACCGGTTCGGCCGAGCACCCCTAAGAGAATTGCCCCCTAACCCGTACTCAGATAGTCAGGATTTATGATTTATGATACGTTTATCGTTAAGTGGTAAGTAAGAACGAGTGACGACTAGTTAAGGTATGAGCTCATAACCTAGAGATGTGACACGTTCTGGGTGACACCGGTTCGGCCGAGCACCCCCAGAGCGCTTGTCTTTTAGGGTGGCCCATGAGGAAGAGAAGTTTCATGATTATGATTATGTCACTAAGTTTGTCCCATATGAATGTTTCTATTGCCACTTTATGCCACTAAGTATGATGATGCTTGATGATATCATTTATGTATGTGCACTAGGTAGCGCCATGTATACATTCCCTATTATGCTGCATTCATGACATTAAGATCATCCTAAAATGAATGGACCTTGGCTAAACTATGGTTTGGAACTTAAAAATGGACTTAATGCCTGCTCACTCATTTTGTATAATTAAACCCAAGATTCCTGAGGACGTAGATGATGACACCTAGGTAATAGGAGGCCCTACTGAGATTCTTCAGCAAGATTCTCACTCCCTCTATCTCTTCTTTCCGTCACGTCTTCAGATGGCGACGTTCATGGTGTTCGTGGACACGCCGACATGGGAGGTGTACCATGACCCGGACCATGGGTCATTCCATTTTGTGGGTCGATGCACGGTTAGAGTATTCATGTTCATGGGTCGACCCTTCACTCCCCCTGTACATTCCCATCATTTCTCCCCCGTCTCACCTTTTGGCGATGACCTGGTGTTCGAGCGCGCACGTCCCCGAGAGGAAAGGCTTCATCGTACCCCACTGTCTGCATCCGCCGTTCGAGAATACCCCCAGTATGTGCCCCGTTGCCCGTCATCTTTTTCGGAGAGGATCCTTCCGAGGATTCGGCAACCCAGGTACCCTCCGAGGGATCCTCCCCCACCATACCCATGGACCATGGGGAGGGTAGCGAGCCCACCGTGACTCAGCCGAGGCTTGCACGATGACCGGAGATGAGGCCCTGCCGTGGATGTCACTCCCGAGCCCCGTTCCGCCTATTCTCGCCAGAGGAGCTTGCTCAGTTTCCTGGTTATGTGCCACGCTCGAGGGATAGTCACTAGTAGGAGGCTGTGGATGCCCCGGGGTAGAGCACACACCACTTAGATGGAGATAAACCTTCTTTTGTTTAGAGGTTATCCCATTACATGCACTTGGGTAGGGGAGTAGTTTATGTTTATGTTTATGTTGTATTATCTTTCATGTATTCCTTTGTACTAAATTAAGTCCCACACTTATAAGTGGGCAAGTTATATATATATATGAGGTGATATTCAGTGTTTCTCATGATGTGCCTTTATGTGCCTTATGCTATGACGTTATGAGATGTATGTTTTGTCCATTACATGTGATATCGCGTCACGCGGCTCTCACTTTGTATTTCAAAAAAAAATTTACCCGTATTTTCCACTAAGTATTTCAAAGTTAAAATGAGAACTATGAAGTAACAGACTAATGATTAACCTAAGTATGTTCTAGAGTATTAGGTTAAAAATTAGGATGTTACATCAGTCCAACCTTTCCATCATCCTGTTGGCTACTACAGCTTGTTCTCTCATGGCAGCCGCCATCTCACGAAAAGTGTCCATCATACCCGCTTCGTTTCCAGCACTGTTCCTATTACGCCGATTAGAAGTCATCGGTTCCTGTCACACCAAACAAGAATTATTGAGTTGATCAGGCTCAATACCAAGCTAAGTATGGCAACAACCCACAACATTCTCAACCAGCAGTCATACACATATATAGAGTTATAATGCATGACATTTACTAAGGAAGCATAGCTAGTCCATTCCTTAAGGTCCTACAAGGATGAACTACTCTGATACCATAATGTAACAACCTCCTAAGTACAGCATCATCCTTAAGTCATGACATCATACTCGAGAGTTGTTACGTATAAATTAGCGGACCTTTCTTAAATATCTATAGCCATTTGGATTGATTCACGAGATAACTTGGTCATAATTCTATTGAAATATATAGCAATGAAACCAAAATATTCATTTAATATAAAGTTCAGTACATTAAGAAAGCTCTTTGATGAGCCTTAACACACCTTGTCCTCTAACCTATTTACATACATATCCATTCCACTAAATACAACATAACAAAAGTATTAACTACTAAACTATTGCACTTCCGCGTTATTTTGCATATCAGCCTCTCGGTTCTCTGCATCAACCTGGAGACGACACGGGAACACAAAAACATAGGGGTGAGAATTCTACAATTCTCAGCAGGGTAACTCCCCCAAATGCACAATCATAATGTCATCGCCATCGCCCCAGCCACTTCGGTTTATTAAGAAAAAGTGGTCATGCATTATGTAATAACGGTTTATTTTTAAAGTTCCAAATCATACTTCCGAAGGGGGTTACTTTTAACATTCAATCACTTAATGTACATATACCATACTACTCAACATCGTACACTACTAACTTTCCACTTAAATATATTGGTCTCAATATCAATACTAAACTTCTTCACTCGGCATATAAGACAAAGGATTTCTTAGAAAATTTACTTCTTAAACATGCTTTGGCCCTTGACTAATCTTATCACATCTGGGCGTTACGTATCGCTGTCCCCAATGTGGCAATAATGGGTAATAGACTGCTTTTCAGGACTGAGCTCATTCCTATACATGATTATTGGATTTACTTTCTCCAATTCTCACACAGATCTATTCCTAGCCAGGTTTACTTTCCCCGACTCAATTCAAGGGTAGTCAAGTTTACTTTCCCTGACAGACCGGATTTACTTTCTCCAGCCCAAGGATTATAAATCTTATGCTCTTCTTGGTAGTTAGGTTTACTTTCCCTAACAAACTGGATTTATTTTCTCCAGTCCAAGAAACATAATCTTATGCTTTTCTTTCACATATAAACAATTGTAATAATCATTCATATCTATGTGTATCTAACCTCATTAATAAGTTCATATACTCAATTACTCATACTCATATTCAGGTACTCATGTCATACTAGTACAAAATGCCATCATTTCATCAATTCAAAGCATCAAGTTATTTTCAGTACAATGGCAGATTTTTCACTCAAGTAGCACAATTTATTTCTCATACCAAATGATCAACTAAAACGCTATAAAAATTCTCAATGACACCTCAATGTGTCACCAAGGTTTTGTAAAAATTTCAGGGTAATTAGAGTTCTCTAACTATATTAAAAAAATTCTAAAAGTTTAGTGGTCAGAAACCATCCAACCTCAGCTCAAGAACCAAAATTCATAATTTTTTACCCTAGCAATTGAACCCAGAAAATTCTAAATAAAAATCCTTGTAAAACCTCAATATGTCTCTAATATTCTGTAAAAATTTCAGCTCATAATTCGATCATTTACTAGGTTAATAAAATGTCACAACTTCATAGCTTCAGATTCAACATTTCAGGCAGCATATGCTTAATTTCAGTTCTTGATTTTTCTAAGGCAGTTTGACTCCAAATAAAAACCCAAGAAAATTCGTGGGACTAGCTCAAGATGTTAACTCCAACATATATTTTTTTCAGATCACGAAAATGCATACAACAAGCCCAGAAAATTCGTGATCACACACTACCTGTAAGAAAACCGAAAATCCAGCAAACCAACTCAAAATCTCTTTTGATAAAATTGATTTTTCCACAACCCCAAACACTCCACCAAAATTAACACATCAATATCAGCATAATATCAACCAAATTAACTAGAAATTTCGAGTTGAAACCAATAAGAATTGTTCAGAAAAAGTTTGAAAGAAAAAGGCCAAAGAAAACCCTACTTTGAAAGCTTTTGAGCTTGATACTTCAAAGGATGTTCTAAGTGATCTCCCTTCACTTCAAGACACCAATTTCAGTCCTAAACCCTCCTTAGGCAGTGGGGAAGTGAGGTATTAAGGTGAGGATTTGAGATTTCAATCGGTTAGATTTGTAGGTATTGAGGTGTAGAACAAGTTTTGTGAAGGAGTTTTGAAGTTTTAACAACTCTAAGCTAGGAAAATGGAGGTTTGAATCAAGTTTCATGCTCTTTGAAGGAACAAAAATGGAGGTGGCTGTGTGTTTAAGAAGCTAGCCGAGAATTGGTTGCAAGGAGATAAGATTAGGTGTGTTATATTTATCTTGTCATAGATGTAGTCTTTGTATAATTAAAATATGCTTTCTTTCTAATAATAAAAAGGAATGAATGACTAGGATTTAATCTTGTAAAGCAAGATTAAATCTTAGCCTTACACATGGCATATAAAGGATAAATATTATCCTTTTTATAAGAATAAACTATCTTTCGGTGTTTGAAATCACACACTGAAATTTTACTGAACGGGTAAAATAGTGTACCCGGTAATCAAACATTACCCGAAAAATAATTTCGGGTATAAAATCTTTATTTCTACCTATTTCTAACCATAATCATTTAATTTCTCAATTTCGGGCATCTCCGGGTCCCAATTCTAGAGTTTCGGTTGTCCAGACGGACCTGTGGGGTGCGTAAAATACTATTCACATTTTTTTTTTTTTATAAATCCGTTGGATGATCCTCATCATTGTTCAAAGTATCAAATTTTTGAAATTATGACTAATAAAGCTCAAATTAATTTTTTTTGTTGATACTTTTTAGGGTGTTACAATAGGGATTATATGTGCCTTAAAGATAAAAATCTTAATTCTCAATTTTTATCGTACCTAAAATTACCATTTTACCCTTGTAGTAATTTTACATGAAATTATATAATCTTTGAATTCGGTTTTCACCCAAAGGTTCAAAATGACTATTTCAAATATAATTTGTGAATATCCAGTAATTACAGGGAGTTTTTATGTGAAATTACCTTTTTACCCCTAGTTGTGCTAAATAAGTTTACTTGTGTAATTAACGTAATGTTAAAGCTCTATTTGAACTTAAATTGATTTCATTCACAAACCTTGAGTTAAAAATTAATTATCTAAGGTTAAAAATAATTACTTGAGATAAATAGAGCCTAAGATTACCTAAGGTAAAATTAAATTACCTTTCCTTAATTACAAGAGCTCATAAAATTAGTGATGTTGAGATCAAAGTTAAGATTTTGATTTAGGTAAAAATCTAGTACATTTACCTTTCCTTATCCCAAGTTTAGAACTTATGTTACAAATTGATTTTAACTCATTTGAAATTAACTTCTTTACTAGTGTAAGATTTCTCTTTTTACCTTGTCTTAATTTGTCCTAATCACTAATCTATCAATTCCTAATCTTTTACCTAAGTAATTACACATCTAATACATATTTTACCACTTGCAAATAATGAGAAATCTGATCTCATTTCAATCAGAAACCAGTGTCTATGATCAGCCCCATTTCACCATATTTTATTATTTTTCAAATATAAAAACTTATCCAACCATAACACCATGCCTTTAGCTTTCTTTTGCATTATTTTTGGTTATGTTTAATCAAAAGAAAACCCACCCATTTTGGCCATGATGTGGTCAATCACAATGTCTCTCATTAGCATCATATTTTAGTGTTTTCATCCATTATGCATGAACGAAATTATTACAACAATAAAAGCATTCTTTTTCTAAGTTTTCTTTAATAAAAAATAAAATAAAACCTCCATTTTCCAGCCATGAAGGCAGTGGCCATACAGCCCCAAACTCCTATAAATGTGTTTCTTTTGAGCCAAAATGTTCACACAAATACTCATAGCCTTAACACTTGCTTACTTAATAGTTTCTTTACTCAAAGTTTGCTTAAAGTTCTCTAATTCTCTCAACACTTCAAGTTTTCTTCTTCTTCCTCATTCACATTCAAGAGACTCCATTCCCAACCTCTAACCAAGCTCTAAACCTCAAGCATACACTTTCCAACCATAAATCAACTCCTAAACACATAACCTTTCCATTATCGAACACAAAATCACAAAAAAAATCCTTCCTCCATTAGTTCTCATCTTGGCTGAAATTGAAGGACTCATCAAGAACATATTTTCTTCTTCTAACTTCTCTACAGATCAAGCATTATCTTTTCTTAACAAGAAACAACTTGGTAGGAATTTTATTTCATGTTCTTTCCTCTAATTCTTCCTAATAATTTCTGATTTATGGCTTGATAATGAGATCATGAAATAAGTTCTTGCCATGATAATCAAGGACTCTAAAGCTGATTTCCTTTGTTAAAGTTAATTGAGGTTAAATAATTTAATTCTCTAAAAGTTTTGAGATTAACAAGATAATAAATGAACTTACATCCGTGTTTATGTTTCAAGCTCTTGCATATCATGTTTAAATTTCAAGCCTTGCGTAATCATGTTTAAATTCAAGTCATCACCTTAATTCTTGAAGATAATAATATGAATTTGCATCTTCATGTTTAAATTTCAAGTAATGCATTCCGTGTTTATATTTCAAATTATCACATAAACTTTGAAGATCTAAAAATGAATTTGTATCTTCACATTTATATTTCAATTATTGCATATTATGTTTATATTTCCAAGTTATCATCTTATAATAATAAAGATTAAAAATGGGATTGCATAGGTTGTTTATGATTCTTGCTATCACCTAAATCTCTAAAGCTCAAAACTTACCTCTTTAATCTTAAATAGGAAATTTTATTATGAATATATTTAATTTATGTTATTTTCAGCCTCTTGATGTTGTTGGTATTAAAGTTGGTTTATTTTATTTTTAAGACTTTGATCTTGTCTTTAAATTACTCAAATAACTTTTGTTAGAACTAGAAATTCAAAGATTATTCTTTTTCTTGAGCTTTTGATTAAAAGATTTAGGTTACTAACCTGATTTAAATAAAATGGTTAGAATGTTGATTTAAAAGGTTTGAATATGTACAAATTACTTATAATTGAGGTAAGGATTATTTTTAGCATTTTTGAGACAAACTAGCAACTAGAAAGGATCAAAATCGTAATTTTATAAAGCTTTAGAGAATGAATTTTCTGGATTAATTCCTCACTGATTTGATACTGATCATATTATTTGTATACATAAGAATTATTAGAATTTTATGTGAAAATTGTTTTTGGTATATTAGAGGTTGAAAAGAATAACTACAAGTGTTAGTTTTGATCGTTTTGCAAAATGTGGGAAGTTATGTTTTTAAACTATCAATTATGTAATTTTGGTCAAAGGATTTTAATTAGAGTTAGTAATAATATCTAATGTGTCTATATGTTTAAAATACCATTTATAATATTTAGAAAAAGTTTTAGAAGTATTGGTTTTTGATAAGTGTAAAAAATGAGCAACTTTGCACTTTAACCCCTAAAGTGTGTTAAAATTTAGTCTATGGCCCTAAAAGGTTTTTATGATGAGTTTAAATGGTTTCTAATAGTTATATGTCTCTTGAAAGTATTGATTAATGCTAAAGATCTTTAGTTTGTGAGAATGTGTTAAAAAAGGGTATTTACGTATCGATCCATAACCTTGAGAAATTACAATTTGACCCATTTGGAGCTTAAGTGTAAATATTGATAATTTGATGAGATGAATGTGATTGATGTCTTGTGAAGGCTATGTTCATATATTGACATTTATATGGCTTAGATGCATGTTTATGTAATTTGAATTATGGCATGTTATAGTTATGTTTGATTTATTGAGATGCACAATTCATGTGGTTTATGAACATGAAATGTTGAAATGATGAGTTATAGTTATGTTATTCATGTTTGTATCTCTACATAATATGCCAAGATTTAAAGGTGATATAAGACACATGGAAATTATCCTCTAGACTCCCCGAATTAAAGGTTATGAGAGGTGATCCAAATAGGAAGTGATCCTTTAGACTTCTCGAATTAAATGTTATGAAAGGTGATCCTATGCTATAAACATGAAATGTTAGATGATAATTTATAATTATATGTTTCATGTACATCTCTTGATATCATGCTAAGATTAAATAAAACATATGGAAGTGATTCTCTAGACTCCCCGAATTAAAGGTTATGAGACATGATCCAATAAGGTTAATACAATATAAAATATATGGAAGTGATCCTCTAGACTCCCCGAATTAAAGGTTATGAGAGGCGATCCAAGGAAGTTGCATACTTATGATGAGAAAGTTGGATAAAAGCAAGAACGTGATGTATTTTCTTCCTCTATTGCCCCATATTAAATCTAGCAATGACTAGTTTGGTTGAGCTCATCCTAGGCGATCGGTGAGGTGGAGTTTTGGTGATGAATGTAAAATCGCTAGGGAAGGTGAGATGGTTGGTTTGAGGTGGTTATGTAAGAGAATGGTTGTTAAGAAAGGAACTTAAGAGTTCCACTATAAGAAAGTAAATTATGATGGGTTCTTTTGCCTTTCCTATGCATGCTAAATGTTATACGACTCATTAGGTTTGTTATATCATGTATTCATTTACTTGTCACTCAATCACATAATTCGAATACTAAGTCACCTAAGAAAGTAAAGTAAATATATATCTATTTGGTGTGCTTACTCATGTGACGTGGTTTAGTTCCTCAGTTTAACTTATGTATATATAATTAGCCTTGTCTTGTGTTTTGGTTTTGTATGTTACAAATTCATGATTATGAGTATACTTATACTAAATTGAATATTTTACTTATGAACTAGAGGCACTACCATGCATACATGAGATATATGTTGCATTCATGACATTAAGACTCATGCTAAAAGATATGGACCTCGACTAATGGTATTTGGAACTTAATAAATGAACTTTATATATGCTCATCCTTTTCATAATAAAACTCGAGGTTCTTGGGGACGATTACAATGACACTTGCATTAGAATAGGGAAGCCCTACTGAGAATCTTGTATAAGTTTCTCATCCCTTTTTTCTTTCTTCTGTGTCGTCTCTAGACAAGGATGATGGTGTAGTTCATGAATTTCTCTAAGACGCAGACGAGGGAGTTGCGTTTCAAAAGGGATCAAGAAGGTCGCAATAGGAGTATGGAGATAGTTTCCCTTAGATATTGGCTTTAGGATGATCATGCCCTTTTTATCTGCTTGTGCTTTAGTCTCTTGATGGATGTGTACTAATGCCCTCTATGTTTAGAGGACGTCACTATTATGATATAACTCTGATGTGTTAATATTGTTTATGTCATGATATTCCATGGTCTATATATATATATATATATTGTGACGTTGTATGTATCTGTGGCTTGTCTTTATCCTTTCTTATTTATAGGTAAGATGAATGGCGTTAGTTACTTAGCATGTGTGGCTCATGTTTTGTATTTTAAACAACAAAAAAAATTTTAGCCCTATTTTCACTAAGGTATTTTTTAAGAGTTTGAGTTAAAATCTGGAACAAAAAAGTAATGACTAATATTTAATTTAAATGCGTCCATAGGCGTGTAGGATTAAATATTAGGGTGTTACACAAAACTTTTAAAGAATTAAACTCTTTAACCTTAATTAATCTTAACAAAGGAAGTGGGCTTTAGAGTCCTTCATCATCATGGTTCCAAGAACCTTATTTCGTGGTCTCATCATCAAGCCGTAAATCAGAAATAATTAGGAAAAATTAAAGGAAAGAACATGAAATAAAATCCCTACCAAGTTGTTCTTTGTTTACAAAGGATAGAGCTTGATCTTCTATGAGCAATAAGAACCAAAAATCTAATCCTAATGCTAGTGATGGTTTCTGCCAAGTGAGATTGGAATGGAGGAAGGATTTTTCTTGTGTTGTTGTGTTTAGAAATGGAAAGCTTGGGTGTTTAGGAGTTGATCTATGGTGGTTGTGTGTTTGTTTGAGCTTGAGAACTTGGATGAATGTTAGGAATGGAGTCTCTTGAAGGTGGAGAAAGAAGAAAAAGAAAGCTTGAAGTGTTGAGAGAATTAGAGAACTTTGAGTAGGAAAACTATCAAGTAAGAAAATAATAAGGTTGAGTGTTTGTGTGAACATTTTGGCAATGGAAGAGCATCTATTTATAGGCATATGGAGGGTGTATTGGCTGCTACATTATGCTGGAAAATGGAGAGGTTCATTTCATTTTTTAATTTAAAGAAAACTTGAAAAAAGAATGCTTATGGTGTGGTCATAATGTTGTCCATGTATCATTGTTTGAAAATACATAAAATATGATGTTGATGGGAAGCAAGAAATCGTGGCTGAAATGGGTGGACTTCTTTTGATTAAACATAACCATAAATAATGAAAAAGAAAGCTAAAGAAATGGTGATAAGGTTGGATATTTTTCTTTATTGGAAAAACCATTAAAATATGATGAAATGGAGCTTAATAGGCGCTGATTTTCTGGTTGCAATGTGATCAGATTTCTCATTATTTTCAAGTGTTAAGACATGTACTAGATGTCTAATTACTTAGGTAAAAGATTAGGAATTGGCAGATTAGTGAAAGTGGTAAAAGATTAGGTGTTTAAGACAAACCAAGATAAGATAAAAAGAGTAATCATATACTAGTAAATGAAGTTAATTTCAAATGAGTTAAAATCAATTTGTAACGTAAGTTCTAAACTTAGGATAAAGAAATGTAAATGTACTAAATTTTACCTAAACTGTAATCTTAACATTAATCTCAATATTATTAATTTTATGAGTTCTTGTAATTAAGGAAAGGTAATTTAATTTTACCTTAAGCAATCTTAGGCTCTAATTACCTTAAGTAATTATTTTTGGTTCAAGGTTAATAATTGAAATCAATTTGAGTTCAATTAGAGCTTAATATTGCCTTAATTATATAAGTAAACTCATTTAGCACAATTAGGGATAAAAAGGTAATTTCACATAAAAACTTCCTGAAATTACTTGAATATTTCTAGATATCAAAATCATACTTGTAACAAACATCTTGAACCTCCCAGATGATAATCAAGTTCAAAAGTTACTCGATTTCATGTTAGGTTACCACAGGGGTAATTCGATAATTTTACATGCGATAAAAACTGAGAGTTAAAGATTTTTACCGTAACATCAATATAACACAAATAATCCCCTTTCAAACATAAAACTAACTTCCTGAGGATAATTGGGATTGGCTATCTTTGATTTCCGGACAAAAATAACCTCAGGGGCATTTTGGTCATTTGTACACAAAAAAATCGGGATTTGTGATTTTCGCATGAATTGCTATCTAAGTCTCATATAATGTTAATCTAATGTTAAAACACCTTATTGGGGATTATTTGGCCTCAAAACTCGTGCAAAATTTACCTAGGGGCAATTTCGTAATTTCGCACAGCAAGAAAAATCGAGGCGTTATATCTATTCCCACGTAAGCCTCATAACCTGGATTTTCTCTATATGCACAGCTAATTATAAAATTATTCAAAATTTCATTTTCATTTTCTACAAACAAATCACCTATTTATTAAATCATACCAGTCTATGCTGAAATTTCATAATTCAAACCCTATAGTCTGTGAATCATAATACGAAACATCTATGTAAAAGTTGCTCTAATTTGAAATATCCATAATTACTAAACTTTTCATTACAAACCAAAATAGTGTTATAACAAAAACATAAACATGCTCTATAGTCCAGGATCCTGCCTGCATCTCTGTTGGAGCACTCTAGATAAACTATAAACACCTCACCCAAGAGAAGCTCACCACTGAAATTCTAGTACTACTGAGAGGATGATGATTGAGAGAAATCTGCAGCAGCTATTTTATTTGTGAAATATGAGAAAGGAGAGGCGTGAGTTTTGTGCAAAACTTAGTGAGTAAATCCCCACCTAAAACCTCCTTCATGGGACACTAAAAAAACAATGCAATAACTTATAATAACAATAATAGTGTAAAGCTTTAAAACATTTCATACTCATATACATATCATCAAAATCACAATTCTTTATAACACAAGTCAATAGTATCTTAACAGAGAAACAGAAATCTCTGCATAATAATAATCTCTGGTTATATCTAGGCATTAGGTATCGCTATCCCCAATGTACCAATCAATTCTCTATTTACAAGCCTCTGGTCACATCTGGGCGTTATGTATCGTCATCCCCAGTGTGTCAATAATTTCTCTATTTTCTATCCTATGCTACTTGGTACCAAAGTTAACTGATTAATTGCCATTAACACACAACTTGTTTCTGTGTAGCTATTGTCTAAACTAATCTATTTATAACTCAAGTAAATCTGAAACTTTTTAAATCTTTAGGTACTCTGAAAGCTCTGAATCCTTGTAACTCTAACAGTCTAATCTTAGCATAACTGTGACTATGAAATTATGTCCAAGGGATCACCCTTTGTAGACATAGCAATTTCAAGTCCACAGAATATGTATCCACTAACTATCCTGAGTCATATAAAGATTCGTGCTCTAAAATCCTTTTATGTCTGAGTTTCTAAATCAATTCTTAACAACATTCTTTCATAAGCTTGAAAATTCTAAATCGTAATAACATTCCTTAAAATCTCAAGGTTCTCTAGTAATCACTGGCATAATTCATGTTCAGCATAAAATAAACATTTTAACAATCATAAATCTCTAATAATCACAATTAAAACCAACTCTAAGCAGAATCATATATCAATAATGGTCCCATGAGTTTTCTAAAACACAGTTCATGCTATTTTAAAACCACAGTTTCATAAATCAGCATAAATCTCAAATCTTAGACAACAGTCTCTAAAATCATACTTTAAATCATAGTTTCATGAAAATAACTCTAATGGAGAACATAGGGATCACAAGTACGAACACTTGGAGTGGTGGAATAAATAAGATTAACACCAACAGAACCTTGGGAGGTAGAAATGGCATCAATATCAGCCATTAAAGTAGCAGAACTCTAGATTAGCCTCTAATATCTCTAAATAACTCAGATTTAGCTCTAACACAATGGAAGAACACCATGACTAGAATAACATCAATAATGACCCCAAGAACCATGAAAGATTTGAAGGAGATGAAAGCATGACTAGCAAAATCTTTTACCTTAAAGCCTCAGGAATGAAAGATTGGAGTTAGAATTGAGAAAAATGGAAGAAAGGATGAAGATGAAGTTTCTGGCGTTTGGGGGGTGGAGGGTCGTGTTTGTGTGGTTTGGAAACCAAAATGGCAATTTTTATAAAACTTTGACTGCCTGGGCGGTGAATGATTGCTGGGGTGGTCCCCTTTCCAGCTGCCGCACCGCCTTACTCTCTGCCAACTGCTAGGGTTGTCATATGACCGCTGTGGCAATCTCCCTATTTATATTTCTTAATTTTAAGTTAATGTCCATTAACTTTAAAACATAAATGTAAATAAGGAAATACCCCCCATTTGGATTCAAATAAAATATCAGAAAAATAAAAATCCCAACAATTCAGAATCCAAATTTTGGGTTTTAGTTCAATTCAGGAATTCTTTTGATTTTTATAAACTTGTAGGCTAAAAATGAAAAGCTTAAGGGATTCATAAAATTCATTAAAAATCACTTTTTAATTTATTTTTCTCTAGGAAACAATTACCGGGACTTTTGGTCCCAAAAAAGTAATTCTATCATATAGCCCTCCAAGGGCATGTAGGATCTAGACTTGTGAAATTCAGGACCTGGAATGATAGATAAGGGTAATTAGCACCCTTCTTAGTTTAAAAAATTTCCTAACCTTTTTATTTAAAACTAAGGTATTACAGTTTTGATGTGATAGAGTTGCACAAAACCAACCGAGTCATGCGACAATTTAGGTTAAACCAAGAAGTTCCTCTCAACTAACCTAATCTTTAGGGATTCCATAATAGAGGTTTAAAGGAAGTATCACCCACCAATTTAGAAAAATAACATCAACAATGGGTGGCAATGTTGTACCAACATAAAAATCATGTATTATCTGGAACTCCCACCATTGATTATCAACCTTTGGATTTGCATCGGTCTTGGTATTTATCTCACACTTGAGCTATACAGTTGTCCTCTATGGAATCAAATCATCGACCTGCCTATGAAGAAGATGAACCATCCTTAGATGAAGAAGATCAAGTATCTCCCAAGAAAAAGATGAAGTAACCCCCATCCAAATAAAAGCTCCTTATGGTCATCAACCTTGGTTCCAACAACCCAATAACATTTTCTATTAGGACATAAACACATTACAATTTCCTCATGGCCAATTCCTTTAGTGTCGGCGTAGAAACAACAGACTGTACAAATACAAGATCTACCATGACATTCCATTGGTGTTTTCGACCACCATAGTGGTGGTCCTACAAGGTCTAGTAGGTCCTCATCCAATAGGAAAATGTTTACTCACTTCACCCTTAGAGGGACACAACTGTTGGCCATTAGAGGAAACCTTGATTATGCCCATTTTGGTGATCAATCATCTGCACAAGTCAACCTTAACCTCAATATAGATCTAGCTAGTCAAATGAATGGTGTCTACTAACCACAAATGGTTACTCTTGTTATGTTGGTTCCACAGATGTTATTTCCAAGTACACATTGGGAAAACATCAAGATGATGCAAAGTCCTGAAGATCTTGTTGTGTGTCTACATTTTGCCAACATGCAGTGCTACAAGGTAGGGGACATGTAGACATGGGTGAGTAAGGTAGTAGAGATGAGGGCATGGGTGATCAAGGTGGCATAGATGAGGGCAGAGGTAATAAGGGTGGTATAGATGAGGGCATTAGTGATTAGGGTGACCAAGTTAGAAGACAATCCCATGACTTCATTAATACATTAGGAAATGCTACCAAACAGATTGTGGGAACTATAGTCATGCATAATGGTCAAGGGAATATGTGAACTCGGCGGCTAAAAGGCTTAACTATTCACTATTTCAACTACCACCACCACCACATGGAAAGGGGAAAGGTCATAAGGAAGGTTGAATATATAGTACTTTTTCATATGTTTTTATTTATTTATGTATAGAGTTCCTAGTATATATTTCTATTTTTTTATGTACCTTTGTATGGACTTTTATGCATTTTTTGTGGATGGACCATGAAGAGAAAAGACTACAATTATGAAGGTAAGATATAACACAATAAAATAACATAATAACTGGAATACAAACACAATAATCGCGATAAAACATATTAAATTAACACAAAAAATGACACAATAACTTCCATGACATACAGATAAAATAACACAATACATTCATGAAAGAGAATAAAATAACCTAATAGCCTCCATGAAGCAGTAAATGACATCACTATGAACTTGGACTAGGAGTTTGTAGATAATGGATATGACTGTGACTATGGTTATGACCTTGACCTTGACAAAGAACACAACATCATGGTCCCTGTAATGCCCGGGGATAAAGTCGGGGAGTGATCACCAGTGCAAGAAGGCATGGACAAGGAGCGACTCCTAGCAGACTTCCAAGCAGAGGGGTACATGAATGAACTGATTACACACCCAAATGGGAGGGATCCTGAGACTGTGTAGATATGAGACTATACAGTTAAGGAGGGCTTATATGAATTGATTTGTACTACCTATACCAACAAGATGCATCTTCTTTTCAGTAACCCATTACTAAAGAACTCCGCAGTTAAGCATGTTTGACTTGGAGCAATTTTGGGATGGCTGACCTCCTGGAAAGTTTTCCTAGGAAGCGTGTGAGTGAGGACAAAGCATGCTGAAAAGACCCATGTTGGTTTGTGAGGACAGTCGTCAATCCACAAAGTAGCAGGGGATGTTATAAATAGTATCAGAGCCTACACCTCTCCTAGTGCAGTGTGGTTCAAGGACGAACCATGCGGATGCTGGTGGGTATATAACGCTTGGGGACAAAGTCGGGGACTGATTGTTAGTGCAAGAAAGTATGGATAAGGAGCAGCTCTTGGCAGACTTCCAAGCGGAGAGGTACATGAATGAACCGATTACACACCCAAATGAGAGGGATCCTGAGGCTGTGTAGGTATGGGACTATACAGTTAAGGATAGCTTATATGAATTGATTTGTACTACTTATACTAACAAGATGCATCTTCTTTTTGGTAGCCCATTACTAAAGAACTCCGCAGATAAGCGTGCTTGACTTGGAACAATTTTGGGATGTGTGACCTCCTGGAAAGTTTTGCTAGGAAGCATGTGAGTGAGGACAAAGCATGTTGAAAAGACCCGTGTTGGTTTGTAGGGATAGTCATCAATCCATAAAGCAGTAGGGGATATTTAGTCCCTATATATCACTCATATCCATCTTATTAAGGAAACAAGTACTCTTAGGATCGCCTTTCTCCTTGTGCTTTGAAGAAGGGTAAGGACAAATCATTGGACCTTTATATCGGGGCCATGCACTTTGGTGCCTATGACCCCAAATTGCCTCTTGCAAACCTTGGCTATTCTATACACATCATTGACATATCCTCGCCATTCAAAGTTCTTGCTATCACAGGTGGCAATCACATGATGACAAGGAATTCGATCAATTTGAAAATTGCCAAAATTACAATGTCTATGCTTCTTATTTGTTTTTTAACATGGAAAGACTCATTTTGACAATATAAGTTGGTTATTATCATGTTTCTGGCTAATCACTCTATTTTTTATAGTTGTATCGTGACAGCTTCTGAGAATTCATAACCTATATTTTTCCATGCATATGCCTCATCACCTTTCTTAGCATACAGCTCAGCCAACTTGAAATATGTTACTTTTATCAATGCTATAATTGGAAGATTGCGAGCCCCTTTTAACATAGAATTCATACACTTGACAAGGTTTGTTGTCATATACCCTCTTCAATATCCACTGTCAAATGCTTGTACCTATTTTTCTTGTGGAATTTCGTTAAACTAATTTGTATATGAGGAGTTGCATTTACGTATCTGCTCATAATGATTACTAAATTCACTCTTCGTCCTTGAATACCCTATAGAAGACAATATTCTTTGAATTTTATTTTCTAAAATCACATTCACAAGGAAAGAAATTGCCAAACATAAATATGAGTAAAGGGTAAATTACTCATGCTCACAATAATTCTGTGCAAGTAGGGTGCCTTGAATCTCCTCAAGAAATTAGCAGTAACGTGCCTAATACAATACCTATGAATTGCTCTCGAAGGTTTACATAACCTCTCCCTTTACAATAGCAAAACCAATTAGCAAAATATTCTTATTACCATCTTTTGGCAACTATAATCAATAAAGTCCCTTTATATTTCCCATACAAATATGTACCATCTATCTAAATTAGTGGCTTGCAATGTCTAAATGCCCTAATACAAGGACCAAAACTCCAAAACACACCAGGAAATAGGTGAACATATGGCACTAGGTCATCATCATGATATGCCTCGATAGCATCAAAGTGAACAACTAAACCTGGAACAACAGCATACATGGCTCCACACTAATCCGACAACTCTTCACATAAGTGTTCCCCATCAACAAAAATATTTCTGATTGCCTTTTGCTTTGTCGCCCATGCTTTTTGGTAGGTTGTTGTGTTTAACACCCCAAAATTTATTCAAAAATTAATTTGAACTTTATTAATGAGAATTTTAAAAATCTGACAAACTTAGCAATGATGAGGATGACCCAATGGACTGTTAGCTCCAGAACCTATCAAGATGCACTAATCTATTTTGCATGATAACAAAGTCAATTTAAAGAAAATACTTTGAAGAATGACTAATGTTTGTCTTGAGTTTCTTGTAAAGTCATAAATAGGATTCTATTGTTTAGAAAAAGCAAGGCTTACTTAAACAAGGATAAAAATTCATATTGCATGTGCAAACATGTTTATCACATGACATTGTTAGCTCCAGAACCCTATGTGCTCATATGTTTTGAATGACAATAAAATCAATTTAAAGAAAATGTTTTAAAGAACGATTAATGTTCCTCTTGAGTTTCTTGTAAGATTATAAAAGGTATCTATCTTTTAGCAAGAGCAAGACTTACTCAAATGAGTATATATATTTCACTATGCATGTAGAAACATATTACGAGATTATGTAATAAAATATAAGTGAAATTATATCCTTATCTAAGCTTTTGATAGCTAACGATGTGAAAATGTAACACCCTAATATTTAACCCAATACGACTAGGATGCATTTAAGTTAATTATTATTTATTACTCTTTTGTTTTAGTTCTTACTTTTAAAATTGTTAAAATACGTAGCGAAAATACTAGTCCATTTTTTTGAAATTTCAAAACGAAAACATGAGCCACATAACTTAAAAGAAAGATGTAGTATGATATGCCCGAAAGCCGATAAGGAACCAAACTTATCATAAGCATACATGAATTAAAGTAAACCTCAAAACATAGCACATCATCATGAAGGCATTCATAACTAACATCAGAGGTTCATATTACATAAGTACTTAATATAATAGAATTATGCCCACCCATAATGGTTAGGGCATTACAGTCATCTAAAGGCATAAAAGGAAATAACAGATATGACTAGTCAGGGTCTTGACACCCTCTACAGTTAAACAGATAGCCCTTAGAAGCAAGGGGGCCATCGTCCACGTGACAGAGCATAGGCCCTTGATGAGATCCATGGTCGCCTCCTACTGTTGCTCATGAACGAAATCATTGTCTTCTGAAGATGTGATGGAAGAAAGAAAGAGAGGATGAGAATCTTATAAAAGAAACTCAGTAGAGAGTTTACCTCCTAACAAGTGTCATCATCTATATCCTTAGGAACCTTGGGTTTCTTTATGAAATGGTGAATATGCATATGATTAAATTATTAAGTTTCAAAAATTATTATGCAAGGCTCATTCATTTTAGAATGCATCTTAATGCAAGAATGCAGCATGACATATCATGATAACATAACTAATACCATAATTAATCAACATATAATAAAAATGCAAATTTCAATATTTCTTTTAGGTGACTTAAGGTTCTTATCTCTATCTCTTGGGGGCCACTCTATTATTCTCTCCTTTCAAGAGTTATAGGTTATGAGCCTATACCTCACTAGTCGTCACTAGCTAACACTTATCTTCTCTATAAGCAAATTCTTGGCTCCATCTCATAATACGGGATACGGGGCACAGGAATACATGCACTTTAAACGTTCCAAGCGTAATTATAACATGCTACAACAAATCTTGCAATTGGTAGTCAAGTAGGCAAACATTAATTCTCATAACGTCTTTTAAGGCAAGTACTTTCGTTATCTCTTAATTGATTAAACCTCTAAATCGGGTAAACCTAACTTTGATATTTATTTATTAATTTATGCATCTAAGGGATCAATTCTAAAAGCATGCAAAGTTGTAATGTAAGACATTTCTAGTAACTAGTCTTTCTAAAATTAATTCCTAGTTAAAGAATATTCTTAGAACTGAATTTTTATTCCCTTTGGAAGATGGAAATATAACCTTTATGACTGTAGTTGACAACTTGGAAACTAAATATAAATGCTTTTACATTTCTCTAGTTTTAGTGCCCAAGACTCCTATTTAGAGTATTTACTCTAAAACACCAATCAGTTTTAAGGTTGAAAGGGGTAAGTCTTGAACTTTAATCAGTTAGGTGATGACATAAACGTAAACATGGTAATGCAAGCGTTATTTTATCTTTAGGATTTAGGTGATAACTTGAAAAATAACTATGAATGCATTTCCATTTCTTTCTATTAGTGCTCAAGGCTCCTATTTAGAGTAACCACTCTAAATGACCGATCAATTTTAAGGTTGAAAGCAGTAAGTGTAACACCCTCCTAACTACCATGTTTTACTCGAGCGTTAACATAGTAATTAGAAAAGTATTACTTACATTCATAATCTATACTAGTCGAAAGAAAGGAAATCAAATGATTTAGACATATATATCGCCAAACTCATATATACATATATGAACATCATTTTTAAGTTTGCAATATGTACATTGTATGGATACTACAATAGTTAACTTCTAAGCTAATCAGGAACTCAGTTCACAAAAGAAAGGAACACCTCCAATACTTAATCTAACCTGCTCAAAGTTAAGGTCCAGCAAAATTTTATATAAACAGAAATGGACCTTACAACAATTAATAAGATCAATCTACAAGTTAGCGGGTCACTAGTACTAAACTACCACTATATACATATCAGGAGTCCCTGAAGATCTCACGTCCTACTAGATGAAACCATTGGCCATCGGTATGATAGCCTTACCTCCGCCCGGGGCATCAGGACCCTTCGGTGGGTCTGAGTCTGAAGACAAGGATGAAGAGAGATCATCTACTGGAGGGGGTGCTGGTGGTGCAGATGGGACATCAAATATCACTGGGTGTGCCAAGTGGAGATGCACACCATCATAAGGGAAAGCAGGGCCAAAGTTAGCTGTAAATACAGAAATACTAAAGGAACGGCCGAAAAACACATAAACACGAATTTGCGAGTAACCCACTACATACAGAGAGTCAAGAGCAGGATCATGATGCCACACCCACTGTGGTGAGTCAAGGTAAAACACTAGTGACGGCATCTGGTAGATCTGATTAACACAAAGTAAATGCAACCGTAGGGTTGAGAATATTATAAAATCCTCAGTAGGGTATTTCCTCAGGTATACATATACCATATACTTGAATTAAATGCCATACTATCATTAAATTAAGACATTCTCACCGTTTCAACATCCTTACAGATTTACTACTCTAGGAATAATATTTAATTTCTACATCAAATGACCAATTCATGAGCCATAAAAATTATCTATGATACGTCAATGTGTCTAAAAGGCCCTGTACAAATTTCAAAACAAACAGTGTTCTCTAACCTTATCAAATAAATTGTGCAAATCTGGTGGTCAGAGACCACTTGTTCACAGCTCAGATCAAGACTCTCATAATTTTCAACCCTACCAATTGATTGAATCAACTCAAAATAAAATTCAAATTTTCAATTCAATGTGTTATCAGCTTCCTATAAAAATTTCAAAAAATAACTCCATTGTTTACTATGATAATAAAATCACACAATTTTATTGTCTAAGCTTCAACATTTCAGGCAGCATAGTCACAACTTCGGTTCTTGAATTTTTAAACACAGAAAAATGCCCAGAATAACTCCAAATTTTTACTAGAGACTCCTTAACATGTTAATTACATCCCATAAAATTTTCAATTGAATCCAAGATCTCTAAATATATCAGAAAATTCGACAAAAATTACTGCTTGCTTTTTCCAGCAATAATGTTCAAGAATCATGAATTTTTTTCAAGCAGAGAAAATCCTTAAAATGACCCAAGGAAAATTATGGGGTTGTCTTAGAATGTTACCTTCAACATATAATTTTTATAGCTCATAAAACTAAACACAATTGCACCAGAAAATTTGTCAACAAGTCCTGCCTTGTTGAAATTCGAAAATCTAGCAAACCAATTCAAAGTCTCTCTTGATAAAAATGATTTTTCCACAACACCAAACACTCCACCAAAGTTTATACATCAATATCAACATATTATCAACCAATAAAATCAGAAACTTTTAGACAAAACCAATCAGAATTTCCAAAGTAAATTTTGAAACAAAAGAGGACAAATAAACCCTACCCTTGGTAGCTAATGTTTCTTTATCTTTTGGATACTTCAAGATAGATGTTCTCCAACCCAAAGCTCTTGAAACACACTTAGATCCTTCCCTAATCAGTGATGAGTGAGGTATTAAAGTGAGGTTTTGAAAAATCTAATCGATTATATTTGTGGAGGTTGAAGTATAGAACAAGTTTACTTAAGGAAGTTTTTGATTCTAACAAGATTTGGTCTAGGATTTTGGAGGTTGAAAACTCAAAGCATCAAGGGTTTTGATGAAGGAAAGTACGAAGCCTCTTAGCCTTCTTTCAATGGCTGAAGGTTGAAGATAAAAAGGAGGTTAGGTGGGTTAAATTTATCACTTAAGGAGTGTTTTGATTGGTTGAAAAATAAAGCATGATTTCTTTTTGTAACATCCTAATTTTTAACCCAATACTCTAGAACATATTTAGGTTAATCATTAGTCTATTACGTCATAGCTTCCTCTTTACTTTAAAATACTTAGCAGAAAATACAGGTACATTTTTTTTTTTGAAAGGTAAAAGCAAGGTGAGAGCCGCACGACATGACTAACGATGAAGCATAAAAGTAATAAAACACAAATTCAATTAAACATCTCATGAACATTCGATCATAAAACATGTAATTGCACAACATGATAAAACAAACTGCATATATATATATAATATGCCCACTCAAGAAAAAGCGAGACTTAGTTTGGTACAACATGGAACAAACACAGCTAAAATGAAAGTAAAATGGAAAGGAAAATACAACAGAAAGTGAAAAAGAAAACTCCCCAACCCAAGTGCATCTAGAATGGATAACCTCTAAATAAAAGAAGGTTTATCCTCATCTATGTAGTGTGTGCACTATCTCTACACACGAGCCTCTACTACTGGGATCCTGGAAAGGGTGGAACATATCCAATCCAAGGACGAAGCACATCTAGAGTGGGCACTCACTACGGCTGTATGTAAGCTCCTCGACGGGGGCACATGGACTGCCTCCGAGCCAGCCTCGGCTGAGTGACAGTTTCCTTGCTGCTCTCTTCCATCAGCGGTGGAGTGGGGGCAGAGCTTTCGCTATACAAGTGGGTAGGGGGTCCTCCAATGGGTCGGTCTCCGAGAAGTACGTGCGTGGCACACAGTCAGGGTAGTCGCGTATGGCCGAGGCGGCAGTGTGCATACAGAGCACCCTCTTGTTGTGCATGCAGGCACGCTCAAAAACTCGATCGTCATCGCCATATGGTGATGTCGGGGAAAAGTGATGAGTATGTACAGGATGAGCGAAGGGTCGTATAATAAACATGAACACACAAACAGTGCATCGACCCTCAAAATGGTATGATCTTTGCTCTAGATCATGGTGCACTTCCCAGTAGGGCAACCTCCTATCTAGGTGTCATCATCTATGTCATCAGAAACCTTGGGTTTCTTTGAAAAAGGTGAGCATGCATAAAATTCACTTATTAGATTTTAAACTTAATTATCCAAGGTCCGTTTCTTTTAGGATGAGTCTTAATGTCATGGATGCAACATAATAAAGCATGAATGCATGAAGATGTGACAGGCAGAAATCAATTAAACATTCATAGAGATATCAGCATCAAACAGGTAGCATAAAGTGGCAAATACTTCTCATGTAAAAGTATTTCTCTTTTTGTAACTGTATGACTTTCAAAGCATCGTACTGTAACATAGGGATCACCCTAAAAAGACAATTGATCTAGGGGTGCTCGGCCGAACCCGTGTCACCCAGAACGTGTCACATATCTAGGTTATGGGCTCATTCCTTAACTAGTCGTCACTAGTTCTTACTTATCATCTGATAAGCCCAATCTCAATAATAATAATCATAACAAAACGCATTGCACCAGTATCAAGTACACAACGAATATTGTCTTCTTTGGGGCGTTACATATCGTCGTCCCCCTTGTAACACCCCGATTTCTCTGTCCGAGGGAAATGACCAAAATGCCCCTGAGGTCATTTCCTGACCCGAGATCGAGGGTAACCAACTCGGTCATCCTCGAAGGGTCAACTCAATGTTTGAAGGGGATTGAATGGCCTTTGAATGCTTTCGGAAGCGAAAATTTCGTTTTCCGCAGTTTCGGGTCAAAATGACCAAAATACCCATATAGCATTTTTACGCGGGTAAAAGGTGCCGTTTGAACCCGGAACTTTCCCCAGAGGTTTAAAAACATGTTTTTATGTGTCTAGAGGTCTTTGTTCAAGTCCCGGTGGTCCCGGGCAGTTGTAGTGCAAAATTATGATTTTGCCCCTAGAATAGTGTTTTTGAGCTTAATGACGAAATTAAGCAAACCTAAGCAATATTAGGCTCTAAACGAAGATTAATTTATTTCCCTAATTAATCTAGAGTCAAAATAATTTATTAAAGTTAATTAGAACCTAAAATTGCTTAGATTAAACTTAAATCCCTTTTTAGAACTCAAGACTCCTAGTCTTGGAATCTTGAATAGTGTTTTCTCTCTCCAATTCCTTAAATCAAGGAAATGTGTCTAGAGTTGTTTAGACTCTAAATTGAGGATTTAACTCACTAATGGTGCAAGACCACTCCTTAATTATGTCTAGACCACCTTAATTACCCATTTACCTTACCTAAACACTTTCTTACAAATTCCTAATCTTAAACATAATCAAAGATACACCTAAACACAACTCTAAACCACAATTAAAATGCAAACTAATCCTCCCCATGGGCTGATGCATATTCGGCCATCACTCTCTAATTACCACACATATTAAATTGTTTTCTCACTCAAAGAGCCATGCTTGAGCCATACCTTGAGCCATACCTCACCATGCTTTGAACCATACCTCACCATACCTCAAGAACACATTATCTCACCTCATGGAACTCATGGAAAGCCTCCAATCTGCACCCTCATGGCCGAAACCTCCTCACCCATGAGCACCCTCCATTTGTTTCATTTCTCTATAAATAGAATGCCTTGAGGAGCTTGCACCACTTTTAGATCATTTGCTAAGTTTAGGAACTCTCAAAGCTTTTCTTTTTCTCTCAAAGTTTTTGTGTTCTTCAAGTTCTTGGAGTCCCTCAAGTTCTTCATCTTCTTCATCTTCTTCTTCCATCTTCAAGTTCATCACACCAAGTAGGGATTTTCTTTCATGTATTCTTTTCTTTAAAGTTCTTGTTTCAAGCTTGATGTTCATAGTTTCTCTTGTTTCTCTTTAGAACTTCATTTCCACTCCTTTTCCCTTTTCATTTTCGACGATAGGCCTTAGAGAACAAAGGAATGAGAGCTTGATGATGAGAGTTTCATGATGATGTTCATCACTTGAAACAAACTCTAGAGCTTGATCTTTGTTCTTGAGCAAAAATGTTTTTAGTTTTTCCTTTCTTGAACTCTTGAGAACTTTAGCTTTAGTGATGTTTTAAAATGGCTCTATGAACTCAATGATGAGGACTCATGATGTTGGTGTTAATATATCATCAAGATCATGAACTCTAGAGTTTTAAAATGTTCCTTTTTCTTCTTGAAGATTTCGGCCATTACCTTAAATTTTCTAAGCTTCATGGTTTGATTTCCTAAAAATATTATGTTAAGTTTTAAAGAACTCTAAGCTTGACTTTACCTTGTTTGGATGAGTTTGGGTTATGGTTTAAATTCCTTTAAAGTCTTGTTAAGAGCTCTAGAAAGATAAAATGAACTTGTATAATTTATTTTATGCTTACATCCATATTTACATTCTTGCTATGCATCTTTGCTTTCTAGCTATCACCTAAGAACATAAAGATTAAAATGGAACTTGTATCATCACTTAATTTAATTCTCGAAGCCTTTCTATTTTGGCCTTAAAGTCGATTGTTGTTGGGCCTAGAGCACTAAAATAAAGAATTGAACTTGCATTATCACCTAATTAATTTCTCGAATGCCTATCTATTTCGGCCTCAAAGTCGATTGTTGTTGGGCCAAGAGCACTAAAATAAAGAATTGAACCATGCATATTTACCTTCAAGCTTGCACATTTAAGTTGATGCCTCGCATAATTACTTTCAAGCTTGCACGTTTAAGTTATGCCTTGCATATTTAATTTTAAGTCATCACTTTACTTTGTAAGCAAGATTAAAAACGAAAAGCATGAGCACGTTTAGTTTATGTCATAACTTAAGAACCTAGAGCTCAAAGACTTGCCCATTTCATTCCAAGTTAAAGTTATATGTGAATGTATTCCCTGAATGAATAATTTCGGCCAAGTAGTGATGATGGACTTGCAATGAGTTTTCATCTAGCTACTAGGACCAATAGTCTATGTTTTAAGTTTTCCTTAAAGCTTTATAAATCTTTATAAGGTTATGTCATCACAAGTTGTGATTTTATTATCTTTTAGGGGATGGAATATGTTTTGGTCAGTGACCTAAGGCTTCTCTTAGCCTCATGATGAATTAAAGTGTTTTGCAAAGAGTTTTAGAAGTTCTAGATCGATTCCAAGAGAAACTAGTTAACTTATGTACCTAGAAATGTCAATTTAACTCTCTCATTTAAGTTAAATGTTTTCGGTTCTGATGTGATGAGTGTGATGCTGTATGATGATGTTTTGATGTGTTGGAATGTGTGAAAATATCATATGATGATGTAGAAGCGATCCTATGCATGATAGGTAAGAAACTAGCTAACTAGAAATACCGTAAAGCTAGAATTTAACATAGTTTTGACCCATTTGTTTATGGAACTTTTCCAAACTGTTTTAATGGGGACATAATCAGATTTATATTGTTTAGACATGAAAAAATTGGTATCATTTGAGTTAGAATTGAATTCTAGCACCTATGGGGAAACTAGTAACTAGAAAACCGTAAAAATGCAAATGTAGAACTCTTAGAACATTTAATTCTCTGGATTCTGTCCAGCACCCTTACGACATGGTAAACATGATTAATAATTAGTCCTTAAGCATAGGAATGCCTCATAATTGATTTAGATTTAATATATAGCGCCTTCGGCGAAAACGGAACCAAGAAAGGGTCAAAGCATAAGCTACCGTAAGGGTAAGCGTTTGGATGTTTATGATGATGCATGAAGTATGCTAATGATGATGATGTTATTCATATGAGGAATTTATGAGACTATATGTTTATGTGGCATAAAGCAAATTTGGAAGGAAATTCGGTGTAATGTCCACAGTGCGCCAATTTCCGACAAATTTGGGGACTTAAAGAGATTTTGAAAATTAAGGTACTAAGATGGGTTCTAGGATGACACCGGTTCGGCCGAGTACCTCCATAGAACTCATGTGACATCGGTACCATTTTACACTCTTAGGTGACACCGGTTTGGCCGAGCACCCCTAAGAGTTTTGCCCCCTAACCCGTACTCAGATAGTCGGGATTTATGATTTATGATACGTTTATCGTTAAGTGGTAAGTAAGAACTAGTGACGACTAGTTAAGGTATGAGCTCATAACCTAGATGTATGACACGCTCTGGGTGACACGGGTTCGCCGAGCACCCCAGCTCGATTGTCTTTAGGGTGGCCCATGAGGAAGAGAAGTTTCATGATTATGATTATGTCACTAAGTTTTGTCCCATATGAATGTTACTATTGCCACTTTATGCCACCAAGAATGATGATGCTTGATGTTATGTTTTATGTATGTGCATTAGGTAGTGCCATGCATACATTTTCTATTATGTTGCATTCATGACATTAAGATCATCCTAAAATGAATGGACCTTGGCTAAAATATATTTTAAAGTTTAAAATGAACCTAATACATGCTCAGTCACTTTGTATAAATAAACCCAAGGTTCCTGAGGACGTAGATGATGACACCTAGGTAGTAGGAGGCCCTACTGAGATTCTTTAGCAAGATTCTCACTCCCTCTATCTCTTTCTTTCCGTCACGTCTTCAGATGGCGACGTTCGTAGTGTTCGTGGACACCCCGACATGGGAGGTGCACTATGACCCGGCTCACGGGTCATACCATTTTGAGGGGCAGTGCACGGTGCGGGTTTTCATGTACGTAGGACGCCCCTTCGCTCATCCCGTGCACACCCATCGCTTCTCCCCGACTGCACCCTATGGCGACGACGAGCGGGTTTTTGAGCGTGCGCGTACGCATGACGAGAGAGTGCTCCGCATGCACACCGCCTCCTTAGCCATGCGAGACTATCCCGATTACGTGCCCCGGACCTACTTCTCGGAGACCGACCCGTCCGAGGACCCGCCTACTCATCTGTATAGCGAGAGCTCTGCCCCCTCTCCACCATTGATGAGGGAGGGCAGTGAGGATACCGTGACTCAGCCCGGACTTGCACGACGACCGGAGATGCGGCCACACCGCGGGGGTCACTCTCGATCCCTGTTCCGCCTCTTTACGCCCGAGGAGCTCGCACAGTTTCCCGGATACTTGCCTCGTTCACGAGACGGACGTCGAGGAGGTGACGATCGACCGATGGAGTACCCGGTTAGAGCACACACCACTTAGATGGGGATAAACCTTCTTTTGTTTAGAGGTTATCCTATTAGGTGCACTGGGGTAGGGGAGTAGATTATGTTCATGTTTTATGTTGTATTTTCTTTTATGCATTTCCCCTGTACTAAACTAAGTCCCGCACTTATAAGTGGGCAAATTATATATATGAGATGATCTTCAGTGTTACTCATGGTGTGTCTTATGTTATGATGTTGTGAGACATTTGTTTACTTTACATGGTGTACCGCTTATCGCATCACGCGGCTCTCACTTTTATTTCAAAAAAAAAAAATTACCCGTATTTTCCGCTAAGTAATTCAAAGTTAAATGAGAACTATGAAGTAACAGACTAATGATTAACCTAAATATGTTCTAGAGTATTGGGTTAAAAATTAGGATGTTACACCCCTCAAGGATTTGTTTCTGGGGCGTTACGTATCGCCGTCCCCAGAACACGTTCTTATAGTACTATGTCACATTCAAAACTCATATCTTTTTGAAAACTTTTTAAGTTCCTCAAATTTGTCAGAAATTCGGCGGCATAACGATGGCACACCGAATTTCTTCCAAATTTGCTTTCTACCATATTCATATATGTACATAATCATGAGCATCACAATCATCATAAATTTTCATAATAAAAACATGCACTCACATGAAATACTAAAGTACATTATACTCTTAAACCTATGGTGTCTTATACTTTGACCCTTACGGGGCTTAAACTTGAGATATAATCATTCTAACATTCACTATTAACCTTTTATGCACCTAAGGATTCACAACTAAAGATTCTTACTAATATTTATGTTTGTCAATGAATCTGGACAGCATCATGCTTTAAGGGCAGAATTTACATCTTGTGATTACGGGGGTTCTAGAAACTACCTTTTAGACCATTTCTACGTTTCGTCTTCGCCTAAGGCACTATAAATCAAACCTAAACCAATTATGGGACATTCCTATGCCTATGAACTAATTATAAACCATGTTTACTACATTACAAGGTTGCTGGATAGAAACAGAAAATTAAATAATCTAAGTGTTCTAGAATTGCACTTTTATGGTTTTCTAGTTATTACTTTCTCTATAGGCGCTAAAAATCAATCCTACATCAAATGTTACCAAGTTTTTCATGATTAATCAATCCTAAACTGAATGTTATCCCATTAAAATATTTTTGGCAGTGGCTAAAAATAAATGGGTCAAAACTATGCTAAAACTCAACTGTACGATTTTTTTGTAAGACTATTTTCTTTGCTAACATGTATAGAAAGGCTCCTACCTTAACATATATAATTTTTACACATTCTAACATACCAAAACAACATCATACAGCAGCAGGCACATGAGGCAGAATCGAAACATTAAAGCTCAAGCATCATTCAAAAATTATGTCCTTAATACATACAAGTTACTAGTTTCTCTTGGATTCATTTTAGAACTTCTAAAACTCTTTGGAAACCAACTTATTTCATTAAAATCCTCATAAACTAAACAAGATCAGCAACCATTTGAGTTGGCCCAAGATTGAAATTTAAAACGTAAAATCATACTTGAAATATTCTTTGAGTTCTCCTATGCTTAAGAAAATCCTAATACATAGATTATGGGCACTTGTGACTAGATGAAACTCACAGCAAGCTCATCATCATCACATGGCCGAATTGTACATTCAAGGAAATGCTTCCATAACCAAACTTTAGCTTGAGATAAAAGGGCAAGTCTTTGAGCTCTAGGATCTTTAAGTGATAACAAAAAGTAAACGTGCTATGCATTCCATTTTAGTCTTCATTATAAAGTAAAGTGAGAGCTTCAAAGTAAATATGAGATGCAAGAACTTGAAATATAAACATGAGGTGCTAGGAATATAAATATACAAGACTTGAAAATAAATATGCAAGACTTGAAAGTAAATATGCAAGACTTGAAGTAAATATGCAAGTTCATTTTATCTTTTAGGAGTTAAGTGATGACTTGAAATATAAATAGAAATGCAAGTCCGGTTCTTTATTTTAATGCTCTAGACTCCACAACAATTGACTTTAAGACCGAAATAGGTGAGCTTCGAGATTAATTATTAGGTGATATGAGAATGTAGCTCTTGTTTTAATCTTTATGTTTTAGGTGATGGCCAAAAATAAATATGCTAGGCAAGGAAAATAAATATGCAAGTTCATTTGTACATCTTTACTAGAGCTCTAACAAGACTTTAAAGGAACTTAAACCTCAACCCAAACTTATCATAGCAAGGTAAAGTGAACTTTAGAGTTCTTTATACCAAGCTGTCAAAGAAACCTTATGGTTTGAACATCATCATCAAGCTCAAGGAAATGGATCAAGAGATCAAAATAACTAACAACCTTTCTTTGAGAAGCAAAAGCAAAGCAATGGAAAAGGAATCAAAATCTTTGCAAAGGAAAGGAAAAAGAAACCGAAATCAAAAGGGAAAGAAAGAAAAGGAACCGAAGCTTGTTTCAAGAAAAGAAAAAGGAATAGCCAAAATATGTTAAGATCAAAACCAAGTTTCAAGCTTTAGAGGTTTCTCAAAGGATAATCATGAGTCCATTATCTTGAAACCTCATCATCAAGCCATGGTTTTCCTTCCAAGATAGGCCATTATGGCCGAAATTAAAAAGGAAGAAAAAGGAAACCAAGAACCGAAAAAGAAAGAAAAAGAAAAGAAAAGAGAACTAATACTTTATCATTTCAAACCAAAAGCTAAACAAGGAAAGGAATGGCATAACTCCATGTAACTCCCTATCTTGGATGTGTTTTCCTTGATTGAGAGAGGACTTGCTCTTGAAGAGGAAGAAGAAGAGGAAAAAAAGAAGAATGACTCCTTGAAGCTTGAGAGAAAGAAAGTACTTGGGGGTACAAGAGAAATAAGCAAACGTTTTAGCAAGCTCCTTGGGTGTCTATTTATAGAGGAAATGAAACATGAGGGGAGAGAATGGGAGGGAGAAGTGGCACCATTTTAGGGGAAGAAGGAGTGAAAAAAATATCACTTGGTTATGTCATTTCAAGGTAAGGTGTAAGGCATGGTATAGGCAAGGGTTTAGGCATGGTGTAGCATGCTTCTTTGAGTGTGTGAGTGAACAAACATGTGATGCATTGTGGAGGATGAGGTGGCACCACTTTTGGGAATCCAAGGGGAGGAAATTGTTTTATTAATTTGTGGGCTAGTGATGTGTTTAGGTGTATCTTTGATTAGTCTTAAGATTAGGAGTTTGCAGTAAAGTATGTGAGTGAAAGGATAGGTAATTAAGGCTATTTAAGGCATGATTAGTGAGCATTCTTGTAACGCCCCAATTTTTACTGTCATTAGAAATTACTCAATTACCGAATTACCGTAGGTAATTATTACATAAGATTTGAGGCCGAACAATCCTCAATAAAGGAATATAACATTAGAAGAGAGGTTAGGAACGATTCATGCGAGAGTCGCAAATCCCGAATTTCTGTACGTATAAAATGCCCCTGAAGTTATTTTACTCAGAAAATGAGGATCATGGGCCCCACCTATTCTCAAGGGGATATTTTGAGGATAATAAGGGATTGTTTGTGTTATGTGTGTTAATAGAGTAGAAGGATCTCAATTTTGAGTTCCGACACGCGAAATGACCAAAACGCTCCTGCGGCTGTTTTAACTCCGATGTGCGTGCCGACTGAGCCCGAACCTCACTAAAATGTTTTAAAATGTGTTTTTAAGCCATGATTAACCATTGGTTAAGCTCGGGTGGCCTCGAGCAGTTTTTAAGTGAAAGTACGATTTTGCGCCTGTTTTTGGCGCTTTCTGAATTTCGGGATTTTTGATTCGTATACCGAAACCTAAGCAATATTAGGCTCAAATTAAAGCTTATTAAATTCTAAATATTAATCTAGAGTCAAAATTATGTATTTAGATTGATTAGAACCCAAAATTGCTCAAAAACACCCAAATTGCTTACTAATTCACTTAAATCCTTAACCGTAAATTCTCTAAATTACATGAATACCTTGCCTACACCTAAATAATGCATGGAGCACACAAATTTCACTTCTTTGGGCTGTAATGGACGAAATTATTGATGCCATTATGCAGCTGAATTATTGCCAAAAGTTGCACTAAAACAAAATGCCAAAATGTCACCATAAGAGACATAATTCCTTAATTTCATACAACTTTGTCTAAAATGATTTTTTCCTCCCTTATTTCTCCTGCAAAATTCCGTCCACTACCTCATCATTTTGGCCAATTAGAAGCCTCAAAATCTTCTATAAATAGGCTTGCTTGAGTGGTCTTGGAATGCTTGGTTCATAACTAGTTTTTAGGAGCACCAAAAACTTTCTTTCTTCCTCCTCTTTGGCTGAATTCTTTCTTCAATTTTTTCAAAGAGATTTTGTTTCATTTCACTTCAAGAAACCAAGTTCTCTTCCTCTTCTTCAACTCAGATTAGGTAGGGAGTAGTTTCTAAATTTATTTCTATGCTTTGAGGAGTTGTGTTTTTAGCTCAAAATGATGAAATTATGAACTTACCTTAGCTTTTCATTTTGGTTTTCCTCTTCAATTTTTCTTTAACCAATTCAACCATATGGCCTAGGTGGAACTAAGATGATGGCTTGATGATGAGGACCTTGAGGGTGGGTTGTAAATCCATCACAAGTTAGGCCTCTAAAGCTTGAAAATTCTACTTGATGCAAAACTTTAAAGAATAATGCTTTATGATGCTAAAACAAAGATTTTTAGTTTAGAACTTGAAAGATGTATTTTCCTTTTATGTTTTATTTCTTGTTAAGATATGTATTGGTTTGAATTTATAATTCTTTTAAAGTCTTGAAGGAGCTCTAGTAAAGAAACAAAATGAATTTGCATCTATGATTAAGTTTATGCTTTGCATAACCATGTTTACCTTCTATGTCATCACTAAATTTTCATGAATGAATAAATGAACTTGCATTTCTCATGTTTAAATTCCAAGCTTGTATTTCATGTTTATGTTTCAAGTCATCACTTAATCTTTCAAGATAATAAAGAGGTTGCATCTCATATTTAATTTATGCTCTCACTATATTTTATAATGGCTAAAAGAATCAACGCATGACATGTTTATTTTATGCCATCACCTAAAGATCCTAGAGCTCAAAGACTTGCCCATGTATCACAAGCAAAGAAATATGATTATTGGAGTTAAAGAATTTATTCTTTAAAAAGTCTTGAGATTGGAGCTTAAAAAGATGTAATAATATTCTCTTCTCCCTCTCTTTGGTCCTATGGACTACACCGCTCTGGTTTCTTAATATTCTCTTCTCCCTCTACTGGTCCTGTGCGGACTACTGCCGCTCCGGTTTCTTAATATTCTCTTTTCCCTCTATTGGTCCTGTGCGGACTACCGCCGCTCCGGTTTCTTAATATTCTCTTCTCCCTCTACTGGTCCTGTGCGGATTACCGCCGCTCCAGTTTCTTGTATCATGTTTATATTTCAAGTTCTTGCATCATGTTTAATTTTCAAGTCATCACCTTAAATTTTAAAGATAAAGAAATGGAATTGCATATCATGTTTATAATTCCAAGCTATCACCTTATAAAGATAAGATTAAAATAAGGTTGCATAGCATGTTTATAATTCTAATATGTCACCTAAATCTCTAAAGCTTAAGACTTACTCCTTTTATCTTAAGTGAGAATTTTAATTGTGAAGATCCTCCCAAATTTGACAAAAGAACTAGTTTCTAAATGAGTTTTAAGGCTTTGCAAGGATTTTACGGGGAACTAGTATTTTATATGCACTTAAAATATGATTCTATGTAATTGCATGAGGTTCATGATTCGCCACGATATGAGTTTAGTATCAATGTGTGATAATGATTTGATATGATTGAAGTTGTGATAATTATGGTTTATTGTTAAGAGAATGATTCATAATTGGTTTAGTAACTAATTAGTTCTACAATTGATAATTCTATGTAAGGATTGGATGCTTATTAAGTACTTGATATCATTGAATGATTTCCTGGCTTGCATGTTATAGTTACTGTGGCAAATAATGAGAATGCTTATACATGAAATGTTCTTTATTATGTAAAATTTACCTTTGTTGCTAGAAGAAAGTGTATCATTGTAAAAGTGTAATTTGGAAAGTTTCTGCCTAAGGAGAGACTTGGTATTTAAGCGTGTCCATTGTGGCCCACTTCTCTTTCCTGGCAATCTCCCATATGCATGATTCTGATTGATATATATTATTCTAGCTTAAGACTATAAATGAGAAAATGTTATGATGTTTATGAATTGTATTGTGATATAACATGCAAAGATTTAATGGTGACTTAAACTTATAAGAAAATGATCCTTTGGAACCATCGGACTATAGGTGGTGAAAAGGTGATTTTAGCCCCCTAACCCGTTCTCTCAAAAGGGTAGAGTCGGGACTTTAGCTTATCAAAAGGCATAAGTATATGCTAGTGACGACTAGTAAAGTATGAGCTCATAACCTAAATTACTCCCAAAAGGGTGGAGTATAGGGTGGCCTAAGGAAAATAATGATGATGATAAGATTTTAAGTCACCTAAGGCACTAAAGAAATGAAATATGTGCACTATGTCCACGTGTAGCTAATATTATATGACGTTCTTTTATGCATGTTATTTGATAATGATGATGAGGAAAATGATGTAATGATAAAGGAAAAGTTCATTGTAAATATGACATGTTAAGATTATGATGCATTATAAGACGCATGATTAAAAATTGACGAACCTCGGTTAAGTATTTGTCCGAACTTAAAATGAATCTTTGCATGCTCACTATTTTAGAATAATCTCGAGGTTCCTGGGGACTTTGATGATAACACTGTAGAAGGAGGTACCTTACTGAGAATTCTTTAGCAAGATTCTCACTCCCTTTTCTTTATTTTCGTCATTGTCTCCAGATTCAGATGGCGACATTCGTCCTGTTCATTGATACCCCTACTTGGGAATTTCACTATGATCCGATGCATCGCTCGTATCATTTTGAGGAGAGGTGCGCAGTTCGTGCTTTTATTTACATAGGTCGTCCATTTGCACATCCTGTCCCTAGTTATCGATTTTCTCCTACTTCTCCCTATGGCGATGAAATGGTTTTCGAACATGCACGTCCACTTGATGAAAGGATGTTACGTTCTTATCCCGCTTCATCTGCTGTCCATGGATTTCCAGAGTATGTTCCCGAGACGAGATATTCTGAAACTGATCCTTCAGAGGACACTCCTACTCATGTATATTCTGAGAGCTCTGCTCCTACTCCCACACGTGTAAGAGAGGGTAGTGAGGAAACAGTTGTTCAGCCGAGGTTAGCGAGAAGGCCGTCTATGTGACCCCAGCCTGGTGCACCTCGTGTGTCCCCTCCCGAGAGAGCTCATCAGTGGATCGGATTTATTCCCCCATTTCCAGGACAGTGGCCATAAAGGGTTCTTAGTAGATTTATGTGTGATCATGCACCCTAGTTTTAGGATAACCTTCCCGGCTTATGGAGTTATCTAGTTTAGGGGCATGTATTTCCTTAAGTATATTTTCTTTTATGGGTTTGCATAAGATAATGATGTATGAACATAACCCACCCTTTGAGTGAGGTTATTGTATGTAAATATATGCTATAATGTGCTTATGGATGTTATATGATGGAGCCTAAGTGATATGATGTGATATATTCTTAAACGTCTTATTATACTCCGCTTACTCGTTCACGTTGTACTCGGCTCGCGTTTTCAATTATGTGTTTAAAAAAAAATGGCTCGTAATTTCACTAAGTATTTTCAAATTATGAAGAAAGAACCAAAGCAAGGAGTAAAGTCTAGTCGTTAATCAGATTCAACCTAGGTGTATTTGGTTAATTACTAGGGTGTTACAATTCTTATCCATTAGTGGGGTCAACCTTACTCAATCAAGGTTCTCAATCACATTCTAGGCGTCTTGAAGTATACAAAGTGAATAGTGAAAACACTATTTAAGATTCTATGTCTTGGAAACTTGAGTTAAAAAGGGGTTTAAGTTCAATCTAAGAATTCTTAGATTCTAATTAATTTAATAACTTATTTTGACTCTAGATTAATTGTGGAAATTAATTAATCTTCGATTAGATATTGCTTAGGTTTGCTTAATTACGTCATTAAGCTCAAATGGCACTATGCCAGGGGCAAAATCATAATTTTGCTCAAAAATTACTCGGGATCATCGGGACTTATACAGATACTTTTAAACACATGAAAACGTCATTTTAAACCTTTGGGAAAAGTTTCGGGCTTGAACGGCATCTTTACCCGCGTAAAAACACTATAGAGGTATTTTGGTCATTTTGACCCGAAACTGCAGAAAACACGATTTTCGTTTCTGAAATCACTCAAGGACTATCTAATCCCCTTCAAACATTGATTTGGCCCTTCGAGGACTTCCAGGCCGGCTATTCTCGAATTCCGGGCAGAAAATAACCTCAGGGACATTTTGGTCATTTTCCCTCAGACAAAAAACCGGGGTGTTACACTTTTCATTAAAAGGATTTAATACCAATGGCTACGATTTGATTTTTTATCCAAGATGAAATCCTAGCCATTCATTTGGTATTCAAGTGGATATACTTCATTATTTGTAGATATTAACTAGTTTTCGGTGTTAGAAATCGAATACCGAAATTTCATTAGACGGGCGAAACAATGTACCCGAGTAATCAAACATTGCCCGAAAAATAATTTCAGGTATAAAATCATTATTCCTACCTATTTCTAAACATAATCTTATAATTTCTCAATTTTGGGGATCTCTGGGGCCCAATTCTAGGGTTTCGACTGTCCCGGCAGACCTGTGGGGCCTGCTAAACACTATTTATTTTTTTTTTTTGCTTCTTTGAATCATTCTCATCATTTCCACATCTATCAAAATCTTAAAATTCTCATTAATAAAACCTCATTTAATTTCTAAAGAGAATTAGGGTGTTACAATAAGCGTTGAATTTAAGTTAATTAAGTGACGACATAAACATATTATTCCATTTTAACTTAACCTTTTGAAAACAAAAATGGAACTCAAGACTTTGGGTTCTCAATGGTCTATCACATGAAATTTTTACAAATATCACCAAGATCCATTATTATCAAGCCATGGTTCCAACATTTTATTAACAACCAAAGCCAAAACTAGAAAGAAAGAAAGAAGACCCAAACCAAAAATGGTGAAGGAAAGAAAAGAAAACAAATTCAACCATTTTTCATCATCAAATAAAAAGTAAGAACACAATATTCCAATATGCCAAAGATTTTCGAAAATAGAGAGATTAAGAAAGAAAAACCAACAAAATCCCTATCAAGGAAAAGAGAGAGCTTGGTCTTGAGGTAAGAAGAACAATTTCTCCTTGAAGAAAGGAAGTGGTTTTGGCTAAGAGAAGAAAAAGAGGAATGAAGATGTGTCTTGGGATTAATCTTGGAAGTGGAGAGGTTAGGTGTTTAAAGGAAGATCTATGGTGGTTGTGTGGTGGTTTGGGGTTGAGAGGTGGGAGTGAGTAGTGGTTCTTGGAAGAAATAAAGAAGAAGAGAAAGAAGAATTCTTTGAGAAACTAGAGAGAAACTTTGAGGATTCTTGAACCAAGATTGCAAGAAATGAACAAATGGTGTGATAAAAGCTTCCTTGCATGTGTATTTATAGAAGAATTGGAACATAAGAAGATGAAAATGGAGGGAGAATGCCGTGGCCTTCTAAAAGAACTTGGGGGGCAAGTTTCATCTCTAATGTAGGTTAGGTTGTGTATTAGAGATAGATTTAATTAGGAAAATAGTTAAGAATGGGTAGTTACGTGTTTATGTGGATAATCATGTATTTAGGAATTTCAAGATCATGATCAAAGAGTAGTCATAAATATTTAGAGGAGATTTGGAAGTTGAGATTCTCGAGGAGCCCCTGAACGTGGAACTCCTTCACGTGATTTTTCCCGAGCCTACCCCTTATGATGCCGATGATGATGAGGACCTAGAGGAAGACCTAAAGGAGGACTACTTAGAGGATAGAGAGGATATTATGGAAGAGGACCTGATAGGAGAGGACTTTGAAGACTGGCATGATGACTTTGAGGTTAACGATTGGTAGAATTGGGAGCTACCGTCCGATGAGTCTGGACTTGTCCCCGATGTGATCACCGTGTCTGAATATGACTTGCAGAGTGACGCCTCCAGTTATCCCGCTATTGATGGACCACCTGTTCTGTAATACCCTATTCTTTTTAGAAATTAAATGAAGCTTTATTAATGAGAATTTTAGGATGTTGATAGATGTGGAAATGATGAGACTAACTCAAGGAAGCAAAAAAAAAAAATGTGAATAGTGTCTTACAGGCCCCACAGGTCCGCTTAACAGTGAAATCCTAGAATTGGGCCCCGGAGATGCCCAAAATTGAGAAATTATAAGATTATGTTTAGAAATAGGTAGGAATAATGATTTTATACCCGAAATTATTTTTCGGGCAATGTTTGATTTCTCGGGTACATTGTTTCGCCCGTTTGCTAAAATTTCGGTGTTCGATTTCTAACACCGAAAACTAATTAATATCTACAAATAATGAAGTATATCCACTTGAATACCAAGGGAATGGCTAGGATTTCATCTTGGATGAAAGATCAAATCCTAGCCATTGATTTTAAACCCTTTTAATGGAAAGAAATTATATTTTATTTTTCAACCAATCAAAACACTCCTTAATAGATATACTCAACCCACCTAATCTCATCTTTTTCATCATCATCCTCGGCCAAGTGAAGAGCAGCAGCAAACTCATTCCTTCTTCATCCAAAAACCTTTGCTAACCTTGAATTTCAACCTCCAAAATCCTAGACCAAATCTTGCTAGAATCAAAAACTTCCTTAAGCAAACTTGTTCTACACTTCAACCTCCACAAATATAACCGATTAGATTTTTCAAAACCTCACTTTAGTACCTCACTCAGCACTGATTAGTGGAGGATCTAGGTGTGTTTCAAGAGTTTTGGGGTGGAGAACATCTACCTTGAAGTATACAAAAGCTAAAGAAGCATTAGCTCCCAAGGGTAGGGTTTATTTGTCCTCTTTTGTTTCAAAAATTTCCTCTGAAAATTCTGATTGCTTTTGTCCTAAAATTGCTGATTTTATTGGTAAATCATATGTTGATATTGATGTATGAATTTTGGCGGAGTGTTTGGTGTGGTGGAAAAATCATTTTCATCAAGAGAGACTTGGAATTAGTTTGCTGGATTTTCGGATTTCAACAAGGCAGAACTTGTTGACAAATTTTCTGGTGCAATTGTGTTCAGTTTTATGGGCTATAAAAATTATATGTTGAAGGTAACATCCTAAGACAACCCCATGATTTTTCCTTGGGTCATGTGAATGATTTTCTCTGCTTGAAAAAAATTCATGATTCTTGAACATTGTTGCTGGAAAATCCCGGTTTGAAGCAAGCAGCAAATTTTGTCGAATTTTCTAATATATCTAGAGATCTTAGATTCAGTTTCAAATTTTATGGGATGTATTTAACATGTTAGGGAGTCTCTATTAAAAATTTGGGGTTATTCTGGGCACTTTTTCTGTGTTTAAAAATTCAAGAACCGAAGTTGTGACTATGCTGCCTGAAATATTGAAGTCGAGGCAAGAAATTGTGTGATTTTATTATCATAGTAAACGATGGGTTTATTCTTTGAAAATTTTATGGGAAGCAACACATTGAATTGCAACTGTGAATTTTATTTTGAGTTGATTTAATCAATTGGTGGGGTCGAAAATTATGAGAGTCCTGATCTAAATCAGGAACAAGTGGTCTCTAACCACCAGATTTGAAAATTTTAGTTGATAAGGTTAGAGAACACCGTTTGTTTGGAAATTTGTACAGGGCCTTTTAGACACATTAACATGTCATAGAGAATTTTTATGGCTCTTAAATTCGCTGTTTGATAGGGAAATTAATTTTGAATTCTAGAGTGATAAATCTGCTGATTGCTGAAAATGGTAAGAATGGCTTTAGATACAAGTATATATCATGTTAATGCATGCTAATTGTTTGAAAGAAATGTTGATGAGATATGGATGAGACTCCAACATAATTGTATGCCTACCTGTGATCTAAGCAGGCCTTTGAAAGGAGAAGTACACTATGTGATTATTGTGAGGATAAAGGAAAAGAAAAGAAAAATAACATGACTTTTAGTTGTGCAATTTTTAACATATGGGGAAAATAAAGACAAGGCTTATGTGGTTGAACAGGAAAGATAAAAGTAAGAGCTTTCCTGGGAATTTGATAAGTCGGTAGACGTATCGACATATAGGAATGAGCTCATGTCCTAATGGTCAATAGTTCTTGTGGAGTGATTCCACTACAGACATCACTTGATGTGAGATTAAGCCTTCCCTATGTTAATGAGAAAAAGAACAATGCACGAATTATTATTATACTTGTACTTGGTTTTACATGATGTATATACCTTGATATTGCTATACATAGTTTTACATAAGTATTCCCACATGAATTAGCTTATCAATTGTGTTTCACATTATACCTGAGGGAATACCCTACTGAGGATTTTATAATATTCTCATCCCTACGGTTGCATTTACTTTGTGTTAATCAGATCCAGCAGATGCTGTCACTAGTATTTTACCTTGACTCGCCACAGTGGGTGTGGCATTATGATCCTGCTCTTGACTCTCTGTATGTAGTGGGTTACTCGCAAGTTCGTGTCTATGTGTTTTTCGGCCGCTTTTTTAGTACATCAGTATTTACAGCTGACTTTGACCCTGCTTTCCCTTATGATGGTGTGCCTCTCCACTTGGCACACGCAGTGTTATTTGATGTCCCACTGCACCACCAAAGACTCGGCCAGATGATCCCTCTTCATCCTCGTCTTCAGACTCAGACCCATCAGAGGGTCCTGATGCCCCAAGCGGAGGTGAGGCTATCATGCCGATAGCCAACGGTTTCATCTAGTAGGACGTGAGATCTTCAGGGACTCATGATATGTATATAGTGGTAGTCTAGTACTAGTGACCCTCTAACCTGCAGATTAATCGTGTTAAATGTTGTGGGGTTTATTTCTGTTTGTACAAACTTTTGCTAGACCTCAACTTTGAGCAGGTTAGATTAGATACTGGAGGTGTTCCTTCCTTTTGTGAACTGAGTTCCTGATGAGCTTAGAAGTCAACCCGTGTAGTATCAGTACGGTGTACACATTGCAAACTTAAAAATGATGTTTATATATGTATATACGAGTTTGGCCATATATGTGTCTGAATTATTTGATTTCAATTATTTTCGACTAGTATAGATTGTGAATGTAAGTAATACTTTTCTAATTACTGTGTTGATGCTCGAGTAAAATATGGTAATTCGGAGGGTGTTACATTGCGCAGTCTGGTAGTGATCATCGATGCAAGGAGGCACAGACAAGGAGCGTCTCTTTGCAGACTTCGAAAGCGGAGGGGTACATAAATGAACCGATTACACACCCAAATAAGAGAGATCCTGAAACTGTATAGGTATGGGACTACACTACAGATACCACTCGATATGAGATTAAGTCTTTCCTATATTAATGAAAAGAGATAATTGCACTAAATTGAATTCCACGAGTTACAAGAGAAAAAGAGTTGATTACTACCCTTTTTGTATCCGACTTTATATGACTTATGCACATTGGTATTTATGCATATAATTTAGCATGATGAATTCAATATGAATGAATTTATTGGTTATACTATGTTCACATTTGAGGGAGTACCCTACTGAGAATTTTATAATATTCTCATCCCTACGCTCATGTATTTTATGTTGTTTTCAGATTCTAAGGATGCCGTCGGTGATAATCTTCCTTGACTCACCCCAGTGGCGGTGGCATTATGACCCAGCCTTAGACTCCTTATATGTTGTAGCATACTCCCGGATCAGAGTGTACGTGTTCTTTAGTCGTTCATTTAATACTTCTGTTTTCTCTGCTTAGTTCGACCCAGGTTTTCCTTATGCTAAGGTGCCTCTTGAAATGGCACACCCTGAGGTATTTGTAGCTCTACCTGCACCACCTATGTCCCCTCCTGGAGATGATCCTTCATCCTCTTCCTCTGACTCTGATCCACTATTTGATCCTAATGCCCCAGCTGGGGGCAATGCCATTGCACCAGCGGCAAATGGTTTTATTTAGGAGACCATGGGATAACTCAGGGACTTTTGGTGTATGTATAGTGGCAGTTTAGGAATAGGATCCCCCAGATCGTAGTTGGACTTTATGGGATGTTGATGAGATTCATTTTCTATTTGTATCAAATTTTGCTGGATCTCAACTTTGAGTAGGTTACACTAGCTAGTAGAGATGTTCTTTTGTGGACTAGTATAGATTATTTCAATTATTTTTGACTAGTATAGATTGTGAATATAAGTAATACTTTTCTAATTACTGTGTTGATACGCGAGTAAAATATGGTAATTAGGAGGGTGTTACATTATTGTATCATAGTCGGACTATCCTATAAGCCTGAGGATTGGACCGGCTATGCTTTCTTAAAAATTGTCATACATTATGATTTTACATATATGTATGACTACTGATTTAGAATGTTGTGGGCTACTGCTACACTTAGCGTGGTATTGAGCCTAATCAACTCAATATTTTGTTTGGTGTGATAGGAATCAATGACTTCGAATTGGTAAACTAGGAGTGGAGCGGGAAATGTAACACCCCGATTTCTCTGTCCGAGGGAAATGACCAAAATGCCCCTGAGGTCATTTCCTGACCCGAACTCGAGGGTAACCAACTCGGTCGTCCTCGAAGGGTCAACTCAATGTTTGATGGGGATTGAATGACTTTTGAATGCTCCCGGAAGCGAAAATCTCATTTTCCAGCTTTAGTCAAAATGACCAAAATACCCCTATAGCATTTTTACGCGGGTAAAGGTGCCGTTTGAGCCCGGAACTTTCCCCAGAGGTTTAAAAACATGTTTTCATGTGTCTAGAGGTCTCTGTTCAAGACCCGGTGGTCCCGGGCAGTTTTAGTGCAAAATTACGATTTTGCCCCTAGGATAATGCTTTTGAGCTTAATGACGTAATTAAGCAAACCTAAGCAATATTAGGCTCTAAACGAAGATTAATTTATTTCCCTAATTAATCTAGAGCCAAAATAATTTATTGAAGTTAATTAGAACCTAAAATTGCTTAGATTAAACTTAAATCCCTTTTTAGAACTCAAGACTCCTAGTCTTGGAATCTTGAATAGTGTTTTCTCTCTCCAATTCCTTAAATCAAGGAAATGTGTCTAGAGTTGTTTAGACTCTAAATTGAGGATTTAACTCACTAATGGTGCAAGACCACTCCTTAATTATGTCTAGACCACCTTAATTACCCATTTACCTTACCTAAACACTTTCTTACAAATTCCTAATCTTAAACATAATCAAAGATACACCTAAACACAACTCTAAACCACAATTAAAATGCAAACTAATCCTCCCCATGGGCTGATGCATATTCGGCCATCACTCTCTAATTACCACACATATTAAATTGTTTTCTCACTCAAAGAGCCATGCTTGAGCCATACCTTGAGCCATACCTCACCATGCTTTGAACCATACCTCACCATACCTCAAGAACACATTATCTCACCTCATGGAACTCATGGAAAGCCTCCAATCTGCACCCTCATGGCCGAAACCTCATCACCCATGAGCACCCTCCATTTGTTTCATTTCTCTATAAATAGAATGCCTTAAGGAGCTTGCACCACTTTTAGATCATTTGCTAAGTTTAGGAACTCTCAAAGCTTTTCTTTTTCTCTCAAAGTTTTTGTGTTCTTCAAGTTCTTGGAGTCCCTCAAGTTCTTCATCTTCTTCATCTTCTTCTTCCATCTTCAAGTTCATCACACCAAGTAGGGATTTTCTTTCATGTATTCTTTTCTTTAAAGTTCTTGTTTCAAGCTTGATGTTCATAGTTTCTCTTGTTTCTCTTTAGAACTTCATTTCCACTCCTTTTCCCTTTTCATTTTCGGCCATAGGCCTTGGAGAACAAAGGAATGAGAGCTTGATGATGAGAGTTTCATGATGATAATCATCACTTGAAACAAACTCTAGAGCTTGATCTTTGTTCTTGGGCAAAAATGTTTCTAGTTTTTCCTTTCTTGAACTCTTGAGAACTTTAGCTTTGATGATGTTTTTAAATGGCTCTATGAACTCAATGATGAGGACTCATGATGTTGGTGTTAATATATCACCAAGATCATGAACTCTAGAGTTTTAAAATGTTCCTTTTTCTTCTTGATGATTTCGGCCATTTCCTTAAATTTTCCAAGCTTCATGGTTTGATTTCCTAAAAATATTATGTTAAGTTTTAAAGAACTCTAAGCTTGACTTTACCTTGTTTGGATGAGTTTGGGTTATGGTTTAAATTCCTTTAAAGTCTTGTTAAGAGCTCTAGAAAGATAAAATGAACTTGCATAATTTATTTTATGCTTACATCCATATTTACATTCTTGCTATGCATCTTTGCTTTCTAGCTATCACCTAAGAACATAAAGATTAAAATGGAACTTGTATCATCACTTAATTTAATTCTCGAAGCCTTTCTATTTCGGCCTTAAAGTCGATTGTTGTTGGGCCTGGAGCACTAAAATAAAGAATTGAACTTGCATTATCACCTAATTAATTTCTCGAATGCCTATCTATTTCGGCCTCAAAGTCGATTGTTGTTGGGCCAAGAGCACTAAAATAAAGAATTGAACCATGCATATTTACCTTCAAGCTTGCACGTTTAAGTTGATGCCTCGCATAATTACTTTCAAGCTTGCACGTTTAAGTTATGCCTTGCATATTTAATTTTAAGTCATCACTTTACTTTGTAAGCAAGATTAAAAACGAAAAGCATGAGCACGTTTAGTTTATGTCATAACTTAAGAACCTAGAGCTCAAAGACTTGCCCATTTCATTCCAAGTTAAAGTTATATGTGAATGTATTCCCTGAATGAATAATTTCGGCCAAGTAGTGATGATGGACTTGCAATGAGTTTTCATCTAGCTACTAGGACCAATAGTCTATGTTTTAAGTTTTCCTTAAAGCTTTACAAATCTTTATAAGGTTATGTCATCACAAGTTGTGATTTTATTATCTTTTAGGGGATGGAATATGTTTTGGTCAGTGACCTAAGGCTTCTCTTAGCCTCATGATGAATTAAAGTGTTTTGCAAAGAGTTTTAGAAGTTCTAGATCGATTCCAAAAGAAACTAGTTAACTTATGTACCTAGAAATGTCAATTTAACTCTCTCATTTAAGTTAAATGTTTTCGGTTCTGATGTGATGAGTGTGATGCTGTATGATGATGTTTTGATGTGTTGGAATGTGTGAAAATATCATATGATGATGTAGAAGCGATCCTATGCATGATAGGTAAGAAACTAGCTAACTAGAAATACCGTAAAGCTAGAATTTAACATAGTTTTGACCCATTTGTTTATGGAATTTTTCCAAACTGTTTTAATGGGGACATAATCAGATTTAGATTGTTTAGACATGAAAAACTTGGTATCATTTGAGTTAGAATTGAATTCTAGCACCTATGGGAAACTAGTAACTAGAAAACCGTAAAAATGCAAATGTAGAACTCTTAGAACATTTAATTCTCTGGATTCTGTCCAGCACCCTTACGACATGGTAAACATGATTAATAATTAGTCCTTAAGCATAGGAATGCCTCATAATTGATTTAGATTTAATATATAGCGCCTTCAAGTAGCGGAACCAAGAAAGGGTCTAAAACGTAAGTTCTAGAACCCCGTATTTACCTATTAGGATTTTCACCCTATGCTATTCAGATTTAAAAGCAAAATGAGAGGATTATGAATGATGTTTAATTATGAGCCTTAGGTGCTTAAAATATAAACGACGGATGTAGAGAACTATATCTCAAGATTAAGACCTGTAAGGGTCAAAGCATAAGCTACCGTAAGGGTAAGCGTTTGGATGTTTATGATGATGCATGAAGTATGCTAATGATGATGATGTTATTCATATGAGGAATTTATGAGACTATATGTTTATGTGGCATAAAGCAAATTTGGAAGGAAATTCGGTGTAATGACCGTTGTCGCTAATTTCCGACAAATTTGGGGACTTAAAGAGATTTTGAAAATTAAGGTACTAAGATGGGTTCTAGGATAACACCGGTTCGGCCGAGCACCTCCATAGAACTCATGTGACATCGATACCATTTTACACTCTTAGGTGACACCGGTTCGGCCGAGCACCCCTAAGAGTTTTGCCCTAACCGTACTCGGATAGTCGGGATTTATGATTTATGATACGCTTATCGTTAAGTGGTAAGTAAGAACTAGTGACGACTAGTTAAGGTATGAGCTCATAACCTAGATGTATGACACGCTCGGGTGACACGGTTCGGCCGAGCACCCCAGATTCGATTGTCTTTTAGGGTGGCCCATGAGGAAGAGAAGTTTCATGATTATGATTATGTCACTAAGTTTTGTCCCATATGAATGTTACTATTGCCACTTTATGCCACCAAGAATGATGATGCTTGATGTTATGTTTTATGTATGTGCATTAGGTAGTGCCATGCATACATTTTCTATTATGTTGCATTCATGACATTAAGATCATCCTAAAATGAATGGACCTTGGCTAAAATATATTTTAAAGTTTAAAATGAACCTAATACATGCTCAGTCACTTTGTATAAATAAACCCACGGTTCCCGAGGACGTAGATGATGACACCTAGGTAGTAGGAGGCCCTCCGAGATTCTTTAGCAAGATTCTCACTCCTCTATCTCTTTCTTTCCGTCACGTCTTGAGATGGCGGCGTTCATGGTGTTCGTGGACACGCCGACATGGGAGGTGCACCATGACCTGCACCACGGGTCATTCCATTTTGTGGAGTCGATGCACGGTTAGAGTATTCATGTTTATGGGTCGACCCCTCACTCCCCCTGTACATTCCCATTGTTTCTCCCCCGTCTCACCTTTTGGCGATGACCTGGTGTTCAGCGCTTACGTCCCTAGAGGAGAGGCTTCGCTGCATACCCATCATCCACGTCGCCGCTCGAGACTAGCCCAAAGATGTGCCTGTTGTTCGTCATCTTTTGAGCGGATCCTTCCGAGGATTCGGCAACCCAGCACCCTGCGAGGGATCTTCCCTCCACACCTATGGACCTTGGAGAGGATAGCGAGCCCACCGTGACTCGGCCGGCGTGCCACGACGACCGGAGATGCGGCCATACCCTGGCTCACACTCGATCCCCACTCCGCCTCTTCACGCCGAGAGCTCGCTTGCTTTCCGGATATCCGCACCGATCACCAGATAGTCGCCAGTAGGAGGCCGTGGATGGCCCGAGTTAGAGCACACACCACTTAGATGGGGATAAACCTTCTTTTGTTTAAAGGTTTCCCATTAGATGCACTCGGGTAGGGGAGTAGATTATGTTTATGCTCATGTTGTACTTTCTTTTATGCATTTCCCTTGTACTAAATTAAGACCCACACTTATAAGTGGGCAAGTTATATATATATGAGATGATATTCAGTGATGTTCATGTTATGCCTCATGTTATGATGTTGTGAGATAATTGTATCACTTTACATAGTGTACCGCTTATCGCATCACGCGGCTCTCACTTTGTTTTTCAAAAAAAAATTACCCGTATTCTCCGCTAAGTATTTCAAAGTTAAATGAGAACTATGAAGTAACAGACTAATGATTAACCTAAATATGTTCTAGAGTATTGGGTTAAAAATTAGGATGTTACAGGAAATGATGCTGATATGATGAATACTTTACGTGGGATGGCAGCTGCCACGAAGGAACAAGCTACAGCTGCTACCCGAATGATGGAGTGGTTGAACCGCAACGAAAGGCAAAACCCAGCTGATAACCCTGCAGTGAACAAGGTTGATGTAGAGTATCAGAAGTTCACCGAGTTTAGGAAGGAAAATCCCCTGCCATTTCGAAGAGCCTTCAACCCAAGTAAGGCAGAGGAATGGGTTAAGGCCATGGAGAAGATCTTCTCAGTTCTCCCATGAACAGAGACCTAAAAAGTGGCTTTTGCCACCTACATGCTGGAAGCAAATGTGGAATTCTGGTGGGTTGGCATCAGGAGGTTATTTGAAGCCTCCCAAATTGAAGTTTCTTGGGATATTTTCAAGGAAGCCTTCTACTGCAAGTATTTCCCTACATCTGTGAGAAATGCAAAAGAATTAGAGTGTACGGCGCTCAAGCAAGGGTCAATGAGTGTAGCAGAGTACACAGCAAAATTTGAAGAGCTCTGCAAGTTTTCTACGATTTACCAGCATGACCTAGATGAGGCCTGGAAATGCATGAAATATGAAGGAGGTCTACGAGAAAATATAGAAGTAGTTGTAAGTCTCCTGGAGATTCGAGACTATCCTACTTTGGTGAATAAATGTCGACGTATAGAAAAGTCTAACAAGAAGCTGATAAATATCAAGTATGCCCAAAACAATGCTAGAAGGAGATTAGCACCTTAAGGCCCCTGATTCAAGCCTGTTAACCAACCCCGGAGAAGATTTCCATCCAACAATAATAACAATAACAACAAAGGGAAACAACTTCAATTTTCAAGGCCTAAGGCAGGGAGAGATTGCCCTAAATGTGGGAAAAATCATGGGAATGGGCCTTGCTGGGCAACACAAATTGTTTGCTTTGGATGTGGGAAGCCATGACACAAAATATTTGAATATCCCGACAAGAGAGGCCAGCAGCCCGCCTCTAGGCCACAACAACATGGACGCGTTTTTACTATAAGTTCCAAAGAAACTTCTCAATCTGCCGATCTGATCCGAGGTGAGTATGAAATAAATGGAATATCCTGGATGTACTGTATGATATGGGTGCCAGTCGTTCTTTTATATCCTATGACTGTGTACAAAAATTACAATTATCTGTGTCTGAATTACTTTATGATCTCCTTGTGTCCACTCCTACTGCTAGCCCTATTAGAACTTGTTATGCATGTATAAGCCTTCCTCTTCAAATAGGTGCTAGAGAGTTTACTACCAATTTAGTTTGTCTTCCTTTATCGGGTTTAGAGGTAATTTTAGGTATGGATTGGCTAGTACCTAATTATGTTCTTTTACACTATCTAGACAAAACTCCTATATTTCTTTCTACACTACCTTCTATTCCTGTGGTTCCTTTTTCTTTTTATTTAGACTTAGTAACACCCAACCCAAACAAAACAGACCATCAGGAATATGTTCTTCTCTTAGATAGTGAAACTGAAGATAACCACGAATTAAGTAAGATTCCAGTGGTGAGAGAATATTCATATGTCTTTCCAAAGGATATTCCTGAATTTCCTCCTGAATGAGAGATTGAATTCTCCATTGAGTTGGTTCCAGGGACGGGTCCTATTTCAATTGCTCCTTATAGAATGTCCCTTTTAGAGTTGAAGGAATTAAAGTTACAAATTGAAGAATTATTAGGGAAGCATTTTATTAGACCAAGTGCCTCTCTGTGGGGAGCCCCTGTTCTTCTGGTAAAGAAAAATGATGGGGGTATGAGGCTTTTTGTGGACTATAGGTAGCTGAATAAGGTGACAATTAAGAACAAATGCCTTTTGCCAAGGATTGACAATCTTATGGATCAATTGAAAGGGGTAGCCATGTTCTCAAACATTGATCTTAGGTCAAGGTACCATCAAATTCGAGTTCGGGAGGAGGATATCTCCAAAACTGCTTTTAGAACTCGGTATGGGCATTACGAGTATAGGGTGATGTCTTTTGGACTGACGAATGCTCCAGCAGTATTTATGAATTATATGAACCGAATCTTCTGGCCATACTTGGATAAATTTGTAGTTGTCTTCATAGATGGTATACTTATTTATTCAAGGATGGAGGAAGAACATGTGGAGCATCTTCGGGTTGTGTTACAGATCCTAAGGGAGCGGAAGTTATATGCTAAGTTGTCAAAATGTGAATTTTGGATGGAAGAGGTTAGATTTTTAGGTCATGTGGTATCACGATGGGAATCTCCGTAGATCCCAATAAAGTGGAATCAGTACTCCATTGGGAACGACCTACAACGGTGACAGAGATTCGGAGTTTCCTAGGGTTAGCTGGATACTATAGACATTTTATTATGAGTTTTTCTTAGATAGCCCTACCTTTGACTAAGTTAACCAGAAAGAATGCCCTATTCAAGTGAACACCGAAATGTGAAAATAGTTTCCAGGAATTGAAACAAAAGTTGACCATGGCTCCAGTATTAGTATTACCCGATCCTTATGAACCCTTTGAGGTTTATTGTGATGCTTCTAATAAGGGTTTAGGATGTGTATTGATGCAAAATCAAAAAGTGGTCACCTACGCTTCTCGGTAGTTGAAACCCCATGAAGTCAACTATCCTACTCATGACCTTGAACTTGTAGCTGTGGTTTTTGTTCTAAAGGTTTGGCGACATCTCCTTTATGGTGTGCAGTTCAATGTTTTCTCGAACCACAAAAGCTTGAAATATCTCTTTGACCAGTAGGAATTGAACATGAGACAACGAAGATGGATGGAATTCCTCAAGGATTATGATTTTAGTCTGAATTACCATCTAGGAAAGGCAAATGTTGTTGTCGATGCCCTAAGCAGAAAATCCTTAAGTGTAGCATGTTTGAGGATTAAAGAGGCGGAGTTAGTTGAAAGCTTTCGGAAGCTTAGTCTAGATATGTCTGTAACCCCTCAAGGTGTTGTATTAGGCCAGATAAAAGTAACAAGTGAGTTCAAAGGACAGATTTTGGCTGCGCAATGCGAAAATCTAGAGTTCCAAGAGATGTTAAGATCAATTCATACAAAGGAGTTGCCAGGATTTACTCAAGATCAATAAGCTATATGGAGGTACATGGACCGGGTATGTGTACCTGCAAGTGGCAATTTGAGAAATGAGATCTTAGAAGAGGCTCATAGGGGTGAATTCACCATACATCCAGGGACTAGTAAGATGTATGCGGATCTCAATAAAATGTTTTGGTGGTCAGGAATGAAGAAAGACATAGAAGAATTTGTCAAGAAGTGCTTAACTTGTCAAAAAGTTAAAATACAACACCAAAAACCAGTTGGAACCCTACAACCTTTGGAAATCCCAGAATGGAAGTGGGAATGTATCTCTATGGACTTTGTAATGGGTTTGCCAAGGACATTGTAACATCCTAATTTTTAACCCAATACTCTAGAACATATTTAGGTTAATCATTAGTCTGTTACTTCATAGTTCTCATTTAACTTTGAATTACTTAGCGGAAAATACGGGTAATTTTTTTTTGAAATAAAAGTGAGAGCCGCGTGATGCGATAAGCGGTAAACAAATGTCTCACAACATCATAACATAAGGCACAACATGAACATCACTGAATGTCATCTTATATATATATAACTTGCCCACTCATAAGTGTGGGACTTAATTTAGTACAAGGAAAATACAAGAAAGGAAATACAACATAAACATAAACATGATCTACTCCCCTACCCGAGTGCACCTAATGGGATAACCTCTAAACAAAAGAAGGTTTATCCCCATCTAAGTGGTGTGTGCTCTAACTCGGGCCATCCACGGCCTCCTACTGGCGACTATCTCGTGATCGAGGCAGATATCTAGGAAACTGGGCGAGCTCCTCGGGCGTGAAGAGGCGGAGCGGGGATCGAGTGTGAGCCTCGGGGTATGGCCGCATCTCCGGTCGTCGTGCACGCCTCGGCTGAGTCACGGTGGGCTCGCTATCCTCTCTAAAGTCCATGGGTATGGAGGGGGAAGATCCCTCGGAGGGTGCCTGGGTTGCCGAATCCTCGGAAGGATCCGTCTCAAAAAAGGCGGCGAACAGCGGGCACATACTGGGGGTAGTCTCGAGCGGCGGACGTGGATGATGGGGTACGACGAAGCCTCTCCTCTAGGGGACGTGCGCGCTCGAACACCAGGTCATCGCCAAAAGGTGAGACGGGGGAGAAACGATGGGAATGTACAGGGGGAGTGAAGGGTTGACCCATAAACATGAATACTCTAACCGTGCATCGACCCACAAAATGGAATGACCCGTGGTCCGGGTCATGGTGCACCTCCCATGTCGGCGTGTCCACGAACACCACGAACGTCGCCATCTGAAGACGTGATGGAAAGAAAGAGGTAGAGGGAGTGAGAATCTTGCTAAAGAATCTCAGTAGGGCCTCCCACTACCTAGGTGTCATCATCTACGTCCTCAGGAACCTTGGGTTTATTTATACAAAGTGACTGAGCATGTATTAGGTTCATTTTAAACTTTAAAATATATTTTAGCCAAGGTCCATTCATTTTAGGATGATCTTAATGTCATGGATGCAACATGATAGAAAATGTATGCATGGCACTACCAAATGCACATACATAAGACATAACATCAAGCATCATCATTCTTGGTGGCATAAAGTGGCAATAGTAACATTCATATGGGACAAAACTTAGTGACATAATCATAATCATGAAACTTCTCTTCCTCATGGGCCACCCTAAAAGACAATCGAACTGGGGGTGCTCGGCCGAACCGGTGTCACCCAGAACGTGTCATACATCTAGGTTATGAGCTCATACCTTAACTAGTCATCACTAGTTCTTACTTACCACTTAACGATAAGCGTATCATAAATCATAAATCTCGACTATCTGAGTACGGGTTAGGGGGCAAAATTCTTAGGGGTGCTCGGCCGAACCGGTGTCACCTAAGAGTATAAAATGGTACCGATGTCACATGAGTTCTATGGAGGTGCTCGGCCGAACCGGTGTCATCCTAGAACCCATCTTAGTACCTTAATTTTCAAAATCTCTTTAAGTCCCCAAATTTGTCGGGAATTCGGCGGCACAACGGTCATTACACCGAATTTCCTTCCAAATTTTCTTTATGCCACATAAACATATAGTCTCATAAATTCCTCATATGAATAACATCATCATCATTAGCATACTTCATGCATCATCATAAACATCCAAACGCTTACCCTTACGGTAGCTTATGCTTTGACCCTTACGAGTCTTAATCTTGAGATATAGTTCTCTACATCCGTCGTTCATATTTTAAGCACCTAAGGCTCATAATTAAACATCATTCATAATCCTCTCATTTTACTTTTAAATCTGAATAGCATAGGGTGGAAATCCTAACATGTGAATACGGGGTTCTAGAACTTACGTTTTAGACCCTTTCTTGGTTCCGTTTTCGCCGAAGGCGGTATATATTAAATCTAAATCAATTATGAGGCATTCCTATGCTTAAGGACTAATTATTAATCATGTTTACCATGTTGTAAGGGTGCTGGACAGAATCCAGAAAATTAAATGTTCTAAGAGTTCTACATTTGCATTTTTACGGTTTTCTAGTTACTAGTTTCCCCATAGGTGCTAGAATTCAATTCTAACTCAAATGATACCAAGTTTTTCATGTCTAAACAATCTAAATCTGATTATGTCCCCATTAAAACAGTTTGGAAAAGTTCCATAAACAAATGGGTCAAAACTATGTTAAATTCTAGTTTTACGGTATTTCTAGTTAGCTAGTTTCTTACCTATCATGCATAGGATCGCTTCTACATCATCATATGATATTTTCACACATTCCAACACCTCAAAACATCATCATACAGCATCACACTCATCACATCAGAACCGAAAACATCTAACTTAAATGAGGGAGTTAAATTGACATTTCTAGGTACATAAGTTATCTAGTTTCTCTTGGAATCGATCTAGAACTTCTAAAACTTTTTGCAAAACATTTTAATTCATCAAGAGGCTAAGTGAAGCCTTAGGTCACTGACCAAAACATATCCCATCCCCTAAAAGATAATAAAATCACAACTTGTGATGTCATAACCTTATAAAGATTTGTAAAGCTTTAAGGAAAACTTAAAACATAGACTATTGGTCCTAGTAGCTAGATGAAAACTCATTGCAAGTCCATCATCACTACTTGGCCGAAATTATTCATTCAAGGAATACATTCACATATAACTTTAACTTGGAATGAAATGGGCAAGTCTTTGAGCTCTAGGTTCTTAAGTTACGACATAAACTAAACGTGCTCATGCTTTTCATTTTTAATCTTGCTTACAAAGTAAAGCGATGACTTAAATTTAAATATGCAAGGCATAAACTTAAACGTGCAAGCTCGAAAGTAAATATGCATCGTTCAATTCTTTATTTTAGTGCTCTCGGCCCAACAACAATCGACTTTAAGGTCGAAATAGATAGGCATTCGAGGAATTAATTAAGTGATAATGCAAGTTCAATTCTTTATTTTAGTGCTCTAGGCCCAACAACAATCGACTTTAAGGCCGAAATAGAAAGGCTTCGAGAATTAAGTTAAGTGATGATACAAGTTTCATTTTAATCTTTATGTTCTTAGGTGATAGCTAGAAAGCAAAGATGCATAGCAAGAATGTAAATATGAATGCAAGCATAAAGTAAATTATGCAAGTTCATTTTATCTTTCTAGAGCTCTTAACAAGACTTTAAAGGAATTTAAACCATAACCCAAACTCATCCAAACAAGGTAAAGTCAAGCTTAGAGTTCTTAAAACTCAACATAATATTTTTAGGAAATCAAACCATGAAACTTAGAAAATTTAAGGAAATGGCCGAAATCATCAAGAAGAAAAAGGAACATATTAAAACTCTAAAGTTCATGATCTTGATGATATATTAACACCAACATCATGAGTCCTCATCATTGAGTTCATAGAGCCATTTTTAAACATCACTAAAGCTAAAGTTCTCAAGAGTTCAAGAAAGAAAAACTAAAAACATTTTTGCTCAAGAACAAAGATCAAGCTCTAGAGTTTGTTTCAAGTGATGAACATCATCATGAAACTCTCATCATCAAGCTCTTATTCCTTTGTTCTCCAAGGCCTATGGCCGAAAATGAAAAGGAAAAAGGAGTGGAAATGAAGTTCTAAAGAGAAACAAGAGAAACTATGAACATCAAGCTTGAAACAAGAACTTTAAAGAAAAGAATACATGAAAGAAAATCCCTACTTGATGTGATGAACTTGAAGATGGAAGAAGAAGATGAAGATGATGAAGAACTTTGAAGAGCTTGAAGAACTTGAAGAACACTAGAACTTTGAGAGAAAAGAAAAGCTTTGAGTGTTTCCTAAACTTAGCAAATGATCTAAAAGTGGTGCAAGCTCCTCAAGGCATTCTACTTATAGAGAAATGAAACAAATGGAGGGAGCTCATGGTGATGAAGAGCTTCGGCCATGAGGTGCAGATTGGAGGCCTTCCATGAGTTCCATGAGGTGAGATAATGTGTTCTTGAGGTATGGTGAGGTATGGCTTAAGGTATGGTGAGGTATGGTTCAAGGTATGGCTTCAAGCATGGTTCTTTGAGTGAGAAAACAATTAAACATGTGGCCAAAGAGGAGTGTGCTGGCCGAAATGCATCAGCCAAGGGAGGAGAGTTTCTTGCATTTTAATTGTGGTTTAGAGTTGTGTTTAGGTGTATCTTTGATTATGCTTAAGATTAGGAATTTGTAAGAAAGTGCTTAGGTAAGGAAGATGGGTAATTAAGGTGGTCTAGACATAATTAAGGAGTGGTCTTGCACCATTAGTGAGTTAAATCCTCAATTTAGAGTCTAAACAACTCTAGACACATTTCCTTGATTTAAGGAATTGGTGAGAGAAAACACTATTCAAGATTCCAAGACTAGGAGTCTTGAGTTCTAAAAAGGGATTTAAGTTTAATCTAAGCAATTTTAGGTTCTAATTAACTTTAATAAATTATTTTGACTCTAGATTAATTAGGGAAATAAATTAATCTTCGTTTAGAGCCTAATATTGCTTAGGTTTGCTTAATTTCGTCATTAAGCTCAAAAACACTATTCTAGGGGCAAAATCGTAATTTTGCACTAAAACTGCCCGGGACCACCGGGACTTGAACAGAGACCTCTAGACACATGAAAACGTGTTTTTAAACCTCTGGGGAAAGTTCCGGGCTTAAACGGCACCTTTTACCCGCGTAAAAACGCTATAGGGGTATTTTGGTCATTTTGACCCGAAACTGTGGAAAACGAAATTTTCGCTTCCGAAAGCATTCAAAGGCCATTCAATCCCTTTCAAACATTGAGTTGACCCTTCGAGGATGACCGAGTTGGTTACCCTCGAGTTCGGGTCAGGAAATGACCTCAGGGGCATTTTGGTCATTTCCCTCGGACAGAGAAATCGGGGTGTTACAGACATCGTCAGGTCATGATGCTATATGGGCTATAGTAGATAGATTGACTAAGTCTGCTCATTTCTTACCCATTAAGGCTAATTTTCCTTTGGATAAGTTAGTTTCTTTGTACATCCAAGAGATAGTCAGGCTACACGGTGTTCCTTCTTCTATAGTTTCTGACAGAGATCCCCGATTTACTTCGATATTATAGGGAGCTTTTCAAAAGGCCTTTGGAACCTAACTTTGTTAAAGTACTACCTACCATCCCCAGATTGACGGACAAACAGAACGAACCATACAAACCCTGGAAGACATGTTAAGGGCATGCGTGATCTAGCAAAAAGGAAGTTAGGACAAGTTACTTCCATTATTTGAATTTGCTTATAATAACAATCATCGCACTAGTATTGGCATGGCCCCGTATGAAGCACTGTATGGAAGAAAATGCCAATCTCTATTATGTTGGTACGACTCAGAGGAGACAAGATTACTGGGACCTGACCTTGTTAACCAAACAATGGAGCAAATCCATAAGATCGGGAGTAAAATTTGCACTGCGCAAAATCATCAAAAGAGCTATGCAGACACTCAAAGGAAACCTTTAGAGTTTCAAGAGGGAGAACATGTATTCTTGAAGGTCATGCCCACTACTGGAATAGGTAGAGCCCTCAGAGTTAAAAAGTTGTCACCCAGGTTCATAGGTTTTTTTCAAATTCTCCGACGAATTGGGTCAGTTGCTTACCAAATAGCCTTACCTCCACATTTATCTAATCTTCATAATGTTTTCCATGTGTCTCAACTTCGAATGTATCATCCAGATCGATACCATATTATTGAGCCCGAATCTATACAGTTAAGGGATGACTTGACATTTCAAGCCCCTCCTATTCAGATTATTGATAGAGAAGTCAGGCAACTTAGAAATAAATCTGTGCAACTTGTAAAAGTGGCTTGGGGTGGACTTGAAAATGAAGAATATACATGGGAATTAGAATCAAGCATGAAGAAAGATTATCTAGAGTTATTTACAAGTATAAAATTTTGAAGACAAAATTTTTATTAAGGTGGGTGGTAATGTAAAACCCTAATTCTCTTTAGAAAGTAAATGAGGTTTTATTAATGAGAATTTTAAGATTTTGATAGATGTAGAAATGATGAGAAGGATTCAAGGAAGCAAAAAAAAAAAATGTGAATAGTATTTTGCGAGCCTCGCAGGCCCACCAGGACAGCCAAAATCCTAGAATTGGGCCCTAGAGATGCCCAAAATTGAGAAATTATATGATTGTGGTTAGAAATAGGTAGAATTCAAGATTTTATACCCGAAAATATTTTTCGGGCAATGTTTGATTACCCGGGTATACTATTTCACCCGTTCGGTGAAATTTCGGTGTGTGATTTCTAACACTGAAAACTAGTTAGATCTCTACAAAACAAATGAACTTATCCCTTTAAATCAAATTAATGGCTAAGATTCAATCTTGAATTACAAGATTGAATCACAACCATTCATTTTACTATATTGGCTTTGTAATTATCTAAACATAATATATTTTATTTATTTCTTTAATATAAGATAAGCTTGATATTTGGCTTCTTTAAGAAGCTATTTCTCGGTCACAACAAGAAGAAGGCAGCAACTCCCTTTCTTCCATGGCTAAGAGCTTCAACTTGGTTTCAACTCCATATATGTTAGCTTAGAGTTACCAAAATCTAAAGTTTCTTTCACAAAAATTATTCTACGCCTCAACATCTACACATATAACCGATTAGAATCTCAATTACTCATCAAATATCAATCTTGATCCCTTGTACCTCACTATTTGTAAAGATTTTTGGGTGTGTTTTGAGAGTCTTGAAGTGGAGGGCATCATCTTGAAGCATACTAGGGACAAAGACATTACTTGCTTCCAATACTAGGGTTTTATTTGGTCTTTTCTTGCCAAATTTATATTTCACATCTCTGACCTGTTTTGTTCAAAATTTTTCATTGTGGTGGTTAATGATATATGGTTATTGATTTATGAATTTTGGTGAAGGATTTGGATGAGGTTAGATAAGTCATTTTATCAAGAGAAGTTTTAGTTAGAGTGCTGGATTTTCTGTTTGACTGCAGAGAGCAAACTTTCATGAATTTATAGACATGTTTGTAGCGATATTCATTGCCTGGAAAAATTGTTTATTGGGCCTAACATCTTGAAATATCTACACGAAATTCCTTGAGGATTGATTTCAAGGAATACTATCTTAAAAAAATCAGAAACCGAAATAGCTCTCATGCTGTCTGGATTTCTGATACTGAACCAGGGAAATTATATGAATTTATTATTACATTAAAGGAGTGATTTCTCTTTCGAAATTTTTATTGAGAGTTAAAAACATCTTGAAGTATAACTGTAATTTTTATCTTGGATTGATTCCATCATATGATAAATTTAAAAATTAGGAGAACCTTGTCCTAGGCTGTGAAAAGGTGTGCTGTGACCACTAAACTTGTAAAATTTAGTGACATAGTTATAGAATTCTGATTGCTATGAAAATTTTACAAGATCTTTTAGACATATAAAGGTGTCATAGAGAATTTTCGTGACTCTTGAATTGGCCGTTTGATGTGAAAATTAATTTTGAATTCTAGAGTGATAAATCTACTGATTGTTGAAAATGGTAAGAATGTCTTGAACTAATGATAGAATGGCTTTAGATGCAAGTATATATCATGTTAATGCATGCTAATTGTTTGAAAGAAATGTCAATGAGATATGGATGAGACTCCAACATAATTGTATGCCTACCTATGATCTAAGTAGGCCTTTGAAAAGCGAAGTACACTATGTGATTATTGTGAAAATAAAGGAAAAGAAAACGAAAAATAACATGACTTTTAGTTGTGCAATTTTTAACATATGGGAAAAATAGAGACAAGGCTTGTGTGGTTAATAGGGGAAGGCAAAAATAAGAGCTTCCCTAGGAATTTGGTGAGTCGGTAGACGTATCGACATATAGGAATGAGCTCATGTCCTAGTAATCAATAGTTCTTGTGGAGTGACTCCACTACAGATACCACTCGATATGAGATGAAGCCTTTCCTATATTAATGAAAAGAGATAATTGCACTAAATTGAATTCCACGAGTTGCAAGAGAAAGAGAGTTGATTACTACCCTTTTTGTATCCGACTTTATATGACTTATGCACATTGGTATTTATGCATATAATTTAGCATGATGAATTCAATATGAATGAATTTATTGGTTATACTATGTTCACATTTGAGGGAGTACCCTACTGAGAATTTTATAATATTCTCATCCTTACGCTGCATGTATTTTATGTTGTTTTCAGATTCTAAGGATGCTGTCGGTGATAATCTTCCTTGACTCGCCCCAAAGGCAGTGGCATTATGACCCAGCCTTAGACTCCTTATATGTTGTAGCATACTCCCGGATCAGAGTGTACGTGTTCTTTAGCCGTTCATTTAGTACTTCTGTTTTCTCTGCTCATTTCAACCCAGGTTTTCCTTATGCTCAGGTGCCTCTTGAAATGGCACACCCTGAGGTATTTGTAGCTCCACCTGCACCACCTATGTCCCCTCTTGGAGATGATCTTTTATCCTCTTCCTCCGACTCTAATCCACCAGTTGATCCTGATGCCCTGGCTGGGGGCAATGCCATTGCACCAGTGGCAAATGGTTTTATTTAGGAGACCATGGGACAACTCAGGGACTTTTGGTGTATGTATAGTGGCAGTTTAGGAATAGGATCCCCCAGACCGTAGTTTGACTTTATGGTGTTGATAAGATTCATTTTTTGTTTGTATCAAATTTTGCTGGATCTTAACTTTGAGTAGGTTACACTAGCCAGTAGAGATGTTCTTTTGTGGACTGAGTCCCTGTTGTTTAGGAAATGACTAGTTTGTTTTACAGTATTACCTATTGTAAACTTAACAACAATGTCCATATATGTATATATTGGCTTTGCAACATATACGTCTACATTATTTTATTTCAATTATTTTCGACTAGTATAGATTGTGAATGTAAGTAATACTTTTCTAATTACTGTGTTGATACTCGAGTAAAATATGGTAATTAGGAAGGTGTTACATGACCTCATGGGAAGTTTTCCCAGGAAGCGTGTGAGTGAGAACAAAGCATGCTGAAAAGACCCGTGTTGGTTTGTGGGGATAGTCATTAATCCATAAAGTAGCAGGGGATGTTCCAAATGGTATCAGAGTCTGCACTTCTCCCAGTACAGTGTGGTTCGGGGATGAACCAAGCAGAAGCTGGTGGGCATGTAATGCCCGGGGATTGTGAAGTCCGAGAGTGATCGCAATTGTAAGAAGGCACGGACGAAGAGCTGCTCGTGGCAAACTTTGAAAGCAGAGGGGTACATGAATGAACCGATTACACACTCGAATGAAAGGGATCCTGAAACTGTATACGTATGGGACTATGCAGTTAAGGAGGGCTTATATGAATTGATTTGTACTACCTATACCAATAAGATGCATCTTCTTTTCGGTAACCTATCACGGAAGAACTCCATAGTTAAGCGTGCTTGACTTGGAGCAATTTTGGGATGGGTGACCTCCTGGTAAGTTTTCCTAGGAAGCGTGTGAGTAAGGACAAAGCATGCTAAAAAGACCCGTGTTGGTTTGTAGGGACAATCGTCAATCCATAAAGCAGTAGAGGATGTTACAATCATGGAGTCATCTGCCCTGCTACTGCTGTTCCTACCCTTTTGCTGTTGTAGTTTATTTATGTTTTCATATTCAAGATGTATTAGGAAAGGCTGGTTGTATTAATTATTGTACTTTACTTTATTGCTGCTTCGTGTGATGTACCAAAGATGGGAATACCCATCTTATGAATCTGTTTAATGTATTATGTTTTATGATTTAATGTGAGAAGTATTATTCCTAGTATTATTCTTTCTTGATCATCAAACAAGAGATTAGACTAATAATTTATTTACGATTGACGAACGCTACTTCTGCTTCACGCTACAGGCATTACTTTCGAATATGTGTTTCAAAAAATATATATTTGCACTACTGTCATATAACAGTATTTTCTAAAAGAACACAGAGTAAGAAGTAATAAACTAATAAGAACAAAACATGACTTAAGCATGGTTCATTTTTATTAAGGTTTTACAATATGCTAGTGACGACTAGTAAAGTATGAGCTCATAACCTAGAACTCTCAAGAGGAGAGAATAATAGGGTGGCCCCAATGAGAGAAAAGAATAGATTAAGTCATCTAAGGAACAAAATGAAGTAATTCATGCCATGTTTACCATGTTCTATGTACACCACTTATGTCTCTATATAGTATGTTGCAGCTTGTATTGGCATGCATTTCGTGATAAGGTATGATGCATTCATAACATCTAAGACTCATAATAAAATGAACGGGCCTTGGTAACTGGTATTTTAGAACCTAATAAATGAACCTTATGCATGCTCATTATTTCATAATAAAACCCGAGGTTCCTGAGGATGTAGATGATGACACTAGGATAGGAGGACGCCCTACTCAGATTCTTTATCAAGTTTCTTACTCCTTTTGTCTTTCTTTCCACCGTGTCTTCAAAGGACGATGGTGTCATTCGTGATATTAGTTGATGCGCCGACCTGGGAGCTCCATTTTGATGCTACACACCAGTCGTACTAATTTGTAGGCCCAATTTTATCCGTTTGTTCGTGTTCTTAGACCGCCCATTCACCCACCTAGTCTCCAGTTTCCATTTCTCTCCTATGTCACCTTTTGCCGATGATCTTCTCTTTGAACGAACGCGCCCCTATGAAGAACAGATTTAATGCAGCCCTGTTGCTATCTCGGCTGTCTGAGACTACCCGGAGTATGTTCCCCGCTCACCTCCTGCTCATTCTGAAATTGACCTATCCAAGGACTCGGCCACCCAGATACCGTTTGTTGGTTCTTCCCCCACCGTACCTATGGAGATAAATGGAGGCAGTGAGGCTACGGTGACTCAACTGATATGAGGAGCAAGAGTGGTGATGCGACCCTATTGTGGAGCTCATGTTCGACCCACTCACCATTTGGCCACTCTGACCAAACTAGGCCAGTGGATTGGTTATGTTCCTCCCACTTGGGATTGGCAGCAGTAGGAGTAGGTGTCAAACTTTGCAATGCAAGCACACATGTATGTTCTTTCTTTTGCTTTTAGAGGCTATCTACCTTAGGCGCACTCGAGTAGACGAGGATTTTGATGTATGTATTTTAGTTTCTTTATGTTTTGCACGAATGACTGTATCGACTCAACATATAATGGTGGGTCTAATGCTACTATTGTTATGACTTGGTGTATGGTGAAACTCTTATTATATAACTATGATGGTTGTTGTGTTTATATTCTTGTGTTCTATTTATAATACGATGAGTTTCCTATTTGTTATCTACGAGGCAAAACAATGTAGTTTTATCTTTACGCGTGGCTCACATTTTCGTCTTTAATTTCAAAAAAAAAATTTACCCATATTTTCGTTAAGTATTTTCTAAAATTAGAATTAAGAACTAGAACAAAAGAGTAATGACTAATAATTAACTTGAAAATTTCCTAGGCATGTCGAGTTAAATATTAGGGTGTCACACTAATAGAATTACGCTTAGTTATTACACACATTATTGAGCTTGCTATAGGTATTTAAGAAAGGTCCGTTAATTTACAAGTAACAACTCCTCGAGTGAAAATGATGTTGTACTTGGGAGGATCTTATAGTACCAACCTTCAAGAGCTTGTTTTAGATCATAGACAACCTTCATTTGCTTGAAGATATGGTTAGGAAGATCTTCACTCTCAAAACCAGGAGGCTACTTTAGATATACTTCCTTAGAAAAGAATCCATTTAGAAATGCAGACTTCACATCTATTTGGTAGATAGCAACAACAGGTACCATTCTGATGGCTTCCAACTTGGCTACTGTTATAGGGGTATCATCATACTGAATTATTTTTCTTGATTATGACCTTGTGTAGCCAGACTTGCTTTGTTCAAAGTGATGATGTCAGCTTCATCCTGATAGTTCATCAATATCTACTTTGTACTAATAATAATTTTTCAATAAGTCATTCAGATCATGCCTTTCTTGAACTTGGTTAGCTATTTTTGCACAACATCTACTCAACTTTAATCACTCAAAGCTTCTTTAACACACTTAGGTTCAAAGGTAGAGATGAAAGCACAGTTGGATATATTCCTAAGGGATGACCTAGTTCTCATGTCCTCGAAAATGTTTCCATGAACTTAGTTTTAAGAGACTATCTTTAATTCAGAAACTGCATTTGTAGTTTCTTTGTTACTAAGAATTCTCAGCTTCTTTTTCATCTTCAAGTTACTTATTTTTTGAGTCCAGGAAAGTTATTTTCTGATAGCTTTGGGAGTTCTGAGCATGCTTTCTTAAGAGTTGATGTTCTAGAGCTCACTATCTAATGTTTTTGCTTTTATCTACTTGCTTTCTAGAACCTCATTGAGATTCATTTTCTTAGGACTTTTGATGCAAGCTGTCACGACTTACAAACAAATTAAAATTAAAAAAGTGCTAAGTTGCACCAAAAATATAGTAAAGGGCACAACCTAGGTTGTCTCTCAAAGAGGCTTCAATACTTAGTTGTGAAAATTAGATATTTGGAAGAATGAGAATTATAGCAATAGAAATTAAAAGATAATAGCAATAATAGAGAAAGGCAGTAGTGCAAGGTATTCCTAGGATTGGAAATCAATTATCATTGACCAAATATTAAACCCATTGGTGGCTATTAGTAATAAATTACTAGCAATTCTACTACTGATTAATCAATCCCTAGAGTTGATCAATGAAATTAACAAATAAACGAAATCTCAATTTAATTAGTAATTGTATTGATTTAATGAATCAATTGCAATAGCTTAACCGCCAAATGAAAAGTTAATTATAATGTTCTTCCTCAAATATAAACCAATAGATCTATCAATTTATGCCCAAAGGGTCTCCCTAAACAACAATCACCAATTTAGTTATTCCAATAAAGATTATAGCAATAACCATAATAATTAAAGGAATAGAAACTGTAGAACATTAAGAAAACCAATGCATTCAATATAAACAAAGGGTCTCAAATGTTATCCTAATCCATCCGGAAATCCCGACACTAGTAAACAAATCCACTCCTCTATCTCTAGAGGATTACAACAATGAAGATAGAAGAACCTGAAAATAATAGCAATAATCCTTGCCATAATCTCCAAGAGAAAGCACCTTAACCAATGGAACCCTTCGAGATAGAAGAATAGAGAAGAAGAAGATAGTGGCTGAAAGTAGTGGCTTAAAATTGAGTAAAAAGCTAGGGTAAAAGTCTATAACAATCCTTTAAATATGCTCTCTAAAATAGCCCAAACTGGGCCCAAACTGCTGTAGTACTTACTAGAATGCTGAGGCTGGATTTTTAATGGTTGTCACTCTACCGATCACTGCAGCACATACCTGAATGTGAGCTTTCACGCTTTTTCTTCCTTTTCCGCTCCAAGTTAATTCCCAAGAGTTCCTAGCCTTGTTGTTGACATTTTGCACTTGATCTAAAACTCTTGTGCTCCAAACCATACTCACAAAGACAAGATAAACGCAAGGTGTAATTACAAATTATCCCAAAATCAATGCAAAAGTCATCAATTCTATCAAAACCACACAATAAAGAATCAATCAAAATCCTTAATAATTATGTCAACAACACAATAAAACTCACATAAAAAGCTAAGGTTTAGAAGTGAGATAAGTGGCAGAAATGCCCCATATCAAACTCCCCTACACTTAAGCTTCCACATGTCCTCATGTGAAACTAAGATCAAACCAAGGCATGGTGAGAAGAAGTAAACAAGGACTACACTAGACTCCTAACCTAAAATGCATGATGCATGAAATTAAATGACAATACATCAATCCAATGAACCTAGAGGCACAACAGTAAGCTTTCACACCACCAATCAAGAGAATTTCAACAAGGCATCATCAACAACATAGCACACAAGGTAGAATCCATATATGATGCATGAATCAAGTACAAAAATCCTCCCAATGTCTGTGTTTGCCCCTCATTCACTCAAGTATTTGGGGTTTTGATGCACACTCGATCACCACAATTGTAACACCCTAAAAATTATCTAAAAATTAATTTGAGCTTTATCAATCATAATTTCAAAAATTTGATAGTTTGAACAATGATGAGGACGATCCAACAGATTTGTAAAGTAAAAGAAATGTGAATAGTGTTTTGTGGGCCCACAGGCCCACCGGAACAGCCGAAACCCTAGAATTGGGACTCAAAGATGCCCAAAATTGAGAAATTATATGAGTATGGTTAGAATAGGTAGAAATAAAGATTTTATACCTGAAATTATTTTTCGGGCAATGTTTGATTTCTCGGGTACACTGTTTTACCCGTTCGGTAAAATTTCGGTGTGTAATTTTTAACACCGAAAACTAATTAGATCTCTACAAAAAGAATAGCCTTATCTCTTTAAACTAAATGAAAGGCTAAGATTCAATCTTGAATTACAAGATTGAATCATAGCCATCCAATTCACCTTTTTAGATTAGGATTTATCTAAACATATTATATAATATCATGTCATAATTACAAGATATATATTGACTCAAAATCTTCTCCAAGAAGACAAGCAATCCTCGGCCATGAACCAGCTGAATACAGCCTCCATTTCTTTCCTTCCAAACCTCCATTGATATGTTTCAAGCTTCAAGAATCATAGCCTAAAGTTGCTAAACACTCAAACTTCCTTTACAAAACTTATTCTACACCTCAAACCCTACAAATCTAACTGATTGAAATCTCAAATCCTCACCTTAATACCTCACTTCCCCACTGCCTAAGGAGGGCTTAGGACTGAAATTGGTGTCTTGAAGTGAAGGGAGATCACTTAGAACATCCTTTGAAGTATCAAGCTCAAAAGCTTTCAAAGTAGGGTTTTCTTTGGCCTTTTGCTTTCAAAATTCTTCTGAGGAATTCTTACTGGTTTCAACTCTAAATTTCTGGTCAATTTGGTTGATATTATGTTGATATTGATGTATGAATTTTGGTGAAGTGTTTGGATGAGGTTAGAAAGATCATTTTGTCAAAAGATGTTGAGTGATACTTGCTGGATTTTCGGTTTTCTTACAGGCAGTGTGTGATCATGAATTTTCTGGGCTTGTTGTGTGCAATTTCGTGATCTGAAAAAAATATATGTTGGAGTTAACATCTTTATCTAGTCCCACGAATTTTCTTGGGTTTTTGTTTTGAGTTAAACTGCCTTAGAAAAATGAAGAACTAAAATTAAGCATATGCTGCCTGAAGTGTTGGAACAAAAGCTGTAAATTTTGCTAATTTTCTTACCATACCAAATGATAGAATTATCACTTGCAATTTTTACAGGGTATTAGAGACATGTTAAGGTTTTACCAAGATTTTTATTTTGAATTTTCTGGGTTCAATTTCTAGGGTTAAAAATTATGAATTTTGGTTCTTGAGCTGAGGTTGGATGGTTTCTGACCACTAAATTTCTAGAATTTTGTTAATATAGTTTGAGAACTCTAATTACCCTGAAATTTTTACAGGACCTTGATGACACATTGAGGTGTCCTTGATAATTTTTATAGCGTCTGAAATGATTGTTTTATGTGCAAATAAATTCATGCCACAATAGTGTAAAATCTGCCATTGTGCTAAAAATAAATTGATGCTTTGAATTGATGAAATAATAGCATTTTGTACTAGTATAACATGAGTACCTGAATATGAGGATAAATAATTGAGCATGTAAACTTATTGATGAGGTCAGGTACACATAGATATGAATGATTATTACAATTGCTTATATGCGAAAGAAAAGCATAAGATTATGTTTCTTGGACTAGAGAAAGTAAATCCAGTTTGTTAGGGAAAGTAAACCAAACTACCAGGAAGAGCATAAGATTTATAATCCTTGGGTTGGAGAAAGTAAATCCGGTCTGTCAGGGAAAGTAAACCTGACTACCCTTGAATTGAGTCGGGGAAAGTAAACCTGGCTTGGAATAGGTCTATGTGAGAATTAGAGAAAGTAAATCCAATGATCATGTATAGGAATGAGCTCAATCCTGAAAAGCAGTCTATTACCCATTATTGCCACACTGGGGATGGCGGTACATAATGCCCAGATGTGACAAGATTAGTCAGGGGCCAAGGCAAGTTTAAGAAGTAAATTTTCTAAGAAATCCTTGTCTTATATGTCGAGTACAGAAGTTTAGTATTGACATTGAGACCAATATATTTAAGTGGAAAGTTAGTAGTATATGATGTTGAGTAGTATGGTATATGGACATTAAGTGATTGAATGTTAAAAGTAACCCACTTCGAAAGTATGATTTGGAACTTTAAAAATAAACCGTTATTACATAATGCATGACCACTTTTTCTTAATAAGCCGAAGTGGCTGGGGCGATGACGATGACATTATAATTGTGTGTTTGGGGAAGTTACCCTATTGAGAATTGTATAATTCTCATCCCTATATTTTTGTGTTTCTGTGTCGTCTCCAGGTTAATCCAGAGAATGATGCGGCTGCTGTGTGAAAGAACTCAGGATTACAGTAGTTGATGCTTTTCTTATGCGGTATATGGTTGTAGGTATATGTGTAGGTGAATGTAATAGAGATGGTATATATATTCAAGCTCATAGTAGAGCTTCCTTATGTAATTGACTTTATAGTAAATAAATATTTTGTATCTTTGTTATATATTTTAATCGAATTACGCTAGTTATTACACGAACTCATCGAATTTGCTATAGTTATTCAAGAAAGGTTCGTTAATTTATAAGTAACAACTCTCAAGTCTAATGTCATGACTTAAGGATAATGTTGTACTTGGGAGGATGTTACAACAACAATAGTCTCGGTTTCATATTTTTAGGAAATAGTAAAAGCCATTTTTAAGACCCAAAAAAAATCTTGGAGTTGCCTTAGCTTCAATATATAATTTTTTTAGTTCATAAAAACTTCTACAAATACATTAAAAAATTCGTGATTCATAACTTGCCAATAAAAATATGAGAATTCTAGCACTTGATTAAAAATCCCTTTTGGAAAAAATAATTTCTAACATCATCCAAACACTCCATCAAATTAAACACATCAATATCTATCTATCATCAATCAATACATCTAGAAAATTCCAGCCAATTCAATCAAAATCATTCAGAGCAAAATTGGAAAGAAAAGAAAACAAATAAAGCCCTACTTGAATTTCCATAGCTCCTTGCCTAGAACAATCTTCCTCAAGTGCTTTTCTTCATTCAAAATCCATCCAAACAGCTCTTAAACCTCTCTTTGGAAGTGATGTGTGATGGTTCAAAGTGAGAAAATAGTGATGGATTAAAATTCTAATCGATTAGTTTGGTAGATTATGTAGAGTATAACAAGTTTTGTGAAGGAATCTTGGTGTTTTAGTGACTTTGAGTTAGGGTTTTTGAAGCTTGAAGCTTGTTAATGAAGGCTTGAGACGAAGAACAATGGAGAGCTGTATTTTCTAGCTCTTGGCCAAAAATGAAGGTGATGGGGTGAAAAAGTTGGTGGTTTTATGTTTATCCTTATCTAGGTGTAGTAATTATATAGGCAACGTTTGAATTTCTCTCTTTCTTTTTAAAAAGAAATTAAATTAATGGCTAGGATTATTTTCTTGGTCAAAGAATGGATCTTGGCCATCCATTTGGCTCGTGATAAGTGGCTCATTTTAACTTAAGGAGCAAGTAGCTTTTTGGTGTTAAAACTGCACATCGAAATTCCACTGAATGGATAAGATATTGGCTCTTAATTAAAATATAATAAATGAAAGGTCAAGATTAAAACTTGCTTTTCAAGTTTTAATCCTTGCTATCCACTTGGTATAAAGTGGTTGGTAAAGGTTACTTAGCCACCAAGTAACTTGTATGGTGTTAGAAACTACAGATCAAAACTATACTGAACAAGTAAAACACCGTACCTGGTTGTCAAATATTGCCTGAAAATTAATTCCAAGCATAAAATCTTCATTTATAACTATTTCTAACCTTAATCCCATCTTTTCTCAGTTCCGGACATCTCCCGATCCCGGATCTAGGGTTTTGACTATCCCGATAAGCCCATGGGACTCGCAAGGTTACTATTCATCCCGGCCCAAATTTTTTTTTTTGAACATATCTATTGGGTCATCTTCATCTTTGCTAAAACTATCAAATTTGTGAAATTACGACTAATAAAGTCTAAATTAATTTTTAAATCATTTTTTAGGGTGTTATACCATAGGCATGCTAAGGGTCTCATTCTCGATTTTGTCATGCACATGCATACTGAATCAAGAGGACTTACCTTTGGTTGTAATGGGACTTGGCTGAAGGTGGATAAAAATATAGGCCAATAGGGTTAAACCTTTAGTTAAAGAAGAGCAAATACATTCACCAAGAGCATAACTGCTTAAGGGTACACTTTGTCCAACTAAATACAATTACAAGCTTTTCTTTTGCAATGTGGCACACGTTCAACCAAACTTTGTTCAGAAATTTATTTTATTATTTTTCCAACCATGTATTTTTCCTCTTTTGGGTCTGCTACTTGGTAAATTTGTTTTTGTACACATTGTTCCTCCCTCACACATAAATTAAGGCATGTTCTCATGCTCACCCCCACACTTATGCTCAAGCACATATAATAATTGCACAATCATTCTCCTAGGCCTAAAAGGTTGGAGATTTTCATGGTTTTCACTTTTGACTAAGGATATGCTAAAACAAAAGAATGGGCAATAAGGTTCAAAAGGGCTAAACAATGGTAACATGCAAAGGATGGCTAAAAGACAATCGCCAAAGGGTCTTCCTAAGTGACAATCGTCAATTTAGTTATTCCAATAAAGATTATAGTAATCACCACAATAATTAAAGGAATAGAAACTACATAACATTAAGAAAACTAATACATTCAATATAAACAAAGGGTCTCAAATGTCATCCCAATCCATCCGGAAATCCCTACACTAGTAAAGAAAGCTACTCCTCCATCTTTGGAGGATTACAACAATGAGGATAGAAGAACCTGAAAATAATAGCAATAATCCATGCCACGATCTCCAAGAGAAAGCATCTTCACCAACAGAACCTTTCAAGAGAAAAGAACAGAGAAGAAGAAGATATAGAGAGAGATGTAGAAAGAGAATAATAGCAACTGAAAGTGGCGGCTTAAAATTGAGTAAAAAGCTAGGGTAAAAGTCTATAACAATCCCTTAAATACAACTTTCTAAAATAGCCCAAACTAGGCCCAAAAACAGATAAGTGAGCTATAATCCCGTCATTGCACGAGCACTGCAGCACTCTTGACTGCTCCAGCGTTCACCAGAATGGTGAGACTGGATTTTTAATGGTTGTCACTCTACCAAGCACTGCAGTGTTTACCCAAATATGAGCTTTCATGCTTTTTCTTCCTTTTCAACTCCAAGTTACTTCCTAAGAGTTCCTAGCCTTGTTCTTGACATTTTGCACTTGATCTAAAGCTCCTGTGCTCAAAGCCATACTCACAGAGGCAAGTCAAATGCAAGTGTAATTACAAATTATCCTAAAATCAATGCAAAAGTCATCAATTCTATCGAAATCACATAATAAAGAATAAATCAAAATCCCTATTAATTGTGTCAATAACACAATAAAACTCATGTAAAAAGCTAAGGTTTAGAAGTGAGATAAGTGGCACAAATGCCCCTTATCAAACTCCCCCACACTTAAGCTTCCACATGTCCTCATGTGAAACTAAGATCAAACCAAGGCATGGGTGAAAAGCAGTATGTAACGCCCCAATTTTTACTGTAATTTTTACTGTCATTAGAAATTACCGAATTACTGTAGGTAATTATTACATAAGACTTGAGGTCGAACAATCCTCAATAAAGGAATACAACATTAAAAGAGAGGTTATGAGCGATTCATGCGAGAGTCGCAAATCCCAAATTTCTATACGTATAAAATGACCAAAATGCCCCTAAAGTTATTTTACTCAGAAAATGAGGATCGTGGGCCCCACCTGATTCTCAAGGGGATGTTTTGATGATAATAAGGGATTGTTTGTGTTATGTGTGTTAATAGAGCAGAAGGATCTCAATTTTGAGTAGCGACGCGCGAAATGACCAAAACGCCCCTGCGGCTATTTTAACTCCAATGTGCGTGCCGACTAAGCCCGAACCTCACTAAAATGTTTTAAAATTTGTTTTTAAGCCATGATTAACCATTGGTTAAGCTCGGGTGGCCTCGGCGATTTTTAAGTGAAAATGCGATTTTGCCCTGTTTTTGGCGCTTTGCGAATTTCAGGATTTTTGATTAGATATCTGAAACCTAAGCAATATTAGGCTCAAATTAAAGCTTATTAAATTCTAAATATTAATCTAGAGTCAAAATTATGTATTTAGATTGATTAGAACCCAAAATTGCTCAAAAACACCCAAATTGCTTACTAATTCACTTAAGCCCATAACCGTAAATTCTCTAAATTACATGAATACCTCGCCTACACCTAAATAATGCGTGGAACACACAAATTTCACTTCTTTGGGCTGTAATGGATGAAATTATTGATGCCATTATGCAGCTGAATTATTGCCAAAAGTTGCACTAAAACAAAATACCAAAATGTCACCATAAGAGACATAATTCCTTAATTTCATACAACTTTGTCTAAAATGATTTTTCCTCCGTTATTTCTCCTGCAAAATTCCGCCAACTACCTCCTCATTTTGGCCAATTAGAAGCCTCAAAATCTTCTATAAATAGGCTTGCTTGAGTGGTCTTGGAATGCTTTGTTCATAACTAGGTTTTAGGAGCACCAAAAACTTTCTTTCTTCCTCCTCTTTGGCTGAATTCTTTCTTCAATTTTTCAAAGAGATTTTGTTTCATTTCACTTCAAGAAATCAAGTTCTCTTCCTCTTCTTCAACTCAGATTAGGTAGGGAGTAGTTTCTAAATTTATTTCTATGCTTTGAGGAGTTGTGTTTTTAGCTCAAAATGATGAAATTATGAACTTATCTTAGCTTTTCATTTCGGTTTTCCTCTTCATTTTTCTTTAACCAATTCGGCCATATGGCCTAGGTGGGACTAAGATGATGGCTTGATGATGAGGACCTTGAGGGTGGGTTGTAAATCCATCACAAGTTAGGCCTCTAAAGCTTGAAAATTCCACTTGATGCAAAACTTTAAAGAATAATGCTTTATGATGCTAAAACAAAGATTTTTAGTTTAGAACTTGAAAGATGTATTTTCCAAGCTTGTATTTCATGTTTATGTTTCAAGTCATCACTTAATCTTTCAAGATAATAAAGAGGTTGCATCTCATATTTAATTTATGCTCTCACTTTATTTTATAATGGCTAAAGGAATCAACGCATGGCATGTTTATTTTATGCCATCACCTAAAGATCCTAGAGGTCAAAGACTTGGCCATGTATCACAAGCAAAGAAATATGATTATTGGAGTTAAAGAATTTATTCTTTAAAAAGTCTTGAGATTGGAGCTTAAAAAGATGTAATAATAATTCTCTTCTCCCTTCACCGGTCCTGTGCGGACTACCACCGCTCCGGTTTCTTAATATTCTCTTCTCCCTCTACTGGTCCTGTGCGGATTACCACCGCTCCAGTTTCTTGCATCATGTTTATATTTCAAGTTCTTGCATCATGTTTAATTTTCAAGTCATCACCTTGAATCTTAAAGATAAAGAAATGGAATTGCATATCATGTTTATAATTCCAAGCTATCACCTTATAAAGATAAGATTAAAATAAGGTTGCATAGCATGTTTATAATTCTAAGATGTCACCTAAATCTCTAAAGCTCAAGATTTACTCCTTTTATCTTAAGTGAGAATTTTAATTGTGAAGATCCTCCCAAGTTTGACAAAAGAACTAGTTTCTAAATGAGTTTTAAGACTTTGCAAGGATTTTACGGGGAACTAGTATTTTATATGCACTTAAAATATAATTCTATGTAATTGCATGAGGTTCATGATTCGGCCACTGATCTGAGTTTAGTATCAATGTATGATAATGATTTGATATGTTTGAAGTTGTGATAATTATGGTTTATTGTTAAGAGAATGATTCACTGCATGTTAGAGATAAAACTAGCTCCCTAGAACAACCGAAGAGCTAGAATTTACCTAGTTTTTGACCCTTTAAGTTTAGCCAATGCCAAATCTGTTTTAGTATGTTATAATTCTGTCTAGGATTAGTTAGCCACGAAAAATTTGGTATCAATTAGACTAGGATTGATCCCGAACACTAAAAATGAACTTAGCAACTAGAAAACCGTAAAAACAAGATTTCTAGAACTCTAGGGAATGAAATTTATGCATTCTATCCAGAATCTTTAGCAACAATAAGAACCAGGTTTTATTATGTTTAAATAAGGGAGAATGATTCATAATTGGTTTAGTAACTAATTTCAGCATCATAGGGAAAGCTGGTAACAAGAAAGGATTTAAAACATAACTTCTAGCATACCGTAAAACCTTAGGAACAACTTACTACCTATGCTACCCTATTTGATTTAATAGTGTTCTTAAGGCCTATAAATAATCGTAAGGATGGTAATAAATCCCTTAGGTGCATAACTAATTAGTTCTATAAATGAGAAAATGCTATGATGTTTATGAATTGTATTGTGATATAACATGCAAAGATTTAATGGTGACTTAAACTTATAAGAAAATGATCCTTTGGAACCATCAGACTATAGGTGGTGAAAAGGTGATTTTAGCCCCCTAACCCATTCTCTCAAAAGGGTAGAGTCGGGACTTTAGCTTATCAAAAGGGATAACTATATGCTAGTGACAACTAGTAAAGTATGAGCTCATAGCCTAAATTACTCCCAAAAGGGTGGAGTATAGGGTGGCCCAAGGAAAATAATGATGATGATAAGATTTTAAGTCACCTAAGGCACTAAAGAAATGAAATATGTGCCTTTGTGTTCATGTGTAGCTAATATTATATGACGTTCTTTTATGCATGTTATTTTGATAATGATGATGAGGAATATAATGTAATGATAAAGGAAAAGTTCATTGTAAATATGACATGTTAAGATTATGATGCATTATAAGACGCATGATTAAAAATTGACGAACCTCGGTTAAGTATTTGTCCGAACTTAAAATGAATCTTTGCATGCTCACTATTTTAGAATAATCTCGAGGTTCCTGGGGACTTTGATGATGACACTGTAGAAGGAGGTACCCTACTGAGAATTCTTTAGCAAGATTCTCACTCCCTTTTCTTTATTTTCGTCATTGTCTCCAGATTCAAATGGCGACATTCGTCCTGTTCGTTGATACCCCTACTTGAGAATTCCACTATGATCCGGTGCATCGCTCGTATCATTTTGAAGGGAGGTCTTGTGATTCGTGTTTTTATTTACATAGGTCGTCCATTTGCACATCCTGTCCCTAGGTATCGATTTTCTCCTACTTCTCCCTATAGCGATGAAATGGTTTTCGAACATGTACGTCCACTTGATGAAAGGATATTACGTTCTTATCCCGCTTCATCTGCTGTCCATGGATTTCTAGAGTATGTTCCTGAGACAAGATATTCTGAAACTGATCCTTTAGAGGACACTCCTACTCATGTATATTCTGAGAGCTCTACTCCTACTCCCACACGTGTAAGAGAGGGTAGTGAGGAAACAATTGTTCAGCCGAGGTTAGCAAGAAGGCCGTCCATGCGACCCCAGCCTGGTGCATCTCGTGTGTCCCCTCCCGAGGGAGCTCATCAGTGGATCGGATTTATTCCACCATTTCAGGGACGGTGGCCATAGAAGGTTCTTAGTAGATTTATGTGTGTTCATGCACCCTAGTTTTAGGATAACCTTCCCGGCTTATGGAGTTATCTAGTTTAGGGGCATGTATTTCCTTATGTATATTTTCTTTTATGGGTTTGCATAAGACAATGACGTATGATCATAACCCACCCTTTGAGTGAGGTTATTGTATGTAAATATATGTTATAATGTGCTTATGGATGTTATATGATGGAGCCAAAGTGATATGATGTGATATATTCTTAAACGTCTTATTATACTCCGCTTACTCATTCACGTTGTACTCGGCTCACGTTTTCAATTATGTTTTTTTTTAAAAAAATGGCTCGTAATTTCACTAAGTATTTTCAAATTATGAAGAAAGAACCAAAGCAAGGAGTAAAGTCTAGTCATTAATCAGATTCAACCTAGGTGTATTTGGTTAATTACTAGGGTGTTACATTTTGGTATCAGAGCAGTTCGATTCTCATGGAGCCTGAGGATTGGGTGGCTATGCTTCTAAAGCATAATACGTTAGTGACGTCATGTGTAGATGCTTATCATTAGGATAAGCTTGAGGATTAGAAATACATGACTACTGTATGTTGAAAGTGCCATGGTAACTTGCTCACTTTGCATGGAATATTGGGCACGATCACCTCGGTGTTCTTTGTTTTGTGTGTTTAGGGACCAATGGCACGTCGACAACAGACTAGGAGCGCAGCACAGAATAATCAAGACAACGAGACAGCCGAAGCACTCCGCGACGTAGCAAGGACCATGAGAATGATGATGGAGCGAATGGATCAGGATCGTCAAGCCAATATGAATCAAGGACATGAGATTCCTGAACTTGCCCGTTTCGGGGAGTTTCGTAAGACGAACCCACCGATTTTCAAAGGGACCACGAATCCAAATATTGCAGATGAATGGATTCGGAATATTGAGAAGGTCTTTGCTGTAGTCCCATGCTCGGAGGAGCAAAAGGTCACCTTCGCTACTCATATGCTTGACGGTGATGCGAGTTTACGGTGGACGGATGTTCGAAGACTCACGAGACGATCGACGTGGACATTGATTGGGAACTATTCAAGGCCCATTTTTACGAAAAGTACTTTCCACAGTCAGTTAGAAATGCCAAGGACATTGAATTCATGCAACTTGTCCAGGGGAATATGAATGTGGCCCAAGACATCGCTGCCAGATTTAAAGAACTCATTAAGTTCTCAAGAATGTACCAAGGAAATCCTGATGAGTACTGGAAATGCATTAAATACGAGTCAGGGTTGAAGGCGAAACTTAATGTGGCAGTTGCACATTTGGAGATTAGGGATTTCTCTACCCTAGTTAACAAATGTCAGATTATTGAAGAAGGATAGAGAAAACTAAGCACCCCAAAGTCAGATAATATTACCAAAAAGTTGACACCTCAAAGTCAGCAGTTCAAGAGGCAGAATTGACCTCTATTTCCCCCTCAATCAAGACCACAAGGGCCACAAAGAAATTTTCAACAAGGAAGGCCAAACAACAACAACCGCTATAATGACAACCGCTACAACAATAACCCCAGCAACAATCGCAACAACAACAATAACAACAATAAAGGGAAAGCACCACAAAGAGGTCTAGCAGTACCTCCACGGCCTGCGCCATCCATGGAATGTCCCAAGTGCGGCAAGAATCATGGGAGCATGCCATGTCGAGCTGGAACAAACGTGTGCTATCGGTGTGGAAAACCAGGTCATTACTCCCAAGAATGCACGGAAAGGAACCCGCCAACCCCCAATCCCAAGCCGCAATACCAGGGAAGGGTATTTACTGTTAATGCTGAAGAAACAATGAAGTCACGAAATCTCGTGGAAGGTAAGGGTAATATATGATTCTAGCGCTTCTCATTCTTTTATCTCCCATTCATGTGTTAAAAGCCTTAATTTACCTATAACTGAGCTTCCTTTTGACCTTATTGTTTCTACCCCGACTGGAAAACCCGTTAGGACTTGTAAATGTTGTTTAGATTGTAGTTTTATTATAGATAATAGATCCTTTGTTTTAGATCTTATTTGCTTACCCATGCGAGGTTTAGATGTGATTCTTGGCATGGATTGGCTTGAGGCCAACCGTGTACTGTTAAACTGTTATGAGAAAACCATCACTTTTCTTCCTGTTCCTATTGAACCTAAGAAACCCATAAGTCTTTACATAACTGCTGTGGAAATGGACTGTGGTAAGGGTGAGAGTAAAGGTTACATTTTCTTACCCGCTAGTGATGTAGACTTTGAGCAAAGTATCGATGAGATACCAATAGTAAGAAATTATCCCGAAGTATTTCCAGATGAGATACCGGAGTTTCCCCCCAAGAGAGAGATAGAGTTTTCCATAGAGTTGCTTTCGGGTGCGGGACCTATATCCATAGCCCCATACAGGATGTCCCCATTAGAATTGACCGAGTTAAAAACTCAATTGGAAGATTTATTGGAGAAAAATTTTGTTAGGCCTAGTGCATCACCTTGGGGTCCCCTTGTGTTGTTTGTAAAGAAAAAGGATGGGAGTATGAGGATATGTGTAGATTATAGGCAGTTGAATAAAGTAACGGTGAAAAACAAGTATCCTCTGCCTAGGATCGATGATTTGATGGACCAACTGAAAGGTGCGGTAGTGTTTTCTAAGATAGATTTGAGGTCAGGCTACCATCAAATTAGAGTGAGAGATGAAGACATACCTAAGACGGCCTTTCGCACTCGATACGGCCATTTTGAGTTTGCAGTAATGTCCTTTGGGTTAACCAATGCTTCAGCTGTTTTTATGGATTACATGAATAGGATCTTTCGACCCTATTTGGATCGGTTTGTGGTTGTCTTTATAGATGACATTCTCATATATTCTAAGACCCATGAGGATCATGAATGCCACCTAACCATTGTACTGGAGATCTTAAAGGAAAAGAAACTATATGCCAAGTTTTCCAAGTGTGAGTTTTGGTTGGATAAGGTGAAATTTTTAGGGCATGTAGTATCTAAGAAAGGAATTGCTATAGATCCTAGTAAGGTAGAAGCGGTAGTAAACTGGGAAAGACCAACCACGGTAACTGAAGTAAGGAGCTTTTTGGGTCTAGCCGGTTATTACCGTCGATTTATCAAGGGATTTTCCCAGATTTCCCTACCTTTGACCAAGCTGACTAGGAAGAACACCCCTTTTTCATGGACCCTGGAGTGTGAAAAGAGCTTTCAAGAGTTAAAACACAAGCTAACCTCGACCCCTGTTTTAGTGTTACCCGACCCCAATGTGCCTTTTGAGGTGTATTGTGATGCTTCGAAAAAGGGTTTAGGTTGTGTATTGATGCAAGATAGGCAAGTGGTGGCCTATGCATCAAGACAACTCAAGCCACATGAGGCAAACTACCCTACCCATGACCTTGAGTTAGCTGCCATCGTGTTTGCTCTAAAGATTTGGAGACACCATTTATATGGAATTAAGTTTGAGGTGTTTTCCGATCACAAGAGTTTGAAATTTCTCTTTGATCAAAAAGAGCTAAACATGAGGCAAAGGCGATGGATGGAGTTCTTGAAAGATTATGATTTTGGATTGAACTACCATCCTGGTAAAGCTAATGTTGTAGCTAATGCTTTGAGTAGAAAGTCCTTACAAGTGTCCCGTTTGATGGTGAAGGAGGTTGAATTGATTGAGCAATTTAGGGACTTAAACTTAGGAGTGACTTTTACCACTAAAGGCATTAGAGCTTGTCATCTCAGAGTGACAAGTGAGTTCAAAGAAAGGATTGTTCAAGCTCAAGGGGACGATGCTGAGTTTCAAGAGACTTTAGGGGCAGTGAAGGCAGGAAAGTTGATAGGTTTTACCCAAGGAATGGACGATTACATGAACTCAATGATGAGGACTCATGATGTTGGTGTTAATACATCATCAAGATCATGGTCTCTAGAGTTTCAAAATGGTTCTTTCTTGCTCTCAAGTTTTGGTTCCTTTCCTTCCTTTTCCTCTAAAATTTCGGCCAACCAACATTGGGTGGTCCAACATGATAGCTTGATGATGAGTGTTCTAGTTGGTGACCTTGTGTTCACCACAAAGAGATCTCTAAAGCTTGAGTTTTCATAAAGGTGTTATAAAGTCCATTTATGGTTATATTTTTAAGGAATGTTCTCTTGAGTTCTAAGAACTCTAAACCTCACTTTACCTTGTCATGATGAGTTTGGGTTAAGGTTAAAATTCCTCTAAAAGTCTTGTATGAGCTCTAATAAGAAATAAAATAAACTTGCATTCATATTTATATTCAAGCTTATGCATTGCATATTTACTTTGAGCTTTACATTCATATTTATTTTCCAAGTCATCACTTAAAGTTAAAGGATAAGGAATGGAGTGCATCTCATATTTACGTTCTTGTCCAGCATATTTACTTTTCATCACTAAAGAACATAAAGATTTAAAATGAGAGCTTGCCTTATCACCTAACTAATTCTCAAAACCTTTCTATTTCGCCCTTGAAGTCGATTGTTGCTAGGCCTAGAGCACTAAAATAAAGAAATGAACTTGCATTGCATATTTATTTTAAGTCTTGCATATTTAAATTCCAAGCCTTGCATATTTATTTCAAGTCTTGCATATTTAAATTCTAAGTCTTGCATATTTACTTTAAAGTTCTCACTTCACTTTGTAACAAAGAATAAAAATGAAGTGCATAGTATGTTTAGATTATGTCATCACTTAAAGACCTTAGAGCTCAAAGACTTGCCCATTTTATCTCAGGTTAAAGTTTGGTATGGAAGCATTCTTTGAGTGCATAATTTCGGCCAAGTAACAATGATGAGCTTGGAAAAAGTTCCATCTAGTTACAAGGGCCAACAACCTATGTTCTTGTGTTTTCTTTAAGTTTGAAGAATTTTATAAAGATATGACCAACAAGATTTATGATTCTATCCCTCTTCTTAAGAAGTATTGAATTGGTTACTGACCTAAGGTTTTTTTTAGCCTCTTGATAAAATAAAATGGTTTGTAAAGGGTTTTAGAAGTCCTAAAATGATTTCAAGGGAAACTAGCAACTTATATGCTTTAGAAATGTCAAATTATGTGTCTTTTGAACATTGAATAATTTGGTTCTATCTTGATATGTTTGATGCTGAATGATGATATTTTGATGTGTTAGAATGCGTGAAAATGATATATGATGAGGTAGGAACACTTCTATGCATGTTAGGAGAGAAACTAGCTTCATAGAAAAACCGTAAAGTTGGAATTTAACGTGTGTTTAACCCTTTTAATTTTAGTCAATGCCAAAACTGTTTTAGTATGATAACAATCAGTTTAGGATTGAATAATCATGAAAAATTTGGTTACATTTGAAGTAGGATTAAATTTTAGCACTTATAGAGAAACTAGTAACTAGAAAACCGTAAAAATGCAATTCTGGAACCCTTAGAACATTTAATTTTTAGAATCTGTCCAGCAAACTCAGAACATGGTAAACATGGTTTATAATTAGTTCATAGATATAGGAATGCCTCATAATTGGTTTAGATTTAATTTATAGCGCCTTAGGTGAAGACGGAACCAAGAAACGGTCTAAAATGTAAGTTATACAACCCCGTAATTGTAAGTTTATAACTCTGCCCTTAAAGAATGGCGCTGCCCAGATTTATTAAAGAGCATAAATGATAGTAAGATTTGCTAGAAGGGAATCCTTATGTGTACAGGAGGTTGATAGAGAATGATAAAATAATTACATCTCAAGTTTAAGGCCCGTAAGGGTTAAAGCATAAGATACCGTAGGATCAAGAGCATAATGAGTTTCAATGTTACATGTGAACGTATGAGAATGATTATATGAACGCATGGAATGATGATGAAGGATGCATGTTTGATTGACTTATGTGGTATAAAGTAAATTTGGAAGAAATCGACATCTGTCTTTGTTATCTTGCCAATTCTGACAAATTTGGGGACTTAGAAAGTTTTTGAAAAACCTGTGAGATTTTATTTATGAGGTACTAAGATGAGTTCTCAGATGACACTGGTTCAGCCGAGCACCTCCAGAGAACTCATGTGACATCGGTTCCAAGATGTATTCTTGGGTGACACCAGTTCAGCCGAGCACCCCTAAGAAATGGCCCCTAGCCTATACTGGATAAGTCGAGATTATGATTATGATTATGATACGCTTATCGGGATTGATAAGTAAGAACTAGTGATGACTAGTTAAGGTATGAGCTCATAACCTAGAGATGTGACACGTTCTGGGTGACACCGGTTCGGCCGAGTACCCCCAGAATGATTGTCTTTTAGGGTGGCCCATGAAGAAGAAAAGTATGATGATTATGTCACAAAGTTTTCCCATACGAGATTTCAATTGCCACTTTATGCCACTATTATGATGTTCTTAATGTTATGATTACTATTCTTGCATTAAGTAAAGCCATGCATACATACTATAATATGTTGCATCCATGACATAAAGAATCATACTAAAATGAATGGACCTTGGCTAACTATGTTTCAAAAGCTTAAAAATGGACTTAATGCATGCTCACTTATTTTGTATACTAAACCCAAGGTTCCTGAGGACGTAGATGATGACACCTAGGTAGTAGGAGGCCTTACTGAGATTCTTTAACAAGATTCTCACTCCCTCTATCTCTTTCTTCTGTCACGTCTTCAGATGGCGACGTTTGTGATTTTTGTGGACACCCCGACGTGGGAGGTGCATCATGATCCGGACCACGGGTCATACTATTTTGTGATTCGCTGCGTCGTTCGTGTATTTATGTTCGTTGGACAGCCCTTCAGTCACCCTGTACATAGTCATCGATTCTCTCCAACCTCACCTTTCGGCGACGACTTCGTGTTTGAGCGCGCACACCCTCAAGAGGAGCGGATCCGCCACACCCCACCGACCGCTTCTGCCATTCGGGACTATCCATAGTATGTGCCCTGCTCACCCTCATCATTCTCTGAGACGGACCCTTCGGAGGACTCTGCTACTCAGGTACCTTTCGAGGGATCCTTTGTAACATCCTAATTTTTAACCCAATACTCTAGAACTTATTTAGGTTAATCATTAGTTGGTTACATCATGGTCTCCTCTATACTTTAAAATACTTAGCGGAAATACTAGTAAAATTTTTTTGAATTTATAAAAGCAAAGTGAGAGTCGCGCGACCCAATGAGCAATAAAGCATGGATGGAAATAAAGCAAACATCTCATAACATCATAACATAAAGCAAGTAAAGGCACATCACAAGAAAACCGAACTGAATATTTATATATAATATGATATGCCTACTCATGGAGAGTGGGGCTTCGTTTAGTACATCATGAGCAGATACATCTAAAAAGAAAATACAAAGGAAAGTATGACGGAAAACATCAAAGCAACTCCCCTACCCAAGTGCAACTAACGGGATAACCTCTAAACAAAAGGAGGTCCATCCTCATCCAAGTGGTGTGTGCTCTACCTGGGTACTCCATCGGTCGTACGCCACCTCCTATTGACATCCATCTCGTGAGCGAGGCACATATCCAGGAAACTGGGCGAGCTCCTCTGGCGTATAGAGGCGGAATGGGGATCGAGAATGACCCCCGCGACGTGGCTACATCTCCGGTCGTCGTGCTAGCCGTGGCTGAGTCACGGTATCCTCACTGCCCTTTCTCATCAGTGGTGGAGTAGAGGCGGAGCTCTCGCTGTACGGATGGGTAGGCGGGTCCTCCGACGGGTCAGTCTCTGAGAAGTAAGTCCGAGGCACGTAGTTGGGATAGTCACGCATGGCTGAGGCGGCGGTGTGCATGTGGAGCACTCTCTCGTTATGCATACGCGCGCTCTCAAAAACCCGCTCGTCGTCGCCATAGGGTGCTGTCGGGGAGAAGCGATGGGTATGCACGGGGTGAGCGAAGGGACGTCCAACGAACATGAAGACTCGCACCGTGCACTGTCCCTCAAAATGGTATGATCCATGTTCCGGATCATAGTGCACCTCCCACGTCGGGGTGTCCACAAAAACTACGAACGTCGCCATTTGAAGAAATGATGGAAAGAAGAGATAGAGGGAGTGAGAATCTTGCTAAAGAATCTCAGTAGAGCCTCCTACTACCTAGGTGTCATCATCTACGTCCTCAGGAACCTTGGGTTTAGTATATAAAATAAGTGAGCATGCATTAAGTCCGTTTTTAAGCTTTAAAACATAATTAGCCAAGGTCCATTCATTTTAGCATGATTCTTAATGACATGAATGCATCATATTAAAGAATATGTGCATGGCTCTACTTAATGCAAGAATAATAATCGTAACTTTAAGAACATCATAATAGTGGCATAAAGTGGCAATTAAATTCTCATATGGTAAACTTTGTGACATAAACATCATACTTTACTTCCTCATACGCCACCCTAAAAGACAATCGTTTTGAGGGTGCTCAGCCGGACCGGTGTCACCCAGAACGTGTCACATCTCTAGGTTATGAGCTCATACCTTAACTAGTCGTCACTAGTTCTTACTTATCAATCCCGATAAGCGTATCATAATCATAAACATAATCCCGACTTATCTAGTACGGGCTAGGAGGCATTTCTTGGGGGTGCTCGGCCGAATCGGTGTCACCCAAGAATTCATCTTGGTACCGATATCACATGAGTTCTCTGGAGGTGCTTGGCCGAACCGGTGCCATCCGAGAACTCATCTTAGTACCTCATAAATAAAAATCTCATAGGTTTTCAAAAACTTTCTAAGTCCCCAAATTTGTCAGAAATTCAGCAGCATAACAACAGCACACCGAATTTCTTCCAAATTTTACTTTATGCCACATAAGTCAATTAAACATGCATCCTTCATCATAATTCCATGCATTCACATAATCATTCTCATACGTTCATAAGCAACATTGAAAATTCATTATGCTCTTGGTCCTACGGTATCTTATGCTTTGACCCTTACAGGCCTTAAACTTGTGATGTAATTAATCTATCATTTTCTATCCACCTCTTATGCACCTAAGGACTCTCTGCTAACAAATCTTACTATTATTTATGCTCTTTAATAAATCTGGGCAACACCATTCTTTAGGGGCAGAATTATAAGCTTACAATTATGGGGTTCTAGAACTTACGTTTTAGACCCTTTCCTGGTTCCATCTTCGCCTAAGGTGCTATAAATTAAATCTAAACCAATTATGAGGCATTCCTATGTCTAAGAACTACTTGCAAACCATGTTTACCATATTATGAGGTTGCTGGACAGATTCTAAAAGTTAAATGTTCTAAGAGTTCTCGAATTGCATTTTACGGTTTTCTAGTTACTAGTTTCTCTATAGGTGCTAAAAATTCAATCCTACTTCAAATGTAACCAAATTTTTCATGATTAAACAATCCTAATCTGATTATATTCCCATTGAAATAGTTTGGGCAGTATCCAAAATAAATAAGTTAAAACTATGCTAAGTCTTGACTTTACGGTTTTTCTAGAAAGCTAGTTTCTCTCCTATTATGCATAGAAATGTTCCTACCTCATCATACATAATTTTCACACATTCTAACACATCAAAACATCATCACACATCAGCAAACTCATCATGGCAGAACCGAAACATTAAGACCTAAAAAGATGCATAATTTGATATTTCTAAAGCATATAAGTTGCTAGTTTCTCTTGGAATCATTTTTAGGACTTCTAAAACTCTTTTGCAAACCATTTTATTTTGTCAGAGAGGCTAAAACACCTTTAGGTCAGTAACCAACTTGATCCCTCTTTAAAAGAGGATTAAATTCATAACCTTATTGGTCTTAACTTTATAAAATTTATGAGGCTTGAAGAAAATCTTAAAACTTAGATTGTTGGCCCTTGTAGCTAGATGAATCTCTTTCCAAATTCATCATCACTACTTGACTGAAATTATGCATCCAAGGAATGCTCCCACATTAAACTTTAACTTGAGATAAAATGAGCAAGTCTTTGAGCTCTATGGTCTTTAAGTGATGACATAATTTAAACATGCTATGCACCTTATTTTTATTCTTCATTACAAAGTAAAGTGAGAGCTTAAAGTAAATATGCAAGACTTGAAATATAAATATGCAAGGCTTGAAATAAATATGCAAGACTTGAAATATAAATATGCAAGGCTTGAAATAAATATGCAAGACTTGAAATATAAATATGCAAGGCTTGAAATATAAATATGCAAGACTTGAAATATAAATATGCAATGCAAATTCATTTCTTTATTTTAGTGCTCTAGGCCCAGCAACAATCGACTTTAAGGCCGAAATAGAAAGGCTTTGAGATTTAGTTAGGTGATAGTGTAAGTTCTCATTTTAAATCTTTACGTTCTTCCATGACGAAAAGTAAATATGCTAGACAAGAATGTAAATATGAGGTTCACTCCATTCTTTATCCTTTAACTTTAAGTGATGGCTTGGAAAATAAATATGAATGCAAAGCTCAAGGTAAATATGTAATGCATAAGCTTGAATTTAAATATGAATGGTAGTCCATTTTATTTCTTATTAGAGCTCATACAAGACTTTAAAGGAACTTAAACCTCAACCCAAACTTATCATGACAAGATAAGGTAAAGACAAGAGTGAACCTCAAGGGTTCTTTAGAACACAAAGTTTCTTTTCTTGAAATGAGGTCATAAATAACATTTTTATTAAAACTCAAGCTCTAGAGGCCTCATTGTGATGAACACATAGTTATCATCTAGAAGCTTTCATCATCAAGCCATTATGAATCTCATTAGCCAACATGGCCGAAAATTTGGAGAAAGAAAAGGAAAAGGAACCGAAACTTTTTAAGAAGAAAAGGAAACATTTAAAACTCTAGAGACCATGATCTTGATGATGCATTAACACCAACATCATGAGTCCTCATCATTGGGTTCATGTAACTATTTTAAAACATCATCAAAGTTAAAGATTTCAAGGTTCAAGAAGAAAGAACTAAAAACATCTTAAACTTAAGAACAAAGATCAAGCTTTAGAGATTGTTCAAGTGATGGACATCATCATCATGAAACCTCATCATCAAGCTCTCATTCCCTTGTCCTCAAAGGCCCATATCCGAAAATGAAGAAGAAGAAAAGGAGAGGGAAATAAGTTCTAAAAAGACTCAAGAGAAACCATAAACACATAACTAGAATAAGAACTTAAACAAAGGAAATACCTGAAAGAAAATCCCTACCAAGTGATTTGAAGATTGGGATGAGAGAAGAGGATGAAGAACTTGAACACTTGAACTTGAGAGAAAAGAAAACTTTGAAGTGCTCTTTGAAAACTTACACTTCGCAAATGAACCCAAAATGATGCTGTAACACCCCGATTTTCTGTCTGAGTGGAAAATGACTGAAATGCCCCTGAGGTCATTTTCGGCCCGGAATTTGAGGATGGCCGACCCGGCAGTCCTCGAAGGGCCAACTCAATGTTTGAAGGGGATTGAATGACCCTTGAGTGGTTCCAGAGGCGAAAGTCTCATTTTCTGCAGTTTCAGGTCAAAATGACCAAAATACCTCTATAGCGTGTTACTGGCAGTAAAGTCTTTGTTTGAGCAGGAACTTTCCCCAGAAGTTTAAAACCATGTTTTTACATGTTTCAAAACATCTGTTTAAGTCCCGGTGGTCCCGGCCAGTTTTAGTGCAAAATTACGATTTTGCCCCTAGAATAGTGTTTTTGAGCTTAATGATGTAATTAAGCAAACATAAGCAATATTAGGCTCTAAACGAAGATTAATTAATTTTCCTAATTAATCTAGAGTCAAAATAAATTATTAAAACTAATTAGAACCTAAGATTGCTTAGATTAGATTTAAATCTCTTTTCTAAAACTCAAGATTTCACTCTTGGAATCTTGAATAGTGTTTTCTCTCTCTAATTCCTTAAATCAAGGAATTGTGTCTAGAATTGTTTAAACACAAAAATGAGTTTATAACCCACTAATGATGCAAGAACACTCTCTAATTATGTCTTGACAACCTTGATTACCCATTTCCTCACCTAAACACTTTCTTACAAACTCCTAATCTTAATCCTAATCAAAGATACACCTAAACACAACTCTAAACCACAATTAAAATGCAAGAAATCCTTCCCCCATGGCTGATGAAGTTTCGGCCACCTCTTCCCCCATTTGACCACATGTTGATTTGTTTCTCACTCAAAGAACCATGCTTGAGGCCATACCTTGAACTATACCTCACCATACTTTGAACCATACCTCACCATGCCTCAAGACCACATTATCTCACCTCATGGAACTCATGGGTTCCCTCCATTCTGTATGGTCGAAGCCTCCCCCTCCATTTGCACCCTTCATTGCTTCATTTCTCTATAAATAGCTTGCTTGGGTGAACTTGTATCATTTTGGGTTCATTTGCAAAGTGTAAGTCCTCAAAGAAACACTTCAAAGCTTCCTTTTTCTCTCAAGTTCAAGTCTTCAAAGTTCTTCAAGTTCTTCATCTTCTTCATCTTCTTCTTCCATCTTCAAGATCATCACATCAAGTAGGGATTTCTTTTCATGAATGTTCTTCTTTAAAGCTTGATGTTATGGTTTCTCTTGTTTTCTTTTTAGAACTTCTCCTCTATTCTTTTTCTTTCTTGTTTCAGCCATGAGCCCTTCAGAATAGAGAAATGAGAGCTTGATGATGAGAGTTTCATGATGATGTCCATTACTTGAAACAAACACTAGAGCTTGATCTTTGTTCTTGAGCAAAAATGTTTCTAGTTTTTCCTTTCTTGAACTCTTGAGAACTCTAACTTTGGTGATGTTTCAAAATGGTTTTAAGGACTCAATGATGAGGTCTCATGATGTTGGTGTTAATATATCATCAAAATCATGGACTCTAGAGTTTTAAAATGTTCCTTTTTCCTTCTTGAGGTTTCGGCTCTTTTCCTTTCTTTTTCTAAGTTTCATGGTTTGATTCTTAAAAATATTATGTTGAGTTCTAAGAACTCTAGACTATACTATATCTTGGGTTAATGAGTTTGGGTTAAGGTTTAAGTTCCTTTAAAGTCTTGTTAAGAGCTCTAGAAAGATAAAATCAACTTGCATAATTTATTTTATGCTTGCATTTATATTTACATTCTTGCTATGCACCTTTACTTTCAAGCTATCACCTAAGAACATAAAGATTAAAATGGAACTTGCATCATCAGTTAATTTAATTCTCAAAGCCTTTCTATTTCGGCCTTAAAGTCGATTGTTGTTGGGCCAAGAGCACTAAAATAAAGAATTGAACTTGCATTATCACCTAATTAATTTCTTGAATGCCTTTCTATTTCGGCCTTAAAGTCGATTGTTGTTGGGCTAAGGGCACTAAAATAAAGAATTGAACCTTGCATATTTACTTTCAAGCTTGCACGTTTAAGTTTATGCCTTGCATATTTAATTTAAGTCATCACTTTATTTTGTAAGCAAGATTAAAAGTGAAAAGCATGAGCATATTTATTTTATGTCATAACTTAAGAACCTAGAGCTCAAAGACTTGCCCATTTCATTTCAAGTTAAAGTTTAATGTGAATGCATTCTTTGAATGCATGTTTTCGGCCAAGTAGTGATGATGGACTTGCAATGAGTTTTCATCAAGCTACAAGGACTAATAGTCTATGTTCTAAGTTTTTCTTAAAGCTTTACAAATCTTTACAAGGTTATGTTATCATGAGGTATGACTTTATTCCCTTTTAGAAGATGAAATATATTTTGGTCACTGACCTAAGGCTTCTCTTAGCCTCTTGATGAATTAAAATGATTTGCAAAGAGTTTTAGAAATTCTAATTTGATTCCAAGAGAAACTAGTTAACTTATGTACCTAGAAATGTCAATTTAGTTCTCTTATTGAAGTTAGATATTTTCGGTACTGTCAAGATGAGCTTGTGGCTGTATGATGATGTTTTGATGAGTTGAAATGTGTGGAAATATCACATGATGATGTAGAAACGATTATATGCATGATAGGCAAGAAACTAGCTAACTAGAAATACCGTAAAGCTAGAATTTAACATAGTTTAGACCCATTTGTTTTTGGAACTTATCCAAACTATTTTAATGGGAACATAATCAGATTAGGATTGTTTAGACATGAAAAAATTGGTAACATTTGGATTAGAATTGAATTTTAGCACCTATAGGGAAACTAGTAACTAGAAAATCGTAAAAATGCAAATGTAGAACTCTTAGAACATATAGTTTTCTGGATTCTGTCCAGCAACGCTACAACATGATAAATGTGATTTATAATTAGTTCTTAAGCATAGGATTGTCTCATAATTGATTTAGATTTAATTTATAGCGCCTTAGGTGAAGACGGAACCAAGAAAGGGTCTAAAACGTAAGTTCTAGAACCCCGTAACCACAAGTTAGAAATTCTTCCCTATGCTTTTTAGATTTGAGTATGAACATGAGGATTAGGAATGATGATTAATTATGAGCCCTTAGGTGCACAAAATATGAACAACAGATGTTAGAGAACTATATCTCAAGATTAAGACCCGTAAGGGTCAAAGCATAAGCTACCGTAAGGTAAGCGCTTGAATGTTCTATGATGATGCATGTGGTATGTAAATGATGATGATGTTATTCATATGAGGAATTCATGAGGATATATGTTTATGCGGCATAAAGCAAATTTGGAAGGAATTCGGCGTAATGCCATCGTGCCGCCGAATTTTTGACGAATTTGGGGACTTAAAGAGATTTTGAAAATTAAGGTACTAAGATGGGTTCTAGGATGACACCGGTTCGGCCGAGCACCTCCATAGAACTCATGTGACATCGGTACCAATTTATACTCTTAAGTGATACTGGTTCGGCCGAGCACCCCTAAGAGAATTGCCCCCTAACCCGTACTTAGATAGTCGGGATTTATGATTTATGATACGCTTATCGTTAAGTGGTAAGTAAGAACTAGTGACGACTAGTTAAGGTATGAGCTCATAACCTAGAGATGTGACACGTTCTAGGTGACACCGGTTCGGCCGAGCACCCCAGAGCGCTTGTCTTTTAGGGCAGCCCATGAGGAAGAGAAGTTTCATGATTATGATTATGTCACTAAGTTTGTCCCATATGAATGTTTATATTGCCACTTTATGCCACTAAGTATGATGATGCTTGATGATATGATTTACGTATGTGCATTAGGTAGCGCCATGTATACACTCTCTATTATGTTGCATTCATGACATTAAGATCATCCTAAAATGAATGGACCTTGGCTAAAGTATATTTTAAAGTTTAAAATGAACTCGATGCATGCTCACTTGCTTTCATGAAAATAAACCCAAGGTTCCTAAGGATGTAGATGATGGCACCTAGGTAGTAGGAGGCCCTACTGAGATTTTTTAGTAAGATTCTCACTCCCTCTATCTCTTCTTTCCGTCACGTCTTCAGATGGCGACGTTCGTGGTGTTCTTGGATACGCCGACATGGGAGGTGCACCATGACCCGGACCACAGGTCATTCCATTTTGTGGGTCGATGCACGGTTAGAGTATTCATGTTCATGGGTCGACCTTTCACTCCCCCTATACATTCCCATCGTTTCTCCCCCATCTCACCTTTTGGCGATGACCTGGTGTTCAAGCGCGCACGTCCCCGGGAGGAGAGGCTTCGCCGTACTCCACCGTCCGCGTCCGCCGTTCGAGACTACCCCCAGTATGTGCCCCGTTGCCCGTCGTCATTTTCAGAGACGGATCTTTCCGAGGATTTGGCAACCCAGGTACCCTCCGAGGGATCTTCCCCCACCATTCCATGGACCTTGGGGAGGGTAGCGAGCCCACTGTGACTCAGCTGAGGCTTGCACGACGACCGGAGATGAGGCCGCGCCATGGAAGTCACTCCCGAGCCCCGTTCCGCCTATTCTCGCCGAAGGAGCTTGCTCAGTTTCCTGGTTACGTGCCACGCTCGAGGGATAGTCGCCAGTAGGAGGCTGTGGATGACCCGGGTTAGTGCACACACCGCATAGACGAGGATAAACCTTCCTTTGTTTAGAGGTTACCCCATTAGATGCACTCGGGTAGGGGAGTAGTTTATGTTTATGTTTATGTTGTGTTTTCTTCCATGTATTCCTTTGTACTAAATTAAGTCCCACACTTATAAGTGGACAAGTTATATATATATATGAGATGATATTCAGTGTTTTCTCATGATGTGCCTTAATGTGCCTTATACTATGACGTTATGAGATGTATGTTTGGTCCTTTACGTGTTATATCGCATCACGCGGCTCTCACTTGTATTTCAAAAAAAAATTTTACCCGTATTTTCCGCTAAGTATTTCAAAGTAAAAATGAGAACTATGAAGTAACAGACTAATGATTAACCTAAGTATGTTCTAGAGTATTGGGTTAAAAATTAGGATATTACAGATGCAAGTTCACCCAAGCATGCTATTTATAGAGAAATGAAACAAATGCAAGGTGCAAGAGGGGGGAGGAAGTTTCGACCAACAAGAGCAGCCCCATGAGGTCCATGAGGTGAGATGTTGTAATCTTAAGGCATGGTGAGGTATGGTTCAAAGTATGGTGAGGTATGGTTCAAGGTATGGCTCAAGCATGGTTCTTTGAGTGAGAAACAAATCAACATGTGATGTAAATGGAGGAAGAGTGGCCGAAACTTGCATCAGCCATGGGGGGAATTTCTTGCATTTTAACTATGGTTTAGAGTTGTGTTTAGGTGTATCTTTGATTAGGATTAAGATTAGGAATTTGTAAGAAAGTGTTTAGGTGAGAGAATGGGTAATCAAGGTTGTCAAGACATGTTTAAGGAGTGATCTTGCATCATTAGTGAGATATAAACTCATTTTAGTGCATAAACAATTCTAGACACAATTCCTTGATTTAAGGAATTGGAGAGAGAAAACACATTTAAATCTAATCTAAGCAATTTTAGGTTCTAATTAATTTTAGTAGTTTATTTTGACTCTAGATTAATTATGAAAATTAATTAATCTTCGATTAGAGCCTAATATTGCTTAGGTTTGCTTAATTACATCATTAAGCTCAAAAACACTATTCTAGGGCAAAATTGTAATTTTACACTAAAACTGCCCGGGACCACCGGGACTTAAACAAACGCTTTTAAACATGTAAAAACATTGTTTTAAACCTTCGGGGAAAGTTTCGGGCTCAAACGGCACCTTTACCCGCATAAAAACGCTATAGGGGTATTTTGGTCATTTCGACCCAAAACTGCAAAAAATGAGACTTTCGCCTCTGAAACCACTCAAGGGTCATTCAATCCCCTTCAAACATTAAGTTGGCCCTTCGAGGACTGCCAAGCCGGCCATCCTTGAATTCCAGGCCGAAAATGACCTTAGAGGCATTTTGGTCATTTTCTACTCAGACAAAAAATCTACTTTGTGGTCGTTTTCTCAGAGGAGCAAAAGGTCACATTCGCTGCCTACATGATGGAATCGGACGTCGAATTCTGGTGGACCGGCACCCGAGGACTGCTGGAAGCTTCTGGTACTGCTATCAACTGGGAACTGTTCAAGACCTACTTCTACGAGAAGTACTTTCCGGAGTCAGTAAGGAACGCAAAGGACATTGAGTTTATGCAACTGACTCAAGGAGGATCTACTACACCAACCAATTCAAGCCACATCAACAACAACAAAGAACCCTTTCCACCAACAACCCAAGCAACACTAAAGACCACCATTCCAGTACAACAACAACAACAACAACAACCGACAAGGAAGGTCGGGCGGCCCCCGAAACAACACTCAACAAGGAGGGTCCAGCGGAACTAAGAACAAGACGCCCTAAGGAGCCTCCATTACCTTTGCCAGACCCGCACCGGCTATGGTGTGTTCCCAGTGTAGGAGAGACCACGACAACCGTCCCTGCCTGGCAGGGCAGAACATTTGCTTCAAGTGCGGAAAGCCCAGCCACTACGCCAACAGATGCAATAACGGGAGGCCAACGAACCAGAACCCCAGGCCACAACACCAAAGGAGGGTCTTCACCCTCAATGCGGACAAAGTGGAAAAATCCAACGGCCTCATAGAAGGTAAGTACGAAATAAATGATAGAACCTTAACTGTACTTTATGACTCCGGTGCAACACACTCTTTCATTTCGTATGCTAGTATCGAGTCTCTAAACTTAAAGACTTCCAAACTTCCTTTTGATCTTATTGTTTCTACCCCCACAAATCACCCCGTGAATACTTGTTTTTGTTGCTTAAATTGCCATCTCACTGTAGAAAATAGATCCTTTGTCATAGATTTAATTCGCTTACCCACGAAAGGTATAGGTGTAGTCCTTGGCATGGATTGGCTTCATGCCAACCATGTATTGTTAGATTGTGATACTAAAACAGTCATCTTTCCTTCTTCCCTTAGCGAAACTAGTCAAACCTTGAAACTCTACCTTAATGTCGTAGAGGTCAACTGTAGTGGGCAAAAGACTAAGGGATATGTTCTCCTAGCCGCTAGCGAGGTAGACTTTGAGCAAAACCTAGAGAATATACCGGTAGTAAGGGACTATCCTGAGGTATTTCCGGAAGAGATACCCGAGTTTCCCCCCAAGAGAGAAGTGGAGTTCTCTATTGAGTTAGTTCTTGGAGCGGGACCAATCTCTATAGCCCCTTATCGGATGTCACCCTTAGAGTTGGCCAAGTTGAAAACCCAGCTGGAAGAGCTTTTAGGGAAGAGTTTCATTAGACCTAGTGCCTCACCTTGGGGAGCCCCGGTCTTGTTTGTCAAGAAAAAGGACGGAAGCATGAGGTTGTGCATAGATTATAGGCAATTGAATCATGTAACGGTGAGAAACAAGTACCCTTTTCCTAGGATTGATGATCTTATAGACCAATTGAGAAGAGCGGTGGTATTTTCCAAGATTGATCTAAGGTCGGGGTACCACCAAATTAGGGTGAGAGATCAAGATATACCAAAGACCGCCTTTAGAACTTGGTATGGACACTTTGAGTTCACGGTGATGTCTTTTGGGTTGACGAATGCTCCTGCAGTATTTATGGACTACATGAATAGGATCTTTAGACCCTATTTAGATCAGTTCATGGTCGTTTTCATAGATGATATACTCATCTACTCGAAGACCCATGAGGAGCATGAGCGTCATTTGAGGGTAGTTTTAGAGATTTTGAAGGAGAAAAAGTTGTATGCAAAACTCTCTAAGTGTGAATTTTGGTTGGAGGAGGTTAAGTTTTTTGGGTACGTTGTGTCAAAAGGAGGTATAGCCGTTGATCCTAGTAAGGTAGAAGCCGTAATGAATTGGGATAGACCAACCACCATAACGGAAATACGGAGCTTTTTGGGTTTAGCAGGCTAATACCGTAGGTTTATCAAAGGTTTCTCCAAGATTGCTTTACCCCTGACCAAGCTAACTAGGAAGAATGCCCCCTTCGTGTGGAGCCCCGAGTGTGAGAAAAGTTTCCAAGAGCTGAAGGAAAAGGTAACCACAACCCCAATTTTGGTTTTACCTAGCCCCAATGTACCCTTCAAGCTATATTGCGATGCCTCGGGAAAGGGTTTAGGCTGTGTATTGATGCAAAATAGGCAAGTGGTAGCCTATGCGTCAAGGCAACTCAAGCCGCACGAAGCAAACTACCCCACCCATGACTTGGAGTTAGCAGCCATAGTGTTCACCTTGAAAATGTGGAGACACCACTTATATGGTGTAAGGTTTGAAGTTTTCTCCGATCATAAGAGTCTCAAGTATCTCTTTGATCAAAAGGAGCTAAACATGAGGCAGAGAAGGTGGATGGAGTTCTTTAAAGACTATGATTTTGGCTTAAGTTAGCACCCCGGCAAGGCTAATGTAGCCGCCGACGCCTTGAGCCAAAAGTCATTGCACCTATCTCACATGATGGTCAAGGAAGTTGAGCTAATAGAGAAGTTTAGAGATATAAATTTGGGGATGTCTGTGACCAACGAGGGCATGAAGATGTGCTATCTTAGCGTAACAAGTGGGTTTAAACAAAGAGTCATGCTAGCATAACGGGAAAGTGAGGAATTTAGGGAAATCATAGAGGCAGTTAAGGCGAGAAAGCTAAAAGGTTTCGAACAAGGTTCTGATTGGGTATGGAGGTTTGAAGGAAGAATCTGCGTGCCACAAGATGGTGACCTTCGAGAGAAGATCTTGGAGAAGGCCCACAAAAGCCATTTCACCATCCATCCTGGTGTTACCAGGATGTACCAAGATTTAAAAAGGATGTTCTGGTGGCCCAGATTGAAAAAAGATGTGGTTGCCTGGGTTAGTAAGTGCTTGGTGTGTCAAAAGGTGAAGATCGAGCACCAAAAGCCATCAGGTTTGCTGCAACCCCTATCAATCCCTAAATGGAAATGGGAGTGCATATTGATGGATTTTGTGACAGGATTACCTAAAACCCAAGCTGGCCATGATGCTGTATGGGTGATAGTGGATCGACTAACCAAGTCAGCTCACTTTCTGCCTATTAGAGTGACATACTCTTTAGACAAATTGGCTCAGCTATACATCCAAGAGATCATAAGATTACATGGAGTACCATCAACGATAATCTCGGATAGAGATCCGCAGTTTACGTCATGTTTTTGGGGAGCCTTTCACAAGGCATTTGATTCAAAGTTGTGTTTGAGCATAGCTTACCACCCACAAACAGACGAACAATTAGAAAGAACGATCCAAACCTTGGAATACATGTTGAGAGCCTGTGTTCTAAATCAAAGGGGAAGTTGGGACAAGTACCTGCCACTGATCGAGTTTGCGTATAACAATAGTTATCATGCAAGCATCGACATGGCACCCTACAAAGCCCTATATGGACGAAAATGTCAATCCCCTCTATGCTAGTATGAGCCCGGAGAACAGAGCATGTTAGGACCTGATATAGTAAGGGAAACAACGGAGCAGATCAAAAGGATCCGGGATAGGATGTTTACAGCTCAAAGTAGACAAAAGAGCTATGCGGACAGGCGGCGCAAGCCGTTGGAATTCAATGAGGGAAAACATGTGTTCCTTAGAATCACCCCCACTACAGGCATAGGAAGAGCCATGAAAGTTAAAGAGTTGAGCCCCCGATTCCTTAGTCCTTTTGAGATCCTTCAGAGAGTAGGGCCAGCAGCCTACAAAATAGCCTTACCCTCCAACTTTTCCAATCTCCATGACGTCTTTCACATCTCCTAGTTAAGGAAGTATGAGTCCGACCCTAGCCATGTCCTAGAGCCAGAGCATGTATAGTTAAGGGAGGACCTAACTTTCAATCTACCACTGACGAGGATCGTGGATTGCGAAGTCAAGTAGTTGAGGAACAAGTTTGTTCCTTTGGTGAAAGTAGCACAGGGACAGGACAAGGCCAAAGAATTCACATGGGAACTAGAATCAGAGATGAAGATGAAATACCCGGAGCTTTTCTAAGGTAACGAATTTCGAGGGCGAAATTCTTTTTAAGGAGGGGAGTAATGTAATGCCCCGATTTTTCTATCTGAGAGAAAAATGACCAAAATGTCCCTGAGGTCATTTTCTGCCCGAAATTCGAGGATGACCGGCCCGGCAGTCCTCGAAGGGCCAACTTAATATTTGAAGGGGATTGGATGGCCCTTGAATGGTTTTGGAGGTGAAAGTCTCATTTTCTGCAGTTTCGGGTTAAAATAACCAAAATACCCCTATAGCATTTTTACACGGGTAAAGGTGCCGTTTGAGCCCAAAACGTTCCCCGAAGGATTAAAACAATGTGTTTACATGTTTAAAAGCATCTGTTTAGGTCCCGGTAGTCCCGGGCAGTTTTAGTGCAAAATTACAATTTTGCCCCTAGAATAGTGTTTTTGAGCATAATGACGTAATTAAGTAAACCTAAGCAACATTAGACTCTAATCGAAGATTAATTAATTTCCATAATTAATCTAGAGTCAAAATAAGCTATTAAAATTAATTAGAACCTAAAATTGCTTAGATTAAACTTAAATCCCTTTTTAAAACTCAAGATTCCAATCTTGGAATCTTGAATAGTATTTTCTCTCTCTAATTCCTTAAATCAAGGAATTATGTCTAGAATTGTTTATGCACTCAAATGAGTTTATAACTCACTAATGATGCAAGACCACTTCTTAAACATGTCTGGACAACCTTGATCACCCATTTTCTCACCTAAACATTTTCTTACAAATTCCTAATCTTAATCCTAATCAAAGAAACACCTAAACACAACTCTAAACCACAATTAAAATGCAAGAAATCCCCCCCATGGTTGATGCAAGTTTCGGTCACTCCTCCTCCATTTACATCACATGTTGATTTGTTTTTCACTCAAAGAACCATGCTTGACCCATACTTCCACCCATACCTAGCCATGCCTTCCACCATGCCTTGAACCATACCTTGGAGAAGATATTTTCTCTCCTTTTGTGTTGTAAATGGCCGAAGCTCCCTCTCCCATTTACACCTCTCATTTTGTTTCATTTTTCTATAAAGAGCATGCTTGGGTGAACTTGCATAATTTTGGGTTCATTTGCTATGTGTAAGTTTTCAAAGAGCACTTCAAAGTTTTCTTTTTTGTCAAAGTTCAAGTGTCCAAGTTCTTCATCCTCTTCTCCCATCCCAACCTTCAATCACTTGGTAGGGATTTTCTTTCAAGTGTTTCTTTCATTTAAGTTCTTAATCTCTTTATGTGTTCATAGCTTCTCTTGAATCTTTTTGGGAACTTCTTTTCTTCTCCTCCTCCTTCTTTGTTTCGGCTATGAGGCTTGAAGAGCAAAGGAATGAGAGGTTGATGATGAGGGTTTCATGATGATGTTCATCACTTGAACAAACCTCTAAAGCTTGATCTTTGTTCTTGAGTTAAAAATGTTTATAGTTCTTTCTTTCTTGAACCTTGAAATCTTTAACTTTGATGATGTTTTAAAATGGTTACATGAACTCAGTGATGAGGACTCACGATGTTGGTGTTAATACATCATCAAGATCATGGTCTCTAGAGTTTCAAAATGGTTCTTTCTTGCTCTCAAGTTTTGGTTCCTTTCCTTCCTTTTCCTTTAAAATTTCGGCCAACCAACATTGGGTGGTCCAACATGATAGCTTGATGATGAGAGTTCTAGTTGGTGACCTTGTGTTCACCACAAGGAGATCTCTAAAGCTTGAGTTTTCATAAAGGTGTTATAAAGTTCATTTATGGTTATATATTTAAGGAATGTTCTCTTGTGTTCTAAGAACTCTAAACCTCACTTTACCTTGTCATGATGAGTTTGGGTTAAGGTTAAAATTCCTCTAAAAGTCTTGTATGGGCTCTAATAAGAAATAAAATAAACTCACATTTATATTTATATTCAAGCTTATGCATTGCATATTTACTTTGAGCTTTGCATTCATATTTATTTTCCAAGCCATCACTTAAAGTTAAAGGATAAGGAATGGAGTGCATCTCATATTTACGTTCTTGTCTAGCATATTTACTTTTTATCACTAAAGAACATAAAGATTTAAAATGAGAGCTTTCCTTACCACCTAACTAATTCTCAAAGCCTTTCTATTTCAGCCTTAAAGTCGATTGCTGCTGGGCCTAGAGCACTAAAATAAAGAAATGAACTTGCATAGCATATTTACTTTAAGTCTTGCATATTTAAATTCCAAGCCTTGCATATTTACTTTAAGTCTTGCGTATTTAAATTCCAAGCCTTGTATATTTATTTCAAGTCTTGCATATTTAAATTCTAAATCTTGCATATTTACTTTAAAGTTCTCACTTCACTTTGTAACAAAGAATAAAAATGAAGTGCATAGCATGTTTAGATTATATCATCACTTAAAGACCTTAGAGCTCAAAGACTTGCCCATTTTATCTCAGGTTAAAGTTTGGTATGGAAGCATTCTTTGAGTGCATAATTTCGGCCAAGTAACAATGATGAGCTTGGAAAAAGTTCCATCTAGTTACAAGGGCCAACAACCTATGTTCTAGTGTTTTCTTTAAGTTTGAAGAATTTTATAAAGATATGACCAACAAGATTTATGATTTTATCCCTCTTCTTAAGAAGTATTGAATTGGTTACTGACCTAAGGTTATTTTTAGCCTCTTGATAAAATAAAATAGTTTGTAAAGGGTTTTAGAAGTCCTAAAATGATTCCAAGGGAAACTAGCAACTTATATGCTTTAGAAATGTCAAATTATGTGTCTTTTGAACATTGAACAATTCGGTTCTATCTTGATATGTTTGATGCTGAATGATGATGTTTTGATGTGTTAGAATGTGTGAAAATGATATATGATGAGGTAGGAACACTTCTATGCATGTTAGGGGAGAAACTAGCTTCATAGAAAAACTGTAAAGTTGGAATTTAACGTGTGTTTAACCCCTTTAATCTTAGTGAATGCCAAAATTGTTTTATTATGATAACAATCAATTTAGGATTGAATAATTATGAAAAATTTGGTTACATTTGAAGTAGGATTGAATTTTAGCATTTATAGAGAAACTAGTAACTAGAAAATCGTAAAAATGCAATTCTAGAACCCTTAGAACATTTAATTTTTAGAATCTATCCAGCAACCTCATAACATGATAAACATGGTTTGTAATTAGTTCTTAGACATAGGAATGCCTCATAATTGGTTTGGATTTAATTCATAGCGCCTTAGGCGAAGACGGAACCAAGAAAGGGTCTAAAACGTAAGTTCTAGAACCCCGTAATTGTAAGTTTATAACTCTGCCCTTAAAGAATGGCCCTGCCCAAATTTATTAAAGAGCATAAATGATAGTAAGATTTGCTAGAAGGGAATCCTTATGTGTACAGGAGGTTTGTAACGCCCCAATTTTTACTGTAATTTTTACTATCATTAGAAATTACCGAATTACTGTAGGTAATTATTACATAAGATTTGAGGTCGAACAATCCTCAATAAAGGAATATAACATTAGAAGAGAGGTTAGGAGCGATTCATACGAGAGTCGCAAATCCCGAATTTCTGTACGTATAAAATGACCAGAATGCCCTTGAAGTTATTTTACTCAGAAAATGAGGATCGTGGGCCCCACCTATTCTCAAGGGGATGTTTTGATGATAATAAGGGATTGTTTGTGTTATGTGTGTTAATAGAGCGAAGGATCTCAATTTTGAGTTCGGACGAAATGACCAAAACGCCTACGATCAAGCTTTTAACTTTCAGAAAAGGTGTGCGTCGAGCCCGAACCTCACTAAAATGTTTTAAAATTTGTTTTTAAGCCATGATTAACCATTGGTTAAGCTCGGGTGGCCTCGGGCAGTTTTAGTGAAAATGCGATTTTGCCCCCTGTTTTTGGCGATTTTGTGAATTGGGATTTTTGACTCATATCTGAAACCTAAGCAATATTACGCTCAAATTAAAGCTTATTAAATTCTAAATATTAATCTAGAGTCAAAATTATGTATTTAGATTGATTAGAACCCAAAATTACTAAAAAACACCCAAATTGCTTACTAATTCACTTAAGCCATGAACCGTAAATTCTCTAAATTACATGAATACCTTGCCTACACCTAAATAATGCATGGAACACACAAATTTCACTTATTTGGGCTGTAATGGATGAAATTATTGATGCCATTATGCAGCTGAATTATTGCCAAAAGTTGCACTAAAACAAAATGCCAAAATGTCACCATAAGAGACATAATTCCTTAATTTCATACAACTTTGTCTAAAATGATTTTTCCTCCCTTATTTCTCCTGCAAAATTCTGCCAACTACCTCATCATTTTGGCCAATTAGAAGCCTCAAAATCTTCTATAAATAGGCTTGCTTGAGTGGTCTTGGAATGCTTTGTTCATAACTAGTTTTTAGGAGCACCAAAAACTTTCTTTCTTCCTCCTCTTTGGTTGAATTCTTTCTTCAATTTTTCAAAGAGATTTTGTTTCATTTCACTTCAAGAAATCAAGTTCTCTTCCTCTTCTTCAACTCAGATTAGGTAGGGAGTAGTTTCTAAATTTATTTCTATGCTTTGAGGAGTTGTGTTTTTAGCTCAAAATGATGAAATTATGAACTTACCTTAGCTTTTCATTTAGGTTTTCCTCTTCATTTTTCTTTAACCAATTCGGCCATATGGCCTAGGTGGAACTAAGATGATGGCTTGATGATGAGGACCTTGAGGGTGGGTTGTAAATCCATCACAAGTTAGGCCTCTAAAGCTTGAAAATTTCACTTGATGCAAAACTTTAAAGAATAATGCTTTATGATGCTAAAACAAAGATTTTTAGTTTAGAACTTGAAAGATGTATTTTCCAAGCTTGTATTTCATGTTTATGTTTCAAGTCATCACTTAATCTTTCAAGATAATAAAGAGGTTGCATCTCATATTTAATTTATGCTCTCACTTTATTTTATAATGGCTAAAAGAATCAACGCATGGCATGTTTATTTTATGCCATCACCTAAAGATCCTAGAGGTCAAAGACTTGGCCATGTATCACAAGCAAAGAAATATGATTATTGGAGTTAAAGAATTTATTCTTTAAAAAGTCTTGAGATTGGAGCTTAAAAAGATGTAATAATAATTCTCTTCTCCCTTCACCGGTCCTGTGCGGACTACCACCGCTCCGGTTTCTTAATATTCTCTTCTCCCTCTACTGGTCCCGTGCGGATTACCGTCGCTCCAGTTTCTTGTATCATGTTTATATTTCAAGTTCTTGCATCATGTTTAATTTTCAAGTCATCACCTTAAATCTTAAAGATAAAGAAATGGAATTGCATATCGTGTTTATAATTCCAAGCTATCACCTTATAAAGATAAGATTAAAATAAGGTTGCATAGCATGTTTATAATTCTAAGATGTCACCTAAATCTCTAAAGCTCAAGACTTACTCCTTTTATCTTAAGTGAGAATTTTAATTGTGAAGATCCTACCAAGTTTGACAAAAGAACTAGTTTCTAAATGAGTTTTAAGACTTTGCAAGGATTTTACGGGGAACTAGTATTTTATATGCACTTAAAATATGATTCTATGTAATTGCATGAGGTTCATGATTAGAGCCACTGATCTGAGTTTAGTATCAATGTATGATAATGATTTGATATGTTTGAAGTTGTGATAATTATGGTTTATTGTTAAGAGAATGATTCACTGCATGTTAGAGATAAAACTAGCTCCCTAGAACAACCGAAGAGCTAGAATTTACCTAGTTTTTGACCCCTTTAAGTTTAGCCAATGCCAAATCTGTTTTAGTATGTTATAATTCTGTCTAGGATTAGTTAGCCACGAAAAATTTGGTATCAATTAGACTAGGATTGATCCCGAACATTAAAAATGAACTTAGCAACTAGAAAACCGTAAAAACAAGATTTCTAGAACTCTAGGGAATGAAATTTATGCATTCTATCCAGAATCTTTAGCAACGATAAGAACTAGGTTTTATTATGTTTAAATAAGGGAGACTGATTCATAATTGGTTTAGTAACTAATTTTAGCATCATAGGGAAAGCTGGTAACAAGAAAGGATTTAAAACATAACTTCTAGCATACCGTAAAACATTAGGAACAACTTACTACGTATGCTACCCCATTTGATTTAATAGTGTTCTTAAGGCCTATAAATAATCGTAAGGATGGTAATAAATCCCTTAGGTGCATAACTAATTAGTTCTATAATTGATAATTCTATGTAAGTATTGGATGCTTATTAAGTACTTGATATCATTGAATGATTTCCTGGCTTGCATGTTATAGTTGCTATTGCAAATAATGAGAATGCTTATGCATGAAATATTCTTTATTATGTAAAATTTACCTTTGTTGCTAGAAGAAAGTGTATCATTGTAAAAGTATAATTTGGAAAGGTTACGCTAAGGAAAGACTTGGTATTTAAGCGTGTCCATTGTGACCCACCTCTCTTTCAGGGAATCTCCCGGATGCATGATTATAGTTGATATATATTATTCTAGCTTAAGACTATAAATGAGAAAATGCTATGATGTTTATGAATTGTATTGTGATATAACATGCAAAGATTTAATGGTGACTTAAACTTATAAGAAAATGATCCTTTGGAACAATCGGACTATAGGTGGTGAAAAGGTGATTTTAGCCCCTAACCCGTTCTCTCAAAAGGGTAGAGTCGGGACTTTAGCTTATCAAAGAGGATAAGTATATGCTAGTGACGACTAGTAAAGTATGAGCTCATAACCTAAATTACTCCCAAAAGGGTGGAGTATAGGGTGGCCCAAGGAAAATAATGATGATGATAAGATTTTAAGTCACCTAAGGCACTAAAGAAATGAAATATGTGCACTGTGTCCATGTGTAGCTAATATTATATGACGTGCTTTTATGCATGTTATTTTGATAATGATGATGAGGAATATGATGTAATGATAAAGGAAAGTTCATTGTAAATATGACATGTTAAGATTATGATGCATTATAAGACGCATGATTAAAAATTGACGAACCTCGGTTAAGTATTTGTCCAGAACTTAAAATGAATCTTTGCATGCTCACTATTTTAGAATAATCCCGAGGTTCTTGGGGACTTTGATGATGACACTGTAGAAGGAGGTACCCTACTGAGAATTCTTTAGCAAGATTCTCACTCCCTTTTCTTTATTTCCGTCATTGTCTCCATATTCAAATGGCGACATTCGTCTGATCGTTGATACCTACTTGGAATTCCACTATGATCAGGTGCATCGCTCGTATCATTTTGAAGGAGGTCTTGTGATTCGTGTTTTTATTTACATAGGTCGTCCATTTGCACATCCTGTCCCTAGTTATCGATTTTCTCCTACTTCTCCTATGGCGATGAAATGGTTTCGAACATGCACGTCCACTTGATGAAAGGATGTTACGTTCTTATCAGCTTCATCTGTTTGTCCATGGATTTCAGTATGTTCGAGGCGAGATATTCTCGGCTGATCCTTTAGAGGACACTCCTACTCATGTATATTCGAGAGCTTTGCTCCTACTCCCTGCGTGTAAGAGAGGTAGTGAGGAAGCAGTTGTTCAGTGAGGGTTAGCAAGAAGGTTGTCCATGCGACCCTAGCTTTGATGCATCTCGTGTGTCCCCTCGAGGAGCTCATCGATGGATCGGATTTATTCCCCCATTTCCGTGACGGTGGCCATAGAAGGTTCTTAGTAGATTTATGTGTGTTCATGCACCCTAGTTTTAGGATAACCTTCCCGGCTTATGGAGTTATCTAGTTTAGGGGCATGTATTTCCTTATGTATATTTTCTTTTATGGGTTTGCATAAGACAATGATGTATGATCATAACCCACCTTTTGAGTGTGGTTATTGTATGTAAATATATGTTATAATGTGCTTATGGATGTTATATGATGGAGCCAAAGTGATATAATGTGATATATTCTTAAACGTCTTATTATACTCTGCTTACTCATTCACGTTGTACTCGGCTCACGTTTTCAATTATGTTTTTTTTTTAAAAAAAATGGCTCGTAATTTCACTAAGTATTTTCAAATTATGAATAAAGAACCAAAGCAAGGAGTAAAGTCTAGTCATTAATCAGATTCAACCTAGGTGTATTTGGTTAATTACTAGGGTGTTACAAGGTTGATAGAGAATGATAGAATAATTACATCTCAAGTTTAAGGCCCATAAGGGTCAAAGCATAAGATACCATAGGATCAAGAGCATAATAAGTTTCAATGTTACATGTGAACGTATGAGAATGATTATGTGAACGCATGGAATGATGATGGAGGATGCATGTTTGATTGACTTATGTGGCATAAAGTAAATTTGGAAGAAATCCGGCATCTTCTTTGTTATCTTTGCGAATTTCTGACAAATTTGGGGACTTAAGAAAGTTTTTGAAAAACCTATGAGATTTTATTTGAGGTACTAAGATGAGTTCTCGGATGACACCGGTTCGGCCAAGCACCTCCAGAGAACTCATGTGACATCGGTGCCAAGATGTATTCGTGGGTGACACCGGTTCAGCCAAGCACCCCCAAGAAATGCCCTCTAGCCCGCACTGGATAAGTCGGGATTATAATTATGATTATGATACGCTTATCGGGATTGATAAGTAAGAACTAGTGACGACTAGTTAAGGTATGAGCTCATAACCTAGAGATGTGACATGTTCTGGGTGACACCGGTTCGACCGAGCACCCCCAGAACGATTGTCTTTTAGGGTGGCCCATGAGGAAGAAAAGTATGATGATTATGTCACAAAGTTTTCCCATACGAGATTTCAATTGCCACTTTATGCCACTATTATGATGTTCTTAATGTTATGATTACTATTCTTGCATTAAGTAGAGCCATGCATACATACTATAATATGTTGCATCCATGACATAAAGAATCATACTAAAATGAATGGACCTTGGCTAACTATGTTTCAAAAGCTTAAAAATGGACTTAATGCATGCTCACTTATTTTGTATACTAAACCCAAGGTTTCTGAGGATGTAGATGATGACACCTAGGTAGTAGGAGGCCCTACTGAGATTCTTTAGCAAGATTCTCACTCCCTCTATCTCTTTCTACCGTCACGTCTTCATATGGTAACGTTCGTGATTTTTGTGGACACCCCGATGTGGGAGGTGCATCATGATCCGGACCACGGGTCATACAATTTTGTGGGTCGCTGTGTCGTTCGTGTATTTATGTTTGTTGGATGGCCCTTCAGTCACCCTGTACATAGTCATCGATTCTCTCCTACCTCACCTTTCGGTGATGACTTCGTGTTCGACCCCGCACGCCTTCGAGAGGAGCGGATTCGCCGCACCCCACCGACCACTTCTGTCATCCGGGACTACCCATAGTATGTGCCCCGCTCGCCCTCATCATTCTTCGAGACGGACCCTTCCGAGGACTCTGCCACTCAGGTACCTTCCGAGGGATCCTTCCCCACTGTGCCGATGGGCTTTGGGGAGGGTAACAAGGCTTCTGTCGCTCAGCCAATACGAGGAGGATGGGTGAGGATGATTTCCCGCCATGGAGCTCATGCCCGACCGATGCAGCGTATAGCCACCCCAGCCGAGATAGCCCAGTGGATCGGATACATCCTTCCTTTCCAGAGGAGCCCGCAGTAGGAGACCACCGTCGCGTTTTGGTGCCTGAGCTTCGACTAGGCCAAGATAGCCTCCTTTTGTCTTAAGGCTATCTATTTGTAGGCGCACTAGAGATAGGAGAGTTTCTATTTATGCCTTTTGTTGTACTCACGTTTTTCCATGTATTTTTATTTTGGTTGTACCGAACTAAGTCCCGCTCTCCATAAGTGTGCATATCATATTATATAAATATGCAGTTCAGTTTTATTGTGATGTGCCTTTACTTGCTTTATGTTATGATGTTATGGGATGCTTGCTTTATTTCCTTTCATGCTTCATTGTTCATCAAGTCGCGCGGCTCTCACTTTGCTTTTATGATTCAAAAAAAAAAAATTTACCAGTATTTTCTGCTAAGTATTTTAAAGTAATAAGGAAACTATGACGTAACAAACTAATGATTGACCTAAATATGTTCTAGAGTATTGGGTTAAAAATTAGGATGTTACATAATGATATTCAACTTAATGCAAGATAAGCGAAGTAACTTCAGTTATTTATATAATGGTCTCGTTAGTTAGAGTCATTATTTCTTATGACTTAATTTCATTAGATAATTTTAAACTTAATCGTAGAACTCATAGGACTCTTCTGATATACTTCTCTTTTGATCGTATTGTCAATGATGTAACGTCATCGTGTTACAACCTGATATAGTTCACTAGATGGAGTACGTCTACTACATCTCATCTTAATAGCCTCGCTATTTTCAGTAGATCCCTTTACTCATAATGTTGTAATGCCGTCGCGATTACAACCTAATATAGTTCTAAGGGCGTAGCATGTCTACTACTACCCGTGAATCCATGAGCTTACCACTAAGAAATTTTACATTGCATAAGATTCATTTTCTTATGTCTCCTTTCTTTGTGTGCACTTTTATCATTTGTATAAAAATTCTCATAGTTATTGGGTAAGATTTATTCTTTAAGAATTCTATTTTTCATACTTTCCTTTGATATTTTTTCTTGGAATCTACTTAAACTCTTATGAAATATTCTCTTAAAATCTCTTGAATATGTATAATTTCTTTATTTAACTTTTATGAGATATTTCCTATAACATTTGGTATACTATTGTGATGGTTTTTCTACAAAGTCTACTAGGCTTTTAATAGATTTTATACTATTAGAATTTCTATTACATCTCTTGGTTAGCAATAATTCTTATCAATTTTCCAACAATTGAACCAAGTTCCCTATGATGGATTTCAAGCTAATTCTATTATAAATCAACATTCCTTGAACAATAAATGCTCCTAAATTTTCGAAGATACAAGCCAAGTCTTGCTACCATTTTTTTTTTCAAGCTTTGATTATTATGTATAGCAAGATCATACAACCCAATAATTAATGTTGTAAAGTTCCAGCACAAAAATTCCAGCACATACCCACTTAGAGCACCTATTATATCATATAAACGAAGAATTAATGAAGTAAAATTCCAGCACACAAAAATTCCAATACACAAGATTTCATCATAGTCCAAGCACTTATAAATTCTGTGACAAAAATTCAGGTTCCAATCTACATAATCTCATCACAACTCAATCCATCATGAATTCTAAAATTTGGTTTCAAATCTTCAACAAGCATAACCACAACAAAATTCAAGCACTTATCTTGGCAAAATAGCTAAACATCATGAAATAAAAGACTAGAATAATTTCCTACCTTCCTCCAAGCTTTTTCTCTAGCTTTTTTTTTTTTATTATCAAGCCTCAAACCCCTTTCTTTTTAGCCCTTATTTGTGCTGCCATGTGAACCAAGTGCAAGAAAAAAACAAAGTTTTCACTTGATCTTGATGTGGAGAAGATATTCTTGAAGTAGTTTAGATGCTTACTGAAAAGTGTCATTTGCATATATGGTGGTTTGATGGAGTTTTTCAAAGAGAAAAATTTAGAAAATGGAGGAGTGAAGAAGAAAGAAAGCAACGAAGAAAAAGGAGGTGAAAACATTAGTTCGGTGCCTATCTGAGAAGAAAAGCAAATTTCTTTGCCTTTTTCCTTTTTATAAACTTACTAACTTGGAGAGAAAGTAAGCGAATTGATATTTTTGGATCAATTTGCCTTCTATCAGTATTAGAAATATCTATATTTATTTGATTATTCTAAGTAAAGATTTATTTAGGATATGATAATGTCCATTAATTGGGCTAATCTCGATATTTTGATATGCCAGTTATTACCATTTCGGTATACCATTTCTTATTATTTCAATACCTAATTACTTTACCAGGTAAAATTATCATTTTAACCTTATTCCTAATTTGTTTATTTTGTCCTAATATCATTTATGAGATCCCATCCTATATTACTGATTAAAATATTATTATTTTAAATTTTTAATAATTATTTAATTAATTTTTATTTTTTTTATGGAATCCTTATATTATTTCGATCTTAACTGTGTTGGCTGAAATTTTTGAAATCCCTAATGATTACTCACAATTAATTATTTTATTAGAGAAAATACAAATAGGTGAGTCGTTATATAGAATCCATATATGATGCATGAAGCAAGTACAAAATCCTCCCAAGGTCTGTAATTGCCCCTCATTCACTCAAGTGTTTTGGGTTTTGATGCATACTCAATCACCTCAAATGAAAATACATTACCATAAGCTTGCTAGGGTTCTCATTCTCCATTTTGTCATATACATGTAGACTGAATCAAGAGGACTTACCTTTCGTTGTAATGGGGCTTGGATGAAGGTGGATAAAAATATAGGCTAATGGGGTTAAACTTTTAGTCAAAGAAGAGCAAATGTATACACCAAGAGCACAAGTGCCTAAGGGTACACTTTGTTCAACTAAACATAATTACAGCCTTTCTCTTGCAATGTGGCACACTTTCAACCAAACTTTGTTCAGAAATTTATTTTATTTTTTTTTCAACCTTGCATTTTTCCTCTTTTTGGTGTGCTACTTGTTGAATTTATTTTTGTACACATTGTTCCTCCCCCACACTTAAATTGAGGCATGTCTTCATGCTCGCCCCCATATTTATGCTCAAGCACATATAATAATTGCACAATCACTCTCCTAGGTTTAAAAGGTTAGGAATTTTCATGGTTTTTCACTTTTGGATAGGCAATAAGGCTCAAAGGGGCTAAATAATGGTAACATGCAAAGGATGACTATATGGGTAAGTGGCTATAAGTAAGAAAACCAGCTCAATCATATTCAAGCATGCACATGGAAACATATTTTCAAGTAAGACCTTAAGCAAGTTCTAGAACACAAATCCAAAGAGGGAAATACACATGAACAAATAAGGATGGCATATTATAATCCAATCAAAGAGGCTCAGAATCTCACAAATGAAAGAGTATGTACTTAATCCAAACAACACAATGAATCCACCAAGCATGCAACACAAAATAAAGTCAATGCTAAGCAAGTTAATAAGGTGCATGTGGTAGTATGTAACCTCTAAGGTGCCAAAAGGATGGTGTAAAATGCAAATGAAAATAAATATAATATAAGAATTAAAACTACAAATGATAAAAAAAATATAGAAAAAAATAAAAAGGAAAGGTAAAGAAAAACCTCACGGTGGGTTGTCTCCTACCCAGAACTTTGCTTTAATGTCCCTAAGTTGGACGGTCAGGACCCTTATGGAGGGTGAGTAGCTTCGACCTACAGATAGGCTGTCTGAGCCCTCAAAGTTATGAGAGTCTCATGGAGGTGCATCAGTCACTTCCCATCAATGGTGCACCAAACGATCATGGAGTTCTCTATCTCAATTGCACTGTCAGGGTGCACATAGATGACCAAGAATGGTCATTTCCATCTAGACTTTTGCCTTCTAGTCATTAGTTTTGCCCAAGGCTCATGCAGCAAGATCCACTGTCCTTCACAAGGCTCCTTACCCAGCACGGGTTGGTCATGAGGCACCTTGCAAACTGATGACTATTGCCTAGGTGGTGTACTTATATCTGAAAACTTGGGACATTCTAAAACAACAAGTGCATCATATCCCATGGAAGAAGAAAAACTCGAGAAGCGGGGATCTGGGTCCTTACAAGCATCATCAACTAAAGAGTCAATGACATAAATGCCAAACATGGAGTGTTTCTTGGGGGGATGTTTCACAGCATCAGATAAATTAAATTAGACTTTAATGTCCCCACACTCCATGGATAATATGCCAACATGAACATCAATCAAGGTTCTAGAAGTTTTCAAAAAGGGTTTCCCCAAGATCAATGTATGCTGGTTGGCATTGGTATCATTTTCCATTTCAAGCACATAAAAATCAGTAGGGAATATTAAATCATTTACCTGGACAAGAACATTTTTCAATACTCCCTCTAGTCTTGTGATACTGCGGTTGGCCAGCTGAATTTGCAACTCGGTTGGCTTGAGCTTTCCAAAGTGCAAGGACTGGTAAAGTGATTTGGGCATAACATTATTGCCCACCCTAACCTTAGCTAAGGCTCTCATGATATGCAAGTTCCCGATGGTATAAGGAACATAGAATGTGCCCGGGTCTTTTCACTTGGTTGGCAAGTTACTTGGCTTGATAACAAAGGAATCATTGACCCCATAGTCACCCTATCCTCCCCATTGCCCTTGATCTTCCTACTATTAGTGCAAAGATCTTTCAAGAATTTTGCATATTTAAGAATTTGCTTGATTGCATCCAATAGGGGTATGTTAACTTGCACCTTTTTAAATGTTTCCCAAGTTTTGGAATCTAATTCTGATGCAGCAAATTTTCTGGATTAGATCCTATGTGGGAATAGCAATGGGCGAGTGAATTCTGGAACATATTCGACTTCTGTTGAGCGCTGCAATGCTTATTGAGCATTGCAACGGTTAGCAGTGGGCCCTTCTTCAGTAACTGGCAGTGGATCACTCTCGGTGGACCGCTGCAGTAGTGATGGATGCTGCAGCGGTCATCAGAATCTTCTGCAGGCCTTGTTCTCTCCTTAACTCTGTATCCTTCAGGCCTAGTTACCTCTAGAATTTTTGTCCCAGACCTCAAAGTGATAGCACAGACATTTTCCTTTGGATTAGGCACAGTTTGAGAGGGTAACTAGGCAGTTAGGGCCTACTGGCTCTGACTGTTTTCCATCTGAGTCACCTCCTCTCTCAGTTGGGCATTTTCTCTTCTAATTTCCTACATTTGCTCCATCATCATCTTCATCGTCTCAGTCATGGTGGCATCTGAAGATGGGGGTGCAGGGAGGGCCTGTTGCCTTTGGTGAAGTGCCAGATACTTTTGTTGAGAAGGTTAGGCCTGTGGTTGTGAATTGTTTCCTTACTTCAAATTGTGGGTCCAGCTAGAGTTATAAGTATTCCCAAATGGGAACTATCCTGTCTAATTCTGAGGTTGCCTTTGGAAGGGGTTTGTTATTGCTACCCCACTGGTTAAGCCATCTTGCAATCCTAGGCACATATCAGTATGATGATCATTGAAAGTACATATGTCACAGATCTTGGAAACCACTGGATTTATTACCTAGCTAGCCATCAGTTACTGCATAAGGTCAGAAAGTTGCTATAAAGTCTGAGTCAACATTGGATTCTCTGCCTGGTTCACTTCATGAAGGTTTCTAGTAGTTGTGGCTGCCCTAACACCAAATTGCTAAAAATTGGCAACCATATTCTCTATCAAAGCATGGACCTCTACTAGGGTCTTATCCAAAAGTGCCCCTCTACTAGCAACATCTATCATGTATCTATCAGCAGTACCAACCCCTCATAAAAGTACTAAAAGAGGGGTTGTTCTGGAATCTGATGGTTGGGATAACATGTATAGAGGAGCTTGAAACGCTCCCAATACTCATGAAGAGTCTCATTTGATTGGCAACTTCCAAAGATCTCTTTTCTAATAGAAGCCATTCTAGGGGTGGGAAAATACCTCTCTAAGAAAAGCCTTTTCATCCCCATCTAGCTATTTATAATCCCATCTGGAAAATTAAAGAACTAGTTTTTTGTAGCACCCTCTAGGGATAACATCATCCACCTCTACCCCATTAGGTCTCATGCCAGAACACACCATGCATAGCTTCTTCAAGTGCTGGTAGGGATCTTCTCCAGACAGCCCATGGAACTTGAGCAAAGCATGAACATATATCCTTTGAGCTCAAAATCATTGTCTAGCCTGGGGTAAGTGTAACATCCTCCCAAGTACAACGTCATCCTTAAGTCATGACATCAGACTTAAGAGTTGTTATTTATAAATTAGTGGACCTTTCTTAAATAACAATAGTAAATTCGATGGGTTTGTGTAATAACTAGCGAAATTCTATTAAAATATATAAAAATGAAACCAAAACATTCATTTCATACAAAGTACAAAAAGAGAAGCTCTTCTATGAGCTTCAATACATATATGTTCTCTATTACACTTGCATATATATAACTAAAACAAAGTACAACAGATACATATTTCTGCCACTAAACTACTGCAATTCCCATTTAGTCTTTCTTGTAGCAGTTTCACTATTCTCTAAATCAACCTGGAGATGACACGAGAACATAAAACAAGTAGGGGTGAGAATTTTAAAATTCCCAGTAGGGTATCCCCAAAATACATAATAAAATCCACGTCATCATCATCGTCCCAGCCACTTCTGTAACACCCCGATTTCTCTGTCCGAGGGAAATGACCAAAATGCCCCTGAGGTCATTTCCTGACCCGAGATCGAGGGTAACCAACTCGGTCATCCTCGAAGGGTCAACTCAATGTTTGAAGGGGATTGAATGGCCTTTGAATGCTTTCGGAAGCGAAAATTCGTTTCAGCAGTTTAGTCAAAATGACCAAAATACCCCTATAGCGTTTTTACGCGGGTAAAAGGTGCCGTTTGAGCCCGGAACTTTCCCCAGAGGTTTAAAAACACGTTTTCAAGTGTCTAGAGGTCTCTGTTCAAGTCCCGGTGGTCCCGGGCAGTTTTAGTGCAAAATTACGATTTTGCCCCTAGAATAGTGTTTTTGAGCTTAATGACGAAATTAAGCAAACCTAAGCAATATTAGGCTCTAAACGAAGATTAATTTATTTCCCTAATTAATCTAGAGCCAAAATAATTTATTAAAGTTAATTAGAACCTAAAATTGCTTAGATTAAACTTAAATCCCTTTTTAGAACTCAAGACTCCTAGTCTTGGAATCTTGAATAGTGTTTTCTCTTTCCAATTCCTTAAATCAAGGAAATGTGTCTAGAGTTGTTTAGACTCTAAATTGAGGATTTAACTCACTAATGGTGCAAGAACACTCCTTAATTATGTCTAGATCACCTTAATTACCCATTTACCTTACCTAAACACTTTCTTACAAATTTCTAATCTTAAGCATAATCAAAGATACACCTAAACACAACTCTAAACCACAATTAAAATGCAAAGAAACCTCCCCATGGGCTGATGCATATTCGGCCATCTCTCTCCAATTACCACACATATTAAATTGTTTTCTCACTCAAAGAACCATGCTTGAGCCATACCTTGAGCCATACCTCACCATGCTTTGAACCATATCTCACCATACCTCAAGAACACATTATCTCACCTCATGGAACTCATGGGAAGCCTCCAATCTGCACCCTCATGGCCGAAACCTCTTCACCCATGAGCTCCCTCCATTTGTTTCATTTCTCTATAAATAGAATGCCTTGAGGAGCTTGCACCACTTTTAGATCATTTGCTAAGTTTAGGAAACACTCAAAGCTTTTCTTTTCTCTCAAAGTTCTAGTGTTCTTCAAGTTCTTCAAGCTCTTCAAAGTTCTTCATCATCTTCATCTTCTTCTTCCATCTTCAAGTTCATCACACCAAGTAGGAATTTTCTTTCATGTATTCTTTTCTTTAAAGTTCTTGTTTCAAGCTTGATGTTCATAGTTTCTCTTGTTTCTCTTTAGAACTTTATTTCCACTCCTTTTTCCTTTTCATTTTCGGCCATAGGCCTTGGAGAACAAAGGAATGAGAGCTTGATGATGAGAGTTTCATGATGATGTTCATCACTTGAAACAAACTCTAGAGCTAGATCTTTGTTCTTGAGCAAAAATATTTTTAGTTTTTCCTTTCTTGAACTCTTGAGAACTTTAGCTTTAGTGATGTTTAAAAATGGCTCTATGAACTCAATGATGAGGACTCATGATGTTGGTGTTAATATATCATCAAGATCATGAACTTTAGAGTTTTAATATGTTCCTTTTTCTTCTTGATGATTTCGGCCATTTCCTTAAATTTTCTATGTTTCATGGTTTGATTTCCTAAAAATATTATGTTGAGTTTTAAGAACTCTAAGCTTGACTTTACCTTGTTTGGATGAGTTTGGGTTATGGTTTAAATTCCTTTAAAGTCTTGTTAAGAGCTCTAGAAAGATAAAATGAACTTGCATAATTTACTTTATGCTTGCATTCATATTTACATTCTTGCTATGCATCTTTGCTTTCTAGCTATCACCTAAGAACATAAAGATTAAAATGAAACTTGTATCATCACTTAACTTAATTCTCGAAGCCTTTCTATTTCGACCTTAAAGTCGATTGTTGTTGGGCCTAGAGCACTAAAATAAAGAATTGAACTTGCATTACCACCTAATTAATTTCTCGAATGCCTATCTATTTCGGCCTTAAAGCCGATTGTTGTTGGGCCAAGAGCACTAAAATAAAGAATTGAACCATGCATATTTACCTTCAAGCTTACACGTTTAAGTTTATGCCTCGCATATTTACTTTCAAGCTTGCACGTTTAAGTTATGCCTTGCATATTTAATTTTAAGTCATCACTTTACTTTGTAAGCAAGATTAAAAACGAAAAGCATGAGCACGTTTAGTTTATGTCATAACTTAAGAACCTAGAGCTCAAAGACTTGCCCATTTCATTCCAAGTTAAAGTTATATGTGAATGTATTCCTTGAATGCATAATTTTGGCCAAGTAGTGATGATGGGCTTGCAATGAGTTTTCATCTAGCTACTAGGACCAATAGTCTATGTTTTAAGTTTTCCTTAAAGCTTTACAAATCTTTATAAGGTTTTGTCATCACAAGTTGTGATTTTATTATCTTTTAGGGGATGGAATATGTTTTGGTCAGTGACCTAAGGCTTCACTTAGCCTCTTGATGAATTAAAATGTTTTGCAAAAAGTTTTAGAAGTTCTAGATCGATTCCAAGAGAAACTAGTTAACTTATGTACCTAGAAATGTCAATTTAACTCCCTCATTTAAGTTAGATGTTTTCGGTTCTGATGTGATGAGTGTGATGCTGTATGATGATGTTTTGATGTGTTGGAATGTGTGAAAATATCATATGATGATGTAGAAGCGATCCTATGCATGATAGGTAAGAAACTAGCTAACTAGAAATACCGTAAAGCTAGAATTTAACATAGTTTTGACCCATTTGTTTATGGAACCTTTCCAAACTGTTTTAATGGGGACATAATCAGATTTAGATTGTTTAGACATGAAAAACTTGGTATCATTTGAGTTAGAATTGAATTCTAGCACCTATGGGGAAACTAGTAACTAGAAAACCATAAAAATGCAAATGTAGAACTCTTAGAACATTTAATCTTATGGATTCTGTCCAGCACCCTTACAACATGGTAAACATGATTAATAATTAGTCCTTAAGCATAGGAATGCCTCATAATTGATTTAGATTTAATCCATAGCCTTCAAGTAACGGAAGCAAGAAAGGGTCTAAAACGTAAGTTCTAGAACCCCGTATTCACATGTTAGGATTTCCACCCTATGCCTTTCAGATTTAAAAGTAAAATGAGAGGATTATGAATGATGTTTAATTATGAGCCTTAGGTGCTTAAAATATGAACGACGGATGTAGAGAACTATATCTCAAGATTAAGACCCGTAAGGGTCAAAGCATAAGCTACCGTAAGGGTAAGCGTTTGGATGTTTTATGATGATGCATGAAGTATGCTAATGATGATGATGTTATTCATATGAGGAATTTATGAGGTTATATGTTTATGTGGCATAAAGCAAATTTGGAAGGAAATTCGGTGTAATGACCGTTGTGCCGAATTTGACAAATTTAGGGACTTAAAGAGATTTTGAAAATTAAGGTACTAAGATGGGTTCTAGGATGACACCGGTTCGGCCGAGCACCTCCATAGAACTCATGTGACATCGGTACCATTTTACACTCTTAGGTGACACCGGTTGGGCCGAGCACCGCTAAGAGTTTTGCCCCGTAACCCGTACTCAGATAGTCGGGATTTATGATTTATGATACGCTTATCGTTAAGTGGTAAGTAAGAACTAGTGACGACTAGTTAAGGTATGAGCTCATAACCTAGATGTATGACACGCTCGGGTGACACCGCTCGGCCGAGCACCCCCAGTTCGATTATCTTTTAGGGTGGCCCATGAGGAAGAGAAGTTTCATGATTATGATTATGTCACTAAGTTTTGTCCCATATGAATGTTACTATTGCCACTTTATGCCACCAAGAATGATGATGCTTGATGTTATGTCTTATGTATGTGCATTAGGTAGTGCCATGCATACATTTTCTATCATGTTGCATCCATGACATTAAGATCATCCTAAAATGAATGGACCTTGGCTAAAATATATTTTAAAGTTTAAAATGAACCTAATACATGCTCAGTCACTTTGTATAAATAAACCCAAGGTTCCTGAGAATGTAGATGATGACACCTAGGTAGTAGGAGGCCCTACTGAGATTCTTTAGCAAGATTCTCACTCCCTCTACCTCTTTCTTTCCGTCACGTCTTCAGATGGCGACGTTCGTGGTGTTCGTGGACACGCCGACATGGGAGGTGCACCATTGCCCGTCGTATGTGCCCCGTTGCCCGTCGTCTTTTTCGGAGACGGATCCTTCCGAGGATTTGGCAACCCAGGCACCCTCCGAGGGATCTTCCCCCTCCATACCCATGGACTTTGGAGAGGATAGCGAGCCCACCATGACTCAGCCGAGGCTTGCACGACGACCGGAGATGCGGCCATACCCCGGGGCTCACACTCGATCCCCGCTCCGCCTCTTCACGCCCGAGGAGCTAGCCCAGTTTCCCGGATATCTGCCTCGATCACGAGATAGTCGCCAGTAGGAGGCCGTGGATGGCCCGAGATAGAGCACACACCACTTAGATGGGGATAAACCTTCTTTTGTTTAGAGGTTTCCCATTAGATGCACTCGGGTAGGGGAGTAGATCATGTTTATGTTTATGTTGTATTTCCTTTCTTGTATTTTCCTTGTACTAAATTAAGTCCCACACTTATAAGTGGGCAAGTTATATATATATAAGATGATATTCAGTGATGTTCATGTTGTTCCTTATGTTATGATGTTGTGGGACGTTTGTTTACCATACATGGTTTACTGCTTATCGCATCACGCGGCTCTCACTTTGTTTTTCAAAAAAAAAATTACCCGTATTTTCCGCTAAGTAATTCAAAGATAAATGAGAACTATGAAGTAACAGACTAATGGTTAACCTAAATATGTTCTAGAGTATTGGGTTAAAAATTAGGATGTTACAACTTCGATTTATTGAGAAAAAGGTGATCAAGCATTATATAATAAAGGTTCATTTTTAAAGTTCCAAATCATATTTCTAAAGTGGGTTATTTTTAAAAGTCAATCACTTTGTACACATTTATTATAAGCTCATAATCATAGTAAATAATGTCAATCAAAATGATTCGTTATGATACAAATATGTATATGTCAAGTATAGGGAAATTATCTTTAGTTGCCCTTCATATATCAAAGAGGATCTCATCTATCTTTATTTGTCCTCGACAAGTAGAAAAGGATCCCACCCGTCTTTATTTTCCCTTGACAAGTCGAAAGGATCTCATCTGCTTTATTTGTCCTCGACAAGTTGAAAGGATCTTATCCGTCTCTATTTGTCCTTGACAAGTTGAAAGGATCTCATATCGCTCTATTTTCCATTGATAAGTCATAGAGGATCTCATCTTTCTTATTTGCCCTTGACAAGTCATAGAAGATCTCATGTTTCTTATTTACCCTTGATAAGTCAAAGAGGATCTCTTTTTTACCTATGGCTACAGAACTTAATTCAATATATCATTCACTTTTTTTTTCCAATGCATGTATAGAACACATATAGGCATTCATTCATATTGTGATTTCAATCATGCTTGATAAACCAATCTTTACTTCCCCTTGTATGCATTTATACATCACAAGTTGTAACACCCTAATATTCAACCCAATACTACTAGTACGTACTGAGGCCAAATATTAGTCAGTACTTCTTGTTTTAGTTCTATTACCTTTGAAATTACTTACTAAAAATACGAGCCATTTTTTTTTGTAACAAAACCTTGATAAAGTATGAGCCGCGTATTATGTAATTCGAACGATATCGTAAAGTGCGGAAATGTAAACACATTAAGGCTCCATACACAGCATCATGAACACATATACTGAAATACCTCATATTAATACGTAGAATGCCCACCAGTAATGGTGGGACTGTTCCATACATAGAGTGCAATACAACTAAAACTTAGGAAATACATAAAAATATAAAGGACACATGCAAGAGAAAACCCACACCCAAGTGCTTCTGAAATGGATAACCTCAACACAAAAGAAGGTTTATCCTACTACGTGATGTGTGTGCACTAAGGACTACCCTCTAAACCATACGGCTACAGTCACGGGTAAGGTGGAACATAGCCGATCCACGAGCGAAGCGCGTCAGGAGTGGGCACTCGGACACGTCCACCGTGGTGAGGTCGCACCTCGGGCATCCGAGCCCTCCGTGGTTGGGTAACCATCTCCTCGCTGCCTGCTGGTACACGTGGGGGAGTGGGGGCAGAGTCCTCCTCATACATAGGGGCAGGTGGCTCCTCCTAATGCTGTGAGCGGGGTACAGATTCGGGTACGGCGTCGGAGCCTGCGGTGTAAGTCCGTAGGATTCTCTCGTTGCATGTGCGAGCACGCTCAAAAACCATGTCATCTCCATAGGGTGACATCGGGGAGAAAAGGTAGCTATCTATAGGATGGGCGAAAGGCTGTCCGGGAAACATAAAGACACGAACAGTGCAGCGGCCTTCAAAATGGTACGATCCATGCTCCGGATCGTAGTGGTACTCCCACGTGGGTGTCTCAACGTAGAGTACAAATGTCGCCATCCGAATCTAGAGACGTAACGGAAAGAAAGAGATAGAGGGAGTGAGATTTCTTACTAAAGAAACTCAGTAGGGTTTTTCCTCATATCTAATTGTCATCATATACGTCTCCAGGGACCTCAGTTTCTTAGTAAAAACGTGGGCATATAATAGTTCATTTATGAAGTTTGCAAACATTAACCTCCGAGGCCCGTTCCTTTTAATTATGAAAACTTCTTGGTTACATAGTCTATAAGTCATAAAACATGGATCATAAGTCATGGTTCATTAATCATAAATCATGGTTTCCTATATCATGGGTCATAGCACATAAACTCATAAATTCATGCTTCTTATACCATGGGGCATAGTACATAAACTCATAAATTCATGGTTTCTTATATCATGGGGCATAGCACATAAACTCATATAATCATGGTGCATAGAAACATAATTCATGGAACATGGTACATGGTACATATCTTGGTTACTTGAGGTGACATTAAAACATCATCATTATTTTCCTGGGGCCACCCTAACTGATCCCCCTATGGAGAAAATTCTAGGTTATGAGCTCATACCACGCTAGTCGTCACTAGCACATGGACTTATCCCTTTTGATAAGTTAAAGGCCCGACTTAAAGTACGGGTCTAGGGGGCTAGAATCACCTTATCCCCACCCTTAACTTGGTGGTTCAAGGATCATCTTCTCATAGTTCAAGTCACCTTAAGTCTTAGCATGTTTATCGAGAAGCCACTTAGTTCATACATGTCAAGTATCAATGATTACAACATAGGCATCTCTAAGTTCTTGAAGAACAACTACATGCAATAAAACTATCATTTAAGAATAATAGTTCACATAGCATCACATAAGTCATGAGGTAAACACCAATTCATCATCCATAGAGTAATGCTTAAACCTTTCCCTTAAGAGTGAAAACCCCTAATCGGGTAACCTCAAACTTCCAAATTATTTTCTTATACCTCTAAGGGATTGATTAACCTCATTACCATAATTTATTAAGTCCTAGAACCTAATTAATCATGGCTGGACAGCATTGGCAGTAAGCTTGAGTGCGATGAATTATGGTGTTCTAAAAGATGCATTTTAAACCCTTTCTCACATCCGACTTTTTCTATGATGCAACAATTAATACCTAAGCCAATTATGAGTCACTCTCACTGTTCTAGACATCATATAATGTGATTCCATGGATGTTAATAATGCTGGACAGAATTCATATTTTCTGTACCTATGGGGTTCTAGAATTCACATTTCAAGCAATTTAAGTAACTAAGCATGCTCCAAAATGTCTAGAATAATTAGCATATACTTGGCAAGGTATTTAAACATATTTAGACCACCCAAAACATGATTTAAGGTGCTGGAAATGAGCAAGGCAGAACCGAAACCTCAAAGTCATCAAATCATGTGTAAACTTCCTTTTTCATGTACATAGGTAACTAGTTTCTCTTGGAATAATTTTAGGATTTCAAAAATACCTTGGAAATCAATTTAACTTGTCAAGTACTTTCATAAAATACATGGGGCAGAAACTCTTTAATTTTACTCATGGTTGAAATCCTAAATATAAGAACATACTCAAAAATACTTTTAAATGTCACTTATGTTTAGGAAAAACTTAAAACATAAACTATAGGCTCTTGTAACTAATGAAAAACTCATCGTAGAGCTTTCATCATCACATGGCCGAATGCATTTCAAGAAGATACCTTCTTGATTTAACTTTTCTCAAGATGAAATGGGCAAGTCTTTGAGCTCTAGTCTTTTAGGTGATGGCATAAAAGTAAACGTGCTATGCATTCCATTTTTATAGTCCATTAGAAAGTAAAGTGATAGCTCAAAATAAATATGAGATGCACCTTTATTATTAATCTTTGGGTTTAGTGATGACTTGAAATATAACATGAAATGCAAAGCTTGGAATTTAAATGTGCATTATGCAAGTTCATTCCTTATCTTAGGGTTTAGTGATAGCATAGAAAATAAATGTGCTATGCAAAGCATAAAGTAAACGTGAATGCAAGTTACTTTTATCTTGTCTAGAGCTCTTGCAAGACTTTTAAAAAGAACATAGTTCCAACCCAAACCTCATCCTCACAAGAAAAGGAAACTACTAGTGCTAGAATACTCAAAATAAATCATAACCTTAAAGAAATTGGAAGTGGCCAAATCTCCATCGTGGAGAATGAACCATTTTTAAACTCTAGGGACCAAGATCTTGATGATCTAAGACATCAACATCCTAAGTCCTCATCATTGAGTACATAGCTTCCTTAAGACCAATATTTAAAACAAAGTTTATGCTAGAGAAGAAAGCAAAATCGAAACTATGCTTGTTTTAGGGTCAAAGTTTCAAGCTTTAGAGTTTGTTCATGTGACTAGCATCAACATGAAACACTCATCATCAAGCTTTCATTTTTCCATGTCTTAGAAGCCTACATGGCCGAAAACATGGGAGGAAAAGTGAAGTCCAAAAGAGTTCAAGAGACATAAACTCCTTTCTTTCTCAAACTTGGAAAAAAGGATGTAACTTTCCTTAAAAAAAATTCAAGCTTTAGAGGTTGTTAAGTGACAAGCACCATCATGACAACCTCATTATCAAGCTTTCATTTTTCTCATGGGTTAAGGCCCTCATGGCCGAAACATTAAAGAAGAAAAGCGAAAGTTTCAAATGTTCAAGAGAAACATAACCTCATGTTCAACTAAAATTGTAAAAGATGAAACTTTTCTCAAGAAAAACTCAAGCTTTAGAGGTCTCATGTGAGATGAACTCATAGTCACCTCTAGAGAGCACTCATCATCAAGCTATCATGCTCAAGGCCTTGAGGCCGAAAATCAAAGGAAAAGAAAAGGAAGAAACCGAAAGTAAAGAAGCAACATAGAGGTTCCACCTTTCATCATTTCCCAACAAGATTCAACATAGAAATGAAAGGCATATTTAGAAAAGTTCCCTACCTTGTGGTTTTCGAAAAAGGAGAGGAAGAACTTGAGCTTGAAGAACTTTTGGAAGCTTGAGAGAAAAAGAAATGAGAAAGCTTGAGAATTTTAGAGATTTTGCAAAAAGTAAGCAAAGGAGTGAAGCTGTGTGGTATTGTGTATTTATAGGCAAATGAATCATGAAGGAGTAGAGGGAAAGAAGTTGGCCAAAACTTCTTGAGGAAGAATGAAGAAAAATATCTCTTGTGTTGTCATTCATGGTGTCATAGGTCATAGGTCTTAGGGTGGCTTTAATGGACAATGTGATTGACTACATAAAATATCATTCTTTTGAATTTTTGGGGGGAAAAGTGGCTGATCATTATAAGGCCAAGGGAGGAAAGATTTCATCCCATTTAATCATGTACTAATGAAGTGTTTAGGAGTTAACAAGGTTAGGTCATTAATTAAGGTTGTGTAACCAAGTGTTTAGGTGAACTAATTAGGTAATTAGGACCCTAATACCTTGGACTAAGAGTACTATTGTAGGGTTGATGGAGTTAAACTCCTATGACCATTGATGGAAGTGTGACAACTTTTCTTGGGAATGAAAGTGTTCTTGGGAATGTGAGCGTAAATAGTAAAAATACTATTCATAGTTGCATTTTCTTTAAAGAAAGAAAAGAATTAGAAATGAGTTTTAAATTTCCTTAAGCGATTTTAGGTTCTAATCAATCTCAAATAATTATTTTAGCTCTAGATTAATTAAGGAAATTAATTAACCTTTCATTAGAGCCTAATATTGTTTGGGTTTGAGTTAAGTAACTCATTAGACATAAAATGCACTAAGCGGGGGTAAAATCATAATTTTCACCAAAAGTTGCCCGGGACCTCCGGGACTTAAACCAACATAGTTCATGCCTTAAAACATCATTTTTGATCTCCGGGACGAGTTCGGGTCGGAGTCAAAACTTAAAACTGCCTTAAATCAAGTTAGGGGTATTTTGGTCATTTGCACACAGAAACCTCAAAAATGAGATTTTTCTGACTTGTTAACATTCATAAACATATAATCCCCTTCATATATCATAAAAGCCTTGTGAGGATGGCCGAGGCCGGTCGTCCTCATGTTTTAAGTAAAAATGACCTCAGGGGCATTTTAGTCATTTAAAAGTTTAGAGAAAAACGGGGCGTTACACAAGTCACATGGCCAAATATTTAACATCAATTATTCATGTCATACTAGAACCAAAATACCATTATATTAACAATTCAAGTCTTTGGTTCATTTCAGTAAGTGGGTAGATTTCACACCATTGTAGCACAAATTTATTTGCACAACAAACAATCAATTCAGAGGCTATAAAAGTTATCCAAGACATTTCAATATATCCCCAAGGTACTGTGAAAATTTCAGAGTAAAAAGAGTTCTCTAACTGTGTTAACAAAATTAGACAAGTTTAGTGGTCAGAAACCACTTAACCTCAGCTCAAGAACCAAAATTCATAATTTCTAACCCTAGAAAATGATAGAATCAATTCAGAATAAAAATTATGGTTATACTTCGAGATGTTATAAGCACCTTGTAAAAATTTCAAAGCATAATTCAATCATTTACTATGGTAACAAAATTATACAAAATCACAGCTTCAGTTCCCACAATCTAGGCAGCATAGTTACAATCTCGGTTCATGAATTTCTAAACATAGAAAATTTGCCTAGAATGACCCCAAAATTTTATTAAGACACCTTAACATGTTAGATACATCCCATGAAATTTTCAGCTTAATCCAAGATCCATAATAGGTCAGAAAATTCGACCAAATTCCCTGCTTGGTTCAGACAGGGATTTTCCAGTAACAATGTTCAAGCAAAATGAATTTTTTCAAGCACAGAAAATCTTAACATGACCTAAGAAAAATCATGGACTTGCCTTATGATGTTAACTTCAATATATAATTTTTCTAGCTTATAAAAATACCCACAACTATCCTAGCAAATTTGTGAACAAATATTGCCTGTACAAAAACTGAAATTCCAGCAACATGGTTCAAAATCTCTTTTAACAAAAATGATTTCTAACATCATCCAAACACTCCACCAAATTTAACACATCAATATCTATCTATCATCAATCAATACATCTAGAATATCCTAGCCAATTCAATCAGAAGCATTCAGAATAAAATTGCAAAGCAAGAGAATAAATAAAGCCCTACTTGGTCCTTGGAAACTCTAATCCTTGTTCTTAGCTCCCTTCAAAGAGTTCTCTACCCAATTATTGATCCAAGCCTCTCAAACCCTCTTCTTAGACAACCAACACAATAGAAATTATTGATGATGAAGTGAGGTGATGATTCTCTCTTGGTGTTTAATGTAAGGATATCAAGAACTAGTCTTAAGTTTGTGCTTTGATCATGGTGTCTTGGTGTTGTAACATGAGTGTTTCAAGCTAGGAATTGACGTTTGAAGAAGAAAGAATGAAGATGACTGCAAGAAGAAAAAAGCCGAGAATGTCTTGGCTTGTTTGAGAAGGAATAAGTTTGTATTTATCTTGTATTTGTATGAATATTATAATATATAGTTGGATGATTCATAATCTAAGAAAAGAAAATGGATGGCTAGGATTGAATCTTGTAAAGCAAGATTAAATTTTGGCCATTCACTAAGTCAAAGTGGATATACTTCATTATTTGTAGATATTAACTTGCTTTCGGTGTTAGAAATTGCACATTGAAATTTCACCAAACGGGTAAAACAATGTCCCTGCGTAATCAAACATTGCCTGAAAATTAATTCCAGGTATACAATCCTCATTCCGTACTATTTCTAATCTCAATCCTCTAATTTCTTAGTTTTGGGTATCTTCGGATTCCAATTCTAGGGTTTCGGCTGTCTGGATGAGCCGGTAGGGCCCGCAGATCACTATTCATATTTTTTTTTTTTTACAAATCCATTGACCCGTCCTCATCATTATTAAAATTGTTAGATTTTTTAAATTGTGACTAATAAAGCTCAAATTAATTTTTAAATAATTTTTAGGGTGTTATAGTAAATAATAGCCAGGGCTGTTGGGTGAAATCAGTAGCAATGACCTCCTTAAGTGTCCTGTTCCTATCTCCCATATTACCTGTATTACCTAAAACACCAAATAGAGGATCAAAATGCTTAGATGGTTCCGCTTGGTTACACTTTGCCTGTCTGATTTTTCTCAAAGTTTTCTCAATTTTAGAATCAAGAGGTATCAAATTTTCAACAGATAAGGAACACCTCATACAAGGGAACATAATTTTTTTTTCTGAATAGAACAATAAAAGAAATCTAAGATAAGAATGTAAGCTTTCACGCTTTTTCTTCCTTTTTAGCTCCAAGTTACTTCCCAAGAGTTCCCAGCTTTGTTCTTGACATTTTGCACTTGATTTGAAGTTCTTATGCTCAAAACCATACTTACAAAGACAAGTCAAACACAAGGTGTAATTACAAATTATCCCGAAATCAATGCAAAAGTCATCCATCCTATCAAAATCACACAGTAAGGAATAAATCAAAATCCTTATTAATTATGTCAACAACACAAAAACTCATGTAAAAAGCTATGGTTTAGAAGTGGGATAAGTGGCACAAATGCCCTTTATCAAATTTTCACAAGATCATTGAGTTTGTCAACAAAATCCTCTATAAGCTTTTTCATCATCTTACTTAAGATATTCTGAGTTGTTATCCTTCAAGTTCTTGATTAACTCTCAGGTTTAGCACATGGTCATCATCTATTTGTTCCTTGATACTTTAGCCGATGAACTTTTTTAGATATACTTGCAATAAGAATGGTTTTGATTTTGGTACCCAAACTTTCTCGGGTCCTTTTGGTTAGTTTCAAGGAAAAGGTTTCCAAGCCTTACTAACTAAATTCTTTCTCAAGAATTATTTATCAGGTGGGTTTTTCTTCATGTAGCAAAGAGTACAATAAACAAAGTTTTTAAATGAAGTTGTGTTTCTTTTTCTCATCTATTTTCTTTTCATATATCAAGCCTATTTTCTGAACCTACAGCCTTTGACCTCCTAAACATCTGTTCAAGATTATTGAACATTTACTATATGTTTTAGGCCAAATTTCAAAAGCCACGAAGTCTTCTCATATTCAAAATAATTTTCTAACGTCTTTCACATTTCTTTTGGAGGCTTCAGTTTTATAGAACTTGAAAAGAGAAAGACTCCTAATATTCTCACTTAAGCTTAAGTTTTTCAACTCTAAGCTTAATCTTCTTAAGTTTCAAGGTAATCTTCTGGATTTTCTTGATTGGCAAAAATATTTAGAGGAACAAGCTCGAGAAACTTCTAGAAACTCATAATATAATACAATTAATACATGATATGAAGGATTAGATGTAGATACATTTACCTTGCATATATCTGTTGAGGTGCATTTAGTCATGAGACATAGAATTGCATATTTTTTAGCTCATCATGACTTTTTGGCTCATCTTTTCATCTTCAGAGATACTCCAGGTGGCCAACATGCTTTTCTTCTTGAAATTGGGACATATCTGTAATGCTCTGAGCTTGGAACTCTTGACTCAAGAGTTCCTTATAACTGTGATTAGTAGGTTGCTCTTTCAAGATTTTCTTTGCCTTTTTTGTCTTTCTTGAGATTAATGTCTCTACCTTTCTTTTATTTAGCCTTCTTAGACTTTTGAAATATTTCACAAACATAGAGATCTCATCTCCATTTTCAATCTCAGATTCTACATCAGATCTTTCTTCTTCATTTAAGGTTTCAGCAACTTTCATTGCTTTAGCTTTGCACACCTTCTGATATGACAAGTTTAGGGTCAAGGATTTTTAAGAAGGCTTAACATCTTCAAACATCACGTACAATCTATCCCATATTTCCTTTCATATGTCAGAAGAAACATATATGTCACATATATTTCTGCTTAGTGCACATATGAGTAGGAGCTTGGCTTAGGAGTTCATCTGAACTTTTTCTTTTGTTGTTCTTGTCCACCTACTTCTCAAAACTCCTCTTTGATGTTGAGAATGCTTTTTTAGGTCTTAGAGAGTCATTGAGTAAGAAGATCAGTTGATGAGAAGGTTTTCTACTATCTAGATTCATGCCATTTTGTCCCTCAGATCTTTGTCCTCTACAATTGTTGGATTGCTTAACCCTTCAGAGGCCAGGCTTTGATACTACTTGTAGGTACGAAAGTGCATGAGAAGGAAGATTGAATTGTGCTTTGCTTCATTTTGTGCATTTGAAACATTTAACAAAATTACTATCAACCATTAATCTTGAAATGCAGCAAAAATGAGATTAGTTATCTCGAAAAGTAGATTTCTTAAGTGTAGGCTGAATAACAAAATGGTTAAAGTGATATATTAACAAATAGTGAACTGTAAAGCACAACAAAGAAAAATAAAAGAGATTAGGAGGAAGAAGATAAGACATAAAAGATTTTATATTGGTTTGGCCAAGCCCGCCTACATCCAGTTCTCAACATACATTGAGGTTCCACTAAACATCTTTCTCAACCCAAGAAAGAAAAAAATTGGATAGTCTTTACATTAGTCTTCCCAAGCTCTCATTTGTGACTAGCATATAACACCTACAGTCACAAATTGAGTAATTATTCACCAGCTTCTCTGTAACATCCTAATTTTTAACCCAATACTCTAGAACATATTTAGATTAATCATTAGTCTATTACTCTTTTAGTCTCATTCCTTACAACTTTTCATTAAAATACTTAGTGGAAAATACGAATAAATTTTTCTTTTTGAAACTTGAAAGCAAAACATGAGCCGCGCACTAACCTAACGTTCGTCATAACCATAACGTGCAAGAAAAAGTAACCATACCATTGATAATCATGAAACATAGTATTATACATAACAATCATAATATCATCACATCTTCATAGATACATAGACTACTAACATCATTGTACCATCATTTACATCAAAACATGCCCATATATATGAAGTCATCCTTATCCACCTATGAGGTTAGATAAGTGTCAACCCAAAAGCTAAACTATCTATGCTCCTGCAACGACCCTCTGCCCCGTCTGCTAGTGTGATCCTTAAGCACGAGTCTCAGAAGAAGTCACGAACCTCGTTGTAATCCTCATCTAGAGATGACACGGAAGAAGAGGAAGGGATGAGAAACTCATTCAAGATTCTCAGTAGGGATTCCTGACTCTAACACAAGTGTCATCGTCATCGTCCCCAGCCACTTCGGTTTTAATTATGAAAAAGGTGTACATGCATAAGGATTGGTTTTAGGCTTTTCAAATCTATTTATCCGAAGTGGGTGTCTTTTAGTATGTGTCTTAATGACATGAATGCAACAGATATTTGATGAATGCATGACAATACCATATGCACATTAACACGAAAGTCGTAATACTTGGGCACATCATAAGGAAACATAAATCATATACGCGGCATAAAAAGGCATAGTACTTTTCATGTGACATCTTTCTCATAAGTAAAACTCTTAAGTTCTTTTTCTTAAAGACCACCCTCTTAACATATCCACCAAAAATCCAACCGATTTACTGGCCCGGCGATAATCTGGTCACCAAACTACATCTCACCTATCGCCTAGGAATGAGCTCAATCCTAACTAGTCATCACTAGATTTAATATGGGCTAATAGAGGGGGTATACATAACTTTCTTGGATCACCTATCTTAGGATCATTTCCTTCTTTGAAACGCTCTACTGGTATCTAGTACACAGTGAATTGTCCGCTTTGGAAAGCTCAAAGTCAATACCCTCACGGATTTCCTTCTTTGAAACGCTCTACTGGTATCTAGCGGGAGAAATGCGTCTCAGTGCTATGTCACATCTGTTCTGAGGATGCTCGGCCGAACCGGTGTCACCCAGGAGTTTTCGCAAGCTTTTTCTCAAGTACTCAAGTTTGATGGGAAATTCGGCAGCGTAACGGCGTACACCGGATTTCCATCAAACTTGCTTTATGCCACCAAACATATAGAGCATGCATAGCCATTCAATACCAACATAAGGCATCATAACCATCGTATGCATCATAAGCATCATAATATCATAATTTTGCATAACGCATCATGGCGTGAGCATCAACACATCAACACTACATACTCTCATAAGAGATCACATGCTCAAGTTGTTCTCATAATAAAACATACATTTGCATGAAACATTAAAGCTCATTATGCTCTTAAGCCTATGGTGTCTTATGCTTTGACCCTTACGGGCCTTAAACTTGGGATGTAATTAACCTATTATCTTCTATCAAACTTTTATGCACCTAAGGGTTCTCTTCTAACAAATCTTATTATTATTTATGCTCTCTATTAAATCTGAACATCATCATTCCTTAGGGGCAACACTATAAACTTAAAATTGCGGGGTTCTAGAACTTACGTTTTAGACCCTTTCTTAGTTCTGTCTTAGCCTAAGGCACTATAAGTTTAACTTAAACCAATTATGAGACATTCCTATGTATAAGGACTAATTATAAACCATGTCTACCATATTATGAGGTTGCTGGACAGATTCTAAAAATTAAATGTTCTAAGAGTTCTAGAATTGCGGTTTTACGGTTTTCTAGTTACTAGTTTCTCCATAGGTGCTAAAATTCAATCCTACTTCAATTGTAACCAAATTTTTCGTGATTAAAAAATCTTAATCTGATTATATTCCCATTGAAATAGTTTGGGCAGTGTCCAAATATAATTGGGTTAAAACTATGCTAAATCTTGACTTTACGGTTTTTCTAGAAAGCTAGTTTCTCTTTTAACATGCATAGAAGTGTTCCTACCTCGTCATACATAATTTCCATACATCATAACACATCAAAACATCATCACACAACAACAAACTCATCATGACAAGGCCGAAACACCAAGTCCCCAAGAAGGTACATGACTTGATGTTTCTAAGACATATAAGGTGCTAGTTTCTCTTGGAACCAACTTAGAACCTTTAAAACACTTTTGCAAACCAATTTATTTTATAAAAGAGGCTAAAACGCTCTTAGGTCGGTGACCACTTGATCCTTCCTTAAAGAGAGTTAAATTCATAGAACCTTGTTGGTGTTAAACTCAAACAAATTCATGGGATTTAAAAGGATTCTTAAAACTTGACTTATTGGTCCTTGAAGTCAGATGAAACTCATTCCAAGTTCATCATCACTACAAGGCCGAAATCATGCATTCAAAGAATGCTCCCACATTAAACCTTAACTTGAGATAAAATGGGCAAGTCTTTGAGCTTTAAGGTCTTTTAAGTGATGACATAATTTAAACATGCTATGCAATTTATTTTTATTCTTCATTACAAAATAAAGTGAGAGCTTAAAGTAAACATGCAAAACTTGAATTGTAAATATGCAAAGCTTGAATTAAATATGCAAGACTTTAAATATAAACATGCAAGTTCATTTCTTTATTTTAGTGCTCTAGGCCCAGCAACAATCGACTTTAAGGCCGAAATAGAAAGGCTTTGAGATTTAGTTAGGTGATAGTGCAAGTTCTCATTTTAAATCTTTACGTTCTTTAGTGATAAAAAGTAAATATGCTAGACAAGAATGTAAATATGAGATGCACTCCATTCTTTAACCTTTAACTTTAAGTGATGGCTTGGAAAATAAATATGAATGCAAAGCTCAAAATAGATATGTAATGCATAAGCTTGAATTTAAATATGAATGCTAATCCATTTTATTTCTTGTTAGAGCTCATACAAGACTTTAAAGGAACTTAAACCTCAACCCAAACTTATCATGTCAAGGTAAAGTAAAAACAAGAGTGAACCTCAAGGGTTCTTTAAAATACAAAGTTTCTTTTCTTGAGATGTAAACATAAATAACATTTTTATTAAAACTCAAGCTCTAGAGGCCTCTTTGTGATGAACACATAGTCATCATCTAGAAGCTCTCATCATCAAGCCATTGTGAACCTCCTTGGCCAATATGGCCGAAAACTTGGAAAAAGAAAAGGAAAAGGAACCGAAACTTTTGAGAAGGAAAGAAACATTTGGAACTGTAGAGACCATGATCTTGATGATGCATTAACACCAACATCATGAGTTCTCATCATTGAGTTCACGTTAACCATTTTAAAACATCATCAAAGTGAAAGGTTTTCAAGGATTCAAGAAGAAAAACTAAAAACATCTTTAACTCGAGAACAAAGATCAAGCTTTAGAGATTGTTCAAGTAATGAACATCATCATGAAACTCTCATCATCAAGCTCTCATTCCTTTGATCCTCAAGCCTCATGGCCGAAAACATAGAGGAGAAGAAGAAGAAAAGAAGTTCTAAAAGGATTCAAGAGAAACTATGAACACATAAAGAGATTGAGAACTTTAAATGAAAGAACTCTTGAAAGAAAATCCCTACCTAGTGGTTTGAAGATTGGGATGAGAGAAGAGGATGAAGAACTTGAAGACTTGAACTTGAGAGAAAAAGGAAACTTTGAGGTGCTCTTTGAAAACTTACACTTAGCAAATGAACCCAAAATGATGCAAGTTCACCCAAGCAAGCTATTTATAGAGAAATGAAACAAATGAAAGGTGCAAATGAGGGGAGAGGCTTCAGCCATTACAGCCCATGGGCAGCCCCCATGAGTTCCATGAGGTGAGATTGTAACACCCTAGTAATTAACCAGATACACCTAGGTTGAATCTGATTAATGACTAGACTTTACTCCTTGCTTTGGTTCTTTCTTCATAATTTGAAAATACTTAGTGAAATTACGAGCCATTTTTTTTTTAAACACATAATTGAAAACGTGAGCCGAGTACAACGTGAACGAGTAAGCGGAGTATAATAAGATGTTTAAGAATATATCACATTATATCACTTAGGCTCCATCATATAACATCCATAAGCACATTATAGCATATATTTACATACAATAACCTCACTCAAAGGGTGGGTTATGTTCATACATCATTATCTTATGCAAACCCATAAAAGAAAATATACTTAAGGAAATACATGCCCCTAAACTAGATAACTCCATAAGCCGGAAGGTTATCCTAAAACTAGGGTGCATGATCACACATAAATCTACTAAGAACCCTCTATGGCCACTGTCCCTGGAAATGGGGAATAAATCCGATCCATTGATGAGCTCCTCGGGAGGGACACACGAGATGCACCAGGTGGGTCGCATGGACGGCCTTCTTGCTAACCTCAATTTGAACAAGCTGTTTCCTCACTACCCTCTCTTACGTGTGGGAGTAGGAGCGAGCTCTCAGAATATACATGAGTAGGAGTGTCCTCGAAGGATCGGTTTGAATATCTCGTCTCGGGAACATACTCTGCAAATCCATGGACAGCAGATGAAGCGGGATAAGAACGTAACATCCTTTTATCAAGTGGACGTGCATGTTCGAAAACCATTTCATCGCCATAGGGAGAAGTAGGAGAAAATCGATACCTAGGGACAGGATGTGCAAATGGACGACCTATGTAAATAAAACCACGAACTGCGCACCTCCCTTCAAAATGATACGAGCGATGCACCGGATCATAGTGAAATTCCCAAGTAGGGGTATCAACGAACAGGACGAATGTCACCATCTGAATCTAGAGACAATGACGGAAATAAAGAAAAGGGAGTGAGAATCTTGCTAAAGAATTCTCAGTAAGGTACCTCCTTCTACAGTGTCATCATCAAAGTCCCCAGGAACCTCGGGATTATTCTAAAATAGTGAGCATGCAAAGATTCATTTTAAGTTCGGATAAATACTTAACCGAGGTTCGTCAATTTTTAATCATGCATCTTATAATGCATCATAATCTTAACATGTCATATTTACAATGAACTTTTCCTTCATCATTACATCATTTTCCTCATCATCATTATCAAATAACATGCATAAAAGAACGTCATATAATATTAGCTACATGTGGACATAGTGCACATATTTCATTTCTTTAGTGCCTTAGGTGACTTAAAATCTTATCATCATCATTATTTTCCTTAGGCCACCCTATACTCCACCCTTTTGGGAGTAATTTAGGTTATGAGCTCATACTTTACTAGTCGTCACTAGCATATACTTATCCCTTTTGATAAGCTAAAGTCCCGACTCTACCCTTTTGAGAGAACGGGTTAGGGGGCTAAAATCACCTTTTCACCACCTATAGTCCGATGGTTCCAAAGGATCATTTTCTTATAAGTTTAAGTCACCATTAAATCTTTGCATGTTATATCATAATACAATTCATAAACATCATAACATTTTCTCATTTATAGTCTTAAGCTAGAATAATATATATCAACTGTAATCATGCATCTGGGAGATTCCCAGGAAAGAGAGATGGGTCACAATGGACACGCTTAAATACCAAGTCTTTCCTTAGCCAGAACCTTTCCAAATTACACTTTTACAATGATACACTTTCTTCTAGCAACAAAGGTAAATTTTACATAATAAAGAACATTTCATGTATAAGCATTCTCATTATTTGCAACAGCAACTATAACATGCAAGCCAGGAAATCATTCAATAAGCATCCAATCCTTACATAAAATTATCAATTATAGAACTAATTAGTTACTAAACCAATTATGAATCATTCTCTTAACAATAAACCATAATTATCACAACTTCAACATATCAAATCATTATCGCACATTGATACTAAACTCAGATCAGTGGCCGAATCATGAACCTCATGCAATTACATAGAATCATATTTTAAGTGCATATAAAATACTAGTTTCCCGTAAAATCCTTGCAAAGCCTTAAAACTCATTTAGAAACTAGTTCTTTTGTCAAATTTGGGAGGATCTTCACAATTAAAATTCTCACTTAAGATTAAAGGAGTAAGTCTTGAGCTTTAGAGATTTAGGTGACATCTTAGAATTATAAACATGCTATGCAAACCTTATTTTAATCTTATCTTTATAAGGTGATAGCTTGGAATTATAAACATGATATGCAATTCCATTTCTTTATCTTTAAGATTTAAGGTGATGACTTGAAAATTAAACATGATGCAAGAACTTGAAATATAAACATGATACAAGAGCTGGAGGCGTGTAATCCGCACAGGACGATAGAGGGAGAAGAGAATATTAAGAAACCGGAGCGGCGGTAGTCCGCAGAGGACCAGTAGAGGGAGAAGAGAATTATTATTACATCTTTTTAAGCTCCAATCTCAAGACTTTTTAAATAATAAATTCTTTAACTCCAATAATCATATTTCTTTGCTTGTGATACATGGGCAAGTCTTTGAGCTCTAGGATCTTTAGGTGATGGCATAAAATAAACATGTCATGCGTTGATTCTTTTAGCCATTATAAAATATAGTGAGAGCATAAATTAAATATGAGATGCAACCTCTTTATTATCTTGAAAGATTAAGTGATGACTTGAAACATAAACATGAAATACAAGCTTGGAATTTAAACATGAGAAATGCAAGTTCATTTATTCATTCTTGAAAATTTAGTGATGACATAGAAGGTAAACATGGTTATGCAAAGCATAAACTTAATCATGGATGAAAATTCATTTTGTTTCTTTACTAGAGCTCCTTCAAGACTTTAAAAGAATTATAAATTCAACCCAATACATATCTTAACAAGAAATAGAACATAAAAGGAAAATACATTTTTCAAGTTCTAAACTAAAAATCTTTGTTTTAGCATCATAAAGCATTATTCTTTAAAGTTTTGCATCAAGTGGAATTTTCAAGCTTTAGAGGCCTAACTTGTGATGGATTTACAATCCACCCTCAAGGTCCTCATCATCAAGCCATCATCTTAGTTCCACCTAGGCCATATGGTTGAATTGGTTAAAGAAAAATTGAAGAGGAAAACCAAAATGAAAAGCTAAGGTAAGTTCATAATTTCATCATTTTGAGCTAAAAACACAACTCCTCAAAGCATAGAAATAAATTTAGAAACTACTCCCTACCTAATCTGAGTTGAAGAAGAGGAAGAGAACTTGGTTTCTTGAAGTGAAATGAAAGAAAATCTCTTTGAAAAAATTGAAGAAAGAATTCAGCCAAAGAGGAGGAAGAAAGAAAGTTTTTGGTGCTCTTAAAAACTAGTTATGAACCAAGCATTCCAAGACCACTCAAGCAAGCCTATTTATAGAAGATTTTGAGGCTTCTAATTGGCCAAAATGATGAGGTAGTGGATGAAATTTTGCAGGAGAAATAAGGGAGGAAAAATCATTTTAGACAAAGTTGTATGAAATTAAGGAATTATGTCTCTTATGGAGACATTTTGGCATTTTGTTTTAGTGCAACTTTTGGCAATAATTCAGCTGCATAATGGCATCAATAATTTCATCCATTATAGCCCAAAGAAGTGAAATTTGTGTGTTCCATGCATTATTTAGGTGTAGGCAAGGTATTCATGTAATTTAGAGAATTTACGGTTAAGGGTTTAAGTGAATTAGTAAGCAATTTGGGTGTTTTGAGCAATTTTGGGTTCTAATCAATCTAAATACATAATTTTGACTCTAGATTAATATTTAGAATTTAATAAGCTTTAATTTGAGCCTAATATTGCTTAGGTTTCAGATATCTGAATCAAAAATGAAATTAAAAGCGCCCAAAACAGGGCAAAATCGTACTTTCACTTAAAAGCGCCGAGGCCACCCGAGCTTAACCAATGGTTAATGATGGCTTAAAAACACATTTTAAAACATTTTAGTGAGGTTCGGGCTCAGTCGGCACACACATCGGAGTTAAAACATTGCAGGGCGTTTTGGTCATTTCGCGTCGAACTCAAAATTGAGATCATACGCTCTATTAACACACATAACACAAACAATCCCTTATTATCCTCAAAATATCCCCTTGAGAATAGGTGGGGCCCACGATCCTCATTTTCTGAGTAAAATAACTTCAGGGGCATTTTGGTCATTTTATACGTACAGAAATTCGGGATTTGCGACTCTCGCATGAATCGTTCCTAACCTCTCTTCTAATGTTATATTCCTTTATTGAGGATTGTTCGGCCTCAAATCTTATGTAATAATTACCTATGGTAATTCGGTAATTGAGTAATTTCTAATGACAGTAAAAATTACAGTAAAAATTGGGGCGTTACAGAGATAATGTGGTCTTAAGGCATGGTGAGGTTGGTTCAAAGTATGGTGAGGTATGGTTCAAGGTATGGCTTCAAGCATGGTTCTTTGAGTGAGAAACAATTCAACATGCGTTGTAAATGAGAGAGAGAGGGCAGAAATTGCATCAGCCATGGGGAGGGTTTTCTTGCATTTTAATTGTGGTTTAGAGTTGCGTTTAGGTGTATCTTTGATTAGGATTAAGATTAGGAATTTGTAAGAAAGTGTTTAGGTGGGAAAATGGGTAATCAAGGTTGTCAAGACATAATTAAGGAGTGTTCTTGCATCATTAGTGAGTTATAAACTCATTTTAGTGTATAAACAATCCTAGACACAATTCCTTGATTTAAGGAATTGGAGAGAGAAAACACTGTCCAAGATTCCAAGAGTGAAATCTTGAGTTTTAGAAAAGAGATTTAAATCTAATCTAAGCAATCTTAGGTTCTAATTAATTTTAATAATTTATTTTGACTCTACATTAATTATGGAAATTAATTAATCTTCGATTAGAGCCTAATATTGCTTAGGTTTGCTTAATTACATCATTAAGCTCAAAAACACTATTCTAGGGGTAAAATCATAATTTTGCACTAAAACTGCTCGGGACCACCGGGATGCAAACAGATGCTTTGAAACATGTAAAAACATGATTTTAAACCTCTGGGGAAAGTTCCGGGCTCAAACGGCACCTTTACCCGCATAAAAACGCCATAGGGGTATTTTGGTCATTTGACCAGCGCAAAAATGAGACTTTCGCCTCCGAAACCACTCAAGGGTCATTCAATCCCCTTCAAACATTGAGTTGGCCCTTCGAGGACTTCCGGGTTGTGTAACACCCCGATTTTTTCTGTCCGAGGGAAATGACCAAAATGCCCCTGAGGTCGTTTCCCGACCCGAACTCGAGGGTAACCAACTCGGTCATCCTCGAAGGGTCAACTCAATGTCTGAAGGGGATTGAATGGCCTTTGAATGCTTTCGGGCGAAAATTTCGTTTTCCGCAGTTTGGTCAAAATGACCAAAATACCCTATAGCGTTTTACGCGGGTAAAGGTGCCGTTTGAGCCGGAACTTTCCCAGAGGTTTAAAAACATGTTCTCATGTGTCTAGAGGTCTGTTCAAGTCCCGGTGGTCCCGGCAGTTTTAGTGCAAAATTACGATTTTGCCCTAGAATAGTGTTTTGAGCTTAATGGCGTAATTAAGCAAACCTAAGCAATATTAGGCTCTAAACGAAGATTAATTTATTTCCCTAATTAATCTAGAGTCAAAATAATTTATTAAAGTTAATTAGAACCTAAAATTTCTTAGATTAAACCTTAAATCCCTTTTTAGAACTCAAGACTCCTAGTCTTGGAATCTTGAATAGTGTTTTCTCTCTCCAATTCCTTAAATCAAGGAAATGTGTCTAGAGTTGTTTAGACTCTAAATTGAGGATTTAACTCTCTAATGGTGCAAGAACACTCCTTAATTATGTCTAGACCACCTTAATTACCCATTTACCTTACCTAAACACTTTCTTACAAATTCCTAATCTTAAGCATAATCAAATATACACCTAAACACAACTCTAAACGACAATTAAAATGCAAAGAAACCTCCCCCATGGGCTGATGCATATTCGGCCATCTCTCTCCAATTACCACACATATTAAATTGTTTTCTCACTCAAAGAACCATGCTTGAGCCATACCTTGAGCCATACCTCACCATGCCTTGAACCATACCTCACCATACCTCAAGAACACATTATCTCACCTCATGGAACTCATGGAAAGCCTCCAATCTGCACCCTCATGGCCGAAACCTCTTCACCCATGAGCTCCCTCCATTTGTTTCATTTCTCTATAAATAGAATGCCTTGAGCAGCTTGCACCACTTTTAGATCATTTGCTAAGTTTAGGAACTCTCAAAGCTTTTCTTTTCTCTCAAAGTTCTAGTGTTCTTCAAGTTCTTCAAGCTCTTCAAAGTTCTTCATCATCTTCATCTTCTTCTTCCATCTTCAAGTTCATCACACCAAGTAGGGATTTTCTTTCATGTATTCTGTTCTTTAAAGTTCTTGTTTCAAGCTTGATGTTCATAGTTTCTCTTGTTTCTCTTTAGAACTTCATTTCCACTCCTTTTTCCTTTTCATTTTCGGCCATAGGCCTTGGAGAACAAAGGAATGAGAGCTTGATGATGAGAGTTTCATGATGATGTTCATCACTTGAAACAAACTCTAGAGCTTGATCTTTGTTCTTGAGCAAAAATGTTTTTAGTTTTCTTTTCTTGAACTCTTAAGAACTTTAGCTTTGATGATGTTTTTAAATGGCTCTATGAACCCAATGATGAGGACTCATGATGTTGGTGTTAATGTATCACCAAGATCATGAACTCTAGAGTTTTAAAATGTTCCTTTTCTTCTTGATGACTTCGGCCATTTCCTTAAATTTTCTAAGCTTCATGGTTTGATTTCCTAAAAATATTATGTTAAGTTTTAAAGAACTCTAAGCTTGACTTTACCTTGTTTGGATGAGTTTGGGTTATGGTTTAAATTCCTTTAAAGTCTTGTTAAGAGCTCTAGAAAGATAAAATGAACTTGCATAATTTATTTTATGCTTACATCCATATTTACATTCTTGCTATGCATCTTTGCTTTCTAGCTATCACCTAAGAACATAAAGATTAAAATGGAATTTGTATCATCACTTAATTTAATTCTCGAAGCCTTTCTATTTCGGCCTTAAAGTCAATTGTTGTTGGGCCTAGAGCACTAAAATAAAGAATAGAACTTGCATTACCATCTAATTAATTTCTCGAATGCCTATCTATTTTGGCCTTAAAGTCGATTGTTGTTGGGCCAAGAGCACTAAAATAAAGAATTGAACCATGCATATTTACCTTCAAGCTTGCACGTTTAAGTTTATGCCTCGCATATCTACTTTCAAGCTTTGCAAGTTTATGCCTCGCATATCTACTTTCAAGCTTGCACATTTAAGTTTATGCCTTGCATATTTAAATTTAAGTCATCGCTTCACTTTGTAAGCAAGATTAAAAATGAAAAGCATGAGCACGTTTAGTTTATGTCGTAACTTAAGAACCTAGAGCTCAAAGACTTGCCCATTTCATTCCAAGTTAAAGTTTAATGTGAAACCATTCTTTCAATGCATATTTTCGGCTAAGTAGTGATGATGGACTTGCAATGAGTTTTCATCTAGTTACTAGGACCGATAGTCTATGTTTTAAGTTTTCCCTAAAGCTTTACAATCTTTATAAGGTTATGTCATCACAAGTTGTGATTTTATTACCTTTTAGGGGATGGAATATGTTTTGGTCAGTGACCTAAGGCTTCACTTAGCCTCTTGATGAATTAAAATGTTTTGCAAAGAGTTTCAGAAGTTCTAGATCGATTCCGAGAGAAACTAGTTAACTTATGTACCTAGAAATGTCAATTTAACTCTCTCATTTAAGTTAAATGTTTTCGGTTCTGATGTGATGAGTGTGATGCTGTATGATGATGTTTTGATGTGTTGGAATGTGTGAAAATATCATGTGATGATGTAGAAGCGAACCTATGCATGATAGGTAAGAAACTAGCTAACTAGAAATACCGTAAAGCTAGAATTTAACATAGTTTTGACCCATTTGTTTATGGAACTTTTCCAAACTGTTTTAATGGGGACATAATCAGATTTAGATTGTTTAGACATGAAAAACTTGGTATCATTTGAGTTAGAATTGAATTCTACCACCTATGGGGAAACTAGTAACTAGAAAACCATAAAAATGCAAATGTAGAACTCTTAGAACATTTAATTTTCTGGATTCTGTCCAGCACCCTTACAACATGGTAAACATGATTAATAATTAGTCCTTAAGCATAGGAATGCCTCATAATTGATTTAGATTTAATATATAGTGCCTTCGGCGAAAACGGAACCAAGAAGGGGTCTAAAACGTAAGTTCTAGAACCCCATATTCACATGTTAGGATTTCCACCCTATGCTAATCAGATTTAAAAGTAAAATGAGAGGATTATGAATGATGTTTAATTATGAGCCTTAGGTGCTTAAAATATGAACGACGGATGTAGAAAACTATATCTCAAGATTAAGACCCGTAAGGGTCAAAGCATAAGCTACCGTAAGGGTAAGCGTTTGGATGTTTTATGATGATGCATGAAGTATGCTAATGATGATGATGTTATTCATATGAGGAATTTATGAGACTATGTTTATGTGGCATAAAGCAAATTTGGAAGGAAATTCGGTGTAATGACCGTTGTGCCGCCGAATTTCCGACAAATTTGGGGACTTAAAGAGATTTTGAAAATTAAGGTACTAAGATGGGTTCTAGGATGACACTGGTTCGGCCGAGCACCTCCATAGAACTCATGTGACATCGGTACCATTTTACACTCTTAGGTGACACCGGTTCGGCCGAGCACCCCTAAGAGTTTTGCCCCCTAACCCGTACTCAGATAGTCGGGATTTATGATTTATGATATGCTTATCGTTAAGTGGTAAGTAAGAACTAGTGACAACTAGTTAAGGTATGAGCTCATAACCTAGATGTATGACACGTTCTGGGTGACACCGGTTCGGCCGAGCACCCCAGTTCGATTGTCTTTTAGGGTGGCCCATGAGGAAGAGAAGTTTCATGATTATGATTATGTCACTAAGTTTTGTCCCATATGAATGTTACTATTGCCACTTTATGCCACCAAGAATGATGATGCTTAATGTTATGTTTTATGTATGTGCATTAGGTAGTGCCATGCATACATTTTCTAAAATGTTGCATCCATGACATTAAGATCATCCTAAAATGAATGGACCTTGGCTAAAATATATTTTAAAGTTTAAAATGAACCTAATACATGCTCAGTCACTTTGTATAAATAAACCCAAGGTTCTTGAGGACGTAGATGATGACACCTAGGTAGTAGGAGGCCCTACTGAGATTCTTTAGCAGGATTCTCACTCCCTCTACCTCTTTCTTTCCGTCACGTCTTCAGATGGCGACGTTCGTGGTGTTCGTGGACACGCCGACATGGGAGGTGCACCATGACCCGGACCACGGGTCATTCCATTTTGTGGGTCGATGCACGGTTAGAGTATTCATGTTTATGGGTCGACCCTTCACTCCCCTTGTACATTCCCATCGTTTCTCCCCCGTCTCACCTTTTGGCGATGACCTGGTGTTCGAGCGCGCACGTCCCCTAGAGGAGAGGCTTCGCCGTACCCATCATCCACGTCCGCCGCTCGAGACTACCCGATGTATGTGCCGTTGCCGTCGTCCTTTTCGGAGGCGGATCCTTCCGAGGATTGACAACCAGGCACCCTCAGAGGATCTTCCCCTTCATACCTATGGACTTTGGAGAGGATAGCGAGCCCACCGTGACGCAGCCTGAGGCGTGCCACGACGGCGGAGATGCGGCCATACCGGGGCTCACACTCGATCCCGCTCCGCCTCTTCACGCCGAGAGCTCGCCCGATTTCCGGATATCTGCCTCGATCACGAGATAATCGCTAGTAGGAGGCCATGGATGGCCCGAGTTAGAGCACACACCACTTAGATGGGGACAAACCTTCTTTTGTTTAAAGGTTTCCCATTAGATGCACTCGGGTAGGGGAGTAGATTATGTTTATGCTTATGTTGTACTTTCTTTTATGCATTTCCCTTGTACTAAATTAAGACCCACACTTATAAGTGGGCAAGTTATATATATATGAGATGATATTCAGTGATGTTCATGTTGTGCCTCATGTTATGATGATGTGAGATAATTGTTTCACTTTACATGGTGTACCGCTTATCGCATCACGCGGCTCTCACTTTTATTTCAAAAAAAAATTACCCGTATTTTCCGCTAAGTAATTCAAAGTTAAATGAGAACTATGAAGTAACAGACTAATGATTAACCTAAATATGTTCTAGAGTATTGGGTTAAAAATTAGGATGTTACAGGTTGGCCATCCTCGAATTCCGAGCCGAAAATGACCTCAGGGGCATTTTGGTCATTTTTCACTCAAACAGAAAATTGGGGCGTTACATTCTCCAAGTTGAACCGAGCAGTTATTCACCAGCCTCTCCAAGCTGAATTAATTAGTTATTCACTAGCTTATCCAAGCTAAACCTTGAGTAGCCTTATACTAGCCTTTCCAAGCTAACACTTGTGACCAGTAGACAACTCTACTATCACAAACCTAAGTAGTTATTCACTAGCCTCTCCAAGCTAGATCAAGTAGTTTTTCACTAGTCCTTTAAAGCTAAACCCATGACAAGTAACCCAATTATTACTGTCCCATTGAAAGTAGTCTTTAATTAGCCTCTCCAAGCTAATCCATGACCAGTAAAAACACCTTGTAACGCCCTGGTTTTCCTTGTGTACAAATGACCAAAATGCCGCTGAGGTCATTTTTACCTGGGAAATGAGAATCGTCGGTCCTGGCCATCCTAAAAGGGTTATTTTAATGTTGAATAGGGATTATGTGTGTTAATAGAAGAGAAGAATCTCATTTTTGATTTTCTGCATGTGAAATTACCAAAATACCCCTGCGGTAATTTAATGCGAGATTAATTGCCGATTGGACCCATACTTTACCTGGGAGTTTGAAATCTCGTTTTTAAGGGATTTTTATTGTCTGTTTAAGCTTGGTGGGAGTTTTTATGTAAAATTACCATTTTACCCCTAGTTAAGGGATAATGAGCTTAATTGTGTAATTATGGAAACCTAAGCAATATTGGACTCTAATTAAAGATTAATTAATTCTAATAATTAATCTAGAGTCAAAATAATTAATTGAGGTTAATTAGGGCCTAAGATTGCTTAAAGAAACTCAAAACCCCTTTCTAAATTCAAGACTTTATGTCATGACTCATGAAATAGTTTTTTCTCTCCCCAATTCCTTAAATTAAGAAATCAAAGATGTGATTGAAATTCTTGTTGAATGAGGTTTGACTCCACTAAGTGAGCAAGAGCACTCTTTAACCATGACTTGAGTGGCCTTAATCACTCACTTTCTTACCTAAACACTTGATTAGAAACTCCTAATCAAAGGCTTAATCAAATATACTCCTAAACACACTCCCAATACACATGAAATGATAAAATTTTCTCCCCCATTTTCCTTGCATGACCTGTGCCACTCCCCCTCCATTCAATCCATCACATTTTAATTTAATTACTTATACACTCAAAGAAAACCATACCCAAACCCATACCTAGCCATTCCTACACCATTTCATGTAATGATACACACAAATGAGATATTATTCCTCCTCCTCTCCGTGATTAATGCCGTGGCCTTCCTCCCTCCCTCTCATCCCCTCATATTGCAATTTCTCTATAAATACACACTTAGGGAAACTTACAATACCATTTGCTCATTCTTGAAAGTTTTGTTCAAAGATCATTCAAGTTTCTCTCTTTTCTCTCATCCTAGGAGTTCTTCTTCTTCTTCCTCATTCTTCAAAGAAACCACCATTAACCACCACATCTCAACCTCAAACCACCATACAACCACCATAGACCTTTCCTAAAACACTTAACCTTCCACTTTCAAGATCAAAAACCCAAGACAAATCTTCCTTGTAACGCCCCGATTTTCTGTCTGAGTAGGAAATGACCAAAATGCCCCTGAGGTCATTTTCGGCCCGGAATTCGAGGATGGCCGACCCGGCAGTCCTCGAAGGGTCAACTCAATGTTTGAAGGGGATTGAATGGCCCTTGAGTGGTTCTGGAGGCGAAAGTCTCATTTTCTGCAGTTTCGAGTCAGAATGACCAAACTACCCCTATAGTGTTTTTACGCAGGTAAAGGTGCCGTTTGAGCCCGAAACTTTCCCCAGAGGTTTAAAACCATGTTTTTACATGTTTCAAAGCATTTGTTTGAGTCCCGGTGGTCCCGGGCAGTTTTAGTGCAAAATTACGATTTTGCCCCTAAAATAGTCTTTTTGAGCTTAACGATGTGATTAAGCAAACCTAAGCAATATTAGACTCTAATCGAAGATTAATTAATTTCCATAATTAATATAGAGTCAAAATAAATTATTAAAATTAATTAGAACCTAAGATTACTTAGATTAGATTTAAATCTCTTTTCTAAAACTCAAGATTTCACTTTTGGAATCTTGAATAGTGTTTTCTCTCTCCAATTCCTTAAATCAAGGAATTGTGTCTAGAATTGTTTATACACTAAAATGAGTTTATAACTCACTAATGATGCAAGAACACTCCTTAATTATGTCTTGACAACCTTGATTATCCATTTTCTCACCTAAACACTTTCTTACAAATTCCTAATTTTAGTCCTAATCAAAGATACACCTAAACACAACTCCAAACCATAATTAAAATGCAAGAGAGCCCTCCCCATGGCTGATGCATTTCGGCCCTCTCTCTCTCAATTACCACACATGTTGAATTGTTTCTCACTCAAAGAACTATGCTTGAAACCATACCTTGAACCATACCTCACCATACTTTGAACCATACCTCACCATGCCTCAAGACCACCTTATCTCACCTCATGGAACTCATGGGCTACCCATGAGGCTGATGGCCGAAGCTCCTCCCCCTCCATGCACCTCTCATTTGTTTCATTTCTTTATAAATAGCTTGCTTGGGTGAACTTGTATCATTTTGGGCTCATTTGCTAAGTGTAAGTTTTCAAAGAACACATCAAAGTTTCCTTTTTCTCTCAAGTTCAAGTCTTCAAGTTCTTCAAGTTCTTCACCCTCTTCTCTCATTCCAATCTCCTAACCACTAGGTAGGGATTTTCTTTCAAGAGTTCTTTCATTTAAAGTTCTTAATCTCTTTATGTGTTCATAGTTTCTCTTGAATCTTTTTTTAGAACTTCTTTTTTTCTTCTTCTCCTCTATGTTTTCGGCCATGAGGCTTGAAAATCAAAGAAATGAGAGCTTGATAATGAGAGTTTCATGATGATGTTCATCACTTGAACAATCTCTAAAGCTTGATCTTTGTTATTGAGTTAAAGATGTTTTTAGTTTTTCTTCTTGAATCCTTGAAAACCTTTCACTTTGATGATGTTTTAAAATGGTTAACATGAACTCAATGATGAGAATTCATGATGTTGGTGTTAAGGCATCATCAAGATCATGGTCTCTAGAGTTCCAAATGTTCCTTTCCTTCTCCAACAATTTCGGTTCCTTCTCCTTTTCTTTCTCCAAGGTTTCGGCCATATTGGCCAAAGAGGGTCTCAATGGCTTGATGATGAGAGCTTCTAGATGATGACTATGTGTTCATCACAATGAGGCCTCTAGAGCTTGAGTTTTAATAGAAACGTCATTTATGTTTACATTTCACGAAAAGAAACTTTGTGTTTTAAAGAACCCTTGAGGTTCACTCTTGTTTTTACTTTTCCTTGACATGATAAGTTGGGTTGAGGTTTAAGTTCCTTAAAAGTCTTGTATGAGCTCTAATAAGAAATAAAATGGACTAGCATTCATCTTTAAATTCAAGCTTATGCATTACATGTTTAATTTGAGCTTTGCATTCATATTTAATTTCCAAGCCATCACTTAAAGTTAAAGGCTAAAGAATGGAGTGCATCTCATATTTATATTCTTGTCTAGCATATTTACCTTTCATCACTAAAGAACGTAAAGATTTAAAATGAGGTTTTCACTATCACCTAACTAAATCTCAAAGCCTTTCTATTTCGGCCTTAAAGTCGATTGTTGCTGGGCCTAGAGCACTAAAATAAAGAAATGAACTTGCATATTTATATTCCAAGTCTTGCACATTTATTTTAAGCCTTGCATTTTTATATTCAAGTCTTGCATGTTTACTTTAAGCTCTCACTCTATTTTGTAATGAAGAATAAAAATGAAGTACATAGCATGTTTAAATTATGTCATCACTTAAAAGACCTTAGAGCTCAAAGACTTGCCCATTTTATCTCAAGTTAAAGTTTAATGAGGGAGCATTCTTTGAATGCATAATTTCAGCCTTGTAGTGATGATGAGCTTGGAATGAGTTTCATCTAGCTTCAAGGACCAATAAGTCAAGTTTTAAGAATCCTTTTAAATCTCATGAATTTGGTTGAGTTTAAGACCAACAAGGTTCTATGAATCTAACTCTCTTTAAGGAGGGATCAAGTGGTCACCGACCTAAGAATGTTTTAGCCTCTTTCATAAAATAAATAGGTTTGCAAAAGAGTTTTAAAGGTTCTAAATTGGTTCCAAGAGAAACTAGCACCTTATATGTCTTAGAAACATCAAGTTATGCACCTTCTTGGAGACTTGGTGTTTCGGCCTTGTCATGATGAGTTTGTTGTTGTGTGATGATGTTTTGATGTGTTATGATGTGTGGAAATTATGTATGATGAGGTAGGAACACTTCTATACATGTTAAAAGAGAAACTAGCTTTCTAGAAAAATCGTAAAGTCAAAATTTAGCATAGTTTTATCCCATTTATTTATGGACATTGCCCAAACTATTTCAATGAGGATATAATCAGATTAGGATTGATTAATCATGAAAAATTTGGTTACATTTGAAGTAGGAATGAATTTTAGCACCTATAGAGAAACTAGTAACTAGAAAACCGTAAAACCGCAACTCTAGAACTCTTAGAACATTTAATTCTTAGAATCTGTCCAGAAAACTTATAATGTATAGAACATGGTTTATAATTAATTTTTAGACATAGGAATGACTCATAATTGGTTTAGGTTTAACTTATAGCGCCTTAGGCGAAGACAGAACCAAGAAAGGGTCTAAAACGCAAGTTCTAGAACCCCGCAATTATAAAGTTCATAATGCTGCCCCTAAGGAATGATGTGGTACAGATTTCATAGAGAGAATAAATAATAACAAGGTTTGTTAAAAGATAACCCTTAGGTGCATAAAAGATTGATAGAAAATGATAGGTTAATTACATTACAAGTTTAAGGCCCGTAAGGGTCAAAGCATAAGATACCGTAGGACCAAGTGCATAATGAATTTTTAATATTGCCTGTGAAAGTATGAGGATGATTATGTGAATGCATGAAATTATGATGAAGGATGCATGTTTGATTGATTTATGTGGCATAAAGAAGAATTTGGAAGAAATTCGGCAAGCTCTGATTATCTTGTCAATTTCGACAAATTCGGGACTCAGAAAGTTTTTGAAAACCTATGAGATTTTTATGAGGTACTAAGATGAGTTCTCAGATGACATCGGTTTACCCGAGCACCTCCAGAGAACTCATGTGACATCGGTACCAAGATGAATTCTTGGGTGACACCGGTTCGGTCGAGCACCCCCAAGAAATGCCCCCTAGCCCGTACTGGATAAGTCAGGATTATGTTTATGATTATGTTACGCTTATCGGGATTGATAAGTAAGAACTAGTGATGACTAGTTAAGGTATGAGCTCATAACCTAGAGATGTGACACGTTCTGGGTGACACCGGTTCGGCCGAGCACCCCCAGAGCGCTTGTCTTTTAGGGTGGCCTATGAGGAAGTTATGATGATTATGTCACAAAGAGAATTTAATTGCCACTTTATGCCACTATTATGATGTTCATAAAGATATGATGATTATTCTTGCATTAAGTAGAGCCATGCATACATTCTTTAATATGCTTGCATTCGTGACATTAAGAATCATGCTAAAATGAACGGACCTTGGCTAAACTATGGTTTAGAACCTAAAAATGGACTTAATGTATGCTCACTTATTTTGTTTATTAAACCCAAAGTTCCTGAGGATGTAGATGATGACACCTAGGTAGTAGGAGGCCTTACTGAGATTCTTTAGCAAGATTCTCACTCCCTCTATCTCTTTCTTTCTGTCACGTCTTCAGATGGCGACGTTCGTGGTTTTCATGGACACCCCGACGTGGGAGGTGCACTATGACCCTGATCACGGGTCATACCATTTTGAGGGACAGTGCACGGTGCAAGTCTTCATGTTCGTGGGACGTCCCTTCGCTCACCCCATGCACACCCATCGCTTCTCCCCGACAGCACCCTACGGCGACGACGAATGGGTTTTTGAGCGCGTGCGTACGCATAACGAGAGAGTGCTCCGCATGCACACCGCCGCCTCAGCCTTGCGTGACTATCCCGATTACGTGTCCCGGACCTACTTCTCAGAGACTGACCCGTCCAAGGACCCACCTACCCATCCGTATAGCGAGAGCTCCGCCCCCACTCCACCACTGATGAAGGAGGGCAGTGAGGATGTAACACCCTCCTAATTACCATATTTTACTCAAGTATCAATACAGTAATTAGAAAAGTATTACTTGCCTTTACAATCTATACTAGTCGAAAATAATTAAAATAAAATAGTGTAGATGCGTAAGTTGCAAAGCCAATATATACATATATGGACATTGTTGTTAATTTTACAATAGGTAATACTATAAAACAAACTAGTCATTTCCTAAACAACAGGGACTCAGTCCACAAAAGAACATCCCTACCAGCTAGTCTAACCTACTCAAAGTTGAGATCCAGCAAAACTTTATACAAATAGAAAATGAATCTCATCAATATCCAATAAGGTCAAACTACGGTTTGGGGATTCTATTCCTAAATTGCTGCTATACATACATCAAAAGTCCCTGAGTTGTCCCATGGTCTCCTAAATAAAACCATTTGCCATTGGTGCAATGGCATTGCCCCCAGCTGGGGCATCAGGATCAACTGGCGGATCGGAGTCGGAGGAAGAGGACGAAGGATCGTCTCCAGGAGGGGACATAGGTGGTGCAGGTGGAGCTACAAATACATCAGGGTGTGCCATTTCAAGAGGCACCTCAGCATAAGGAAAACCTGGGTCGAACTTCGTGGAGAAAAGAAGTACTAAATGAACGGCTAAAGAACACGCACACTCTGATCCGGGAGTATGCTACAACATATAAAGAGTCTAAGGTTGGATTATAATGCCACTGCCACTGGGGTAAGTCAAGGAAGATTATCACCGACGGCATCCTTAGAATCTGAATGCAACATAAAATACATGCAGCGTAGGGATAAGAATATTATAAAATTCTCAGTAGGGTATTCCCTCACCAGCGATCAAAATTAATAAATAAAACATAAATAAGAATATCATTCATTTTTTCTTCAAGCATTACCAAGTACACTTATATGCAAAAATAACAATAAATTATGCACAGTCCTAGGAATAATTATTAATGTATATGGTTCAGGTAAAGTCAAATGTAACATGATAGTAATTATAAGTTTTTCTCTAGCGATCCATGGAATCCAAGTTAGTGCAGTTGTTTCTCTTTAACATAGGGAAGGCTTAGTTTCATATCCAGTAATATCTGTAGTGGATAACTCCACAAAGAACAATAGACTGCTAGGACATGAGCTCATTCCTATTCGTGATCATCGGACTTCATCTTTTGTTTTTCCATTTGCGAATCACACACAGTTCTATTTCTAGCCGATGCATCTACTGACTCATAAAACTTACTGGGAAGTCCTTCTTTTTGCCTCCCTGATATTCCCCACATAAGCCTTGTTTCTATTTTTCCCCCATATGTTGGAATTTGCACAACTGAAGGTCACATTCCCGCTTTCATCAGCATAATAGTCATATGATGTAATTATCTTTTCAAATGCCTACTTATATCATATATGAGCATATAATCATGTCGGAGTCTCATCCATATCTCCTCATCATTTCTATAGAACAATTAACATGCAGTCCATATGATATATACCTTAATTCAATGCCATTTCATCATTAGTTTAAGACATCTTTATCATTTCTAGCAACCAGGCAGATTTATCAATCTATAACTCATAATTATTCTCTATATTAGATGACCAATTTAAGAGCCACAAAAATTCTCTACGACATGTCAACATGTCCAGTAGTCCCTGTAAAAATTTCATAGCAAATAGAGACCTCTAACCATGTTAAATAAATTGTACAAATTTAGTGGTCAGATACCAGTTATTCGTAGCCCAGACCAGAGTTCTCTTAATTTTTAACCCTAGCAATCAATAAAATTAACTCAAGAGAAAAATCACAGTAATACTTCAAGAAGTTATAAACACCCTGTAAAAGTTTCAAAGGAAAAATAAATCGTTTGCTATGATAATAAAATCAGACAAATTTACAACTTCAGTCTCAGAAATCTAAGCAGCATGAACATCATTTCTGTCACTGATTTTTTTAAAGAATAAATTCTTGAAACAAATGCTCAAGAAAATTCGTGAAAATATTTCAAGATGTTAGGGCCAACATATAATTTTTCCAGACCATGATCATGACCACAATTATGTCCAAAAATTCATGAGATTTTACTGTATTCAGCAAAACCGAAAATCCAGCACTCTAACTCAAATTTCATTTGGTAAATTGATGACTCTAACCTCATCCAAATCCTCCACCAAAATTTGTTCATCAACAAACATATATCATTAACTAAAATAATCAAAAAATTTGTGCAGCACAAGTCATAAAGTCAGAAACTAAATTTGGCAATAAAAGACTCAATAAAACCCTACTCTTGGAAGCTAAAGGTGCCTTGGTCTCTAGGATGCTCCCAAGTGATGCTCTTCACTCCAAAACTCTCAAGATACACCCAAGCCCTTCTCCAATCAATGATGAGTGGGGTAAATAAGATGAGTTTTGGGAATTTTAATCGGTTAGAATTGTAGAGGTTAATGTATAGAACAATTTTAGTGAAGGGAGTTCTTGGTTTTGGTAGCTCTAGCTAGTACATAGGTGATTTGAACACAAAATGGAGCTCTTGGTTATGGAGGAGGCTGCTGGTTTCTTCTCCCTTGGGCTGGCCGAAAATGGCTTTTTAAAGAAGCCAAATTTGTGATGTTTATCCATTAATAAAGTAATGAATATTATAATGTATATTTAGATAATTATCCTCCAATGAAGTAAAGTGAATGGTTGTGATTCAATCTTGTAATTCAAGATTGAATCTTGGCCATTCATTTGATTTAAAAAGATAGGTTCATTTGTTTTGTAGAGATCTAACTAGTTTTCAGTGTTAGAATTTGCACACTGAAATACCACCGAACGGGTGAAATAGTGTACCCGAATAATCAAACATTGTCCGAAAAATATTTTTGGGTATAAAATCTTTGTTTCTACCTATTTCTAAACATAATCTTATAATTTCTCAATTTCTAGCATCTTCGGGACCTAATTCTAGGGTTTCGGCTGTCCTAGCGGGCTGCGGGGCCTACAAAACACTATTCATATTTTTTCTTTTGGCTGATTTCTTGAATCATTCTCATCATGTCTACATACGTCAAAATCTTAAAATTCTCATTAATAAAACCTCATTTAATTTCTAAAGATGATTAAGGTGTTACAGAGGATACCGTGACTCAGCCACGGCTTGCACGACGACCGGAGATGCGGCCTCATCGCGGGGGTCACTCTCGATCCCCGTTCCACCTCTTTACGCTCGAGGAGCTTGCCCAGTAGCCTGGATATGCGCCTCGCTCGCGAGATGGACGACAGTAGGAGGAGACATACTACCGATGGAGTACCCGGGTAGTGCACACACCACTTAGATGATGATAGACCTCCTTTTGTTTAGAGGTTATCCCTCTAGTTGCACTTGGGTAGGGGAGTTGCTTTTACGGTTCCGTAGTATTTTCCTTTGTATTTTCTTTTAGTTGTATCTGTTTATGATGTATCAAACTAAGCCCCACTCTACACGAGTGGGCATATCATATATTATATAAATATGCAGTCCAATGTTATTATGATGTGCTTTTACTTGCTTATGTCATGTTGCTATGCGATGCTTGCTTTATTGCCTTTCGTGCATTACTAATTAACGTGTCGCGCGGCTCTCACTTTGCTTTTATAATTCAAAAAAAATTTTACCAGTATTTCCACTAAGTATTTTAAAGTAACAAGGAAGCTATGACGTAACAGACTAATGATTAACCTAATTATGTTCTAGAGTATTGGGTTAAAAATTAGGATGTTACATTATGGTATCAGAGCAGTTTGATTCTCATGGAGCCTGAGGATTGGACTGACTATGCTTTTAGAGCATAAAGCGGTAGACATGTCATGTGTAGAGCTTGCTAGAAATGAGCTATAGGTTAGAGATGCATGACCCCTGTTTGTTTGCAAGTGCCATGGTAACTAGCTCATTTCACATGAAACATTGAGCCTAATCAACTCAGTGGTTATTGTCTTATGTGTTTAGGAACCAATGGCACCCAGACGACAGAATAGGACCACGACCGAGGGTAACCAAGAGGATGCAACTGCCACTGCTGTCCGTGACATGGCAAGAGCCATGGAGCGGATGTTTGAAAGAATGAACCAACAAGGGGACACCGGACATGCTCCCCCAACTGCTGAAATGGTCGAACAAGCAAGGTTCGGTGAGTTCCGCAAGGCAAACCCACCGGCCTTTAGAGGAGCCGTGGATCCCGACAAAGCTGATGAGTGGATCAAGAATCTAGAGAAAATCTACTCTGTGGTCGCTTGCTCGAAGGAGCAAAAGGTCACCTTTGCGGCCTATATGATGGAATTGGACGCCGAGTTCTAGTGGACCGGCACCCGAAGGCTGCTAGAAGCTTCTGGTATTGCGGTCAACTGGGAGCTGTTCAAGACTTACTTCTATGAGAAGTACTTCCCGGAGTCAGTAAGGAATGCGAAAGATATCGAGTTCATGCAGTAACTCAAGGAGGAAGGTCTGTTGCCCAGTACACGGTGAGATTTGAAGAACTGATCAAGTTCTTGCGGGTGTTCCAAGGGAACCCTAACGAGATATGAAAATGTGTTAAGTACGAAGCCGGATTGAAGCCGGAGCTGAACTACGCCGTAGCACATATGGAGATCAGGGACTTCCCCACCCTGGTCAACAAGTACCGCATTCTGGAGGAAGGACAAGGAAAACTCCAGGCTGCAAGGGCGAAACGAGCTAAGGGGCTAGGACCTCAAGCCCGAAGTTCAAACCACAACACCAAAACCAATCACGAAACCATTACAACCCCTACCACACCAACCAGTTCAAGCCACATCAACAACAACAAAGAACCCCCTTCCACCAACAACCCAAGCAACCCTACAGACCACCATTCCAATACAACAAAACAACCACCGAAACAACAACAACAACAATAATAACTGACAAGGAGTGTCGGGAGGCCCCTGAGGCAACGCTCAATAAGGAAGGTCCAGTGGGACCAAGAACAAGACACCACAAGGAGCCCCCGCCACCTTTGCTAAGCCCACACTGGCAATAGTGTGTCCCTAGTGTGGGAAAGATCATGGCAACCATCCCTACCTGGCTGGACAAAACGTATGCTTCAAGTGCGGGAAGCCCGACCACTATGCCAACAGATGCAATAACGAGAGGTCAGTGAATTAGAACCCTAGGCCGCAATGTAACATCCTCCCAAGTACAACATGATTTTTAAGTTATAACATCATACTCGAGAAGTTGTTACTTATAAATTAACGGACCTTTCTTAAATATCTACGGCAAGTTCGATTGAATAGTGAAGTAACTAAATCGCAGTTCTATTAACATATACGACTAAGAAACAAACATTTATTGATTACAAGGTTAAGTACAAAAGGAAGCTCTTCTATGAGCTTTAATACACATCTGGTCCCTATTATAAATACAGAGATAAGCATATAACTAAGTACAGTCTGTACAAACTTCAGCTGTAAACTACTGTAAATCCGATTTTCCTTCATAAAGTAGCCTCCTTGTTCTTGGGATCAACCTGGAGATGACACGGGAACACAAACACATAGGGGTGAGAATTCTAAAATTCTCAGTAGGGTAACTCCCCAATTACTCAATCATAATGTCATCGTCATCGCCCCAGCCACTTCGGTTTATTCAGAAAAGGTGGTCATGCATTAAATAATAACAGTTTATTTTTAAAGTTCCAAATCATACTTCCGAAGTGGGTTACTTTTATTATTTAGTCACTTGAAACATGTATTTCATGACATTCAAGATCATAGAAATTCCTTCAAGACCAATAATTTAACAAGATATACATATACATATGGCAATTACAATTATCTTTTCATGCCCTTGACATAATAAAGGGGACTTTTCCGTGCCCTAATGGGGACTTTTTCGTGGCCTATTGGGGACTTCTTCGTGCCCTAATGGGGACTTTTTCGTGCCCTATTAGGGACTTCTTCGTGCCCTACTGGGGACCTCTTCGTGCCCTTTTTATACTAAAGGGGACTTCATTGTTCACTTAGCACATATATCATCCTCAAGCTCACATATACATACATCACATTTCTATATGCATGAACATAATTCTCTGATCTCATAATACTTCAAACCTATATATATTATTCATTCATTCCTCATAACATAATCTTGGAAGTTCATGGCATGCATTCATACACATCAACTTGAACCAAATGCCATTAGGTCACTAATTCAAGGCATCATCACAACTTCAGCACATTGGCAGATTTTTCACTCAAGTAGCACAATTTATTTCTCATACAAAATGATCAATTAAAATGCTATAAAAATTCTCAAGGACACCTCAATGTGTCCACAAGGTTCCATAAAAATTTCATCACAAAAAGAATTCTCTAAATATTTCAACAAAATTAGACAACTTCGGAGGTTAGAAACCCCCTATTTACAGCCAACAGCCATAGTTTCCAATTTTATTACCCTACCAAATGATCATATAAAATCATATAAAAATTCAGGATTGGACTTCAATATGTCCTTAATATCCTGTAAAACTTTCAGCTCATAATTCGATCATTTACTAGGTTAATAAAATGTCACAAGTTCACAGCTTCAGATTCAACATTTCAGGCAGCATATTTACAACTTCGGTTCTTGAATTTTTCAAGGCATTAGGAATCAAAAACAGAGCTCAATAAAATTCATGGAACTATCCTAGGATGTTATCTTCAACATGTTATTTTTATAGCTCATGAAAACACCCACAATTCCCTCAGAAAATTCGTGAACAATCACTGCCAGTAGGAAAACTGAAAATCCAGCAAACCACTTCAGAATCTCTTTTGATAAAAATGATTTTTCCACAACCCCAAACACTCCACCAAAATTAATACATCAATATCATCATATTATCAACCAATATATCCAGAAATTTCGGACCAAACACAATCAAAAAAGTCCAGCATGAAATTGGAAAGAAAAGATCAAAGAAAACCCTACTTGTGAAGCTTTAAGGCTTCTAACTCCAAGGGATCTTTCAAAAATGATTTTTCTTCACTTCAAGCCTCCCAAACAGCACCTAAACCTTCCTTAGGCAGTGGGGAAATGAGGTATTAAGGTGAGGATTTGAGATTTCAATCGGTTAGATTTGTAGGTATTGATGTGTAGAATAAGTTTAGTGAAGGAAGTTTAGTGTTTTATCAACTCTAGGCTAGTGTTTTTGGCATTTGAAGTGAAGTTTGAGCTCTTGGACATGGAGGAACCTGGTTTCCTTCTCCTTACAGCATGATGCACGAAATTGTGAGCTTCTTGAAGAAGCTTGGCTTGTGGTTATCTTGTTATATATAAAAGAATGAGTATTATATTATATAATTAAATGATCTTTGACCAAAGTAAGAAAAATGGATGGCTAAGATTTGGTTTGTTAGTCAAAGAATGAATCTTGGTTAGCCACTTGGCTCAAGATAAGTGGCTCTCTTTAACTTGTAGAATAAATAGCTTTTGCAGTGTCAGAATCGCACATTGAAATTTTACCGAACGGGTAAAACAGTGTACCCGAGAAATCAAACATTGCCCGAAAAATAATTTCGGGTATAAAATCTTTATTTCTACCTATTTCTAACCATAATCATATAATTTCTCAATTTCGGGCATCTCTGAGTCCCAATTCTAGGGTTTCGGCTGTCCTAGCGGGCCTGCAGGGCCCACAAAACACTATTCACATTTTTTTTTTTTACAAATCCGTTGGATCGTCCTCATCATTGTTCAAAGTATCAAATTTTTGAAATTATGACTAATAAAGCTCAAATTAATTTTTTTTTAGATAATTTTTAGGGTGTTACACGCAACACCAAGGGAGGGTCTTCACCCTCAACGCGAACGAGGCAGAAAGGTCTAATGATCTCATCGAAGGTACGTGCGAAATAAATGGTAAACCTTTAACTATACTTTTTGACTCTGGCGCTACACACCCTTTCATTTCATATGCTAGTGTCGAGTCTCTAAATTTAAAGACTTCCAAACTCCCTTTCGATCTTATTGTTTCTACCCCTACAAATCACCCTGTAAATACTTGTTTTTGTTGTTTAAATTGCCATCTCAATGTAGAGAATAGAACCTTTGTCATAGATTTAATTTGCTTACCCATGAAAGGTATAGGTATAGTCCTTGGCATGGATTGGCTTCACGCCAACCGTGTAATGTTAGATTGTAACACCAAAGCGTATGCTTGCCGATTTTCATCTGCAGTGGAAAATGACCGAAATGCCCCTGAGGTCACTTTCGGCCTGGAATTCGAGGATGGCCGACCCGGCAGTCCTCGAAGGGCCAACTCAATGTTTGAAGGGGATTGAATGACCCTTGAGTGGTTCCGGAGGCGAAAATCTCATTTTCCGCAGTTTCGGGTCAAAATGACCAAAATACCCCTATAGTGTTTTACGTGGGTAAAGGTGCCGATTGAGCCCGAAACTTTCCCCAAAAGTTTAAAACCATGTTTTTACATGTTTCAAAACATCTGTTTAAGTCCCAGTGGTCCCGGGCAGTTTTAGTGCAAAATTACGATTTTACCCCTAGAATAGTGTTTTTGAGCTTAATGATGTAATTAAACAAACCTAAGCAATATTAGCCTCTAAACGAAGATTAATTAATTTCCATAATTAATCTAGAGTCAAAATAAATTATTAAAATTAATTAGAACCTAAGATTGCTTAGATTAGATTTAAATCTCTTTTCTAAAACTCAAGATTTCACTCTTGGAATCTTGAATAGTGTTTTCTCTCTCCAATTCCTTAAATCAAGGAATTGTGTTTAGAATTGTTTATACACTAAAATGAATTTATAACTCACTAATGATGCAAGAACACTCTTTAATTATGTCTTGACAACCTTGATTACCCATTTTCTCATCTAAACACCTTCTTACAAATTCCTAATCTTAATCCTAATCAAAGATACACCTAAACACAACTCTAAACCACAATTAAAATACAAGAAAACCCTCCCCCCATGGCTGATGCATTTCGGCCACCTCTCTCTCTTTTACCTCACATGTTGAATTGTTTCTCACTCAAAGAACCATGCTTGAGGCCATACCTTGAACCATACCTCACCATGCCTCAAGACCACATTATCTCACCTCATGGAACTCATGGGCTCCCTCCATTCTGATAGCCGAACACCCTCCCCCTCCTTGCACCTTTCATTTGTTTCATTTCTCTATAAATAGCTTGCTTGGGTGAACTTGTATCATTTTGGGTTCCTTTGCAAAGTGTAAGTTTTCAAAGAACACTTCAAAGTTTCCTTTTTCTCTCAAGTTCAAGTCTTCAAGTTCTTCAAGTTCTTCATCCTCTTCTCTCATTCCAACCTCCTAATCACTAGGTAGGGATTTTCTTTCAAGAGTTCTTTCTTTTAAAGTTCTTAATTTCTTTATGTGTTCATGGTTTCTTTTGAATCCTTTTTAGAACTTCTTTTCTTCTTCTACTCCTCTTTGTTTTTCGGCCATGAGGCTTGTGAATCAAAGAAATGAGAGCTTGATGATGAGAGTTTCATGATGATGTTCATCACTTGAACAATCTCTAAAGCTTGATCTTTGATCTTGAGTTAAAGATATTTTTAGTTTTCTTCTTGAATCTTTGAAACCTTTTATGATATTTTAAAATGGTTAACATGAACTCAATGATGAGAGCTCATGATGTTGGTGTTAAGGCATCATCAAGATCATGGTCTCTAGAGTTCCAAATGTTTCTTTTCTTCTCCAATAATTTCGGTTCTTTTTCCTTTTCTTTCTTTATGATTTCGGCCATATTGGCCAAAGGAGTTCACAATGGCTTGATGACGAGAGCTTCTAGATGATGACTATGTGTTCATCACAATGAGGCCTCTAGAGCTTGAGTTTTAATAAAAATGTTATTTATGTTTACATTCCAAGAAAAGAAACTTTGTGTTTAAAGAACCCTTGAGGTTCACTCTTGTTTTTCTTTATCTTGTCATGATGAGTTTGGGTTGAGGTTTAAGTTCCTTTAAAGTCTTGTATGAGCTCTAACAAGAAATAAAATGAACTAGCATTCATATTTAAATTTAAGCTTATGCATTACATATTTATTTTGAGCCTTGCATTCATATTTAATTTTCAAGCCATCACCTAAAGTTAAAGGCTAAAGAATGGAGTGCATCTCATATTTATATTCATGCTTAGCATATCTACCTTTCCTCACTAAAGAACGTAAAGATTTAAAATGAGGTTGCACTATCACCTAACTAAATCTCAAAGCCTTTCTATTTCGGCCTTAAAGTCAATTGTTGCTGGGCCTAGAGCACTAAAATAAAGAATTGAACTTGTATTTTTATATTTCAAGTCTTGCATATTTATATTCCAAGTCTTGCATATTTATTTTAAGCCTTGCATATTTATATTTCAAGTCTTGCATGTTTACTTTAAGCTCTCACTTTATTTTGTAATGAAGAATAAAAATTAAGTGCATAGCATGTTTAAATTATGTCGTCACTTAAAAGACCTTAGAGCTCAAAGACTTGCCCATTTTGTCTCAAGTTAAAGTCCAATGAGGGAGCATTCTTTGAATGCATGATTTCGACCTAGAAGTGATGATGAACTTGGAATAAGTTTCATCTAGCTTCAAGGACCAATAAGTCAAGTTTTAAGAATCCTTTTAAGTCTCATGAATTTGTTTGAGTTTAAAACCAACAAGGTTCTATGAATTTAACTCTCTTTTAAGGAGGGATTAAGTGGTCGCTGACCTAAGAATGTTTTTAGTCTCTTTGACAAGATAAGATGGTTTGCAAAAGAGTTTTAGAAGTCTTGAAAATGATTCCAAGAGAAACTAGCAACTTATGTGTTTTAAAAATATCAAGTTATGTATCTTTTTGGGACTTAATGTTTCGATTCTTCCATGATGTGTTTGCTGCCATGTGATGATGTTTGCATGAGTAAAGATTATGAATGATGAAGTAGGAATATCTCTATGCAAGTTAGGAAAGAAACTAGCTTTCTAGGAAAAACCGTAAAGTGAAGATTTAGCATAGTCTTATCCCATTTAGTTATGGACACTGCTCAAACTATTTTAATGGGAATATAATCAGATTAAGATTGATTAATCATGAAAAATTTGGTTTCATTTGAAGTAGGAATGAATTTTGGCAGCTATAGAGAAACTAGTAACTAGAAAACCGTAAAACCGCAATTCTAGAACTCTTAGAACATTTAATTCTTAGAATCTGTCCAGCAACCTTAAAATGTAGAGAACACGGTTCATAATTAGTTCCTTGATATAGGAATGACTCATAATTGGTTTAGGTCTAACTTATAGCGCCTTAGGTGAAGACAGAACTAAGAAATGGTCTAGAACACAAGTTCTAGAACCCCGTAACCATAAGTTTATAACGCTGCCCCTAAGGAATGATGTTGTTCAGATTTAATAGAGAGCATAAATAAAAAATAAGTTTTGTTAAGAGAGAACTCTTAGGTGCATAAAAGTTTGATAGAAGATGACAGGTTAACTACATCACAAGTTTAAGGCCCGTAAAGGTCAGAGCATAAAATACCGTAGGACCAAGTGCATAACGAACTTTTAATGTTGCTTGTGAAAGTATGAGGATGATTATGAGAATGCATGAAATTATGATGAAGGATGCATGTTTGATTGATTCATGTGGCATAAAGAAGGATTTGGAGGAAATTCGGCGTGCCGCAGTTATGCCGCAGAATTTCTGACAAATTCGGGACTCAGAAAGTTTTTTTGAAAACCTATGAAATTTTTATGAGGTACTAAGATGGGTTCTCGGATGACACCGGTTCGGCCGAGCACCCCCAAGAAATGCCCCCTAGCCCGTACTGGATAAGTCGGGATTATGTTTATGATTATGTTATGCTTATCGAGATTGATAAGTAAGAACTAGTAACGACTAGTTGAGGTATGAGCTTATAACCTAGAGATGTGACACGTTCTGGGTGACACCAGATTCAGTAGGGCACCCCTGCAGCGCTTGTCTTTTAGGGTGGCCTATGAGGAAGTTATGATGATTATGTCACAAAGAGAATTTAATTGCCACTTTATGCCACTACTATTATGATGTTCTTAAATATATGGTGATTATTCTTGCATTAAGTAGAGCCATGCATACATTCTTTAATATGCTTGCATCCATGACATTAAGAATCATGCTAAAATGAACGGACCTTAGCTAAATTATGTTTTAGAACCTAAAAATGAACTTAATGCATGCTCACTTATTTTGTATAACTAAACCCAAGGTTCCTGAGGACGTAGATGATGACACCTAGGTAGTAGGAGGCCCTACTGAGATTCTTTAGCAAGATTCTTACTCCCTCTATCTTTTTCTTTCCGTCACGTCTTCAGATGGTAACGTTCGTGGTTTTCATGGACACCCCGACTTGGGAGGTGCACTATGACCCGGATCACGGGTCATACCATTTTGAGGGACAGTGCACGATGCGAGTCTTCATGTTCGTGGGACGTCCCTTTGCTCACCCCGTGCATGCCCATCGCTTCTCCCCGACAACACCCTACGGCGACGACGAGCGGGTTTTTGAGCGCGCGCGTACGCATAATGAAAGAGTACTCTGCATGCACACCGCTACCTCAGCCATGCGAGACTATCCCGATTACGTGCCCCGGACCTACTTCTCGGAGACCACCGATCTGAGGACCCGCCTACCCATCCGTATAGCGAGAGCTCCGCCCCCACTCCACCACTGATGAGGGAGGGCAGTGAGGATGCCGTGACTCAGCCACGACTTGAACGACGACCGGAGATGCGGCCACACCGCGGGGGTCACTCTCGATCCCCATTCCGCCTCTTCATGCCCGAGGAGCTCGCCCAGTTTGCCGGATATGTGCCTCGCTCGCGAGATGGATGTTAGTAGGAGGTGACATACGACCGATGGAGTACCCGGGTAGAGCACACACCACTTAGATGGGGACGAACCTTCTTTTGTATTAGAGGTCATCCCGTTAGTTGCACTTGGGTAGGGGAGTTGCTTTTATAGTTTCCGTTGCAGTTTCTCTTGTATTTCCCTTTTAGTTGTATTGCTCATGTTGTATCAAACTAAGCCCCACTCTATACAAGTGGGTATATCCTATATTATATAAATATGCAGTTCAATGTTATTATGATGTGCTTTTACTTGCTTATGCGATGTTGCTATGCGATGTTTGTTTTATTACCTTTCGTGCACTACTAGATAATGCGTCGCGCGGCTTTCACTTTGCTTTTATAATTCAAAAAAACATTTACCAGTATTTCCGCTAAGTATTTTAAAGTAATAAGAAAGCTATGACGTAACAGACTAATGATTAACCTAATTATGTTCTAGAGTATTGGGTTAAAAATTAGGATGTTACAAAAACAGTTGTCTTTCCTTCTCCCCTTAGCGAAACTAGTCAAACTTTGAAACTTTACCTCAATGCCGTAGAGGTCAACTGTAGTAGGCAAAAGACTAAGGGATATGTTCTCCTAGCCGTTAGCAAGGTAGACTTTGAGCAGAACCTAGAGAATATACCGGTAGTAAGAGACTATCCCGAGGTATTTTCGGAAGAGATACCCGAGTTTCCCCCTAAGAGAGAAGTGGAGTTCTCCATTGAGTTGGTTGCTAGAGCGGGATCAATCTCTACCGCCCCCTATAAAATGTCACCCTTAGAGTTAGCCGAATTAAAAACCCAACTTGAGGAGCTTTTAGGAAAGAGTTTCATTAGACCTAGTGCCTCACCTTGGGGAGCCCCAGTTTTGTTTGTCAAGAAAAAGGACGGAAGCATGAGGTTGTGCACAGATTATAGGCAATTGAATCGTGTAACAGTGAAAAACAAGTACCCCTTGCCTAGGATAGATAATCTCATGGACTAATTGAGAGGAGCGGTAGTATTTTCCAAGATCGATCTAAGGTTAGGATACCACCAAATTAGGGTGAGAGATCAAGATATACCAAAGACCGCCTTTAGAACTCGGTATGGACACTTTGAGTTCACGGTGATGTCTTTTGGGTTGACAAATGCTCCTGCAGTGTTTATGGACTACATGAATAGGATCTTTAGACCCTATTTAGATTAGTTCATGGTTGTTTTCATAGATGATATACTCATCTATTCGAAGACCCACGAGGAGCATGAGCGTCATTTGAGGATAGTTTTGGAGATTTTGAAGGAGAGAAAGCTATATGCAAAACTCTCTAAGTGTGAATTTTGGTTGGAGGAGGTTAAGTTTTTAGGGAACGTTATGTCAAAAGGAGGTATAGCCGTTGATCCTAGTAAGGTAGAAGCCGTAATGAATTGGGATAGACCAACCACCGTAACGGAAATACGGAGCTTTTTGGGTTTAGCAGACTATTACCGTAGGTTTATCAAAGGATTCTCCCAAATTGCCCTACCCCTAACCAAGCTAACTAGGAAGAATGCACCCTTCAAGTGGAGTCCCGAGTGTGAGAAGAGTTTCCAAAAGCTTAAGGAAAAGCTAACCACAACCCCAGTTTTGGTTTTACCTAGCCTCGATGTACCCTTTGAGGTATATTAGGATGCCTCGGGTAAGGGTTTAGGTTGTGTGCTGATGCAAAATAGGCAAGTGGTAGCCTATATGTCAAGGCAACTCAAGCCGCACAAGGCAAACTACCCCACCCATGACTTAGAGTTAGCAGCCATAGTGTTCGCCTTGAAGATGTGGAGACACCATTTATATGGCGTAAGGTTTGAAGTTTTCTCTGATCACAAGAGTCTCAAGTATCTCTTTGATCAAAAGGAGCTAAACATGAGGCAGAGGAGGTGGATGGAGTTCCTTAAGGACTATGACTTCGGTTTGAGTTACCACCCCGGCAAGGCTAATGTAGTCGCCGACACCTTGAGCCGAAAGTCATTGCACCTATCTCACATGATGGTCAAGGAAGTTGAGCTAATAGAGAAGTTTAGATATATGAATTTGGGGATGTCTGTGACCAATGAGGGTATGAAAATGTGCTACCTTATCATAACAAGTGGGTTTAAACAAAGAGTCATGCTAGCACAAAGAGAAAGTGAGGAATTTAGGGAGCTCATAGAGGCAGTTAAAGCAGGAAAACTCAAAGGATTCAAACAAGGTTCTGATTAGGTATGGAGGTTTGAAGGAAGAATCTGTGTGCCACAAGATGGTGACCTTCGAGAGAAGATCTTGGAGGAGGCCCATAAAAGCCATTTCACCATCCATCCTGGTGTTACCAAGATGTACCAAGATTTAAAAAGGATGTTCTGGTGGCCCAGATTGAAAAAGGATATGGTCGCCTGGGTTAGTAAGTGCTTGGTGTGTCAAAAGGTGAAGATCGAGCACCAAAAGCCATCAGGTTTGCTGCAACCCCTGTCAATCCCCAAATGGAAGTGGGAGTGCATATCGATGGACTTTGTGACGGGATTGCCTAAGACCCAAGCTGGCCATGACGCCATATAGGTAATAGTGGATCAACTAACCAAGTCGGCTCACTTTCTGCCTATTAGAGTGACATACTCTTTAGACAAATTAACTCAGCTATACATCCAAGAAATCGTGAGACTACATGGAGTACCGTCGACGATAATCTCAGATAGAGATCCGCGATTTACGTCACGTTTTTATGGAGCCTTTCAAAAGGCATTTGGTTCGAAGTTATGTTTGAGCACAGCTTACCACCCACAAACAGACGGACAATCAGAAAGAACGATCCAGACCTTGGAAGACATGCTGAGAGCCTATGTTCTAGATCAAAAGGGAAGTTGGGACAAGTACCTGCCACTGATCGAGTTTGCATATAACAACAGTTATCATGCGAGCATCAGCATGGCACCCTACAAAGCCCTATATGGACGAAAATGCCAGTCCCCTCTATGCTGGTATGAGCCCGGAGAACAGAGCATGTTAGGACTTGATATAGCGAGGGAAACGACAAAGCAAATCAAGAGAATCCGGGATAGGATGCTTACAGCTCAAAGTAGGCAGAAAAGCTATGCGGATAGGTGGCGTAAGCCGTTGGAATTCAACGAGGGAGAACATGTATTCCTTAGAATCACCCCCACTACAGGCATAGGAAGAGCCATGAAAGTTAGAAAGTTGAGCCCTCGATTCCTTGGTCCTTTCGAGATCCTTCAAAAAGTAGGGCCAGTAGCATACAGAATAGCCTTACCCCCCAACCTTTCCAATCTCCATGACGTCTTTCACGTCTCCCAGTTAAGAAAATATGAGTCCGACCCTAGCCATGTCCTAGAGCCAGAGCATGTACAGTTAAGGGAGGACCTAACTTTCAATCTGCCACCAACGAGGATCATGGATCGCGGAGTCAAACTGTTGAGAAATAAGTCTGTTCCTTTGGTGAAAGTGACATGGGGACGGGACAAGACCGAAGAATTCACGTGGGAATTAGAATCGGAGATGAAGACCAAGAATCCAGAGCTCTTCTAAGGTGCAATTTGGGGCGAAATTCTTTTAAGGAGGAGTAATGTAACGCCGATTTTTCTCATCTGAGTAGGAAATGACCAAAATGCCCCTGAGGTCATTTTTGGCCCGGAATTCGAGGATGGCTGACCCAGCAGTCCTCGAAGGGCCAACTCAATGTTTGAAGGGGATTGAATGACCCTTCAGTGGTTCCGGAGGTGAAAGTCTCATTTTCTGCAGTTTCGGGTCAGAATGACCAAAATACCCCTATAGCGTTTTTACGCGGGTAAAGGTGCCGTTTGTAACATCCTAATTTTTAACCCAATACTCCAGAACATATTTAGGTTAATCATTAGTCTATTACTCTTTTAGTCTCATTCCTTACAACCTTTCATTAAAATACTTAGCGGAAAATATAAATAAATTTTTCTTTTTGAAACTTGAAAGCAAAACGCGAGCCGCGTACTAACCTAACGTTCATTATAACCATCACATGCAAGAAAAAGTAACCACGCCATTGATAATCATGAAACATAGTATTATACATAACAACCATAATATCATCACATCTTCATAGATACATAGACTACTAACATCATTGTACCATCATTTACATCAAAACATGCCCATATATGTGAAGTCATCCTTATCCACCTATGAGGTTAGATAAGTGTCAACCCAAAAGCTAAGCTATCTATGCCTCCGCAGCGACCCTCTGCTCCATCTGCTAGTGTGTCCCTTAAGCGTGAGCCTCAGAAGAAGTCATGGACCTCGTTGTAATCCTCGTCTAGAGACGACACGGAAGAAAAGGAAGGGATGAGAAACTCATTCGAGATTCTCAGTAGGGATTCCCGACTCTAACACTAGTGTCATCGTCGTCATCCCCAGCCACCTCGGTTTTAATTATGAAAAAGGTGTACATGCATAAGGATTGGTTTTAGGCTTTACAAATCTATCCATCCAAAGTGGGTGTCTTTTAGTATGTGTCTTAATGACATGAATTCATTAGATATTTGATGAATGCATGACAATACCATATGCACATTAACATGAAAATCGTAATACTTGGGCACATCATAAAGAAACAAGAATCATATATGTGGCATAAAGAGGCATAGTAATTTTCATGTGATATCTTTCTTATAAATAAAACTCTTAAATTCTTTTTTCTTAAAGACCACCCTCTTAACATATCCACCAAAAGTCCAACCGATTCACCGGCCCGGCGATAATCTGGTCACCAAACTACATCTCACCTATCGCCTAGGAATGAGCTCAATCCTAACTAGTCGTCACTAGATTTAATATGGGCTAATAGAGGGGGCATACATAAATTTCTTGGATCACCTATCTTAGGATCATTTCCTTCTTTGAAACGCTCTACTAGTATCTAGTACACAGCGAATTGTCCGCTTTGGCAAGCTCAATGTCAATACCCTCACGGATTTGCTTCCTCCCCACCGTAGCGGGAGAAATGCGTCTCAGTTTTATGTCACATCTGTTCTGGGGGTGCTCGGCCGAACCGGTGTCACCCAGAACCTTTCTTGGGGGTTCTCGGCCGAACCGGTGTCACCCAGGAGTTTTCACAAACTTTTCTCAAATTCTCAAGTTTGATGGGAAATTTGGCAGCATAATGGCGTTCACCGGATTTCCTTCAAACTTTGCTTTATGCCACGAAACTTGTAGGACATGCATAACCATTCAACATCATCATAAGACATCAAATCATAATCATTCTCATACGTTCACAAGCCACTTTGAAAATTCATTATCATCCTCCACATAACACATGCATCATCATAGATCATTCAAACGCTTACCCTTACAGTAACTTATGCTTTGATCCTTACGAGTCTTAATCTTGAGATATAGTTTTCTAACATCCGTCGCTCATATGTTATGCACCTAAGGGCTCATAATTAATCATCATTCCTAATTCTCATATTCATTCTCAAATCTGAAAAGCATAGGGCAGAATTTCTAACTTGTGGTTACGGGGTTCTAGAACTTACGTTTTAGACCCTTTCTCGGTTCCGTCTTCGCCTAAGGCGCGATAAATTAAATCTAAATCAATTTTGAGGCATTCCTATGCTTAAGAACTAATTATAAATCACATTTATCATGTTGTAACGTTGCTGGACAGAATCCAGAAAACTAAATGTTCTAAGAGTTCTACATTTGCATTTTTACGGTTCTCTAGTTACTAGTTTCCCTATAGGTGCTAAAATTCAATTCTAATCCAAATGTTACCAAGTTTTTCATGTCTAAACAATCCTAATCTGATTGTGCTCCCATTAAAACAGTTTGGATAAGTTCCAAAAACAAATGGGTCAAAACTATGTTAAATTCTAACTTTACGGTACTTCTAGTTAGCTAGTTTCTTACTTATTATGCATAGAATCATTTCTACATCATCATATGATATTTTCACACATTCTAACACATCAAAACATCATCATACAGCATCACACTCATCATATCAGAACCGAAAACATTTAGCTTTAGTAAAGGATTTAAATTGACATTTCTGGGTACATAAGTTAACTAGTTTCTCTTGGAATCAATTTAGAATTTCTAAAATTCTTTGCAAATCATTTTAATTCATCAAGAGGCTAAGAGAAGCCTTAGGTCAATAACCAAAATATATTTCATCTTCTAAAAGGGAATAAAGTCATATCTCATGATAACATAACCTTGTAAAGATTGTAAAGCTTTTAAGAAAAACTTAGAACATAGACTATTGGTCCTTGTAGCTAGATGAAAACTCATTGCAAGTCCATCATCACTACTTGGCCGAAAATAGGCATTCAAAGAAAGCATTCACATTAAACTTTAACTTGGAACGAAATGAGCAAGTCTTTGAGCTCTAGGTTCTTAAGTTACGACATAAAATAAACGTGCTCATGCTTTTCCTTTTTAATCTTGCTTACAAAAATAAAGTGATGACTTAAATTAAACATGCAAGGCATAAACTTAAACGTGCAAGCTTGAAAGTAAATATGCGAGGCATAAACTTAAACGTGCAAGCTTGTAAGTAAATATGCAAGGTTCAATTCTTTATTTTAGTGCTCTTGGCCCAACAACAATCGACTTTAAGGCCAAAATAGATAGGCATTCGAGAGATTAATTAGGTGATAATGCAAGTTCAATTCTTTATTTTAGTGCTCTAGGCCCAACAACAATCGACTTTAAGGCCGAAATAGAAAGGCTTTGAGAATTATCTTAAGTGATGATGCAAGTTCCATTTTAATCTTTATGTTCTTAGATGGTAGCTTGAAAGTAAAGGTGCAGAGCAAGAATGTAAATATGAGTGCAAGCATAAGATAAATTATGCAAGTTCATTTTATCTCTCTAGAGCTCTTAACAAGACTTTAAAGGAACTTAAACCTCAACCCAAACTCATCAAACCAAGATAAAGTAAAGTCTAGAGTCCTTAGAACTCAACATAACATCTTTAGAAAATCAAAACATTTTGCATGTAAAAGAAAAGGAAATGGCCGAAATTTCAAGGATCAAAAGAACATTTTGAAACTCTAGAGGCCATGATCTTGATGATATATTAACACCAACATCATGAGACCTCATCATTGAGTCCTTAGAACCATTTTAAAACATCATCAAAGTTAAAGATTCCAAAAGTTGGAGAAAGGAAGAACTAGAAGTATTTTACTCAAGAACAAAGATCAAGCACTAGAGTTTGTTTCAAGTGATGAACATCATCATGAAACTCTCATCATCAAGCTCTCATTTCTTTGAACTTCAAGGCCCATGGCCGAAAATGAGAAAGAAAAAGGAGAAGAAAAGAAGTTCTAAAAAGAATCAAGAGAAACTATAAACATAAAGCTTAGAACAAGAACTTTAAAGAAAGGAATACTTGAAAGAAAATCCCTACTTGGTGTGATGAACTTGAAGATGGAAAAAGAAGATGAAGATGATGAAGAAGATGGAGAGCTCCAAGAACTTGAAGAACACAAGAGCTTTGAGAGAAAAAGAAAAGCTTTGAGTGTTCCTAAACTTAGCAAATGATCTAAAAGTGGTGCAAGCTTCCCAAGGCCATCTATTTATAGAGAAATGAAGCAAATGCAAGGTGCAAATGAAGAAGGAAATTTTGGCCATCAGCCTCATGGGCAGCCCATGAGTTCCATGAGGTGAGATAATGTGGTCTTGAGGCATGGTGAGGTATGGTTCAAAGTATGGTGAGGTATGGTTCAAGGTATGGCTTCAAGCATGGTTCTTTGAGTGAGAAACAATTCAACATGTGTTGTAAATGAGAGAGAGAGCTGAAATTGCATCAGCCATGGGGAGGGTTTTCTTGCATTTTAATTGTAGTTTAGAGTTGTGTTTAGGTGTATCTTTGATTAGGATTAAGATTAGGAATTTGTAAGAAAGTGTTTAGGTAAGGAAAATGGGTAATTAAGGTTGTCAAGACATAATTAAAGAGTGTTCTTGCATCATTAGTGGGTTATAAACTCATTTTAGTGTTTAAACAATTCTAGACACAATTCCTTGATTTAAGGAATTGAAGAGAGAAAACACTATTCAAGATTCCAAGACTAGGAATCTTGAGTTCTAAAAAGGGATTTAAGTTTAATCTAAGCAATTTTAGGTTCTAATTAACTTTAATAATTTATTTTGACTCTAGATTAATTAGGAAAATTAATTAATCTTCGTTTAGAGCCTAATATTGCTTAGGTTTGCTTAATTACGTCATTAAGCTCAAAAACACTATTCTAGGGGCAAAATTGTAATTTTGCACTAAAACTGCCCGGAACCACCGGGACTCAAACAGATGTTTTGAAACATGTAAAAACATGGTTTTAAACCTCTGGGGAAAGTTTCGGGCTCAAACGGCACCTTTACTCGCGTAAAACGCTACAGGGGTATTTTGGTCATTTTGACCCGAAACTGCGGAAAATGAGACTTTCGCCTCCGGAACCACTCAAGGGTCATTCAATCCCCTTCAAACATTGAGTTGGCCCTTCGAGTACTGCCGAGTCGGCCATCCTCAGTCCAGGTTTAAAATGACCTCGGGGCATTTGGTCATTTTCCACTGCATTAAAATCGGGGCGTTACACCGTTTGAGCCCGGAACTTTCCCCAGAGGTTTAAAACCATGTTTTTACATGTTTCAAAGCATCTATTTGAGTCCCGGTGGTCCCGGCAGTTTTAGTGCAAAATTACGATTTTGCCCCTAGAATAGTGTTTTTGAGCTTAACGATGTGATTAAGCAAACCTAAGCAATATTAGGCTCTAATCAAAGATTAATTAATTTCCATAATTAATCTAGAGTCAAAATAAATTATTAAAATTAATTAGAACCTAAGATTGCTTGATTAGATTTAAATCTCTTTTCTAAAACTCAAGATTTCACTCTTGGAATCTTGAATAGTATTTTCTCTCTCCAATTCCTTAAATCAAGGAATTGTGTCTAGAATTACTTATACACTAAAATGAGTTTATAACTCACTAATGATGCAAGAACACTCCTTAATTATGTCTTGACAACCTTGATTATCCATTTTCTCACCTAAACACTTTCTTACAAATTCCTAATCTTAGTCCTAATGAAAGATACACTTAAACACAACTCTAAACCACAATTAAAATGCAAGAGAGCCCTCCCCATGGCTGATGCATTTCGGCCCTCTCTCTCTCAATTACCACACATGTTGAATTGTTTCTCACTCAAAGAACCATGCTTGAAACCATACCTTGAACCATACCTCACCATACTTTGAACCATACCTCACCATGCCTCAAGACCACCTTATCTCACCTCATGGAACTCATGGGCTGCCCATGAGGCTGATGGCCGAAGCTCCTCCCCCTCCATGTTTCTCTATAAATAGCTTGCTTGGGTGAACTTGTATCATTTTGGACTCATTTGCTAAGTGTAAGTTTTCAAAGAACACTTCAAAGTTTCCTTTTTCTCTCAAGTTCAAGTCTTCAAGTTCTTCAAGTTCTTCACCCTCTTCTCTCATTCCAATCTCCTAATCACTAGGTAGGGATTTTCTTTCAAGAGTTCTTTCATTTAAAGTTCTTAATCTCTTTATGTGTTCATAGTTTCTCTTGAATCTTTTTTTAGAACTTCTTTTCTTCTTCTCCTCCTCTATGTTTTCGGCCATGAGGCTTGAGAATCAAAGAAATGAGAGCTTGATGATGAGAGTTTCATGATGATGTTCATCACTTGAACAATCTCTAAAGCTTGATCTTTGTTCTTGAGTTAAAGATGTTTTTAGTTTTTCTTCTTGAATCCTTGAAAACCTTTCACTTTGATGATGTTTTAAAATGATTAACATGAACTCAATGATGAGAACTCATGATGTTGGTGTTAATGCATCATCAAGATCATGCTCTCTAGAGTTCTAAATGTTCCTTTCCTTCTCCAATAATTTTGGTTCCTTCTCCTTTTCTTTCTCCAAGGTTTCGGCCATATTAGCCAAAAAGGGTCTCAATGGCTTGATGATGAGAGCTTCTAGATGATGACTATGTGTTCATCACAATGAGGCCTCTAGAGCTTGAGTTTTAATAGAAACATCATTTATGTTTACATTTCAAGAAAAGAAACTTTGTGTTTTAAAGAACCCTTGAGGTTCACTCTTGTTTTTACTTTTCCTTGACATGATAAGTTGGGTTGAGGTTTAAGTTCCTTAAAAGTCTTGTATGAGCTCTAATAAGAAATAAAATGGACTAGCATTCATATTTAAATTCAAGCTTATGCATTACATGTTTAATTTGAGCTTTGCATTCATATTTAATTTCCAAGCCATCACTTAAAGTTAAAGGCTAAAGAATGGAGTGCATCTCATATTTATATTCTTGTCTAGCATATTTACCTTTCATCACTAAAGAACGTAAAGATTTAAAATGAGGTTTGCACTATCACATAACTAAATCTCAAAGCCTTTCTATTTCGGCCTTAAAGTCGATTGTTGCTGGGCCTAGAGCACTAAAATAAAGAAATGAACTTGCATATTTATATTTCAAGCCTTGCATATTTATATTCCAAGTCTTGCACATTTATTTTAAGCCTTGCATTTTTATATTCAAGTCTTGCATGTTTACTTTAAGCTCTCACTCTATTTTGTAATGAAGAATAAAAATGAAGTGCATAGCATGTTTAAATTATGTCATCACTTAAAAGACCTTAGAGCCCAAAGACTTGCCCATTTTATCTCAAGTTAAAGTTTAATGAGGGAGCATTCTTTGAATGCATAATTTCGGCCTTGTAGTGATGATGAACTTGGAATGAGTTTCATCTAGCTTCAAGGACCAATAAGTCAAGTTTTAAGAATCCTTTTAAATCTCATGAATTTGGTTGAGTTTAAGACCAACAAGGTTCTATGAATCTAACTCTCTTTAAGGAGGGATCAAGTGGTCACCAACCTAAGGATGTTTAGCCTCTTTCATAAAATAAATAGGTTTGCAAAAGATATTTAAAGGTTCTAAATTGTTTCCAAGAGAAACTAGCACCTTATATGTCTTAGAAACATCAAGTTATGCACCTTCTTGGAGACTTGGTGTTTCGACCTTGTCATGATGAGTTTTTTGTTGTGTGATGATGTTTTGATGTGTTATGATGTGTAGAAATTATGTATGATGAGGTAGGAACACTTCTATGCATGTTAAAAGAGAAACTAGCTTTCTAGAAAAACCGTAAAGTCAAAATTTAGCATAGTTTTATCCCATTTATTTATGGACATTGCCCAAACTGTTTCAATGGGGATATAATCAGATTAGGATTGATTAATCATGAAATATTTGGTTACATTTGAAGTAGGAATGAATTTTAGCACCGATAGAGAAACTAGTAACTAGAAAATCGTAAAACCGCAACTCTAGAACTCTTAGAACATTTAATTCTTATAATCTGTCCAGCAACCTTATAATGTAGAGAACATGGTTTATAATTAATTCTTAGACATAGGAATGACTCATAATTGGTTTAGGTTTAACTTATAGCGCCTTAGGCGAAGACAGAACCAAGAAATGGTCTAAAATGCAAGTTCTAGAACCCCGCAATTATAAAGTTCATAATGCTGCCTCTAAGGAATGATGTGGTACAGATTTCATAGAGAGCATAAATAATAACAAGGTTTGTTAAAAGAGAACCCTTAGGTGCATAAAAGATTGATAGAAAATGATAGGTTAATTACATCACAAGTTTAAGGCCCATAAGGGTCAAAGCATAAGATACCGTAGGACCAAGTACATAATAAATTTTTAATATTGCCTGTGAAAGTATGAGGATGATTATGTGAATGCATGAAATTATGATGAAGGATGCATGTTTGATTGACTTATGTGGCATAAAGAAGAATTTGGAAGATATTCGGCAAGCTACAGTTATGCCGTCGAATTTCTGACAAATTCGGGACTCAGAAAGTTTTTGAAAACCTATGAGATTTTTATGAGGTACTAAGATGAGTTCTTGGATGACACCGGTTCGGCCGAGCACCTCCAGAGAACTCATGTAACATCGGTACCAAGATGAATTCTTGGGTGATACCGGTTCGGCCGAGCACCCCCAAGAAATGCCCCCTAGCCCATACTGGATAAGTCGAGATTATGTTTATGATTATGTTACGCTTATCGGGATTGATAAGTAAGAACTAGTGATGACTAGTTAAGGTATGAGCTCATAACCTAGAGATGTGACACGTTCTGGGTGACACCGGTTCGGCCGAGCACCTCCAAAGCGCTTGTCTTTTAGGGTGGCCTATGAAGAAGTTATGATGATTATGTCACAAAGAGAATTTAATTGCCACTTTATGCCACTATTATGAAGTTCTTAAAGATATGACGATTATTCTTGCATTAAGTAGAGCCATGCATACATTCTTTAATATGTTTGCATTCATGACATTAAGAATCATGCTAAAATGAACGGACGTTGGCTAAACTATGGTTTAGAACCTAAAAATGGACTTAATGCATGCTCACTTATTTTGTTTATTAAACCCAAGGTTCCTGAGGACGTAGATGATGACAACTAGGTAGTAGGAGGCCCTACTGAGATTCTTTAGCAAGATTCTCACTCCCTTTATCTCTTTCTTTCCGTCACGTCTTCAGATGGCGACGTTCGTGGTTTTCGTGGACACCCCGACGTGGGAGGTGCACTATGACCCTGATCACGGGTCATACCATTTTGAAGGACAGTGCACGGTGCGAGTCTTCATGTTCGTGGGACGTCCCTTCGCTCACCCTGTGCACACCCATCGCTTCTCCCCGACAGTACCCTATGGCGATGACGAGTGGGTTTTTGAGCGCGCGCGTACGCATAATAAGAGAGTGCTCCGCATGCACACCGCCACCTCAGCCATGCGTGACTATCCCGATTACGTGCCTCGGACCTACTTCTCGGAGACCGACCCGTCTGAGAACCCGCCTACCCATCCGTATAGCGAGAGCTCCGCCCCTACTCCACCACTGATGAGGGAGGGCAGTGAGGATACCGTGACTCAGCCACGGCTTGCACAATGACCGGAGATGCGGTCTCATCGCGGGGGTCATTCTCGATCCCCGTTCCGCCTTTTTATCCCCGAGGAGCTTACCCAGTTTCCTGGATATGTGCCTCGCTCGCGAGATGGACGATAGTAGGAGGAGACGTACTACCAATGGAGTACCTGGGTAGAGCACACACCACTTAGATGAGGATAGACCTCCTTTTGTTTAGAGGTTATCCCTCTAGTTGCACTTGGGTAGGGGAGTTGCTTTTACGATTCCGTAGTATTTTCCTTTGTATTTTCTTTTAGTTGTATTTGTTTATGATGTATCAAACTAAGCCCCACTCTACACGAGTGGGCATATCATATATTATATAAATATGCAGTTCAATGTTATTATGATTTGCTTTTACTTGCTTATGTCATGTTGCTATGCGATGCTTGCTTTATTGCCTTTCGTGCATTACTAATTAACGTGTCACGCGGCTCTCACTTTGCTTTTATAATTCAAAAAAAAATTTACCAGTATTTTCGCTAAGTATTTTAAAGTAACAAGGAAGCTATGACGTAACAGATTAATGATTAACCTAATTATGTTCTAGAGTATTGGGTTAAAAATTAGGATGTTACATTCCTCCCTTTTCCTTTTTCTCTTGGCCAAAACACTTCTCCACCTCAAAGAAGAATTATTCTTCTCATCTCTTTTCATGATCAAGTTGTTTTCTTTCAAAAAGAAAAATATCTTTAGTAGGGATTTTGTTTCAAAGTTCTTACTCTTTTTCTTTGAATCATTTTCGGTTGGAATATTGGATTGATTGGAAATATTTTCTTCTTCCATGTTCTCTTTATTTTTGGTTTGATGAGGAAATAATAAATGAGTTCTACTCTTGACACTTTTGGTTATTGGACTTCCTTTTCTTCCCTTTCTTATCTCGGCCTTCAAGGCCTTTTGTGTTCAAAAATATTGGTTTGATGATGAGGGTTCCTAGATGATGATAATGAGATCATCACACTTGTGACCTCTAAAGCTTGAACTTTGCTTTTTGGGTTTTTCAATGTACCATGATGAATAAGGTGTTAGTTTCTTTGTATTTTATTTCTTTGAGCTTGATGGTGAGTCCAAACAAGATAAAGGTTCTTAGAACCATGGTGTTAATGGACTCTAAAGCTCATGCCCACCTTGTAACATTGATCGATGTTTTAGAGTTGCTACTCTAAATAGGAGTCTTGACCTTAAGACCCAAAGAAATAATAAATAGAAATGCATTCATATTTATCTTCCAAGTCTTTGTATTTCATATTTATATTTGAGCCTTGCATATCATGTTTATTTCCAAGTTATCACCTAAATCTTGAAGATAAGAAAATGAACTTGCATTTCATGTTTATATTTCTTGTCTAGCATATTTATGTTTCAAGCCATCACCTAAATCTTAAAGATTAAAAATGAGTTTGCATTCTCATGTTTATATTCAAGCTTTGCATATCATATTCATATTTCCATTGCCATCACCTTATAATATCAAAATTAAAATGAGGCTTGCATGAGTATGTTTAAGTTATGTCATCACCTAAATATCTAAAGCTCAAGACTGACCCCTTTCAACTTACATAGGAATTTCAATTCCATGGGCATTTGTATTTACAAGTATGTTTTGTTTTCAAAGGAATAAATTTCTAAGGTTCAGTGTATTATTACCTTGAGGTTTCAAAAGCTTGTGTCTTGCAATTGTTCCTTTGAGAAAAATGTTAATTCCTAAAGTGTTAAAACATGATTTACATAACCAAAATATTAATTTTGGGCCCTCTGATTTTGCTACTAACCTAAGGACATTTAATTGTGTTTCCATAGAGATAAATTAATTATAAAAGTGTTCCTTGAACTAGAATTAATTCTAAGAAAGACAAGTTACTAGAAATGCTCATTATTGCAATTTTGCATGCTTTTGGAAAATTAATTTCTGGATTCTGTTCTAACATTTCCAGATCTGGTGATTGCTGTTTGGAGTGATTTAGATGTGTGAGAACTACTATTAATTGATATGACAATTATTCTTGGCACCTTAGGCAAGACTAGTAGCTAAAAAAGATAGTAACTTCTAAAGCTTTCTAAAAATAAAAAAATGTAGTTTCGGTTTCAGCATGATTAAAAGTGGTAGAAGTGTGTTATATTAGGTACAAATGTGTAAGAATCATTAATAAATGGTTTGGGAATTAATTCTAGCATCTTAGGAAAAGTCAGTAATGAGAAAGGGTCTAAAACATAACTTCTAGAATATCAAAATTGCTCAAATTTCATTTCTGCCCAAACCTGTCCAACATTGTTTAATGATGTTCTTGAGGTTAATAATCAATGGTAATCATTGTAATTGATCCCTTAGGTGCATAAAAGAATAGATACAAAAGTTAGGATTACCTGATTTAGAGGTTTAACCATTTAAGGGATAATGAAAGTGCTTATTTTATGAGATGATGGGTTTACGATATATTTGAGAATTTATGTGATGATTATGTTTGCATACATGGCTACTAGTTACAAGGTTTATTGTGGCATGTTATGATTACACTTGGAATGTTTAAGATGCATATGTTGAAGTAATATGAAAGCATGTGACATTATATGCTATGTTTGTGTTCTTGCATCTCAATATAACATGCTAAAGTTAAGGTGACATAAAACATATGGAAATGATCCTCTAGACCCCACGAATTAAAGGTTATGAGAGGTGATCTAATAAGGAAATGATCCTTTAGACTCCCCGAATTAAAGGTTATGAAAGGTGATCTTTGGCCCCTATCCATACTTTAAGAGTCAGGTGTTAACTTATTATAAGGATAAGAGTATGCCAGTGACGAATAGTGAGGTATGTAACATCCTCCCAAGTACAACATCATCCTTAAGTCATGACATCAAACTTGAGAATTGTTACTCCTTAATTATCGGACCTTTCTTAAATAACTATAGCAAATGCGATAAGATTGTGTAACAACTAGCGTAATTTGATTAATATGTATAACAAAGATACCAGTCAATTACATAAGGAAGCTCTATTGTGAGCTTGAATACATATACAATCTCTATTACATTCACCTACATATATACCTACAACTATATACCACATAAGAAGAACATCAACTACTAAACTGCTACAAAATCTCGAGTTTCTTGCACATAGCAGCCGCATTGTTCTCTGAATCAATCTGGAGACAACACGGGAACACACAAAATAGGGGTGAAAATGATACAATTCTCAGTAGGGTAACCCCCCCAATCACAATTATAATGTCATCGTCATCGCCCCAGCCACTTCAGTTTATTAAGAAAAAGTGGTCATGCATTATATAATAACGGTTTATTTTTAAAGTTCCAAATCATACTTCCAAAGTGGGTTACTTTTAACATTCAATCACTTAATGTAAATATACCATACTACTCAATATCATATACTACTAACTTTCCACTTAAATATATTGGTCTCAATATCAATACTAAACTTTTTCACTTGGCATATAAGACAAAGAATTACTTCTTAAACTTGCCTTGGCCCTTGACTAATCTTGTCACATCTGGGCGTTATGTATCGCCGTCCCCAGTGTGGCAATAATGGGTAATAGACTGCTTTTCAGGACTGAGCTCATTCCTATACATGATCATTGGATTTACTTTTTCCAATTCTTACACAAACCTATTCCTAGCCAAGTTTACTTTCCCCGACTCAATTCAAGGGTAGTCAGGTTTACTTTCCCTGACAGACCGGATTTACTTTCTCCAGCCCAAGGACTATAAATCTTACTTCTTGGTAGTTAGGTTTATTTTCCCTAACAAACTGGATTTACTTTCTCCAGCCCAAGAAATAAAATCTTATGCTTTTCTTTCGCATATGAGCAATTGTAATAAGCATTCATATCTATATATACCTAACCTCATTATTAAGCTCACATGCTCAATTATCCATATTCATATTCAGGTACTCATGTCATACTAGAACCAAACTATCATTACATTATCAATTCAAGTCTTTGGCTCATTTCCAGCAATTGGGCAGATTTCACACCATTGTAGCACAATTTTATTTACATATCAAAAAATCAATTCGGAGGCTATAAAAATTATCTAAGATACTTCAATGTATCCCCAAGGTGCTATAAAAATTTCAGGGCAAAAAGAGTTCTCTAACTTTGTTAACAAAATTAGACAAATTTGGTGGTCAGAAACCACTCAACCTCAGCTCAAGAACCAAAATTCATCATTTTTAACCCTAGCAATTGAACCCAGAAAATTGTAAAAACAATTAGAGTTGGACCTCAATATGTCCTCAACATATTGTGAAAATTTCAGCTAATAATTCGATCATTTGCTAGGTTAATAAAATTTCACAAGTTCACAGTTTCAAATTCAACATTTCAGGCAGCATAGTTACCACTTCGGTTCTTGAATTTCTCAAGGCCTTAGGAATCAAAACCAGAGCTCAAAAAATTTCGTGGAACTATCCTAGGATGTTACCTTCAACATATAATTTTTATAGCTCATGAAAACACCCACAATATCCTCAGAAAATTCGTGAACAATCACTGCCAGCAGGAAAACCGAAAATCCAGCAAACCACTTCAACACTAAACACTCCACAAAAATTAAAACATCAATATCAACATATTATCAACCAATATATCCAGAAATTTTGGACTAAACACAATCAGAAAAGTCTAGCATAAAATTGGAAAGAAAAGACCAAAGAAAACCCTACTTTTGGTGTTTTTTGGATCCTTGGCTCCAAGGTGCTCTAAGATTGATTCCTTCCACTTCAAAGCTCCTGAACCCACACCAAACCCTTCCTTAGGCAGAGGAGTATGAGATATCAAAGTGAGGAATTGAAATTTCAATTGGTTAGAATGGTAGATATTGATGTGTAGAACAAGTTTAGTAAAGGAACTTTGTGGTTTTATGAACTCTAGGCTAGTGTTTTTGGCATTTGAAAATCAAGAGAAAGCTTTTGAAAATGGAGGAAGTGAGCTGCTATTCTCTCTACTTTGCTGTCCGAGAATTGCTTCTTAAAGAAGCAAATTTGGTGATGTTTATCTTATAATAAAGTTATGAATATTATATATATATATATATATATATATATATATATATAGATAATCATCCTCCAATAAAGTAAAATGAATGGTTGTGATTCAATCTTAGCCATTCATTTCGTTTAAAGGGATAAGGACATTCTTTTTGTAGAGATCTAATTAGTTTTCAGTGTTAAAAATCGCACACCGAAATTTTACCGAACAGGTAAAACATCATACCCGGATAATCAAACATTGCCCGAAAATTAATTTCAGGCCTTAAATTCTCATTCCTTATCATTTCTAATCTCAATCCTATAATTTCTTAGTTTTGGGCACCTCCGGGTTCCAATTCTATGGTTTTGGCTGTCCTGACAGACCGATGCGGCCCGCAGGTTACTATTCACATTTTTTTTTTTTTACAAAACCGTTGGACCATTCTCATCATTGTTCAAACTATCAAATTTTTGAAATTACGATTGATAAAGCTCAAATAAATTTTTAACTAATTTTTAGAGTGTTACAAGGTATGAGCTCATAACCTAGAACTTTTAAAAGGAGAGAGTAATAGGGTGGCTCCAATGAGAGAAAGGAATAGATTAAGTCATCTAAAGAATAAAATGAAGTAATTTATGCTATGTTTATCATGTTCTATGTACATCACTTATGTCTTTATATGGTATGTTGCACGTTGTATTGACATGCATTTCATGATGAGAGGTATGATGCATTCATAATATCCAAGACTCATATCAAAATGAATGGGCCTTCATAATTGGTGTTTTAGATCTTAATAAATGAACTTTATGCCTACCCACTATTTTATAATGAAACCTGAGGTTCCTGAGGACGTAGATGATGTCACTAGGATAGGAGGATACCCTACTGAGATTCTTTATCAAGTTTCTCACTCCCTCTGTCTTTCTTTCTATCGCGTCTTCAGAGGATGATGGTGTCGTTCATGATATTCATTGATGCGCCAACCTAGGAGCTCCATTTTGATGCCACACACCAGTTGTACCATTTTTTGGGCCACTGTTATGTTCGCCTGTTCGTGCTCTTGGATCGCCCATTTTACCCACCCAGTCTCCAGTTTTCATTTCTCTCTTATGTCGCCTTTTGCCGATGATCTTCTCTTCCAACGCATGCGCCCTTATGGAGAGCAGATTCGATGTACCCCGCTGCTACCTCAGCTGTCCAAGATTACCTGGAGTATGTTCCCCGCTCTCCTCCTGCTCATTCTGAGACTAACCCATCCGAGGACTCAACCACCCAGATATCATCTATTGGTTCTTCCCCTACCATACCTATGGAGATAAGTAGAAGCAGTGAGGCTACGATGACTCAGTCGATTTGAGGAGCCAGAGTAGCTATGCGACCCCGTCAGGAGGCTCATGTCTGACCCACTCACTGTTTGGCCACTCTGGCTAAACTGGGCCAGTGGATTGGTTATATTCTTCCCACTTAGGATAGGCAGTAGTAGGAGTTGGTGACAAACTTTGTAGTGCATGTACGCCTATCTTATATAGGGTAGCCTTCTTTTGCTTTTAGAGGTTATCCACTTTAGGTGCACTCGAGCAGGCGATGATTCTAATGTGTGTATTTTAGTTTCTTTATGTTTTGCATGGATGACCATATCGGCTCAACCTATAACAGTGGGTCTAATGCTACTATTGAATGACTTGGTGTATGGTGAAATCCTTATTATATAACTATTATGGTTTGTTGTGTTTATAATCTTGTGTACCATTTATAGTACGATGAGTTCATTTATGTTATCTACAAGACAAACAACGTAGTTTTTATTTTATGTGTGGCTCACGTTTTCATCTTTAATTTAAAAAAAACATTTACCCGTATTTTCACTAAGTATTCTCTAAAATTAGAATTAAGAACTAGAACAAAAGAGTAATAACTAATAATTAACTTGAAAACATCCTAGGTGTGTCGAGTTAAATATTAGGGTCTTACATTTTGATATCAGAGCAATTCGGTTCTCACAGAGCCTAAGGATTGGACTGATTATGCTTCTTAAGCATGACACGATAGATATGTCATGTGTAGTTTGTAACACCCTAATATTCGACCCAATACTACTAGTACGTACTTAGGCCAAACATTAGTCGTTACTTGCTGGCATGGTTCATCTTCTTGAGAAAATAGACTTAACGAAAATACGAGCCAACTTTTTTTTTTGAAATCATTACTTAAAATAGAAGCCGCGCGTAACTTTACGAGTCGGTATCATAGTATACGGAACGATAACATAGGAATGGCTCCAAAACATAACATCGAACATAACATCAATCATAACTGAAATACCTCATAGATAAAATGGCTACCCACTGGGTAGGACTCTTCAAGTACATAATGTATAAATAAATACAACAGAAAACAGAAATACATCGGAAAGAACTGAAAGAAAACATCCGATCTCGCAGTAATCTATGATGGATAACCCCAACGCAAAAAGGGGTTTCATCCATACTAGTGGTGTGCGTGCACTAAGGCCTACCCTCTGTCTATGCAATGAGATCACGGGTATGGAGGGACGTAGCCAATCCATGGGCGTAGCTCGGCCGGGGCAGGCATGCCCTGTGACTGGATAGGCCGCCCACGTCGAGGTCGTGGTCCTGGTGCCGGAGCTCTCCGACGCTGGGTAACCGTCTCCTCGCTGCCCGTCGGTCACTGCGATGGAGTGGGGGCAGAGTCCCCATGACCCATAGGGACATCCTCTATAGGGTCCTCCTCCGAGTGTTGTGTCAACGGCACGTATATCGGCAAATCGGCTGAACGGTCAGAGGGGGCCCGCAGGTTCTGCTCCCATTGGGGTCGTGCATGCTCGAAAATTGCGGGATCGTCGTAGGGGGATGCCGGGGTGAAGTGGTGGCTATAGACATGGTGCGAAAATGGCCGTCCAACGAACATGAATACACTTAAGGTACATCGGCCCTCAAAATGATAGGACCCATACTCCGGGTCGTGGTGGATCTCCCACCGTGGAGTGTCAATGAATAGGACGAAGGTCGCCATCTCGCTCTGAAGACGTAATGGAAAGGAAAAGATAGAGGGAGTGAGATTCTTACTAAAGAAACTCAGTAGGGTTTTCCTTCTATCCTAGGTGTCATCATATACGTCTCAGTGAATCTCGGGTTATTTATAAAATAATGGACATACATAGGTTCAATTATGAGTTTTCCAAAATCTCATTTTCCGAGAATCCGTTCTCTTTTATCATGGCACTTGTGTTACATAGGCTTTATACTAAAGTCATAGACATAAATCATGTAGCTTGGTACGTAGAACGTAAATCATATAACTGGTACATGGAACATAAATCATATAACTGGTACATGGAACATAGATCATATAACTGGTACATGGAACATAAATCATATACTGGGTTACTTAGGTGACATAAGAACCTTTACTTAACTCGGGCCGCCCTAATATTTCTCCCTTTTGAGAAAACTCTAGGTTATGAGCTCATACCACACTAGTCGTCACTAGCATCTAGACTTTATCCATTTGGATAAGTCAACTTCCCGACTTTAAGTACGGGTTTAGGGGGCTAGAATCACATTGTCCCCACCCTTAATTCGGTGGTTTCAAAGGATTACATTCTTATGTTCTAAGTCATCCTAAGTTTAACATGTTTCTTCAAGATGCCACATAATTAATGCATAACACATAATTACTACCTCGGCATCTCCAAAGTTCTTTACGTAAATAATAACATGTTAATACAAGCTATCACATAGGGATAATAGTTCACATGGCACCATACACGTCATGAGCTAACACATCAATTCATCATCAAACTTAGGGGCACATAATCATCCCTTAAGGTAAAAATCCCTAAATCGGGTAACCTCAAACTTTCCCATTACTTTCTAGTATTTTTATGGGATTGATTAACCTCATTACCATAATCCATTAAGTTCTAAATCCTAATTAATTATGGTTGGACAGCTTTATGTAGTTGTTCATGTTTGATGAATTACGTGTTCTAGAAAATGCGTTTTAAGCCCTTTCTCGCATCCGACCTTTTCTATGGTGCAATAATTAATACCTAAGCCAATTATGAGTCACTCCCACACATCTAGACACAATCTAATGTGATTCTAAATATTTTATCAAGGCTGGGCAGAAACTCATTTTGCCACTCTTTATAGTTCTAGAATTCACATATTAAGCAAACAAAGTCACTAATAATGCATTAAAGAGTCTAGAACAATTATCACATACTTGGCAAGGTATTACAACATATTTAGACCACCCAAAACAGAATTTAAGGTGCTGGAATTACTAAGGCAGAATCGAAAACCTTTAAGGCATAAAATCATGAGAAAAACCTTTCTTGCAACCATGTAACTTGCTAGTTTCTCTTGGAACCTTTTTGGGACTTCAAGACCATGAAAAATCAAAGTTTATTTTGCCAAAACTCATCATGGAACATCAAGGGCAACAGCCATTTCGGCTTGCTCTTGACAATGGTTCAAAACTTGAAAACATGTTTAAAAACCTTGGTTACGTGCATCAAAGCTTAGAAAAATTCTACGACACACATTATAGGCCCTTGTAGTTAAATGAAACTCATCCTAGAGCCATTTATACCACATGGCCGAATGATGCTCAAGGAGATACCTCCTTGATTTAATTCTTTTCTTAGGATGAAATGGGCAAGTCTTTGAGCTCTAAAGTTTCAAGTGATGACATAGAATAAACGTGCTATGCATTTCATTTTATAGTTCTTTAGAAAAATAAAGTGATAGCACAAAGTAAAAGATGAAATGCATCTCCATTCTTATTCTTAGAGTTTAGTGATGACTTGAAACATAAAATGAGATGCAAAGCTTGAAACATAAACGTGTATTGTGCAAGTTCATTCATTATCTTGGGTCTTAGTGATGGCACAAGAAATAAACGTGCTAATGCAAAGCATAAACGTAAACGTGGATGCAACCTCTTTTATATCTTGTTTAGAGCTCTTGCAAGACTTTAAAGGAAACAAAGTTTCAACCCATAACTCATCCTCACAAGAAGAGAAAACACTAGTGTTGCTAAGTTGTATAAAAGAAAATCATATCCTCAAAGTCCATGAGGTGACCGAATCCTCATCATGAGGAAACAACCTTATTTTGAACTCTAGGGACCAAGATCTTGGTGATCCAAACACCAACATCTCAAGTCCTCATCATTGAGTATTTTTACAATGCTCTACATTTCTTAACAACACAAAACTCATGACCAACATAAAGGAAAGAAGCCGAAACATGCTTGGCCTAGAGACCAAATTTATGCTCTAGAGTTTTGTTCATGTGACATACATCAACATGAAGCCCTCATCATCAAGCTACCATTTTTCTAAGTCCCAAAGGCCTTCAAGGCCGAAAACTCAAGGGAAAAGAAATGAGGTTTTCAAGGTTCAAGAGAAACATAACTATGTCTTGAGCAAAACTTGAAAATAGTAAACTTATTTTCTAGAAAACTCAAGCTTTAGAGGTTGTTCATGTGACAAACATCATCACACAACTCTCATCATCAAGCTTCTCATATTTCAAGTCCAAGAGGCCTTCATGGCTGAAACCTAAACAAAAGAAAAGGAAAGTTTCAAGACATCAAAGAAACATAACTCATTCTTGACCAAGACTTGAAAAAGAGAAACCTTTCTTGGAAAAACTCAAGCTTTAGAGTTTGTTCATGTGACAAAGACCAACATGAAGCACTCATTACAAAGCTACCATTTTTTCCAAGCACCTTAAGCCTCCATGGCTGAAACATCTAGGAACAAAAAGCTCAAAAAGAGTTTTCATGAAAAACATAGCCTTGTCTTAACCAAATCATGAAAAAGATAAAACTTTTCTCAAACAAAACTCAAGCTTTAGAGGTCTCATGTTAGGATGAACACATGGTTATCCCAAGAGAGCACTCATCATCAAGCTCTCACTACCATGGCCTTAAGGCCGAAAATGAAAAGGAAGAGAAAAGAAGAAACCAAAATAATGCTTGGGAGAAAAACTTACTAACAACACAACTTTCAAGCAAGATAAACATTGAGCATGAAAATAAAAGAAAGCATTCTTGAAGAGCTCCCTACCTAGAGTTTGGGATTTGAGAGGAAGTGAAGAAGATGAAGAGGTTGGAGAGGATGAGCTCTTGAACTTGAGAGAAAGAAACTCAAAGTGCTCTAACTCAAAGCTTTAGTGAAATGAACAAAGGTGCTTCAAGTTCCCTAAGCTACCTATTTATAGAGAAGTGAAATGAATTGAATATTGGAGGCCTTTTGGGGGGGAGAATTTCGGCCACTTTTACAGCCACATGAGGGAGGAAAAATCTTGTTCAAAGCATGGTGTAAAGTCATTCAAAGCATGGTGAAAAGTCTAGCTATGCATGTCCTAAAGTATGGCTAGTATGTACCTTGTTTTCAAACCTTTAAAAATGCATAAAAACTTAAAATTTGGGCTGCAAAATCTGAAGAGAAACCGTGCTCCTCATGCCCAAAAAGAGGAGAAAATTTTCTAGACTTAAATTCCCAAAGCATAGGTAATGTGTTGTAAGACATGTTGTCTTTGAAAAAGTTTGATGGAAAGCTTGAATGACCACAAAAACAAATCATTCTTTTTGAGTTTGAAAGACATAATTATTTTCATTTTAGAAATGAATTGAAAGCCTTGATTGACCATATAAAATATCCTTTGAGTCTTGAGTGACAATTTTCTTGAAAGTTGACCATTGATTGAAAGTGTTCAAGACATATGTCACAAGATAGCTTGAACACATAGACTAACTTTTTGATGATTTTCTAGGGAGAAATGGCGCCATTCTTGGCAGCCTTGGGGAGGAGAAATATCTCCTTAAACCATGTTCTAGAAGTGTGCTTTGGTGTGACATAGATTAGGCTTAGGATTAAAAGTTGCTAAGTAGGTACTTAGGTGCACTAATAGGTTATTTAAAACCACAAATCCCTAGGTTAGAGGTGGTCTAGAAGGATTAGGGGAGTCAACACCTCTAAGACTAGTGATGTGGGTGTGACAACTTGTCTTGAAAAGAAAAGTTGATGTGAATAGTCGAAACACTATTCGACACTATTCACAGATTCTTATTCTTTAACTAGGATGAGATTTGAATTTCCCTAAGCAATTTTAGGTTCCAATTAATTCTAAATGATGGTTTTGGCTCTAGATTAATTATGGAAATTAATTAACCTTTAATTAGAGCCTAATATTGCTTAGGTTTGGAGTTAAGCGGCTCATTAAGCCGAAAATGAAATATGCAGGGGCAAAACCGTAATTTTCACCAAAAGTTGCCCGGAACCTCCGGGACTTAAACAAACATAGTTCATGCCTTAAAATCATTGTTTTGAACCTAGAACAAAGTCTGGGTCGAAACGGAACTTAAAACTGCCTTAATTCTGTTACAAGGGTATTTTGGTCATTTACGCGCAGAAATCTCAGAAATGAGGTTTTCCTGCTTTGTTAGGCACTCATGCTCATACAATCCCCTTCATATAACATATGAACCCTATGAGGATGGCCAAAGTCGCCGCCAGTGTTTCGGGTAAAAATGACCTCAGGGGCATTTTGGTCATTATGAAAGTTTAGCGAAAATCGGGGCGTTACATAGTTGCTCTATCAATAGGATAAGCTTGAGGATTAGAAATGCAAGTGTAATGCCCCGTTTTTCTCTAAACTTTTAAATGATCAAAATGCCCCCGAGGTCATTTTTTTTACCTGAAACATGAGGATGACTGGCCTCGGCTATCCTCACAAGGTTTTTATGATATATGAAGGGGATTATATGTTTATGAATGTTAACAAGCCAGAAAAATCCCATTTCTGATGTTTCTGTGCACAAATGACCAAAATACCCCTAACTTGATTTAAGGCAGTTTTAAGTTTTGACTCCGACCCGGACTCGACCCGGAGATCAAAAATGATGTTTTAAGTCATGAACTATGTTGGTTTAAGTCCCGGAGGTCCCGGGCAACTTTTGGTAAAAATTACGATTTTACCCTCGCTTAGTGCATTTTATGTCTAATGAGTTACTTAACTCAAACCCAAGCAATATTAGACTCTAATGAAAGGTTAATTAATTTCCTTAATTAATCTAGAGCTAAAATAATTATTTGACATTGATTAGAACCTAAAATTGCTTAAGGAAATTTAAAACTCATTTCTAATTCTTTTCTTTCTTTAAAGAAAAAGCAACTATGAATAGTATTTTCACTATTCACGCTCACATTCCCAAGAACACTTTCATTCCCAAGAAAAGTTGTCACATTTCAATCAATGGTCATAGAAGTTTGACTCCATCAATCCTACAACAGTACTCTTAGTCTAAGGTATTAGGGTCCTAATTACCTGATTGGTTCACCTAAACACTTGGTTACACAACCTTAATTAGTGACCTAACTTTGTTTACTCCTAAACACTCCATTAGTACATGATTAAATTGAATGAAATCTTCCTTCCCATGGTCTCATGATGTTCAGCCACTTTTCCCCCCAAAAAATTCAAAAGAATGATATTTTATGTAGTCAATCACATTGTCCATCAAAGCTACCCTAAGACCTATGACATATGACACCATGAATGACAACACAAGAGATATTTTTCCTCATTCTTCCTCAAGAAGTTCCGGCCACTCCTTCCTTCACTCCACTCCTTCATGATTCATTTGCCTATAAATACACAACACGACACAACTTCACTCATTTGCTCACTTCTTGCAAAATCTCTAAAAGTCACAAGCTTTCTTACTTCTTTTCTCTCAAGCTTCCAAGAGTTCTTCAAGCTCAAGTTCTTCCTCTCCTTTTTCGAAAACCACAAGGTAGGGAACCTTTCTAAATATGTCTTTGATTCCTATGTTGAATCTTGTTGGGAAATGATGAAAAGTGGAACCTGTAACACCCTAGTAATTAACCAAATACACCTAGGTTGAATCTGATTAATGACTAGACTTTACTCCTTGCTTTGGTTCTTTCTTCATAATTTGAAAATACTTAGTGAAATTACGAGCCATTTTTTTTTTTATAAAAAACATAATTGAAAACGTGAGCCGAGTACAATGTGAACGAGTAAGCGGAGTATAATAAGACGTTTAAGAATATATCACATCATATCACTTTGGCTCCATCATATAACATCCATAAGCACATTATAACATATATTTACATACAATAACCTTACTCAAAGGGTGGGTTATGATCATACATCATTGTCTTATGCAAACCCATAAAAGAAAATATACATAAGGAAATACATGCCCCTAAACTAGATAACTCCATAAGCCGGGAAGGTTATCCTAAAACTAGGGTGCATGAACACACATAAATCTACTAAGAACCTTCTATGGCCACTGTCCTGGAAATGGGGGAATAAATCTGATCCACTGATGAGCTCCCTCGGGAGGGGACACACGAGATACACCAGGCTGGGGTCACATGGACGACCTTCTTGCTAACCTCGGCTGAACAACTGTTTCCTCACTACCCTCTCTTACACGTGTGGGAGTAGGAGCAGAGCTCTCAGAATATACATGAGTAGGAGTGTCCTCTGAAGGATCAGTTTCAGAATATCTCGTCTTGGGAACATACTCTGGAAATCCATGGACAGCAGATGAAACGGGATAAGAATGTAACATCCTTTCATCAAGTGGACGTGCATGTTCGAAAACCATTTCATCGCCATAGGGAGAAGTAGGAGAAAATTGATAACTAGGGACAGGATGTGCAAATGGACGACCTATGTAAATAAAAACACGAACTACACACCTCCCTTCAAAATGATACGAGCGATGCACCGGATCATAGTGGAATTCCCAAGTAGGGGTATTAACGAACAGGACGAATGTCGCCATTTGAATCTGGAGACAATGACGGAAATAAAGAAAAGAGAGTGAGAATCTTGCTAAAGAATTCTCAGTAGGGTATCTCCTTCTACAGTGTCATCATCAAAGTCCCCAGGAACCTCGGGAGCATGCAAAGATTCATTTTAAGTTCGGACAAATACTTAACCGAGGTTCGTCAATTTTTAATCATGCGTCTTATAATGCATCATAATCTTAACATGTCATATTTACAATGAACTTTTCCTTTATCATTACATCATATTCCTCATCATCATTATCAAAATAACATGCATAAAAGAACATCATATAATATTAGCTACACATGGACACAGTGCACATATTTCATTTCTTTAGTGCCTTAGGTGACTTAAAATCTTATCATCATCATTATTTTCCTTAGGCCACCCTATACTCCACCCTTTTGGGAGTAATTTAGGTTATGAGCTCATACTTTACTAGTCGTCACTAGCATATACTTATCCCTTTTGATAAGCTAAAGTCCCGACTCTACCCTTTTGAGAGAACGGGTTAGGGGGCTAAAATCACCTTTTCACCACCTATAGTCTGATGGTTCCAAAGGATCATTTTTTTATAAGTTTAAGTCACCATTAAATCTTTGCATGTTATATCATAATACAATTCATAAACATCATAGCATTTTCTCATTTATAGTCTTAATCTAGAATAATATATATCAACTATAATCATGCATCTGGGAGATTCCCAGGAAAGAGAGGTGGGTCACAATGGACACGCTTAAATACCAAGTCTTTCCTTAGCGAGAACCTTTCCAAATTACACTTTTACAATGATACACTTTCTTCTAGCAACAAAGGTAAATTTTACATAATAAAGAATATTTCATACATAAGCATTCTCATTATTTGCAACAGCAACTACAACATGCAAGCCAGGAAATCATTCAATGATATCAAATACTTAATAAGCATCCAATACTTACATAGAATTATCAATTATAGAACTAATTAGTTATGCACCTAAGGGATTTATTACCATCCTTACGATTATTTATAGGCCTTAAGAACACTATTAAATCAAATGGGGTAGCATAGGTAGTAAGTTGTTCCTAAGGTTTTACGGTATGCTAGAAGTTATGTTTTAAATCCTTTCTTGTTACCAACTTTCCCTATGATGCTGAAATTAGTTACTAAACCAATTATGAATCATTCTCCCTTATTTAAACATAATAAAACCTGGTTCTTATCGTTGCTAAAGATTCTGGATAGAATGCATAAATTTCATTCCCTAGAGTTCTAGAAATCTTGTTTTTACGGTTTTCTAGTTGCTAAGTTCATTTTTAGTGTTCAGGATCAATCCTAGTCTAATTGATACCAAATTTCTCATGGCTAACTAATTCTAGACAGAATTATAACATACTAAAATAGATTTGGCATTGGCTAAACTTAAAGGGGTCAAAAACTAGGTAAATTCTAGCTCTTCGGTTGTTCTAGGGAGCTAGTTTTATCTCTAACATGCAATGAATCATTCTCTTAACAATAAACCATAATTATCACAACTTCAAACATATCAAATCATTATCATACATTGATACTAAACTCAAATCAGTGGCCGAATCATGAACCTCATGCAATTACATAGAATCATATTTTAAGTGCATATAAAATACTAGTTCCCCGTAAAATCCTTGCAAAGTCTTAAAACTCATTTAGAAACTAGTTCTTTTGTCAAACTTGGGAGGATCTTCACAATTAGAATTCTCACTTAAGATAAAAGGAGTAAGTCTTGAGCTTTAGAGATTTAGGTGACATCTTAGAATTATAAACATGCTATGCAACCTTATTTTAATCTTATCTTTATAAGGTGATAGCTTGGAATTATAAATAGGATATGCAATTCCATTTCTTTATCTTTAAGATTTAAGGTGATGACTTGAAAATTAAACATGATGCAAGAACTTGAAATATAAACATGATGCAAGAAACTGGAGCGGCGGTAATCCGCACAGGACCAGTAGAGGGAGAAGAGAATATTAAGAAACCGGGGCGACGGTAGTCCGCACAGGACCGGTGAAGGGAGAAGAGAATTATTATTACATCTTTTTAAGCTCCAATCTCAAGACTTTTTAAAGAATAAATTCTTTAACTCCAATAATCATATTTCTTTGCTTGTGATACATGGCCAAGTCTTTGACTTCTAGGATCTTTAGGTGATGGCATAAAATAAACATGAAATACAAGCTTGGAAAATACATCTTTCAAGTTCTAAACTAAAAATCTTTGTTTTAGCATCATAAAGCATTATTCTTTAAAGTTTTGCATCAAGTGGAATTTTCAAGCTTTAGAGGCCTAACTTGTGATGGATTTACAACCCACCCTCAAGGTCCTCATCATCAAGCCATCATCTTAGTTCCACCTAGGCCATATGGCTGAATTGGTTAAAGAAAAATGAAGAGGAAAACCGAAATGAAAAGCTAAGGTAAGTTCATAATTTCATTATTTTGGGCTAAAAACACAACTCCTCAAAGCATAGAAATAAATTTAGAAACTACTCCCTACCTAATTTGAGTTGAAGAAGAGGAAGAGAACTTGATTTCTTGAAGTGAAATGAAACAAAATCTCTTTGAAAAATTGAAGAAAGAATTCAGCCAAAGAAGAGGAAGAAAGAAAGTTTTTGGTGCTCCTAAAAACTAGTTATGAACAAAGCATTCCAAGACCACTCAAGCAAGCCTATTTATAGAAGATTTTGAGGCTTCTAATTGGCCAAAATGAGGAGGTAGTTGGCAGAATTTTGCAGGAGAAATAAGGGAGGAAAAATCATTTTAGACAAAGTTGTATGAAATTAAGGAATTATGTCTCTTATGGTGACATTTTGGCATTTTATTTTAGTGTAACTTTTGGCAATAATTCAGCTGCATAATGGCATCAATAATTTCATCCATTATAGCCCAAAGAAGTGAAATTTGTGTGTTCCATGCATTATTTAGGTGTAGGCAAGGTATTTATGTAATTTAGAGAATTTACGGTTAAGGGCTTAAGTGAATTAGTAAGCAATTTGGGTGTTTTTGAGCAATTTTGGGTTCTAATCAATCTAAATACATAATTTTGACTCTAGATTAATATTTAGAATTTAATAAGCTTTAATTTGAGCCTAATATTTCCTAGGTTTCGGTATACGAATCAAAAATCCCGAAATTCGCAAAACTGCCCAAAAATAGGGGCAAAATCGTACTTTCACTTAAAAACTGCCCGAGGCCACTCGACCTTAACCAATGGTTAATCATGGCTTAAAAACAAATTTTAAAACATTTTAGTGAGGTTCGGGCTCAGTCGGCACGCACATCGGAGTTAAAACAACCAGAGGCGTTTGGTCATTTCGCGCGTCGGAACTCAAAATTGAGATCCTTCTGCTCTATTAACACACATAACACAAACAATCCCTTATTATCATCAAAACATCCCCTTGAGAATAGGTGGGGCCCACGATCCTCATTTTCTGAGTAAAATAACTTCAGGGGCATTTTGGTCATTTTATACGTACAGAAATTCGGGATTTGCGACTCTCGCATGAATCGCTCCTAACCTCTCTTCTAATGTTATATTCCTTTATTGAGGATTGTTTGGCCTCAAATCTTATGTACTAATTACCTACAGTAATTCGGTAATTTCTAATGACAGTAAAAATTGGGGCGTTACAGAACCCCCATGTTGCTTTTCATTTTCGGTTTCTTCCTTTTCTTTTCCTTTGATTTTCGGCCTCAAGGCCTTGAGCATGATAGCTTGATAAGGAGTGCTCTCTAAGGGTGACCATGAGTTCATGTCACATGAGACCTCTAAAGCTTGAGTTTTTCTTAAAGAAAAGTTTCATCTTTTACAAGTTTAGTCAAGAATGAGGCTATGTTTCTCTTGAATGTTTGAACTTTTCTTTTCTCCTTTATGATTCGGCCATGAAGGCCTTTGGTCCTTGGAAAAATGAAAGCTTGATGATGAGGGTGTTATGATGGTGTTTGTCACTCAACAACCCCTAAAGCTTGAATTTTTCACAAGGAAAGTTTCATCCTTTTTCAAGGATAAGTAACGGAGGAGTTTATGTTTGTCTTGAACACTTCTTGGACTTTCCTTTTTCTTTTATATTTTCGGCTATGAGAGTTTCTAAGGCTTGGAAAAATGAAAGCTTGATGATGAGGGTTTCATGTTAATGCTTGTCACATGAACAAACTCTAAAGCTTGAAACTTTAACCTTAAACCAAGCATGGTTTCGGTTTTGCTTTCTTCTCTAGCATAAACTTTGTTTTAAATGTTGGTTTTAAGGAAGCTGTGTACTCAATGATGAGGACTTTGGATGTTGATGTCATAGATCATCAAGATCTTGGTCCCTAGAGTTCAAAAATGGTTCATTCTTCTTGAAGAAGATTCGGCCATCTTCAAGTTTTTAAGGTCATGATTCATTTTAAGTATTCTAGCGCTAGTAGTTCTCTTTTCTTGTGAGGATGAGGTTTGGGTCGGAACTATGTTCTCTTTAAAAGTCTTGCAAGAGCTCGAGACAAGATAAAAGTAACTTGCATTCACGCTTACTTTATGCTTTGCATAGCACGTTTATTTCCTATTCTATCACTAAACCCCAAGATAAGGAATGAACTTGCATAATGCACGTTTAAATTCCAAGCTTTGCATTTCATGTTTATATTTCAAGTCATCACTTAAGAACTTAAAGATTTAAAACGAGAGCTTGCATATCACCTAAAATAATCTCAAAGCCTTTTTATTTTGGCCTTAAAGTCGATTGTTGCTGTGCCTAGAGCACTAAAATAAAGAATTGAACTTGTATATTTACTTTCAAGTTTTGCATATTTACTTTGAGCCTTGCATATTTAATTTCAAGTTCTTGCATTTCATATTTACTTTGAAGCTCTTACTTTACTCTCTAATAAAGAATAAAATGGAATGCCTAACACGTTTACTTTTTGTCATCACTTAAAGATCCTAGAGCTCAAAGACTTGCCCATTTCATCTTGAGAAAAGTTAAATCAAGGAGGTATTCCCTTGATAATACATTCGGCCATGTGATGATGGAAACTCTAGGATGAGTTTTTCATTAGTTACAAGAGCCTATAGTTTATGTTTTAAGTTTTTCCTAAACGTAAGTGACATTTATAAGTATTTTGAGTATGTTCTTATATTTAGGATTTCAACCATGAGTAAAATTAGAGAGTTGCTGCCCCATGTATTTCATGAAAGTTCTTGACAAGTTAAATTGATTTCCAAGGTATTTTTGAAGTCCTAACATTGTTCCAAGAGAAACTAGTTACCTATGTACATGAAAAAGGAAGTTTACACGTGATTTGATGACTTTGAGGTTTCGGTTCTGCCTTGCTCATTTCCAGCACCTTAAATCATGTTTTGGGTGGTCTAAATATGTTTAAATACCTTGCCAAGTATATGCTAATTGTGCTAGACATTTTAGAGCATGTTTGGTTACTTTAATTGCTTGAAATGTGAATTCTAGAACCCCATAGGTATAGAAAATATGAATTCTGTCCAGATTGATTAACATCCATGGAATCACATTATATGATGTCTAGATCAGTGAGAGTGACTCATAATTGGCTTAGGTATTAATTGCTGCATCATAGAAAAAGTCGGATGTGAGAAACGGTTTAAAATGCATATTTTAGAACACTGTAATTCATCCTAGTTTAGCTTGCTGCCAATGCTGTCCAGCCATAATTAATTAGGTTTTAGGACTTAATAAATTATGGTAATGAGGTTAATCAATCCCTTAGAGGTATAAGAAAATAATTTGGAAGTTTGAGGTTACCCGATTAGGGGTTTTCACTCTTAAGGGAAAGGTTTAAGCATTACTCTATGAATGATGAATTGGTGTTTACCTCATGACTTATATGATGCCATGTGAACTATTATTCCTAAATGATAGTATTATTGCATGTGATTATTCTTCAAGAACTTAGAGATGCCTATGTTGTAATCGTTGATACTTGACATGTATGAACTAAGTGGCTTCTCAATAAACATGCTAAGACTTAAGGTGACTTAAACTATGAGAAAATGATCCTTGAACCACCAAGTTAAGGGTGAGGATAAGGTGATTCTAGCCCCCTAGACCCATACTTTACGTCGGGACCTTTAACTTATCAAAAGGGATAAGACCATGTGCTAGTGACGACTAGCAAGGTATGAGCTCATAACCTAGAATTTTCTCCTCAGGGAGATCAGTTAGGGTGGCCCCAGGAAAATAATGATGATGTTTTAATGTCACCTCAAGTAACCAAGATATGTACCATGTACCATGTTCCATGAACTATGATTCTATGCCCCATGATATAAGAAACCATGAATTTATGAGTTTATGTACTATGCCCCATGATATAAGAAGCATGAATTTATGAGTTTATGTGCTGACCCATGATATAGGAAACCATGATTTATGATTAATGTACCATGACTTATGATCCATGTTTTATGACTTATTGACTATGTAACCAAGAGGTTTTCATAATTAAAAGGAACGGGCCTCGGAGGTTAATGTTTGCGAACTTCATAAATGAACTATTATATGCCCACGTTTTTACTAAGAAACTGAGGTCTCTGGAGACATATATGATGACACTTAGATATGAGGAAAAACCCTACTGAGTTTCTTTAGTAAGAAATCTCACTCCCTCTATCTCTTTCTTTCCATTACGTCTCTAGATTCAGATGGCGACGTTCGTACTCTACGTTGAGACACCCACATGGGAGTACCACTACGATCCGGAGCACGGATCGTACCATTTTGAAGGGCGCTGCACTGTTCGTGTCTTTATGTTTCCCGGACGACCGTTCGCCCACCCTGTAGATGGCTATTTCTTCTCCCCGATGTTACCCTATGGAGATGACATGGTTTTGAGCGTGCTCGCACACGCAACGAGAGAATCCTACAGACTTACACCGCAGGCTCGGGTGCTGTATTCGAATATGTACCCCGCTCGCAGCATTCGGAGGAGCCACCTGCCCCTATGTATGAGGAGGACTCTGCCCCCACTCCCCCACGTGTGCCAGCAGGCAGCGAGGAGACAGTTACCCAGCCACGGAGGGCTCGGATGCCCGAGGTGCGACTTCACCATGGTGGACGTGTCCGAGTGCCCACTCTTGACGCGCTTCGCCCGTGGGTCGGCTATGTCCCACCTTACCCGTGACTGTAGCCGTATGGTTTAGAGGGTAGTCCTTAGTGCACACACGTCACGTAGTAGGATAAACCTTCTTTTGTGTTGAGGTTATCCATTTCAGAAGCACTTGGGTGTGGGTTTTCTCTTGCATGTGTCCTTTATATTTCTATGTATTTCCTACGTTTCAGTTGTATTGCACTCTATGTATGGAACAGTCTCGCCACTACCGGTGGGCATTCTACGTATTAATATATGAGGTATTTCAGTATATGTGTTCATGATGCTGTGTATGGAGCCTTTATGTGTTTACATTTCCGCAATTTACGATATCGTTCGAATTACATAATACGCAGCTCATACTTTATCAAGGTTTTGTTACAAAAAAAAAATGGCTCATATTTTTAGTAAGTAATTTCAAAGGTAATAGAACTAAAACAAGAAGTAATGACTATATTTGGCCACAGTACATACTAGTAGTATTGGGTTGAATATTAGGGTGTTACATTTTGATATCAGAGCAGTTCGGTTCTCAAAGAGCCTGAGGATTGGACTGACTATGCTTCTTAAGCATAATCCGCTAGAGATGTCATGAGTAGGATTAGATATGCATGACTACGGTTTGTTGTTAGTGCCATGGTAACTTGCTCACTTTACATGGAGTATTAAGCTTGATCAACTCAGTGTTGTTGTTTTGTGTGTATAGGGACTAATGGCACGATGACAATCAGCTAGGAACGCTGCTCCGGGAGCCCAGAATGATGAGACTACTGAGGCACTCCATGACGTGGCAAGGATGATGAGGATGATGATGGAACGGATGGACCAAGACCGCCGTGCTGGTGCGGGACATGGTCCCAGTGCTGCTGAGATCCCCAAACACATTCATTTCGGAGAGTTTCGCAAGGCAAATCCACCAATTTTCAAGGGGACTACCAACCCTAACCATGCTAAGGAGTGGATCCGAAGCATGGAGAAGATTTTTAATGTGATACCTTGCTCAGAGGAGAAAAAGGTGAGATTCACCACATACATGCTGGAGGGCGATGCCGATTGCTGGTGGATCGGAACTCAGAGGCTGTTGGAGGCATCTAATGATGCCATCAACTGGGAGATACTTAAAACTCATTTCTATGAAAAGTATTTCCTGGAGTCTGTCCGTAATGCTAAAGACATTGAGTTCATGCAACTCTTTCAAGAGAACAGGACGGTGGCCCAGTATACCGCCAAGTTCGAAGACCTGATTAAATTTTCAAGGATGTATCAAGCTAACCTGAACGAATACTGGAAGTGCATCAAGTACGAGTCCGGATTAAGGGCTGAGCTCAAGGTTGCGGTTGCCCACCTGGAAATTAGGGACTTCCCGACCTTGGTTAATAAATGCCGCATCATTGAGGATGGGTAGAAGGAGTTGAATGCGACAAGATCCGACAACTCCAGCAAAAAGTTGGCACCTCAAGGCCAGAATTTCAAGAAGAAGGGCCAGCAGAACACCCAACCCCAGCAGAAGTCTCAACCCGGGGCCAAAACCCAAGGACCTCGGAAGGACTTCAAACCAAGAAACAACAACAACAGAAACAAGCCCACGGTCAATAAGGGGAAGGCGCCCCAAGGGACGTCATCCACCCAGCATGCTATATGCCCCAAGTGCGGCAAACCCCATGGGAGCTTGTCGTGTCGTGCCGGATCAGGTGTCTGCTACCAGTACGGAGAACCAGGGCACTTTTCCAAGGAATGCCCCAAGAGGAATCAGCCAACCCTCAACCCCAAGCCGCAACGTCAAGGAAGGGTTTTTACCCTCAATGCCGAAGAGGCGACGGAGTCCCCGAATCTCATGGAAGGTAAGTGTAAAATGAATGGCAAAGACTTAATTGCACTGTTTGATTCTGGCGCTACCCATTCTTTCATATCATGTTCTTGTGTAGAGGCTTTAGGTTTACATGTGTCTGAACTCCCTTTTAGTCTTATTGTCTCTACCCCTACTGGGAAACCAGTTAGGACTTGTAAATGTTGTCTAGAATGTAGTTTTACCATTGCAAATAGAACCTTTGTCTTGGATTTCATATGTTTACCCATGCAAGGCCTAGATATAATTCTCGGCATGGATTAGCTTTGGAGCAACCATGTACTGTTGAATTGTTATGAGAAAACTATCACCTTTCTTCCCATTTCTCGTGAACCTAGGGAAAGTATGAGGATGTACCTAAATGTGGTAGACCTAGATTGTGGTAAGGGTGAAAAAGGCTATATTCTTTTAGCCGCTAGTGATGTTGACTTTGAGCAAAGTATCGAAGAGATACCCATAGTGAGAGATAATCTCGAAGTATTTCCAGATGAGATCCATGAGTTTCCCCCTAAGAAAGAGATTGAATTCTCAATAGAGCTACTCCCAGGTACCGGACCTATATCCATAGCTCCATATAGAATGCCCCCTTTGGAATTGGCTAAGTTGAAAACCCAGTTAGAGGACCTTTTGGAGAAAAAGTTCATTAGGCCGAGTGCATCACCGTGGGGAGCCCCGGTGTTGTTTGTGAAAAAGAAAGATGGAAGTATAAGGATGTGTGTCGACTATAGGCAGTTAAACAAAGTCACAGTGAAGAATAAGTATCCTTTGCCTAGAATCGATGATTTGATGGACCAATTGAGAGGTGCAGTAGTGTTTTCTAAGATCGACTTGAGGTCGGGCTACCATCAGATTAGAGTTAGGGATGAAGATATACCTAAGACAGCTTTTCTCACTCAATATGGTCACTTCAAGTTCGTAGAAGTTTGTGGTTATCTTTATAGATGATATACTCATTTATTCAAAGACCCACGAGGAACATGAGTGACACCTAGTCACAGTGTTAGAGATTTTGAAGGAAAAGAAACTATATGCCAAGTTGTCTAAGTGTGAATTTTGGTTGGAAGAGGTGAAATTTCTAGGACATGTGGTGTCAAAAGGTGGTATTGCAGTAGATCCTAGTAAGGTGGAGGCGGTGATGAATTGGGAACAACTGAAGATGGTAACCGAGATAAGGAGCTTTTTGGGCTTAGCTGGCTATTATTGTAGGTTTATCAAAGGATTTTCTCAAATCTCGTTACCATTAACCAAGCTTACTAGGAAAAACACCCCTTTTGTATAGACCCCAGACTGTGAGAAAAGTTTTCAAGAGCTAAAACATAAGTTGACCTCGACCCCTGTCCTAGTTCTCCCTGACCCCACGGAGCCATTTGAGGTATTTTGTGATGCTTCTGGTAAGGGTTTGGGCTGTGTTTTGATGCAAAATAGGCAAGTGGTGGCCTACGCATCAAGGCAACTCAAGCCGCATGAAGCGAATTACCCTACCCATGACCTTGAGTTAGCCGCCATGGTGTTTGCTCTAAAGATCTGGAGACATCACTTGTATGGAGTCAAGTTTGAGGTGTTCTCCGATCATAAGAGTTTGAAGTATCTGTTTGACCAAAAAGAGTTAAACATGAGGCAAAGAAGGTGGATGGAGTTCTTGAAGGACTATGATTTTGGGTTGAACTACCATCCAGGAAAAGCTAATGTAGTAGCTGACGCCCTGAGTAGGAAATCCCTGCATCTGTCGCACTTGATGGTTAAGGAAGCCGAATTGATTGAAGCATTTAGAGACCTAAACCTAGGAATAACCCTGACCACTAAGGGCATGAAGGTTTGCCATCTTAGTGTGATGAGTGAGTTCAAGGAAAGTATCATTCAAGCCCAAAAGGAGGATGTTGAGTTCCAAGAAACCTTAGACGCAGTAAGAGCTGATAAGTTAAAAGGATTCGATCAAGGGAGAGATGGTATGTGGAGGTTTGAAGGACGCATATGCGCACCTGATAGTGCAGGCCTTCGGAAGAGGATTCTCGAGGAGGCCCACAAGAGTAATTTTGCAATTCATCTTGGTGCCACTAAGATGTACCAAGACTTAAAGAAGATGTTCTGGTGGCCCGGTTTGAAAAAGGACGTTTACACATGGGTGAGTAAGTGCTTAGTGTGTCAGAAGGTGAAAATTGAGCACCAAAAACCCTCTGGAATGTTGCAACCCCTATCTATCCCCGAATGGAAATGGAATAGCATCTCTATGAATTTTGTGACTGGACTACCAAGGACCCAAGCGAATCATGATGCTATATGGGTAATAGTGGATAGGTTGACAAAGTCAGCCCACTTTCTACCTATTACAGTGACTTATTCCTTGGATAGGTTGACAAAGTCAGCCCACTTTCTACCTATTACAGTGACTTATTCCTTGGATAGGTTGGCATAGTTATATATTCAAGAGATTGTGAGATTACATGAAGTACCGTCAACCATAATTTCGGATCGAAATCTGTGATTCACGTCACGGTTTTGGGGAGCCTTTCAAAAGGCGTTTGGTTCAAAGCTGTGTTTAAGCACAACCTACCACCCACAAACGGATGGCCAATCTGAAGGAACAATCCAAACCTTGGAGGATATGCTTAGGGCGTGTGTTCTAGACCAGAAAGGAAGTTGGGACAAATACCTGCCGCTAATCGAATTTGCGTAAAACAATAGTTATCACGCAAGCATTGGCATGGCACCGTATGAGGCCCTGTATGGATGAAAGTGTCAATCACCCCTATGTTGGTACGAACCTAGAGAGCAAAGTCTGATTGGACCAGACTTATTGAGGGAAACGACGGAACAGATTAAAAGGATAAGGGATAAGATTCTCACTTTGCCAAAGCGCCAGGAAAAGCTATGCGGACTCAATGGCGCACAAGCCGATAGAATTTCAAGTAGGAGAGCATGTTTTCCTCAAGATCACCCCCACCACAGGCATAGGTCGAGCAATGAAGGTGAAAAAGTTAAGCCCTAGATTCCTTGGCCTATTTGAAATCCTCAATAAAGTAGGGTCTGTAGCATATCGCATAGCCCTGCCCCCCAAGTTTATCCAATCTCCATGATGTCTTCCATGTATCCTAGTTACGAAAATACCAATCTGACCCAAGCCACGTACTAGAGCCAGAACATGTGCAATTAAGGGATGACCTAACATTTAACTTACCTCCCTCGAGAATTGTGGACCGAGGAGTCAAACAGTTAAGGAATAAAACTGTACTGTTGGTCAAAGTCGTGTGGGGACGCGGAAAAACTGAAGAATTCACATGGGAGTTAGAGTCCAACATGCAAGCCCAATACCCCGAGCTTTTCTCAAGTAATGAATTTCGAGGACGAAATTCTTTTTAAGGAGGGGAGTAATGTAACGTCCCGTTTTTCTCTAAACTTTTAAATGACCAAAATGCCCCTGAGGTCATTTTTTTTACCTGAAACATGAAGACGACCGGCCTCGCCCATCCTCACAAGGCTTTTATGATATATGAAGGGGATTATATGTTTATGAATGTTAACAAGCCAGAAAAATCTCATTTCTGAGGTTTCTATGCACAAATGACTAAAATACCCCTAACTTGATTTAAGGCAGTTTTAAGTTTTGACTCCGACCCGGACTCGTCCCGGAGATCAAAAATGATGTTTTAAGGCATGAACTATGTTGGTTTAAGTCCCGGAGGTCCCGGGCAACTTTTGGTAAAAATTACGATTTTACCCCCGCTTAGTGCATTTTACGTCTAATGAGTTACGTAACTCAAACCCAAGCAATATTAGACTCTAATGAAAGGTTAATTAATTTCCTTAATTAATCTAGAGCTAAAATAATTATTTGACATTGATTAGAACCTAAAATTGCTTAAGGAAATTTAAAACTCATTTCTAATTCTTTTCTTTCTTTAAAGAAAAAGCAACTATGAATAGTATTTTCACTATTCATGCTCACATTCCCAAGAACACTTTTATTCCCAAGAAAAGTTGTCACATTTCAATCAATGGTCATAGGAGTTTGACTCTATCAATCCTACAACAGTACTCTTAGTCTAAGGTATTAGGGTCCTAATTACCTAATTGGTTCACTTAAACACTTGGTTACACAACCTTAATTAGTGACCTAACCTTGTTTACTCCTAAACACTCCATTAGTACATGATTAAATTGAATGAAATCTTCCCTCCCATGGTCTCATGATGTTCAGCCACTTTTCCCCCTAAAAAATTCAAAAGAATGATATTTTATGTAGTCAATCACATTGTCTATCGTAGCTACCCTAAGACCTATGACATATGACACCATGAATGACAACACAAGAGATATTTTTCCTCATTCTTCCTCAAGACGTTTCGGCCACTCCTATCTTCCCTCCACTCCTTCATGATTCATTTGCCTATAAATACACAACACGACACAACTTCACTCCTTTGCTCACTTCTTGCAAAATCTCTAAAAGTCACAAGCTTTCTTACTTCTTTTCTCTCAAGCTTCCAAGAGTTCTTCAAGCTCAAGTTCTTCCTCTCCTTTTTCGAAAACCACAAGGTAGGGAACCTTTCTAAAAATGTCTTTGATTCCTATGTTGAATCTTGTTGGGAAATGATGAAAGGTGGAACCTTCATGTTGCTTTTCATTTTCGGTTTCTTCCTTTTCTTTTCCTTTGATTTTCGGCCTCAAGGCCTTGAGCATGATAGCTTGATAAGGAGTGCTCTCTAAAGGTGACCATGAGTTCATCTCACATGAGACCTCTAAAGCTTGAGTTTTTCTTAAAGAAAGTTTCATCTTTTACAAGTTTAGTCAAGAATGAGGCTATGTTTCTCTTGAATGTTTGAACTTTTCTTTTCTCCTTTATGATTTGGCCATGAAGGCCTTTGGTCCTTGGAAAAATGAAAGCTTGATGATGAGGGTGTTATGATGGTGTTTGTCACTCAACAACCCCTAAAGCTTGAATTTTTCACAAGGAAAGTTTCATCCTTTTTCAAGGATAAGTAACGGAGGAGTTTATGTTTCTCTTGAACTTTTCTTGGACTTTCCTTTTTCTTTTATATTTTTGGCCGTGAGAGTTTCTAAGGCTTGGAAAAATGAAAGCTTGATGATGAGGGTTTCATGTTGATGCTTGTCACATGAACAAACTCTAAAGCTTGAAACTTTAACCTTAAACCAAGCATGGTTTCGGTTTTGCTTTCTAGTCTAGCATAAATTTTGTTTTAAATGTTGGTTTTAAGGAAGCTATGTACTCAATGATGAGGACTTTGGATGTTGATGTCATAGATCATCAAGATCTTGGTCCCTAGAGTTCAAAAATGGTTCATTCTTCTTGAAGAAGATTCGGCTATCTTCAAGTTTTTAAGGTCATGATTCATTTTAAGTATTCTAGCACTAGTAGTTCTCTTTCCTTGTGAGGATGAGGTTTGGGTCTGAACTATGTTCTCTTTAAAAGTCTTGCAAGAGCTCCAGACAAGATAAAAGTAACTTGCATTCATGTTTACTTTATGCTTTGCATAGCACGTTTATTTCCTATGCTATCACTAAACCCCAAGATAAGGAATGAACTTGCATAATGCACGTTTAAATTCCAAGCTTTGCATTTCATGTTTATATTTCAAGTCATCACTTAAGAACTTAAAGATTTAAAACGAGAGCTTGCATATCACCTAAAATAATCTCAAAGCCTTTCTATTTTGGCCTTAAAGTCGATTGTTGCTGGGCCTAGAGCACTAAAATAAAGAATTGAACTTGCATATTTACTTTGAGCCTTGCATATTTAATTTCAAGTTCTTGCATTTCATATTTACTTTGAAGCTCTTACTTTACTCTCTAATGAAGAATAAAATGGAATGCCTAACACGTTTACTTTTTGTCATCACTTAAAGATCCTAGAGCTCAAAGACTTGCCTATTTCATCTTGAGAAAAGTTAAATCAAGGAGGTATTCCCTTGATAATACATTTGGCCATGTGATGATGGAAACTCTAGGATGAGTTTTTCATTAGTTACAAGAGCCTATAGTTTATGTTTTAAGTTTTTCCTAAACGTAAGTGACATTTATAAGTATTTTGAGTATGTTCTTATATTTAGGATTTCAACCATGAGTAAAATTAGAGAGTTGCTGCCCCATGTATTTTATGAAAGTTCTTGACAAGTTAAATTGATTTCCAAGGTATTTTTGAAGTCCTAACATTGTTCCAAGAGAAACTAGTTACCTATGTACATGAAAAAGGAAGTTTACACGTGATTTGATGACTTTGAGGTTTCGGTTCTGCCTTGCTCATTTCCAGCACCTTAAATCATGTTTTGGGTGGTCTAAATATGTTTAAATACCTTGCCAAGTATATGCTAATTGTGCTAGACATTTTAGAGCATGTTTGGTTACTTTAATTGCTTGAAATGTGAATTCTAGAACCCCATAGGTACAGAAAATATGAATTCTGTCCAGATTGATTAACATCCATGGAATCACATTATATGATGTCTAGATCAGTGAGTGACTCATAATTGGCTTAGGTATTAATTGTTGCATCATAGAAAAAGTCGGATGTGAAAAAGGGTTTAAAATGTATATTTTAGAACACCGTAATTCATCCTAGTTTAGCTTGCTGCCAATGCTGTCCAGCCATAATTAATTAGGTTTTAGGAGTTAATAAATTATGGTGATAAGGTTAATCAATCCCTTAGAGGTATAAGAAAATAATTTGGAAGTTTGAGGTTACCCGATTAGGGGTTTTCACTCTTAAGGGAATGGTTTAAGCATTACTCTATGAATGATGAATTGGTGTCTACCTCATGACTTATATGATGCCATGTGAACTATTATTCCTAAATGATAGTATTATTGCATGTGATTGTTCTTCAAGAACTTAAAGATGCCTATGTTGTAACCGTTGATACTTGACATGTATGAACTAAGTGGCTTCTCAATAAACATGCTAAGACTTAAGGTGACTTAAACTATGAGAAAATGATCCTTGAACCACCAAGTTAAGGGTGGGGATAAGGTGATTCTAGCCCCCTAGACCCGTACTTTAAGTCGGGACCTTTAACTTATCAAAAAGGATAAGTCCATGTGTTAGTGACGACTAGCAAGGTATGAGCTCATAACCTAGAATTTTCTCCACAGGGAGATCAGTTAGGGTGGCCCTAGGAAAATAATGATGATGTTTTAATGTCACCCCAAGTAACCAAGATATGTACCATGTACCATGTTCCATGAACTATGATTCTATGCCCCATGATATAAGAAACCATGAATTTATGAGTTTATGTACTATGCCCCATGATATAAGAAGCATGAATTTATGAGTTTATGTGCTATGACCCATGATATAGGAAACCATGATTTATGATTAATGTACCATGACTTATGATCCATGTTTTATGACTTATAGGCTATGTAACCAAGAAATTTTCATAATTAAAAGGAACGGGCCTCAGAGGTTAATGTTTGCGAACTTCATAAATGAACTATTATATGCCCATGTTTTTACTAAGAAACTGAGGTCCCTGGAGACGTATATGATGACACTTAAATATTAGGAAAAACCCTACTGAGTTTCTTTAGTAAGAAATCTCACTCCCTCTATCTCTTTCTTTCCGTTACGTCTCTAGATTCGGATGGCGACGTTCATACTCTACGTTGAGACACCCACGTGGGAGTACCACTATGATTCGGAGCACGGATCGTACCATTTTGAAGGCCGCTGCACTGTTCGTGTCTTTATGTTTCCCGGACGGCCTTTCGCCCATCCTGTAGATAGCTACCTCTTCTCCCCAATGACACCCTATGCAGATGACATGGTTTTTGAGCGTGCCCGTACACGCAACGAGAGAATCCTACGGACTTACACCCCAGGCTCGGGCGCTGTACCCGAATATGTACCCCGCTCACAACATTCAGAGGAGCCACCTGCCCCTATGTATGAGTAGGACTCACTCCCCACGTGTGCGGGCAAATGAGGAGACGGTTACCCAGCCACGGAGGGCTCGGATGCCCGAGGTGCGACCTCACCACGGTGGACGTGTCCGAGTGCCCACTCCTAACGCGCTTCGCCCGTGGGTCGGCTATGTCCCACCTTACCCATGACTGTAGTCGCATGGTTTAGAGGGTAGTCCTTAGTGCACACACGTCACGTAGTAGGATAAACCTTATTTTGTGTTGAGGTTATCCATTTCAGAAGCACTTGGGTGTGGGTTTTCTCTTGCATGTGTCCTTTATATTTCTATGTATTTCCTACGTTTCAGTTGTATTGCACTCTATGTATGGAACAGTCTCGCCACTACCGGTGGGCATTCTACGTATTAATATATGAGGTATTTCAGTATATGTGTTCATGATACTGTGTATGGAGCCTTTATGTGTTTACATTTTCGCACTTTACGATATCGTTCGAATTACATAATACGCGGCTCATACTTTATCAAGGTTTTGTTACAAAAAAAAAATGGCTCATATTTTTAGTAAGTAATTTCAAAGGTAATAGAACTAAAACAAGAAGTAATGAATAATATTTGGCCACAGTACATACTACTAGTATTGGGTTGAATATTAGGGTGTTACAGCATGACTACTGTGTGTTTGTACGTGCCATGGTAACTAGCTCACTTTAAATAGAGTATTGAGCCTGATCACCTCAGTGTTTATTTTTTTTGTGCATAGGAAACAATGGCACCTCGGCAATAAAACAGGACCTCAATTGCTTGTGACCAGAACAATGAGACTGTTGAAGCCCTCCGAGACGTGGCTAGAACCATGAGGATGATGTTTGAATGAATGGACCAAGACTCCCTGGCTGAAGCAGGCCATGGTCCCAATGCTGTTGAAATCCTTGAGTACGCCTGTTTCTGGGAATTTCGCAAGGCAAACCCATTGTCCTTTAAAGGAACCTTGAACATGAATCATGACGATGGGTGGATAAAGAGCATGGAGAAAATTACATGCACATAACTGCAGAAGGTGACATTCGCCACCTATATGCTGGAAGGAGATACCGGATTCTGGTAGATCGATGCCCAAAGATCATTGGAAGCAGTCGGCACCGTGATTGACCGGGAGCTGTTCAAAGCTCATTTTTATGACAAATACTTTCCTGAATCCTTAAGGAATGCAAGGGACATTGAATTCATACAACTTACTCAAGGAGGTGTGAGCATCGCCCAGTACACTGCTAAATTCGAAGAGCTCATTAAGTTCTCGAGGATGTACCAAGGAAACCCTGATGAGTATTGGAAATGTGTTAAGTATGAGTCCAGGTTAAAGGCTGAGATCAATGTTGTGATGGCTCACCTAGAGAACAGGGACTTCCCTACCTTGGTCAACAAATGCTACATCATTGAAGATGGCCAAAAGAAGCTGAGCACATCAAGGGCCGACAACTTTGCGAAGAAGTTGGCACCACAAGCCCTGAAGTTCAAGCCGTAGAATAAACCACTTTTCCAACAGCAATCAAGGCTACCATTCAGGCAACAAGGCTGCCAGAGAGACTTTAACCAAGGAGGACTAAGCGGCAACTGAGGGAAGGCACCTCAAATGACCCTAGCCGTACCCTTGATGTAACATCTTAAAAATTATTTAAAAATTATTTTGGGCTTTACTAGTCATAATTTCAAAAATCTGACAGTTTTAGCAATAATGAGGACGGTCCAAGGGATTTGTAAAAAAAAAAAAAGAAAATGTGAATAGTAACCTGCAGGCCCTACCGGTCTGTCGGGACAGTCAAAACCCCAAAATTAGGACCCGAAGGTGCCCAAAACTGAGAAATTATAGGATTGAGATTAGAAATAGTTAGAAATAGAGATTTTATAACTAGAATTAATTGTCGGGCAATGTTTTATTACCTAGGTAGTGTTTTGCCCGTTCGGTGGAGTTTCGATGTGCAGTTTTGAACGCCGTACAAGTTACTTAGTGGCTAAGTAACCTTTAACAACCACTTTATGCCAAGTGGATGGCAAGGATTAAAACTTGAAAAGCAAGTTTTAATCATGACCTTTGATTTATTATATTTTACTCAAGAGCCAATAACTCATCTGTGCGGTGGAATTTCGGTGTGTGGTTTTAACATCGAAAAGGCTACTTGCTCCCCAAGTTAAAGTGATCCAATTATCTTGAGCCAAGTGGAAGACCAAGATCCATTCTTTGCCTAAGAAAACAATCTTGGCCATCCATTTTTCTTTCTTTGGTCAAAGTGTAACGCCCCGATTTTTCTATTTGAGAAGAAAATGACCAAAATGCCCTGAGGTCATTTTCTACCCGGAATTCGAGGATGGCCGGCCCGGCAGTCCTCGAAGGGTCAACTCAATGTTTGAAAGAGATTGGATGACCCTTGAATGGTTTCGGAGACGAGAATCTCGTTTTCTGTAGTTTCGGGTCAAAATGCCCAAAATACCCCGATAGTGTTTCTACGCGGGTAAAGGTGCCGTTTGAGCCCGAAACTTTCTCCGAAGGTCTAAAACAATGTTTTTACATGTTTAAAAGCGTCTATTTAAGTCCCGATGGTCCCGAGCAGTTTTAGTACAAAATTACAATTTTGCCCCTAGAATAGTGTTTTTAAGCTTAATGACATAATTAGGCAAACCTAAGTAATATTAGGCTCTAATCGAAGATTAATTAATTTCCATAATTAATCTAGAGTCAAAATAGGCTATTAAAATTAATTAGAACCTAAAATTGCTTAGATTAAACTTAAATCTCTTTTTAAAACTCAAGATTCCAAGATTGGAATCTTGAATAGTATTTTCTCTTTCCAATTCCTTAAATCATGGAATTGTGTCTAGAATTGTTTATGAACTAAAATGAATTTGTAACTCACTAATGATGCAAAACCACTCCTTAAACATGTCTTGACAACCTTGATTACCCATTTTCTCACCTAAACACTTTCTTGCAAATTCCTAATCTTAATCCTAATCAAGGCCACACCTAAACACAACTCTAAACCACAATTAAAATGCAAGAAATCCTCCCCTATGGCTGAGGCATGTTTTGGCCATTCCTCCCCATTTACATCACATGTTGATTTGTTTCTCACTCAAAGAACCATACTTGACCCATACTTGCACCCATATTTGAACCCATACCTAGCCATGCCTTCCACCATGCCTTGAACCATACCTTGGAGAAAATATTTTCTCCTCCTTGTGGCTGTATATGTCCGAAGCTCTCCCTCCCCTAAACACCTCTCATTTTGTTTCATTTCTCTATAAATAGCACGCTTAGGTGAACTTGCATTATTTTGGGTTCATTTGCTAAGTGTAAGTTTTCAAAGAGCACTTCAAAGTTTTCTTTTCTCTCAAAGTTCAAGTGTCCAAGTTCTTCAAGTTCTTCATCCTCTTCACTCATCTCAAACCTCCAATCACTTGGTAGGGATTTTCTTTCAGGTGTTTCTTTCATTTAAGTTCTTAATCTAGTTATGTGTTCATGGTTTCTCTTGAATCTTTTTGGAACTTCTTTTCTTCTTCTCCTCCTTCTTCATTTTCGGCCATGAGCCTTTGAAAACAAAGGAATGAGAGCTTGATGATGAGGGTTTCATGATGATGTTCATCACTTGAACAACCTCTAAAGCTTGATCTTTGTTCTTGAGTTAAAAATGTTTATAGTTCTTTCTTTCTTGAACCTTGAAATCTTTAACTTTGATTATGTTTTAAAATGGTTACATGAACTCAATGATGAGGACTCATGATGTTGGTGTTAATACATCATCAAGATCATGGTCTCTAAAGTTTCAAAATGGTTCTTTCTTGCTCTTAAGTTTCGGTTTCTTTCCTTTCCTCTTTCTCTAAAATTTTGGCTAACCAACTTGGGTGGTCCAACATGATAGCTTGATGATGAGAGTTCTAGTTGGTAACTTTATGTTCACCACAAAGGAATCTCTAAAGCTTGAGTTTTCATAAAGGTGTTATATGTAACGCCCGAATTTTTACTGCTATGTAAAAATTACCAAAATGCCCCTAAGTAATTTTTACACGTAATTCGAGGTCAAATAATCCTCAATAAAGGAATATGACATTACAGAAATATCATAGGAGACTTGACTAGCGATTCGTGTGAAAGTCACAAACCCCGATTTTTCTGTACGTGTAAAATGACTAAAATGCCCCTGAGGTCATTTTTACCTAGAAATCAAGGATAACCAATCTAAATTATCTTTGAGGGGTTAATTTTATGCCTGATGGGGATTATATGTGCCTTAGAGGTAAAAATCTCAATTCTCAATTTTTACCATAAGTAAAATTACCGTTTTACCCCTGCAGTAATTTTTCATGAAATTATATAATCTTTGAATTCGATTTTCATCCAAAGGTTCAAAATGACTATTTTAAGTATGATTTGAGATTGTCCAGTACTTACAGGGAGTTTTTATGTGAAATTACCTTTCTACCCCTAGTTGTGATAAATAGGTTTACTTGTGTAATTAAGATAGTATTAAAGCTCTATTTGAACTCAAATTGATTTTATTCATTAACCTTGAGTTTAAAATTAATTACCCAAGGTTAAAAATAATTACTGAGGTAATTAGAGTCTAAAATTACCTAAGGTAAAATTAAATTATCTTTCCTTAATTATGAAAGCTCATAAAATTAGTGATAATTGAGATCAAAGTTAAGATTTCGGTTTAGGTAAAATATTGTACATTTACATTTTCTTATCCTAAGTTTAGAACCTATATTACAAATTAATTTTTTACTCATTTGAAATTAACCTCATTTACTAGTATATGATTTCTCTTTTTACCTTGTCTTGTATTGACCTAAACACTTAACCTTTTACCATTTTCACTAATCTATCAATTCCTAATCTTTTACCTAAGTAAATACACATCTAATACATGATTTACCACTTGTAAAACATTACCAATCTGATCCTAAAGGAATCAAAAACCAGTGGCCAACTTGTCTCCTTTTCACCATATTTTAATGGTTTTTCCAACAAAGAAATATATCCAACCATAACACCATACCTTTAGCTTTCTTTTGCATTATTTTTGGCTATGTTTATTCAAAAGAAAACCCACCCATTTCAGCCATGATGTGATCAGTAACAATGTCTCCCATTAGCATCATATTTTCGTGTTTTTATCCATTATGCATGAACCAAATTGTTACAAGAATAAAAACATTCTTTTCCATGTTTTCTTTAATTGAAAATGAACTAAAAACTCCATTTTTCCAGCCACAAGGCAGCTGCCATACAGCCCTCCTTGGCCTATAAATATGAGCTCTTCCATTGCCTAAATGCACACACAAACATTCCTAGCCTTAGCATTTTTTTACTTGATAGTTTTCTTACTCAAAGTTTGCTCAAAGTTCTCTAATTCTCTCAATACTTCAAGCTTTCTTCTTTTTCCTTATTCACGCTCAAGAGACTCCATTCCCAATCTCTAACCAAGCTCTAAACCTCAAGCATACACATTCCAACCACAAATCAACTCCTAAACACATAACCTTTCCATTATCAAACACAAGAACACAACAAAAATTCTTTCACCATTCCATCATCACTTGGCCGAAGTTACCATCATCATCTAGAGGATATTTTCTTCTCTTTACTTCTTAAGACATCAAGCTTTAACATTTGAGAACAAGAAACAACTTGGTAGGGATTTTATTTCATGTTATTTCCTTGTTCTTTGCTTATAATTTAACTTTTAATGAGCTTAATGATGAGACCATGAAATAAGGTTCTTGAAACCATGATAATCAAGGACTCTAATGCTCACTTCCTTTGTTAAGATTAATTGAGGTTAAAGAGTTTAATTCTCTAAAAGTTTTGAGCTTAACAAGATGATAAATGAACTTGCATCCATTGTTTATGTTTCAAGCTCTTGCATATCATATTTAAATTTCAAGCCTTGCATAATCATATTTAATTTCAAGTTATCACCTTAAATCTTGAATATAATAATATGAATTTGCATTCTCATGTTTAAATTTCAAGTAATGCATTTTATGTTTCAATTTATCACTAAACTTTGAAGATCTAAAAATAAACTTGCATATTCATATTTATATTTGAAGTATTACATATCATGTTTATATTTCCAAGTTATCACCTTATAATGATAAAGATTAAAAATGGATTGCATAACATATCTATGATTTTTGCTATCACCTAAATCTCGAAAAGTTCAAAACTTACCTCTTTAATCTTAAATAGGAATTCTTATACTTAAATTAAGTTAATTTCAGTCTCTTGATGTTCTTGGTATTAAGATTTGTTTATTTTATTTTTAAGGCTTTGATCTTGTCTTTAAATTCCTTAAATTATTCTTGTTAGAGTTAGAAATCCAAAGATGTTAAAGATTATGTTTTTCTCAAGCTTTTTGATTTAAAAATTATGTTATGGACCTGACTTAAATAAAATGGTTAGAATGCTATTTTATAAGGTTTGTATGTGGATAAATTACTTATAATTGATGTAAGAATTGTTTTTAGCATTTTTGAGATAAACTAATAATTAGAAAGGATCAAAATCATAATTTTATAAAGCTTTAGACAATGAATTTTCTGGATTAATTCCTTACTGATTTGATACTGGTCTTATGGTTTATACATATTAGAATTATTAGTATTTGATGTATAAATTGTTTTTGGTATCTTAGAGGTTGAAAAGAATAATTACAAGTATTAGTTTTGACCGTTTCATAAAATGCAGAAAGTTGTGTCCTAAACTATCAATTATGTAATTTTTTTTATTCAAAGGATCTTAATTAGATTAAATAATGATATCTGATGTGTATATGTGTTTAGAATACCATTTATGATGTTTAGAGAAAGTTTTAGAAGTTTTGGCTTTTGATAAGTGTCAAAAATAAGTAACTTTGTACTTTGACCCCTAAAATATGTTAAATTTAGTCTATGGCCCTAAAGGTTTTTATGATGAGTTTGAATGGTTTCTAATAGTTATATGTCTCTTAAAATGTATTGGTTAAAGTTAAAGATCTTTAATTTATGAGTAGATGTTAAAAAGGGGTAATTATGTTTTGACCCATAACCTTTGAGAAATTGTGATTTGACCCTTTGGGACTTAAACGTAAATATTGATAATTTGATGAGATGAATATGATTGATATCTTGTGATGGCGATGTTCATATATTGAGATTTATATGGGATATATGCAATGAAATATGATGCATGTTTATGTGATTTGATTTATGGCATGTTACGGTTATGTCTGATTCATTGAGATGCATAAGTTCATGAAATTTATGAGCATGAAATATTAATGATGAGTTATTCATGTTTGCCTCTCTATATATCATGCCAAGATTTAAGGTGACATAAAACACATGGAAATGATCCTCTAGACTCCCCGAATTAAAGGTTATGAGAGGTGATCCGAATAGGAAGTGATCCTTTGGACTCCCTGAATTAAAGGTTATGAAAGGTGATCCTAATGCCCCCTATCCCGTACCTTAAGAGTCGGCAATTTAACTTATCAAAAGGGATAAGGTTACGCTAGTGACGACTAGTGAGGTATGAGCTCATAACCTAGAACTCTCGAGAAAAGAGAGAATATAGGGTGGCCCCCAAGGAAAAGAGAATAAGAAGTTTAAGTCACCTATAAGAATAATGATCATAATGTTCTTTATATCATATGCATTGTTTTATGAATTTTATGATATTATGTGTAACACCCCGATTTTTCTGTCCGAGGGAAACGGCCAAAATGCCCCTGAGGTCATTTCCTGACCCGAACTCGAGGGTAACCAACTCGGTCATCCTCGAAGGGTCAACTCAATGTTTGAAGGGGATTGAATGGCCTTTGAATGCTTTCGGAAGCGAAAATTTCGTTTTCCAGCTTTGGTCAAAATGACCAAAATACCCCTATAGCGTTTTTACGGGTAAAGGTGCCGCTTGAGCCCTAACTTTCCCTGCAGGTTTAAAAACATGATTTCATGTGTCTAGAGGTCTCTGTTCAAGTCCCGGTGGTCTCGGGCAGTTTTAGTGCAAAATTACGATTTTGCCCATAGAATAGTGTTTTTGAGCTTAATGACGTAATTAAGCAAACCTAAGCAATATTAGGCTCTAAACGAAGATTAATTTATTTCCCTAATTAATCTAGAGTCAAAATAATTTATTAAAGTTAATTAGAACCTAAAATTGCTTAGATTAAACTTAAATCCCTTTTTAGAACTCAAGATTCCTAGTCTTGGAATCTTGAATAGTGTTTTCTCTCTCCAATTCCTTAAATCAAGGAAATGTGTTTAGAGTTGTTTAGACTCTAAATTGAGGATTTAACTCTCTAATGGTGCAAGACCACTCCTTAATTATGTCTAGACCACCTTAATTACCCATTTCCCTTACCTAAACACTTTCTTACAAATTCCTAATCTTAAGCATAATCAAAGATACACCTAAACACAACTCTAAACCACAATTAAAATGCAAACTAATCCTCCCTATGCATGATGAAGTTTCAGCCAGACCTCATCCCCATTGGCCACATGTTTAATTGTTTCCTCACTCAAAGAACCATGCTTGAGGCCATACCTTGAACCATACCTCACCATACCTTAAGCCATACCTCACCATACCTCAAGAACACATTATCTCACCTCATGGAACACATGGAACCCTCCAATTCTGCACCTCTTGGCCGAAAATGCGTCAGCCCACATACACCCTCCATTTGTTTCAATTCTCTATAAATAGAATGCCTTGAGGAGCTTGCACCACTTTTAGATCATTTGCCAAGTTTAGGAAACACTCAAAGCTTTTCTTTTTCTCTCAAAGTCTTTGTGTTCTTCAAGTTCTTGGAGTTCTTCAAGTTCTTCATCTTCTTCATCTTCTTCTTCCATCTTCAAGTTCATCACACCAAGTAGGGATTTTCTTTCATGTATTCTTTCTTTAAAGTTCTTGTTCTAAGCTTAATGTTCATAGTTTCTCTTGATTCTTTTTAGAACTTCTTTTTCTTTCCTTTACCTTTTCATTTTCGGCCATGGGCCTTGGAGAACAAAGGAATGAGAGCTTGATGATGAGAGTTTCATGATGATGTTCATCACTTGAAACAAACTCTAGAGCTTGATTTTTGTTCTTGAGCAAAAGTGTTTCTAGATTTTCCTTTCTTGAACTTTTGAGAACTTTAACTTTGATGGTGTTTTAAAATGGCTCTATGAACTCAATGATGAGGACTCATGACGTTGGTGTTAATATATCATCAAGGTCATGAACTCTAGAGTTTTAAAATGCACTTTTCTCTTCTTGGAGATTTCGGCCATTTCCTTGAGATTTTCTAAGTTTCATAGTTTGATTCCCAAAGATGTTATGTTGAGTTCCAAGAACTCCAAGCTTGACTTTACCTTGTTTGAATGAGTTTGGGTTAAGGTTTAAATTCCTTTAAAGTCTTGTTAAGAGCTCTAGAAAGATAAAATGAACTTGCATAATTTATTTTATGCTTGCATTCATATTTACATTCTTGCTATGCATCTTTATTTTCAAGCTATCACCTAAGAACATAAAGATTAAAATGGAACTTGCATCTTCACTTAATTTAATTCTCGAAGCCTTTCTATTTCGGCCTTAAAGTCGATTGTTGTTGGGCCTAGAGCACTAAAATAAAGAATTGAACTTGCATTATCACCTAATTAATTTCTCGAATGCCTATCTATTTCGGCCTTAAAGTCGATTGTTGTTGGGCCAAGAGCACTAAAATAAAGAATTGAATCTTGCATATTTACTTTCAAGCTTGCACGTTTAAGATTATGCTTCGCATATTTACTTTCAAGCTTGCACGTTTAAATTATGCCTTGCATATTTAATTTCAAGTCATCACTTTACTTTGAAAGCAAGATTAAAAATGAAGAGCATGAGCACGTTTAGTTTATGTCATAACTTAAGAACCTAGAGCTCGAAGACTTGCCCGTTTCATTCCAAGTTAAAGTTGAATGTAAACCATACTTTGAACGTATGTTTTTCGGCCAAGTAGTGAGGATGGACTTCCAATGAGTTTTCATCTAGCTACTAGGACCAATAGTCTATGTTTTAAGTTTTCCCTAAAGCTTTACAAATCTTTATAAGGTTATGTCATCACAAGTTGTGATTTTATCCTCCTTTAGGAGATGAAATATATTTTGGTCTTTAACCTAAGGCTTCACTTAGCCTCTTGAGGAATTAAAATGTTTTGCAAAGAGTTTTAGAAGTTCCAGAATGATTCCAAGAGAAACTAGTTAACTTATGTACCTAGAGATGTCAATTTAATTCTCTTATTGAGGCAAGATGTTTTCGATTCTGATGTGATGAATGTGATGCCGTATGATGATGTTTTAATGTGTTGGAATGTGTGAAAATATCATATGATGATGTAGAAGCGATCCTATGCATGATAGGTAAGAAACTAGCTAACTAGAAATACCGTAAAGCTAGAATTTAACATAGTTTTGACCCATTTGTTTATGGAACTTTTCCAAACTGTTTTAATGGGGACATAATCAGATTTAGATTGTTTAGACATGAAAAACTTGGTATCATTTGAGTTAGAATTGAATTCTAGCATCTATGGGGAAACTAGTAACTAGAAAACCGTAAAAATACAAATGTAGAACTCTTAGAACATTTAATTTTCTGGATTCTGTCCAGCACCCTTACAACATGATAAACATGATTAATAATTAGTCCTTAAGCATAGGAATGCCTCATAATTGAGTTAGATTTAATACATAGCGCTTCAAGTAAAACGGAACCGAGAAAGGGTCTAAAACGTAAGTTCTAGAACGCGCTAAATACAAGTTAGAGAACTTGTCCTATGCTATTCAGATTTTAAAAGTAAAATGAGAGGATTATGAATGATGTTTAATTATGAGCCTTAGGTGCTTAAAATATGAACAACGGATGTAGAGAACTATATCTCAAGATTAAGACCCGTAAGGGTGAAAGCATAAGCTACCGTAAGGGTAAGCGTTTGGATGATTTATGATGATGCATGAAGTATGCTAATGATGATGATGTTATTCATATGAGGAATTTATGAGATTATATGTTTATGTGGCATAAAGCAAATTTGGAAGGAAATTCGGTGTAATGACCGTTTGGCCGCCGAATTTCTGACAAATTTGGGGACTTAAAGAGATTTTGAAAATTAAGGTACTAAGATGGGTTCTAGGATGACACCGGTTCGGCCGAGCACCTCCATAGAACTCATGTGACATCGGTACCATTTTACACTCTTAGGTGACACCGGTTCGGCCGAGCACCCCTAAGAGTTTTGCCCCCTAACCCGGACTCAGATAGTCGGGATTTATGATACGCTTATCGTTAAGTGGTAAGTAAGAACTAGTGACGACTAGTTAAGGTATGAGCTCATAACCTAGATGTATGACACGTTAGGTGACACCGTTCGGCCGAGCACCCCCAGTTCGATTGTCTTTTAGGGTGGCCCATGAGGAAGAGAAGTTCATGATTATGATTATGTCACTCAGTTTTGTCCCATATGAATGTTACTACTGCCACTTTATGCCACCAATGACGATGATGCTTGATGTTATGTTTTATGTATGTGCATTAGGTAGTGCCATGCATACATTCTCTATTATGATGCATTCATGACATTAAGATCATCTTAAAATGAATGGACCTTGGCTAACGTATATTTTGAAGTTTAAAATGAACTAAATGCATGTTCAGACTTTTCGCATAATTAAACCCAAGGTTCCTGAGGACGTAGATGATGGCACCTAGGTAGTAGGAGGCCCTACTGAGATTCTTTAGCAAGATTCTCACTCCCTCTATCTCTTTCTTTCCGTCACGTCTTCAGATGGCGACGTTCGTAGTGTTCGTGGACACGCCAACATGGGAGGTGTACCATGACCCGGACCACGGGTCATTCCATTTTGTGGGTCGATGCACAGTTAGAGTATTCATGTTCATGGGTCGACCCTTCACTCGGCCTGTACATTGCCATCGTTTTTCCCCGCTTCACCTTTTGGCGATGACCTAGTGTTCGAGCACGACGCCCCCAAGAGGAGAGGCTACGCCGCACTCCACCTTCCGCATCCGCTGCTCGAGACTACCCCGAGTATGTGCCCGCTGCCCATCGTCCTTCTCGAGATGGATCCTTCCGAGATTCGCCACCCAGGTACCCTCCGAGGGATCTTCCCCCACCATACCTATGGACTTCGGAGAGAATAGCGAGCCCACCGTGACTCAGCCGAGGCGTGCACGACGACCGGAGATGCGGCCATACCCTGGGAGTCATATTCGATCCCCACTCCGCCTTTTCACACCCGAGGAGCTCGCTAAGTTTCCCGGATATCTGCCTCGTTCGCGAGATGGACGCCAGTAGGAGGTGACGATCGTCCGATGGAGTACCCGGTTAGAGCACACACCACTTAGATGGGGATAAACCTTCTTTTGTTTAGAGGTTATCCTATTAGATGCACTCGGGTAGGGGAGTAGATTATGTTTATGTTTATGTTTATGATTGTATTTTCTTTCATGTATTTCCATGTACTAAACCAAGTCCCACGCTTATAAGTGGGCAAATTATAATTATATATGAGGTGTTATTCAGTGTCTCTCATGATGTGCCCTTATATGCTTTATGCTATGACGTTATGAGATGTATGTTTGTCCGTCGCAAGTTATATCGCATCACGCGGCTCTCACTTTTATTTCAAAAAAAATTTGCCCGTATTTTCCGCTAAGTAATTCAAAGTTAAATGAGAACTATGAAGTAACAGACTAATGATTAACCTAAATATGTTCTAGAGTATTGGGTTAAAAATTAGGATGTTACATTATGATATTGACATGCATCCATGACTAATATGTTCCATTCATGACATTAAGTGCTAAAAGATACAGGCCTCGGCTAATGGTATTTAAAACTTAATAAATGAATCTTATATCTATGTTCACCATTTTCATAATTAAACCCGAGATTCCTGGGGACGATGACGATGACACTTGTGTTAGAGTCGAGAAGCCCTACTAAGATTCTTGTATAAGTTTCTCATCCCTTTTCTTTTCTGTGTCATCTCCAGACATGAATGATGGTGTAGTTCGTGATTTACCTTGAGAGTGGATGAAGAGCTAAGGAGATAACTTTCCTTTGGATATTTTCCTTTAGAGTGAATGTATCTCATATATCAGTTTCTATTCTATTGATGGATATATATTAATGTCCTTAAGTTTACAAGACATCACTATTATGATATAGTTATTGATATGTTATTATTATTTGAGTTATGTTATGCCATGGTTGTATTATGTATTTATTTGTTATTTGTTTCTAACATCTCTCTTACACAGGCAAGATAAATGACGTTAGATATCTAGTATACGCAGCTCACGTTTTGGTATTTAAAGTTCAAAAAAAAAATTACCCATATTTATACTAAAGTATTTTTCAAGAAGTTTTTGAGTAAAAAACTGAAACAAAAGAGTAATAACTAATACTTAACTTAAATACGTCCTAGGCGTGTTAAGTTAAATATTAGGGTGTTACATTATAAAGTTCATTTATGGTTATATTTTTAAGGAATGTTATCTTGAGTTCTAAGAACTCTAGACCTCACTTTATCTTGTCATGATGAGTTTGGGTTAAGGTTTAAGATCCTCTAAAGTCTTGAATGAGCTCTAATAAAATATAAATGAACTTGCATATTTATTTTAAGGTTGCACTCATGTTTATGTTCTTGCTTTGCATCTTTATTTTCAAGTCATCACCTAAGGACTCAAAGATTAAAACAAGACTTGCATTATCACCTAATTAATTCTCAAAGCCTTTCTATTTCGGCCTTAAAGTCGATTGTTGCTGGGCCTAGAGCACTAAAATAAAGAAATAAACTTGCATTGCATATTTATTTCAAGCCTTGCATATTTACTTCAAGTCTTGCATATTTACTTTAAAAGTTCTCACTTTACTTTGTAATGAAGAATAAAAATGAAGTGCATAGCATGTTTATATTTTGTCATCACTTAAAGACGTTAGAGCTCAAAGACTTGCCCATTTTATCTCAAGTTAAAGTTCAATATGGAAGCATTCTTTGAATGAATACTTTCGGCCAAGTAATAATGATGAGCTTGGAGTTCCATCTAATTACAAGTGCCATCAACCTATGTTCTAGGATTTTCTTTAAGCTTGATGAGTTTTGTAAAGTTATGACCAACAAGATTTATGATTTTAATCCTCTTCTAAAGAAGAATTAAATTGGTTACTGACCTAAGGTTATTTTTAGCCTCTTGATAAAATAAAATGGTTTGCAAAGAGTTTTAAAAGTCCTAAAATGATTCCAAGGGAAACTAGCAACTTATATGCTTTAGAAATGTCAAATTATGTGTCTTTTTGGACTTGAACAATTCGGTTTTTCCTTGATGTGTTTGTTGCTGTATGATGATGTTTTGATGTGTTAGAATGTGTTAAAATGATACATGATGAGGTAAGAATACTTCTATGCATGTTAGGAGAGAAACTAGCTTCACAGAAAAATCGTAAAGTTGGAATTTAACGTGTGTTTAACCCCTTTAATCTTAATCAATGCCAAAACTGTTTTAGTATGATAACAATCAGTTTAGAATTGATTAATCATGAAAAATTTGGTTACATTTGAAGTAGGATTAAATTTTAGCACCTATAGAGAAACTAGTAACTAGAAAACCGTAAAAGTGCAATCCTAGAACTCTTAGAACATTTAATTTCTGGATTCTATCCAGCAACCTCATAATATGGAAAACATGGTTTATAATTAGTTCATAGGCATAGGAATGCCTCATAATCAGTTTAGATTTAATTTATAACGCCTTAGGCGAAGAAGAAACCGAGAAAAGGTCTAAAACGTAAGTTCTAGAACCTCGTAATCATAAATATATAACTCTGCCCTTGAAGAATGGTGCTGCCCAGATTTATTAAAGAGCATAAATGACAATAAGATTTGTTAGAAGAGAATCCTTATGTGTATAAGAGGTTGATAGAGAATGATAGAATATTTACATCTCAAGTTTAAAGCCCTAAGGGTCAAGGCATAAGATACTGTAGGATCAAGAGCATAATGAGTTTCAAAGTTACATGTGAATGTATGTTTTAATTGAGAATGATTATGTAAGCGTATGAAATTATGATTGAGGATACATGTTTTATTTGTTTATGTGGCATAAAGTAAATTTGAAAAAAATTCGACATGCTACTGTTGCGCTACCGAATTTCTGACAAATTTAGGGACTTAGAAAGTTTTTGAAAAACCAATAAGATTTTCTTTATGAGATGGGAGGTACGAAGATGAGTTCTTGGATGACACCGGTTCGGCCGAAGACCTCCAAAGAACTCATGTGACATCGGTACCAAGATGTATTCTTGGGTGATGCCGGTTTAGCCGAGCACTCCCAAGAAATGCCCCCTAGCCCGTACTAGATAGTCGGGATTATGATTATGATACGCTTATCGGGATTGATAAGTAAGAACTAGTGACGACTAGTTAGGTATGAGCTCATAACCTAGAGATGTGACACGTTCTGGGAGACACCATTTCGGCCGAGCACCCCCAGAACGAATGTCTTTTAGGGTGGCTCATGAGGAAGTAAAGTACGATGATTATGTCACAAAGTTTTCCTATATGAGATTTCAATTGCCACTTTATGCCACTATTATGATGTTCTTAATGTTATGATTATTATTCTTGCATTAAGTAGAGCCATGCATACATTCTTTACTAAGCTGCATCCATGACATTAAGAATCATACTAAAATGAATGGACCTTGGCTAACTATGTTTCAAAAGCTTAAAAATGAACTTAATGCATGCTCACTTATTTTATGCACTAAACCCAAGGTTTCAGAGGACGTAGATGATGACACTTAGGTAGTAGGAGGCCCTACTGAGATTCTTTAGTAAGATTCTCACTCCCTCTATCCTTTCCTTTCGTCACGTCTTTAGATGGCGATGTTCGTGATTTTTGTTGGACACCCCGACATGGGAGGTGCATCATGATCCGGACCACAGGTCATACCATTTTGTGGGTCGCTGTGTCATGCGTATGTTCATGTTCGTTGGACGGCCTTTCAGTCACCGTGTACATACTCATCGATTCTCTCCTGCCTCACCATTCAGTAATGACTTCGTGTTCGAGCGCGCACGCCCTTGAGAGGAGCAGATCCACCGTACTCCACTGACAGCTTCTGCTATTCGGGACTACCCGCAACATGTGCCCCGTTCGCCCTCATCGTTCTCCGAGATGGACCCTTCAGAGGACTTTGCCACTCAGGTACCTTCCGAGGGATCCTCCTCCACTGTACCGATGGACTTTGGGGAGGGTAGCAAGGCTTCTGTCACTCAGCTGGTACGTGGAGGATGGGTGAGGATGATTCCCCGCCGTGGAGCTCGTGCCCGACCAATGCAGTGTATAGCCACCCCGGCAGAGATAGCCTAGTGGATTGGATACGTCCCTCCTTTCCAGAGAAGCCCGCAGTAGGAGACGACCGTCGCGTTCTAGTGCCCGAGCTTTGACTAGACCAGGATAGCCTCCTTTTGTCTTAAGGCTATCTATTTGTAGGCGCACTAGAGATAGGAGAGTTTCTTTTTATACCTTCTATTTGTAATGCCTTCTGTGATATGCCTTTACTTGCTCTATGTTATGATGTTATGAGATGCTTGCTTTATTTCCTTTCATGCTTTATTGTTCGTCAAGTCGCGTGGCTCTTACTTTGCCTTTATAATTCAAAGAAAAATTTACCAGTATTTTCCTCTAAGTATTTTAAAGTAAAAAGGAAACTATGACGTAATAGACTAATGATTAACCTAAATATGTTCTAGAGTATTGGGTTAAAAATTAGGATGTTACACAAAGATTACTTAATTACACATTATAATATTCATTCTTTATATATAAGATCAACACCAAACCAAGCTTCTCCAAGAAGCTAAATTTTCTTCTTTTTAAAGCCCAATTTCGGCCAGCCTAAGGAGAGAACACCAGCCACCATTTTCATTTCTTCAAGAGCTTACAACTTGCTTCAAATCACCAAAACTCTTGCCCAAAGTTCGTATAACCACAAACTTTCTTCACAAAACTTGTTCTACACATCAAAACCTACAATTCTAACCGATTGGAATTTCATTTCCTCACCATTTCTCACCTTGATACCTCATATACTACTGCCTAATGGAGGGTTTGATGCTGGTTTGAAGGCTTTGAAGTGAATGGAATCATCCTTGGAGCATCCTTTGGAGTCAAGATCCCTAAAGCCACCAAAGTAGGGCTTTTGAACCTCTTCTTCTTCAAATCTGTTTTTTTGTGTTAATCACTGATTTAAATTGATATTTTTGGTTGTTTTGGTTGATGATATAGGGATATTGAGGTATTAATTTTGGTGGAGTGTTTGGATGATTCTAGGAATCATTTTACTGAAATTTCTACAGGGTATTGAGGACATGTCAAAGTACAACCATGAATTTTTTTATGATTTGATATGATCATTTGATAGGGTAATAAGATTGGAACTTTGGCTGTTGGCTGCAAATAGGGGGTTTCTAGCCTCCTAATTTGTTGATTTTTGTTATCATACATAGAGAAGTCTTTTAACTCTGAAATTTTTAGAGAACCTTGGGGACACATTGAAGTGTCTTGGATAATTTTTATAGCCTTGGATTTCATGGTTTGAAATGCAAAATAATTTGGGCTATAGATATATGGAATCTGCCATTGTGCTGAAAATGAATTGATGCTTTGATTGATGAAATAATGACATTGGGTTCAAGTATGACATATATGAATGCATGCTAGTAAATTTAAGGAATGGTTTGAGGCATGATTGAAATCATATTATGAATGAATGCGTATATGTGCCTCATGCATGCATTTGGAAAAGAATAGTGAATGATATGTGTATGTAGCAAAAGAGAATATATGAACTTTAATTGTGCATGTTCTGACATATGGAGAAAACAGAAACAAGACTTAGATTGAATGAGGAGAAGGCAAAAGTAGGAACTTTCCCAAAATATTGAGTGTGCCTATTCTGACATATGGAGAAAATAGAAACAAGACTTAGATTGAATTAAGGGGAAGGAAAAAAGAGGAACTTCCCCCGAGATATTATGAGTCGGTAAACGTATCGACTAGGAATAGAACTGTGTGTGATTCAGAAATGGAAAAAATGAAGTCCGATGATCACGTATAGGAATGAGCTCAATCCTGATAAGCAGTCTATTTCCCTTGGGTAGTGTGATCCACTATAAATGCCATTTGGTATAAACTATCTATTGTGGAGTTGTCCACAACAGATACCCGTTGGGTATAAACTAAGTCTTTCCTATGTCAATGAAGAGCAAAAGTTGCAATGAAATGAGTTTTACAGCATGATATAAACTAAGTCTTTCCTATGTCAATGAAAAGAGAAAAATGCACTAGATTAAGTTCCTTGGCCACGAAAGGGAACGCATAATTTATTATTATTTCTACATATGCATATAAGTTTACTTGATAACGTTTGTAAGAATGAAATTTCTACTTATATTTTGGTTGTTATTATTTTTTTTATGTCTGCTTAGGATGATTTACTAGATGTTGGACATTATAATATATATGCATTAAGTGATTGATTATTAAAAGCTACCCACTTCGGAAGTATGAGTTGGAACATTAAAAATGAACCATTGGTATGAAAGGCATGATCACTCTTTTTCTAATAAACTGAAGTGGCTGGGGCGATGATGATGACATTGTGAGTGAGTTTTTGGGGAGTTGCCCTACTGAGAATTGTATAATTCTCACCCCTATGTGTTTGTGTTCCCGTGTCATCTCCAGGTTGATCCAGAGAATGATGCGGCTGCAGCGTGAAAGAAACTCGGGATTGCAGTAGTTTAGGAGTTGATGTTTTTCTTACGTGGTATATAGCTGCAAGTAATCATGTAAATAAATGTAATAAAGATTGTATATGTGTTAAAGCTCATAGTAGAGCTTCCTTATGTAATTGACTTTATAGTAAATAAATGTTTTGTATCTTTGTTATATATTTTAATCGAATCATGCTAGTTATTACATGATCTTACCGCATTTGCTATAATTATTTAAGAAAGGTCCAATAAATTATAAGTAACAACTCTCAAGTCTGATGTCATGACTTAAGGATGACGTTGTACTTGGGAGAATGTTACACCCGAGGCCTATACTTGCCACCATATGCCTCAAGTGCAGGAAGCCTCATGGAGACCTACCTTACTGAGCAGGCCTAGGTGTTTGTTACCGATGCAGGAAACCCAGTCATTACTCATGGGAATGCATGGAGAGAAACCTGATGGCCCCCAACAATACGCCGCAATGCTAAGGAAGGGTCTTTACCCTCAGTCGTAAAACCTTAATTGTACTTTTTGACTCTGGCACCACCCATTCATTTGTATATCATTTTTGTGTTGAATCCCTGAAATTGCATATGTCAGAACTTCCCTTTGATCTCACTGTTTCTACCCCTACTGGAAAACCTGTTAAGACTTGTAGATGTTGTTTAAACTATAATTTTGTTGTTAAAAGTAGATCTTTCGTCTTAGATTTAGTCTGCTTACCTATTCAAGGTCTAGATATAATTCTTGGCACGGATTGCCATACCAACCGTGTAATGATAAATTGTTATGAGAAGTCTACCGTCTTTCTTCCTATTCCCAGTGAACCTAGGAAACCCCTAAGTTTGTACATAAATGCTATAGAAATAAACTGTGGTAAGGGAGAGAATAAGGGTTACATTCTCCTGACCGCTAGTGATGTGAACTTTGATCAAAACTTTGACGAGATACCCATTGTGAGGAACTATCCTAAGTTGTTTTCGGATTAGATACCTGAGTTTCCCCCGGTAAAAGTGTCGCAACCGGGATCGCAACGGGATGGCGAAAAAGAATAATTGAAAATTAGAAATCGCAACCAAGTTTATTTAAATTAGGAAAACCTGGAAAAACCCATTTATCTTAAATAAATGGTCTTTGAAACCAGATTTGAATTCGGGAGTTCGTTATGCATAGGGTAGGGTAGGAATTTAATCTTACACACCCCTAATACACCCGTCTTTAGACGGCACCTTAGCAAGTTGTGCAAATTAATTAGTAACCTTTAGAATTCATTTTTAATATAAAAAAATATTTATAATTAAAGAAACAATTTATGAAAATTTAATTTTGGCTTGACAGGGATCACCTGCTTCTACGTATACTCTAGTACAATGAGGAACTCAATGTCATGTAGTTCTATAGAAAATATTTGTGAGTTGACAGATTTTAATTAAAAGGTGAATTAAAATAAAAAACTATTAATTAATGTTAATTTTAACAAAGAAAGAGATTTTGACTATTAAATAAATGAAAATCTATTTTTGAACCGAATTCAAGTTAGCACTAGGCCACTCAATGAACTCTTATGATTCAATAATAGTGAAGATAACATTTGCTATTCAATCACTATTATTGAACATCGCACAGATGTAAAAAAAAGAATTTAAAAATAAAACTGATTGTTAAAAAAAACATTATTAATAAAGAAAAAAATAGATTTTTGTTTTATTTTAATTTTTTAGACAAAACTCTAATTTTCATAGGAATTGACAAGCTTAATTTATAAACACAAACAGACAATTAAGTTGTACAAAATATATAAAAAAATAAAATTAATTCATAAATACAATTACACAAATAATTTAAGAAAAATAATTCATAAACACAAACACAATTAATTCAAGCAAAATACCTAAAATAATTAAACTAAAAAGCAAAAATAATTCATAAACACAAACACAATTAATTTAAGAAAAACATCTAAAATAATTAAACTAAAAAAGGTCCTAATTATTATTTTTTATTCTTTTTTGAAACCTTCTTTTTTTTAATAAGAAAACATTAGCAATAAGTTCACTCAAAATCAAAGAAACAATGAAATCACTTTTTTGTGTTTGCATAATTAAATTATTTTGAATCTAATTTATTACTTATTTAATAAAAAAACAAAAATGGCAGCTTCCTAAACTAGATCAACAAAAAAGAAAAAGGTTGAAAACGATGTACAAAACACAAATGGGCTAAAAATAATTTGGGTATCAAGTTAATAGAACTGGGCTGAAATAAATGAAATAGGCTTTCTTTTTTTCATTTTTGCAAATAGAAAACAAAAAGCAAACCTTTTTTATTTTTTCAAAAGAAATAATTAACGAAACTATAATAAAAAAAATAAACTAGATGCAAATTTCTGGATTTTCTTGTTAAAAGATCAGACAAAATCGAGTGTTCACAGTTGCCCCTCTTTATTCATTTCTTATGGGAGAACATAAAACATTTAAGTTTTACATATTTTCTTCATAAGGAATGAGTAAAGACATGAACATTGATTTTGTTTGACAAATGCATGAAATGTAAACAATCTAGATTAAAACATCAAACGAATATGACATATGAGAAAGTCAAATGCAAATACACGAACTGACCAGAATCTAAAGCAAACGGTGCTGATCGGAATTTAAAAGCCGACAAAAGGTTGATTGGAAATATAAAATGACAATCTGAGGTCAACTGGAAATTAAAATGGCAATCTGTGGTCGAATAGAAATTAAATTGGCAATCTGAGGCTGACTGGAAATTAAATTGGCAATCTAAGGCCGACTGAAAAGTAATTTGGCAAGCATACCGACTGGAAAGTAAATTGGCAAGGATACCAACTGAAAAGTAAATTGGCAATTTGAGGCCGAATGGAAGGTAAATGGTGGCAATCTGAGGCCGACTGAAAGGTAAATTGGCAAGGGTATCGACTGGAAAGTAAATTGGCAATCTGAAGCCGACTGGAAAGTAAATTGGCAATCTGAGGCCGACTAGAAAGTAAATGGTGGCAATATGAGGCCAACTAAAAGGTAAATTGGCAAGGATACCAACTGGAAAGTAAATTGGCAATCTGAGACCGACTGAAATGTAAATTGTGGCAATCTGGGGCCGGCTGGAAACTAAATGGTGACACGGAAAACAACAATTTTCACAATCTTTTTTTTTCAAGGTTACATGCAAAAGTCATGAATTTCAGTTTATTTCAGGCATATTCTTGAAAAACTAAATGTAACCAAATCGAGCAAACCTTGAGGAAAACCTTAACCGATCAAACTCATAATTCTGATGGACTGTCTAGCATAATTAAGACTTTCTTTTCTTCTGTGACCTTTCTCATTTATTTTCTTTTTCTCCCATTTTTCTTTTCAGAATGATGATTACTTTTCTGCCAAGCTTATTTGAATTTCTTGGATTTTATTGATGTATTGCTGTAAACATTGTTAGATCGTATAATTTAAGCTTAAATTTATCCTACTTGAGACATCATGAATAAACATGCATTCAAAAAGAGAGTGGAAGGATTAACTGAATAAACATCTTTATTGCTTGGTGTATTGGATAACAAGATATTTTGAAAAAAGCGACAACATAAAAGCGAAATGCAAAATTGCGAAAGACATGAAATTTTGCCCCAGTTTAGGTCCTTTGTTGCTCAATCAATTGACTTCTGACAGCAAGTTGAACATGATACCCATGATCTCTGATGATATGACTTCAAACCATTTTCTTTCCAAAATTGCCCCAGTTTTGGTCTTAGTCTGCCCCAGTGTATGCTACTGGAGATGAAGCTTATCTTTTCTTCTCTAACTTTTGCCTAGGCCGCTCATTCGAGTTTTCGATCTTTTTCTCTTTTTTTCTGGTTTGCCCTAATTTTTGCTTAGGCTGCTTTTTCGAGTTTTCAACCTAACAAGCTCCTTCTTTTTTTTTATTTTGCCTTAAATTTTGCTTAGGCAGCTCACTTGAGTTTTTGACCTAACAGGCTTTTTTTTTCAGCATCTTTTCAAGCACAAAACCTTTTGACTGCATCAGCATTAAATGGTTTAGGTAATTCCTGTCCGTCCATGTTTTGCAAAATCAACGCCCTACTGGAAAATGATTGTTTGACAATGTAAAGACCTTCATAACTTGGAGCCCACTTTCCCTGTGTGTCCTCTTGATTAGGGAGAATTTTCTTCAAAACCAAATCTCCTGGATACGAATCTCTAGGGCGGACTTTCTTGTTAAAAGCCTTACCATTCTGCTTTGGTATAACTGGCCATGATGCAATGACTAGTCTATTTATATTTTCTTTGATAAAATAATTAATTGTGACTAACCAATAGGATTTTTTAAAATTTCACCAGAGACAATTAGGATTGAAATAATATAAGGATTCTAAAAAAAATTTCATTTTCCTTCTCGGTTAGACACAAAACCACGTTTCTTTCTTCTTGCTTTCACTTCCTTCCATTTTGCTTCATGAAACTCAATGAAACATTTTAGTCTTTCAATGATACACTTAGACATACACTTAAACTAAGTTTAGGAACACATCCTCTTCATCAAACTTAAATCAAAAACTCATTTTTCCCTACACTTTGGTCTTCATAGCAGCGCACAAAGGAGCTAAAACAGAGGGGTTTTGAGGTTGATTGGAAAGGATAAACTAGAGAAAAGCTTGGAGGGAGGTAGGAAAATTATTCTAGTTTTTTGCTTCATGATGTTTGATTATTTTGCCAAGATAAGTGCTTGAATTTGTTGAGGTTTTATTTGTTGAATCTGAAACCAAATTTTAGAATTCATGATAGATGGAGTTGTGATGAGATTATGTATATTGGATTATAGAATTTATAAGTCTTTGGACTATGATGAAATCTTGTGTGCTGGAAATTTTGTGTACTGGAATTTTTGCACTAAAACTTTACAGCACTAATTTTTGTGTACTAGAACTTGATTTAGAATTTTTTTTCGAATTATGAGGAAATGGCCAAGTTGGTGAAAAAGTGTCATTGGAACTTTTTCCATGTTATGCATCACAATGTGGGCTATTTTACAGGGGGTGATTTTGGCTTTACATGTTGGTATAAAAGATACTCTGAGTGGGTTTTATGTGCTGGGATTTTTCTTTTACCACATTAATTTTTACAGTATTAACTTGTTATTTTGAAAATTTAGAAGTAATTATTGTCCAAAGGATGTGGCCAAAATGTTGATGGTATAAAAGCTAGTACAAGTCTAAAAAACCTTCCAAGAATTATCAAAAAAGAATTAACGAGATTTAATTGAGGGCAAAATTTTGCCCTCATAACATCACAGTAAGTATGTCGTTACTCATAACTTACCCTCTATATGTCCTTCTACTTTTTCTTATCCATACAAATTATATACATATGAGTCGTAATAAATATAAGCCTTGCACTAAAAACTATACTAACTTGTCGCAAATCACAATCTTTACAGCGTAATAGTCAACGTATAGAAATAACAGAAATGTAATGTGTATGCTCAGAAGTTGGTCACACAATAATTTACATTTCTAATCACATCCATAGCAAGTTAAGTTATACAGTCATGCTATATATTATAAAAAACCCTACCATAGTCCTCGCAGTGACCACCTAATCCGGGTTAAGGCCTAACAAAATATAACCAACTACGGACAGATAAAACTAACTCCCTCAGTCAGTGGCTCTTCAAAAGGTTAGACGTAAAAGCCTATGACGGTCATATACTATGAGGGAATCTAGGTCAAGCTATGTCTATAAACAAGCTGGATACACCATAATTAGTCAAGCAAGTGGAAAGTAGTGCCCATTAGGCACATCAACTAGGTAGCCCTGCCAGTCCCCACTATCTCCGGAAAGAGTGGAGGAACCAGAAGATGTCTCCGCTGAAGGGTCAGAATCAGCATTGGGGTAGGCTGAGGTGATTGTCGTGGATGAGTCATATACAGTGGAAAATCAGAAAAAAGGGACACTGGATCAAAAGTAGGACTCATAACAGTAGTAGCGAATGGATGATCAAATAGTACATAAATATGGATACGAGACTTAGTAACCAGATACAGTGACCTTAACTCTGGGTCATAGTGCCACTGCAGCTCAGGCATCTCAAGCAAGAACACGATCGAGGCCATCTATATAAAATAAATCATATGGCAGGAATGAGAATCAATGATTCCCAATAGGAAAATACCAGTCTATTACTCAATGATACTTCAACTTAATGCAAGATAAATAAAGTAACTTCAGTTATTTATATAATGGTCTTAGTAGTCAATGACATTATTTATTATAATTTAATTCTATTAGATAATTTTAGAAATTAATTATAGAACTCATAGGATTCTTCTGATATACTTCTCATTGGATCGTACTGTCAATGATGTAACGTCGTCGCGTTACAACATGATACAGTTCACTAGATGGAGTATGTCTACTACATCTCATCTCAATAGCCTCGCTATTGTTATTCTTAGTACATCCCTTTCCTCATAACAATGTAACACCATCGCGATTACAACCTGATATAGTTCTAAAGGCATAGCACGTTTACTACTACCTGTGAATCCATGAGCTTACCACTAAGCAATAATATTACATACGGTTTATTTCCTTAATTTCCCTTTTCTTCGTGTGTATCTTTATTGTTTGTATAAAAATTCTCATAGTCGATTAGTAGGATTTATTCTTTAAAAATCTTATTTTTCATGCTTTAACTTGAGATTTTTCCTTGAAATCTACTTAAATTCTTATGAAATGCTATATTCAAAATCCCTTAAAATCTTCTAAAGCACCATGCAGTTTTATGAGATATTTCCAAAATGTTACATTTCTAGGTTGGCAATAATTCTATTCAATCTTTTAGTAATTGAACCAAAGCATATGCTTCATGCTTCATGAAAGCATGAAGCAACTTTGAAAGTTAAGTCATCCCTTAGCTGTAGGAGACCGTTAGAATTTCGAGAAGAAGATCACGTATTTTCGAAAGTTACCTCTATGACCGGGATAGATGGAACTATTAAAGTCAAGAAGCTAAATCATCACTTTATAGGTCCATTCCAAATCCTAGGTCGTGTAGGCTTAGTGGTATACTGGATAGCTTTACCTTCACATCTTTCAAACCTCCATGACGTATTTCACATGCCATAACTTCATAAATACAACCCTGATTCCAGTCATATACTGGAACCTGAATCACTACAACTAAGGGATGACTTAACTTTTGAGTTACTACTAACACAAATAGTAAATAGAAGCATGAAGCAACTTCGAGGGAAATCTGTCTCTCTTGTTAAGGTTGCATGGGGAAGAAAAGGATCCAAGGAGTATACATGGGAGTTAGAATCCAATATGCGAGAAGACCATCCCGCACTTTTCACAGGTACTAAATTTTGAGGGCAAAATTTTTCTAGGGGGTAGATTGTAACGACTCGCCTATTTGTATTTGCCTCTGTTAATATAATTAATTGTGAGTAATCAGTAGGGATTTTAAAAATTTCAGTCAACACAGTTAGGATCGGAACAATACAAGGATTCTATAAAAAAAATGAAAATTAATTTAATATGATTAAACATTTAGATATAATAATATTTTAATCTGTAATATAGGATGAGATCTTATAAATGATATTAGGACAAAATAAAAATTAGGATAAGGTTAAAATGATAATTTTACCCAGTGAATTTTTTTTATGTAAATCAGATACTAAAATAATAAGAAACGGTACACCGAAATGGTAATAACCGATATACCGAAACATCTAGATTGGCCTAATTAATGGATATTATCATATCTTAAATAAATTTTTACTTAAAATAATCAAATAAATATAGATATTTCTAATACTGATAGAAGGCAAATTGATCCAGAAATATCAATTCCCTTACTTTTTCTCCAAGTAAGTTTATAAAAAGGAAAAAAGGCAATGAAATTCCATTCTCTTCTTGGTATCCTTCACAGACCATGTTTTCACTCTTTCTTCTTGCTTGCTTTCTTTCTTCTTCACTTCTCCATTTTCTAAATTTTTCTCTTTGGAAAACTGCACCAAACCACCATATCTACAAAGGATACTCTTACGTAAGCATCTAAACTACTTCAAGAACATCTTCCCTACATTAAGATCAATTGAAAACTTTGTTTTTTTTTCTTGCACTTGGTTCACATGGCAGCACAAATAGCAGCTGAAAAGAAAGGGATTTGAGGCTTGATAAATAAAAAGAACTAGAGAAAAAGCTTGGAGGAAGATAGGAAATTATTCTAGTCTTTTACTTCATGATATTTGGCTATTTTGCTAAGATAAGTGCTTGACTTTGTTTAGGTTATGTTGCTAAAAATCTGAATCCAAATTTTAGAATTTGTAATGGATTAGGTTGTGATGAGATTATGTATGTTGGAACTTGAATTTTGTTTTAGAATTTTAGAATTTATAATTGCTTGGATTACCATGAACTCTTGCGTATTGGAACCTTGTGTGCTGGAATTTTTACAGCATAAAATCTTGGATTGTATGATATAAGAAGTGTTCTAAGTGGGTATGTGCTAGAATTTTATTGTACTGGAATTTTTATAGCATTAAATCTTGGATTGTGTGACATAAGAGGTATTCTAAGTGGGTATGTGCCGGAACTTTATTGTGCTGAAATTTTACGGCATTAGTTCTTAGGTTATATGATCTTACTATACATATTAATCAAAGCTTGAAAAGTGGCAGCAAAACTTGGCTTGTATCTTCGAAAATTTAGGAGAAATTATTGTCCAAGGAATGATGATTCATAGTAAAAATAGCTTAAAATCCATTGCATGGAACATGGTTCAATTGTTGGAAAATTGATAAGAATTATTGGTAACTAGGAGATGTAATAGAAATTCTGATGATATAAAATCTATTAAAAACCTAGTAGTTGTAGAAAAACATCGCAACGGTATACCAAATGTTATGGGAAATATCTCATAAAAGTTAAAGAGAGACATTATACATATTCAAGAGATTTTAAGAGAATATTTCATAAAAGTTTAAGTAGATCCCAAGTAAAAATCTCCAAGTAATGTATGAAAAAATAGAATTCTTAAAGAATAATCTTACTCAATAACTATAAGTATTTTTGTACAAATGAGAAAAGTGCACATAAGAAAGGAAGCTTAAGAAAATAAACCTTATGTAATATTATTTTCTTAGTGGTACGCTTATGGATTCACGGGTAGTAGTAGATGTGCTATGCCTTTAGAACTATATCAAGTTGTAATCGCGATGGCATTACATCGTTATAAGGAAAGGAATGTACTGAGAATAGCGAGACTATTTTAGATGAGCTGTAGTAGACGTACTCCATCTAGAGAACTATATTAGGTTGTAACGTGACAGCGTTACATCATTGACAGTACGATCCAAAGAGAAGTATGTCAGAAGAGTCCTATGAGTTCTACCGTTAAGTTCAAAATTATCTAATAAAAACTAAGTCATAAGAAATAATGACATTAACTAACGAGACCATTATATAAATAACTGAAGTTACTTTGCTTATCTTGCATTAACTTAAATATCATTAAGAAGTAGACTAGTGTATTTTCCTACTCAGAATCTTTGATTCTTATTCCTGCTATTATCATAATTTTTTTTTTATAGATTTACGTTGATGATGATTATTTTGTGGAGATTCTTAGCTGGTATTGGCATTGTAATCCAAAAATTTCGATGAACCAATAATAGAGAATTAATCAGTTCTTTTAATTTGCTTTTAATGACTTTTGAGTGGTACCCTACCTAGACCAGAGGGTTCCTGCGTGACCCAGGGTAAGGGTTTGATATAGTTATGGATACTATTATTTAGACATCGCGTAATACAGTTATGTATTCTTAACGTATTATTTGTGTTCAAACTTAGAGATGTGGAGAGAAGTTAGCTTATGTTTGTGCAAAAAATAGGCTCATATGTAATAATATATATATATATATATATATATATATATATATATATATATATAAATATACTTTTCTAAGATCATGCAGAGTTTAGAAGTAACAACTACTCACTATAAGTTTATAGCTTAAGCATAGGTTTATGATGTGAAAGGTGTTACATTTAATGGTACACTTAACTGGGTTAGCAATAATCCTTCAAAGTTGCTTCATGCTTCTATCTACTATAGTGCTATGCTCGAGTCATAACATCACAGTAAGTATGTCGTTACTCATAACATACCCTCTATATGTCCTTTTACTTTTTCTTATCCATACAAATTATATACGTATGAGTCGTAATAAATATGAGCCTTGCACTAAAAACTATACTAACTTGTTGCAAATCACAATCTTTACAGCATAATAGTCAACCTATAGAAATAACATAAATGTAATGCGTATGCTCAGAAGTCGGTCACACGATAATTTACATTTCTTATCACATCCATAGCAAGTTAAGTCATACAGTCATGCTATATACAGTCACACCTAATTACATATATATTATACACAACCCTACCCTGGTCCTCGCAGTGACCACCTAATCCAGGTTAGGGCCTAACAAAATATAACTAACTATAGATAGATAAAACTAACTTCCTCAGTCAGTGGCTCTTCAAAAGGTTAGACGTAAGAGCCTATGATGGTCATATACTATGAGGGAATCTAGGTCATGCTATGTTTATAAACAAGCTGGATACACCATAATCATTAAAGCAAGTGGAGAGTAGTGTCCATTAGGCACATCAGCTAGGTAGCCCTGCCAGTCCCCACTATCTCCGGGATGAGTGGAGGAACCAAAAGATGTCTCCTCTAAAGGGTCAGACTCAGCATCGGCGGCAGGCTGAGGTGATTATGGTGGGTGAGTCATATACAGTGGAAAATCAAAAAAAGGGATGCCAAATCAAAAGTAGGACTCATAACAGTAGTAGCAAATGGATGATCAAATAGTACATAAATACGGATACGAGACTCAGCAACTAGATACAGTGACCCTAACTCCGGGTCGTAATGCCACTACAGCTCAAGCATCTCGAGAAAGAACACGATCGAGGCCATCTATATAAAATAAATCATATGGTAGGAATGAGCATCAATGATTCCCAGTAGGAAAATACCAGTCTATTACTCAATGATACTTTAACTTAATGCAAGATAAGCAAAGCAACTTCAGTTATTTATATAATGGTCTTAGTAGTCAGTGACATTATTTATTATAATTTAATTTTATAGATAATTTTAGAACTTAATGGTAGAACTCATAGGATTCTTCTAATATGCTTCTCATTGGATCGTACTGTCAATGATGTATCGCGTTATAACCTGATATAGTTCACTAGATGGAGTATGTCTACTACATCTCATCTTAATAACATCACTATTGTCATTCTCAGTACATCCTTTTCCTCATAACGATGTAACGCCATCGCGATTACAACTTGATATAGTTCTAAGGGCATAGCATGTCTACTACTACTTGTGAATCCATGAGCTTACCACTAAGAAATAATATTACATAAGGTTTATTTCCTTAAGTTCCTCGTTTGTATAAAAATTCTCATAGTCGATTAGTAGGATTTATTCTTTAAAAATTTTATTTTGCATGCTTTAACTTCAGATTTTTCCTTGAAATCTACTTAAATTCTTATGAAATGTTATATTCAAAATCCCCTAAAATCGTCTGAAGTACCATGGAGTTTTATGAGATATTTCCAAAATGTTACATTTCTGGGTTAGCAATAATTCTATTCAATCTTTCAGTAATTGAACCAAATTCCCTATAATGGGTTTCAAGTTTTTTTTTTTTTCCTTTTATGTTATGAACCCAAATTTCTTATATCAATTAAATCTCCTTAATTCTTTTATGATAATTCTTGTAAGGTTTTCTAGACTTGTACTAGCTTTTATACCATCAACATTTTGGCTACATCCTTTGGACAATAATTACTTCTAAACTTTCAAAATAACAAGTCAATGTTGTAAAAGAAAAATCCTAGCACACAAAACCCACTCAGTGTAACATCCTCCCAAGTATAACATCTGTCTTAAGTCATGATATCGGATTTAAGAGTTGTTACTTATTAATTAGTGGACCTTTCTTAAATATCTACAGCCAGTTTGATTTATTTGCAAGATAACTATGTCATAATTCTATTGAAATATATAGCAAGGAAACCAAAACATTTATTTAATACAAAGTTAAGTACATAAGAGAATCTCTTCTATGAGCTTAAAACATTTGTTCTCTATTACATTCACATATATATAACCACAACTAAGTTATGGTAAAATAAACCCATCAACTACTAAACTACTGCAACTCTAGTATAGTTTTTCTTGTAGCTGCTCCACTGTTCTCTGAATCAACCTGTAGACAACACGGGAACACACAAAATAGGGGCGAGAATTTTAACAATTTTCAATAGGGCAACTCCCTAATACACAATCATAATATCATCGTCATTGCCCCAGCCACTTTGGTTTATTAAGAAAAAGGTGATCAAGTATTACATAATAACAGTTCATTTTTTTTTAAAGTTCCAAATCATATTCTCAAAGTGGGTTGCTTTTAAAAGATCAATCGCTTCATACATATTTATCATAAACTCAAAACCATAGTAAGTAATGTCAATCAAAATGATTCGACATGATACAAGTATGTATATGCCAAATATAGAGAAGTTATCTTTAATTGCCCTTGATAAATCAAAGAGGACCTCATCTATCTTTAGTTTCCCTCGACAAGTCAAAAAGATCTCATCTCTCTCTCTCTCTCTATTTGCCTTCGACAAGTCAAAAAGATCTCATCCAAGTCGAAAGGATCTTATGTTTCTTTATTTGCCCTTGACAAGTCAAAGAGGATCTCATGTTTCTTATTTGCCCTTGACAAGTCAAAGAGGATCTCATTTTTACTTATGGCTACAAAACTTAATTCAATATACCATTCACTTTTCTTTTTCAAGTGCATGCATGAGGCACATATACACATTCATTCACAATATGATTCCAATCATGCCTCAAACCATTCCTTAAAGTCACTAGCATGCATTCATATATATCATACTTGAATCAAAAGTCATTTTACTTCTAAATCAAGAATTTAATTCCTTTCCAGCTCAAAAATAGCATTTGGCAGAATTCATACTTATGGGGCACGATTTATTTCACTGACCAAACAACCAATTTAAAGGCTATAAAAATTCCTTGAGATACTTCAATATGTCCAAAAGGTCCTGTAAAAATTTCAGAGTAAAAAGAATTTTCTAACTATGTTAACAAAATTATGAAAATTTGGTGGTCAAAAATCACTCAACCTCAATTCAAAAACTAAAATTCATAATTTGTAACCCTATCAATTGAACCTAGAAAATTCAAAATAAAAATCCTGGCAAAACCTCAAGATGTCTCTAATACCTTGTAAAAATTTCAAGTGAATTCCATATTTGGTATAGTAAAAAAATAAGCAAAATTCTGACTTACTGTTCCAAAGACTTCAGCAAAGATATGCTTAATTTCAGTTCTTGATTTTTTTAAGGCAATTTGAATCAAAATCACAACCCCAGAAAATTCATGGGACTATCCCATTCCAACATATATTTTTTTCAACTCATGAATATGCCCACAACATGCCCAGAAAATTTGTGATCACACACTGGCTGTAAGCAAACTGAAAATCCAGCAAGTATCACTCGACATCTTTTTGACAAAATTGATTTTTCCACAACATCAAACTAACCCACCTATACAAATACATCAATATATATGTGTAATCACCCAATAGAACTAGAAAATACCAATTAAATTAGAAACCAAACTTCAGAAAATAGATTTGAAAACAAAAGGTTCAAGAGCCCTACTTTGGTGGCTTATGAATATTGGCTCCAAAGGATGATCCCATGAGTGATTCTTCTTACTTCAAGGCTACCAAATCAACACCAAACCCTCCTTTAACCAATGAAGAATGATTTCTCAAGGTGGAAAAATGTGATGGATTCAAATTCTAATCGGTTAAAATTGTAGGTATCAATGAGAGGAAGAACTTTAGTGAAGGGAGTTTGTGATTTTAGTGAGTGTAGGTTAGGAAAATGGAGGTTTAAAATCAAGTTTCAAGCTTCTTGAAGAAACAAAAATGGAGTTTTCTTGGATTCCTTGATGGTTTGGTCTCGTATTTATCTTGTGATAAATGTAATCTTTATATGAATAAAGTATAGTTTCTTTCTAATGATGAAAAAAGATAAATGGGTAGGATTTAATCTTGTAAATCAAGATTAAATCTTAGCTTTACACTTGGCCCTAAGAGATAATCATTACCCTTTTATCAAGATTTAACTATCATTCGGTGTTAAAAATCGCACACCGAAATTTTACTGAATGGGTAAAACATCGTACCAGGGTAATCAAATATTGCTGCAAAATTACTTCCATGCCTAAAATTCTCATTCCTTACCATTTCTAATTTCAATCCTATAATTTCTCAGTTTTGGGCACCTTCGGATCCCAATTCTATGGTTTCGGCCATCCTGACGGGCCCATAGGGCCTGCAAGTTACTATTCACTAATTTTTTTTTTTTTTACAAATCCATTAGACTGTCCTCATTATTATTGAAATTGTCAGATTTTTGAAATTATGTCTAATAAAGCTCAAATTAATTTTTAAATAATTTTTAGCGTGTTACACTCAAAGTATCTTTTATACCAACATGTAAAGCCAAGATCATCCCCTATAAAACAGCCCACATCGTGATGCACAACATGGAAAAAGTTCCAATGACACATTTTCAGCAACTTGGTCATTTCCTCATAATTCAAAAAAAATTCAAAATCAAGTTCTAGCACACAAAAATTAGTGCTGTAAGGTTCCAGCCAAAAATTAGTGCCGTAAAGTTTTAGCACAAAAATTCCAAAACACAAGATTTCATCATAGTCCAAGTACTTATAAATTCTGCAATAAAAATTCAGGTTCCAATATATATAATCTTATCACAACTCCATCTATCATGAATTCTAAAATTTGGTTTCAGATTCAGCAAGTAAAACCTTAACAAATTCAAGCACTTATCTTGGCAAAATAATCAAACATCATGAAACAAAAGACTAGAATAATTTTCCTACCTCCCTCCAAGCTTTTCTCTAGTTTTTCCTTTCCAATCAACCTCAAAACCCCTTTATTTCAGCACCTTTGTGAGCTGCTGTGAGGACCAAAGTGCAGGGAAAAACAAGTTTTTTATTTAAGTTTGATAAAGAAGATATGTTCTTGAACTTAGTTTAAGTGTATGTCTAAGTGTATCATTGAAAGACTAAAAGGTTTCATTGAGTTTCATGAAAAAAATGAAAGGAAGTGAAAGCAAGAAGAAAAAAATGTGGTTCTGTGTCTAACCAAGAAGGAAAATGAAATTTCCTTGCCTTTTTCCCTTTTATAAACTTGCTAAACTTGGAGAGAAAGTAAAGGAAGTTCTATTTCCAGATCAATTTTCCTTCTATCAATGTTAGGAATATCCATATTTATTTGATTATTCTAAGTAAAACTTTATTTAAGATATGATAATGTCCATTAATTGGACCAATTTAGATGTTTCAGTATACCAGTTATTACCATTTCGGTGTACTGTTTCTTATCATTTTAGTACCCGATTGACATAAAAAAAACTTTATCAAGAAAAATTATCCTTTTAACCTTGTCCCAAATTTTTCTATACCCTAATATCATTTATAAGATATCTTCCTATATTACTGATTAAAATATTATTATTCTAAATTTTTTATTAATTTTTAATTTTTTTTTTAGAATCCTTGTGTTATTTCGATCCTAACTGTCTCAGGAAAAATTTTAAAAATTTCTACTGATTAGTCACAATTAATTATTTTATCATAGAAAATATAAATAGACGAATCGTTACAATCTACCCTCTTAGAAAAATTTTGCCCTCAAAATCCAGTACTTGTAAAAAGTACAGGATAGTCTTCTCGCATACTGGACTCTAACTCCCATGTATACTCCTTGGATCCTTCTTTTACCCACGCAACCTTGATAAGAGAGACAGATTTCCCTTGAAGTTGTTTCACGCTTCTATCTACTATCTGTGCTGGTGGTAACTCGAAAGTTAAGTCATCCCTTAGTTGTAGTGATTCAAGTCCTAGTATATGACTAGAATCAGGGTTGTATTTCCAAAGTTGTGACACGTGAAATACATCATAGAGGTTTAAAAGATGTGGAGGTAAAGTTATTCGGTATGCTACTGAGCCTACTCGACTTAGGATTTGGAACGAACCTACAAAGCGAGGATTTAGCTTCTTGACTTTAATTGCCCTACCTATCCTGCTTGTAGGGGTAACTTTAAAAAATATGTGATCTCCTCCTGAAATTCTAACGGTCTCATCCTCTTGTTAACGTAGCTTTTCTATCGGCTCTGAGTAGTCAAAATCTTACTTTGGATTCTCTTTATCTGTTCAGTAGTCTATTGGATGAGGTCTAGTCCTAAAAGGTTGGCCTTGCCCGATTCATACCAATAAAGAGGCAATTGGCACTTTCTTCCATACAGAGCTTCATAAGGAGCCATTTCGATACTTGCATGATAGCTGTTGTTGTAGGAAAATTTGATCAGTTGTAGGCAGCTGTCCCAACTCCCATGATGTTCTAGCACACAAGCTCTCAACATATCTTCCAGTGTTTGAATGGTCCTCTCAGTCTAGGGATGATAAGTTGTACTCAAACAAAGTTTGCTTCCGAAAGCTTTCTGAAAAGCTCCCCAAAATCTTAAAGTGAATCGCAGATCTCGATCAAAGATTATAGTAGAAGGAACACCATGGAGCCTGACAACTTCCTATATATAGAGTCTAGCTAATTTCTCCAGAGAATATGAGACTTTGATAGGTAGAAAATGTGCAGACTTAGTTAGTCTATCCACTATAACCCAGATAGCATCATATCTCGAAGGTGTTTTGGGCAATCCCGTCACAAACCATGGAAATGCTTTCCTATTTCCAACCTGGAACTACAAGAGGTTGTAGTGTACCTGGTGGTTTCTTATGCTCAATCTTCACCTTCTGGTAAGTCAAACACTTAGATACTATATCTACTGCATCAACCTTCATTTTTTGCCATTAGAACATCTTCTTAAGATCTCTATACATTTTTATGACTCCTAGGTGTATAGAGAAATTACCTTGGTGAGCCTCTTCTAGAATACCACGATGAAGATTTCCTGTTCTCAGTACACAGATCTGATCTTGATACCTTCGTATCCCATATTTATCTCGGGCAAACCCGGTCTGCTTCCCAGATTGAACTAAGGCCATGGTATTCTGAAATTTTGAATCTTCTTACTGAGCTAGAGAAATCTCCTTCTTGATGTCACTTGTGATCCTAATTTGACCCAAATAGACACTTTTAGGCCTCTCTTCTACTCCTAACTTAAGGTTTCAGAAAGTCTCTTCTAACTCTGTCTCCTTAATCATCATCCAAGAAATACTCAAGATATTTCTACTGAGAGCATCTGCTACCACATTTGCCTTTCCTGGATAGTAGCTTAGATCGAAGTCATAATCTTTCAAAAATTCCATCTGCCTACGTTGTCTCATGTTCAAGTCTTTCTGATCAAAAAGATATTTGAGACTCTTGTGATAAAAAAAGATTTCAAACTTTATTCCATAGAGATGGTGTCTCCAAATTTTCAAAGCAAATACTACTGCTGCTAGTTCAAGATCATAAGTAAAGTAGTTCACCTCATGCAACTTTAGCAGCCTTGAAGCATAGGCCACCACATTTCTATTCTACATCAAAACACACCCTAAGCCTCTTCCTAACGCATCACAGTAGACTTCAAATGGACCATGTGGATCTGGCAAGGCCAACATTGGTGCCGTTGTCAATCTCTGCTTGAGTTCTTGAAAACTCTTCTCATACTCTATCATCCAGGTTAACGGTGTATTCTTATGAGTTAGCTTTGTCAAAAGCAAAGATATCTGGGAGAATCCTTTGATAAATCTTTTATAATACCCAGCTAATCCTAAGAAACTTCAAATTTCTGTAACAGTGGTTGGCCTTTCCCATTTTAGAACTGCTTTAATCTTTGTTGGATCAACTGCGATTCTTCCCTGTGATATGACATGGCTAAGAAATTTTACTTCCTTCATCTAAAACTCACATTTTGACAACTTGGCGTATAGTTTCCATTCTCGTAGAATCTATAACATCGTTCGGAGGTGCATCTCATGTTCTTCCTCGGTCTTCGAATAGATGAGAATATCATCTATAAAGACAACCACAAACTTATCGAGATAAGGTTAGAAGATTTGATTTATGTAGTCCATGAAAATCGCTAGGGCATTTGTTAATCCAAAGAACATCACTGTATATTCATAATGCCCATACCGTGTTCTAAAAGCAGTTTTTGGAATATCTACTTCTCGAACTTGAATCTAGTGATAGCCCAATCTCAAATCAATTTTGGAGAATACTGTCACTCCCCTTAGTTGATCCATGAGATCATCAATCCTTAGGAGAGGATATTTATTTTTTATTGTCACCTTATTTAGTTGTCTATAGTCAACACATAGCCTCATACCTCCATTCTTCTTCTTCACCAAGAGTACAGGAGCTTCCCATGGTGATGCACTGGGGTGGATAAAATGTTTACTCAATAGCTCTTCAATTTGCTTCTTCAATTCTACTAATTCCAAAGGAGACATCTAATAAGGAGCTAAGGAAATTGGACCTATCCCTAGTACCAAGTCAATAGAGAACTCTATCTCCCTTGGTGGGGGAAATTCCGGTATATCTTCTGGAAATACATCAGAGTATTCTCGAACTATTGGTATCCCTTCTAACTCCTGCTTACCTTCTACTACACTAGTCAACAAGAATATGTACCCCTGTCTACCAAACTTTCCACATCCTAATTCTGAGGAATTTAGGTAAAAACACATGGAGACCTTTTGTTCAGAGAGGATATCTGATAGGAATACTACTGTCTTATCATAGCTTCTTAACATCACACAGTTGGCAGAAAGCCAATCCATGCCAAGAATAAGATCAAGACCAACTAATGGCAAGAAAATCAAGTCAATTATGAATGTCCTGCCCTCAACTTGAACAAGAATGCTCTTATAAACTTGACTTGCCTTTACAGGTTTATTAGTAGGTGTGTGGACAGCCAAATCATGAGGCAAATTAGATAAGGGCAATTTCAGAAAATGCACACATTTCAAAGATATAAATGAGTGTGTAGCTCCTGAATCATACAATATTATTAGGGATTCTTGGTTAATTCTACACGTACCTTGAATGAGCTCCTCAGATAATGTAGCTTCTTCAACATGCATAGCATAAACACATCCTTGTTATTATGGCCTGGAAAAAGGAGGTAAATCTCTAGTCGGACATTCTCTACTCATGTGACCTAGCTTTCTGCAGCGATAGCAAACGTTCTGTCCAAATAAACATGGTTTATCACCATGATACTTCCCACATTTTGAGCATTCCTTGTTAGTAATCGATCTCTACAGCTGCTTCCCTTTTCCATTCCCATAAGGAAAATCCCTTCGTAGAGGTAGGGCAGGTTTAAATCTTGGGCTTTGCGGTGCAAACCTTCTCCTATTATCATATTGCTTTGCTTGGGGCATAGTCAATTTCTTACTGTATTCTTCCACTAGAGTGCTCTTATTCACCAATGTAGGAAAATCTCTAATCTCCATCGGTTCTACAGTCATCAAGATATTCTCCCGCAAAGCCCCTTCATATTTCACACATTTCCACTCCTCATTGGGGTTCTACTGATAGATGGTAGAAAACTTACATAATTCCTCAAATTTAGCTGTGTACTCAGGTACAGTCATATTTCCCTGTTAGAGTCTCAGGAATCCCAACTCTTTTGCATTTCTTACAGAAATAGGAAAACATTTCTCGTAAAAGGTCTCCTTAAACACCTCCCAAGTAATCTCAATACCAACTCCCTCCAAGAGCCTCCGTGTTCCAACCTACCAGGAATTTGCATCAGCCTCTAGTACAAAAGCAGGAAAGATTACCTTCTGTTTATTAGAGCAATCCAGCACTGAAAAGATTTTCTCAATTGTCTACATCCATTCTTCTGCCTTATCAGGGTTCACAATTCCCCTAAAACGAGGTGGACATGCCTTTTGGAATTCTGAGAACATTAACCGCTCATGGCCATTTCCATTATCATTCCTTTGTCCCATTTGTCTTCTTACTGTTTCCATCATCCGATTAGCAGCCACTGCTTGTTCTCTAATAGCCTGGGTCATATTCCGAAAATCTTGCATAAATCTGTGTTCTCATCAGGCATACCGTTGGGGTTATTGTTATTCCTACGCCTACCTGAAGCCATTAGTTCTTGCCACACATAACAAATGCATCGAGGTGATCAGCCTTAACACAAAGCTAAGTGTGACAAAACTAAGTACTTCAAAAGTAGATAGTCATGCTTATAAAAATCTACTCCTTATCTCAATAGATAAGACTCTACTGCATGACACTAAAATCTCAAAGTGTGCTTTAGAAGCATGACTTATCCAGCACTTCAGGAAAAACTACAGCTAAGGGATGACTTAACTTTCGAGTTATCACCAGCACAAATAGTAGATAGAAGCATGAAACAACTTTGAGGGAAATCTGTCTCTCTTGTCAAGGTTGCATAGGGAAGAGAAGGATCCAAGGAGTATACATGGGAGTTAGAGTATGCGAAAGACTATCCCGTACTTTTCACATGTACTAAATTTTGAGGGCAAAATTTTTCTTAGGAGAGGTAGATTGTAACGAATCGCCTATTTGTATTTTCCTCTGCTAATATAATTAATTGTGACTAATCAGTAGGGATTTTAAAAATTTTGGTCGACACAGTTAGGATCGAAACAATACAAGGATTCTGTAAAAAAAAATGAAAATTAATTCAATATGATTAAAAATTTAGAAATAATAATATTTTAATCAATAACATAGGATGAGATCTTATAAATGATATTAGGACAAAATGAAAATTAGGATAAGGTTAAAATGATAATTTTACCCAGTGAATTTTTTTTTTATGTAAATCAGATACTGAAATAATAAGAAACGGTACATCGAAATGGTAATAACCGGTGTCGCAACCAGGATCGCGACGGGGATGGCGAAAAAGGAATTTTCATTTTTTGAAAATCAATGGAGTCACTACCAAGTTTATTAAAATTGGGAAAAACATTGGAAAAACCCACTTGTTTTAAAGAATTATCTTTGAAATCAGTTGAGTTCGGGAGTCAGTTATGCATAGGGAAGGGTAAGAGTTTAACCCTGCGCACCCCTAATACACCCGTCCTTAGACGGTACCTTAGAAAATTATGCAAATTAATTAATAACCCCTTAAAAAGGAAAACAAGAAAAGAAAAAATATATATTTACAAATTTAAACAAAACAAATTAAGGAAAATTAATTTTGGCTTGATAGGGGTCGCCTGCTCCTACGTATCTCCTGGTGCAATGGGGAACTCAAAGTCACGTAGTTCTGTAAAAAAGGATTATGGGTTGATAAAAAAACAAGAAAATCCATTATTGCACATAATCCAAGTTAGCACTAGGCCACTCAATAAATTCTCATGATTTAAATAACAATGAAGGTAACACCTGCTACTCAATCATCGTTATTGATCATTACACGGATTAAAAAGACTTTTGTGAAGGGATGATTCCTTTCGAAAATAGAATCCGTTCTCGCACAGGATTTCAGTTAGCATTTAGCTACTCAATAAACCCTTATGATTCAATAACAATAAAGATAACATTTGTTACTCAATTATCATCATTGATCATTGCGCGGATTAGAATAAATCTTGATGAAAATCCATTTGTGCACAGAATACAAGTTAGCACTAGGCTACTCAATGAATCCTTATGATTCAATAATAGTGAAGATAGCATTTGCTATTCAACCACCATTATTAAACATCGCACAAATGTAAAAGATTTTTAAAAAAGGGTTATTAAATAAAAATAAAAAAAATGTTTTATTTCATGTTTTTTTTTTTAAACAAAACCATAATTTAACAGAAGTCGACCATGATAATTCACAAATATAGATACACAAATAATTTGGACCAAAAAGCATAAACATATAAAAGAATTAAAATAAGTAGAAAATTAATTTATAAACATAGTTATACACACAACACATAATCATATAAAATAATCAAACTAAATACACCAAAAATTACATACTTAATTCAAGCTAAACACCAAAAAAATATACATATATAATAATAATTTTTTAAAAAAAAAAGAAAAAAATAAAATAAAAATAAAAAAAACCACAAGCGCACAATTAATCCAAGCAAAACATATAAAATAATATAAAATAATAATAATAATAATAATCACAACCACACAAACATGTAAAATAAATAAACTAGAAATGCAAAATTATTACAATCACATAATTAATGTAATCGAAACATATAAACACAAAGTATTTAAACTAAAAAGGTAAAATAAATATAATTAAGCAATTAACTTAACCAAAACACATAAATTTAAAAAACAAAGAAAAAAAAAGTTTCATACACATAAACATAATCTCACAATTTTACAAAACATGTAGAATAATTAAACTAAAAAAGATTCTAATTACTATTTTTCTTTTTTCTTTAAAAAAAAGGTTTAAAACATAAAATTCACTAAAATATTAAATCAATTATTAAATCAATTCCTAAAACAGTTTATTTAATTCCACTCAAAAGAACACCAACTCTTTTTTTAAAAAAACTCAAAATAAATTAATTCCTATATAGACAAATCTCAAAGCCAAAAATTAAACAAACAAATAAGCTTGAGTTTAAACACATAATATGGAAATTTATTCTAAAAAAAAAACTAACCCAAATTAAAATAAATCTTAGAACTGCCTTTTTTATTTTATCAACTTAAATCTACCCCTAAATTAACTCTACCTACTCCCTACACACACTCACACGCTCACACACATGCACCCACGCGGCACTCTCACACACACAGACACATACACAACTCTCTCACATTCTCACGCGTGCACACTCACCCGCGCATACAAACAACTCTCACTTTCCTACATGTTCCCATTCACTCACTTATCAATACCCACTGAAAAAGAGAGAGAGAGGAAGCAAGAAAGAGAATCCGAGAGAGAAGGAGAGAGGAGCCGTTGGAAAGGGAAGCCGCGGCCGGGCATGTGACGCCGCGAGGGGCTGGCCGACCAGATCTCGGAGTGGTGGGTTCGTGTGGCCAATAGTGGCTTATGCTCAGCTGCGGACCGAGCGGAAGAGCGGCGGAGCTAGCCGCCACGCACTGGCGCGAGCAGATCGGCGACTTGGTTAGTCGCGACAGGTAGATCGGTGGTTCGTGGAAGTTACAGACCGGGATGGGGCGGCCATGGTGGTTCGGGGTGGTGCACGAGAGAAAAAGGGGAGCTCGCGATGGGGGATGCCTTCACGGTTGAAGGCGGATGTGCGGCCGGCGGTTTTGGGACGCGGTGAGTGGAGGTTCACAGTGGGTGGTCTGCGGCTCTTAACGGATCGGAAAAGGAAGAGCTTCGCTGCCGGCTTTGGGGGTTGTGGGCGGCAAGGGGAGCTCGCGGTGGCGCTGGGAAGGAGGAAAATGAGGTTGTGGTCACAGTCTAAGGGGATGAAGGTTGCGAAAAACCAGGGAGGAGCAGGGGAGGCACGTGCAGCCACGGAAAGGGAAGAAGGCCGCGAAGGGAGTGGTTCCACGGCGGTGGCTGGGCGGTGATCTCCGGGGTTGGTCTTCACGCTGCAGTGATTGGCGCATGAAGATGGCGGTCACGGCTGGTGTTGCAGAGGGTGGCGCTGGGCCTCTGTTTTTGTGGCTGAAGGAGGGGAAGGGTGAGGTGGTGATGGTTTTCTTCTTAATCTCTCATTCTTCAAAACAGATTTTGGTTATGTGTGTGATTTGTATTTGTTATTTTTTCAGGTAGAAGGTTGCAGTGGATATGGAAGGAATGATGATGGTGGTGGAAGATGGTGGGTGAGGGAAAGAGAGGTTGAAGGAGGAGAAGTGGTGGAGGCGAAAGAGAGGATGATGATGGTGGACTGAGAGGGAGACCGTGGCGGTGGGGGGAGTAGCCGCGACCTCCCTGACCTTTTCTTCCCTTTTCCTTTTGATTTTTGTTAAATTTTTTTGTACCGGTATTTGGGAAAAAAACAATACCTATGATATTGATGTTGTTGTTGCTTCTATTGTGTTCTCTGCTGAGTTGTGCTGCTGATTGCTCCTTGTATCTGTTAGGCTCTGCTTAAATTTCAGTTGGAATGCTGTTGATTTTTTTGGAAATTTTAGTTACCTTGCTCTTTCCTTTTTGATTATTCTATGCAGGAATCCTCCCCCCATTCACAATGGATCTATATGTAGTCTAGTAATCTCACAAAATTATTGCTCTGATCCCATCTTCAAGTTGGCTGACCAAGATCCAGCTCATTGCCATCATAAAAGGAAAAACCGAAAGAAGCATATGGGAGGAGTGGCCATCATTGTGTTGGGCACTTCTTTTCCTTTCCTTTCTTTTTGAGGAACGGTCACCAAAACCAAAAACGAATCCAACGTTTCCCTTTTTTCTTTTTATTTTATTTTATTTTTCTGAATTCATGGGTCAACAATTACAAGCTTCAACAAAAAAAGTAAAATAAAATAAAATGAGCTAGATAAACTGGGATGGGCCAAAATGGAATCAAAATGGGCTGAACAACAAATTTAAAAGAACTAAATGAAAATACTTATAAAGGAAATTCATGAATTATGAAATATGCAAATTTTGGCTTTTATGTTTTATGGGCTGGACAAAATCAGGTGTTCACAATTGCCCCTCTTTACTTATTTCTTATAGGAGAATATGAAAAATATAAATTTTACATATTATCTTCATAAGGAATAAGTAAAGACATGAAGGTAGATTTTGTTCGGCAATGCATGAAATGCGAAATGCAAGAGAAATCAAATTCTAACATTAAAAGAACTAAACATTCAAGAAACTCACATGTAATGCTGCAATTTAGAAACCAATTGTATGAATCATGCAAAGAAAAGAATTTAACATGACATAAATCCACAAATACAAGAAATGTAAAAACAACAAAGCCGACTAGAAATTTACAAGCCAGTGAGACTGACAAGAATTTAGAAGCCGATGGGAGATGACGGGAATTTACAAATCTTATGACCAATCGGATAGGTCAACAAGTGACAGGAAAATAAATGGTGGCAATCTAAGGCCGACTAGAAATGAAAATGACAGGCTGAGGCTGATAGAAAATTAAACTAGCAAAGATACTTACTGAAAAGTAAATTGGCAAGGATATCGACTGGAAATGTAAACTGGCAAGGAGGCCGACTGAAAATTAAACCGACAAGGATACCGACTGACTGAAACTAAATCGGCAAGGATACCGACTAGCTGAAAATTAAACCGGCAAGGATACCGACTGACTGAAATTAAATTGGCAAAGGTACCGACTGACTGAAATTAAATCGGCAAGGATACCGACAAGCTGAAAATTAAGCCGGCAAGGATACCGAATGGAAGTGTAAGCTGATGAGGAGGCTGACTGAAAATTAAACCGGCAAGGATACCGACTGACTGAAAATTAAATCAGCAAGGATACTGACAAGCTGAAAATCAAACCGGCAAGGATACCGAATGGAAATGTAAATTGGTGGCAATCTGAGGCCAACAAGCAATTAAAAGCTGACTTAGAGAACAACAATTTTCACAGTTTCTTTTTTTCTTTTTTTTTTTAAGTTATATGCAAAAGTCGTGAATTTCAACTTATTTCAGACGCTCTCTTGAAAAACTAACCACAACCAAATCGGGCCATATTCCTTGAAACTTTAACCAATCAAACTCATAATTCTTGCACTGGGCTTTCTAGCATAACTAAGACTTTCTTTTCTTCTATGACCTTGCTCATTTCTTCTCTTCTCCTCTTCTTTTCCATTTTTAAACTGATGATTATTTTTCTATCAAGCTTGATTGGAATTTCTGAATTGTGATGCTACCGTATAATTGAAGCTTAAATTTATTCTACTTGAGACATCATAAATGAACATGCATTCAAAGAGAAGGTGAAAGGATCAACTGAATAAATATCTTTATTGTTTGGTGTATTGAATGACGAAAGCTTTTGAAGAAGACAACAAAATAAAAGTGAAACGCAAAATTTGCGAGAGAAACGAAATTTTGCCCCAGTTTAGGTTCTTTATGGCTCAATCAATTGACTTCTTGCAGCAAATTGAACACCATAGCCATGATATCCGATGACATGTCTTCAAACCCCTTCTTCAAAATTGCCCCAGTTTCGGATTTTGATTTGCTTGATTTACTGGGCAAATTCAAAAATTGCCCCGGTGTAGGCTGCATCATTGCCATGCTCTAACTTTTGCCTAGGCCGCTCTTTCGAGTTTTCAACCTAGCGAGCCCTCTTCTTCTCCTTTTTTTTATATCTTTTTTTTTCTTTTTTTTTTTGCTTTGCCCCAGTTTTTGTTTAGGCTGCTCTTTCGAGTTTTCAACCTAACAGGCTTTTTGAGCATCTTTTCAAGCATAAAATCTTTTGACTGCATCACTGTTGATTGGCTTAGGCAATTCTTGTCCATCCATGTTTTGCAAAATCAACGCCCCACCTGAGAATGCTTGCTTGACAATATAAGGACCCTCATAACTTGGAGCCCACTTTCCCCGTGCGTCATCTTGATTAGGGAGAATTTTCTTCAGAACCAAATCTCCTGAATGAAAATCTCTAGGGCGGACTTTCTTGTTAAAAGCTCTAGTCATTCTGCTTTGGCACAACTGGCCATGGTAAATAGCTGTAAGCCTCTTCTCTTCGATCATGTTCAATTGCCCATATCGAGCTTTTGCCCACTCGGATTCTTCCAACTCAGCCTCCATTAAAACCCTAAGCGAAGGAATTTCAACCTCTATAGGAGATACAGCTTCCATTCCATAAACCAATGAGAAAGGAGTTGCCCCTGTGCTTCACCGTATGTTGGTACGATACGCATGCAGAGCATATGGCAGCATTTCATGCCAGTCTTTGTAATTCACCACCATTTTGGCAACGATTTTCTTGATATTCTTATTTGCAACTTCAATCGCACCATTCATTTGAGGCCTATAAGGAGCTAAATTATGATGCTTGATCTTGAAAGTCTCAAAGAATTTTTGAACCTCAGTACCATTGAGGTTAGGAGCATTGTCTGTGACGATCCTTTCTGGAATCCCATATCTGCAGATGATATCTCTTTTGATGAATCTGAGAAACACCTTTTGTGTGATATTGGTGTATGAAGTAGCTTCCACCCATTTAGTGAAATAGTCTATTGCCACCAAGATGAAACGATGACCATTGGATGCTTTGGGGTTAATCGGGCCGATAACATCCATACTCCACATTGAGAAAGGCCAAGGAGATGCCATGCTATGTAACGGAACTAGAGGCGCATTGATTCTGTCTGCATATATTTGACATTTGTGACACTTCCGAACATAACTGATACAGTCGTTTTCCATAGTGGACCAGTAATAACCACTCCTTAGGATTTTACGTGCCATCATATGCCCATTGGCATGAGTTCCACAGATCCCTTCATGGACTTCAGTCATGATTGTTCAAGCTTCATAAGCATCTACACATCTAAGGAGAGTGGTGTCATAATTTCTCTTGTAAAGGACTTCACCATTCAGGAAGAAGGCCACAGCCAGTCTTCGAATTGTCTTTTTATCCACCTCATTCGCACCTGCTGGGTATTCTCCTTTTTGAATATACCGTTTGATGTCATGATACCATGGTTGACCATCTAGTTCAGTCTCCACATTGTCACAATATACCGGTTCACCTTGCACTTCTACATGGATGGGTTGGACATTAGCATGTACCTCCAAATTAGTTATCACGGCCAACGTCGCCAAAGCATCCGTAAACTGGTTCTTGTCCCGAGTTAAATGAGAGAACGATATATCATCAAAGCGTTCAATTAATTGAGACAAATGCTTCTGATAAGGCACCAACTTTGGGTCTTTTGTGCGCCATTCTCCATTAACTTGATAGATTATGAGGGCGGAGTCTCCAAAGACTTTTAGTTTTTTGATTCCCAAGTCAATCGCAACTTGTAAACTATTTGCACATGCTTCATACTCTGTCATGTTGTTGGTACATTCAAAGTCTAGTTTGATGGAAACTGGGTACTATTTCCCAGCTGGTGAGACTATTACAGCTCCTATCCCACATCCATTCATATTGGCAGCCCCATCAAAATACATCTTCCACATATTCTCTTATTCCATTTCTTCTTTTTCTACTGTCAATACCTCGCTATCAGGGAATTCAAGCACGGTAAGTTGTCTACCCTCCAAAGGGTTTGCAGCTAGATGATCAGCAATTGCACTTCCTTTTATGGACTTTTGAGTAACATATTTGATATCAAATTGAAGACAAAGATCACTTGCCATTTCGACATTCTTAATGACACATGAGGACTATCAAATATGTATTTCAATGGATCCATTCGAGAAATCAACCAAGTGGTGTAGTATAACATGTACTGCCTCAACCTCTTAGAAGCCCATACTAATACACAACAGGTCTTTTCAATCGCCAAATAGCGGGATTCACATTCGTTAAACTTCTTGCTTAAATAATAAATGGCCTGTTCTTTCTTTCCGGATTCATCATATTGCCCCAACATTGCCCCGAGTGATATAGGCAACACTGTAAGATACAGTATTAAAGGACGGCCTGGCGTAGGAGGAATCAAAACTGGAGATTTCATTAGATAGGTCTTTATTTTCTCAAAGGCTTCTTGGCACTGTTCATTCCATTCTCCAGGTTGATGTTTTTGTAGCAACTTGAATATAGGCTCACAAGTACTGGTCAAATTGGCAATGAACCTAGCAATGTAGTTGAGCCTCCCAAGAAAGCTTCTCACTTCTTTTTCAGTTCGGGGAGTTGGCATCTCCTGTATTGCCTTCACCTTGTCTGGATCCACCTTTATCCCTTCCCTGCTAACGATGAATCCAAGCAATTTTCCTTTAGACGCTCCAAAAATGCATTTATTCGGGTTCAGTCGCAACTTGTATTTTCTGAGTCTTTCGAATAACTTTCACAAAACTGCCACGTGACTTTCTCCTTCTTTAGACTTAGCGACCATATCATCAACATACACCTCAATCTCCTTGTGCATCATGTCATGGAATAGTGCAACCATAGCACGTTGATAAGTGGCACCAGCATTCTTTAACCCGAACGGCATAACTGTGTAACAAAATATTCCCCACGGAGTTATGAACGTGATTTTCCCTTTGTTGTGAATATCCATAGGAATCTGATTATACCCGGAGTATCCATCCATAAATGAGAATCGGTGATTTCCGGCTGTATTATCAACAAGGATATCAATGTGAGGGAGAGGAAAATCGTCTTTCGGGCTAGCCTTATTCAAATCTCGATAGTCTATACACATCCTGACCTTCCCATCTTTTTTAGGCACAGGTACAATGTTGGCCACCCAATCGGTGCGTCTTGATACCTCCAAAAATCCAGCTTCTAACTGTTTAGTCACCTCCTCTCTTATTTTTAAAGACATATCGGGTTGCATTCTTCTCAACTTCTGCTTTTTCGGCTCAGCTTCCAGATACAAAGGGATTTTGTGTGAAGTGATCTCTGGGTCTAATCCTGGCATATCCCAGTAGGACCATGTAAAGACATCCAAGTATTCTTCAAACAACGCGATCATTTCTGTTTGTTCAGGGTTTTCCACTATTTTCAGCTCCTTCTTCTCTTCTTCAGCGCCCATGTTAATCACCTCAACCACCTCATTGTCTAAGTCAAACCCCTTTTCCATATATTCCAACAGATTTGAAAATTGTCCAATAGCTTCTTCATCATCCTCGGATTCATAATTATCGCAATCAGGTGCAGCAAGAGAATCAATTGATAAGCATCCAAAGTTCCTTTCACGTGGCAAAATGTTCATAGTATTTAGGTCCCTGGAAAGCATTTGTAGGGGTTGGAATACCAAGACAAATAGTGGATAAAACTCAAATAATTCGGGAAAATGCCAATTAATGGTTTGAGAAAATGGTGATAAAAATAAAAGGAAACAAAAGAATAGAGGTTGAAATAAAAAGAATGGAAGACACGAAGAAATGTAAAATTACTGGATAATCATGCAAATTCATTCAAATGATGTCTCGAAGTAGCATACATGAAAGCAAAAACAATTAATACAATCCTAAATAATTACTTTGAAGCAATAACATCAATCAATGGTTCGGCTGTCCAATTCATCAGTATCTTCTCACGATTGGCAGCATAAGCATCGTTGCATTCTTCAGACTTCTCGTCATCCACCATATTGATAATTGGACAATAGCTAGAGGCACGACCTTCTTCAGCCATAATCACGGCCGGGTAAGGAAATGTCTCTTTCAGATGAGGGATCTGGTTCATCTTTTCTTTTGGTTTCTTTTGCTCAAAAGCCATGGTCTTGATTTGCTCCTCCAATGACATCTCATATCCTAAACCGAATCGATTAGGCTTCCCTGAGATAGGCAGAGGTGTTTTGATACCCTGCAACCGTAGTCCCAGTCCTTTGCCATGCTGATAACCATTTTTGGTCATGATATGAGCTACCACTTGGTTGACTTCTTGCCTTGGGAACTCATTTTGAACTTGTTTCAGCCCTACTGCCTCCAGATTGTGCCATAAGCTGCTTTCCACTAACTCAATATTTTCAACATAAAGCAGTGTAACTGGTTTAGATACAAGGATCTCATTCTCCCCGTGGATTGTAATGACTGAGCCATTCTCAATGTACTTAACCTTTTGACACAAGGTTGAAGGAACAACACCAACATTGTGAATCCATGGTCTTCCCAACAACATATTGTAATCAAACTCAATCTCCATTACTTGGAATAACACCCCAAATTGGCTTGGGCCAATTTCCAATGGCAGCACTAACTCCCCAAGAATGCTTTTCTTTGCTCCATCAAATGCTTTCACAATCATCATTTGCGGTGAAATATCATTCTTGCTTATTGACAAGTACCTTAAGGTCGACACTGGCAAGACATTTAATCCTGACCCTCCATCAATAAGGACTCTGGGCATTATGTGGTCTTTGCATTTGAGGGTTATGTACAGTGCTTGTGGGTTAGTCTGCGATAGAACTTCTTCATCTGAAAAGGTGATCATATTGACGCGCTTCACTGGATCTACCATATTCACCATGTTCTCCAGCGAAGTGTCAGGCTTGACGAAGGCTTCCCTCAGGATTTTCAGCACTGCCTTTTGGTGGGATTCAGACGACAGTATTAATGACAAAAGGGATATTCTGGCAGGAGTCTTTTTCAATTGTTCCAAAATATCATATTTGCTTTGTTTCATGATTTTAAGGAACTCTTTTTCCTCCTCTTTTTCTTTTTTTTTTCTCTCCAACATCCCCTCGTCCACGAATTTTCCTTTTTCCAGTTCTCTGGGCCCATAGACCTTTTCACTCCTTGTTATTCCCTTTACCTCGGCCACCACTTTACTTGTTTGGGCTTTTGAGGTTTCCTCTATATCCTTATTTGTTTCCACTTTGGTTTCGTAGTTCCAAGGCACCGCATGTGTATTCTCATAATCAAAAGGCATTGGCTTTTTCATAGTGAGCACTACTTTTTCCGGTCTCGGAGCTGGATCAAGTGGCGGTACTCGAAGCACAAAGCATTCTATCACATTTATTTCCTCAGGAAAAATTGGCCTCTTTTTCGCCTGAATTACGCCCAGGTTGAGCAATCCCTGTGCACGAGCCTTGAAATCCCAGCAATTTTCTATATCATGGCCGAGACCTCCACAATGGTATAAACAGCTTGATTCCATGTCATACTTCTCATCTTCCTTCATTACGAATGCATATACTGTGATGTTATATCCAGCCTCCTTCAAGCCGTTGAACACTTTTTCCATCATTGTTCGAAGACTCGAAACCTTCTTAATCGAAGGTTCGTCTATCTCCAGAACGTTTACCCCACTTCCTCCTTCATGTTTTGGGATCGGGTTATTAACAATGTCTGGTTTCGAATCTTCCTGAAAGTCTAGCCTCCCACAAGCAATTAATCTTCTCACTGCCATTTTGAATCCTTCACAATCTTCAATGGAATGTCTCGCAATATCCATATGATATTTGCAAGTAAGGTTTGGGTTATACCATGCTGGATATGGTGATTCTAAAGGGTGTACTGGATATGCAGAAATCAGGTGGGCATCAACTAGTTTTTGAAAGAGGTCAGCATTTGAAATGGATAACTTTGGAAAGGGTGGAAGGTTAGGAAATCGATTGCGGTTCTGGTTTTGAAAATTTGGTCGGGGTGCTAGGGTATATGTTGGGCGAGTCGGTTGATATGACCTTATGTGGATGTTGTTAACTTGAGGCTGGGAATATGGAACAGCGTTTGGGGTTGGTGTGGCTTGGTAAAATGAGTAAGGAGGGAATGATGACATTTGGGGTCATGGACGTGTTGGTGTATACCTTGGGACGAAGGATTGCTGACCGTGCACATAATTCACATCTGTCTCCTTCTTTCTGGGCAGAAAGTTTTTTCTTGTGTCTTCATTGCTCATGGGAAGCTTGCCGGCCTTTGCTAAGCTCTCAATTCTTTCTCCAGCAGTTATTAATTCAGAGAAATCCTTGTATGCTGCTCCTGCCATTGCCCCAATGTAAGGGGATCCTAAGGTCCCCAAGAAGTAAGAGCACATTTCAGTAGGGATAAGTGGTGGTTGAACTTGGGTAGCCAGGGCTCTCCATCTTTGAGCATATTGCTTGAACGATTCATCTTTCTTCTTTTGCATGGAGCTTAATTGCTCCCGGGTAGGTGCCACATCAAGATTGAACTTGTATTGGCTCATGAACAGGTCCGCCAATTCTCTCCAGCTAGAAATCTTTGAATGGTCTAATTGAATGTACCATTCCAGAGCAGATCCAGTCAGACTTTCATGGAAAAAGCTAATGAGAAACTTCTCATCCTTTGACCATATCGCCATTTTAGTGCAATAACTCTTCAAGTGAAAAAGAGGATTACCCGTCCCATCGTATTTTGAGAAATCAGGGACCTTGAAGTCTTTAGGGACTATCAGGTCGATAGGCGGGCATAGTTGCTCGATCTCTACACCGCCATAGGAGCTAGGACCTTGGATGGCTTTAATTTGTTCTTGTATCTTCTTCATCCATTCTTCCTTAAATTTCCCCCTTTCTACTTCTGCATAACTATTCTCTGAGGAAAATGACTGTTTCTGGATGACAACACGAGGCTGCTCCCAAACAGGGGTAGCATGCTCATGCCCATCAGTATGCACATTTTCTAAGGAACGATAGCCCTCTCCAACTGGTAGCATCAATGGTATCGTAGGTGGCGGTTGTCCATGGAGGCTATTTGGAATTTCTCCCATGTCATTCATCCCTAAGGTGACATTTAGAGCTGCACTTGATACTACAGGCATACCTAATGTTGCGGCATTTGGTTGCACACTTACTGGATGAGCTCCCAATAGGTTAAGCGATTCTTGTATAGCTCGTATCAGATCTTCCAGTCTTCCTTGGTTGTTTGACAGTTCATTCAATTTTCCTCTCACCGCATCAACCTCATTGGTCAAATCTCTTTCGGTTTCAGAAGTAGTTACTGTTGGAATAGCATTTCCTGTGCTACCATTTCCTCCAGCCATTTTAGCCTGAGCTCTGGTATTGTGAATATGAGTTTGATCGGTATCCGTTTTCCTTGGGCGCCCAATGGTTGCAAAATTTTACCTATGCTCAAAGCAAAACCAAAATATTAGTTTTTTCTTTTTATGTATATGGAAAACTAACAGATAAGAGAACAATAATCATCAAGAGTTCCTTGTGCAAATGAGAATGCCCTGTATCCGTTCTTATGGATATATCACCCTATAAGTCAAGGTACGGTTAATAGCAAAATCTCTAGGGAGAATCCACTCCTCTATAGATGCTATATAATGAGTACTAGCAATGCAGTCCTTCGTGACTGAGCTTCTCATTTTCTTGCACAAGGATGAACAATCTCAAGGCAAAAAATGATTGATCACTTTCTAAGGGAACATTTGATCCTCTATAGAAAGTATCGAGCATACCAAGAGTAATTTGCAATTGACACACAAACATTGAAAATTTTATTCACTTCCAGGCAAAGTTTTGAGTACAAATCATTTCAGAATACATCACACATTTGCTGACAAAGAAACAATTACATCAAAAGGGGTCTTGGGTGACTACATCAATAGCTTCATTTTTTTCTTCTTAAGATTTTTAGTGATACTCTCACATGAATCTATGAACTCCACCACTTCTTGAGGTAATTTGAATAGGGGTATCTTATTGATTTGCTCACTCGCCTTCTCAAATCGATAAACAAAATTTGGAATGTAATGACTCAGCTCGTCAGTTAGCTTTCCATATTCTTCTTTCTACTCGAGGACCTTTTCTTTCCATGATTTCCCAAATTCAGTCGCATCAACAAACAAGTCATGATACTGGTTTGCCGAGGTCCATCCACGAACGGCATCCTGTTTTATCTGTGCTAGCATTGTTGACAAGTTTTTTACTTCCCCTTCCAGTTCTTTTCTCTTGTCCTTTTCTTTGTTGACCTCTATTTTCAGGTTCAAAATGCTTTTGTCCCTGTTATTGACCTCTTGTTCTACCCTTTTCACCATGCGACTCCTTTTATTGATCTCTTCCTTTAACTTATTCCTTTCTTTCTCAAACATATGGAGTTTTTCTTTTAACTCTTGGATTTCAGCTAAATGAGTAGTTGGGATCTTTTCTTTGCCTTTCTTGGACTTTGAAACTTCTGTCATGACGGTATATTCTTCTTTTAAGACTTCGATTTCCTTAGCCATTTTCTCGCATCGGCTTTGAAGGGTGACATTTTTCAAATCCGCCGCCTCTTTTTTCTCTTCCAAGAATCGCATTTGTGCCTTCATTATCTCTACTTGGGATGTTGATGGAGATGTTTCTGCAGTTTTTGTAGGAGCCAAGTTGCTTGGAATATTTTTTAGTTTCCCGATTCTTGCTTTCCTCCACTCTCTGTATTCTTGAGAAGAGGTCAGTCGTTGTTGCCCGAGTTCTTTTCTTCCTAGGGTTTTAACATTATTCCATGCTGTCTTGATCCTCTTTTCTTGCTCCATAGTGCTTTTATCCTTCTGATACAAGAAGCTAAACCCCTCAAGTTGCTTTTCTTGTGGTTTTGTTTGAGTCCAATGAAGTTGTCTGAGCACCAATGTAGGCGTGTAGGAGACACACCCCCTTGGACCCATTAAAGGAACATTGTGAAAATCACCACAGCTATATATAACATTTTCTCCATGGTTCCAAGGACAAACCCACTTGAACGAATTTGACTGGATCTCTGAGAATTCCTTTTTCCATGCCGGTGCCTCTTGATGACTTATCTGCATATGGTGGAAGCTTCCAAATGGATCAGGAAAGAGACCCATGCGATTATTAGCATATACATGGGCCATAAACCAAACATATAACATCGACAAACAGCATCGTAACCTGCCACCATTTTTCTTAAGACAGACCCCCAAGGAAAGGAAGGTATCCGCCAATATGGCTGGAACCGGATTCATGCCTTGTGTCTCGAATTTGAAAAACACATCTATGGCGGCCTGGTCAACAATGTCTGGTGTGAATGGGAATAGGACCAATCCGTAAACAGTTAGTGCCAATGTTCGATTGAAGAAGTCCCAATTTCCTTGTTGGGCCAACATCTGTAGATGGGCTTCAAGAAAACCCCTCTTGATTCCCTGAGCGGATCCCCTTACTTCCATTTCCATCCAATTTGCTTCCACCCAATTATTTTAGCAATCTTTTCCTTACTGACATAATGCCCCTGATAGAGATACACACCAAATCTTTCTCGAACTGGTAGCCTTATCATAACCATGTACTCCTCTATAGTTGGTGTCATATCAAAATCAGGTAGTTCAAAACAGCAAAGAGAGGGATTCCAAAACTGTGAGAGAGCGCTCAACGCTGGTGCTTCTACTGGGATACTCAACAAATCCAATATATGCCCATACTTATCCTTGAAGGATGACCGGACTTCATGAGGCATCAACTGAATTATTGTCTTTACTTGCTCTAGCTCATTATTAGTCACTGTAACTCTAATGTTCCTTTTCCAATCATGTGCATTGCTAGTGTTCATTTGTAATGCTTCCATTTGCTTTGAACTGATAACGACTATTGCTTTATTGACAATCAAGGTCCAACTTTATGGGAAAGAAAAAGATAAATGAGTAAAATTAAAAAAATAGAAAGAAAATACAAGAAAGAAAAAGGACATGCTCCTATTGAGAATATGAGATGCTTTCCTAAGAAAATGATAATGCACAAGCCTACCAATTTTCATGAAAGAGTAAATTATGAAAAGAATAAGGTATGATAAAATGAATGCATGTGGTAATTAATGGAATGCGTATCTACATCATGGATGCCTAAACACCTAAAAATACCAAGCATGAGCAAGTTATGAGATGATGAAATGGCTAATCCTAAATGCAATGTGATGATGTTTTAATGCGAGTGTAACTAACTTAAAGTAAAACATAAAGAAGTACAAAGTAAAAGGATGAAAGAAGCATGCTCCCTTTGTCCTAATAGGGTAAAATTTCTAATGGATTGGGAGTTCTAAGGCCAAGACCCTACTTTCGGTAGTTGCTAGGTTCAACTATTCGTGCGCACATTTATGGTGGATCTAGACTTCTAATCATCATGGTTCCCAGATTGCCCTTGTCTATAGGACGAGGATCCGACTTTCGAACCAACCACAAGTAAGGATGAACCTTCTCAATATGATTGATTCATAAAGCCAATAACAATTTGAGTGGCGTCCCAACAACTATCAAGTGAGCATGAAGCCCCTCATGACAATGTCAAGAAACCCCCTATCCTTTGGTTCGCACAGGCTCGGGTATAAAGCCCAAAAAGGAGTGTGAGATAAGTGATTGTGAAGTGTGTGCAGGGAGCATACAAACCTTTCAATCCCAACACTACATACACTCCTGCAAAACAAAACTACAAACAACAAATATATACAGAACGACAATGGTCATCTATCCTAAAGTTTTAACAAATAAAGCCAACATCATAAACTTATGAAATATTAAATTCTATAAAGAAATAAAACATAAGAAAAAAAACTGTACAAAATAAGAAAAGGAAACAAAAATCAAAAGGCTATATTTAATTTGCATAACTAACTAAAACAGGCTTGACTCTCTTGGAAATCCCCAGTGAAGTCGCCATCTGTCGCAACCGGGATCGCGACGGGGACGGCGAAAAAGGAATTTTCATTTTTTGAAAATCAATGGAGTCGCCACCAAGTTTATTAAAATTGGGAAAAACATTGGAAAAACCCACTTGTTTTAAAGAATTATCTTTGAAATCAGTTTTGAGTTCGGGAGTCGGTTATGCATAGGGAAGGGTAGGAGTTTAACCCTGCACACCCCTAATACATCCGTCCTTAGACGGTACCTTAGAAAATTGTGCAAATTAATTAATAACCCCTTAAAAGGAAAAACAAGAAAAGAAACAAAATATATTTACAAATTTAAACAAAACAAATTAAGGAAAATTAATTTTGGCTTGACAGGGGTCGCCTGCTCCTACGTATCCCCTGGTGCAATGGGGAACTCAAAGTCACGTAGTTCTGTAAAAAAGGATTATGGGTTGATAAAAAAAACAAGAAAATCCGTTATTGCACAGAATCCAAGTTAGCACTAGGCCACTCAATGAATTCTCATGATTTAAATAACAATGAAGGTAACACCTGCTACTCAATCATCGTTATTGATCATTACACGGATTAAAAAGACTTTTGTGAAGGGATGATTCCTTCCGAAAATAGAATCCGTTCTCGCACAGGATTTCAGTTAGCATTTAGCTACTCAATAAACCCTTATGATTCAATAACAATAAAGATAACATTTGTTACTCAATTATCATCATTGATCATTGCGTGGATTAGAATAAATCTTGATGAAAATCCATTTGTGTACAGAAGACAAGTTAGCACTAGGCTACTCAATGAATCCTTATGATTCAATAATAGTGAAGATAACATTTGCTATTCAACCACCATTATTAAACATCGCACAAATGTAAAAGATTTTTAAAAAAAGGTTATTAAATAAAAATAAAAATAAAAAAAATGTTTTATTTCATGTTTTTTTTTTAAACAAAACCATAATTTAATGTAAGTTTCCACTCATGATAATTCACAAATATAGATACACAAATAATTTGGACCAACAGCATAAACATATAAAAGAATTAAAATAAACAGAAAATTAATTCATAAACATAGTTATACACACAACACATAATCATATAAAATAATCAAACTAAATACACCAAAAATTACATACTTAATTCAAGCAAAACACCAAAAAAATATACATATATAATAATAATTTTTTTTCTTAAAAAAAAGAAAAATAAAAATAAAAATAAAAAAAAACCACAAGCACACAATTAATCCAAGCAAAACATATAAATATATAAAATAATATAAATAATAATAATAATAATAATAATAATAATAATAATCACAACCACACAAACATGTAAAATAAATAAACTAGAAATGCAAAATTATTACAATCACATAATTAATGTAATCGAAACATATAAACACAAAGTATTTAAACTAAAAAGGTAAAATAAATATAATTAAGCAATTAACTTAACCAAAACATATAAATTTAAAAAACAAAGAAAAAAAAAAGTTTCATACACATAAACATAATCTCAAAATTTAACAAAACATGTAAAATAATTAAACTAAAAAAGATTCTAATTACTATTTTTCTTTTTTTTAAAAAAAAAAGGTTTAAAACATAAAATTCACTAAAATATTAAATAAATTATTAAATCAATTCCTAAAACAGTTTATTTAATTCCACTCAAAAGAACACCAACTCTTCTTTTTTTTTAAACTCAAAATAAATTAATTCCTAAATAGACAAATCTCAAAGCCAAAAATTAAACAAACAAATAAGCTTGAGTTTAAACACATAATTTGAAAATTTATTCTAAAAAAAAAAACTAACCCAAATTAAAATAAATCTTAGAACTCCCTTTTTTATTTTATCAACTTAAATCTACCCCTAAATTAACTCTACCTACTCCTTACACACACTCACACGCTCACACACATGCACCCACGCGGCACTCTCACACACACAGACACATACACAACTGTCTCACATTCTTACGCGTGGACACTCACGCACGCATACAAACAACTCTCACTCTCCTACATGTTCCCATTCACTCACTTATCAATACCCACTGACAAAGAGAGAGAGAGACGAAGCAAGAAAGAGAATCCGAGAGAGAAGGAGAAAGGAGCCGTTGGAAAGGGAAGCCGCGGCCGGGCATGTGACGCCGCGAGGGGCTAGCCGACCAGATCGCGGAGTGGTGGGTTCGTGTGGCCAATGGTAGCTTATGCTCAGCTGCGGACCGAGCGGAGGAGCGGCGGAGCTAGCCGCCACGCACTGACGCGAGCAGATCGGCGACTTGGTTGGTCGTGACGAGTAGATCGGTGGTTCGTGGAAGTTGCAGACCGGGATGGGGCGACCATGGTGGTTCGGGGTGGTGCACGAGAGAAAAAGTGGGAGCTCGTGGTGGAGGATGCCTTCACGGTTGAAGGAGGATGTGCGGCCGGCGGTTTTGGAACGCGGTGAGTGGAGGTTCACAGTGGGTGGTCCGCGACTCTTAACGAATCGGAGAGGGAAGAGCTTCGCTGCCGGCTTTGGGGGTTGTGGGCGGCAAGGGGAGCTCGCGGTGGCGCTGGGAAGGAGGAAAACGAGGTTGTGGTCACAGTCTGAGGGGATGAAGGTCGCAAAAAACCAGGGAGGAGCAGGGGAGGCACGTGCAGCCGTGGAAAGGGAAGAAGGCCGCGAAGGGAGTGGTTCCGCAGCGGTGGCTAGGCGGTGATCTCCGAGGTTGGTCTTCACGCTGCAGTGATTGGTGCATGAAGATGGCGGTCGCGACTGGTGTTGCAGAGGGTGGAGCTGGGCCTCTATTTTCGTGGCTGAAGGAAGGGAAGGGGTGAGGTGGTGATGGTTTTCTTCTTAATCTCTCATTCTTCAAAATAGATTTTGGTTATGTGTGTGATTTGTATTTGTTATTTTTTCAGGTAGAAGGTTGCAGTGGATATGGAAGGAATGATGATGGTGGTGGAAGATGGTGGGTGAGGGAAAGAGAGGTTGAAGGAGGAGAAGTGATGGAGGCGAAAGAGAGGATGATGATGGTGGACTGAGGGGGAGACCGCGGCGGTGGAAGGATATTGATGTTGTTGTTGCTTCTATTGTGTTCTCTGCTGAGTTGTGCTACTGATTGCTCCTTGTATCTGTTAGGCTCTGCTTAAATTTCAGTTGGAATGCTGTTGATTTTTTTGGAAATTTTAGTTACCTTGCTCTTTCCTTTTTGATTGTTCTATGCAGGAATCCTCCCCCCATTCACAATGGATCTATATGTAGTCTGGTAATCTCACAAAATTATTGCTCCGATCCCATCTTCAAGTTGGCTGACCAAGATCCAACTCATTGCCATCATAAAAGGAAAAACCGAAAGAAGCATATGGGAGGAGTGGCCATCATTGTGTTGGGCACTTCTTTTCCTTTCCTTTCTTTTTGAGGAACGGTCACCAAAACCAAAAACGAATCCAACGTTTCCCTTTTTTCTTTTTATTTTATTTTATTTTTCTGAATTCATAGGTCAACAATTACAAGCTTCAACAAAAAAATTAAAATAAAATAAAATGAGCTAGATAAACTGGGATGGGCCAAAATGGAATCAAAATGGGCTGAACAACAAATTTAAAAGAACTAAATGAAAATACTTATAAAGGAAATTCATGAATTATGAAATATGCAAATTTTGGCTTTTATGTTTTATGGGCCGGACAAAATCAGGTGTTCACAACCGGTATACTGAAACATCAAGATTGGCCCAATTAATGGATATTATCATATCTTAAATAAATTTTTACTTAGAATAATCAAATAAATATAGATATTTCTAATGCTGATAGAAGGCAAATTGATCCGGAAATATCAATTCCCTTGCTTTCTCTCCAAGTAAGTAAGTTTACAAAAAGGAAAAAGGCAATGAAATTCCATTCTCTTCTCGGTTTCCTTCATAGACCACGTTTTCACTCCTTATCTCAACAGATAAGACTCTACTGCATGATACTAAAATCTTAGGCTCCCTTTTTTCTGATTTTCCACTGTGTATGACTCATCCACCACAATCACCTCAACCTGCCGCCGATGCTGAGTTTGACCCTTCAAAGGAGACGTCTTCTGGTTCTCCACTCATTCCTGAGATTGTGTAGTTATGGGACTATACAGTTAAGAAGGGCTTATATGAATTGATTTGTACTACCTATACCAACAAGGTGCATCTTCTATTCAGTAGCCTATCACTTAAGGACTCTATAGTTAAGCGTGCATGACTTGGAGCAATTTTGGGATGGGTGACTTCCTGGGAAGTTTTTCAGGAAGCGTGTGAGTGAGGACAAAGCATGCTGAAAAGACCTGTGTTGGTTTGTGGGGACAGTCGTCAATCCATAAAATAGCAGGGAATGTTACAAATGGTATCAGAGCCTACACTTCTCCTAAAACGGTGTGGTTTAGGGACAAACCAAGCGGAAGCTGGTCAGCATGTAATGCCTAGGGATGAAGTCGGGTAGTGATCACCAGTGCAAAAGGAAGGCATGGACAAAGAGTGGCTCCTAGCAGACTTCCAAGCGGAGGGGTACATGAATGAACCGATTACACACCCGAATGAGAGGGATTCTAAGACTGTATAGGTATGGGACTATATGTAACAGCCTAAAAATTATTTAAAAATTAATTTGGGCTTTACTAGTCGTAATTTCAAAAATCTGACAGTTTTAGTAATGATGAGGACAATCCAAGGGATTTGTAAAAAAAAAATGAATAATAACCTTGTGGGCCCCATAGGCCCGTCAGGACAGCCGAGACCCTAGAATTGGGACTCTAAGGTGCCAAAAACTAAGAAATTATAGGATTGAGATTAGAAATAATTAGAAATAGAGATTTTATACCTAGAATTAATTTTTGAGAAATGTCTTATTACCCGGGTACAGTGTTTTGGCCATTCGATGGAGTTTCAATGTGTAGTTTTTACACTGTACAAGTTACTTGGTGGCCAAGTAACCTTTACCAACCACTTTATGCCAAGTGGATGGCAAAGATTAAAACTTGAAAAGCAAGTTTTAATCTTGACCTTTCATTTATTATATTTTACCCAGGAGTCAATAACTCATCCGTTCGATAGAATTTCGGTGTGCGATTTTAATGCCGAAAAAGCTACTTGCTCATCAAGTTAATGTGAGCCACTTATCTTGAGTCAAGTGGGGCCAAGCTTCATCCCTTGACCAAGAAACCAAATCTTAGCCATCCATTTCATTATTTCATTTTGAAAAAGGAATAAATACCCATTTTGACTACTTTTACACCTAGATAATGATAAATCACCAAACCTTATCACACCACCTCATAAATTTCGACCAAACCACCCTAAGTTACAGCCTTCATCTTCTTCCTTTTAAGCCACCATTGACAAGCTTCAAAGCTTGCAAAATCCTAGCTCAAAGTCACTAAAACATCAAGATCCTTTCACAAAACTTGTTATACTCCTCATAATCTATCAAACTAACCGACTGGAATTTCATTTCCTCACCATTTCTCACCTTGATACCTCATATACTACTGCCTAATGGAGGGTTTGATGCTGGTTTGAAGGCTTTGAAGTTAAGGGAATCATCCTTGGAGCATCCTTTGAAGTCAAGATCCCTAAAGCCACCAAAGTAGGGTTTTTAAATCTCTTTTTCTTCAAATCTGTTTTTCCATTTTAATCACTGATTTAAATTGACATTTCTAGTTTTATTGGTTGATGATATATGGATGTTGATGTATTAATTTTGGTGGAGTGGTTTGATGTTGTGAAAAATCATTTTTGTCAAAATAGAATTTGACACATGCTGCTAGATTTTCGGATTTCAACAGGGTAGCATTTGTTCGTGAATTTTCTGACCTAGTTAAAGGCTTTAGATTGAGCTAAAAATTTTATATAATGTATTTAACGTGTTAAGGCATCTTCAGTAAAAATTTTGAGGTACTCTGGTCACTTTTACTATGTTTAAAAAATCATGAACCGAAGTTATAACTGTGCTACCTGATATGTTAACTCTGAAGCTGTGAATTTTACTAATTTTGTTACCATAGTAAATGATTGATTCTTCCTTTGAAATTTTTATAGGGAGTTTATAACATATTTAAGTGTAACTGTGTTTTTTATTTTGAATTGATTGAATCATTTGCTAGGGTTAAAAATTATGAGATTTTGGTTCTGAGCTGAGGCTGAGTGGTTTCTGACTACCAAGTTTGTCTAATTTTATTAAACAAGTTAGAGAAGGATTTTCCTTCTGAAATTTTTACAGTCCTTGTGGACACATTGAGGCGTATTGGAGAATTTTTATAGCCCTTGCAATGGATGTTTGATAGATAGAATAAATTGTACTCCTTAGGCATGAATTCTGCCAACATGCTGTATTTGTGCCAAAATGAACTCGAGTTTTGATTTGATGATATAATGATTCTTGCTTTAAGTATGATGAGCATAAATGCATGCTAGTCAATATAAAGATTGAATTATGAGGTAAAAAAATGAGAATTACTTGTGATTGAATGCTTACATGTGGCTTATGCATGCATTTGAGAAAAGAAAGTACATGATGCAATTATATGAGAAAAGAGAATGTATAAATTTCACTCGTGCATGTTCTGACATATGGAGAAAATAGAAACAAGACTTATGTGGAATGAAAGGAAGGCAAAAAAAGAACTTCCCTAGAAATAAAAGGGAAGGCAAAAAGAAGAACTTTCCTAGAGATTAAGGGGAAGGCAAAATGATGAACTTCCCTAGAGAGAATATGAGTCGGTAGACGTATCAGCTAGGAATAGATCTGTGTGAAAATTGTAGAAAGTAAATCCAATTATCATATATCGGAATGAGCTCAGTCCTGATAAGCAGTCTATTTCCCCTATGTGGTGTGAACCATTATAAATACCATATAGTATAAATTGTTCATTGTGGAGTTATCCATAGTAAATACCCGTCGGGTATACACTAAGTCTTTGCTATGTCGATGAAAAGAGAAAAATGCACCAAGTTGAGTTCTATGGCCACAAGTGAAACCAGGTCATTTTGAGATAACTTCAATACATTTAGCATATGCATTCTCACATCATATTTAATTGCTTGATTAGGATTATTAACTATATATTTGAGCTTTATGATATATGTGTTTTAAGTGATTGATCATTTAAAAATAACCCACTTCGGAAATATGATTTGGAACTTTAAAAATGAATCATTATTATGTAATGCTTGATCACCTTTTCTTAATAAACCGAAGTGGCTGGGGCGATGACGATGACATTATAGTTGAGTTTTTGGGGAGTTACCCTACTGAGAATTATATAATTCTCACCCATATGTGTTTTGTGTTCCCGTGTCGTCTCCAGGTTAATCCAGAGAATGATGCGGCTGCTACGTGAAAGAACTCAGGATTACAGTAGTTTAATAGTTGATGTTTTTAATTTATTATACTTAGTTGGAATTATATATATTTAAATGTAATAGAGAATGTATATGTATTAAAGCTCTTAGAAGAGCTTCCTTTTGTACTTAGCTATGTATTCAATAAATGTTGTGTTTCTCTGTTATATATTTTAACCAAACTATGTTAGTTATTACATGATCTTATCGCATTGGCTATAGTTATTTAAGAAAGGTCCGATAATTTATAAGTAACAACTCTCAAGTCTGATGTCATGACTTAAAGATGACGTTATACTTGGGAGGATGTTACACTATGCAGTTAAGGAGGGCTTATATGAATTGATTTGTACTACCTATACCAATAAGATGCATCTTCTTTTCAGTAGCCTATCACTTAAGAACTCCATAGTTAAGCGTGCTTGACTTGGAGCAATTTTGGAATGGGTGACCTCCTGGGAAGTTTTCCAGGAAGCGCGTGAGTGAGGACAAAGGATGTTGAAAAGACCAGTGTTGGTTTATGGAGACAGTCGTCAATCCATAAAATAGCAGGGGATGTTACACATGACAAATAGCTGTAAGCCTTTTCTCTTCAATCATGTTCAACTGCTCAAGGGGATTTCAACCTCTATAGGGCATACAGCTTCCATTCCATAAACCAATGAGAAAGGAATTGTTCCTGTGCTTGACCATATATTGGTACAATATGCATGCAAAGCATATGGCAACATTTCATGCCAGTCATTGTAATTCACCACCATTTTGGTGATGATTTTCTTGATATTCTTGTTTGCAGCTTCAACTGCACCATTCATTTGAGGCCTATAAGGAGCTGAGTTGTGATGCTTGAACTTGAAAGTTTCAAAGAATTTCTGAACCTCGACACCATTTAGGTTAGGAGCATTGTCTGTGATGATCCTTTTTGGAATCCAGTATCTGCAGGTGATGTCCTTGTGAACACCATATTTTGTCCAAACATTTATTTATTTTCATATTTATTGTTTTTATAAAAAAAAATCTAGCTCATTTTGTTTTTATTATAGCCCATTCCATTTTTTTTATATTTTTTTAGTTTGACCACAAAAAATATAAATATAAAAAAAAGAATGGGAATGTTGGATTCCCATCCCTGAAAAAAAATAAATAAAAAAATAAAAAATGAAAATGAAAAAGGGCATTGGATTCTTCTTCCAACTTCTAACCGTTTAGAGGAAAGAAGATGGCGGACACCATCATCGCCTCTTCCCTTAGCAGCATGATGCCCTTCCCCTTGTGATGATTATAGGTTTACCAGTGAGCTATAAATGAGATCATCAATAATTTTATTTGACCAAGCAACATTATATAATGATCCATCATCAATCGGAAAAGGGGACCGAAAATTATTCAGAGCAAGAATTACAATCAGCTAGCAAGCAAAAATGCAAACACAAAAAATTAAAAAAAATATATTCTGATACATCAACAAGCCAAGCCAACCTGCAAAAATTCCAGCAAGACAATTCCAAAGACAACAAAAAAAGAAGGAACCAGATAAATCCAGCAGCAACAGCATACATCAGTTCTTGCATCAAGAAATTAACAAAAAAAAAAGGAAAACTAAAAGAGAAATAGGGAGGAGGCCGTGGCTGTGCTTCACCTCTACCACCAGTTGCGGCCTCCCAAGCTTTGATTCAACCCATAACCACCGCGACCCCCTCTCTCTCTTATTGCATGCAACCACCGCTCAACCTCCTCCTCGAACAACTGCAAACCGCTGCCAGGGGAAGCACACCAGAAAGCTAGCCGCGAAGCCCGCTGGAAGCTCCGCCATGACCTCTTGACTTTTCCACGAACCCACCAAGCCGCCGGCCACCATCGCACATCAGCAGTGGCAGATCGGCCGCTGCCGGCGTCCCTCGATCGCGACGCCAAGCCTCTCCCCTCGCACCACCGTAGAACTCCTCACTCCCTAACTGCGAGTCCTTCCACCATCACTCACCCCAAAACCGCCACTATCAATACCCCACTGCAACCTCTGCTCCTACCCCTAAAAATAAAGATGCCACTGCGAGAGAGAGAACCACCACTCCCCACCCATACTCGCGTCTTTATCAGCGTCGTCCCACTGCCACACCTGGTCGCGTTTCCTTCTCCTAACCACCAGATCTATGACTTCCTCGCTAACAGCCACCAGATGGAACCCGAACCACCACAGACCTTTCTCCGCGAAATCGCCGCCTTCCCCTTACATGCCCACTGACACCGCATCGCACCCCTATAGGCTGCAAGTGTAACACCCTAGTAATTAACCAAATACACCTAGGTTGAATCTGATTAATGACTAGACTTTACTCCTTGCTTTGGTTCTTTCTTCATGATTTGAAAATACTTAGTGAAATTACGAGCCATTTTTTTTTTAAAAAAAAAACATAATTGAAAACGTGAGTCGAGTACAATGTGAACGAGTAAGCGGAGTATAATAAGACGTTTAAGAATATATCACATCATATCACTTTGGCTCCATCATATAACATCCATAAGCACATTATAACATATATTTACATACAATAACCTCACTCAAAGGGTGGGTTATGATCATACATCATTGTCTTATGCAAACCCATAAAAGAAAATATACATAAGGAAATACATGCCCCTAAACTAGATAACTCCATAAGCCGGGAAGGTTATCCTAAAACTAGGGTGCATGAACACACATAAATCTACTAAGAACCTTCTATGGCCACTGTCCTGGAAATGGGGGAATAAATCTGATCCACTGATGAGCTCCCTCGGGAAGGGACACACGAGATGCACCAGGCTGGGGTCGCATGGACGACCTTCTTGCTAACCTCGGCTGAACAACTGTTTCCTCACTACCCTCTCTTACACATGTAGGAGTAGGAGCAAAGCTCTCAAAATATACATGAGTAGGAGTGTCCTCTGAAGGATCAGTTTCAGAATATCTCGTCTCGGGAACATACTCTGGAAATCCATGGACAGCAGATGAAGCGGGATAAGAACGTAACATCCTTTCATCAAGTGGACGTGCATGTTCGAAAACCATTTCATCGCCATAGGGAGAAGTAGGAGAAAATCGATAACTAGGGACAAGATATGCAAATGGACGACCTATGTAAATAAAAACATGAACTGTGCACCTCCCTTCAAAATGATACAAGCGATGCACCGGATCATAGTGGAATTCCCAAGTAGGGGTATCAATGAACAGAACGAATGTCGCCATTTGAATCTGGAGACAATGACGGAAATAAAGAAAAGAGAGTGAGAATCTTGCTAAAGAATTCTCAGTAGGGTACCTCCTTCTACAGTAACATCATCAAAGTCCCCAGGAACCTCGGGATTATTCTAAAATAGTGAACATGCAAAGATTCATTTTAAGTTCGGACAAATACTTAACCGAGGTTCGACAATTTTTAATCATGCGTCTTATAATGCATTATAATCTTGACATGTCATATTTACAATGAACTTTTCCTTTATCATTACATCATATTCCTCATCATCATTATCAAAATAACATGCATAAAAGAACGTCATATAATATTAGCTACACATGGACACAGTGCACATATTTCATTTCTTTAGTGCCTTAGGTGACTTAAAATCTTATCATTATCATTATTTTCCTTGGGCCACCCTCTACTCTACCTTTTTGGGAGTAATTTAGGTTATGAGCTCATACTTTACTAGTCGTCACTAGCATATACTTATCCTTTTTGATAAGCTAAAGTCCTGACTCTACCCTTTTGAGAGAACGGGTTAGGGGGCTAAAATCACCTTTCACCACCTATAGTCTGATGGTTCCAAAGGATCATTTTCTTATAAGTTTAAGTCACCATTAAATCTTTGCATGTTATATCACAATACAATTCATAAACATCATAGCATTTTCTCATTTATAGTCTTAAGCTAGAGTAATATATATCAACTATAATCATGCGTCTGGGAGATTCCCAGGAAAGAGAGGTGGGTCACAATGGACACGCTTAAATACCAAGTCTTTCCTTAGCCAGAACCTTTCCAAATTACACTTTTACAATGATACACTTTCTTCTAGCAACAAAGGTAAATTTTACATAATAAAGAATATTTCATGCATAAGCATTCTCATTATTTGCAACAACAACTATAACATGCAAGCCAGGAAATCATTCAATTATAGAACTAATTAGTTATGCACCTAAGGGATTTATTACCATCCTTACGATTATTTATAGGCCTTAAGAACACTATTAAATCAAATGGGGTAGTGTCGCAACCGGGATCGCGACGGGGACGGCGAAAAAAGAGAGAATTTTGTTTGAAAATATTGGAGTCGCCACCAAGTTTATTTAAAATTGGGAAAACGTTAGAAAAACCCATTTTTTAGAGAATAGTTTTTGAAACCAGTTTGAGTTCGGGAGTCGGTTATGTATAGGGAAGGGCAGGAATTTAATCCCACGCACCCTAGTACACCCGTCCTTGGACGGTACCTTTAATTAACTGTGCAAATTAAATAAATAACCTTTTTCAAACATTTATTTTCTGTTTCAAGACAATTAAAAGGAATTTATTTTTCTTAAAAGAAAAGAATTTTTAGTGCACCGAATTGTTACAATTTAGATGTCCTAAAAATGAGTTAACTAGTCGTTACGACTAAGTTAACCGTTCTTTATTTGAAACGAAGCATTTGACGATAAGTATATAATTTTTTTTTTTTAAAGAATTCTTCTAAATAATAAATATTTGCAAATAGAATCTAAAAAAGAAGCGAAGATTTATTTTTTGGTGTTTTTGTAAAAAAAGAAAATATAAAAACCTTATGAGAGATATTTGGAATATCAAATTGTCACAACTCAGATATCCAAATATCAAGTTAACAAGCTGTCACGGCTAAATTAACCTTATTATTTGGAATAAAAAAGATAAATAAATGAAGAAATTTCAATCAAAAATTAAAACATAAATAATAAATATTTACAACTAAGAGAAAAAGAAGAAAATTATTTTTTATGTATTTTTATAAATCAATAGAAACAAATATAAAAGAGAACAAACATTTTTTGAGGAAATTTTTGAATCATTAAGCTGTCACAACTCAAATGTTCGAAATATTGAGTTAACCAGCCGTCACGGCTAAATTAACTCTTTATCTACAATAACAAAAGCTAAATAAAATATTTTGAAATAAAATTATTAGGAAAAAGAAACTTATAAATAAAACAAAATATATGAATAGCATAAAAAAATTAGGGAAATTATTTACAAATAAATTAAGTGGTGAAAAGTTAATTTTGAAAAAAGAATTTTTTCAAACTTCTCTTTTAGACAAAATTCTAACTTTAATAGGAACCAACAAAATTAATACATAAAAAAACAAATACCCCGTTAATTTGAACCAAAAAAAAAACATAACATAAAATAATTAAGCTAACAAAAGCAAAATTTATAAACACAAACACAATTAACTTAAATAAAACATATAAACATTTAAAATAATTAAACTAAAAAACATAAACATAGAACAATTAAACTAAAAAAACAAATCATAAATACAAACGTAAATGAATTAAGCATAACACACAAACACATAAACTAATTAAGTTGAACAAAATAAAATTACACAATTTAAACAAAACACATAAAATAACTAAAAATGAAAATAAACCCATAAACACAAATACATAACCAATTCGAGTAAAACACATGAGCATATAAAACAATTAAATTGAAACAGAACAAATATAATTATGTACTTAATTAAAGCAAAACACATAAAACAAAAATAACTAAACTAAATAGAAATAAAATTAATTCCTAAACAAACGTGCAATTCAGCTGAACCTATAAAATAACTAAACTAAAAATGAGGGTCCTAATTACCTTCTTTTTTTTTGAATAGGAAACACTAGCACTAAAACACTCAAGAATTAAAGAAAATATTGAAACACTATCTCTTTTTTTTTATTTTTGTTTTTTATAATTAGTTTATTTAATTCCCTTTAAATAGTGAAAAAAAGGAACACATTACCAATAAAAGAAGTATTTATTTTTAAATCAAATAAAACTCTTTAATTTATTTTAGATCAAGATAATTTCTAATCCAACAAATAAACCCAAGAATAAAAATAAAAAGACATTAACTATACAAACACAACACCAAACTCAAACAAATTCAAAATTTAACCTAAAATGAAATAACAACTAACTAAAAAAGAATGAAAATTAACTTAACTTAATTTTATTTTTATTAATACAACCTAAACAAAAAAACTAAAACATAAAAAAATTCACTCTCTCTCACCTCACACTCACTGACGCGCATACACACACACACACACTAAATTTCTCTCATTTTCACTCACTCACGATTCCCTGACCTATCTCTCTCACCCATATACACTAAAATAAAAACAAAACTCTCTCTCCCTTCACTCACGGATTCTCTTTTTTTCTTTACCCACGCACACAAAAATGGAAATACACAGAAAGAGAGAGCTGAGATGAGAATGAGAGAAAGGAGAGGGGGACGGGCCGCGGACGTCGGCCAAGACGAGGGAGGGACGATGCGTGACGAATCGAAAGGGAGGTCGGCGGTGGGCCGGGTCTGGCGGGAGATGGAGAGGCGCGACCCAGCTTCTCTGGTGGCAGGTTGTGGGGGGCGCCGATCTCGGCGTTGGGCTAGGAGTGGAGGTTAGCTCGCGGTGGGGAAGGGGTGATAGCTTGTGGTGGTGCGCGGATCTAGTGGCTGGGGGCGGCAGAAGTTGCAGATCGGCGCGGTGGTTGAAAGGGGAGGGTTCGGCAGCGATGGTAAAGGATGAAGCTGACCGATGATGGCGGCGGTGATGTTGTTTGGTGGTGGTGGTTGGAGGTGGAGGTCCGAAGGGGACCGAGAAGGGTGGAGGCTCACGGTTCGGTGGAGGTTTGGTTGAAGGAACCGTGTTGGTTCAAAGAAAAGGTGCAAGCCGCGGTGGTTTCGGGACTTGGGGACATGATGAATGGATAATCCTTGGTCGATCCAACGGTGGTTCGCGGTTGGAGAGGGGAGAGGGGGAAGGGGGCTGTGATGATGGATGTTGAGGAGTTGCAGGGGGAGGGGCCGCGGCAGTGAAGGGTGGCCGCGGCCCCCCTGTGTCTTCCTTTTCCTTTTTTTTTTTAAAAAAAAAAAATTTGATGATAGTGATGATGAACTTCTATTGTTTACCTTGATCTTTTTTTTTTTCGCTTCTGAATTGTCTTCTGGACTGTATAACTGGATTGGATGTTACTGGATTCTCTTTGCAGGTTCTCTCAAATTGGTGTTCTAACCTCTTCTTTTTTTTTGAAATTTTTCTCTGATGATCCTTATTCCCCTGATGATCTGCCCCTCCATATCCATATTGTTCTCTTCGCATTTTGCCCATTCTGCCGAAAGAGGAACCAAAGATTCAAGGACACCATCATTACGTCCGTTTTTATTTTTTTATGCTTTTCCTTATCTCCATGGTTCACGGGCAAATTAGCTGGAAAGGACAAACGAGAGAGGAGCCCGAGAAGAGTCCGTGACTCCTCTAATAGCTTCTTTTTTTTTATAGGTAAAAGAAAAAGAAAACGGACCGAACGTACCTGAGCTGGGAACTTTTAGTATCAAGCTACAAGCAATAGGCCGAAATGAAATGGGCTTTCACCTTTTTATTTTATTTTATTTACAAACTGAATAACAAACTCAAAACAAGAAAAATTAACTAAAAAAAAAGGCTGAAAGCAAAACACAAATGGACTAAATAAAATTGGATATCAAGTTAATACAAACAGCAAAATTTTCATTTTTTCAAAAGAGATAATCAACGAAACTATAAGAAAATAAAATAAAAAGAAGTAAACTAGACGCAAATTTTGGTTAAAAGCTCGGACAAAATCAGGTGTTCACAGTTGCCCCTCTTTATTCATTTCTTATGAAAGAATATGAAAAACTTAAGTTTTATATTTTCTTCATAAGGAATGAATAAAGACATGAACATTGATTTTGTTCGACAAATGCATGAAATATAAACAATCTAAATCTAAACGACAAAATGATATGCATATATGAGAAAATCAAATGCACATACAAGAAAGTCAAAGGCAAAGGTTAGCAAGAGTCTAAAGCAGACGATGCTGACCGGAAATTAAAAATCAACAAGGGGTTGACTGGAAATATAAAATGGCAATCTGAGGTCAACTGGACATTAAAAATATAAATTGGCATCTGAGGCCAACTGAAATGTAAAATGACATCTGAGGCCGACTGAAAATGTAAAATGGCAGCTGAGGCCGACTGAAAACGTAAATTGGCAGCTGAGGCCGACTGAAAATGTAAATTGGCATCTGAGGCCGACTGAAAATGTAAATTGGCATCTGAGGCCGACTGAAAACATAAATTGGCAGCTGAGGCCGAGTGAAAATGTAAATTGGCATCTGAGGCCGACTGAAAACATAAATTGGCAGCTGAGGCCGAGTGAAAATGTAAATTGGCATCTGAGGCCGACTAAAATGGAAGATTGGCATCTGAGGCCAACTGAAAATGTAAATTGGCATCTGAGGCCAACTGAAATGTAAAATGGCATCTGAGGCCAGCTGAAAATGTAAATTGGCAACTGAGGCCGACTTGAAATGTAAATTGGCAACTAAGGCCGGCTGGGAATTTAAATTGGCCACTGAGGCCGACTTGAAATGTAAATTGGCATCTGAGGCCGACTGAAAACGTAAATTGGCAGCTGAGGCCGACTTGAAATGTAAATTGGCAACTGAGGCTGACAGAAATGTAAATTGGCATCTGAGGCCGACAGAAATGTAAATTGGCAACTGAGGCCAGCTGAAAATGTAAATTGGCATCTGAGGCCGACTTGAAATGTAAATCGGCATCTGAGGCCGACAGAAAATGTAAATTGGCAGCTGAGGCCGGCTGGGAATTTAAATTGGCCACTGAGGCCGACTTGAAATGTAAATTGGCATCTGAGGCCGACTGAAAATGTAAATTGGCAGCTGAGGCCGACTTGAAATGTAAATTGGCAACTGAGGCCGACAGAAAATGTAAATTGGCAGCTGAGGCCGACTGAAAACGTAAAATTGGCAACTGAGGCCGACTGAAAATGTAAATTGGCATCTGAGGCCGACAGAAATGTAAATTGGCATCTGAGGTTGACTTGAAATGTAAATTGGCAGCTGAGGCCGACTAAAAACGTAAATTGGCAGCTGAGGCTGACAAAAATGTAAATTGGCATCTGAGGCCGATAGAAATGTAAATTGGCAACTGAGGCCGACTGAAAACGTAAATTGAAAAAGAAAACAGTCTTTTTTTTTTATTTTTCAAATCATATGCACAAAAGCCTTGAATTATCCACCTTCAGTTTACACAATGTTGGAAAAACTAACCGTAACCCAATCGAGCAAGCCTTGAGGAGAACTTTAACCAATCAAACTCACAATCTTAGCATTGGACCTTCTGGCACCACAACGGCTTTCATTTCTTCTGTGATCTTGCTTATTTTTATTCTTCTCTCATTTCCTTTTCAGAAGGTTGATTACTTTTCTGTCAAGCTTAGCTGCAGTTTCTGGATCGGGATGCTAACCATTGATGTATTGTTGTAAACGTTGTTAGACTGCGTAATTGAAGCTTAAATTTATCCTACTTGAGACATTATGAATAAACATGCATTCAAAGAGAAAGTGGAGGGATTAGCTGAACGAACGTCTTTATTGTTTGGTGTATTAGCTAACAGAATGCTTTGAACAACAGAAATGCGAAAGATAAAATTTTGGGGGACACAAAATTTTGCCCCAGTTTAGGTTTTCTGTGGTTCAATCAATTGACTTCTTAAAGCAAGTTGAACACCATAGCCATGATATCTGTCGACATGTCTTCAAATTCCTTTTTAAAATTGCCCCAGTTTCAGCCCTTATCTGTTTGATTCGCTGGACTATCAAAAATTGCCCCAGTTTCAGTTGCGAGCGAAGATGCTCATCTTTTTCTGCTCTAACTTTTACCTAGGCCGCTCTTTCGAGTTTTCAGCCTAGCGAGCTCTTTCGTTTTGCTGTTTTGCCCTAATTTTTGCTTAGATCACTCTTTCGAGTTTTCGACCTACCAGGCTTTTCCTTTCTGCTTTGCCCTAACTTTTGCTTAGGTCGCTCTTTCGAGTTTTCGACCTAACGGGCTTTTTCTTTCTGCTTTGCCCCAACTTTTGCTTAGGTCGCTCTTTCGAGTTTTCGACCTAACGGGCTTTTTAAGCATCTTTTCAGGCATAAAATCTTTTGACCGCATCACTGTTGATTGGTTTAGGCAATTCTTGTCCCTCCATATTTTGCAAAATCAACGCTCCACCTGAGAATGCATGCTTGACAATGTAAGGACCTTCATAACTTGGAGCCCACTTTCCCCGCGTGTCCTCTTGATTAGGGAGAATTTTCTTCAAAACCAAGTCTCTCGGATGAAAATCTCTAAGGCGGACTTTCTTATTAAAAGCCTTAGCCATTCTACTTTGATACAACTGGCCGTGGCAAATGGCTGTAAGCCTCTTCTCTTCGATCATGTTTAATTGCTCATATCGAGCTTTCACCCATTCGGATTCTTCCAGCTCAGCCTCCATTAAAACTCTGAGTGAAGGGATTTCAATCTCTATAGGAGATACGGCTTCCATTCCATATACCAATGAGAAAGGAGTTGCCCCTGTGCTTGATCGTATATTGGTACGATATGCGTGCAGAGCATACGGTAGCATTCCATGCCAGTCTTTGTAGTTCACCACCATTTTGGCAATGATTTTCTTGATATTCTTATTTGCAGCCTCCACTGCGCCATTCATTTGAGGCCAATAAGGAACCGAATTATGATGCTTGATCTTGAAAGTCTCAAAGAATTTCTGAACCTCGGCACCATTGAGGTTAGGGGCATTGTCTGTAATGATCCTTTCTGGAATCCCGTATCTGCAGATGATGTCTTTTTTGATGAATCTGAGAAACACCTTCTGTGTGATATTGGCATACGAAACAGCTTCCACCCATTTAGTGAAATAATCTATCACCACCAAGATGAAACGATGACCATTAGATTCTTTGGGATTAATCGGGCCGATAACATCCATGCCCCACATTGAGAAAGGCCAAGGAGACACCATGCTATGCAACTGAATTGGGGGAGCATTGACTCGGTCTGCATATATTTGGCATTTGTGGCACTTCCGAACATAACTGATACAATCATTCTCTATAGTGGACCAGTAATAACCGCTTCTTAGGATTTTACGTGCCATCATATGTCCATTGGCATGAGTTCCACAGATCCCTTCATGGACTTCAGTCATGATTATTCGAGCTTCATGAGCATCTACACATCTGAGAAGAGTAGTGTCATAATTCCTCTTGTAAAGCACTTCACCATTCAGGAAAAAGGCCATGGCCAGTTTTCGAATTGTCTTCTTATCCACCTCATTTGCGCCTGCTGGATATTCTCCTTTTTGAATATACTGCTTGATATCATAATACCATGGTTGGCTGTCTGGCTCAATCTTCACATTGCCACAATAAACTGGTTCATTTTGCATTTTTACATGGATAGGTTGGACATTAGCATGGACCTCCAAATTAGTCATCACGGCCAAAGTCGCTAAAGCATCCGCAAACTGGTTCTTGTCCTGAGTTAAATGAGAGAATGATATGTTATCAAAGTGCTCAATTAACTGAGACAAATACTTCTGATAAGGTACCAATTTCGGATCCTTTGTGCGCCATTCTCCATTAACTTGATAGATTATGAGCGCGGAGTCTCCAAAAACCTTTAGTTCTTTGATTCCTAAGTCACTCGCAACTTGCAAACCATTTGCACATGCTTCATATTCTGCCATGTTGTTAGTACATTCAAAGTCTAGTTTGATAGAAACTGGATACTGCTTCCCAGCTGGTGAGACAACTATAGCTCCGATTCCACATCCATTCATATTGGCAGCCCCATCAAAGTACATCTTCCACATCTTCTCTTCTTCCTCATCTTCTCTTTCTAGTGCCAACACCTCGTCATCAGGGACCTCAAGCATAGTGGGTTGTACACCCTCCAGAGGGTTTTCAGCTAGATGATCAGCAATTGCACTTCCTTTGATGGACTTTTGAGTGACATATTTGATATCAAATTCAGATAGCATCACTTGCCATTTTGACATTCTTAATGACACATGAGGACTATCAAATATGTACTTTAACGAATCCATTCGAGAAATCAGCCAAGTAGTGTAGTATAACATGTACTGTCTCAATTTCTTGGAAGCCCATATTAACGCACAACAGGTCTTTTCAATGGCCAGATAGCGAGATTCGCATTCATTAAACTTCTTGCTCAAATAATAAATGGCCTGTTCCTTCTTTCCGGATTCATCATATTGCCCCAACATTGCCCCGAGTGAAGTAGGTAACACTGTAAGATACAGTATTAAAGGACGGCCTAGCGTAGGAGGAATCAAAACTAGAGGTTTCATTAAATAAGCCTTTATTTTGTCGAAGGCTTCTTGGCATTCTTCATTCCATTCTCCAGGTTGATGTTTTCACAGCAACTTGAATATAGGCTCACAAGTACTAGTCAAATTCGCAATGAATCTAGCAATGTAGTTGAGTCTTCCCAGAAAACTTCTCACTTCCTTTTCAGTTTGGGGAGCTGGCATTTCTTGTATAGCCTTCACCTTGTCTGGATCCACCTTTATCCCTTCTCTGCTAACAATGAACCCAAGTAATTTCCCTGTGGAAGCTCCAAAGATGCATTTATTCGGGTTCAGCCGCAACTTGTATTTTCTGAGCCTTTCAAACAGCTTTCGCAAGACTGCTACATGGCTTTCTCCTTCTTTGGACTTAGCGACCATGTTATCTACATACACTTCAATTTCTTTGTGCATCATGTCATGGAATAGTGCAACCATAGCACGTTGGTAAGTGGCACCGGCATTCTTCAACCCGAATGGCATGACTGTGTAGCAAAATGTTCCCCACAGAGTTATGAACGTAGTTTTTCCTTTGTCATGAACATCCATGAGAATCTGATTATACCCAGAGTATCCATCTATAAATGAAAATCGGTGATTTCTGGCCGTATTATCAACAAGGACATCAATGTGAGGGAGTGAAAAATCATCTTTCGGGCTGGCTTTATTCAAGTCCTGATAATCAACACACATCCTAACCTTCCCATCTTTTTTAGGCACAGGCACGATGTTGGCCACCCAATCTGTGTGTCTCGATACCTCTAGAAACCCAACCTCTAGCTGTTTAGTCACTTCTTCTTTTCTCTTTAGCGACATGTCAGGTCGCATTCTTCTCAACTTTTGCTTTTTCGGCTCAACTTCTGGGTACAAAAGGATCTTGTGTGAAACAATCTCTGGATCCAATCCTGGCATATCATGATAAGACCATGCAAAAACATCCAGGTATTCTTCGAACAAAGCAATCATCTCTGTTCGCTCAGGATTCTCCACTATTTTCAGCTCTTTCTTCTCTTCTTCGGTGCCCATGTTAATTACTTCGATCACCTCATTGTCTAAGTCAAATCCTTTTTCCATGTGTTCTAGTAACCCTGAAAATTTCTCAACAGTTTCTTCATCTTCTTCAGATTCATAGCTATCGCAATCAAGTGTAGTAAGAGAATCAATTGATTGGCCTTCAAAGTCCCTTTCATGTGGCAAAATTTCTATATTTAAATCCTTGGAAAGTAATTGCGGTGGGTTGGAATGCCAAGACAAATAATGGGTAAAACATGAATAAAAGGGCACAGATTAATGGTTTGAGGAAATAATGCTAAAGAAAAAGAATAACGGATAGAAAAGAGAAAAATGCTAGATAAACATGCAAGTTTATTCAAATGATGTCTCAAAGTAGCATACATAAAAGCAAATACAATTAATACAATCCCAAATGATTACTTTGAAGTAACAACATCAATCATTGGTTCGGCTGTCCAATTCATCAGCATCTCATTGTGGTTGACAGCATAAGCATTGTTGCATTCTTCAGGCTTCTCAACATCCACCATATTGATGGTTGGACAACAGCTAGATACATAACCTTCTTCAGCCATAATCACTCCAGCCGGGTAAGGAAATGTCTCTTTTAGATGAGGGATCTGCTTCATCTTTTCTTTTGGTTTCTTTGGTTCAAGAGCCATGGTCTTGATCTGCTCCTCCAATGATGCCTCATATCCTAAACCAAATCGGTTAGGTTTCCCTGAGATAGGTAGAGGTGTTTTGATACCCTGCAACCGTGGTCCCAGCCCTTTGCCGTGCAGATAACCATTTTTGGTCATGATATGAGCCACTACCTGATTGACATCTTGCCCTGGGAACTCATTCTGTTCTTGCTTCAGCCCTACCACCTCCAGACTGTGCCATAAGCTGTCTTCCACTAACTCCACATTTTCAACATATGGAAGTGAGACAGGTTTAGATACAATGATTTCCTTCTCTCCATGGATTGTAATGACTGAATCATTTTCAATGTATTTGACCTTTTGATGCAAGGTTGAAGGAACAGCACCAACATTGTTAATCCATGGTCTTCCCAGCAGCATATTGTAATCAGACTCAATCTCCATCACTTGGAATAAAACCTCAAATCGGCTCGGGCCGATTTCCAATGGCAGCACTATTTCCCCTAGGATGTTTTTCTTCGCTCCATCAAAAGCTCTCATGATCATCACTTACGGTGAAACATCGTCTTTGCTTATTGACAAGTAGCTCAATGTCGACGCTGGCAAGACATTTAATCCCGACCCTCCATCAATGAGGACCTTGGGCACTATATAGCCTTTGCATTTAAGGGTTATATACAGTGCTCGTGGGTTAGCCTGTGATACGATCTCTTCACTTGAGAAAGTGATCATATTAACACGCTTTACCGGATCCACCATATTCACCATACTCTCCAGTGAGACATCCGGTTTCACATAAGCATCTTTCAATACCTTTAGTACTGCCTTTTGGTGAGATTCAGATGATAAGATTAGTGACAACAGGGAGATTCTGGCAGGAGTCTTCTTCAATTGCTCCAGTATGTCGTACTCGCTTTGCTTCATAATCTTCAGGAACTCTTCTTCTTCATTTTCTTCTCTTCCTTTTCTATCTGCACCAAAACCCCTTCCCACATTCTCTTCCTTGACAAACTTTCCCTTTTCCAACTCTCCGGGTCCGTAAATTCTTCCACTTCTTGTTATTCCTTTTACCTCCGCTACCACTTGGGCTTTCGAGGTTTCCCCTATGTCTCCATTTGTCTCTACGTCAGTTTCATAGTTCCAAGGGACAGCATATGTAATCTCGTAACTGAATGGTGCTGGTTTCCTCACGGTGATCACCACTTTCTCTGGTTTCGGAGTTCGATTCAGTGAAGGGATGCGGAGTACGAAGCGATCAATCACATTTACCTCTTCAGGAAGATTCAACCTCTTTTTTGCTTGAATCACACCTAGGTTGAGCAACTGTTGCACTCGAACTTTGAAATCCCAACAATGTTTGATATCGTGTCCAAGACCTCCACAATGATATGCACAACTTGATTCCAAATCATATTTTTCCTCCTCTTTTACCATAGATGTAGGTGCTGTGTTGTCATAACCAGCCTCCTTCAATCCACCAAATACTTTCTCCATAGGAGGTCGGAGACTCATAACCTTCTTGATCAATGGTTCATCATTCTCTAAAGCGTTCACACGACTTCCTCCTTCGTGTTTTGGGATTGGGTTATTAACAATGTCTGGCTTCGAATCTTCTTGAAGGTCTAGTCTCCCACAAGCAATTAACCTTCTTACTGCTGTTTTGAAACCTTCGCAATCCTCAATGGAATGCCCTGCTATGTCCATGTGGTATTTACAGGTCAGGTTCGGGTTGTACCAATCTGGGTATGGCGGTTCCAACGGGTGTACAGGATATGCCGAGATTAGATGAGTATCAACTAACTTTTGAAACAGATCAGCATTCGAAATAGATAGCTTTGGGAAAGGTGGAAAGTTGGGGAATCGATTACGGTTTTGGTTTTGGAAATTTGGTCGAGGTGCTGGGGTGTATGTTGGGCGGATTGGTTGGTATGGCCTTATGTGGAGGTTGTTAACTTGGGGTTGGGAGTATGGAACAGTGTTTGCGGTTGGTGTGGGTTGGTAAGATGAGTAAGGAGGGATATGGGTTTGGTATGATCGTGGCCATGTTGGAGTGTATCGTGGGACGAAGGATTGCTGACCATGCACATAATTCACATCTGTCTCCTTCTTTCTGAATGGGAAACTTTTCCTAGTGTCTTCACTGCTCATGGGAAGCTTGTCGGCTTTTGCTAAGCTTTCAATTCTTTCTCCAGCAGTTATCAACTTAGAGAAGTCTTTGTATGCTGTTCCTGCCATTGCCCCAATGTAAAGGGATCCCAAGGTTCCCAAGAAGTAAGAACACATTTCAAATGGGATGAGTGGCGGTTGAACTTGGGCAGCCAAGGCTCTCCACCTTTGTGCGTAATGCTTGAATGATTCATCCTTCTTCTTCTGCATAGAGCTTAATTGCTCTCATGTAGGTGCCACCTCAAGATTGAACTTGTATTGGCTCATGAACAGATCTGCCAATTCTCTCCAACTAGAAATCTGAGTGGTCTAGTTGAATGTACCACTCCAGAGCAGGTCCAGTCAGGCTTTCATGGAAGAAGTTGATGAGAAATTTTTCATCCTTTGACCATATCGCCATCTTAGTACAATAACTCTTCAAGTGAAAAAGAGGATTACCCGTCCCGTCATACTTTGAGAAGTCAGGAACCTTGAAGTCCCTAGGGATTACTACATCAGTAGAAGGGCAGAGTTGTTCAACTTCCACATACCCATAGGGGCTAGGTCCTTGAATAGCCCGAATCTGCTCTTGAATCTTCTCCATCTATTCCTCTTTGAACTTTCCTTTTTCTGCCTCTGCACGACTATTCTCTGAGGAGAAGGGTTGCTTCTGGATGACCACACGAGGCTGCTCCCAAACAGGGGTAGCATGCCCATGCACATCAGCATGCACGTTTTCTAAGGAATGATAGCCCTTTCCAATAGGGAGTACGAATGGCATCGTGGATAGTGGTTGTCCATGAAGGTTATTCGGGATCTCACCCATATCATTCATTCCCAGGGTAACATTCAAAGCTGCACTTGATACCACCGGCATAGCTATTGTTGTAGCATTTGGTTGCACACTTGCTGGTCTATCTCTATTTTGATAAACTCCCAACAGGTCAAGTGACTCCTGTATGGCTCTTAGCATATCCTCTAGCCTGCCTTGATTATTTGACAGTTCATTCAGCTTTCCTCTTACTGCATCAACTTCATTGCCCAGATTTCTTCCTGCTTCAGCATTAGTTGTGATTGGGATACTCCTTTCTGCGTCACCATTTCCTCCAGCCATTTTGGTCCGAGCTCTAGTATTATAGATTCGAGTCTGATCGGTATTGGTTTTCCTTGGGTGCCCAATTGTGATGAAGTTTTACCTATTAAAAACAAACTTTAGTGAAAAGAAAAACTCAAAAACATAGCTATTTGTTAGAAATCATCAGTTGAGCTGAATCTTGATGTGAGTATCTTTGATGATAACTGTTCCTCAGAACGTCTCGTTCAAAAGTACTAAGTCATGGGTATTGCTATGAGACTAACACAATGCAGAGAAACAAGGATTTTTCATTCATAAAGGGGTATTGTACCCATTGTCCTTTTTTACATTCATTCCCAAAACAACAAAAGACAATACATCATAAAGCCATAATTGTCATTCTCAGCATCTCTCAGCAATTATTTGTTTCATTCTCCCAATCAAGTCTCTACAGTAGTCAACAAAATTACAAATCTCGATTGGGGTCTTGAAAGGGATGATTCCTTGCTCGGCCAATCCTAAGTATCTTGGAACATCTTCGATGGCCGCATTAGTCAATCCTGCCAAGTTTGAGAAGTGAGTCTTCAGCTCATGAATAATGTGGTTCTGATGTTGTATTTCAGAATCCAAACTTGCAACTCTTTCCTTTTCTTCTTCCAGAGCAACTTGATATTCCATGATCTCATCATGCATGTGTTGGCTTAGTTCTTCAATCTTCCTTTGGTACTCATTGTTCAATTCTTCCATTTGTTGTTTCATTTGTTCTTCACCTTTTAACGTAGTTTCTTCAGCAATTTTGGCCTTTCGAAGTAAATCTTTCAGCTGTTGATTTTCGCCTAGTGCTTTGTCACGCTCCTGTCTCTGAAGTCCAAGCTCTTTGTTGGCAGCTTTGAGGCATTCCTTGGTTTTCATCATGTGTTCATGCCTCATCTTCAGCTTCTTGCTTGTTCCTTCTAGAGCTTGATCCTTTTCAGTGCTTTGTCGTTTTAACGTCGTGTAGTTATGGTGAACACTTTTCAACTCAGCTTCTATTTGCATCTTTTCCTGTTCAACCTTGTCTAGTTTCTCTTTTACTTCCTTGGTTTCTTCATTTTCATGGAAGCACCAGGTTGATGCATCGTCCAAAGGAGTAACAGCTATGACCTTGAATGGCATCTTGATCTCTTGTGCCCTGTTTTTCACCCATTGACGATAGCTTTCTTTCACAGCACAACTCCTCATTCCTAATTCTTTTCCCTTTCGGACGATCTTGTTCCAAGCATATCGGACTTTCTGCAGTAGGCCAACGTCATCGGATTCTTGATAATATGAGATAAACAGAGTAACTGCAGCTTCAGAAGGAGGTCCCATCATGGGATAACCGAGTTGGCGTAATACCAAGACAGGATTGTAGTTTATGCATCCTCAGGTACCCATGAGAGGTACATTTGGAAAGCTTCCGCACTGATAAATCAGAGTTTGACCATCCTCCCTCCAAGGATACCATCGTATCATCTTTTCATCCAATTTGGAAAGGTCTTGAGCCCACTCTTGTCCGTTCTTCTTCTTGATATTATACATTCGTAGGTCTTCAATCGGACAAGGTGCCTTGTAATTCCTTTGGAATATGTGCGAAGTAACCCACACATATAGCATTGGTAAACAGCACAAAATTCTTTTACCATTTCTCTCATGGCAAAAGTTCATAGTACAATAAACATCTGCCAGGAGGGCTGGAACGGGATTATGACCATGGAACTTGCAAGCAAGGAATACGTCAATGGCCCCAAGATCTACAAGGCCTTCAATATTCAGAAATAAGACAGTGCCATAGATAGTGAGGGCCAGCACATCTATGAAAGCATCCCAGTCTTCAACTTGAGCTAAACGGCGCATATGCTCTTCGAGATAATCCCTTGAGAATCCGTAAGTCCCATTTCTACATTTCTGTGCTTCATGTAAATTCTTTACGCCTACCCTTAGGACAGTTGATAGGGTTTGTAAAGAAGGATAATGGCCTTGGTAGTGATAGGTTTTTTCTCCTTCTAGTGGTAACCCCAGGATCTTCTCAAATTCTTCAATGGTCGGTGCTAACTGGAAGTCTTGAAAAGTGAAACATCGGAGCGGAGGATCATAAATCTTTGTGCGGTCTTTGTGATTGCTTCTTCCTCGCTTCTTCCACTTCTAAGAGATTCAAGATCTTTCCATATTTTGTGAGAGACAGGCGTTGTGGTAATCTCAAGAATCGACCCAAAGATCTCAGACTTTTAGTGTCAGGTGTCTTTGCTTTGAGACGTAGAGTTCTTTTCAACTTTTCACCTTTCTGGCTGTCTGGTCTCATATTTGTTTCCATTTTCCCAAAGATACTCACAATAAGATTTCAGTTCAACTTTCTAACAAACCTGCCGTAATAGAAAGAAAAAATTTGATTTAAATGAAAAAGGAATAGTAAACAATTTAGGAAATGAACAGAAATTATGTACAAAGAACAATGATAGGAAAATATGTACAAAGAAAGGAGTTAAGGAAAATGCATGCTCTCTTTGTGTCCTATGTGAAGTAAATTCTGGAGGTTAATTCTATGGTCCTATGGTCGTTCTACCTTGTGAACACTTTCACTGGGTGGGTCTATATTCTCAGAGTTCTACGGCCTCTAGAGTTAAGATTCATTTCAGAACGTTACCCACAACAGCAGGTGAACCGCTAGATGTAGGGCATTCATGAAAGAATCATACTCTAGATGAGATTTTCGCGATAACCAAATAGGATGAATATCCAAAAGGGCTACCGCTACACAATCTCTTTCCTATCTCGAGTTACACTCAGACCCGAGTATAGGGCCCCACTCGTGTGATTATCGTGTAAGTGTTGTGTGTGAAGAGAGCATACAAACCTGAAATCCTAAGACTACCCATGACTAATACCTGTAAAAACAACTCAAACAAACACGTACAGAACCTAATTAACAGTCATCTATCCTAAGGTTTTAACAAATAGAGCTATCAAACACATGAAATGTAAGATTCTGTAAAGAGACAAGGTATAAAGAAAGAAATATTATACAAAGTAAACTAAGAAAAGGAAAACAAACGTCAAAAGGCTATATTTAATTTGCACAATTAACTAAAACAGGCCTGACTCTCTTGGAAATCCCCAGTGGAGTCGCCATCTGTCGCAACCGGGATCGCGAAGGGGACGGCGAAAAAAGAGAGAATTTTGTTTGAAAATATTGGAGTCGCCACCAAGTTTATTTAAAATTGGGAAAACGTTGGAAAAACCCATTTTTTAGAGAATAGTCTTTGAAACCAGTTTGAGTTCGGGAGTCGGTTATGTATAGGGAAGGGCAGGAATTTAATCCCACGCACCCTAGTACACTCATCCTTGGACGGTACCTTTAATTAACTGTGCAAATTAAATAAATAACCTTTTTCAAACATTTATTTTCTATTTCAAGACAATTAAAAGGAATTTATTTTTCTTAAAAGAAAAGAATTTTTAGTGCACTGAACTGTTACAATTTAGATGTCCTAAAAATGAGTTAACTAGTCGTTACGACTAAGTTAACCGTTCTTTATTTGAAACGAAGCATTTGACGATAAGTATATAATTTTTTTTTAAAAAAAGAATTCTTCTAAATAATAAATATTTGCAAATAGAATCTAAAAAAGAAGCGAAGATTTATTTTTTGGTGTTTTTGTAAAAAAAGAAAATATAAAAACCTATATCCAAATATCAAGTTAACAAGCTGTCACGGCTAAATTAACCTTATTATTTGGAATAAAAAAGATAAATAAATGAAGAAATTTAAATCAAAAATTAAAACATAAATAATAAATATTTACAACTAAGAGAAAAAGAAGAAAATTATTTTTTATGTATTTTTATAAATCAATAGAAACAAATATAAAAGAGAACAAACATTTTTTGAGGAAATTTTCGAATCATTAAGCTGTCACAACTCAAATGTTCGAAATATCGAGTTAACAAGCCGTCACGGCTAAATTAACTCTTTATCTACAATAACAAAAGCTAAATAAAATATTTTGAAATAAAATTATTAGGAAAAAGAAACTTATAAATAAAACAAAATATATGAATAGCATAAAAAAATTAGGGAAATTATTTACAAATAAATTAAGTGGTGAAAAGTTAATTTTGAAAAAAGAATTTTTAGAATATTAAGCTGTCACAGCTAAAATATTCTGAAATTTAAAGTTAACAAACCGTCACGGTTAAATTAACTCTATTTTTTGTAAAAGAGACTTTGAATATCCACAGCTAAAACATTCTAATGTGAGATTAACAAACCGTCCCGGCTCAATTAACCCCCTTTTTAATACAAATCATTACTAAATTGAGTGAATAAATTTTAATAAAACACTCAAGTACTTATTTTGAATCCAAAATGGATAAAACTTCTCTTTTAGACAAAATTCTAACTTTAATAGGAACCAACAAAATTAATACATAAAAAAAAATACCCCGTTAATTTGAACCAAAAAAAAAAACATAACATAAAATAATTAAGCTAACAAAAGCAAAATTTATAAACACAAACACAATTAACTTAAATAAAACATATAAACATTTAAAATAATTAAACTAAAAAACATAAACATAGAACAATTAAACTAAAAAAACAAATCATAAATACAAACGTAAATGAATTAAGCATAACACACAAACACATAAACTAATTAAGTTGAACAAAATAAAATTACACAATTTAAACAAAACACATAAAATAAAAAAACTAAAAATGAAAATAAACCCATAAACACAAATACATAACCAATTCGAGTAAAACACATGAGCATATAAAACAATTAAATTGAAACAGAACAAATATAATTATGTACTTAATTAAAGCAAAACACATAAAACAAAAATAACTAAACTAAATAGAAATAAAATTAATTCCTAAACAAACGTGCAATTCAGCTGAACCTATAAAATAACTAAACTAAAAATGAGGGTCCTAATTACCTTCTTTTTTTTTTGAATAGGAAACACTAGCACTAAAACACTCAAGAATTAAAGAAAATATTGAAACACTCTCTCTTTTTTTTTATTTTTGTTTTTTATAATTAGTTTATTTAATTCCCTTTAAATAGTGAAAAAAAGGAACACATTACCAATAAAAGAAGTATTTATTTTTAAATCAAATAAAACTCTTTAATTTATTTTAGATCAAGATAATTTCTAATCCAACAAATAAACCCAAGAATAAAAATAAAAAGACATTAACTATACAAACACAACACCAAACTCAAACAAATTCAAAATTTAACCTAAAATGAAATAACAACTAACTAAAAAAGAATGAAAATTAACTTAACTTAATTTTATTTTTATTAATACAACCTAAACAAAAAAACTAAAACATAAAAAAAATTCACTCTCTCTCACCTCACACTCACTGACGCGCATACACACACACTAAATTTCTCTCATTTTCACTCACTCACGGTTCCCTGACCTATCTCTCTCACCCATATACACTAAAATAAAAACAAAACTCTCTCTCCCTTCACTCACAGATTCTCTTTTTTTCTTTACCCACACACACAAAAATGGAAATACACAGAGAGAGCTGAGATGAGAATGAGAGAAAGGAGAGGGGGACGGGCCGCGGACGCCGGCGCACGAGGGGGAGGGACGACCGCGGTGACGGATCCAGAAGGGGAGGTGGCGGTACCAGCTTCTTTGCTGCTGGTCGGAGATGGAGAGGCGCGACCCAGCTTCTCTGGTGGCAGGTTGTGGGGGGCGCCGATCTCGGCGTTGGGCTAGGAGTGGAGGTTAGCTCGCGGTGGGGAAGGGGTGATGGCTTGTGGTGGTGCGCGGATCTAGTGGCTAGGGGCGGCAGATTGCGGTCGCGCTTGATGGTTGAAAGGGGAGGGTTCGGCAGCGATGGTAAAGGATGAAGCTGACCGATGATGGCGGCGGTGATGTTGTTTGGTGGTGGTGGTTGGAAGTGGAGGTCCGAAGGGGACCGAGAAGGGTGGAGGCTCACGGTTCGGTAGAGGTTTGGTTGAAGGAACCGTGTCGGTTCAAAGAAAAGGTGCAAGCCGCGGTGGTTTCAGGGGATGGCCGTGGGGAGGTCCGAGAAGGCGAGGCCATGGAGGTGGACTGCGATGATATGGTTTCAGGACTTGGGGACATGATGAATGGATAATCCTTGGCTGATCCAGCGGTGGTTTGCGGTTGGAGAGGGGAGAGGGGGAAGGGGGCTGTGATGATGGATGTTGAGGAGTTGCAGGAGGAGGGGCCGCGGTAGTGAAGGGTGGCCGTGGCCCCCCTGTGTCTTCCTTTTCCTTTTTTTTTTTAAAAAAAAAATTTGGTGATAGTGATGATGAACTTCTATTGTTTACCTTTATCTTTTTTTTTTGAATTGTCTTACGGTGTATAAGCGACTGGATGTTACTGGATTCTCTTTGCAGGTTCTCTCAAATTGGTGTTCTGACCTTTTCTTTTTTTTTGAAATTTTTCTCTGATGATCCTTATTCCCCTGATGATCTACCCCTCCATATCTATATTGTTCTATTTGCATTTTGCCCATTCTGCCAAAAGAGGAACCAAATATTCAAGGACACCATCATTGTGTCCGTTTTTATTTTTTTATGCTTTTCCTTATCTCCATGGTTCACGGGCAAATTAGCTGGAAAGGACAATCGAGAGAGGAGCCCGAGAGGAGTCCGTGACTCCTCTAACAGCTTCTTTTTTTTTTTTATAGATAAAAGAAAAAGAAAACGGACCGAACGTACCTGAGCTGTGAACTTTTAGTATCAAGCTACAAGCAATAGGCCGAAATGAAATGGGCTTTCACCTTTTTATTTTTATTTTTATTTACAAACTGAATAACAAACTCAAAACAAGAAAAATTAACTAAAAGAAAAGGCTGAAAGCAAAACACAAATGGACTAAATAAAATTGGATATCAAGTTAATACAAACAGCAAAATTTTCATTTTTTCAAAAGAGATAATCAACGAAACTATAAGAAAATAAAATAAAAAGAAGTAAACTAGACGCAAATTTTGGTTAAAAGCTCGGACAAAATCAGGTGTTCACAGGTAGCATAGGTAGTAAGTTGTTCCTAAGGTTTTACGGTATGCTAGAAGTTATGTTTTAAATCCTTTCTTGTTACCAGCTTTCCCTATGATGCTGAAATTAGTTACTAAACCAATTATGAATCATTCTCTCTTATTTAAACATAATAAAACCTGGTTCTTATCGTTGCTAAAGATTCTGGATAGAATGCATAAATTTCATTCCCTAGAGTTCTAGAAATCTTGTTTTTACGGTTTTCTAGTTGCTAAGTTCATTTTTAGTGTTCGGGATCAATCCTAGTCTAATTGATACCAAATTTTTCATGGCTAACTAATCCTAGACAGAATTATAACATACTAAAATAGATTTGGCATTGGCTAAACTTAAAGGGGTCAAAAACTAGGTAAATTCTAGCTCTTCGGTTGTTCTAGGGAGCTAGTTTTATCTCTAACATGTAGTGAATCATTCTCTTAACAATAAACCATAATTATCACAACTTCAAACATATCAAATCATTATCATACATTGATACTAAACTCAGATCAGTGGCCAAATCATGAACCTCATGCAATTACATAGAATCATATTTTAAGTGCATATAAAATACTAGTTCTAGTAAAATCCTTGCAAAGTCTTAAAACTCATTTAGAAACTAGTTCTTTTGTCAAACTTGGGAGGATCTTCACAATTAAAATTCTCACTTAAGATAAAAGGAGTAAGTCTTGAGCTTTAGAGATTTAGGTGACATCTTAGAATTATAAACATGCTATGCAACCTTATTTTAATCTTATCTTTATAAGGTGATAGCTTGGAATTATAAACATGATATGCAATTCCATTTCTGTATCTTTAAGATTTAAGGTGATGACTTGAAAATTTAACATGATGCAAGAACTTGAAATATAAACATGATGCAAGAAACTGGAGTTGCGGTAATCCGCACAGGACCAGTAGAGGGAGAAGAGAATATTAAGAAACCGAGGCGGCGGTAGTCCGCACAGGACCGGTGAAGGGAGAAGAGAATTATTATTACATCTTTTTAAGCTCCAATCTTAAGACTTTTTAAAGAATAAATTCTTTAACTCCAATAATCATATTTCTTTGCTTGTGATACATGACCAAGTCTTTCACCTCTAGGATCTTTAGGTGATGGCATAAAATAAACATGCCATGCGTTGATTCTTTTAGCCATTATAAAATAAAGTGAGAGCATAAATTAAATATGAGATGCAACCTCTTTATTATCTTAAAAGATTAAGTGATGACTTGAAACATAAACATGAAATACAAGCTTGGAAAATACATCTTTCAAGTTCTAAACTAAAAATCTTTGTTTTAGCATCATAAAGCATTATTCTTTAAAGTTTTGCATCAAGTGGAATTTTCAAGCTTTAGAGGCCTAACTTGTGATGGATTTACAACCCACCCTCAAGGTCCTCATCATCAAGCCATCATCTTAGTTCCACCTAGGCCATATGGCCGAATTGGTTAAAGAAAAATAAAGAGGAAAATCGAAATGAAAAGCTAAGGTAAGTTCATAATTTCATCATTTTGAGCTAAAAACACAACTCCTCAAAGCATAGAAATAAATTTAGAAACTACTCCCTACCTAATCTGAGTTGAAGAAGAGGAAGAGAACTTGATTTCTTGAAGTGAAATGAAACAAAAACTCTTTGAAAAAATTGAAGAAAGAATTCAGTCAAAGAGGAGGAAGAAAGAAAGTTTTTGGTGCTCCTAAAAACTAGTTATGAACAAAGCATTCCAAGACCACTCAAGCAAGCCTATTTATAGAAGATTTTGAGGCTTCTAATTGGCCAAGATGAGGAGGTAGTTGGCGGAATTTTGCAGGAGAAATAAGGGAGGAAAAATCATTTTAGACAAAGTTGTATGAAATTAAGGAATTATGTCTCTTATGGTGACATTTTGGCATTTTGTTTTAGTGCAACTTTTGGCAATAATTCAGCTGCATATTGGCACCAATAATTTCATCCATTACAGCCCAAAGAAGTGAAATTTGTGTGTTCCATGCATTATTTAGGTGTAGGCAAGGTATTCATGTAATTTAGAGAATTTACGGTTAAGGGCTTAAGTGAATTAGTAAGCAATTTGGGTGTTTTTGAGCAATTTTGGGTTCTAATCAATCTAAATACATAATTTTGACTCTAGATTAATATTTAGAATTTAATAAGCTTTAATTTGAGCCTAATATTGCTTAGGTTTCGGTATACGAATCAAAAATCCCGAAATTCGCAAAACTGCCCGAGAACAGGGGCAAAATCGTACTTTCACTTAAAAACTGCCCGAGGCCACCCGAGCTTAACCAATGGTTAATCATGGCTTAAAAACAAATTTTAAAACATTTTAGTGAGGTTCGGGCTCAATCGGCATGCACATCGGAGTTAAAAAATTGTGAAGTGTTTTGGTCATTTCGCGCATTGGAACTCAAAATTGAGATCCTTCTGCTCTATTAACGCACATAACACAAACAATCCCTTATTATCATCAAAACATCCCCTTGAGAATAGGTAGGGCCCACGATCCTCATTTTCTGAGTAAAATAACTTCAGGGGCATTTTGGTCATTTTATACGTACAGAAATTCGGGATTTGCGACTCTCGCATGAATCACTCCTAACCTCTCTTCTAATGTTATATTCCTTTATTGAGGATTGTTCAGCCTCCAATCTTATGTAATAATTACCTACAGTAATTCGGTAATTTCTAATGACAGTAAAACCTACAGTAAAAATTAGGGCGTTACAGCAAGCGCGATCTCCACACCACCATGGGGTTTAGCCGTGGCGGCCTTACCCCCTTGTCCTGCTCTCTCTTTCTCAATCTCCTAGCTTCTTTTTCTCTGCTTATGTGTGTATATGTGTGTGTGTGTCTGTGAGAGAAAGGAATAGAAGGGAGCCTGTTTGTGTGTGATAATGTGTGAGAGAGAGCGAGTTGCGTGTTATGCGTGTGTGTACCCGCATGTATGTCTAAATAAGTAAGTATGTGTGCGAGTGTGTGAGCGAGAGTGGGTGCGTTGATGAGCCCCACTCTCAATATTATTATTATTATTATTATTATTATTATTATTATTATTTTGATAATTATTGTTGTTTTATTTTATTCAATTAGATCTTGGGTATGCTTATTTGAATTTGGATTTGCATGTTTGGTTTAGTATTTATTTTATTTCTAGTTTTTGGGCTCGTTTATTTAAAGCTTGGGTTATTTTGGAGTTAAATAAATAAAAAAAGCTTTTATTTAATTTGATTTAAAATAAATATTTGAGCATTTTGATCTATAAAAAAAAAGAAAAAACAGTTTATGATATGTCTGTTAGTTTTTTAGTATTCTAGTGAAATTGAATAAATTAGTTTCAAGGTAATTTAATTACAAAAAACAAAACCAAAAAAAGTGTTTTAATTATTTCTTTTGTAACGCCCCGATTTTCTGTCTGAGTAGAAAATGACCAAAATGCCCCTGAGGTCATTTTCGGCCCGGAATTCGAGGATGGCAGGCCCGGCAGTCCTCGAAGGGCCAACTCAATGTTTGAAAGGGATTGAATGACCCTTGAGTGGTTTCGGAGGCGAAAGTCTCATTTTCTGTAGTTTCGGGTCAAAATGACCAAAATACGACTATAGCGTTTTTACGTAGGTAAAGGTGCCATTTGAGTCCAAAACTTTCCCCAAAGATTTAAAATGATGTTTTTACATGTTTAAAAGCATCTATTTGAGTCCCGGTGGTCCCAGACAGTTTTAGTATAAAATTATGATTTTGCCCCTATAATAGTATTTTTAAGCTTAATGATGTAATTAAGCAAACTTAAGCAATATTAGGCTCTAATCGAAGATTAATTAATTTCCATAATTAATCTAGAGTCGAAATAAACTATTAAAATTAATTAGAACCTAAAATTGTTTAGATTAGATTTAAATCTCTTTTCTAAAACTCAAGATTTCACTCTTGGAATCTTGAATAGTGTTTTTTCTCTCCAATTCCTTAAATCAAGGAATTGTGTCTAGAATTGTTTATGCACTAAAATGAGTTTATAACTCACTAATGATGCAAGACCACTCCTTAAATATGTTTTGACAACCTTGATTACGCATTTTCTCACCTAAACACTTTCTTACAAATTCCTAATCTTAATCTTAATCAAAGATACACCTAAACACAACTCTAAACCACAATTAAAATGCAAGAAATCCTCCCCCATGGCTGATGCACCTTCGGCCACTCTTCCTCCAATTACATCACATGTTGATTTGTTTCTCACTCAAAGAACCAAGCTTGAGCCATACCTTGAACCATACCTCACCATACTTTGAACCATACCTCACCATGCCTCAAGATCACAACATCTCACCTCATGGAACTCATGGGGCTGCTCTTACTTGGCCGAAACCCTCCCTCCCTTTTGCACCTTGCATGTGTTTCATTTCTCTATAAATAGCATGCTTGGGTGAACTTGCATCATTTTGGGTTCATTTGCTAAGTGTGAGTTTTCAAAGAGCACTTCAAAGTTTTCTTTTCTCTCAAGTTCAAGTGTCCAAGTTCTTCATCCTCTTCTCTCATCCCAATCTTCAAATCACTTGGTAGGGATTTTCTTTCAAGTATTTTCCTTATTTAAGTTATATTTCTAGTTATGTGTTTATGATTTCTCTTGAGACTTTTTAGAACTTATTTCCCTCTCCTTTTTCTTCATCATTTTCGGCCATGGGCCTTTGAGGACAAGGGAATGAGAGCTTGCTGATGAGGTTTCATGGTAGTGATGTCCATCACTTGAACAATCTCTAAAGCTTGATCCTTGTTCTTGAGTTAAAGATGTTTTTAGTTTTTCTTCTTGAACCTTGAAACCTTTCACTTTGATGATATTTTAAAATGGTTACATGAACTCAATGATGAGGACTCATGATGTTGGTGTTAATGCATCATCAAGATCATGGTCTCTAGAGTTTCAAATGTTTCTTTTTCTTCTTAAAAGTTTTGGTTCCTTTTCCTTTTCTTTCTCCAAATTTTTGTCCATGTTGGCCAATGAGATTCATAATGGCTTGATGATGAGAGCTTCTAGATGATGACTATGTGTTCATTACAATGAGGCCTCTAGAGCTTGAGTTTTAATGAAAATGCTATTTATGACGTCATTTCAAGGAAAGAAACTTTGTGTTCTAATGAACTCTTGAGGTTCACTCTTGTCTTCACTTTATCTTGTCATGATGAGTTTGGGTTGAGGTTTAAGTTCCTTTAAAGTCTTGTATGAGCTCTAATAAGAAATAAAATGGACTAGCATTCATATTTAAATTCAAGCTTATGCATTACATATTTACTTTGAGCTTTGCATTCATATTTATTTTCCAAGCCATCACTTAAAGTTAAAGAATAGAGAATGGATTGCACCTCATATTTACATTCTTGTCTAGCATATTTACTTTTCATCACTAAAGAACATAAAGATTTAAAATGAGAGCTTGCATTATCACCTAACTAAATCTCAAAGCCTTTCTATTTCGGCCTTAAAGTCGATTGTTGCTAGGCCTAGAGCACTAAAATAAAGAAATGAACTTGCATATTTATATTTCAAGTCTTGCATATTTATTTCAAGCCTTTCATATTTATATTTCAAGTCTTGCATATTTATTTCAAGCCTCGCATATTTATATTTCAAGTCTTGCATATTTACTTTAAGCTTTCACTTTACTTTGTAATAAAGAATAAAAATGAGGTGCATAGTGTAACGCCCCAATTTTTACTGTAATTTTTATTGTCATTAGAAATTACCGAATTACTGTAGGTAATTATTACATAAGATTTGAGGCCGAACAATCCTCAATAAAGGAATATAACATTAGAAGAGAGGTTAGGAGCGATTCATGCGAGAGTCGCAAATCCCGAATTTCTGTACGTATAAAATGACCAAAATGCCCCTGAAGTTATTTTACTCAGAAAATGAGGATCGTGGGCCCCACCTATTCTCAAGGGGATGTTTTGATGATAATAAGGGATTGTTTGTGTTATGTGTGTTAATAGAGCAGAAGGATCTCAATTTTGAGTTAGGCGAAATGACCAAAACGCCCTGTCGCTGTTTTAACTCCGATGTGCGTGCCGACTGAGCCCGAACCTCACTAAAATGTTTTAAAATTTGTTTTTAAGCCATGATTAACCATTGGTTAAGCTTGGGTGGCCTCGGTCAATTTTTAAGTGAAAGTACGATTTTGCCCCTGTTCTTGGGCAGTTTTGCGAATTTCGGGATTTTTGATTCAGTATCACAAAACCTACGCAATATTAGGCTCAAATTAAAGCTTATTAAATTCTAAATATTAATCTAGAGTCAAAATTATGTATTTAGATTGATTAGAACCCAAAATTGCTCAAAAACACCCAAATTGCTTAGTAATTCACTTAAGCCCTTAACCGTAAATTCTCTAAATTACATGAATACCTTGCCTACACCTAAATAATGCATGGAACACACAAATTTCACTTCTTTGGGCTGTAATGGACGAAATTATTGATGCCATTATGCAGCTGAATTATTGCCAAAAGTTGCACTAAAACAAAATGCCAAAATGTCACCATAAGAGACATAATTCCTTAATTTCATACAACTTTGTCTAAAATGATTTTTCCTCCCTTATTTCTCCTGCAAAATTCCGCCAACTACCTCCTCATTTTGGCCAATTAGAAGCCTCAAAATCTTCTATAAATAGGCTTGCTTGAGTGGTCTTAGAATGCTTTGTTCATAACTAGTTTTTAGGAGCACCAAAAACTTTCTTTCTTCCTCCTCTTTGGCTGAATTCTTTCTTCAATTTTTCAAAGAGATTTTGTTTCATTTCACTTCAAGAAATCAAGTTCTCTTCCTCTTCTTCAACTCAGATTAGGTAGGGAGTAGTTTCTAAATTTATTTCTATGCTTTGAGGAGTTGTGTTTTTAGCTCAAAATGATGAAATTATGAACTTACCTTAGCTTTTCATTTCGGTTTTCCTCTTCATTTTTCTTTAACCAATTCGGCCATATGGCCTAGGTGGAAATAAGATGATGGCTTGATGATGAGGACCTTGAGGGTGGGTTGTAAATCCATCACAAGTTAGGCCTCTAAAGCTTGAAAATTCCACTTGATGCAAAACTTTAAAGAATAATGCTTTATGATGCTAAAACAAAGATTTTTAGTTTAGAACTTGAAAGATGTATTTTCCAAGCTTGTATTTCATGTTTATGTTTCAAGTCATCACTTAATCTTTCAAGATAATAAAGAGGTTGCATCTCATATTTAATTTATGCTCTCACTTTATTTTATAATGGCTAAAAGAATCAACGCATGACATGTTTATTTTATGCCATCACCTAAAGATCCTAGAGGTGAAAGACTTGGCCATGTATCACAAGCAAAGAAATATGATTATTGGAGTTAAAGAATTTATTCTTTAAAAAGTCTTGAGATTGGAGCTTAAAAAGATGTAATAATAATTCTCTTCTCCTTCACGGTCCTGCAGACTACTACCGCTCCGGTTTCTTAATATTCTCTTCTCCCTCTACTGGTCTTGTGCGGATTACCACCGCTCCAGTTTCTTGCATCATGTTTATATTTCAAGTTCTTGCATCATGTTTAATTTTCAAGTCATCACCTTAAATCTTAAAGATAAAGAAATGGAATTGCATATCATGTTTATAATTCCAAGCTATCACCTTATAAAGATAAGATTAAAATAAGGTTGCATAGCATGTTTATAATTCTAAGATGTCACCTAAATCTCTAAAGCTCAAGACTTACTCCTTTTATCTTAAGTGAGAATTTTAATTGTGAAGATCCTCCCAAGTTTGACAAAAGAACTAGTTTCTAAATGAGTTTTAAGACTTTGCAAGGATTTTACGGGGAACTAGTATTTTATATGCACTTAAAATATGATTCTATGTAATTGCATGAGGTTCATGATTCGGCCACTGATCTGAGTTTAGTATCAATGTATGATAATGATTTGATATGTTGAAGTTATGATAATTATGGTTTATTGTTAAGAGAATGATTCACTATATGTTAGAGATAAAATTAGCTCCCTAGAACAATCAAAGAGCTAGAATTTACCTAGTTTTTTGACCCCTTTAAGTTTAGCCAATGCCAAATCTGTTTTAGTATGTTATAATTCTGTCTAGGATTAGTTAGCCACGAAAAATTTGGTATCAATTAGACTAGGATTGATCCCGAACACTAAAAATGAACTTAGCAACTAGAAAACCGTAAAAACAAGATTTCTAGAACTCTAGGGAATGAAATTTATGCATTCTATCCAGAATCTTTAGCAACGATAAGAACCAGGTTTTATTATGTTTAAATAAGGGAGAATGATTCATAATTGGTTTAGAAACTAATTTCAGCATCATAGGGAAAGCTGGTAACAAGAAAGGATTTAAAACATAACTTCTAGCATACCGTAAAACCTTAGGAACAACTTACTACCTATGCTACCCCATTTGATTTAATAGTGTTCTTAAGGCCTATAAATAATCGTAAGGATGGTAATAAATCCCTTAGGTGCATAACTAATTAGTTCTATAATTGATAATTCTATGTAAGTATTGGATGCTTATTAAGTACTTGATATCATTGAATGATTTCTGGCTTGCATGTTATAGTTCTTTGTTGCAAATAATGAGAATGCTTATGCATGAAATATTCTTTATTATGTAAAATTTACCTTTGTTGCTAGAAAAAAGTGTATCATTATAAAAGTGTAATTTGGAAAGGTTCTGGCTAAGGAAAGACTTGGTATTTAAGTGTGTCCATTGTGACCCACCTCTCTTTCCTGGGAATCTCCCGGATGCATGATTATAGTTGATATATATTATTCTAGCTTAAGACTATAAATGAGAAAATGCTATGATGTTTATGAATTGTATTGTGATATAACATGCAAAGATTTAATGGTGACTTAAACTTATAAGAAAATGATCCTTTGGAACCATCAGACTATAGGTGGTGAAAAGGTGATTTTAGCCCCCTAACCCGTTCTCTCAAAAGGGTAGAGTCGAGACTTTAGCTTATCAAAAGGAATAAGTATATGCTAGTGACGACTAGTAAAGTATGAGCTCATAACCTAAATTACTCCCAATAGGTTGGAGTATAGGGTGGCCCAAGGAAAATAATGATGATGATAAGATTTTAAGTCACCTAAGGCACTAAAGAAATGAAATATGTGCACTGTGTCCATGTGTAGCTAATATTATATGACGTTCTTTTATGCATGTTATTTTGATAATGATGATGAGGAATATGATGTAATGATAAAGGAAAAGTTCATTGTAAATATGACATGTTAAGATTATGATGCATTATAAGACGCATGGTTAAAAATTGACGAACCTCGGTTAAGTATTTGTCCGAACTTAAAATGAATCTTTGCATGCTCACTATTTTAGAATAATCCTGAGGTTCCTGGGGACTTTGATGATGACATCAGAAGGAGGTACCCTACTGAGAATTCTTTAGCAAGATTCTCACTCCCTTTTCTTTATTTCCGTCATTGTCTCCAGATTCAAATGGCGACATTCGTCCTGTTTGTTGATACCCCTACTTGGGAATTCCACCATGATCTGGGGCATCGCTCGTATCATTTTGAAGGGAGGTGCGCAGTTCGTGTTTTTATTTACATAGGTCGTCCATTTGCACATCCTGTCCCTAGTTATCGATTTTCTCCTACTTCTCCCTATGGCGATGAAATGGTTTTCGAACATGCACGTCCACTTGATGAAAGGATGTTACGTTCTTATCCCGCTTCATCTGCTGTCCATGGATTTCCAGAGTATGTTCCCGAGACGAGATATTCTGAAACTGATCCTTCAGAGGACATTCCTACTCATGTATATTCTGAGAGCTCTGCTCCTACTCCCACATGTGTAAGAGAGGGTAGTGAGGAAACAGTTGTTCAGCCGAGGTTAGCAAGAAGGCCATCCATGCGACCCCAGCCTGGTGCATCTCGTGTGTCCTCCCGAGGAGCTCATCGATGGATCAGATTTATTCCCCATTTCGGACAGTGGCCATAGAAGGTTCTTAGTAGATTTATGTGTGTTCATGCACCCTAGTTTTAGGATAACCTTCCCGGCTTATGGAGTTATCTAGTTTAGGGGCATGTATTTCCTTATGTATATTTTCTTTTATGGGTTTGCATAAGATAATGATGTATGATCATAACCCACCCTTTGAGTGAGGTTATTGTATGTAAATATATGTTATAATGTGCTTATGGATGTTATATGATGGAGCCAAAGTGATATGATGTGATATATTCTTAAACGTCTTATTATACTCCGCTTACTCGTTCATGTTGTACTCGGCTCACGTTTTCAATTATGTTTTTTTTAAAAAAAAAATGGCTCGTAATTTCACTAAGTATTTTCAAATTATGAAGAAAGAACCAAAGCAAGGAGTAAAGTCTAGTCATTAATCAGATTCAACTTAGGTGTATTTGGTTAATTACTAGGGTGTTATACATAGCATGTTTAAATTATGTCAACATCTAAGAACCTTAGAGCTCAAAGACTTGCCCATTTTAGTTAAAGTTTAATGTGGGAACATTCCTTGAATGCATAATTTCGGTCATGTAGTGATGATGAGTGTAACATCCAAATTTTTAACCCAATACTCTAGAACATACTTAGGTTAATCATTAGTCTGCTACTTCATAGTTCTCATTTTTACTTAGAAATACTTAGCGGAAAATACGGGTAATTTTTTTTGAAAAACAAAGTGAGAGCCGCGTGATGCGATATATCATGTAACGAACAAAACATACATCTCATAACATCATAGTGTAACACCCCGATTTTTTCTGTCCGAGGGAAATGACCAAAATGCCCCTGAGGTCGTTTCCTGACCCGAACTCGAGGGTAACCAACTCGGTCATCCTCGAAGGGTCAACTCAATGTCTGAAGGGGATTGAATGGCCTTTGAATGCTTTCGGAAGCGAAAATTTCGTTTCAGCTTTGGTCAAAATGACCAAAATACCCTTATAGCATTTTTACGCGGGTAAAGATGCCGTTTGAGCCCGGAACTTTCCCCAGAGGTTTAAAAACATGTTTTCATGTGTCTAGAGGTCTCTGTTCAAGTCCCGGTGGTCCCGGGCAGTTTTAGTGCAAAATTACGATTTTGCCCCTAGAATAGTGTTTTTGAGCTTAATGACGTAATTAAGCAAACCTAAGCAATATTAGGCTCTAAACGAAGATTAATTTATTTCCCTAATTAATCTAGAGTCAAAATAATTTATTAAAGTTAATTAGAACCTAAAATTGCTTAGATTAAACCTTAAATCCCTTTTTAGAACTCAAGACTCCTAGTCTTGGAATCTTGAATAGTGTTTTCTCTCTCCAATTCCTTAAATCAAGGAAATGTGTCTAGAGTTGTTTAGACTCTAAATTGAGGATTTAACTCTCTAATGGTGCAAGACCACTCCTTAATTATGTCTAGACCACCTTAATTACCCATTTACCTTACCTAAACACTTTCTTACAAATTCCTAATCTTAAGCATAATCAAAGATACACCTAAACACAACTCTAAACCACAATTAAAATGCAAAGAAACCTCCCCCATGGGCTGATGCATATTCGGCCATCTCTCTCCAATTACCACACATATTAAATTGTTTTCTCACTCAAAGAACCATGCTTGAGCCATACCTTGAGCCATACCTCACCATGCTTTGAACCATACCTCACCATACCTCAAGAACACATTATCTCACCTCATGGAACTCATGGAAAGCCTCCAATTTGCACCCTCATGGCCGAAACCTCTTCACCCATGAGCTCCCTCCATTTGTTTCATTTCTCTATAAATAGAATGCCTTGAAGAGCTTGCACCACTTTTACATCATTTGCTAAGTTTAGGAACTCTCAAAGCTTTTCTTTTCTCTCAAAGTTATAGTGTTCTTCAAGTTCTTCAAGCTCTTCAAAGTTCTTCATCATCTTCATCTTCTTCTTCCATCTTCAAGTTCATCACACCAAGTAGGGATTTTCTTTCATGTATTCTTTTCTTTAAAGTTCTTGTTTCAAGCTTGATGTTCATAGTTTCTCTTGTTTCTCTTTAGAACTTCATTTCCACTCCTTTTTCCTTTTCATTTTCGGCCATAGGCTTTGGAGAACAAAGGAATGAGAGCTTGATGATGAGAGTTTCATGATGATGTTCATCACTTGAAACAAACTCTAGAGCTTGATCTTTGTTCTTGAGCAAAAATGTTTTTAGTTTTTCTTTTCTTGAACTCTTAAGAACTTTAGCTTTGATGATGTTTTTAAATGGCTCTATGAACCCAATGATGAGGACTCATGATGTTGGTGTTAATATATCACCAAGATCATGAACTCTAGAGTTTTAAAATGTTCCTTTTCTTCTTGATGACTTCGGCCGTTTCCTTAAATTTTCTAAGCTTCATGGTTTGATTTCCTAAAAATATTATGTTAAGTTTTAAAGAACTCTAAGCTTGACTTTACCTTGTTTGGATGAGTTTGGGTTATGGTTTAAATTCCTTTAAAGTCTTGTTAAGAGCTCTAGAAAGATAAAATGAACTTGCATAATTTATTTTATGCTTACATCCATATTTACATTCTTGCTATGCATCTTTGCTTTCTAGCTATCACCTAAGAACATAAAGATTAAAATGGAACTTGTATCATCACTTAATTTAATTCTCGAAGCCTTTCTATTTCGGCCTTAAAGTCGATTGTTGTTGGGCCTAGAGCACTAAAATAAAGAATTGAACTTGCATTACCATCTAATTAATTTCTCGAATGCCTATCTATTTCGGCCTTAAAGTCGATTGTTGTTGGGCCAAGAGCACTAAAATAAAGAATTGAACCATGCATATTTACCTTCAAGCTTGCACGTTTAAGTTTATGCCTCACATATCTACTTTCAAGCTTGCACGTTTAAGTTTATGCCTCGCATATCTACTTTCAAGCTTGCACGTTTAAGTTTATGCCTTGCATATTTAAATTTAAGTCATCGCTTCACTTTGTAAGCAAGATTAAAAATGAAAAGCATGAGCACGTTTAGTTTATGTCGTAATTTAAGAACCTAGAGCTCAAAGACTTGCCCATTTCATTCCAAGTTAAAGTTTAATGTGAAACCATTCTTTCAATGCATAATTTCGGCCAAGTAGTGATGATGGACTTGCAATGAGTTTTCATCTAGTTACTAGGACCGATAGTCTATGTTTTAAGTTTTCCCTAAAGCTTTACAATCTTTATAAGGTTATGTCATCACAAGTTGTGATTTTATTACCTTTTAGGGGATGGAATATGTTTTGGTCAGTGACCTAAGGCTTCACTTAGCCTCTTGATGAATTAAAATGTTTTGCAAAGAGTTTCAGAAGTTCTAGATCGATTCCGAGAGAAACTAGTTAACTTATGTACCTAGAAATGTCAATTTAACTCTCTCATTTAAGTTAAATGTTTCGGTTCTGATGTGATGAGTGTGATGCTGTATGATGATGTTTTGATGTGTTGGAATGTGTGAAAATATCATGTGATGATGTAGAAGCGAACCTATGCATGATAGGTAAGAAACTAGCTAACTAGAAATACCGTAAAGCTAGAATTTAACATAGTTTTGACCCATTTGTTTATGGAACTTTTCGAAACTGTTTTAATGGGGACATAATCAGATTTAGATTGTTTAGACATGAAAAACTTGGTATCATTTGAGTTAGAATTGAATTCTAGCACCTATGGGGAAACTAGTAACTAGAAAACCGTAAAAATGCAAATGTAGAACTCTTAGAACATTTAATTTTTTGGATTCTGTCCAGCACCCTTACAACATGGTAAACATGATTAATAATTAGTCCTTAAGCATAGGAATGCCTCATAATTGATTTAGATTTAATATATAGCGCCTTCGGCGAAAACGGAACCAAGAAAGGGTCTAAAACGTAAGTTCTAGAACCCCGTATTCACATGTTAGGATTTCCACCCTATGCTAATCAGATTTAAAAGTAAAATGAGAGGATTATGAATGATGTTTAATTATGAGCCTTAGGTGCTTAAAATATGAACGATGGATGTAGAGAACTATATCTCAAGATTAAGACCCGTAAGGGTCAAAGCATAAACTACCGTAAGGGTAAGCGTTTGGATGTTTTATGATGATGCATGAAGTATGCTAATGATGATGATGTTATTCATATGAGGAATTTATGAGACTATATGTTTATGTGGCATAAAGCAAATTTGGAAGGAAATTCGGTGTAATGACCGTTGTGCCGCCGAATTTCCGACAAATTTGGGGACTTAAAGAGATTTTGAAAATTAAGGTACTAAGATGGGTTCTAGGATGACACCGGTTCGGCCGAGCACCTCCATAGAACTCATGTGACATCGGTACCATTTTATACTCTTAGGTAACACCGATTCGGCCGAGCACCCCTAAGAGAATTGCCCCCTAACCCGTACTCAGATAGTCGGGATTTATGATTTATGATACGCTTATCGTTAAGTGGTAAGTAAGAACTAGTGACGACTAGTTAAGGTATGAGCTCATAACCTAGATGTATGACACGCTCGGGTGACACTGGGTCGGCCGAGCACCCCCAGTTCGATTGTCTTTTAGGGTGGCCCATGAGGAAGAGAAGTTTCATGATTATGATTATGTCACTAAGTTTTGTCCCATATGAATGTTACTATTGCCACTTTATGCCACCAAGAATGATGATGCTTGATGTTATGTTTTATGTATGTGCATTAGGTAGTGCCATGCATACATTTTCTAATATGTTGCATCCATGTCATTAAGATCATCCTAAAATGAATGGACCTTGGCTAAAATATATTTTAAAGTTTAAAATGAACCTAATACATGCTCAGTCACTTTGTATAAATAAACCCAAGGTTCTTGAGGACGTAGATGATGACACCTAGGTAGTAGGAGGCCCTACTGAGATTCTTTAGCAAGATTCTCACTCCCTCTACCTCTTTCTTTCCGTCACGTCTTGAGAAGGCGACGTTCGTGGTGTTCGTGGGACACGCCGACATGGGAGGTGCACCATGACCCGGACCACGGGTCATTCCATTTTGTGGGTCGATGCACGGTTAGAGTATTCATGTTTATGGGTCGACCCTTCACTCCCCCTGTACATTCCCATCGTTTCTCCCCCGTCTCACCTTTTGGCGATGACCTGGTGTTCGAGCGCGCACGTCCCCTAGAGGAGAGGCTTCACCGTACCCCATCATCCACGTCCGCCGCTCGAGACTACCCCCAGTATGTGCCCCGTTGCCCGTCGTCCTTTTCGGAGACGGATCCTTCCGAGGATTCGGCAACCCAGGCACCCTCCGAGGGATCTTCCCCCTCCATACCTATGGACTTTGGAGAGGATAGCGAGCCCACCGTGACGCAGCCGAGGCGTGCACGATGACCAGAGATACGGCCATACCCCGGGGCTCACACTCGATCCCCGCTCCGCCTCTTCATGCCCGAGGAGCTCGCCTAGTTTCCCGGATATCTGCCTCGATCACGAGATAGTCGCGATGAGAGGCCGTGGATGGCCCGAGTTAGAGCACACACCACTTAGATGGGGACAAACCTTCTTTTGTTTAAAGGTTTCCCATTAGATGCACTCGGGTAGGGGAGTAGATTATGTTTATGCTTATGTTGTACTTTCTTTTATGCATTTCCCTTGTACTAAATTAAGACCCACACTTATAAGTGGGCAAGTTATATATATATGAGATGATATTCAGTGATGTTCATGTTGTGCCTCATGTTATGATGATGTGAGATAATTGTTTCACTTTACATGGTGTACCGCTTATCGCATCACGCGGCTCTCACTTTTATTTCAAAAAAAAATTACCCGTATTTTCCGCTAAGTAATTCAAAGTTAAATGAGAACTATGAAGTAATAGACTAATGATTAACCTAAATATGTTCTAGAGTATTGGGTTAAAAATTAGGATGTTACACATAGCATAAGGTACACCATGAATAACACTGAATATCATCTCATATATATATAACTTGCCCACTTATAAGTATGGGACTTAATTTAGTACAAGGGAAATACATGAAAAGAAATACAACATAAACATAAACATGATCTACTCCCCTACCCGAGTGCATCTAATGGGATAACCTCTAAACAAAAGAAGGTTTATCCCCATCTAAGTGGTGTGTGCTCTAACCCGGGCCATCCACAGCCTCCTACTGGCGACTATCCCTTGAGCGTGGTACGTAACCAGGAAACTGAGCAAGCTCCTCCGGTGTGAATAGACGGGACGGGGCTCGGAAGTGACCTCCACGACGTGGCCTCATCTCCGATCATCGTGCAAGCCTCGGATGAGTCACGGAAGGCTCACTACCCTCCCCAAGGTCCATGGGTATGGTGGGGGAAGATCCCTCGGAGGGTACCTGGGTTGCCGAATCCTTGGAAGGATCCGTCTCTGAAAAAGACGACGGGCAACGGAGCACATACTGGGGGTAGTCTCGAGCGGCGGACGTGGACGGTGGGGTACGACGAAGCCTCTCTTCTCGGGGTGTGCGCGGCTCAACACCAGGTCATCGCCAAAAGGTGAGACGGGAGAAACGATGGGAATGTACAGGGAGTGAAAGGTCGACCCATGAACATAAATACTCTAACCGCACATCGACCCACAAATGGAATGACCCGTGGTCCGGTCATGGTGCACCTCCCATGTCGGGCGTGTTCACGAACACTATGAACGCCGCCATCTGAAGACGTGACGAAAGAAAGAGATAGAGGAGTGAGAATCTTGCTAAAGAATCTCGATGAGGGCCTCCTACTACCTAGGTGTCATCATCTACGTCCTCAGGAACCTTGGGTTTATTTATACAAAATGACTGAACATGCATTAAGTTCATTTTAAACTTTAAAATATACTTTAGCCAAGGTCCATTCATTTTAGGATGATCTTAATGTCATGAATGCAACATAATAGAAGATGTATGCATGACACTACCTAATGCACATACATAAAACATAACATTAAGCATCATCATACTTAGTGGCATAAAGTGGCAATAGTAACGTTCATATGGGACAAACTTAGTGACATAATCATAATCATGAAACATCTCTTCCTTATGGGCCACCCTAAAAGACAATAGAACTGGGGGTGCTCGGCCGAGCTAGTGTCACCCAGAACGTGTCACATATCTAGGTTATGAGCTCATACCTTAACTAGTCGTCACTAGTTCTTACTTACCACTTAATGATAAGCATATCATAAATCATAAATCCCGACTATCTGAGTACGGGTTAGGGGGCAATTCTCTTGGGGGTGCTCGGCCGAACCGGTGTCACCTGAGAGTATAAATTGGTACCGATGTCACATGAGTTCTATGGAGGTGCTCGGCCGAACCGGTGTCATCCTAGAACCCATCTTAGTACCTTAATTTTCAAAAATCTCTTTAAGTCCCCAAATTCGTCGGGAATTCGGCGGCGCGATGGCATTACGCCGAATTCCTTCCAAATTTACTTTATGCCACATAAACATATATCCTCATGAATTCCTCATATGAATAACATCATCATCATTTACATACCACATGCATCATCATGGAACATTCAACCGTTTATCCTTATGGTAGCTTATGCTTTGACCCTTACGGGTCTTAATCATGAGATATGGTTCTCTAACCTCCGTCGCTCATATTTTATGCACCTAAGGGCTCATAATTAAACATCATTCATAATCCTCATGTTCACACTTAAATTTGAATAGCATAGGGCAGAATTCCTAACTTGTGATTACGGGGTTCTAGAACTTACGTTTTAGACCCTTTCTTGGTTCCGTCTTCGCCTAAGGCGCTATGAATTAAATCTAAATCAATTATGAGGCATTCCTAGGCTTAAGGACTAATTATTAATCATGTTTATCATGTTGTAAGGGTGCTGGACAGAATCCAGAAAAATAAATGTTCTAAGAGTTCTAAACTTGCACTTTTACGGTTTTCTAGTTACTAGTTTCCCTATAGGTGCTAGAATTCGATTCTAATCCAAATGTTACCAAGTTTTTCATGTCTAAACAATCCTAATCTGATTATGCTCCCATTAAAACATTTTGGATAAGTTCCATAAACAAATGGGTCAAAACTATGTTAAATTCTAGCTTTACGGTATTTCTAATTAGCTAGTTTCTTACCTATTATGCATAGAATCATTTCTACATCATCGTATGATATTTCCACACATTCTAACACATCATAACATCATCATACAGCATCACACTCATCATATCAGAACCGAAAACATTTAGCTTTAGTAAAGGATTTAAATTGACATTTCTAGGTACATAAGTTAACTAGTTTCTCTTGGAATCAATTTAGAATTTCTAAAACTCTTTGCAAATCATTTTAATTCATCAAGAGGCTAAGAGAAGCCTTAGGTCAATGACCAAAATATATTTCATCTCCTAAAAGGGAATAAAGTCATATCTCATGACAACATAACCTTGAAAAGATTTGTAAAGCTTTAAGGAAAACTTAGAACATAGACTATTGGTCCTTGTAGCTAGATGAAAACTCATTGCAAGTCCATCATCAGTACTTGGCCAAAAATATGCATTCAAAGAATGGTTTCACATTAAACTTTAACTTGGAATGAAATGGGCAAGTTTTTGAGCTCTAGGTTGTTAAGTTATGACATAAACTAAATGTGCTCATGCTTTTCGTTTTTAATCTTGCTTACAAAACAAAGTGATGACTTTAAATTAAATATGCAAGGCATAAACTTAAACCTGCAAGCTTGAAAGTAAATATGCGAGGCATAAACTTAAACGTGCAAGCTTGAAAGTGTAACGCCCCAATTTTTACTGTAATTTTTACTGTCATTAGAAATTACTCAATTACCGAATTACCGTAGGTAATTATTACATAAGATTTGAGGCCGAACAATCCTCAATAAAGGAATATAACATTAGAAGAGAGGTTAGGAACGATTCATGTGAGAGTCGCAAATCCCTAATTTCTGTACGTATAAAATGACCAAAATGCCCCTGAAGTTATTTTACTCAGAAAATGAGGATCGTGGGCCCCACCTATTCTGTAACATCCTAATTTTTAACCCAATACTCTAGAACATATTTAGGTTAATCATTAGTCTGTTACTTCATAGTTCTCATTTAACTTTGAATTACTTAGCGGAAAATACGGGTAATTTTTTTTTGAAATAAAAGTGAGAGCCGCGTGATGCGATAAGTGGTACACCATGTAAAGTAAACAAATGTCTCACAACATCATAACATAAGACACACCATGAGTAACACTGAAGATCATCTCATATATATAATTTGCCCACTTATAAGTGCGGGACTTAGTTTAGTACAGGGGAAATGCATAAAAGAAAATACAACATAAAACATGAACATAATCTACTCCCCTACCCAAGTGCACCTAATAGGATAACCTCTAAACAAAAGAAGGTTTATCCCCATCTAAGTGGTGTGTGCTCTAACCGGGTACTCCATCGGTCGATCGTCACCTCCTACTGACGTCCGTCTCGTGAACGAGGCAAGTATCCGGGAAACTGTGCGAGCTCCTCGGGTGTAAAGAGGCGGAACGGGGATCGAGAGTGAGCCCCGGGGTATGGACGCATCTCCGGTCGTCGTGCACGCCTCGGCTGAGTCACGGTGGGCTCGCTATCCTCTCCAAAGTCCATAGGTATGGAGGGGGAAGATCCCTCAGAGGGTGCCTGGGTTGCCGAATCCTCGGAAGGATCTGTCTCCGAAAAGGATGACGGGCAACGGGGCACATACTGGGGGTAGTCTCGAGCGGCGGACGTGGATGATGGGGTACGGCGAAGCCTCTCCTCTAGGGGACGTGCGCGCTCGAACACCAGGTCATTGCCAAAAGGTGAGACGGGGGAGAAACGATGGGAATGTACAGGGGGAGTGAAAGGTCGACCCATAAACATGAATACTCTAACCATGCATAGACCCACAAAATGGAATGACCCGTAGTCCGGGTCATGGTGCACCTCCCATGTCGGCGTGTCCACGAACACTACGAACGTCGCCATCTGAAGACGTGATGGAAAGAAAGAGATAGAGGGAGTGAGAATCTTGCTAAAGAATCTCAGTAGGGCCTCCTACTACCTAGGTGTCATCATCTACGTCCTCAGGAACCTTGGGTTTATTTATACAAAACGACTGAGCATGTATTAAGTTCATTTTAAACATAAAAATATATTTTAGCCAAGGTCCATTCATTTTAGGATGTTCTTAATGTCATGAATGCAACATAATAGAAAATGTATGCATGGCACTACCTAATGCACATACATAAAACATAACATCAAGCATCATCATTCTTGGTGGCATAAAGTGGCAATAGTAACATTCATATGGGACAAAACTTAGTGACATAATCATAATCATGAAACTTCTCTTCCTCATGGGCCACCCTAAAAGACAATCGAATCGGGGTGCTCACCAACCGGTGTCACCCAGAACGTGTCATACATCTAGGTTATGAGCTCATACCTTAACTAGTCGTCACTAGTTCTTACTTACCACTTAACGATAAGCGTATCATAAATCATAAATCCCGACTATTTGAGTACGGGTTAGGGGGCAAAACTCTTAGGGGTGCTCGGCCGAACCGGTGTCACCTAAGAGTATAAAATGGTACCGATGTCACATGAGTTCTATGGAGGTGCTCGGCCGAACCGGTGTCATCCTAGAACCTATCTTAGTACCTTAATTTTCAAAATCTCTTTAAGTCCCCAAATTTGTCGGAAATTGGCTGACAACGGTCATTACACCAATTTCCTTCCAAATTTGCTTTATGCCACATAAACATATAGTCTCATAAATTCCTCATATGAATAACATCATCATCATTAGCATACTTCATGCATCATCATAAAACATCCAAACGCTTACCCTTACGGTAGCTTATGTTTTGACCCTTACAGGTCTTAATCTTGAGATATAGTTCTCTACATCCGTCGTTCATATTTTAAGCACCTAAGGCTCATAATTAAACATCATTCATAATCCTCTCGTTTTACTTTTAAATCTGAATAGCATAGGGTGGAAATCCTAACATGTGAATACGGGGTTCTAGAACTTACGTTTTAGCCCCTTTCTTGGTTCCGTTTTCGCTGAAGGCGCTATATATTAAATCTAACTCAATTATGAGGCATTCCTATGCTTAAGGACTAATTATTAATCATGTTTACCATGTTGTAAGGGTTCTGGACAGAATCCAGAAAATTAAATGTTCTAAGAGTTCTACATTTGCATTTTTACGGTTTTCTAGTTACTAGTTTCCCCATAGGTGCTAGAATTCAATTCTAACTCAAATGATACCAAGTTTTTCATGTCTAAACAATCTAAATCTGATTATGTCCCCATTAAAACAGTTTGGAAAATTTCCATAAAAAAATGGGTCAAAACTATGTTAAATTCTAGCTTTACGGTATTTCTAGTTAGCTAGTTTCTTACCTATCATGCATAGGATCGCTTCTACATCATCATATGATATTTTTACACATTCCAACACATCAAAACATCATCATACAGCATCACACTCATCACATCAGAACCGAAAACATTTAACTTCAATAAGAGAGTTAAATTGACATTTCTAGGTACATAAGTTAACTAGTTTCTCTTGGAATCAATCTAGAACTTCTAAAAATTTTTGCAAAACATTTTAATTCATCAAGAGGCTAAGAAAAGCCTTAGGTCACTGACCAAAACATATTCCATCCCCTAAAAGATAATAAAATCACAACTTGTGATGACAAAACCTTATAAAGATTTGTAAAGCTTTAAGGAAAACTTAAAACATAGACTATTGGTCCTAGTAGCTAGATGAAAACTCATTGCAAGTCCATCATCACTACTTGGCCGAAATTATTCATTCAAGGAATACATTCACCTATAACTTTAACTTGGAATGAAATGGGCAAGTCTTTGAGCTCTAGGTTCTTAAGTTACGACATAAACTAAACGTGCTCATGCTTTTCATTTTTAATCTTGCTTACAAAGTAAAGCGATGACTTAAATTTAAATATGCAAGGCATAAACTTAAACGTGCAAGCTCGAAAGTAAATATGCGAGGCATAAACTTAAACGTGCAAGCTTGAAGGTAAACATGCATGGTTCAATTCTTTATTTTAGTGCTCTTGGCCCAACAACAATCGACTTTAAGGCCGAAATAGATAGGCATTCGAGGAATTAATTAAGTGATAATGCAAGTTCAATTCTTTATTTTAGTGCTCTAGGCCCAACAACAATCGACTTTAAGGCCGAAATAGAAAGGCTTCGAGAATTAAGTTAAGTGATGATACAAGTTTCATTTTAATGTTTATGTTCTTAGGTGATAGCTAGAAAGCAAAGATGCATAGCAGGAATGTAAATATGAATGCAAGCATAAAATAAATTATGCAAGTTCATTTTATCTTTCTAGAGCCCTTAACAAGACTTTAAAGGAATTTAAACCATAACCCAAACTCATCCAAACAAGGTAAAGTCAAGCTTAGAGTTCTTAAAACTCAACATAATATTTTTAGGAAATCAAACCATGAAACTTAGAAAATTAATGGATTTGGCCGAAATCATCAAGGGGAAAAGGAACATTTTAAAACTCTAGAGTTCATGATCTTGATGATATATTAACACCAACATCATGAGTCCTCATCATTGAGTTCATAGAGCCATTTTTAAATATCACTAAAGCTAAAGTTCTCAAGAGTTCAAGAAAGGAAAAACTAAAAACATTTTTGCTCAAGAACAAAGATCAAGCTCTAGAGTTTGTTTCAAGTGATGAACATCATCATGAAACTCTCATCATCAAGCTCTCATTCCTTTGTTCTCCAAGGCCTATGGCCGAAAATGAAAAGGAAAAAGGAGTGGAAATGAAGTTCTAAAGAGAAACAAGAGAAACTATGAACATCAAGCTTGAAACAAGAACTTTAAAGAAAAGAATACATGAAAGAAAATCCCTACTTGATGTGATGAACTTGAAGATGGAAGAAGAAGATGAAGAAGATGAAGAACTTGAGGAACTCCAAGAACTTGAAGAACACAAAAACTTTGAGAGAAAAAGAAAGCTTTGAGTGTTTCCTAAACTTAGCAAATGATCTAAAAGTGGTGCAAGCTCCTCAAGGCATTCTATTTATAGAGAAATGAAACAAATGGAGGGTGTGAAGGCTGATGAAGGCTTCGGCCATGTGAGGTGCAGATTGGAGGGTTCCATGTGTTCCATGAGGTGAGATAATGTGTTCTTGAGGTATAGTGAGGTATGGCTTAAGGTATGGTGAGGTATGGTTCAAGGTATGGCTTCAAGCATGGTTCTTTGAGTGAGAAAATAATTAAACATGTGGCCAAAGAGGGGTGTGCTGGCCGAAATGCATCAGCCAAGGGAGGAGAGTTTCTTGCATTTTAATTGTGGTTTAGAGTTGTGTTTAGGTGTATCTTTGATTATGCTTAAGATTAGGAATTTGTAAGAAAGTGTTTAGGTAAGGTAAATGGGTAATTAAGGTGGTCTAGACATAATTAAGGAGTGGTCTTGCACCATTAGTGAGTTAAATCCTCAATTTAGAGTCTAAACAACTCTAGACACATTTCCTTGATTCAAGGAATTGGAGAGAGAAAACACTATTCAAGATTCCAAGACTAGGAGTCTTTGTAACATCCTAATTTTTAACCCAATACTCTAGAACATATTTAGGTTAATCATTAGTCTGTTACTTCATAGTTCTCATTTAACTTTGAATTACTTAGCGGAAAATACGGGTAATTTTTTTTTGAAATAAAAGTGAGAGCCGCGTGATGCGATAAGCGGTAAACAAATGTCTCACAACATCATAACATAAGGCACAACATGAACATCACTGAATATCATCTTATATATATATAACTTGCCCACTAATAAGTGTGGGACTTAATTTAGTACAAGGAAAATACAAGAAAGGAAATACAACATAAACATAAACATGATCTACTCCCCTACCCGAGTGCACCTAATGGGATAACCTCTAAACAAAAGAAGGTTTATCCCCATCTAAGTGGTGTGTGCTCTAACTCGGGCCATCCACGGCCTCCTACTGGCGACTATCTCGTGATCGAGGCAGATATCCGGGAAACTGGGCGAGCTCCTCGGGCGTGAAGAGGCGGAGCGGGGATCGAGTGTGAGCCCCGGGGTATGGCCGCATCTCCGGTCATCGTGCACGCCTCGGCTGAGTCACGGTGGGCTCGCTATCCTCTCCAAAGTCCATGGGTATGGAGGGGGAAGATCCCTCGGAGGGTGCCTGGGTTGCCGAATCCTCGGAAGGATCCGTCTCCGAAAAAGACGATGGGCAACGGGGCACATACTGGGGGTAGTCTTGAGCGGCGGACGTGGATGATGGGGTACGACGAAGCCTCTCCTCTAGGGGACGTGCGCGCTCGAACACCAGGTCATCGCCAAAAGGTGAGACGGGGGAGAAACGATGGGAATGTACAGGGGGAGTGAAGGGTCGACCCATAAACATGAATACTCTAATTGTGCATCGACCCACAAAATGGAATGACCCATGGTCCGGGTCATGGTGCACCTCCCATGTCGGCGTGTCCACGAACACCACGAACGTCGCCATCTGAAGACGTGATGGAAAGAAAGAGGTAGAGGGAGTGAGAATCTTGCTAAAGAATCTCAGTAGGGCCTCCTACTACCTAGGTGTCATCATCTACGTCCTCAGGAACCTTGGGTTTATTTATACAAAGTGACTGAGCATGTATTAGGTTCATTTTAAACTTTAAAATATATTTTAGCCAAGGTCCATTCATTTTAGGATGATCTTAATGTCATGGATGCAACATGATAGAAAATGTATGCATGGCACTACCTAATGCACATACATAAGACATAACATCAAGCATCATCATTCTTGGTGGCATAAAGTGGCAATAGTAACATTCATATGGGACAAAACTTAGTGACATAAACATAATCATGAAACTTCTCTTCCTCATGGGCCACCCTAAAAGACAATCGAACTGGGTGCTCGGCCGAACCGGTGTCACCTAACGTGTCATACATCTAGGTTATGAGCTCATACCTTAACTAGTCGTCACTAGTTCTTACTTACCACTTAACGATAAGCGTATCATAAATCATAAATCCCGACTATGCAGTGCGGGTTGAGGGCAAAACTCTTAGGGGTGCTTGGCCGAACCGGTGTCACCTAAGAGTATAAAATGGTACCGATGTCACATGAGTTCTATGGAGGTGCTCGGCCGAACCGGTGTCATCCTAGAACCCATCTTAGTACCTTAATTTTCAAAATCTCTTTAAGTCCCCAAATTTGTCGGAAATTCGGCGGCACAACGGTCATTACAATCAATTTCCTTCCAAATTTGCTTTATGCCACATAAACATATAACCTCATAAATTCCTCATATGAATAACATCATCATCATTAGCATACTTCATGCATCATCATAAATCATCCAAACGCTTACCCTTACGGTAGCTTATGCTTTGACCCTTACGGGTCTTAATCTTGAGATATAGTTCTCTACATCCGTCGTTCATATTTTAAGCACCTAAGGCTCATAATTAAACATCATTCATAATCCTCTCATTTTACTTTTAAATCTGAATAGCATAGGGTGGAAATCCTAACATGTGAATACGGCGTTCTAGAACTTACGTTTTAGACCCTTTCTTGGTTCCGTTTTCGCGGAAGGCGCTATATATTAAATCTAAATCAATTATGAGGCATTCCTATGCTTAAGGACTAATTATTAATCATGTTTACCATGTTGTAAGGGTGCTGGACAGAATCCAGAAAATTAAATGTTCTAAGAGTTCTACATTTGCATTTTTACGGTTTTCTAGTTACTAATTTCCCCATAGGTGCTAGAATTCAATTCTAACTCAAATGATACCAAGTTTTTCATGTCTAAACAATCTAAATCTGATTATGTCCCCATTAAAACAGTTTGGAAAAGTTCCATAAACAAATGGGGCAAGACTATGTTAAATTCTAGCTTTACGGTATTTCTAGTTAGCTAGTTTCTTACCTATCATGCATAGGATCGCTTCTACATCATCATATGATATTTTCACACATTCCAACACATCAAAACATCATCATACAGCATCACACTCATCACATCAGAACCGAAAACATTTAACTTAAATGAGAGAGTTAAATTGACATTTCTAGGTACATAAGTTAACTAGTTTCTCTTGGAATCGATCTAGAACTTCTAAAACTTTTTGCAAAACATTTTAATTCATCAAGAGGCTAAGTGAAGCCTTAGGTCACTGACCAAAACATATTCCATCCCCTAAAAGATAATAAAATCACAACTTGTGATGACAAAACCTTATAAAGATTTGTAAAGCTTTAAGGAAAACTTAAAACATAGACTATTGGTCCTAGTAGCTAGATGAAAACTCATTGCAAGTCCATCATCACTACTTGGCCGAAATTATTCATTCAAGGAATACATTCACATATAACTTTAACTTGGAATGAAATGGGCAAGTCTTTGAGCTCTAGGTTCTTAATTTATGACATAAACTCAATGTGCTCATGCTTTTCGTTTTTAATCTTGCTTACAAAGTAAAGTGATGACTTAAAATTAAATATGCAAGGCATAACTTAAACGTGCAAGCTCGAAAGTAAATATGCGAGGCATAAACTTAAACGTGCATGCTTGAAGGTAAATATGCATGGTTCAATTCTTTATTTTAGTGCTCTTGGCCCAACAACAATCGACTTTAAGGCCGAAATAGATAGGCATTCGAGGAATTAATTAAGTGATAATGCAAGTTCAATTCTTTATTTTAGTGCTCTAGGCCCAACAACAATCGACTTTAAGGCTGAAATAGAAAGGCTTTGAGAATTAAATTAAGTGATGAGACAAGTTCCATTTTAATCTTTATGTTCTTAGGTGATAGCTAGAAAGCAAAGATGCATAGCAAGAATGTAAATATGGATGTAAGCATAAAATAAATTATGCAAGTTCATTTTATCTTTCTAGAGCTCTTAACAAGACTTTAAAGGAATTTAAACCTCAACCCAAACTCATCAAACTGAGACAAAGTAAAAGTCTAGAGTTCTTAGAACTCAACATAACATATTTAGAAAATCAAACATTTTGCATGTAAGAGGAAAGGTAATGGCCGAAACTTCAAGGAAAGAAAAGAAATATTTGAAACTCTAGAGTCCATGATCTTGGTGATATATTAACACCAACATCATGAGACCTCATCATTGAGTTCATAGAGTCATTTTAAAACATCATCAAAGCTAAAGTTCTTAAGAGTTCAAGAAAAGAAAAACTAAAAACATTTTTGCTCAAGAACAAAGATCAAGCTCTAGAGTTTGTTTCAAGTGATGAACATCATCATGAAACTCTCATCATCAAGCTCTCATTCCTTTGTTCTCCAAGGCCTATGGCCGAAAATGAAAAGGAAAAAGGAGTGGAAATGAAGTTCTAAAGAGAAACAAGAGAAACTATGAACATCAAGCTTGAAACAAGAACTTTAAAGAAAAAGAATACATGAAAGAAAATCCCTACTTGGTGTGATGAACTTGAAGATGGAAGAAGAAGATGAAGATGATGAAGAACTTTGAAGAGCTTGAAGAACTTGAAGAACACTAGAACTTTGAGAGAAAAGAAAAGCTTTGAGTGTTTCCTAAACTTAGCAAATGATCTAAAAGTGGTGCAAGCTCCTCAAGGCATTCTATTTATAGAGAAATGAAACAAATGGAGGGAGCTCATGGGTGAAGAGGTTTCGGCCATGAGGGTGCAGATTGGAGGCTTCCCATGAGTTCCATGAGGTGAGATAATGTGTTCTTGAGGTATGGTGAGGTATGGTTCAAAGCATGGTGAGGTATGGCTCAAGGTATGGCTCAAGCATGGTTCTTTGAGTGAGAAAACAATTTAATATGTGTGGTAATTGGAGAGAGATGGCCGAATATGCATTAGCCCATGGGGCGGGTTTCTTTGCATTTTAATTGTGGTTTAGAGTTGTGTTTAGGTGTATCTTTGATTATGCTTAAGATTAGAAATTTGTAAGAAAGTGTTTAGGTAAGGTAAATGGGTAATTAAGGTGATCTAGACATAATTAAGGAGTGGTCTTGCACCATTAGTGAGTTAAATCCTCAATTTAGAGTCTAAACAACTCTAGACACATTTCCTTGATTTAAGGAATTGGAAAGAGAAAACACTATTCAAGATTCCAAGACTAGGAGTCTTGAGTTCTAAAAAGGGATTTAAGTTTAATCTAAGCAATTTTAGGTTCTAATTAACTTTAATAAATTATTTTGGCTCTAGATTAATTAGGGAAATAAATTAATCTTCGTTTAGAGCCTAATATTGCTTAGGTTTGCTTAATTACGTCATTAAGCTCAAAAACACTATTCTAGGGGCAAAATCGTAATTTTGCACTAAAACTGCTCGGGACCACCGGGACTTGAACAGAGACCTCTAGACACATGAAAACATGTTTTTAAACCTCTGGGGAAAGTTCCGAGCTCAAACGGCACCTTTACTCGCGTAAAAACGCTATAGGGGTATTTTGGTCATTTTGACTAAACTCATGAAAAACGAAATTTTCGCTTCCGAAGGCATTCAAAGGCCATTCAATCCCCTTCAAACATTGAGTTGACCCTTCGAGGATGACCGAGTTGGTTACCCTCGAGTTCGGGTCAGGAAATGACCTCAGGGGCATTTTGGTCATTTCCCTCGGACAGAGAAATCGGGGTGTTACAGTCTTGAGTTCTAAAAAGGGATTTAAGTTTAATCTAAGCAATTTTAGGTTCTAATTAACTTTAATAAATTATTTTGACTCTAGATTAATTAGGGAAATAAATTAATCTTCATTTAGAGCCTAATATTGCTTAGGTTTGCTTAATGACGTCATTAAGCTCAAAAACACTATTCTAGGGGCAAAACCGTAATTTTGCACTAAAACTGCCCGGGACCACCGGGACTTGAACAGAGACCTCTAGACACATGAAAACATGTTTTTAAACCTCTGGGGAAAGTTCCGAGCTCAAACGGCACCTTTACCCGCGTAAAAACGCTATAGGGGTATTTTGGTCATTTTGACCAAAGCTATGAAACGAAATTTTCGCTTCCGAAAGCATTCAAAGGCCATTCAATCCCCTTCAAACATTGAGTTGACCCTTCGAGGATGACCGAGTTGGTTACCCTCGAGTTCGGGTCAGGAAATGACCTTAGGGGCATTTTGGTCATTTCCCTCAGACAGAAAAATCGGGGTGTTACATATTCTCAAGGGGATATTTTGAGGATAATAAGGGATTGTTTGTGTTATGTGTGTTAATAGAGCAGAAGGATCTCAATTTTGAGTTCCGACGCCATGAAATGACCAAACGCCCTGCAATTGTTTTAACTCGATGTGCCGACTGAGCCCGAACCTCACTAAAATGTTTTAAAATGTATTTTTAAGCCATGATTAACCATTGGTTAAGCTCGGGTGGCCTCGGGCAGTTTTTAAGTGAAAGTACGATTTTGCCCCTGTTTTTGGGCAGTTTTGCGAATTTCGGGATTTTTGATTCAGATATCAAAACCTAAGCAATATTAGGCTCAAATTAAAGCTTATTAAATTCTAAATATTAATCTAGAGTCAAAATTATGTATTTAGATTGATTAGAACCCAAAATTGCTCAAAAACACCCAAATTGCTTACTAATTCACTTAAACCCTTAACCGTAAATTCTCTAAATTACATGACTACCTTGCCAACACCTAAATAATGCATGGAACGCACAAATTTCACTTCTTTGGGCTGTAATGGACGAAATTATTGATGCCATTATGCAGCTGAATTATTGCCAAAAGTTGCACTAAAACAAAATGCCAAAATGTCACCATAAGAGACATAATTCCTTAATTTCATACAACTTTGTCTAAAATGATTTTTCCTCCCTTATTTCTCCTGCAAAATTCCGTCCACTACCTCATCATTTTGGCCAATTAGAAGCCTCAAAATCTTCTATAAATAGGCTTGCTTGAGTGGTCTTGGAATGCTTGGTTCATAACTAGTTTTTAGGAGCACCAAAACTTTCTTTCTTCCTCCTCTTTGGCTGAATTCTTTCTTCAATTTTTTCAAAGAGATTTTGTTTCATTTCACTTCAAGAAACCAAGTTCTCTTCCTCTTCTTCAACTCAGATTAGGTAGGGAGTAGTTTCTAAATTTATTTCTATGCTTTGTGGAGTTGTGTTTTTAGCTCAAAATGATGAAATTATGAACTTACCTTAGCTTTTCATTTTGGTTTTCCTCTTCAATTTTTCTTTAACCAATTCAACCATATGGCCTAGGTGGAACTAAGATGATGGCTTGATGATGAGGACCTTGAGGGTGGGTTGTAAATCCATCACAAGTTAGGCCTCTAAAGCTTGAAAATTCCACTTGATGCAAAACTTTAAAGAATAATGCTTTATGATGCTAAAACAAAGATTTTTAGTTTAGAACTTGAAAGATGTATTTTCCTTTTATGTTTTATTTCTTGTTAAGATATGTATTGGGTTGAACTTATAATTGTTTTAAAGTCTTGAAGGAGCTCTAGTAAAGAAACAAAATGAATTTGCATCCATGATTAAGTTTATGCTTTGCATAACCATGTTTACCTTCTATGTCATCACTAAATTTTCAAGAATGAATAAATGAACTTGCATTTCTCACGTTTAATTTCCAAGCTTGTATTTCATGTTTATGTTTCAAGTCATTACTTAATCTTTCAAGATAATAAAGAGGTTGCATCTCATATTTAATTTATGCTCTCACTATATTTTATAATGGCTAAAAGAATCAACGCATTGCATGTTTATTTTATGCCATCACCTAAAGATCCTAGAGCTCAAAGACTTGCCCATGTATCACAAGCAAAGAAATATGATTATTGGAGTTAAAGAATTTATTCTTTAAAAAGTCTTGAGATTGGAGCTTAAAAAGATGTAATAATAATTCTCTTCTCCTCTATCGGTCTGTGCGGACTACCGCGCTCCGGTTTCTTAATATTCTCTTCTCCTCTATCGGTCCTCATGCGGATTACGCGCGCTCCAGTTTCTTGTATCATGTTTATATTTCAAGTTCTTGCATCATGTTTAATTTTCAAGTCATCACCTTAAATCTTAAAGATAAAGAAATGGAATTGCATATCATGTTTATAATTCCAAGCTATCACCTTATAAAGATAAGATTAAAATAAGGTTGCATAGCATGTTTATAATTCTAAGATGTCACCTAAATCTCTAAAGCTCAAGACATACTCCTTTTATTTTAAGTGAGAATTTTAATTGTGAAGATCCTCCCAAATTTGACAAAAAAAACTAGTTTCTAAATGAGTTTTAAGGCTTTGCAAGGATTTTACGGGGAACTAGTATTTTATATGCACTTAAAATATGATTCTATGTAATTGCATGAGGTTCATGATTCGGCCACTGATCTGAGTTTAGTACCAATGTGTGATAATGATTTGATATGATTGAAGTTATGATAATTATGGTTTATTGTTAAGAGAATGATTCATAATTGGTTTAGTAACTAATTAGTTCTATAATTGATAATTCTATGTAGGGATTGGATGCTTATTAAGTACTTGATATCATTGAATGATTTCCTGGCTTGCATGTTATAGTTGTTGTTGCAAATAATGAGAATGCTTATACATGAAATGTTCTTTATTATGTAAAATTTACCTTTGTTGCTAGAAGAAAGTGTATCATTGTAAAAGTGTAATTTGGAAAGGTTCTGGCTAAGGAAAGACTTGGTATTTAAGCGTGTCCATTGTGACCCACCTCTCTTTCCTGGGAATCTCCCATATGCATGATTACAGTTGATATATATTATTCTAGCTTAAGACTATAAATGAGAAAATGTTATGATGTTTATGAATTGTATTATGATATAACATGCAAAGATTTAATGGTGACTTAAACTTATAAGAAAATGATCCTTTGGAACCATCAGACTATAGGTGGTGAAAAGGTGATTTTAGCCCCCTAACCCGTTCTCTCAAAAGGGTAGAGTCGGGACTTTAGCTTATCAAAAGGGATAAGTATATGCTAGTGACGACTAGTAAAGTATGAGCTCATAACCTAAATTACTTCCAAAAGGGTGGAGTATAGCGCAACACAGAATAATCAAGACAACGAGACAGCTGAAGCACTCCGCGACGTAGCAAGGACCATGAGAATGATGATGGAACGAATGGATCAGGATCGTCAAGCCAATATGAATCAGGGACATGAGATTCCTGAACATGCCTGTTTCGGGGAGTTTCGTAAGGCGAACCCACCAGTTTTCAAGGGGACACTGAATCCAAATATTGCAGATGAATGGATTCAGAATATTGAGAAGGTCTTTGCTGTAGTCCCATGCTCGGAGGAGCAAAAGGTCACCTTCGCTACTCATATGCTTGAGGGTGATGCTAGTTTCTGGTGGATAGGTGTTCGAAGACTCCTGGAGACGACCGACGTGGACATTGATTGGGAACTATTCAAGGTCCATTTTTACGAAAAGTACTTTCCAGAGTCAGTTAGAAATGCCAAGGACATTGAATTCATGCAACTTGTCCAGGGGAATATGAATGTGGCCCAAAGACATCGCTGCATTTGAAGAACTCATTAAGTTCTCAAGAATGTACTAAGGAAATCTTGATGAGTACTGGAAATGCATTAAATACGAGTCAGGGTTGAAGGCGGAACTTAATGTGGCAGTTGCACATTTGGAGATTAGGGATTTCTCTACCCTAGTTAACAAATGTCGGATTATTGAAGAAGGTCAGAGAAAACTAAACACCCCAAAGTCAAATAATATTACCAAAAAGTTGACACCTCAAGGTCGTGAGCTCAAGAGGCAGAATCGACCTCCATTTCCCCCTCAATCAAGACCACAAGGGACACAAAGAAATTTTCAACAAGGAAGGCCAAACAACAACAACCGCTATAATAACAACCGCTACAACAATAACCCCAGTAATAATCGCAACAACAACAATAACAACAATAAAGGGAAAGCACCACAAAGAGGTCCAAAGAAGATCTTCACGGCTGCGCCATCCATGGAATGTCCTGCGCGGCAAGAATCATGGGAGCATGCCATGTCGAGCCGAACAAACGTGTGCTATCGGTGTGGAAAACCAGGTCATTACTCCCGAGAATGCACGGAAGGAATCCGCCAACCCCAATCCCAAGCCGCAATACCAGGGAAGGGTATTTATCAGCACGCCGAAGAAACAACGAAGTCACGAAATCTCGTGGAAGGTAAGGGTAATATGCATGGTAAAGACTTAATTGTACTATATGATTCTGGCGCTTCTCATTCTTTTATCTCCCATTCATGTGTTAAAAGCCTTAATTTACCTATGACTGAGCTTCCTTTTGACCTTATTGTTTCTACCCCGACCGAAAACCCGTTAGGACTTGTAAATGTTGTTTAGATTGTAGTTTTATTATAGATAATAGATCCTTTGTTTTAGATCTTATTTGCTTACCCATGCGAGGTTTAGATGTGATTCTTGGCATGGATTGACTTGAGGCTAACCGTGTCTTTGTTAAACTTAGATGAAAACCATCACTTTTCTTCCTGTTCCTATTGAACCTAAGAAACCCATAACTCTTTACATAACTGCTTTGGAAATGGACTGTGGTAAGGGTGAGAGTAAAGGTTACATTTTCTTAGCCGTTAGTGATGTAGACTTTGAGCAAAGTATCGATGAGATACCAATAGTAAGAAATTATCCTGAAGTATTTCCATGAGATACGAGTTTCCCAAGAGAGAGATAGAGTTTTCCATAGAATTGCTTCCAAAGTGGGGCCTATATCCATAGCCCCATACAGGATGTCCCCATTAGAATTGACCGAGTTAAAAACTCAATTGGAAGATTTATTGGAGAAAAAGTTTGTTAGGCCTAGTGCATCACCTTGGGAGCCCTGTGTTGTTTGTAAAGAAAAAGGATGGGAGTATGAGGATGTGTGTAGATTATAGGCAGTTGAATAAAGTAACGGTGAAAAACAAGTATCCTCTGCCTAGGATCGATGATTTGATGGACCAACTGAAAGGTGCGATAGTGTTTTCTAAGATAGATTTGAGGTCAGGCTACCATCAAATTAGAGTGAGAGATGAAGACATACCTAAAACGGCCTTTCGCACTGGATACGGCCATTTTGAGTTTGCAGTAATGTCCTTTGGGTTAACCAATGCTCCAGCTATTTTTATGGATTACATGAATAGGATCTTTCGACCCTATTTAGATCAGTTTGTAGTTGTCTTTATAGATGACATTCTCATATATTCTAAGACCCATGAAGAGCATGAATGCCACCTGACCATAGTACTGGAGATCTTGAAGGAAAAGAAACTATATGCCAAGATTTCCAAGTGTGAGTTTTGGTTGGATAAGGTGCAATTTTTAGGGCATGTAGTATCTAAGAAAGGAATTGTCTGTAGATCCTAGTAAGGTAGAAGCGGTAGTAAATCGGGAAAGACCAACCACTGTGAATCAAGTAAGGAGCTTTTTGGGTTTAGCCGGTTATTACCGTCGATTTATCAAGGGATTTTCCCAGATTTCCCTACTTTGACCAAGCTGACTAGGAAGAACACCCCTTTTTCATGGACCCCGGAGTGTGAAAAGAGCTTTCAAGAGTTAAAACACAAGCTAACCTCGACCCCTGTTTTAGTGTTACCCGACCCTAATGTGCCTTTTGAGGTGTATTGTGATGCTTCAAAAAAGGGTTTAGGTTGTGTATTGATGCAAGATAGGCAAGTGGTGGCCTATGCATCAAGACAACTCAAGCCACATGAGGCAAACTACCCTACCCATGACCTTGAGTTAGCTGCCGTCGTGTTTGCTCTAAAGATTTGGAGACACCATTTATATGGAGTTAAGTTTGAGGTGTTTTCCGATCACAAGAGTTTGAAATATCTCTTTGATCAAAAAGAGCTAAACATGAGACAAAGGCGATGGATGGAGTTCTTGAAAGATTATGATTTTGGATTGAACTACCATCCTGGTAAAGCTAATGTAGTAGCCGATGCTTTGAGTAGGAAGTCCTTACAAGTATCCCGTTTGATGGTGAAGGAGGTTGAATTGATTGAGCAATTTAGGGACTTAAACCTAGGAATGACTTTGACCACTAAGGGCATCCGAGCTTGTCATCTTAGAGTGACAAGTGAGTTCAAAGAAAGGATTGTTCAAGCTCAAGGGGACGATCTTTGAGTTTCAAGAGACTTTAGGAGCAGTGAAGGCAGGAAAGTTGATAGGTTTTACCCAAGGAATGGACGATTTGTGGAGGTTTAAAGGTCGAATATGTGTACCTGCTAGTGGTGGCCTCCGAAAAGATATTTTGGAGGAAGCCCATAAGAGCCATTTTACCCTTCATCCTGGTGCCACCAAGATGTATCAAGATTTGAAGAAGATGTTCTGGTGGCCTGGAATGAAGAAAGATGTGTGCACATGGGTGAGTAAGTGCTTGGTGTGTCAAAAGGTTAAGATTGAACACCAAAAACCCTCTGGAATGCTGCAACCTCTGTCGATCCCTGAGTGGAAGTGGGATAGTATCTCCATGGATTTTGTGACTAGATTACCGAGGACCCAAATGAATCATGATACCATATGGGTAATCGTGGATCGATTGACGAAGTCAGCCCACTTTTTACCTATTAAGGTGACTTATTCCTTGGATAGGTTAGCACAATTATATATTCAGGAGATAGTAAGGTTACATGGGGTGCCGTCGACGATAATCTCGGACCGGGATGCGCAGTTTACGTCACGATTTTGGGGAGCCTTTCAAAAGACGTTTGGTTCAAAGCTGTGTCTAAGCACGGCCTATCACCCCCAAACAGACGGTCAATCTGAAAGAACTATCTAAACCTTGGAGGATATGTTAAGGGCATGTGTTTTAGATCAAAAGGGAAGTTGGGATAAGTACCTGCCACCGATTGAATTTGCATATAACAACAGTTATCATGCAAGTATCGGTATGGCACCGTATAAGCCCTCTATGGACGGAAATGTCAATCTCCCTTATGTTGGTATGAACCCGGAGAGCAAAGTTTACTCGGACCTGATATTGTGAGGGAAACAACGGAACAAATCAAGAAGATTAGGGATAAGATTCTTACTGCTCAAAGTCGACAGAAAAACTATGCGGACAAGCGGCGAAAACCGCTAGATTTTCAAGAAGGGGACCACGTGTTCCTAAGGATCACCCCCACCACAGGCATAGGCCGAGCAATAAAAGTAAAGAAATTGAGCCCCAGATTTCTTGGTCCATTTGAAATCCTTACCAAAGTAGGACCTGTAGCCTACCGTATAGCCCTACCCCCGAGTCTATCCAACCTTCATGATGTTTTCCATGTCTCTCAGTTAAGAAAGTATCAATCTGACCCAAGTTATGTACTAGAGCCAGAACATGTACAATTAAGAGATAACCTGACATTTAACTTACTACCCATGAGAATCGTCGACCGAGGAGTTAAGCAGTTAAGGAACAAGGCTGTACCCCTGGTCAAAGTAGCATGGAGACAGGGTGAAACCGAAGAACTTACATGGGAGCTAGAATCAAACATGAAAGCACAATACCCCGAGTTGTTCTCAGGTAACGAATTTTCGGGGCGAAATTCTTTTAAGGAGGGGAGTAATGTAACGCCCCAATTTTTACTGTAATTTTTACTGTCATTAGAAATTACTCAATTACCGAATTACCGTAGGTAATTATTACATAAGATTTGAGGCCGAACAATCCTCAATAAAAGAATATAACATTAGAAGAGAGGTTAGGAACGATTCATGCGAGAGTCGCAAATCCCTAATTTCTTTACGTATAAAATGACCAAAATGCCCCTGAAGTTATTTTACTCAGAAAATGAGGATCGTGGGCCCCACCTATTCTCAAGGGGATATTTTGAGGATAATAAGGGATTGTTTGTGTTATGTGTGTTAATAGAGCAGAAGGATCTCAATTTTGAGTTCCGACGCGCGAAATGACCAAAACGCCCCTGCGGCTATTTTAACTCCGATGTGCGTGCCGACTGAGCCCGAACCTCACTAAAATGTTTTAAAATGTATTTTTAAGCCATGATTAACCATTGGTTAAGCTCGGGTGGCCTCAGGCAGTTTTTAAGTGAAAGTACGATTTTGCCCCTGTTTTGGGCAGTTTTGCGAATTTCGGGATTTTTGATTCGTATACCGAAACCTAAGCAATATTAGGCTCAAATTAAAGTTTATTAAATTCTAAATATTAATCTAGAGTCAAAATTATGTATTTAGATTGATTAGAACCCAAAATTGCTCAAAAACACCCAAATTGCTTACTAATTCACTTAAACCCTTAATCGTAAATTCTCTAAATTACATGACTACCTTGCCAACACCTAAATAATGCATGGAACGCACAAATTTCACTTCTTTGGGCTGTAATGGACGAAATTATTGATGCCATTATGCAGCTGAATTATTGCCAAAAGTTGCACTAAAACAAAATGCCAAAATGTCACCATAAGAGACATAATTCCTTAATTTCATACAACTTTGTCTAAAATGATTTTTCCTCCCTTATTTCTCCTGAAAAATTCCGTCCACTACCTCATCATTTTGGCCAATTAGAAGCCTCAAAATCTTCTATAAATAGGCTTGCTTGAGTGGTCTTGGAATGCTTGGTTCATAACTAGTTTTTAGGAGCACCAAAAACTTTCTTTCTTCCTCCTCTTTGGCTGAATTCTTTCTTCAATTTTTTCAAAGAGATTTTGTTTCATTTCACTTCAAGAAACCAAGTTCTCTTCCTCTTCTTCAACTCAGATTAGGTAGGGAGTAGTTTCTAAATTTATTTCTATGCTTTGAGGAGTTGTGTTTTTAGCTCAAAATGATGAAATTATGAACTTACCTTAGCTTTTCATTTTGGTTTTCCTCTTCAATTTTTCTTTAACCAATTCAACCATATGGCCTAGGTGGAACTAAGATGATGGCTTGATGATGAGGACCTTGAGGGTGGGTTGTAAATCCATCACAAGTTAGGCCTCTAAAGCTTGAAAATTCCACTTGATGCAAAACTTTAAAGAATAATGCTTTATGATGCTAAAACAAAGATTTTTAGTTTAGAACTTGAAAGATGTATTTTCCTTTTATGTTTTATTTCTTGTTAAGATATGTATTGGGTTGAACTTATAATTGTTTTAAAGTCTTGAAGGAGCTCTAGTAAAGAAACAAAATGAATTTGCATCCATGATTAAGTTTATGCTTTGCATAACCATGTTTACCTTCTATGTCATCACTAAATTTTCAAGAATGAATAAATGAACTTGCATTTCTCACGTTTAATTTCCAAGCTTGTATTTCATGTTTATGTTTCAAGTCATTACTTAATCTTTCAAGATAATAAAGAGGTTGCATCTCATATTTAATTTATGCTCTCACTATATTTTATAATGGCTAAAAGAATCAACGCATGACATGTTTATTTTATGCCATCACCTAAAGATCCTAGAGCTCAAAGACTTGCCCATGTATCACAAGCAAAGAAATATGATTATTGGAGTTAAAGAATTTATTCTTTAAAAAGTCTTGAGATTGGAGCTTAAAAGATGTAATAATAATTCTCTTCTCCTCTCTTGGTCTGTGCGGACTACCGCCGCTCCGGTTTCTTAATATTCTCTTCTCCCTCTACTTGTCCTGTGCGGATTACCGTCGCTCCAGTTTCTTGTATCATGTTTATATTTCAAGTTCTTGCATCATGTTTAATTTTCAAGTCATCACCTTAAATCTTAAAGATAAAGAAATGGAATTGCATATCATGTTTATAATTCCAAGCTATCACCTTATAAAGATAAGTTTAAAATAAGGTTGCATAGCATGTTTATAATTCTAAGATGTCACCTAAATCTCTAAAGCTCAAGACTTACTCCTTTTATCTTAAGTGAAAATTTTAATTGTGAAGATCCTCCCAAATTTGACAAAAAAACTAGTTTCTAAATGAGTTTTAAGGCTTTGCAAGGATTTTACGGGGAACTAGTATTTTATATGCACTTAAAATATGATTCTATGTAATTGCATGAAGTTCATGATTCGGCCACTGATCTGAGTTTAGTATCAATGTATGATAATGATTTGATATGATTGAAGTTGTGATAATTATGGTTTATTGTTAAGAGAATGATTCATAATTGGTTTAGTAACTAATTAGTTCTACAATTGATAATTCTATGTAAGGATTGGATGCTTATTAAGTACTTGATAGCATTGAATGATTTCCTGGCTTGCATGTTATAGTTCTTTGTTGCAAATAATGAGAATGCTTATACATGAAATGTTCTTTATTATGTAAAATTTACCTTTGTTGCTAGAAGAAAGTGTATCATTGTAAAAGTGTAATTTGGAAAGGTTACGGCTAAGGAAAGACTTGGTATTTAAGCGTGTCCATTGTGACCCACCTCTCTTTTCCTGGGAATCTCCCATATGCATGATTACTGATTGATATATATTATTCTAGCTTAAGACTATAAATGAGAAAATGTTATGATGTTTATGAATTGTATTATGATATAACATGCAAAGATTTAATGGTGATTTAAACTTATAAGAAAATGATCCTTTGGAACCATCAGACTATAGGTGGTGAAAAGGTGATTTTAGCCCCCTAACCCGTTCTCTCAAAAGGGTAGAGTCGGGACTTTAGCTTATCAAAAGGGATAAGTATATGCTAGTGACGACTAGTAAAGTATGAGCTCATAACCTAAATTACTTCCAAAAGGGTGGAGTATAGGGTGGCCTAAGGAAAATAATGATGATGATAAGATTTTAAGTCACCTAAGGCACTAAAGAAATGAAATATGTGCACTATGTCCACGTGTAGCTAATATTATATGACGTTCTTTTATGCATGTTATTTGATAATGATGATGAGGAAAATGATGTAATGATAAAGGAAAAGTTCATTGTAAATATGACATGTTAAGATTATGATGCATTATAAGACGCATGATTAAAAATTGACGAACCTCGGTTAAGTATTTGTCCGAACTTAAAATGAATCTTTGCATGCTCACTATTTTAGAATAATCCCGAGGTTCCTGGGGACTTTGATGATGACACTGTAGAAAGAGGTACCTTACTGAGAATTCTTTAGCAAGATTCTCACTCCCTTTTCTTTATTTCCGTCATTGTCTCCAGATTCAGATGGCGACATTTGTCCTGTTCGTTGATACCCCTACTTGGGAATTTCACTATGATGCGGTGCATCGCTCGTATCATTTTGAAGGGAGTCTTGTGATTCGTGTTTTTATTTACATAGGTCATCCATTTGCACATCCTGTCCCTAGTTATCGATTTTCTTCTACTTCTCCCTATGGCGATGAAATGGTTTTCGAACATGCACGTCCACTTAATGAGAGGATGTTACGTTCTTATCCCGCTTCATCTGCTGTCCATGGATTTCCAGAGTATGTTCCCGAGACGAGATATTCTGAAACTGATCCTTCAGAGGACACTCCTACTCATGTATATTCTGAGAGCTCTGCTCCTACTCCCACACGTGTAAGAGAGGGTAGTGAGGAAACAGTTGTTCAGCCGAGGTTAGCAAGAAGGCCGTCCATACGACCCCAGCCTGGTGCATCTCGTGTGTCCCCTCCCGAGGGAGCTCATCAGTGGATCGGATTTATTCCCCCATTTCTAGGACAGTGGCCATAGAGGGTTCTTAGTAGATTTATGTGTGATCATGCACCCTAGTTTTAGGATAACCTTCCCGGCTTATGGAGTTATCTAGTTTAGGGGCATGTATTTCCTTATGTATATTTTCTTTTATGGGTTTGCATAAGATAATGATGTATGAACATAACCCACCCTTTGAGTGAGGTTATTGTATGTAAATATATGCTATAATGTGCTTATGGATGTTATATGATGGAGCCTAAGTGATATGATGTGATATATTCTTAAACGTCTTATTATACTCCGCTTACTCGTTCACGTTGTACTCGGCTCACGTTTTCAATTATGTGTTTAAAAAAAAATGGCTCGTAATTTCACTAAGTATTTTCAAATTATGAAGAAAGAACCAAAGCAAGGAGTAAAGTCTAGTCATTAATCAGATTCAACCTAGGTGTATCTGGTTAATTACTAGGGTGTTACAGAAAGTAAATATGCAAGGTTCAATTCTTTATTTTAGTGCTCTTGACCCAACAACAATCGACTTTAAGGCCGAAATAGATAGGCATTCAAGAGATTAATTAGGTGATGATGCAAGTTCAATTCTTTATTTTAGTGCTCTAGGCCTAACAACAATCGAGTTTAAGGCCGAAATAGAAAGGCTTTGAGAATTAAATTAAGTGATTATGCAAGTTCCATTTTAATCTTTATGTTCTTAGGTGATAGCTTGAAAGTAGAGGTGCATAACAAGAATGTAAACATGAGTGCAAGTATAAAATAAATTATGCAAGTTCATTTTATCTTTCTAGAGCTCTTAACAAGACTTTAAAGGAAACTTAAACCTTAACCCATACTCCTCCAACCAAGATAAAGTAAGCCTAGAGTTCTTAGAACTCAAAACAACATCTTTAGGAAATCAAACCATAAGGCATATAAAGAAAAGGAAATGGCCGAAACATCTAGGCAAGAAAAGAAATATTTGAAACTCTAGAGTCCATGATCTTGGTGATATATTAACACCAACATCATGAGACCTCATCATTGAGTCCTTAGAACCGTTTTAAAACACCATCAAGACTAAAGTTCTCAAGAGTTCAAGAAAGGAAAAACTAGAAACATTTTTGCTCAAGAACAAAGATCAAGCTCTAGAGTTTGTTTCAAGTGATGAACATCATCATGAAACTCTCATCATCAAGCTCTCATTTCTTTGAACTTCAAGGCCCATGGCTGAAAATGAGAAAGAAAAAGGAGAAGAAAAGAAGTTCTAAAAAGAATCAAGAGAAACTATAAACATAAAGCTTAGAACAAGAACTTTAAAGAAAGGAATACTTGAAAGAAAATCCCTACTTGGTGTGATGAACTTGAAGATGGAAGAAGAAGATGAAGAAGATGAAGAACTTTGAAGAACTTGAAGAACTTGAAGAACACTAGAACTTTGAGAGAAAAGAAAAGCTTTGAGTGTTCCTAAACTTAGCAAATGATCTAAAAGTGGTGCAAGCTCTTCAAGGCATTCTATTTATAGAAGAATGAAGCAAATGGAGTGTGTGTGTGGCTGAAGGGGTTTCGGCCATGAGGGTGCAGAATGGAGGCATCCATGAGTTCTATGAGGTGAGATAATGTGGTCTTGAGGCATGGTGAGGTATGGTTCAAAGTATGGCTTCAAGCATGGTTCTTTGAGTGAGAAACAATTCAACATGTGGTCAATGGGGGTGAGAATTTCAGCCATGTGCATCAGATTTGGGGGAGGATTAGTTTGCATTTTAATTGTGGTTTAGTGTTGTGTTTAGGTGTATCTTTGATTATGCTTAAAATTAGGAATTTGTAAGAAAGTGTTTAGGTAAGGAAAATGGATAATTAGGGTGGTCTAGACATAATTAAGGAGTAGTCTTACACCATTAGTGAGTTAGATCCTCAATTTAGAGTCTAAACAATTCTAGACACACTTCCTTGATTTAAGGAATTGGAGAGAGAAAACACTATTCAAGATTCCAAGACTAGGAATCTTGAGTTCTAAAAAGGGATTTAAGTTTAATCTAAGCAATTTTAGGTTCTAATTAACTTTAATAAATTATTTTGACTCTAGATTAATTAGGGAAATTAATTAATCTTCGTTTAGAGCCTAATATTGCTTAGGTTTGCTTAATTACGTCATTAAGCTCAAAAACACTATTCTAGGGGCAAAATCGTAATTTTGCACTAAAACTGCCCGGGACCACCAGGACTTGAACAGAGACCTCTAGACACATGAAAACATGTTTTTAAACCTCTGAGGAAAGTTTCGGGCTCAAACGGCACTTCTACCTGCGTAAAAACACTATAGGGGTATTTTGGTCATTTTGACCTGAAACTGCGGAAAATGAGATTTTCACTTCCGGAAGCATTCAAAGGCCATTCAATCCCCTTCAAACATTGAGTTGACCCTTCGAGGACGACCGAGTTGGTTACCCTCGAATTCGGGTCAAGAAATGACCTCAGGGGCATTTTGGTCATTTCCCTCAGACAGAAAAATCGGGGTGTTACAATGAGCTTGGAATGAGTTTCATCTAGCTACGAGGGCCAACAATCTAAGTTTTACAACTTTCTTTAAGCCTCATGAACCTTGTGAGATTAAGACCAACAAGATTTATGAATTTAATTCTCTTTTAAGGCGGGATCAAGTTGGTTACTAATCTAAGGGTATTTTTAGCCTCTTGACAAAATAAAATGATTTGTAAAAGAGTTTTAGAAGTCCTAAAATGGTTCCAAGAGAAACTAGCAACTTATGCGTTTTAGAAATATCAAGTTATGCATCTTTTTGGGACTTGATGTTTTGGTTCTGCCATGATGAGTTTGCTGTTGTATGATGATGTTTTGATGTGTTAGAATGTGTGAAAATTATGTATAATGAGGTAGGAACATTTCTGTGCATGATAGGAGAGAAACTAGCTTCCTAGAAAAATCGTAAAGTCAAGATTTAGCATAGTTTTAGCCCATTTATTTTTGGATACTGCCCAAACTGTTTCAATGGGAATATAATCAGATTATGATTGTTTAATCATGAAAAATTTGGTTACATTTGAAGTAGGATTGAATTTTTAGCACCTATAGAGAAACTAGTAACTAGAAAACCGTAAAATGCAATTCTAGAACTCTTAGAACATTTAACTTTTAGAATCTGTCCAGCAACCTCATAATATGGTAAACATGGTTTGTAAGTAGTTCTTAGACATAGGAATGCCTCATAATTGGTTTAGATTTAATTTATAGCGCCTTAGGCGAAGATGGAACCAGGAAAGGGTCTAAAACGTAAGTTCTAGAACCCCGTAATTGTAAGTTTATAATTCTGCCTCTAAAGAATGGTGTTTCCCAGATTTATTAAAGAGCATAAATAATAGTAAGATTTGTTAGAAGAGAGTCCTCATGTGCATAAGAGGTTGATAGAGAATGTTAGAATAATTATACCGCAAGTCAAAGACCCGTAAAGGTCAAAGCATAAGACACCATAGGTCCCAAGACATAATGAACCTTGTGACTTCCAGTAGATGTATGATTGATTATGATAATGATTTGATGTCTTATGATGATGTTGAATGGTTATGCATGTCCTACAAGTTTCGTGGCATAAAGCAAGTTTGAAGGAAATCTGGTGAACGCCGTTATGCTGTCGAATTTCCCATCTGTAACACCCCGATTTTTCTATCCGAGGGAAATGACCAAAATGCCCCTGAGGTCATTTCCTGACCCGAGTTCGAGGGTAACCAACTCGGTCATCCTCGAAGGGTCAAAATGACCAAAATACCCCTATAGCATTTTTACGCGGGTAAAGGTGCCGTTTGAGCCCGGAACTTTCCCCAGAGGTTTAAAAACATGCTTTCATGTGTCTAGAGGTCTCTGTTCAAGTCCCGGTGGCCCCGGGCAGTTTTAGTGCAAAATTACGATTTTGCCCCTAGAATAGTATTTTTGAGTTTAATGACGTAATTAAGCAAACCTAAGCAATATTAGGCTCTAAACGAAGATTAATTAATTTCCCTAATTAATCTAGAGTCAAAATAATTTATTAAAGTTAATTAGAACCTAAAATTGCTTAGATTAAACATTAAATCCCTTTTTAGAACTCAAGACTCCTAGTCTTGGAATCTTGAATAGTGTTTTCTCTCCAATTTCTTAAATCAAGGAAATGTGTCTAGAGTTGTTTAGACTCTAAATTGAGGATTTAACTCACTAATGGTGCAAGACCACTCCTTAATTATGTCTAGACCACCTTAATTACCCATTTACCTTACCTAAACATTTTCTTACAAATTCCTAATCTTAAGCATAATCAAAGATACACCTAAACACAACTCTAAACCACAATTAAAATGCAAAGAAACCTCCCCCATGGGCTGATGCATTTCGGCCACATCCTCCCCCTTTGACCACATATTAAATTGTTTTCTCACTCAAAGAACCATGCTTGAGGCCATACCTTGAACCATACCTCACCATACCTTAAGCCATACCTCACCATACCTCAAAGAACACATTATCTCACCTCATGGAACTCATGGAAGCCTCCATTCTACACCTCATGGCCGAAGCCACTCTCCCCCATGAGCTCCCTCCATTTGTTTCATTTCTCTATAAATAGAATGCCTTGAGGAGCTTGCACCACTTTTAGATCATTTGCTAAGTTTAGGAACACTCAAAGCTTTTCTTTTTCTCTCAAAGTTTTTGTGTTCTTCAAGTTCTTGGAGTTCCTCAAGTTCTTCATCTTCTTCATCTTCTTCTTCCATCTTCAAGTTCATCACATCAAGTAGGGATTTTCTTTCATGTATTCTTTTCTTTAAAGTTCTTGTTTCAAGCTTGATGTTCATAGTTTCTCTTGGTTCCTTTTAGAACTTCTTTTCTTCTCCTTCTTCCTCTTTATGTTTCGGCCATGGGCCTTTGGGAATGAAGGAATGAGAGCTTGATGATGAGAGTTTCATGATGATGTTCATCACTTGAAACAAACTCTAGAGCTTGATCTTTGTTCTTGAGCAAAAATGTTTTTAGTTTTTCCTTTCTTGAACCCTTGAGAACTTTAGCTATGATGATGTTTTAAAATGGCTCTATGAACTCAATGATGAGGACTCATGATGTTGGTGTTAATATATCATCAAGATCATGAACTCTAGAGTTCTAAAATGTTCCTTTTTCTTCTTGAAGATTTCGGCCATTTCCTTAAATTTTCTAGGCTTCATGGTTTGTTTTCCTAAAAATGTTATGTTGAATTTTAAGAACTCTAAGCTTGACTTTACCTTGTTTGGATGAGTTTGGGTTATGGTTTAAATTCCTTTAAAGTCTTGTTAAGAGCTCTAGAAAGATAAAATGAACTTGCATAATTTATTTTATGCTTGCATTCATATTTACGTTCTTGCTATGCATCTTTACTTTCTAGCTATCACCTAAGAACATAAAGATTAAAATGGAACTTGTATCATCACTTAATTTAATTCTCGAAGCCTTTCTATTTCGGCCTTAAAGTCAATTGTTGTTGGGCCTAGAGCACTAAAATAAAGAATTGAACTTGCATTACCACCTAATTAATTTCTCAAATGCCTATCTATTTCGGTCTTAAAGTCGATTGTTGTTGGGCCAAGAGCACTAAAATAAAGAATTGAACCATGTATATTTACCTTCAAGCTTGCACGTTTAAGTTTATGCCTCGCATATTTACTTTCAAGCTTGCACGTTTAAGTTTATGCCTTGCATATTTAAATTTAAGTCATCACTTTATAAGCAAGATTAAAAATGAAAAGCATGAGCACGTTTAGTTTATGTCGAAACTTAAGAACCTAGAGCTCAAAGACTTGCCCATTTCATTCCAAGTTAAAGTTTAATGTGAAACCATTCTTTGAATGCATATTTTCGGCCAAAGTAGTGATGATGGACTCGCAATGAGTTTTCATCTAGCTACTAGGACCAATAGTCTATGTTTAAGTTTTCCTCAAAGCTTTACAAATCTTTATAAGGTTACGTCATCACAAGTTGTGATTTTATTATCTTTTAGGGGATGGAATATGTTTTGGTCAGTGACCTAATGCTTCACTTAGCCTCTTGATGAATTAAAATGTTTTGCAAAGAGTTTTAGAAGTTCTAGATCGATTCCGAGATAAACTAGTTAACTTATGTACCTAGAAATGTCAATTTAACTCTCTCATTTAAGTTAAATGTTTTCGGTTCTGATGTGATGAGTGTGATGCTGTATGATGATGTTTTGATGTGTTGAAACGTGTGAAAATATCATGTGATGATGTAGAAGCGAACCTATGCATGATAGGTAAGAAACTAGCTAACTAGAAATACCGTAAAGCTAGAATTTAACATAGTTTTGACCCATTTGTTTGTGGAACTAATCCAAACTGTTTTAATGGGAACATAATCAGATTTAGATTGTTTAGACATGACAAACTTGGTATCATTTGGATTAGAATCGAATTCTAGCACCTATGGGGAAACTAGTAACGAGAAAAACCGTAAAAATGCAAATGTAGAACTCTTAGAACATTTAATTTTCTGGATTCTGTCCAGCACCCTTACAACATGATAAACATGATTAATAATTAGTCCTTAAGCATAGGAATGCCTCATAATTGATTTAGATTTAATTCATAGCGCCTTAGGCGAAGACGGAACCAAGAAAGGGTCTAAAACGTAAGTTCTAGAACCCCGTGAACACAAGTTAGAGGATTTGCCCTATGCTATTCAGATTTAAGTATGAACATGAGGATTAGGAGTGATGATTAATTATGAGCCCTTAGGTGCATAAAAATATGAGCGACGGATGTTAGAGAATTATATCTCAAGATTAAGACCCGTAAGGGTCAAAGCATAAGCTACCGTAAGGGTAAGCGTTCGAATGTTTTATGATGATGCATGTAGTATGCAAATGATGATGATGTTATTCATATGAGGAATTCATGAGGTTATATGTTAATGTGGCATAAAGCAAATTTGGAAGGAAATTCGGTGTAATGACCGTTGTCCCGCCGAATTTCCGACAAATTTGGGGACTTAAAGAGATTTTGAAAATTAAGGTACTAAGATGGGTTCTAGGATGACACCGGTTCGGCCGAGCACCTCCATAGAACTCATGTGACATCGGTACCATTTTACACTCTTAGGTGACACCGGTTCGGCCGAGCACCCCTAAGAGTTTTGCCCCCTAACCCGTACTCAGATAGTCGGGATTTATGATTTATGATACACTTATCGTTAAGTGGTAAGTAAGAACTAGTGACGACTAGTTAAGGTATGAGCTCATAACCTAGATGTATGACACGTTCTGGGTGACACCGGTTCGGCCGAGCACCCCAGATTCGATTGTCTTTTAGGGTGGCCCATGAGGAAGAGAAGTTTCATGATTATGATTATGTCACTAAGTTTTGTCCCATATGAATGTTACTCCTGCCACTTTATGCCACCAAGTATGATGATGCTCGATGTTATGTTTTATGTATGTGCATTAGGTAGTGCCATGCATACATTTTCTATTATGTTGCATTCATGACATTAAGATCATCCTAAAATGAATGGGCCTTGGCTAAAATATATTTTAAAGTTTAAAATGAACTTAATACATGCTCAGCCATTTTGTATAAATAAACTCAAGGTTCCTGAGGACGTAGATGATGACACCTAGGTAGTAGGAGGCCCTACTGAGATTCTTTAGCAAAATTCTCACTCCCTCTATCTCTTTCTTTCCGTCACGTCTTCAGATGGCGACGTTCGTAGTGTTCGTGGACACCCCGACATGGGAGGTGCACTATGACCCGGCTCACGAGTCATACCATTTTGACGGGCAGTGCACGGTGCGGGTTTTCATGTTCGTAGGATGCCCCTTCGCTCATCCCGTACACACCCATCGCTTCTCCCCGACCGCACCCTATGGCGGCGACGGCGGGTTTTTTGAGCGGCGCCAGACGCATGACGAGAGAGTGCTCTGCATGCACACCGCCGCCCTAGCCATGCGAGACTATCCCGATTACGTGCCCCGGACTTACTTCTCGGAGACCGACCCGTCCGAGGACCCGCCTACCCATCCGTATAGCGAGAGCTCTGCCCCCTCACCCCCACCGTTGAGGGAGGGCAGTGAGGATACCGTGACTCAGCCACGGCTTGCGCGATGACCGGAGATGCGACCATATCGCGAGGGTCACACTCGAACCCCGTTCCGCCTCTTCACGTCCGAGGAGCTCGTCCAGTTTCCCGGATATTTGCCTCGTTCGCAAGATGGACGCCAGTAGGAGGTGACGATCATCCGATGGAGTACCCGGTTAGAGCACACACCACTTAGATGGGGATAAATGTAACATCCCCTGCTGCTTTATGGATTGACGACTGTCCCCACAAACCAACACGAGTCTTTTCAGCGTGCTTTGTCCTCACTTACACACTTCCTAGGAAAACTTCCCAGGAGGTCACCCATCCCAAAATTGCTCCAAGTCAAGCACGCTTAACTGTGGAGTTCTTTCAGTTTGGGCTACCGAAAAGAAGATGCCCCGGGGATTGCGAAGTCGGGGAGTGATCGCCGGTGCAAGGAGGCACGGACAAGGAGCGGCTCTGGCGGCCAGCGGAGGGTACATGAATGAACCGATGACACACCGAATGAGAGGATCCTAAGGCTGTATAGGTATGGGACTACTCTGATTGAGGAGAACTTATATGAATTGATTTGTACTACCTATACCAACAAGATGCATCTTCTTTTCGGTAGCCCAAGCTGAAAGAACTCCACGATTAAGCGTGCTTGACTTGGAGCAATTTTAGGATGGGTGACCTCTGGAAGTTTTCCCAGGAAGTGTGCGAGTGAGGACAAAGCACGCTGAAAAGACTCGTGTTGGTTTGTGGGGACGATCGTCAATCCATAAAGCGGCCAGGGGATGTTACAAATGGTATCGAGCCTGCACCTCTCCCGAGACGGTGTGGTTCGGGACGAACCAGCGGAAGCGAGTGGGCATGTAACGCCCGGGGATTGCGAAGTCGGGAGTGATCGCCGTGCAAAGAGGCACGGACAAGGAGCGGCTCTGGCGGACTTCGAAAGCGGAGGGTACATGAATGAACTGATTACACACCGAATGAGAGGGATCCACGAGGCTGTATAGGTATGGGACTATCTGATTAATGAGGGCTTATATGAATTGATTTGTACTACCTATACCAACAAGATGCATCTTCTTTCGGTAGCCCAAATCGAAAGAACTCCACAGTTAAGCGTGCTTGACTTGGAGCAATTTTGGGATGGGTGACCTCCTGGGAAGTTTTCCCAGGAAGTGTGTAAGTGAGGACAAAGCACGCTGAAAAGACTCGTGTTGGTTTGTGGGGACAGTCGTCAATCCATAAAGCAGCAGGGGATGTTACAATAAACCTTCTTTTGTTTAGAGGTTATCCCATTAGATGCACTCGGGTAAGGGAGTAGATTATGTTTATGCTTATGTTGTATTTTCTTTTATGCATTTCCCTTGTACTAAATTAAGACCCACACTTATAAGTGGGCAAGTTATATATATATGAGATGATATTCAGTGATGTTCATGTTGTGCCTCATGTTATGATGTTGTGAGATAATTGTTTTACTTTACATGGTTTACCGCTTATCGCATCACGCGGCTCTCACTTTTTATTTCAAAAAAATTTACCCGTATTTTCCGCTAAGTATTTCTAAGTAAAATTAAGAACTATGAAGTAACAGACTAATGTTTAACCTAAGTATGTTCTAGAGTATTGGGTTAAAAATTAGGATGTTACACCATCAAACTTGAGAATTTGAGAAAAGTTTGTGAAAACTCTTGGATGACACCGGTTAGGCCGAGCACCCCCAGGAATGGTTCTGGGTGACACCGGTTCAGCCGAGCACCCCCAGAACAGATGTTACGTAATACTAAGACGCATTCCTCCCGCTATGGTGGGGAGGAAACAAACCCGTGAAGGTACTGACATTGAGCTTGCCAAAGCAGACAATTCACTGTGTACTAGATACTAGTAGAGCGTTTCAAAGAAGGAAATGATCCTAAGATAGGTGATCCAAGAAAGTTATGTATACCCCCTCTATTAGCCCATATTAAACCTAGTGATGACTAGTTAGGATTGAGCTCATTCCTAGGTGATAGGTGAGACATAGTTTGGTGACCAGATTATCGCCGGGCCGGTGAGTTGGTTGGATTTTTGGTGGATATGTTAAGAGGGTGGTCTTAAAGAAAAAGAACTTAAGAGTTCAACTTATGAGAAAGATGTCACATGAAAAATACTGTACCTTTTATGCCATGCATATGATTTATGTTTCTTTATGTGGAGCCCAAGAGCAATGATGTTCATGTTAATGTGCATATGGTATTGTCATGCATTCATCAAATATCTATTGTATCCATGCCAATAAGACTCATACTAAAAGACACCCACTTCGGATAAATAGATTTGGAAAGCTTAAAACCGAACCTTATGCATGTACACCTTTTTCATAATTAAAACCGAGGTGGCTGGGGACGACGATGATGACACTCGTGTTAGAGTCGGGAATCCCTACTGAGAATCTTAGATAAGTTTCTCATCCTTTCCTTTTCTTCCGTGCTGTCTCTAGACGAGGATTACAATGAGGTTCGTGACTTCTTCTAAGGCTCGTGCTTAAGGGTCACACAAGCAAATGGAGTAGAGGATCGCCGCGGACGCATAGATAGTTTAGCTTTTAGATTGATACTCATCCAACCTCATAGGTGGATAAAGATCACTTCATATAAATAGGCATGTTTTGATGTAAATAATGGTACAATGATGCTAGTAATTTATGTATTTATGAAGGAGTAATGATATTATGATTGTTATGTATGATGCTATGTTTTATGATTATGAATGGTGTGATTACTTTTCTTGCACGATGTGGTTATGACGAACGTTAGGTTAGCGCACGGGTCGCGTTTTGTTTTTCAAGTTTTGAAAAAGAAAAATTTATTCGTATCTTCCGCTAAGTATTTTAATGAAAGGTTTTGAAGAATAAGACTAAAAGAGTAATAGACTAATGATTAACCTAAATATGTTCTAGAGTATTGGGTTAAAAATTAGGATGTTACATGTTTGTTTTTGGGTGGGTTTAGTATTAGTGTTTCTTTTAAATAAAAAGAATAAAAATATAATAATTGTTTTTTTTATTGTATTTTGTTGAATTGTATATTTGTGTTTATAAATTAATTTTCCTTTTACTATCATTATGTGCTTTGTTTAAATTAATTATGTGTTTGTGTTTATTTTGCCATTTTAGTTTAATTATTCTATGTCTGTGTGTTTTTGTTAAATTAGTTGTGTGATTATGTTTATGATTTTTTTTTGTTAATTTTCATTAAAATTAGAGCTTGTCAAAAATATTTTCTTTTCATTTAACAATTAAAAATCCTCTTTCAAAAATTAAAATCAATTAACACATTTTCATTCTCTTTTAAAAATTAAATCAATCAACACATTTCTATTTTAAAATTCTTGTTTCAATAATAAAATCCATGTAACAACTTCTGATATTGATGTATAGCTTGCTATCCTTAAGTTTCACAAGAATGTAAAGATTTATTATATAGTTTATACTATCCTAAATCCTATGCAAGAGTGGATTTTAACTTCTTTAAAATTGGTTTCTTTAATAAAATCAATTCAACACACAATTATTTTCTACAGAACTACGTGGCTTTGAGTTCCTCATTGCACCAGAGGATACGTAGGCGTAGCCAACAACTATCAAGCCAAAATCCTTTTTCATAAAATGTGTCCTTTGTTTCTTATTTTAATTTCAACTTTATTTCTTTGTAAATATGCAATTGTCATAAGTTTTGGGGAAAATAAATATTATAAAATTATAATCAATTTGCATAATAAGCTCTAGGGTAACCGTATTTATACGGATGTATTAGGGGTGCAGTGGGATTAAGTTTTCACCCTTCCCTAATCATAATCAGACTCCCAAACCACAAATCTCTTTTAAAAGATCAGTTTGCAAATCAAAAGGTTTTCCAGTTTTAACCAGAATTAAAATTGGTGGCGACTCCTGTTTTTATTTTAAAATCGGTTATCATCCTCATCGTGGCTCCCTCCGGGTACGTTGTGACAGTTTGGCGACTCCACTGGGGATACTTTGAGAGTCAAGCCTATTAGAGTGAATTATGCAAATAATTATAGCTTTATAATATTCATTTTTCCCCTTTAACCTTTGTTTTATTTTTGTAAATAATTGTCTTCTTATTTCTTTCTGTATATAATTGTCTTATTTCTTTTGTACATAATTGTCTATCTTATTTGTGATTATCTGTTACTCAAACCTTAGGGTAGATGACTTTTGTATATATATGGTGTTTTGGCTTTGTTTTGCAGGAATATGTATAGTATATAGAGGTTCAAAGATTTGTATGCTCCCTACACATACTTTCACTATCACTGTCCTCACATACTATTTGGGCTCTATACCCGAGCCTTGGAAAACCATAGGGCAAGAAGGGGTTTTGACATTGTTATTGTGAGGCTTATGCTTCCCTGACAGTCGTTGACTCATCCGCTCAAGTTGTTACTAGAACTATGGGTTGCCATATTGTGACTTTCATGTCCCTGTGGTTTGACTCATGGAACTGGGTCTTTATCTTATTGGTAAAGGCAACTTGGGGACCATAATCTTTTAGGGGTCTAGATCTACCCAAAAACTGTGCACTGCTAGAATGACATTAGATGCCTACCTTAAATAGGGTTGACCATAGAACCAAGCCTTAGATTCCACCCTATTAGGACACAAAGGAGCGTACCTCTTTTCCTTTTCTTCGTCTTTATACATCATGTATTTGTAGTATCATATAACATTCATCATGGACATTACAATATGCATTATTAGTTTTTGCATAATAATTCATATCTCCATCATGCATAACATTCATCTTCTTTTTTCCTTTTTCTTTTCTCATTGAGCATATTTACTTTCAAAAAATAAAAATAAAATCCATGTTTCAATTGCATCATATGCATTCTTTTCATGTAACATCCATATTTATTTTATTTACAACATACATCTTATTTACTCACTTGTTTATTTGATTATTTATTGATCTCTTTGAAAGATCTTAGGTGGTCGAAGAATAACATCATACTTGACAGCACATGATGGAAAGAGCACAATACACTAGCAATGTATCCAACTTGAAGAAGCATTTCAATGTGAGGGGAAATAGCAGTTCTCTGGAAAATTTACGTCGGTTGAGTCAGTTGCTGCCCACTGAAAACAGAAAAGTTTTTTCAAACAAATATGGGTCAATTCTGGATCTGTTATTTATATCAGTGGAGACTTCCACCCTCAGTATTCTTGCTCAGTATTGGAACCCCACTTTGAGATGTTTTGAGCTACCAAATATGGATATCACTCCCACCATTGAAGAATATGCCTGCATGTTAAAATTACCAGTGAGAAAAAACACCTCCATTTTTTTTCATCTAGAACAACCTATTTCAGGTGGAAAGGTAGTAGAGCAATTTAGTGAATTATTGGCTGTACCAGTGGCTCAAGTAAAGTTGACAGGGCATTCAGAGTCAAAAGGAGTGACTAAAGTATTCATAGAAGAACACTTGAAGGACTTGAGGCATCGAAAAGAGTGGGCTACTTTTGCAAGAGTTCTGGTTTTTGCTATCTATGGGTTGGTGTTATTTCCTTCTGCTCTAGACATAGTTGACCAAGCTGCCATGGATGTTTTCTTTGCTGTAGAAAACAAGCAAAGAAATCTAGTTCCTGCTGTGCTGGCTGAAACATTTCTAACTTTAAATTTCTGCCATCAGAAACAAAAAAGAAAGCTTCGATGTTGTCTACATCTCTTATATGTGTGGATCATCACACACATGTATGCAGGGAACCACATCAGAAATGTCTCAGACCCATTGAGGAGCTTTCATCGTATCCCAACAAAGCCAAAAGAAGACCACGAATGGAGGGCTGAATTTGATAGCATAAAGGAACAATCATTCAAGTGGGTTTGTCCATGGTAAGAACATGAAAGAGGTGATATCATTCTTAGCTGTAGAAAATATCATAACATACCATTGATGGGTCCAAGAGGTTGCATATCATACACGCCAACAATAGCACTCAGACAACTTTGTTGGACACAAAAGAAGCCACAAGAAGAGCAACTGGGCAGACTTTACTTCTAGTACAAGGAAGATGAGCATACTAAGATGTTATCACAAGAAGTTAAAGAGGCATGGAGAGATGTTCATATGGCAGGAAGAGATGAGTTAGGAAAACCGCTCATGATCAGCACTCGCGAGTACGTCACATGGAGAGAAATGAGGAAAGTACCTCAAAGTGTTCCTATCTCCCTTCATGAAAAAGGAATGATTCTCAATTGGCTGAACAGATAGAGGTCATGAAAGCACAAATGAGGCTCTTGGAACAACAAAAGCAGGCAGCAGAACTAGAAGTTGTCATTGCTCGAAGCCAATGTGGAAAAAGAGAAAAGCTGATTGAACAACTGAAGGATGAGCTTGCTGATGTCCCTGATCAAGAGAAGCAAAGACAGAAGATCCAGAACCTTGAAAAGCAAGTCCAAATGATGGCTAATGAGAAGAATAGGTTTGTGAAGCACATTAGCCAACTAAACAAGGAAAACAAAGAATTGAAAATGAAGATTGGTAAGCAAGAACAGATAAAAGAAGAATTGGAAGTTGAAATGCAAAGACAAAAAGAAGAATTGCAGTTGAAGATAAAAAAGTTAAATGCATCCTTAACCCAGGCTAAAGAAGAATGTGATCAAGAATGGGCCCGTTTCATGAAATGCCGAAATCAACTTCTCAACACCGAAGATGCGGGAAAATTCTGGAAGAAACAAGCTGGTGATTGGGCAATGAAAGCTGAAGAATGGAAAGAAAGATACACAAGATTAATTGAGGAATTAGATCATCATATTCTGAAGTTCATTTACCATTTTGAAAAAGTAGAGAAAGAAGTTCAAAAGAATTTTAAGCTTCATTTGCCAAGTAAAATGAATAATTTCATGGACATGAGTAAGGGCCTTGCTAGAGGTCTTAAGAAAAGGAGAATGGCCATTCTTGACCTAACTGTGATGTAATTGTACTCTTTTGAATAAATGAAATGAATTCATTCTTTGACTTTCCCTATTACTCTTCAAGTAAATGCGTGAGACTATATCAATCGTGGAGTAAAATCTCCCTTAGATATACTGTCAATTACATTTCTACCTTATAGAAATTGTTTCTTTTATGTAGAATGTAAGAAAGAAGATAAAGTTTCGCATTGCTAGTGTGCTCTTAACAAAGTATATTATGGAATGATAATCCCCTATACTTAAATCCATCATAGATCCTTTCTTATGGACATTACGTCCTCTGAATAGGATAGAAATCAAGTTCGATACTGTCGAAATGGATGTGATTCTTCGCCATCAAAGGATCTTTAATTTTTTTTATTATTTATTTGCTTTTTTTTTTTACTTTTTTTGTAACAAGTTTGTCAAACATTGCTCCTTCAAAGAAAGCTCTGTCTAATACAAGTGCGTCGACTAGAGAGCTGTACGAGCTACGACCCAGAAATGAGACGGAGAAAGCTGAAAAGAGTAAAGGCAAGGAAAAGGTTATGGCTGCAAAAAGAAGGAATCTAAGTCAAGAAATTGACGACCTCAAAGACATGATGAAGTCTATGTTTGGTCTAGAACTTAGAAATTCATTGTTGACACTATAAACGTGGCAAAAGAAAATACTGAGAATATTGAGCATGAAGCACATGCGAGATATGAGAATGATGAAGGAATTGGCTTTGCAAATGAAGCTGCAAGGGAGTTGGAACAGATTAAACTAAGAGAAGAACTAGAAAAGAAAATGCAAGAACAATTCCGGGCATTAAGGGGACCAAGTCCATTTGGTCCTATGAACATTAAGGAGTTATGTCTTGCTCCTAATGTCAATATTCCTAAAGATTTTAAAATGCCGAAACTTGTCAAATTTATTGGCAATTTTAATCCCATCATGCACCTGAAAATGTATTGCACCAAGATAGGTATGTGGTCTCAGGATGAAAACTTTCTAATCAGTTTCTTCTCCGAAAGCTTAGAAGGGGTCGATTGGGAGTGGTACATGCAACTGGACATGACTCGAATCAAATGTTAGGAGGACTTGGCTTTGGCATTCACTAACCAGTATAAGTTCAATCTAAATGCTGCACCTACCAGAGATCAGCTCAAGGGAATGAAAAAGAAGAATGATGAATCGTTCAAAGAGTATGCTCAAAGGTGGAGAGCTTTTGTAGCTAGAGTCGTCCTACCATTGTTGGAGCAGGAGATGTGCTCCTACTTTATCCATACCTTTGAAGGTCCTTTCTTCAAGAACATGCTAGGAACTCATATGAAAGAGTGTTGATCTGATAGAGATTGGGGAGAGGATTGAAGCTAATATCCAAGACGGCAAAGTGGAGTTAATTGCTGGAGAAACAAGTGAGACTCAGACCAAGAATGGACAATCCTATAAAAAGAAAGATGGAACCATCAATTTCATACAACCACAACAACCACCCTAATCCAATTAACTAACTTTTCGACCTAGACCCACTTCACCATATCAACACCCATCTTATCCGTTACCTCCATATCAACCTCAACCATACCAAGTCAACAATGTTTCTTACCCTAGACCATATACACATACCACATCTAGATCCTATCAAACTAATCCGAATCACTTATCCACCCACAATACCTCCTCAATTACCTCTTAAGACCAATGCCATTCCAAGACCACCCATGAATAATCGTCCCTTGCTTGATTTCCACATGAGCAACTCTGAGCTATTCAAGCGTTTGTGTGGAGATAATCTGCTAGCCCCACGTCCTGGGAAGACCTTCGCATCGCCATATCCTCAATGGTACAATCCAAACCAAACATGTGAATATCATTCTAACTTTCCTGGACACTCTGTCGAAGATTGTTACGGTTTCAGAAGTGCGGTATGGCGTTTGATCGACAGTGGCGCCGTTAAATTGGAGGAAGAATCAAGACCACATATAAGGAATAATCCTTTCTCCAATCATGGCGGAGGACAAGTGAATTCCATCTGCCATGAGAAGTGCACAAGTCAAAGAGTAAAACTCCCAATAAAGGAGATCCTAGAAGCACTGAGGAGAGCCAGTTATGAGCTAGGGGTTGAAGGAAAGCAGGGAACAAGGATAGTGAAGGAAGACAATGATAACCTACTCTGTGAGTGTTTTGGAGAAGGAAAACACCACATAGAGGAATGTCCAAAGCTGAAGCTCTATGTCGAAAAGATGATCAAACTGGGGGTGCTTGAGATACCAAGAGGTATTGAACAAAGCATCAATAAGATTCATCGTGCACCCCCTATTTTTAAAGTCTACAACCAAGAGTCAGCACTTGTTTTCAAAGTGTCCAAGCCATTTCCTTATGAAAGTGATCATGCAGTCCCATGGAGGTATGAAACGCTGGTAGAACCTAATTCATCAATGTTTGAAATGACATCTTCCAGTCAAAGAGCAGTACCTGTCTTCAAGGTATCTAGATTGCCTCCTCATCTTGCAACTTACCCAAAGCCTGATCGCCTAGAAGTGAGTAAAGAACCTGGCAATGAAGAACCCTCAGCATCAGAATCCATAACAAATGTTGTGGGAATAGGGGGAGTTACTCGGAGTGGCAGGTGTTATAATTCCGAGAAGTTATTAAAGAACCCCCAGGTGATAGAGTCGCAAGCGGTGCATGTAAAGGAAAGCAAAGGAAAGAGCCATGAAAAAGAAAAAGAAAAAGAATTTCTAAAGATAATGAAACAAAGTGAGTATGATGTGGTGGATCAGCTAAAGATAATGAAACAAAGTGAGTATGATGTGGTGGATCAAAAAAGTACTGGATCAAGCATATGTGTCCAATTATGGGTGCTATTAGAACAGTTAATGCCATCACATTCACTAAAAGTGAGATTTTTGCTCATCTACCAGGGCGCCCAAAGGTGCTTCATATCACATTGAAATGTCAAGGTTGCAATATTGCAAAGGTATTGGTCGATCGAGGATCTGCCTTCAATGTGCTTCCGTACTCCACATTACAACAACTCCCGATTGATCCTTCTACGATTGAACCAAGTGGAATGATCGTCAAAGCATTTGATGGGTCTTTGAGGGAGATCATGGGAGCCATTGATCTTCAGCTACAAATTGGGCCAACTATCTTCATGACTAGATTCCAAGTAATGGATATTGATTCAGGGTATACAATGTTGTTAGGAAGACCCTGGATTCATGAGGCAGGTGCTGTCCCCTCTACACTTCATCAGAGGGTGAAGTTCATAGATGATAGGAAACTCATAATGGTCAAAGGGGAAGAAGAATTATTGGTGACTAAACCAGTCTCAGTGCCATATGTTGATTGTGCTGAAGACACCTTCGAGGTATCATTCCAAAACCTTAAGATAGCAGAGCCAGTAGAATCAAAAGGTGGTATGCATCAAGTAGCCGCTCGGATAATGTGCAAGAGTGGATTTGAAGAAGGAAAAAGATTAGGTAGTCAGCTGCAAGGAATCAAGAATCTAATCTCGCTTCCTGACAACCTTGGGAAGTTCGGCCTTGGGTATGAAGCCACAAATGATAAGCAATCTCTTGAATCCACTAAGGAGAAGATCCCACACATTAGGGATATATTTCCTCCGCCAGCAGCAGTGATGATGATAAAAGGAATTGAAGCTATCAGCACCCTTGGAAGAACCATTGAGATACCTCAGTTGATTTACCCTAATCTCGAGCCGTTAAACAACTGGGAATATACTCCCCTGAATAATTTATTTTTCCTTGAGCAATGGATGCTTAGTCACCTTTGTTTGTATTTCAATTGAATAATAAAATGATTATGCATGGTTTCTCTTTTCCAATTTTCTTTTCCTTGTTTATCTTTTCTCTTTTATTTATTTTCAATCTTATCTCAATTCCAGGGACTCATCTCTTTGAGAACCTTCATATCATGCAAATGATTGTGAAAACCCATTAACTGATTATTGCGTTACAACAGACTTAAATGAAAATGAACAAGATGAAGAATCTGAGTTGTGCCAACAATTTGCCAAAATCATAAATTCAATGGAGAAAGGGATAAATCCGCATGATAAGTTTGTTGAAACTGTGAATTTGGGCACAGATGAAGAAAAAAAAGAAGTGAAAATAGTCGATAATCTAGAAAGGAAAAAGATGATTGCACTATTCCGTGAATTCCTAGATATTTTCGCCTGGTCTTACAAAGATATGCCCGGCTTAGACCCGGAAGTAGTAGCTCATAACATCCCATTGATTGAAGGAATGGAACCTAAGCGACAAAAGTTATGGAGGATGAGTCCAGAAATGTCGCTCAAAATCAAAGATGAAGTCAAAAAGCAACTTAATGCGGGTTTTTTGGAGGTTCCACTCTATCCGAAATGGATAGCCAATATAGTACTTATGCCGAAGAAGGATGGAAAGGTCCGAATGTGTGTGGACTATCGAGACCTGAATAAAGCAAGCCCAAAAGACAATTTTCCTCTCCTGCATATAGATGTTTTAGTTGACAACACAGCAAGAAGCCATCGATTCTCTTTTATGGATGGTTATTCAGGCTACAATTAGATCTTGACGGCAGAAGAAGATGAGAAAACATCATTTGTTACTCAATAGGGAGTATTTTGTTACAGGGTTATGCCGTTCGGATTAAAGAATGCTGGAGCAACCTATCAACGAGCAATGGTGACTCTCTTCCATGACATGATTTGTAACATCCTAATTTTTAACCCAATACTCTAGAACATAATTAGGTTAATCATTAGTCTGTTACGTCATAGCTTCCTTATTACTTTAAAATACTTAGTGGAAATACTGGTAAATTTTTTTTGAAATTATAAAAGTAAAGTGAAAGCCGCGCGACACGTTAATTAGTAATGCACGAAGGGCAATAAAGCAAGCATCGCATAGCAACATGACATAAGCAAGTAAAAGCACATCGTAATAACATTGAACTGCATATTTATATAATATATGATATGCCCACTCGTGTAGAGTGGGGCTTAGTTTGATACATCATAAACAAATACAACTAAAAGAGAATACAAAGGAAAATACTACGAAATCGTAAAAGCAACTCCCCTACCCAAGTGCAACTAGAGGGATAACCTCTAAACAAAAGGAGGTCTATCCTCATCTAAGTGGTGTGTGCTCTACCCGGGTACTCCATCGGTGAATCGTCTCCTCTCGGCGTCCATCTCACGAGCGAGGCACATATCCAGGAAACTGGGCAAGCTCCTCAGGCGTAAAGAGGCGGAACGGGGATCAAGAGTGACCCTCGCGATGAGGTCGCATCTCCGGTCGTCGTGCAAGCTGTGGCTAAGTCACGGTATCCTCACTGCCCTCCCCCATCAGTGGTGGAGTGGGGGCGGAGCTCTCGCTATACGGATGGGTAAGCGGGTCCTCGGACAGGTCGGTCTCCGAGAAGTAGGTCCGGGGCACGTAATCGGGATAGTCACGCATGGCTGAGGTGGCGGTGTGCATGCGGAGCACTCTCTCATTATGCGTACGCGCGTGCTCAAAAACCCACTCGTCGTCGCCGTAGGGTGCTGTCGGGGAGAAGTGATGGGTATGCACGGGGTGAGCGAAGGGATGTCCCACGAACATGAAGACTCGCACCGTGCACTGTCCCTCAAAATGATATGACCCGTGATCAAGGTCATAGTGCACCTCCCACGTCGGGGTGTCCATGAAAACCACGAACGTCGCCATCTGAAGACGTGACAGAAAGAAAGAGATAGAGGGAGTGAGAATCTTGTTAAAAGATCTCAGTAGGGCCTCCTACTACCTAGGTGTCATCATCTACGTCCTCAGGAACCTTGGGTTTGATAAACAAAATAAGTGAGCATGCATTAAGTCCATTTTTTTAGGTTCTAAACCATAGTTTAGCCAAGGTCCGTTCATTTTAGCATGATTCTTAATGTCATGAATGCAAGCATATTAAAGAATGTATGCATGGCTCTACTTAATGCAAGAATAATCATCATATCTTTAAGAACATCATAATAGTGGCATAAAGTGGCAATTAAATTCTCTTTGTGACATAATCATCATAACTTCCTCATAGGCCACCCTAAAAGACAAGCACTCTGGGGGTGCTCGGCTGAACCAGTGTCACCCAGAACGTGTCACATCTCTAGGTTATGAGCTCATACCTTAACTAGACGTCACTAGTTCTTACTTATCAATCCCAATAAGCGTAACATAATCATAAACATAATCCCGACTTATCCATACGGGCTAGGGGGCATTTCTTGGGGGTGCTCGGCCGAACCGGTGTCACCCAAGAATTCATCTTAGTACCAATGTCACATGAGTTTTCTGGAGGTGCTCGGCCGAACCGGTGTCATCCGAGAACTCATAAAAATCTCATAGGTTTTCAAAAACTTTCTGAGTCCCGAATTTGTCAGAAATTCGACGGCATAACTGTAGCTTGCCGAATTTCTTCCAAATTCTTCTTTATGCCACATAAGTCAATCAAACATGCATCCTTCATCATAATTTCATGCATTCACATAATCATCCTCATACTTTCACAGGCAATATTAAAAATTCAATATGCACTTGGTCCTATGGTATCTTATGCTTTGACCTTTACAGGCCTTAAACTTGTGATGTAATTAACCTATCATTTTCTATCAATCTTTTATGCACCTAAGGGTTATCTTTTAACAAACCTTGTTATTATTTATGCTCTCTATGAAATCTGTACCACATCATTCCTTGGGGGCAGCATTATGAACTTTATAATTGCGGGGTTCTAGAACTTGCATTTTAGACCCTTTCTTGGTTCTGTCTTCGCCTAAGGTGCTATAAGTTAAACCTAAACCAATTATGAGTCATTCCTATGTCTAAGAATTAATTATAAACCATGTTCTCTACATTATAAGGTTGCTGGACAGATTCTAAGAATTAAATGTTCTAAGAGTTCTAGAGTTGCGGTTTTACGGTTTTCTAGTTACTAGTTTCTCTATAGGTGCTAAAATTTATTCCTACTTCAAATGTAACCAAATTTTTCATGATTAATCAATCCTAATCTGATTATATCCCCATTGAAACATTTTGGGCAATGTCCATAAATAAATGGGATAAAACTATGCTAAATTTTGACTTTACGGTTTTTCTAGAAAGCTAGTTTCTCTTTTAACATGAATAGAAGTGTTCCGACCTCATCATACATAATTTCCACACATCATAACACATCAAAACATCATCACACAACACCAAACTCATCATGACAAGGCCGAAACACCAAGTCTCCAAGAAGGTGCATAACTTGATGTTTCTAAGACATATAAGATGCTAGTTTCTCTTGGAACCAATTTAGAACCTTTAAAACTCTTTTGCAAACCTATTTATTTTATGAAAGAGGCTAAAACATCCTTAGGTCAGTGACCACTTGATCCCTCCTTAAAGAGCGTTAGATTCATAGAACCTTGTTGGTCTTAAACTTAACCAAATTCATGAGATTTATAAGGATTCTTAAAACTTGACTTATTGGTCCCTGAAGCTAGATGAAACTCATTCCAAGTTCATCATCACTACAAGGCCGAAATTATGCATTCAAAGAATGCTCCCTCATTAAACATTAACTTGAGATAAAATGGGCAAGTCTTTGAGCTCTAAGGTCTTTTAAGTGATGACATAATTTAAACATGCTATGCACTTCATTTTTATTCTTCATTACAAAATAGAGTGAGAGCTTAAAGTAAACATGCAAGACTTGAATATAAAAATGCAAGGCTTAAAATAAATGTGCAAGACTTGGAATATAAATATGCAAGGCTTGAAATATAAATATGCAAGTTCATTTCTTTATTTTAGTGCTCTAGGCCCAGCAACAATCGACTTTAAGGCCGAAATAGAAAGGCTTAAAATAAATTTAGTTAGGTGATAGTGCAAACCTCATTTTAAATCTTTACGTTCTTTAGTGATGAAAGGTAAATATGCTAGACAAGAATATAAATATGAGATGCACTCCATTCTTTAGCCTTTAACTTTAAGTGATGGCTTGGAAATTAAATATGAATGCAAAGCTCAAAATAAATATGTAATGCATAAGCTTGAATATAAATATGAATGCTAGTCCATTTATTTCTTATTAGAGCTCATACAAGACTTTTGAAGGAACTTAAACCTCAACCCAAACTTATCATGACAAGATAAAGTAAAAACAAGAGTGAACCTCAAAGGTTCTTTAAAACCAAAGTTTCTTTCTTGGGATATAAACATAAATAACATTTTTCTTAAAACTCAAGCTCTAGAGGCCTCTTTGTGATGAACACATAGTCATCATCTAGAAGCTCTCATCATCAAGCCATTGTGAACTTTCTTGGCCAATATGGCCGAAACCTTGGAGAAAGAAAAGGAAAAGGAACCGAAATTGTTGGAGAAGGAAAGGAACATTTGGAACTCTAGAGACCATGATCTTGATGATGCATTAACACCAACATCATGAGTTCTCATCATTGAAGTCATGTTAACCATTTTAAAACATCATCAAAGTGAAACGTTTTCAAGGATTCAAGAAGAAAAACTAAAACATTTTTAACTCAAGAACAAAGATCAAGCTTTTGAGATTGTTCAAGTGATGAACATCATCATGAAACTCTCATTATCAAGCTCTCATTTCTTTGATTTCTCAAGCCTCATGGCTGAAAACATAGAGGAGAAAAGAAGAAAAGAAGTTCAAAAAAGGATTCAAGAGAAACTATGAACACATAAAGAGAATAAGAACTTTAAATGAAAGAACTCTTGAAAGAAAATCCCTACCTAGTGATTAGGAGGTTGGAATGAGAGAAGAGGATGAAGAACTTGAAGACTTGAACTTGAGAGAAAAAGGAAACTTTGAAGTGCTCTTTAGAAACTTACACTTAGCAAATGAACCCAAAATGATACAAGTTCACCCAAGCAAGCTATTTATAGAGAAATGAAACAAATGAAAGGTGCATGGACGAGGGAAGGCTTCGGCCATTACAGCCCATGGGCAGCCCCCATGAGTTCCATGAGGTGAGATAATGTGGTCTTGAGGCATGGTGAGGTATGGTTCAAGGTATGGCTCAAGCATGGTCCTTGGAGTAAGAAATAAATCAACATGTGATGTAATTTGAGAGAGAGGGGGCCGAAATGCATCAGCCATGGGGGGGGGGGTTCTCTTGTATTTTAATTGTGGTTTAGAGTTGTGTTTAGGTGTATCTTTGTTTAGGATTAAGATTAGGAATTTGTAAGAAAGTGTTTAGGTGAGAAAATGGGCAATCAAGGTTGTCAAGACATAATTAAGGAGTGTTCTTGCATCATTAGTGAGTTATAAATTCATTTTAGTGTATAAACAATTCTAGACACAATTCCCTGATTTAAGGAATTGGAGAGAAAAACACTATTCAAGATTCCAAGAGTGAAATCTTGAGTTTTAGAAAAGAGATTTAAATCTAATCTAAGCAATCTTAGGTTCTAATTAATTTTAATAATTTATTTTGACTCTAGATTAATTATGGAAATTAATTAATCTTTGATTAGAGCCTAATATTGCTTAGGTTTACTTAATTACATCATTAAGCTCAAAAGCACTATTCTAGGGGCAAAATCGTAATTTTATACTAAAACTGCCCGGGACTGCCGGGACTCAAATAGATGTTTTGAAACATGTAAAAACATTGTTTTAAACCTCTGGGGAAAGTTTCTGGCTCAAACAACACCTTTATCCGCGTAAAACGCTACAAGGGTATTTTGGTCATTTTGACCCGAAACTGCAGAAAATGAGACTTTCTCCTCCGAAACCACTCAAGGGTCATTAAATCCCCTTCAAACATTGAGTTGACCCTTCGAGGACTGCCGGGTTGGCCATCCTCGAATTCCAGGCCGAAAATGACCTCAGGGGCATTTTGGTCATTTTCCACTCAGACAGAAAATCGGGGCGTTATATGATTCACAAGGAGCTAGAGGTGTACGTGGATGATATGGTAGCAAAGTCACAAGAAGGAGAAAGTCATGTTGTAGTGGTTAGAAAACTATTTGAACAATTGAGGATTTACAAGCTTCGATTGAATCCAGCAAAATGCACCTTTGGAGCATCTACAGGAAAATTGTTGGGGTTCATTGTCAGCAAGAAAGGTATTGAAGTAGACCCAGACAAAATCAAAGCCATCCAGAACATGCCAGTACCCAAGACAGAGAAGGAAGTTTGAGGTTTCTTAGGTCGACTGAATTATATAGCAAGATTCATCTCTAATTTGACACACACTTGCGAACCGATATTTAAGCTATTGAAGAAAAATCATTTGAGCAAATGGGACGACGAGTGTCAAGAGGCCTTTGACAAGATCAAGAATTACCTTTCAAACCTACCTCTCTTAGTTCCGCCAACACCAGGGCGACCACTCATACTATACCTCACGGTATTGCATGGGTCTATGGGGGCAGTATTGGGTCAGCATGATGAGTCTGGTCAAAAGGAGCAAGCCATTTACTACTTGAGCAAGAAGTTCAATGACTGTGAGTTCAGGTATCTGGCTGTTGAGAAGACTTGTTGTGCACTAGTATGGATGGCAAAAAGATTATGACAGTACATGCTCTACTATACAACATTGCTCATATCTCGGATAGGTCCTATGAAATGCATCTTTGAAAGCCTACATATCTCCCTGAGGATGTCCAAATGGCAAGTGGCTTTAGCAGAATTTGACATCAAGTATGTTACCAGGAAATCTATAAAAAGGAGTGTGATAGCTAACCACCTGGCCGAAAACCCACTTGAAGATTTTCAGTCGATGGAGCTTGAATTTCCTGATGAAGATGTCCTAGTAGTTATAGATGAAGAGTATCAATTAGGAAGAAGATGATTTGGTGTGGAAGATGTATTTCGATGGTGTAGTTAATATCCGAGGAAATGGAGTTAGAGCAGTCTTAATATCCCCTGACGGCAAACAATTTCCAATTGTTGTAAAACTGGCATTTGATTTTACAAACAAAATGGCTGAATATGAAGTGTGCATAATAGGCCTGAAGGCAGCAATCTCTTATGGAGTGCAATACTTGGAGGTTTACGGAGGTTCGGCCCTGATCATTTTCTGGGTCAACGGAGAATGGCGAGTTAAAGAGCATAGATTACTGTCGTACTTTGAGCATCTCATGAGCTTAAAAGATGAATTCAAGGACATCAGTTTCCATTACCTGCCCCATGACCAGAATCAGTTTGCAGATACTTTAGCTACCTTGGCTATGATGATCAAGCTCGATTTGGAAGTGGAAGTAAGGCCTTTGCAAGTGGTTGTTAGAAAAGAGCCAGCATACTGTACTAACATTGAAGAAGACAGATGGCCAACCATGGTTCCATGATATCAAAAGATTTATTAAGGAGAAAGAATATCCTGCAGCAGCAAATGAGAATGGCAAGAAGATACTTAGATGGCTATCCATGTCGTTCTTCCTCTCAGGGGAAGTATTGTATAAAAGGAGCCACGATGGAGTTTTGTTAAGATGCGTCAATGCTAGGGAAGCAAACTCTATCATATCAGAAGTCCATGAGGGTATTTGTGGTACCCATGCTAACAGGCACACATTATCCCGACAGATCCTCAGACAAGGATACTATTGGCTCAAAATGGAAAAAGACTGCATAGAATTTGTCAGGAAATGTCACAAATGTCAAATCTATGCTGACCAAATCCATTCTCCTCCTGTGCCATTACATACTCTTACATCGCCTTGGTCGTTTGCAATGTGGTGCATGGATGTCATAGGACCAATCAACCCCAAAGCCTCCAATGGGCATCGATTCATTCTGGTAGCTATTGATTACTTCACCAAATGGGTAGAAGCTACTTCCTATGCCAATGTGACACAGAAAGTGGTAGTGAAGTTTTTGAAGAACAACATCATTTGTAGATACGAGTTGCCAGAGAGGCTCATCACATATAATGCCACAAATTTCAACAATGCAGATGTATAGAAACTGTGTGAGCAATTCAAGATCAAGCATCATAACTCAGCTCCTTACCGACCAAAGATGAATGGGGCTGTAGAAGCAGCAAACAAGAATATCAAGAAGATCTTGGGAAAGATGGTGGTCACTTATAAGGATTGGAGTGATATGTTACCTTATGCATTACACGCCTATCGTACTTCTGTCAGGTCCTCAACTAGGGCAACTCCGTATTCGTTGGTGTATGGGATGGAGGCAATAACACCTATAGAAGTAGAAATACCATCTTTAAGGGTCTTGGTAGAAGCTGAATTGGAAGAAACTGAATGGGTCAAAACAAGATATGAGCAGTTGAATATGCTTGAAGAAAAATGACTCAATACAGTCTGCCACGGCCAGCTGTACTAGAAAAGGATGGCCAAAGCATTTAATAAAAATGTTCGTCCTCGAACATTCCAGCCAGACGATCTTGTCCTGAAGAAAATCTTGCCAAATTAAGAGGATAATCGAGGCAAGTGGGCACCCACACACGAAGGTCCTTACACTGTCAAAGATGCATTTTCTGGAGGGGCATTGATCTTGACTGACGTAGAAGGCAATGTACTCACAAAACCAGTCAATTCAGATGCTGTGAAGAAGTACTTCACCTAAAAAAAACAATAAAAATTAAAAAAAAAATGCTCACTAGGTTGAAAACCCAAAAAGGCAGCCTAGGTAAAAATTAGAGCACAAAAAAAAAAGAAGGCAAGTCATAATTGCTAGGTTGAAAACCTGAAAAGGCAGCCTATGCATTGGTGAAAGATCAAGACAATGATCAGGAAGCTATGTGAGAGATCGAAACTGGGGCAATTTGATCATGATATTGTTGGAAACACAATGAAGGGTTGCAATCGCTATCATGAATTTTGAGTCTGGTGTAATCAATGGATCACATGAAAACAGCACTACCAGGCTTTTCGTTCTTCATTCCTTATCCCTTAACAGTTGTTGAAACCCTGTAAATACTTTCCATTTTGAAATCCAATAAAATTGTCTTTCTCTGTGTCTCTGATTATCCTTCATTTTCTACCAAAAATCTTTATCTCTGTATTCTCTTTTGAAACCATGTATAATCTTGATACTATGATTGAAATATAACCAAAGAATTAATTTGCTAACAAAGCTCATGATTGATAAGTCAAGTAAGGGACTTGTGGATCAAGATTGAATCACAAAGGAAATGAGACAGGTGAAAAAAAAAAGGAAGAACTGGGGCAATAAGAAGATGTTGAAGCATTACTAGGTGAAATGTGTTTGAATATCGAATGAAGAAGCTCATAGAGCTACTCATCTAAAAAGATGGCTCATTTTGGGATAGACAAAAGCCTTCTTGAAGGACGATGCAAAGACACTTCAAACTAGGGCAAATTTTAATTTTGGAGAGCTATTGTCATCATTCTTATCACTGAACATGTCACCACAACATCAATTTTGTATTAATTTATTCCTCAGACCATTACTCCACTAGTTTTGCTTCATTCATCATATCATCATTGCATTAATTTTGCATCATTCATATCATCATCACATTAATCTCACATCGTTATTGCCAATTATTCATTTACATTGTTTTCACACTCATCTAATTCTCACACATCTTCATAAAATTCTGCTTTCACTATTATATGCATTCACTCTACTTTCACAAGCTTTATTTTTACACTTCACAACCATTTACTGCTTTCACAAATTTTTACTCATATGCGTTTACTGCTTTCACAGACATTTACTTTGACATGCCTTTACTGATTTTACAAACATTTCTTTCACATGCGTTTACTACTTTCACAGACATTTACTTTCACATGCCTTTACTGCTTTCAGTTTACTTTCACATGTGTTTATTGCTTTCACAAACTTTACCTTCACATGTGTTTACTGCTCTCACAAATTTTACTTTCACATGTATTTATTGCTTTCACAATGTAACGCCCCGATTTTTCTGTCTGGGAGGAAAATGACCAAAATGCCTCTGAGGTCATTTTCTGCTTGGAATTCGAGGATGGCCGGCCTAGCAGTCCTTGAAGGGTCAACTCAATGTTTGAAGGGGATTGGATGGCCCTTGAATGGTTTCAGAGGTGAAAATCTCATTTTCTGCAGTTTCGGGTCAAAATGACATGTTTAAAACAATGTTTTTACATGTTTAAAAGCATCTGTTTAACTCTTGATGGTCCCAGGCAGTTTTTGTGCAAAATTATAATTTTGCCCCGGGATAGTGTTTTTGAGCTTAATGATGTAATTAAGCAAACCTAAGCAATATTAGGCTCTAATCGAAGATTAATTAATTTCCATAATTAATCTAGAGTCAAAATAAGCTATTAAAATTAATTAGAACCTAAAATTACTTAGATTAAATTTAAATCTCTTTTTAAAACTCAAGATTCCAATCTTGGAATCTTGAATAGTATTTCCTCTTTCCAATTCCTTAAATCATGGAATTGTGTCTAGAGTTGTTTATGAACTAAAATGAATGTATAGCTCACTAATAATGTAAGACCACTCCTTAAACATGTCTTGACAACCTTGACCACCCATTTTCTCACCTAAACACTTTCTTACAAATTCCTAATCTTAATCCTAATCAAAGATACACCTAAACACAACTCTAAACCACAATTAAAATGCAAGAAATCCTCCCCCATGGCTGATGCATTTCGGCCACCTCTTCCCCCATTTGCATCACATATTGATTTGTTTCTTACTCAAAGAACCATGCTTGACCCATACTTGCACCCATACTTGAACCCATACCTGGCCATGCTTTCCACGATGCCTTGAACCATACCTTAGAGAAGATATTTTCTCTTCCCCATGGCTGTAAATGGCTGAAGCCATTCCCTCCCCAAACACCCCTCATTTGTTTTATTTCTCTATAAATAGCATGCTTGGGTGAACTTGCATCACTTTGAGTTCATTTGCTAAGTGTAAGTCTTCAAAGAGCACTCTAAAGTTTTTTTTTCTCTCAAAGTTCAAGTGTCTAAGTTCTTCAACTTCTTCATCCTCTTCACTCATCTCAACCTCCAATCACTTGGTAGGGATTTTCTTTCAAGTGTTTCTTTCATTTAAGTTCTTAATCTACTTATGTGTTTTATGGTTTCTCTTGAATCTTTTTGGAACTTCTTTTTTTCTTCTTTTCCTTCTTCATTTTCGGCCATGAGCCTTTGAAAACAAAGGAATGAGAGCTTGATGATGAGGGTTTCATGATGATATTCATCACTTGAACAACCTCTAAAGCTTGATCTTTGTTCTTAAGCAAAAGGTGTTTTTAGTTTCTTTCTTTCTTGAACCTTGAGATTCTTAACTTTGATGTTGATTTAAAATGAGTTAGTGAACTTAGTGATGAGGACTCATGATGTTGGTGTTCATACATCATCAAGATCATGGTCTCTAGAGTTTCAAAATGGATCTTTTCTTGCTTATGATTTCGGTTCCTTCTTTTTTCTTTTCTCAAGATTTTGGTTTCTTTCCTTTTCTTTTCTTCATGATTTTGCCAACCAACTTGCGTGGTCCAACATGATAGCTTGATGATGAGTGTTCTAGATGGAGACTTTATGTTCACCACAATGAAACCTCTAAAGCTTGAGTTTTCATAAAAATGTTATATAGCTCACTTTTGGTTTAATTCTTTAGAAATGTTATCTTGAGTTCTAAGAACTCTAGACCTCACTTTATCTTGTCATGATGAGTTTGGGTTAAGGTTTAAATTCCTCTAAAGTCTTGAATGAGCTCTAATAAGATATAAATGAACTTGCATATTTATTTTGAGGTTGCACTCATGTTTATATTCTTGTTTTGCATCTTTATTTTCAAGTTATCACCTAAGGACTCAAAGATTGAAACAAGACTTGCATTATCACCTAATTAATTCTCAAAACCTTTCTATTTCGGCCTTAAAGTCGATTGTTGATAGGCCTAGAGCACTAAAATAAAGAAATGAACTTGCATTGCATATTTATTTCAAGTCTTGCATATTTACGTTCAAACGTTTCAAGCCTTGCATATTTACTTCAAGTCTTGCATATTTAAACTTCAAGCCTTGCATATTTATTTCCAAGTTTTGCATATTTACTTTAAAGTTCTCACTTTACTTTGTAATGAAGAATAAAAATGAAGTGCATAGTATGTTTATATTTTGTCATCACTTAAAGACCTTAGAGCTCAAAGACTTGCTCATTTTATCTCAAGTTAAAGTTTAATATGGAAGCATTCTTTGAATGTATAATTTGGGCCAAGTAATAATGATATGCTTGGAATGAGTTCCATCTAGTTACAAGGGCCAACAACCTATGTTCTAGGATTTTCTTTAAGCTCGATGAGTTTTATAAAGTTATGACCAACAAGATTTATGATTTTAATCCTCTTCTAAAGAAGAATTAAATTGGTTACTGACCTAAGGTTGTTTTTAGCCTCTTGATAAAATAAAATGGTTTGCAAAGAGTTTTAGAAGTCCTAAAATGATCCCAAGGGAAACTAGCAACTTATATGCTTTAGAAATGTCCAATTATGTGTCTTTTTGGACTTGAGCAGTTCAGTTCTGCCTTGATGTGTTTGTTGCTGTATGATGATGTTTTGATGTGTTAGAATGTGTGAAAATGATATATGATGAGGTAGGAACACTTCTATGCATGTTAGGAGAGAAACTAGCTTTATAGAAAAATCGTAAAGTTGAGTTTTAGCATAGTTTTGACCTATTAATTCTTAGCTATTGCCAAAACTGTTTTAGTATGTTAACCTTCAGTTTAGGATTGCTTAATAATGAAAAACTTGGTAAAATTTGATGTAGAATTGATTTTTAGAGCCTACAGAGAAACTAGTAACTAGAAAACCGTAAAATGCAATTCTAGAACTCTTAGAACACTTAATTTACTGATTCTGTACAGCACCCATACAATGTAGTAAACATGATTTATAATTAGTTCAAAGGCTTAGGAATACCTTATAATTGGTTTAGATTTAATTTATAGCGCCTTAGGTGAAGACGGAACCGAGAAAGGGTCTAAGACGTAAGTTCTAGAAGCCCATAAGCATAAAGATGAAATTCTGTCCGTAGAGTATGATGCTGCCCAGATTTATTGATGAGCATAAATGCTAGTAAAAATTATCATTTGTGAACCCTTAGGTGTAACATCCTCCCAAGTACAACGTCATCCTTAAGTCATGACATCAGACTTGAGAGTTGTTACTTATAAATTAGCGAACCTTTCATAATTATCTATAGCCAGTTTGGTTAGCTCGCGAGATAACTAGGTCATAATTATACTAAATATATAGCAATGAAACCAAACTATTTAATTAATACAAAGTTAAGTACATAAGGGAAGCTCTTCTATGAGCTTTAACACACCTTTGTTCTCTAACATATTTACACACATGTTCATTCCACTAAATACAACATAATAAAAGCATTAACTACTACACTATTGCATTTCTGAGTTCTTTTGCATAGCAGTGCCTCGGTCCTCTGTGTCAACCTGGAGATGACACGGGAACACAAAAACATAGGGGTGAGAATTATACAATTCTCAGTAGGGTAACTCCCCAATTACATATTCATACTGTCATCGTCATCGCCCCAGCCACTTCGGTTTATTAAGAAAGCGTGAGCATGCAATATGTCCATATCAAATGTTCATTTTAAAATTTATAAAATTACCTTTCCGAAGTGGGTCTCTTTTATTATTCAATCACTTAAAACATGTATTTCATAACATTCAATATCATAGGAATTCCTTCAAGACCAATAATTTAACAAGATATACATATACATATGGCAATTACAATGATCTTTTCATGCCCTTGACATAATAAAGGGGACTTTTCCATGCCCTAATGGGGACCTCTTTGTGCCCTATTGGGGACCTCTTCGTGCCCTTTTTATACTAAAGGGGACTTCATTGTTCACTTAGCACATACATCATCCTCAAGCTCACATATACATGCATCACATTTCTATATGCATGAACATAATTCTCTGATCTCATAATACTTCAAACCTATATATATTATTCATTCATTCCTCATAACATAATCTTGGAAGTTCATGGCATGCATTCATACACATCAACTTGAACCAAATGCCATTAGGTCACTAATTCAAGGCATCATCACAACTTCAGCACATTGGCAGATTTTTTACTCAAGTAGAACAATTTATTTCTCATACCAAATGATCAATTAAAATGCTATAAAAATTCTCAATGACACCTCAATGTGTCCACAAGGTTCCATAAAAATTTCATAGAAAAATAATTCTCTAAATATGTCAACCAAATTAGACAACTTCGGAGGTTAGAAACCCCCTATTTACAGCCAACAGCCATAGTTCCTAATTTTATTAACCTAGCAAATGATCATATAAAATCATATAAAAATTCATGGTTGGACTTCAATATGTCCTTAATATCCTGTAAAAATTTCAGGTCATAATTCGATCATTTACTAGGTTAATAAAATGTCACAATTTCACAGCTTCAGATTCAACATTTCAGGCAGCATAGTTACAACTTCGGTTCTTGAATTTTTCAAGGCATTAGGAATCAAAATCAGAGCTCAAGAAAATTCATGGAACTATCCTAGGATGTTATCTTCAACATATAATTTTTATAGCTCATGAAAACACCCAAAATTCCCTCAGAAAATTCGTGAACAATCACTGCCAGCAGGAAAATCGAAAATCCAGCAAACCACTTCAGAATCTCTTTTGATAAAAATGATTTTTTCACAACCCCAAACACTCCACCAAAATTAAAAAATCAATATCATCATATTATCAACCAATAAATCCAGAAATTTCGGACCAAACACAATCAGAAAAGTCCAGTATAAAATTGGAAAGAAAAGGTCAAAGAAAACCCTACTTGTGAAGCTTTAAGGCTTCTAACTCCAAGGGATCTTTCAAAAATGATTTTTCTTCACTTCAAGCCTTCCAAACAGCACCTAACCCTTCCTTAAACAGTAGAGAATGATAGCTCAGAGTTCATCTTGGAGATTATTTAAAATTCTAATCGGTTGGTTTGATAGATTATGAGAAGTAGAACAAGTTTTGTGAAAGGATCTTGGTGTTTTGTCAAGTTTAGGCTAGGGTTTATGAAGCTTCAAGTTTGTTAATGGTGGAATGAGAGAAAGAAGATGAAGTCTGATGTATTTGGAGCTCTTGGCCGAAATTGATGGTGTTGGAGTGATAAGGTTGGTGATTTATCTTTATCTAGGTACAAAACTAGTCAAAATGGGTATTTATTCCTTTTTCAAAATGAAATAATGAAATGGATGGCTAAGATTTGGTTTCTTGGTCAAAGAATGAATCTTGGCCATCCACTTGGCTTAAGATAAGTGGCTCATATTAACTTGGTGAGCAAGTAGCTTTTTCGGTGTTAAAATCGTACACCGAAATTCCACCGAACGGATGAGTTATTGGCACCCGAGTAAAATATAATAAATCAAAGGTCATGATTAAAACTTGCTTTTCAATTTTCAATCTTTGTCATCCACTTGGCATAAAGTGGTTGATAAAGCTTACTTAGCCACTAAGTAGCTTTTACGGTGTTAGAAACCGCACACCGAAATTCTACCGAACGGGTAAAACAGTGTACCTGGGTAATCAAACATTGCCCAAAAAATAATTTCGGGTATAAAATCTTTATTTCTACCTATTTCTAACCATAATCATATAACTTCTCAATTTCGGCCATCTCCGGGTCCCAATTCTAGGGTTTCGGCTGTCCCGGTGGGCTTACGGGACCCGCAAAACACTATTTACATTTTTTTTTTTTTTACAAATCCGTTGGATCGTCCTCATCATTGTTCAATGTATCAAATTTTTGAAATTATGACTAATGAAGCTCAAATTAATTTTTTGAGATAATGTTTAGGGTGTTACATTAGGTGCATAAGAGGTTGATAGAGAACGATAGGATAATTATACCTCAAGTTTAAGACCCGTAAGGGTCAAAGTATAAGACACCATAGGTGTAAGAGCATGATGAACTTTAGTGTTTTACATGAATGTATGTTTAATTATGAGAATGACTTGAGCATGGCATATGCATTAGCTAAGCCCGGTCCTTAATTCCGGCAAACTGGTTAGGAGCATGCTATTTTTTTTTAAGAGTGTTAAAGCAATGATGTGATGATGTATATACTATGATGAGTTTGACTATATGACTTGATGTCTTATGGTGATGTTGATTGGCTATGCATGCTCTATATGTTTCGTGGCATAAAGCAAGTTTGAAGGAAATCTGGTGTACGCCGTTACGCTACCGAATTTCCCATCATACTTGAGGATTGAGAAAGGTTTGCAAAAACTCCTGGGTGACACCGGCTCGGCTAAGCACCCCCAGGAAAGGTTCTGGGTGGCACCGGTTCGGCCGAGCACCCTAGAATAGATGTGATATAACACTAAGACGCATTCCTCCTGCTACGGTGGGGATGAAACAAATCTGCAAGGGTATTGACATTGAACTTGCCAAAGCGGACAATTCGTTGTGTACTAGATACCAATAGAGCATTTCAAAGAAGGAAATGATCCTAAGATAGGTGATCCAAGAAAGTTATGTATACCCCCTCTATTAGCCCATATTAAATCTAGTGATGACTAGTTAGGATTGAGCTCATTCCTAGGTGATAGGTGAGATATAGTTTGGTGACTAGATTATCGCCGGGCCGGTGAGTCGGTTGGATTTTTAGTGGATATGTTAAGAGGGTGGTCTTAAAGAAAAAGAACTCAAGAGTTTGACTTATGAAAAAGGTGTCACATGAAAAGTACTATGCCTTTTTATGCCACGTATATGATTTATGTTTCCTTATGATGTACCCAAGTACTATGATTTTCATGTTAAAGTGCATATGGTATTGGCATGCATTCATCGAATATCTGTTGCATTCATGTCATTAAGACTCATACTAAAAGACACCCACTTCGGATAAATAGATTTAAAAAGTCTAAAACCAAACCTTATGCATGTACACCCTTTTCATAATTAAAATCGAGGTGGCTGGGGATGATGATGATGACACTTATGTTAGCGCGCCGGGAATCTCTATTGAGAATCTTGAATGAGTTTCTCATCCCTTTCTCTTCTTCCGTGTCGTCTCTAGACGAGGATTACAACGAGGTTCGTGACTTCTTCTAAGGCTCATGCTTAAGGGTCACGCTAGCAAATGGAGTAGAGGGTCGCTGCGGAAGCATAGATTGTTTAGCTTTTGGATTGATACTCATCCAACCTCATAGGTGGATAAGGATCACTTCATATATATAGGCATGTTTTGATGTAAATAATGGTACAATGATGCTAGTAATTTATGTATTTATGAAGGAGTGATGATATTATGATTGTTATGTATGGTAATATGTTTCATGATTATGAATGGTGTGATTATTTTTCTTGCACGATGTGGTTATGACGAACATTAGGTTAGCGCATGGCTCGCGTTTTGTTTTTTTAACTTTCAAAAAAGAAAAATTTATTTGTATCTTCCGCTAAGTATTTTAATGAAAGGTTTTAAAGAATGAGACTAAAAGAGTAATAGACTAATGATTAACCTAAATATGTTCAAGAGTATTAGGTTAAAAATTAGGATGTTACACACAAACATTTACTTTCACATGCGTTTACTGCTTTTACAAACATTTACTTTCACATGTGTTTACTGCTTTCACAAATTTTACTTTAACATGCGTTTATTGCTTTCACAAACATTTACTTTCACATGCGTTTACTGCTTTCACAAATTTTACTTTCATATGCGTTTACTACTTTCACAAATTTTATTTTCACATGCATTTACTGCTTTCACAAACATTTACTTTCACATGCATTTACTGTTTTCACAAATTTTACTTTTACATGCGTTTACTACTTTTCACAAACATTTACTTTCACACGCGTTTACTACTTTCACAAATTTTACTTTTACATGTGTTTACTGCTTTCACAAATATTTACTGCTTTCATAAATTTTACTTTCACTTTCACATGCATTTATGGCTTTCACATTTACTTGCGTTTACTGCTTTCATGTTTATTTTCACATGTATTTATCGCTTTCACAAATTTTAATTTCGCATGCGTTTACTGCTTTCACATTTACTTTCACATCTGTTTACCTGGCTTTCATAAACATTTACTCTGCTTCATAGATTTTAAATTTCACATGTCCTTTACTCTGCTTTCATAGATTTTAAATGCCTTTATTGCTTTCACATTTTCATTCATACCTTTTAATTTCACATACTTATGCTTCATCTTCGCATGCTGTCATATTTCTCATGTGTTTAAATTTCACATTGTTTTCTATAGGCTTTTAAGTTTCACATGCATTTAATTTTCATACACATTTTATTCCCACTTGATATTAGCAGTGTTCATTCATCCTCATCATATATTCATCATCATTGTCATCATCATTATGTCATCACACACTCACCATCATCAATGCATTCTCAGCATGCATTTGGACAAAACATATGTTCATATCTTTACTTGTCTCTTACAGTAAAATATCAAAGTCATGAACTTTATATTTTTCAATAAGAAACAAGTAAAGAGGGGCAACTGTGAACAACATATTTTGTCCAAACATTTATTTATTTTCATATTTATTGTTTTTATAAAAAAAAATCCAGCTCATTTTCTTTTTATTGTAGCCCATTCCATTTTTTTTAGCCCACATTTCATTAGCCCATTTCATTTTTTTATTTTTTTGTCTGGCCAAAAAAAATATAAATATAAAAAAAAGAATGGGAACGTTGGATTCCCATCCCTGAAATAAATAAATAAATAAAAAATAAAAATGAAAAAGGGCATTGGATTCTTCTTCCAGCTTTTGACCGTTTAGGGGAAAGAAGATGGCGGATACCATCATCGCCTCTTCCCCCAGCAGCATGATGCCCTTCCCCTAGTGATGATTACAGGTTTACCAGTAAGCTGTAAATGAGATCATCAATAATTTTATTTGACCAAGCAACATTATATAATGATCTATCATCAATCGGAAAAAGCGACCGAAAATTTTTCAGAGCAAGAATTACAGTTAGCTAGCAAGCAAAAATGCAAACACAAAAAATTTAAATATATATATATATATATATATATATATATATATATATATATATATATATATATTCTGATACATCAACAAGCCAAGCCAACTTGCAAAAATTCCAACAAGACAATTCCAGAGACAACAAAAAAAGAAGGAACCAGGTAAATCCAGCAGCCAGCCACCATCGCACATTAGCCATGGCAGATCGGGCCGCTACCGACGTCCCTTGATCGCGACGCCAAGCCTCTCTCCTCACACCACCATAGAACTCCTCACTCCCTAACCCCGAGTCCTTCCACCATCACTTACCCCAAAACCGCCACTATCAATACCCCACTACAACCTCTACTCCTACCCCTAAAAACAAAGATGCCACCGCGAGAGAGAGAACCGTCACGCCCCACCCATGCTCGCGTCTTCATCGGCGTCGTTCCACTGCCACACCTGGTCGCGTTTCCTTCTCCCAACCACTAGATCCATGACTTCCGCACTAACAGCAACTAGATCGAACCCGAACCACTGCGGACCTCTCTCCGTGAAATCGTTGCCTTCCCCTTACATGCCTACTAACACCGCATCACACCCCTGTAGGCTGCGAGCACGATCTCCGCACCACCGTGGGGTTTAGCCGTGGCGGCCTTACCCCATTGTCCCGCTCTCTCTTTCTCAATCTCCTAGCTTCTTTTTCTCTGCATGTGTGTGTGTGTGTGAGAGAGAGAGAGAAAGGAAGAGAGGGGAGCCTATTTGTGTGTGATAGTGTGTGAAAGAGAGCGAGTTGCGTGTTATGCGTGTGTGTGTACCTGCGTGTGTGTCTGAATAAGTAAGTATGTGTGCGAGTGTGTGAGCGAGAGTGGGTGCGTTAATGAGCCCCACTCTCAAAATTATTATTATTATTATTATTATTAATATTATTATTTTGATAATTATTGTTGTTTTATTTTATTCAATTAGATCTTGGGTATGCTTATTTGAATTTGGATTTGCATGTTTGGTTTAGTATTTATTTTATTTCTAGTTTTTGGGCTTGTTTATTTAAAGCTTGGGTTATTTTGGAGTTAAATAAATAAAAAAAGCTTTTATTTAATTTGATTTAAAATAAATATTTGAGCATTTTGATCTATAAAAAAAAAGAAAAAATAGTTTATGATATGTCTGTTAGTTTTTTAGTATTCTAGCGAAATTGAATAAATTAGTTTCAAGGTAATTTAATTACACAAAACAAGACCCAAAAAAGTGTTTTAATTATTTCTTTGTTTTTGGGTGGGTTTAGTATTAGTGTTTCTTTTAAATAAAAAAAATAAAAAATATAATAATTGTTTTTTTTATTGTATTTTGTTGAATTGTATATTTGTGTTTATAAATTAATTTTCCTTTTACTATCATTATGTGCTTTATTTAAATTAATTATGTGTTTGTGTTTATTTTTCCATTTTAGTTTAATTATTCTGTGTCTGTGTGTTTTTGTTAAATTAGTTGTGTGATTATGTTTATGATTTTTTTTTGTTAATTTTCATTAAAATTAGAGCCTGTCAAAAATGTTTTCTTTCCATTTAACAATTAAAAATCCTCTTTCAAAAATTAAAATCAATTAACACATTTTCATTCTCTTTTAAAAATTAAATCAATCAACACATTTCTATTTTAAAATTCTTGTTTCAATAATAAAATCCATGCAACAACTTGTGATATTGATGTATAGCTTGCTATCCTCAAGTTTCACAAGAATGTAAGAATTTATTATATAGTTTATACTATCCTAAATCCTGTGCAAGAGTAGGTTTTAACTTCTTTAAAATTGGTTTCTTTAATAAAATCAATTCAACACACAATTATTTTCTACAGAACTACGTGGTTTTGAGTTCCTCATTGCACCAGAGGATATGTAGACGTGGCCAACAACTATCAAGCCAAAATCCTTTTTCATAAAATGTGCCATTTGTTTCTTGTTTTAATTTTAACTTTATTTCTTTGTAAATATGCAATTGTCATAAGTTTTGGGGAAAATTGTAACACCCCGATTTTTCTGTCCGAGGGAAATGACCAAAATGCCCCTGAGGTCGTTTCCTGACCCGAGCTCGAGGGTAACCAACTCGGTCATCCTCGAAGGGTCAACTCAATGTTTGAAGGGGATTGAATGGCCTTTGAATGCTTTCGGAAGCGAAAATTTCATTTTCCGCAGTTTCGGGTCAAAATGACCAAAATACCCCTATAGCGTTTTTACGCGGGTAAAGGTGCTGTTTGAGCCCGAAACTTTCCCCAGAGGCTTAAAAACATGTTTTCATGTGTCTAGAGGTCTCTGTTCAAGTCTCGGTGGTCCCGGGCAGTTTTAGTGCAAAATTACGATTTTGCCCCTAGAATAGTGTTTTTGAGCTTAATGACGTAATTAAGCAAACCTAAGCAATATTAGGCTCTAAACGAAGATTAATTTATTTCCCTAATTAATCTAGAGTCAAAATAATTTATTAAAGCTAATTAGAACCTAAAATTGCTTAGATTAAACATTAAATCCCTTTTTAGAACTCAAGATTCCTAGTCTTGGAATCTTGAATAGTGTTTTCTCTTTCCAATTCCTTAAATCAAGGAATTGTGTCTAGAGTTGTTTAAACTCTAAATTGAGGATTTAACTCACTAATGGTGCAAGACCACTCCTTAATTATGTCTAGACCACCTTAATTACCCATTTACCTTACCTAAACACTTTCTTACAAATTCCTAATCTTAAGCATAATCAAAGATACACCTAAACACAACTCTAAACCACCATTAAAATGCAAACTAATCCTCCCCTTGGCTGCAACATGGCCGAACAGCCCACTCCCCATTGACCACATGTTTAATTATTTTCTCACTCAAAGAACCATGCTTGAGGCCATACCTTGAACCATACCTTAAGCCATACCTCACCATGCCTCAAGAACACATTATCTCACCTCATGGAACACATGGAACCCTCCAATTTTGCACCTCTTGGCCGAAAATGCATCAGCCCATTCACACCGTCCATTTGTTTCATTTCTCTATAAATAGAATGCCTTGAGGAGCTTGCACCACTTTTAGATCATTTGCTAAGTTTAGGAAACACTCAAAGCTTTTCTTTTCTCTCAAAGTTCTAGTGTTCTTCAAGTTCTTCAAGCTCTTCAAAGTTCTTCATCATCTTCATCTTCTTCTTCCATCTTCAAGTTCATCACACCAAGTAGGGATTTTCTTTCTTGTATTCTTTTCTTTAAAGTTCTTGTTTCAAGCTTGATGTTCATAGTTTCTCTTGTTTCTCTTTAGAACTTCATTTCCACTCCTTTTCCCTTTTCATTTTCGGCCATAGGCCTTGGAGAACAAAGGAATGAGAGCTTGATGATGAGAATTTCATGATGATAATCATCACTTGAAACAAACTCTAGAGCTTGATCTTTGTTCTTGAGCAAAAATGTTTCTAGTTTTTCCTTTCTTGAACTCTTGAGAACTTTAGCTTTGATGATGTTTTTAAATGGCTCTATGAACTCAATGATGAGGACTCATGATGTTGGTGTTAATATATCACCAAGATCATGAACTCTAGAGTTTTAAAATGTTCCTTTTTCTTCTTGATGATTTCGGCCATTTCCTTAAATTTTCTAAGCTTCATGGTTTGATTTCCTAAAAATATTATGTTAAGTTTTAAAGAACTCTAAGCTTGACTTTACCTTGTTTGGATGAGTTTGGGTTATGGTTTAAATTCCTTTAAAGTCTTGTTAAGAGCTCTAGAAAGATAAAATAAACTTGCATAATTTATTTTATGCTTACATCCATATTTACATTCTTGCTATGCATCTTTGCTTTCTAGCTATCACCTAAGAACATAAAGATTAAAATGGAACTTGTATCATCACTTAATTTAATTCTCAAAGCCTTTCTATTTCGGCCTTAAAGTCGATTGTTGTTGGGCCTAGAGCACTAAAATAAAGAATTGAACTTGCATTATCACCTAATTAATTTCTCGAACGCCTATCTATTTCGGCCTCAAAGTCGATTGTTGTTGGGCCAAGAGCACTAAAATAAAGAATTGAACCATGCATATTTACCTTCAAGCTTGCACGTTTAAGTTAATGCCTCGCATAATTACTTTCAAGCTTGCACGTTTAAGTTATGCCTTGCATATTTAATTTTAAGTCATCACTTTACTTTGTAAGCAAGATTAAAAACGAAAAGCATGAGAACGTTTAGTTTATGTCATAACTTAAGAACCTAGAGCTCAAAGACTTGCCCATTTCATTCCAAGTTAAAGTTATATGTGAATGTATTCCCTGAATGAATAATTTCGGCCAAGTAGTGATGATGGACTTGCAATGAGTTTTCATCTAGCTACTAGGACCAATAGTCTATGTTTTAAGTTTTCCTTAAAGCTTTACAAATCTTTATAAGGTTATGTCATCACAAGTTGTGATTTTATTATCTTTTAGGGGATGGAATATGTTTTGGTCAGTGACCTAAGGCTTCTCTTAGCCTCATGATGAATTAAAGTGTTTTGCAAAGAGTTTTAGAAGTTCTAGATCGATTCCAAGAGAAACTAGTTAACTTATGTACCTAGAAATGTCAATTTAACTCTCTCATTTAAGTTAAATGTTTTCGGTTCTGATGTGATGAGTGTGATGCTGTATGATGATGTTTTGATGTGTTGGAATGTGTGAAAATATCATATGATGATGTAGAAGCGATCCTATGTATGATAGGTAAGAAACTAGCTAACTAGAAATACCGTAAAGCTAGAATTTAACATAGTTTTGACCCATTTGTTTATGGAACTTTTTCCAAACTGTTTTAATGGGGACATAATCAGATTTAGATTGTTTAGACATGAAAAACTTGGTATCATTTGAGTTAGAATTGAATTCTAGCACCTATGGGGAAACTAGTAACTTGAAAATCGTAAAAATGCAAATGTAGAACTCTTAGAACATTTAATTCTCTGGATTCTGTCCAGCACCCTTACGACATGGTAAACATGATTAATAATTAGTCCTTAAGCATAGGAATGCCTCATAATTGATTTAGATTTAATATATAGTGCCTTCGACGAAAACGGAACCAAGAAAGGGTCTAAAACGTAAGTTCTAGAACCCCGTATTTACTTGTTAGGATTTTCACCCTATGCTATTCAGATTTAAAAGCAAAATGAGAGGATTATGAATGATGTTTAATTATGAGCCTTAGGTGCTTAAAATATGAACGACGGATGTAGAGAACTATATCTCAAGATTAAGACCCGTAAGGGTCAAAGCATAAGCTACCGTAAGGGTAAGCGTTTGGATGTTTATGATGATGCATGAAGTATGCTAATGATGATGATGTTATTCATATGAGGAACTTATGAGACTATATGTTTATGTGGCATAAAGCAAATTTGGAAGGAAATTCGGTGTAATGACCGTTGTGCCGCTAATTTCGACAAATTTGGGGACTTAAAGAGATTTTGAAAATTAAGGTACTAAGATGGGTTCTAGGATGACACCGGTTCGGCCGAGCACCTCCATAGAACTCATGTGACATCGGTACCATTTTACACTCTTAGGTGACACCGGTTCGGCCGAGCACCCCTAAGAGTTTTGCCCCCTAACCCGTACTCAGATAGTCGGGATTTATGATTTATGATACGCTTATCGTTAAGTGGTAAGTAAGAACTAGTGATGACTAGTTAAGGTATGAGCTCATAACCTAGATGTATGACACGTTTTGGGTGACACCGGTTCGGCCGAGCACCCCCAATTCGATTGTCTTTTAGGGTGGCCCATGAGGAAGAGAAGTTTCATGATTATGATTATGTCACTAAGTTTTGTCCCATATGAATGTTACTATTGCCACTTTATGCCACCAAGAATGATGATGCTTGATGTTATGTTTTATGTATGTGCATTAGGTAGTGCCATGCATACATTTTCTATTATGTTGCATTCATGACATTAAGATCATCCTAAAATGAATGGACCTTGGCTAAAATATATTTTAAAGTTTAAAATGAACCTAATACATGCTCAGTCACTTTGTATAAATAAACCTAAGGTTCCTGAGGACGTAGATGATGACACCTAGGTAGTAGGAGGCCCTATTGAGATTCTTTAGCAAGATTCTCACTCCCTCTATCTCTTTCTTTCCGTCACGTCTTCAGATGGCGACGTTCGTGGTGTTCGTGGACACCCCGACATGGGAGGTGCACCATGACCCGGACCACGGGTCATTCCATTTTGTGGGTCGATGCACGGTTAGAGTATTCATGTTTATGGGTCGACCCTTCACTCTTCCTGCACATTCCCATCGTTTCTCCCCGTCTCACCTTTTGGCGATGACCTGGTGTTCGAGTGCGACGTCCCCTAGAGGAGAGGCCGCGTACCCCATCATCCACGTCCGCCGCTCGAGACTACCCCCAGTATGTGCCCCGTTGCCCGTCATCTTTTTCAGAGACGGATCCTTCCGAGGATTCGGCAACCCAGGCACCCTCCGAGGGATCTTCCCCCTCCACACCTATGGACCTTGGAGAGGATAGCGAGCCCACCGTGACTCAGCCGAGGCGTGCACGACGACCGGAGATGCGGCCATACCCCGGGGCTCACACTCGATCCCCACTCCGCCTCTTCACGCCCGAGGAGCTCGCCCAGTTTCCCGGATATCTGCCTCGATCACGAGATAGTCGCCAGTAGGAGGCCATGGATGGCCCGAGTTAGAGCACACACCACTTAGATGGGGATAAACCTTCTTTTGTTTAAAGGTTTCCCATTAGATGCACTCGGGTAGGGGAATAGATTATGTTTATGCTTATGTTGTACTTTCTTTTATGCATTTCCCTTGTACTAAATTAAGACCCACACTTATAAGTGGGCAAGTTATATATATATGAGATGATATTCAGTGATGTTCATGTTGTGCCTCATGTTATGATGTTGTGAGATAATTGTATCACTTTACATGGTGTACCGCTTATCGCATCACGCGGCTCTCACTTTGTTTTTCAAAAAAAAATTACCCGTATTTTCCGCTAAGTATTTCAAAGTTAAATGAGAACTATGAAGTAACAGACTAATGATTAACCTAAATATGTTCTAGAGTATTGGGTTAAAAATTAGGATGTTACATTATGGTATCAGAGCAGTTCGATTCTCATGGAGTCTGAGGATTGGACTGACTATGCTTTCTAAAGCGTAGTACGATAGCTATGTCATGCGTAGTGCTTAGTTAGAGATAAGCTATAGGATAGAAGTGCATGACCCTTGTCCACTTGCGTGTGCCATGGTAACTAGCTCATTTTACATGGAATATTGAGCCTGATCACCTCAGTGTTTATTGTCTCGTGTGTTTAGGAACCAATGGCACCAAGGAGACAACCTAGGACCCCGACCGAGGGGGACCAAAACGATGCTACTGCTGCTGTTCGTGACATGGCTAGGGCCATGGAACAAATGTTCGAGAGGATGAACCAACAAGGGAACACCGGACGTGCTCCCCCTACTGCTGAGATGGTCGAGCAAGCGAGGTTTGGCGAGTTTCGCAAGGCGAACCCGCCAACCTTCCGAGGAGCCATGGACCCCGACCAAGCTGATGAGTGGGTCAAAAACATGGAAAAGATCTACTCTGTGGTGGCTTGCTCGGAGGAGCAGAAGGTCACCTTTGCGGCCTATATGATGGAATCGGATGCCGAGTTTTGGTGGACCGGCACCCGAAGACTGCTAGAAGCTTCTGGTACCGCTGTCAACTAGGAGCTATTCAAGAGCTACTTCTATGAGAAGTACTTCCCGGAGTCTGTAAGGAACGCAAAGGACATTGAGTTCATGCAACTGACCCAAGGAGGTCTCATGTCGCCCGATGACAGCGAAATTCGAGGAGCTGATCAAGTTCTCTAGGGTGTTTCAAGGAAACCCCGATGAGGTATGGAAGTGCGTCAAATATGAGGCCGGACTAATGGCAGAACTCAACTATGTTGTGGCGCACATGGAGATTAGGGACTTCCCAACCCTAGTCAATAAGTGCCGGATCATGGAAGAGGGACAGAAGAAAATCAACGCTGCAAGGGCAGCACGGAACAAGGGGCTAGCACCTCAAGCCCCAAAATTCAATCCCCAATATCCAAACCAATCCCGAAATCACTATAATCCCTACCAAACCAACCAGTTCAAACCACAACAACAACAAAGAACCCCCTTCCACCAACAACCCAAGCAACCATACCGACCACAATTCCAGAACAACAACAACAACCGCAACAACAACAACAACAACCGACAAGGAGGGTCGGGCGGCCTCCGAAACAACCAAGGAGGACCAAGTGGGACCAAGAACAAGACGCCCCAAGGAGCCCCCGCCACCTTTGCTAGAACTACACCAGTGATAATATGCCCCCAGTGCGGGAAAGATCATGGCAACCGTCCCTGCCTAGCTGGACAAAACGTGTGCTTCAAGTGCGGGAAGCCCGGCCACTATGCCAATAGATGCAACAACGGAGGGCCAGCAAATCAGAACCCTAGGCCGCAACCCCAAGGGAGGGTCTTCACCCTCAATGTGGACGAAGCGGACACATCCAACGGTCTCATAGAAGGTAAGTGCGAAATAGATGGTAGAACCTTAACTGTGCTATATGACTCTGGTGCAACACATTCTTTTATTTCTTATGCTAGTGTCGAGGCTCTAAATTTGAAAACTTCCAAACTTCCTTTTGATCTTATTGTCTCTACCCCCACAAATCATCCTGTGAATACTTGTTATTGTTGCCTAAATTGTCACCTCACCACAGAAAATAGATCATATGTTGTGGATTTAATTTGTTTACCCATGAAAGGTATAGGAGTAGTTCTTGGCATGGATTGGCTTCATGCCAACCGTGTATTGTTAGACTGTGACACCAAAACAGTTATCTTTCCTTCTCCCCCTAGTGAAATAAGTCAACCTTTGAAACTCTATCTCAATGCCGTAGAGGTCCACTGTAGTGGGAAAAAGACTAAGGGATATGTTCTCCTAGCCGGTAGCGAGGTACACTTTGAGGAGAATTTAGAGAATATACCTATAGTGAGAGACTATCCCGAGGTATTTCCGAAAGATATACCCGAGTTCCCTCCCGAGCGAGAAGTGGAGTTCTCCATTGAGTTGGTTCCTGGAGCGGGACCAATCTCCATTGCCCCCTATAGAATGTCCCCCCTAGAACTAGCCGAGCTTAAAACCCAACTTGAAGAACTTTTAGAGAAAAGCTTTATAAGACCTAGTGCTTCACCATGGGGAGCCCCGGTCTTGTTTGTGAAAAAGAAGGACGGGAGTATGAGGTTGTGCATGGATTATAGGTAATTAAATCGTGTGACAGTGAAAAACAAATACCCTTTGCCTAGGATTGATGATCTCATGGACCAATTGAGAGGAGCGGTAGTGTTTTCCAAGATCGACCTAAGGTCAGGATACCACCAAATTAGAGTGAGAAATCAAGATATACCAAAGACCGCCTTTAGAACTCGGTATGGACACTTTGAGTTCGCGGTGATGTCTTTTGGGTTGACAAATGCTCCTGCAGTATTTATGGATTACATGAATAGGATCTTTAGACCCTATTTAGATCAGTTCGTGGTCGTTTTCATAGATGATATACTCATCTATTCGAAGACCCACGAGGAGCATGAGCGACATTTGAGGATAGTTTTGGAAATTTTGAAGGAGAAAAAGTTGTATGCAAAACTCCCTAAGTGTGAATTTTGGTTGGAGGAGGTCAAGTTTTTAGGGCACGTTGTGTCAAAAGGAGGCATAGCCGTTGATCCTAGTAAGGTAGAAGCCGTAATGAATTGGGATAGACCGACCACCGTAACGGAAATACGGAGCTTTTTGGGCTTAGCAGGCTACTACCGTAGGTTTATCAAAGGATTTTCCTAGTTAGTCCTACCCTTGACCAAGCTCACTAGGAAGAATGCCCCGTTTGAGTGGAGCCCCGAATGTGAGAAGAGTTTTCAAGAGCTTAAGGAAAGGTTAACCACGACCCCAGTCTTAGTCTTACCTAGCCCCAATGTACCCTTCGAGGTATATTGTGATGCTTCGAACAAAGGACTAGGGTGTGTGTTGATGCAAAATAGGCAAGTGGTAGCCTATGCATCACGACAACTCAAGCCCCACGAGGCTAACTACCCCACCCATGACCTAGAATTAGCCGCCGTAGTGTTTGCCTTAAAGATGTGGAGACACCATCTGTATAGTGTAAGGTTTGAAGTTTTCTCCGATCATAAGAGTCTCAAGTACCTCTTTGATCAAAAGGAGTTAAACATGAGGCAAAGAAGGTGGATGGAATTCCTCAAAGACTACGATTTCGGTTTAAGTTACCACCCCGGCAAGGCTAATGTAGTCGCCGACGCCTTGAGCCGAAAGTCGTTACACTTGTCCCACATGATGATCAAAGAAGTTGAGTTGATAGAGAAGTTTAGGGATATGAATCTAGGGATGTCAGCAACCGATAGAGGGATAAAGATGTGCTATCTTAGTGTAACAAGTGGATTTAAGCAAAGGATCATGTTAGCACAACGAGAGAATGAGGAGTTCAAAGAGATCATAGATGCTGTTAAGGCGGGAAAGTTGAGAGGTTTCGAAAGAGGCGAGGATTGGATATGGAGATTTGAGGGAAGGATCTGCGTACCCCAAGACGGTGACCTCCGAGAAAAGATCTTGGAGGAGGCTCACAAAAGCTATTTCGCCATTCATTCCGGTGTTACCAAGATGTACCAAGACTTGAAGAAGATGTTTTGGTGGCCCGGAATGAAGAAGGATGTAGTCGCCTGGGTTAGTAAGTGCTTGGTATGTCAAAAAGTGAAAATCGAGCACCAAAAACCTTCAGGTTTGTTGCAACCCCTGTCAATCCCCGAGTGGAAGTGGGAATGCATATCTATGGATTTCGTGACGGGATTGCCTAAGACCCAAGCTGGCCATGATGCTATATGGGTGATAGTGGATCGACTAACCAAGTCGGCACACTTTCTACCTATTAGAGTGACATACTCTTTAGATAAATTGGCTCAGTTATACATCCAAGAGATCGTAAGGTTGCATGGAGTACCGTCGACGATAATCTCGGATAGAGATCCGCGGTTTACGTCGCGTTTTGGGGAGCCTTTCAAAGGCGTTTGGTTCAAAGCTATGCTTAAGCACCGCTTACCACCCACAAGCAGACGGACAATCGAAAGGGCGATCCAAACCCTAGAGGATATGCTAAGAGCACTGTGTGTTAGACCAAAGGGAAGTTGGGATAAGTACTTCCCTTTGATCGAGTTTGCGTATAACAACAGTTATCACGCGAGCATCGGTATGGCACCGTACGAGGCATTGTATGGAAAGAAGTGCCAATCACCTTTGTGTTGGTACGAGCCTGGGAGCAAAGTGTCTTAGGACCCGATGTAGTGAGGGAAGCAGCGGAACAAATCAAGAGGATCAGGGATAGGATGCTCACTGCGCAAAGTAGACAAAAGAGCTATGCGAACAAGCGGCGCAAGCCCTTGGAGTACGAAGAGGGAGATCATGTGTTCCTTAGGATTACCCCACTACGAGGCATAGGGAGAGCCATGAAAGTCAAAAAGTTGAGCCCCGATTCCTTGGTCCTTTCCAAATTCTTCAAAAGATAGGAGCAGTTGCCTACAAAATAGCCTTACCCCTAATCTTTCAAATCTTCATGGCGTCTTTCACGTCTCTCGATTAAGAAGTATGAGTCCGACCCTAGCCACGTTTTAGAGCGAGCATGTTCAGTTAAGGGACGACCTAACTTTCAATCTTCCCCTACGAGAATCGTGGACGTGAGTCAAGCGGTGAGGAACAAGTCTGTTCCTTTGGGAAAAGTAGCATAGGGACGCGACAAGTCTGAAGAATTCACATGGGAGCTAGAGGCAAATGCGAGACAAGTATCCCGAGCTTTTCCAAGGTAGCAATTTCGAGGGCGAAATTCTTTTTAAGGAGGGGAGTAATGTAACACCCTGATTTTTCTGTCCGATGGAAATGACCAAAATGCCCCTGAGGTCGTTTCCTGACCCGAGCTCGAGGGTAACCAACTCGGTCATCCTCGAAGGTCAACTCAATGTTTGAAGGGGATTGAATGGCCTTTGAATGCTTTGAGCGAAAATTTCGTTTCATGATTTAGTCAAAATGACCAAAATACCCCTATAGCGTTTTTACGCGGGTAAAGGTGCCGTTTGAGCCCGGAACTTTCCCCAGAGGTTTAAAAACATGTTTTCATGTGTCTAGAGGTCTCTGTTCAAGTCCCGGTGGTCCCGGGCAGTTTTAGTGCAAAATTACGATTTTGCCCCTAGAATAGTGTTTTTGAGCTTAATGGCGTAATTAAGCAAACCTAAGCAATATTAGGCTCTAAACGAAGATTAATTTATTTCCCTAATTAATCTAGAGTCAAAATAATTTATTAAAGCTAATTAGAACCTAAAATTGCTTAGATTAAACATTAAATCCCTTTTTAGAACTCAAGATTCCTAGTCTTGGAATCTTGAATAGTGTTTTCTCTTTCCAATTCCTTAAATCAAAGAATTGTGTCTAGAGTTGTTTAAACTCTAAATTGAGGATTTAACTCACTAATGGTGCAAGACCACTCCTTAATTATGTCTAGACCACCTTAATTACCCATTTACCTTACCTAAACACTTTCTTACAAATTCCTAATCTTAAGCATAATCAAAGATACACCTAAACACAACTCTAAACCACCATTAAAATGCAAACTAATCCTCCCCTTGGCTGCAACATGGCCGAACAGCCCACTCCCCATTGACCACATGTTTAATTATTTTCTCACTCAAAGAACCATGCTTGAGGCCATACCTTGAACCATACCTCACCATACCTTAAGCCATACCTCACCATGCCTCAAGAACACATTATCTCACCTCATGGAACACATGGAACCCTCCAATTCTGTACCTCTTGGCCAAAAATGCATCAGCCCATTCACACCGTCCATTTGTTTCATTTCTCTATAAATAGAATGCCTTGAGGAGCTTGCACCACTTTTAGATCATTTGCTAAGTTTAGGAAACACTCAAAGCTTTTCTTTTCTCTCAAAGTTCTAGTGTTCTTCAAGTTCTTCAAGCTCTTCAAAGTTCTTCATCATCTTCATCTTCTTCTTCCATCTTCAAGTTCATCACACCAAGTAGGGATTTTCTTTCATGTATTCTTTTCTTTAAAGTTCTTGTTTCAAGCTTGATGTTCATAGTTTCTCTTGTTTCTCTTTAGAACTTCATTTCCACTCCTTTTCCCTTTTCATTTTCGGCCATAGGCCTTGGAGAACAAAGGAATGAGAGCTTGATGATGAGAGTTTCATGATGATAATCATCACTTGAAACAAACTCTAGAGCTTGATCTTTGTTCTTGAGCAAAAATGTTTCTAGTTTTTCCTTTCTTGAACTCTTGAGAACTTTAGCTTTGATGATGTTTTTAAATGGCTCTATGAACTCAATGATGAGGACTCATGATGTTGGTGTTAATATATCACCAAGATCATGAACTCTAGAGTTTTAAAATGTTCCTTTTTCTTCTTGATGATTTCGGCCATTTCCTTAAATTTTCTAAGCTTCATGGTTTGATTTCCTAAAAATATTATGTTAAGTTTTAAAGAACTCTAAGCTTGACTTTACCTTGTTTGGATGAGTTTGGGTTATAGTTTAAATTCCTTTAAAGTCTTGTTAAGAGCTCTAAAAAGATAAAATGAACTTGCATAATTTATTTTATGCTTACATCCATATTTACATTCTTGCTATGCATCTTTGCTTTCTAGCTATCACCTAAGAACATAAAGATTAAAATGGAACTTGTATCATCACTTAATTTAATTCTCAAAGCCTTTCTATTTCGGCCTTAAAGTCGATTGTTGTTGGGCCTAGAGCACTAAAATAAAGAATTGAACTTGCATTATCACCTAATTAATTTCTCGAACGCCTATCTATTTCGGCCTCAAAGTCGATTGTTGTTGGGCCAAGAGCACTAAAATAAAGAATTGAACCATGCATATTTACCTTCAAGCTTGCACGTTTAAGTTAATGCCTCGCATAATTACTTTCAAGCTTGCACGTTTAAGTTATGCCTTGCATATTTAATTTTAAGTCATCACTTTACTTTGTAAGCAAGATTAAAAACGAAAAGCATGAGCACGTTTAGTTTATGTCATAACTTAAGAACCTAGAGCTCAAAGACTTGCCCATTTCATTCCAAGTTAAAGTTATATGTGAATGTATTCCTTGAATGAATAATTTCGGCTAAGTAGTGATGATGGACTTGCAATGAGTTTTCATCTAGCTACTAGGACCAATAGTCTATGTTTTATGTTTTCCTTAAAGCTTTACAAATCTTTATAAGGTTATGTCATCACAAGTTGTGATTTTATTATCTTTTAGGGGATGGAATATGTTTTGGTCAGTGACCTAAGGCTTCTCTTAGCCTCATGATGAATTAAAGTGTTTTGCAAAGAGTTTTAGAAGTTCTAGATCGATTCCAAGAGAAACTAGTTAACTTATGTACCTAGAAATGTCAATTTAACTCTCTCATTTAAGTTAAATGTTTTCGGTTCTGATGTGATGAGTGTGATGCTGTATGATGATGTTTTGATGTGTTGGAATGGGTGAAAATATCATATGATGATGTAGAAGCGATCCTATGCATGATAGGTAAGAAACTAGCTAACTAGAAATACCGTAAAGCTAGAATTTAACATAGTTTTGACCCATTTGTTTATGGAACTTTTCCAAACTGTTTTAATGGCGACATAATCAGATTTAGATTGTTTAGACATGAAAAACTTGGTATCATTTGAGTTAGAATTGAATTCTAGCACCTATGGGGAAACTAGTAACTAGAAAACCGTAAAAATGCAAATGTAGAACTCTTAGAACATTTAATTCTCTGGATTCTATCCAGCACCCTTACGACATGATAAACATGATTAATAATTAGTCCTTAAGCATAGGAATGCCTCATAATTGATTTAGATTTAATATATAGCGCCTTCGACGAAAACGGAACCAAGAAAGGGTCTAAAACGTAAGTTCTTGAACCCGTATTTACTGTTAGGATTTTCACCCTATGCTATTCAGATTTAAAAGCAAAATGAGAGGATTATGAATGATGTTTAATTATGAGCCTTAGGTGCTTAAAATATGCACGACGGATGTAGAGAACTATATCTCAAGATTAAGACCCGTAAGGGTCAAAGCATAAGCTACCGTAAGGGTAAGCATTTGGATGTTTATGATGATGCATGAAGTATGCTAATGATGATGATGTTATTCATATGAGGAACTTATGAGACTATATGTTTATGTGGCATAAAGCAAATTTGGAAGGAAATTCGGTGTAATGACCATTGTGCTTAATTTCCGACAAATTTGGGGACTTAAAGAGATTTTGAAAATTAAGGTACTAAGATGGGTTCTAGGATGACACCGGTTCGGCCAAGCACCTCCATAGAACTCATGTGACATCGGTACCATTTTACACTCTTAGGTGACACCGGTTGGCCGAGCACCCTAAGAGTTTTGCCCTAACCCGTACTCAGATAGTCGGGATTTATGATTTATGATACGCTTATCATTAAGTGGTAAGTAAGAACTAGTGACGACTAGTTAAGGTATGAGCTCATAACCTAGATGTATGACACGTTCGGGTGACAGGTTCGGCCGAGCACCCTCAGATTCGATTGTCTTTTAGGGTGGCCCATGAGGAAGAGAAGTTTCATGATTATGATTATGTCACTAAGTTTTGTCCCATATGAATGTTACTATTGCCACTTTATGCCACCAAGAATGATGATGCTTGATGTTATGTTTTATGTATGTGCATTAGGTAGTGCCATGCATACATTTTCTATTATGTTGCATTCATGACATTAAGATCATCCTAAAATGAATGGACCTTGGCTAAAATATATTTTAAAGTTTAAAATGAACCTAATACATGCTCAGTCACTTTGTATAAATAAACCCAAGGTTCCTGAGGACGTAGATGATGACACCTAGGTAGTAGGAGGCCCTACTGAGATTCTTTAGCAAGATTCTCACTCCCTCTATCTCTTTCTTTCCGTCACGTCTTCAGATGGCGACGTTCGTGGTGTTCGTGGACACGCCGACATGGGAGGTGCACCATGACCCGGACCACGGGTCATTCCATTTTGTGGGTCGATGCACGGTTAGAGTATTCATGTTTATGGGTCGACCCTTCACTCCCCCTGTACATTCCCATCGTTTCTCCCCCGTCTCACCTTTTGGCGATGACCTGGTGTTCGAGCGCGCACGTCCCCTAGAGGAGAGGCTTCGCCGTACCCCATCATCCACGTCCGCCGCTCGAGACTACCCCCAGTATGTGCCCCGTTGCCCGTCATCTTTTTCGGAGACGGATCCTTCCGAGGATTCGGCAACCCAGGCACCCTCCGAGGGATCTTCCCCCTCCATACCTATGGACCTTGGAGAGGATAGCGAGCCCACCGTGACTCAGCCGAGGCGTGCACGACGACCGGAGATGCGGCCATACCCCGGGGCTCACACTCGATCCCCACTCCGCCTCTTCACGCCCGAGGAGCTCGCCCAGTTTCCCGGATATCTGCCTCGATCACGAGATAGTCGCCAGTAGGAGGCCGTGGATGGCCCGAGTTAGAGCACACACCACTTAGATGGGGATAAACCTTCTTTTGTTTAAAGGTTTCCCATTAGATGCACTCGGGTAGGGGAGTAGATTATGTTTATGCTTATGTTGTACTTTCTTTTATGCATTTCCCTTGTACTAAATTAAGACCCACACTTATAAGTGGGCAAGTTATATATATATGAGATGATATTCAGTGATGTTCATGTTGTGCCTCATGTTATGATGTTGTGAGATAATTGTATCACTTTACATGGTGTACCGCTTATCGCATCACGCGGCTCTCACTTTGTTTTTCAAAAAAAAATTACCCGTATTTTCCGCTAAGTATTTCAAAGTTAAATGAGAACTATGAAGTAACAGACTAATGATTAACCTAAATATGTTTAAAAATTAGGATGTTACAAAAATAAATATTATAAAATTATAGTCAATTTGTATAATAAGATCTAAGGTAACCGTATTTATACGGATGTATTAGGGGTACAGTGGGATTATGTTTTCACCCTTCCCTAATCATAATCAGACTCTCGAACCACAAATCTCTTTTAAAAGATCAGTTTGCAAATCAAATGGTTTTCCAGTTTTAACCAGAATTAAAATCAGTGGCGACTCCTGTTTTTATTTTAAAATTGGTTGTCATCCTCGTCACGGCTCCCTCCGGATACGTTGTGATAGTCCTTTTTAACGAATCTAGGAAACACCTTCTGTGTCATATTGGCATACAAAGCAGCTTCGACCCATTTTTTGAAATAGCCTATTGCCACCAAGATGAAACGATGACCATTGGATACTTTGGGATTAATCGGACCAACGACATCCATACCCCACATTGAGAAAGGCCGGGGAGATACCATGTTATCATTGATTCTGTCTGAATATATTTGGCATTTGTGGCACTTTCAAACATAATTGATACAGTCATTCTCCATGGTGGACCAGTAATGACCACTCCTTAGAATCTTGCCCATTGGCATGAGTTCCATAGCTTCCTTCATGGACTTCAGTCAAAATTATTCGAGCTTCATGAGCATCTACACATTTGAGGAGAGTAGTGTCATAATTCCTCTTGTAAAGGATTTCACCATTCAAGAAAAGGCCATGGCCAGCCTTCGAATTGTCTTTTTATCCACCTCATTTGTACCTGCTAGGTATTCTCCTTTTTGAATGTACTGCTTGATGCCATGATACCATGGTTGTCCATTTGGTTCAATCTCCACACTGCCACAATATACTGGTTCACCATGCACCTTTGCATGGATAGGTTGGACATTGGCATGTACTTCCAATTTAGTCATCACAGCCAAAGTCGCCAAAGCATTTGCAAATTAGTTCCTGTCTCAAGTTAAATGGAAGAATGATATATCATCAAAGTGCTCAATTAATTGAGACAAATACTTCTAATAAGGTACCAATTTTGGATCCTTTGTATGCCATACTTGGTACATTATAAGTGCAGAGTCTCCAAAGACCTTCAATTCTTTGATTCCCAAGTGGATTGCAACTTGCAAACCATTTGCATATGCTTCATATTCTGCAATATTGTTGGTACATTCAAAGTCTAACTTTATAGAAACTAGGTATTGCTTCCCAACTGGTGACACTATTACAACTCCTACTCTACATCCATTCATATTGGCAGCCCCATCAAAAATACATCTTCTACATATTCTCCTCTTTTTCCTCTTCTCTTTCTAGTGCCAATGCTTCGCCATCAGGGGATTTAGCCATAATGGGCTGTTCACCCTTTATAGGGTTTTCAACTAGATAATCAGCAATTGCACTTCCTTTGATGGACTTTTGAGTCATATATTTAATATCAAATTTAGATAGCATTACTTGCCCTTTTGACATTCTCAATGACATATGAGGACTATCAAATATGTATTTCAATAGATCCATTTGAGAAATCAACCAATTGGTGTAGTATAACATGTACTGCCTCAGTCTCTTGGAAGCCTATACTAATGTACAGCAGGTTTTTTCAATCGCCAGATAACGGGATTCACATTTATTAAATTTCTTGCTCAAACAATCAATGGCCTGTTCTTTCTTTCCAGATTCATCATATTGTCCCAACATTGCCCCAAGTGAAGTGGGCAACACTGTAAGGTTCAATATTAAAGGGTGAAAAGGCATGGGTGGTATCAAAATAGGGGGTCTCATTAAATAAGCTTTTATTTTATCAAAGGCTTCTTGGCATTCTTTATTCCATTCTCCTGGTTGATGTTTTCACAGTAACTTGAATATAGGCTCACAAGTACTAGTCAAATTGGCAATGAATCTAGCAATGTAGTTAAGTCTCCCAAGAAAACTTCTCACTTCCTTTTCAGTTCAGGGAGCTAGCATTTCTTGTATAGTCTTCACCTTATCTGGATCCACCTTTTATCCTTTCTCTGTTGACAATGAACCTTAGTAACTTCCCTATAGAAGTTCCAAAAATGCACCATATTCACCATACTCTCCAATAAGACATCTGGTTTCATATAGGCATCTTTCAAGACTTTTAGCATTGCCTTTTAGTGAGACTCGGGTGACAAGATTAGTGACAACAAGGAGATCCTAGTAGGAGTCTTCTTCAATTGCTACAATATATCATACTCACTTTGCTTCATGATCTTTAGAAACTTCTCTTCTTCATATTCTTCTTTTCCTTTTTTTTTACAAACCATAACTTTTTCCAACATCAACAAATTTTCCTTTTTCCAACTCTCCAGGCCCATAAACCCTACCACTTCTTGTTATTCCTTTTACTTCCATAATATCATTCATCACTCCATTTTCCTAGGCCCTTGAAGTTCCCCCTACATTTTTATTCATATCCATTTTAGTTTCATAGTTCCAAAGGATAGCATGCGTATCCTCATAACCAAAAGGCATCGGCTTCTTTATAGTGATCACCACTTTTTTGGTTTCAGAGCTTGGTTAAGTGGACGTACTCGGAGTACAAAACGTTCAATCACATTCCTCTTTGCAATTGAATTCTGCTTCTTTTTTGCTTGAATCACACCTAAAGTGAGTAGTTCTTGTACACAAACTTTGAAATCCTAACAATTCTTGATATTATGTCCAAGACTTCCACAATGGTATGCATAACTTGATTCCATATCATATTTCTTTTCTTCCTGCACCATAGACGTAGGTGCTGTGAAGTTATAACCAGCCTCCTTCAAGCTACTAAACACTTTCTCCATAGGAGTTGGAAGACTCATAATCTTCTTGATCAATGTTTTATCACTCTCCAAGGCATTCACATGACTTCCTCCTTCGTGTTTTGGGATTGGGTCATTAATAATATCCGGCTTTGAATTTGCTTGAAGGTCTAGCCTCCCACAAGCAATTAACCTTCTCACTACCATTTTGAAACCTTCTTAATCCTCAATGGAATGCCCTGCTATGTCTATGTGGTATCTACAAGTAAAGTTTGGGTTGTACCAAGCTGGGTATAGTGGTTTTAATGGGTGCACAGGATATGTAGAGATTAGATGGGCATCAACCATTTTTTGAAAAAGGTCAACATTTGAAATGGACAACTTTGGAAAAGGTAGACGGTTGGGAAATCGATTACGATTTTGGTTTTGGAAATTTGGTTAGGGTGCTGGGGTATATGTTAGGCGAGTTAGTTGGTATGGCCTTATGTGGATGTTGTTAACTTGAGGTTAGGAGTATGGGATAATGTTTGTGCTTGGTGTGGCTTGGTAAAATGGGTAAGGATGAATAGGGGTTTGGTATGATGGTATCTGGGGTTGTGGACGTGTTGGTGCATGCCTTGGGATGAAGGATTGCTGACCATGGACATAATTCACCTTTGTCTCCTTCTTCCTGGGTGGGAAACTTTTTCTTGTGTCTTCACTGATCATGGGAAGCTATCCAGCCTTATTCAAGCTCTTGATCCTTTTTGTAGCAGTTATCAACTTAGAGAAATCCTTATATGCTACTCCTGCCATTGTGTAACGGCCCGATTTTTTTGTCTGAGAGGAAAATGACCAAAATACCCCTGAGGTCATTTTCTGCCTGGAATTCGAGGATGGCCAGCCCGGTGGTCCTCAAAGGGCCAACTCAATGTTTGAAGGGGATTGGATGGCCCTTGAATGGTTCTGGAGGTGAAAATCTCATTTTCTGCAGTTTTGGGTCAAAATGACCAAAATACCCCTATAGCGTTTCTACACAGATAAAGGTGCCGTTTAAGCCCGAAACTTTCTCCGAAGGTCTAAAACAATGTTTTTACATGTTTAAAAGCATCTGTTTAAGTCCCGGTGGTCCCGAGCAGTTTTGCACAAAATTACGATTTTGCCTCTGGAATAGTATTTTTGAGCTTAATGACGTAATTAAGCAAACTTAGGCAATATTAGGCTCTAATCGAAGATTAATTAATTTCCATAATTAATCTAGAGTCAAAATAGGCTATTAAAATTAATTAGAACCTAAAATTGCTTAGATTAAACTTAAACCTCTTTTTAAAACTCAAGATTCCAATCTTGGAATCTTGAATAGTATTTTCTCTTTCCAATTCCTTAAATCATGGAATTGTGTCTAGAATTGTTTATGAACTAAAATGAATTTATAACTCACTAATGATACAAGACCACTTCTTAAACATGTCTTGACAACCTTGATTACCCATTTTCTCACCTAAACACTTTCTTGTAAATTCCTAATCTTAATCCTAATCAAAGCCATACCTAAACACAACTCTAAACCACAATTAAAATGCAAGAAATCCTCCCCATGGCTGATGCATGTTTCGGCCACCTCCTCCCCTATTTGCATCATATGTTGATTTGTTTCTTACTCAAAGAACCATGCTTGACCCATACTTGCACCCATACTTGAACCCATACCTAGCCATGCTTTCCACCATGCCTTGAACCATACCTTGGAGAAGATATTTTCTCTTCTCCTTGGCTGTAAATGGCCGAAGCTTTCCTCCCCATTTACACCTCTCATTTTTTTTCATTTCTCTATAAATAGCATGCTTGGGTGAACTTGCATCATTTTGGGTTCATTTGCTAAGTGTAAGTTTTCAAAGAGCACTCTAAAGTTTTTTTTTTCTCTCAAAGTTCAAGTGTCCAACTTCTTCAAGTTCTTCATCCTCCTCACTTATCTCAACCTCCAATCACTTGGTAGGGATTTTCTTTCAAGTGTTTCTTTCATTTAAGTTCTTAATCTAGTTATGTGTTCATGATCGATGGAGTACCCGGGGTAGTGCACACGCCACTTAGATGAGGATAAACCTTCTTTTGTTTAGAGGTTATCCCTTTAGTTGCACTTGGTTAGGGGAGTTTGCTTTTATGCTTTCCGTCGCACTTTCCTTTGTATTCTCTTTTTAGATGTATTCGTTTCATGTTGTACCAAACTAAGTCCTACTCTCCAAAAGTGGGCATATCATATTATATAAATATGCAGTTCAGTTTTATCGTGATGTGCCTTTACTTGCTTTATGTTATGATGTTTATGAGATGTTTGCTTTATTTCCTTACGTGCTTCATCGCTTATCATGTTGCGCGGCTCTCACTTTGCTTTTATAATTCAAAAAAAAATTTACCAGTATTTTTCGCTAAGTATTTTAAAGTAAAATGGAAACTATGATGTAATAGACTAATGATTAACCTAAATATGTTCTAGAGTATTGGGTTAAAAATTAGGATGTTACACATTGCCCTAATTAAGGGGATCCCAAAGTTCCCAAGAAGTAGGAACACATTTTAGTTAGGATGAGTAGTGGTTAAACTTGGGCAGTCAAGCCTCTCTACCTTTAAGCATATTGCTTGAATGATTCATCTTTCTTCTTCTGCATGGAGCTTAATTGCTCCCGGGTAGGTGCCACATCAAGATTGAACTTGTATTGGCTCATGAACAGTTCTGCCAATTCTCTCAAGCTAGAAATCTTTGAATGGTCTAGTTGAATGTACCATTCCAAGGCAGGTCTAGTTAGGCTTTCATAGAAAAAACTAATAAGAAATTTTTCATCCTTTGACCATATCACCATCTTGGTGCAATAACTCTTCAAGTGAAAAATAGGATTAACCGTCCTATTATACTTTGAAAAGTCAGGAACCTTGAAGTCTTTAGGAATTACTATGTCAGTAGAAGGGCAAAGTTGTTCAACTTCTACATAACCATAGGGGCTAGGTCCCTAAATAGCTCTAATCTGCTCTTGAATCTTCTCCATCCATTCTTCTTTAAATTTCCCCTTTTCTGCTTCTGCATAACTATTTTATGAGGAAAATGGCTGTTTTTGAATAACAACACGGGGCTGCTCCCAAACATACATAGCATACCCATGCCATGTTTTCCAAGGAATGATAGCTTTCTCTGACAGGGAGCACCAATGGCATCATAGGTGGTGGTTGTCCATAGATGTTTTTTGGAATTTCTCCCATGTCATTCATTCCTCGAGTGACATTTAGAGCTGCACTTGATACCACAGGCATGGTTATCATCGTGGCATTTGGTTCCACACTTGCTAGTATATCTCTGTTTTGATAAGCTCCTAATAGGTTAAGTGACTCTTTCATGGCTCTCATCATGTCCTTTAATCTTGATTGGTTATTCGGTAGTTCACTCAATTTTTCTCTTACTGCATCAATCCCATTGCTCAAATTTCTTTCGGCTTCAAAAGTAGTTATGGTCAGAATAGTATTTCATGTGTCACCATTTCCTCCAGCCATTTTAGTCCGAGCTTTGGTATTGTGAATACAAGTTTGATTGGTTTCTTTCTTCTTTAAGTGCCTAATGGTTGCAAAGTTTTATGCTACACACTTTGATACAAAACCAAAAAGGGTTAGTTTTTCTCAATTTTTTTAATACATGCAAAAACTAACAGATAAAGGAGAACAATAGTCATCAAGAATTCTTAGTGTAAATAAGGATGCCCTGCACCCGTTCTTATGGGTACATCACCCTATAAGTCAAGGTATGGTTAATAGCAAATCTCTAGGTAGAAACTACTCCTCTATAGATGCTATATGATGAACACTAGCAATGCAGTTCTTCTTTTCTTCGTGACTAAGCTTCTCACTTTCTTGTACAAGGATAAGCAACCTCAAGGCAAGGAAAGTGATTGATCACTTTCTAGGGGAATATTTGATCCTCTATAGAAAGTATTGAGCATACTATAAATGTCCTTATTAGTAATTTGCAATTGAAACACAAACATAGAAAATTTCATTCATTTCAAGGCAAAGTTTTCAGTACAAATCATTTCAAAATACATCACACATGCACCAACAAAGAAACAATTACATCAAAAGGATCTTCGATGACTACATCAAAAGCTTCATCTTCTTCTTCCTAAGATTTTTAGTGATGCTCTCATATGAATCTATGAACTCCACCACTTCTTGAGGTAATTTGAATGGAGGCATCTTACTGATTTACTTGCTTACCTTCTCAAATCGATAAACAAAATTTGGAATATAATGAGTCAACTCGTCAATTAGCTTTCCATATTCTTCTTTCCACTCGAGGGCCCTTTCTCTCCATGATTTTTCACATTCGGTCACATTAACAAACAAGTTATGATACTGGTTTTCCGATGTCCACCCATGAAAGCCATCTTGTTTGGTCTGTGCCAACACTGTTGACAAGTTTTCTACCTGCCCTTCCAGTTCCTTTCTCTTGTCTTTTTCTTTGTTGACCTCCATTTTCAGGCTCAAAATGTTTTTATCTCTTTTACTAACCTCATGTTCTACCCTTTTTACCATGCGACTCCTGTTATTAATCTCCTCTTTTAACTTGTTCTTTTCTTTCTCAAACACATGGATTCTTCCTTCTAGCTCTTGGATTTTAGCGAAATAAGTAGTTGGGATCTTTTCCTTGCCTTTCTTAGACCTTGTAATTTCTATCGTGATAGCACATTCATCTTTTAAGGCTCCAATTTCTTTAGCCATTTTCTCACATTGACTTTGAAGAATGGCATTTTTCAGATCAGCTGCCTTTGTAACGCTTCGATTTTCTGTCTGAGTGGAAATGATCGAAATGCCCCTGAGTTCACTTTCGGCTCGGAATTCGAGGATGGTCGACCCGGCAGTCCTCGAAGGGCCAACTCAATGTTTGAAGGGGATTGAATGACCCTTGAGTGGTTTCGGAGGCGAAAGTCTCATTTTCCACAGTTTCGGGTCAAAATGACCAAAATACCCTTATAGCGTTTTACGCCGGTAAAGGTGCCGATTGAGCCCAAAACTTTCCCTAGAGGTTTAAAACCATGTTTTTACATGTTTCAAAACATCTGTTTAAGTCCCGGTGGTCCTGGGCAGTTTTAGTGCAAAATTACGATTTTGCCCCTAGAATAGTGTTTTTGAGCTTAATGATGTAATTAAGCAAACCTAAGCAATATTAGGCTCTAAACGAAGATTAATTAATTTCCATAATTAATCTAGAGCCAAAATAAATTATTAAAATTAATTAGAACCTAAGATTGCTTAGATTAGATTTAAATCTCTTTTCTAAAACTCAAGATTTCACTCTTGGAATCTTGAATAGTGTTTTCTCTCTCCAATTCCTTAAATCAAGGAATTGTGTCTACAATTGTTTATATACTAAAATGAATTTATAACTCACTAATGATGCAAGAACACTCTTTAATTATGTCTTGACAACCTTAATTACCCATTTTCTCACCTAAACACTTTCTTACAAATTCCTAATATTAATCCTAATCAAAGATACACCTAAACACAACTCTAAACCACAATTAAAATGCAAGAAACCCTCCCCCCATGGCTGATGCACATTCGGCCATCTCTCCCTCTTTCACCTCACATGTTGAATTGTTTCTCACTCAAAGAACCATGCTTGAGGCCATACGTTGAACCATATCTCGCCATGCCTCAAGACCACATTATCTCACCTCATGGAACTCATGGGCTCCCTCCATTCTGCATGGCCGAAGCCTCTCCCCTCAAATGCACCTTTCACTTGCTTCATGTCTCTATAAATAGTTTGCTTGGGTGAACTTGTATCATTTTGGGTTCATTTGCAAAGTGTAAGTTTTCAAAGAACACTTCAAAGTTTCCTTTTTCTCTCAAGTTCAAGTTTTCAAGTTCTTCAAGTTCTTCATCCTCTTCTCTCATTCCAACCTCCTAATCACTAGGTAGGGATTTTCTTTCAAGAGTTCTTTCTTTTAAAGTTCTTAATTTCTTTATGTGTTCATGGTTTCTCTTGAATCCTTTTTAGAACTTCTTTTCTTTTTCTACTCCTCTTTGTTTTTCGGCCATGAGGGTTGTGAATCAAAGAAATGAGAGCTTGATGATGAGAGTTTCATGATGATGTTCATCACTTGAACAATCTCTAAAGCTTGATCTTTGATCTTGAGTTAAAGATGTTTTTAGTTTTCTTCTTGAATCTTTGATGTAACACCCTAGTAATTAACCAAATACACCTAGGTTGAATCTGATTAATGACTAGACTTTACTCCTTGCTTTGGTTCTTTCTTCATAATTTGAAAATACTTAGTGAAATTACGAGCCATTTTTTTTTTAAAAAAACATAATTGAAAATGTGAGCCGAGTACAACGTGAACGAGTAAGCGGAGTATAATAAGACGTTTAAGAATATATCACATCATATCACTTTGGCTCCATCATATAACATCCATAAGCACATTATAACATATATTTACATACAATAACCTCACTCAAAGGGTGGGTTATGATCATACATCTACTAAGGAAATACATGCCCCTAAACTAGATAACTCCATAAGCCGGGAAGGTTATCCTAAAACTAGGGTGCATGAACACACATAAATCTACTAAGAACCTTCTATGGCCACTGTCCTGGAAATGGGGGAATAAATCTGATCCACTGATGAGCTCCCTCGGGAGGGGACACGCGAGATGCACCAGGCTGGGGTAGCATGGACGACCTTCTTGCTAACCTCGGCTGAACAACTGTTTCCTCACTACCCTCTCTTACACGTGTGGGAGTAGGAGCAGAGCTCTCAGAATATACATGAGTAGGAGTGTCCTCTGAAGGATCAGTTTCAGAATACCTCATCTCGGGAACATGCTCAGGAAATCCATGGACAGCAGATGAAGCGGGATAAGAACGTAACATCCTTTCATCAAGTGGACGTGCATGTTCGAAAACCATTTCATCGCCATAGGGAGAAGTAGGAGAAAATCGATAACTAGGGACAGGATGTGCAAATGGACGACCTATGTAAATAAAAACACGAACTGCGCACCTCCCTTCAAAATGATACAAGCGATGCACCGGATCATAGTGGAATTCCCAAGTAGGGGTATCAACGAATAGGACGAATGTCGCCATTTGAATCTGGAGACAATGACGGAAATAAAGAAAAGGGAGTGAGAATCTTGCTAAAGAATTCTCAGTAGGGTACCTCCTTCTACAGTGTCATCATCAAAGTCCCCAGGAACCTCGGGATTATTCTAAAATAGTGAGCATGCAAAGATTCATTTTAAGTTTGGACAAATACTTAACCGAGGTTCGTCAATTTTTAATCATGCGTCTTATAATGCATCATAATCTTAACATGTCATATTTACAATGAACTTTTCCTTTATCATTACATCATATTCCTCATCATCATTATCAAAATAACATGCATAAAAGAACGTCATATAATATTAGCTACACATGGACACAGTGCACATATTTCATTTCTTTAGTGCCTTAGGTGACTTAAAATCTTATCATCATCATTATTTTCCTTGGGCCACCCTATACTCCACCCTTTTGGGAGTAATTTAGGTTATGAGCTCATACTTTACTAGTCGTCACTAGCATATACTTATCCCTTTTGATAAGCTAAAGTCCCGATTCTACCCTTTTGAGAGAACGGGTTAGGGGGGTAAAATCACCTTTTCACCACCTATAGTCTGATGGTTCCAAAGGATCATTTTCTTATAAGTTTAAGTCACCATTAAATCTTTGCATGTTATATCACAATACAATTCATAAACATCATAGCATTTTCTCATTTATAGTCTTAAGCTAGAATAATATATATCAACTATAATCATGCATCTAGGAGATTCCCAGGAAAGAGAGGTGGGTCACAATGGACACGCTTAAATACCAAGTCTTTCCTTAGCCAGAACCTTTCCAAATTACACTTTTACAATGATACACTTTCTTCTAGCAACAAAGGTAAATTTTACATAATAAAGAATATTTCATGCATAAGCATTCTCATTATTTGCAACAACAACTATAACATGCAAGCCAGAAATCATTCAATGATATCAAGTACTTAATAAGCATCCAATACTTACATAGAATTATCAATTATAGAACTAATTAGTTATGCACCTAAGGGATTTATTACCATCCTTACGATTATTTATAGGCCTTAAGAACACTATTAAATCAAATGGGGTAGCATAGGTAGTAAGTTGTTCCTAAGGTTTTACGGTATGCTAGAAGTTATGTTTTAAATCCTTTCTTGTTACCAGCTTTCCCTATGATGCTGAAATTAGTTACTAAACCAATTATGAATCATTCTCCCTTATTTAAACATAATAAAACCTGGTTCTTATCGTTGCTAAAGATTCTGGATAGAATGCATAAATTTTATTCCCTAGAGTTCTAGAAATCTTGTTTTTACGATTTTCTAGTTGCTAAGTTCATTTTTAGTGTTCGGGATCAATCCTAGTCTAATTGATACCAAATTTTTCGTGGCTAACTAATCCTAGACAGAATTATAACATGCTAAAATAGATTTGGCATTGGCTAAACTTAAAGGGTCAAAAACTAGGTAAATTCTAGCTCTTCAATTGTTCTAGGGAGCTAGTTTTATCTCTAACATGCAGTGAATCATTCTCTTAACAATAAACCATAATTATCACAACTTCAAACATATCAAATCATTATCATACATTGATACTAAACTCAAATCAGTGGCCAAATCATGAACCTCATGCAATTACATAGAATCATATTTTAAGTGCATATAAAATACTAGTTCCCCGTAAAATCCTTGCAAAGTCTTAAAACTCATTTAGAAACTAGTTCTTTTGTCAAACTTGGGAGGATCTTCACAATTAAAATTCTCACTTAAGATAAAAGGAGTAAGTCTTGAGCTTTAGAGATTTAGGTGACATCTTAGAATTATAAACATGCTATGCAACCTTATTTTAATCTTATCTTTATAAGGTGATAGCTTGGAATTATAAACATGATATGCAATTCCATTTCTTTATCTTTAAGATTTAAGGTGATGATTTGAAAATTAAACATGATGCAAGAACTTGAAATATAAACATGATGCAAGAAACTGGAGCGGCGGTAATCTTCACAGGACCAGTAGAGGGAGAAGAGAATATTAAGAAACCGGAGCGGCGGTAGTCACTTACAGGACTGGTGAAGGGAGAAGAGAATATTAAGAAACCGGAGCGGCGGTAGTCCACACAGGACCGGTGAAGGGAGAAGAGAATTATTATTACATCTTTTTAAGCTCCAATCTCAAGACTTTTTAAAGAATAAATTCTTTAACTCCAATAATCATATTTCTTTGCTTGTGATACATGGCCAAGTCTTTGACCTCTAGGATCTTTAGGTGATGGCATAAAATAAACATGTCATGCGTTGATTCTTTTAGCCATTATAAAATAAAGTGAGAGCATAAATTAAATATGAGATGCAACCTCTTTATTATCTTGAAAGATTAAGTGATGACTTGAAACATAAACATGAAATACAAGCTTGGAAAATACATCTTTCAAGTTCTAAACTAAAAATCTTTGTTTTAGCATCATAAAGCATTATTCTTCAAAGTTTTGCATCAAGTGGAATTTTCAAGCTTTAGAGGCCTAACTTGTGATGGATTTACAACCCACCCTCAAGGTCCTCATCATCAAGCCATCATCTTAGTTCCACCTAGGCCATATGGCTGAATTGGTTAAAGAAAAATGAAGAGGAAAACCGAAATGAAAAGCTAAGGTAAGTTCATAATTTCATCATTTTGAGCTAAAAACACAACTCCTCAAAGCATAGAAATAAATTTAGAAACTACTCCCTACCTAATCTGAGTTGAAGAAGAGGAAGAGAACTTGATTTCTTGAAGTGAAATGAAACAAAATCTCTTTGAAAAATTGAAGAAAGAATTCAGCCAAAGAGGAGGAAGAAAGAAAGTTTTTGGTGCTCCTAAAAATTAGTTTTGAACAAAGCATTCCAAGACCACTCAAGCAAGCCTATTTATAGAAGATTTTGAGGCTTCTAATTGGCCAAAATATGGAGGTAGTTGGCGGAATTTTGCAAGAGAAATAAGGGAGGAAAAATCATTTTAGACAAAGTTGTATGAAATTAAGGAATTATGTTTCTTATGGTGACATTTTGGCATTTTGTTTTAGTGCAACTTTTGGCAATAATTCAGTTGCATAATGGCATCAATAATTTCATCCATTACAGCCCAAAGAAGTGAAATTTGTGTGTTCCATGCATTATTTAGGTGTAGGCAAGGTATTCATGTAATTTAGAGAATTTACGGTTAAGGGCTTAAGTGAATTAGTAAGCAATTTGGGTGTTTTTGAGCAATTTTGGGTTCTAATCAATCTAAATACATAATTTTGACTCTAGATTAATATTTAGAATTCAATAAGCTTTAATTTGAGCCTAATATTGCTTAGGTTTCGGTATACAAATCAAAAATCCCGAAATTCGCAAAACTGCCCAAAAACAGGGGCAAAATCGTACTTTCACTTAAAAACTACCCGAGGCCACCCGAGCTTAACCAATGGTTAATCATGGCTTAAAAACAAATTTTAAAACATTTTAGTGAGGTTCGGGCTCAGTCGGCACGCACATCGGAGTTAAAACAGCCGCATGGGTGTTTTGGTCATTTCGCGTGTCGGAACTCAAAATTGAGATCCTTCTACTCTATTAACACACATAACACAAACAATCCCTTATTATCATCAAAACATCCCCTTGAGAATAGGTGGGGCCCACGATCCTCATTTTCTGAGTAAAATAACTTCAGGGGCATTTTGGTCATTTTATACGTACAGAAATTCAGAATTTGCGACTCTCGCATGAATCGCTCCTAACCTCTCTTCTAATGTTATATTCCTTTATTGAGGATTGTTCGGCCTTAAATCTTATGTAATAATTACCTCTGATGGTCGGTAATTTCTAATGACAGTAAAAATTACAGTAAAAATTGGGGCGTTACATTACTCCCCTTCTTAAAAAGAATTTTGCTCCGGAAATTCGTTACCTGAGAACAACTCGGGGTATTATGCTTTCATGTTCGATTCCAGCTCCCATGTAAGTCCTTCGGTTTCACCCTGTCCCCATGCTACTTTGACCAGGGGTACAGCCTTGTTCCTTAACTGCTTAACTCCTCGGTCGATGATTCTCGTGGGTAGTAAGTTAAATGTCAGGTTATCTCTTAATTGTACATGTTCTGGCTTTAGTACATGACTCGGGTCAGATTGATACGTTCTTAACTGAGAGACATGGAAAACATCATGAAGGTTGGATAGACTCAGGGGTAGGGCTATACGATAGGCTACAGGTCCTACTTTGGTAAGGATTTCAAACGGACCAAGAAATCTGGGGCTCAATTTCTTTACTTTTATTGCTCGGCCTATGCCTGTGGTGGGGTGATCCTTAGGAACATGTGGTCCCCTTCTTGAAAATCTAGCGATTTTTGCCGCTTGTCCGCATAGTTTTTCTGTTGACTTTGAGCAGTAAGAATCTTATCCCTAATCTTCTTGATTTGTTCCGTTGTTTCCCTCACAATATCAGGTCTGAGTAAACTTTGCTCTCCGGGTTCATACCAACATAAGGGAGATTGACATTTCCGTCCATAGAGGGCCTCATACGGTGCCATACCAATACTTGCATGATAATCATTGTTATATGCAAATTCAATCGCAAGTGTGTACTTATCCCAACTTCCCCTTTGATCTAAAACACATGCCCTTAACATATCCTCCAAGGTTTGGATAGTTCTTTCAGATTGACCATCTGTTTGGGGGTGATAGGCCGTGCTTAGACACAGCTTTGAACCAAACGCCTTTTGAAAGGCTCCTCAAAATCGTGACGTAAACCACGGATCCCGGTCCGAGATTATCGTCGACGGCACCCCATGTAACCTTATTATCTCCTGAATATATAATTGTGCTAACCTATCCAAGGAATAAGTCACCTTAATAGGTAAAAAGTGGGCTGACTTCGTCAATCGATCCACGATTACCCATATGGTATCATGATTCATTTGGGTCCTCGGTAATCCAGTCACAAAATCCATGGAGATACTATCCCACTTCCACTCAGGGATCGACAGAGGTTACAGCATTCCGCAGGGTTTTGGTGTTCAATCTTCACCTTTTGACACACCAAGCACTTACTCACCCATGTGCACACATCTTTCTTCATTCCAGGCCACCAGAACATCTTCTTCAAATCTTGATACATCTTGGTGGCACCAGGATGCAGGGTAAAATGGCTCTTATGGGCTTCCTCCAAAATATCTTTTCGGAGGTCACCACTAGCAGGTACACATATTCGACCTTTAAACCTCCATAAATCGTCCATTCCTTGGGTAAAACCTATCAACTTTCCTGCCTTCATCGCCTCTAAAGTCTCTTGAAACTCAAAGATCGTCCCCTTGAGCTTGAACAATCCTTTCTTTCAACTCACTTGTCACTCTAAGATGACAAGCTCTGATGCCCTTAGTGGTCAAAGTCATTCCTAAGTTTAAGTCCCTAAATTGCTCAATCAATTCAACCTCCTTCACCATCAAACGGGACACTTGTAACGACTTTCTACTCAAAGCATCAGCTACTACATTAGCTTTACCAGGATGGTAGTTCAATCCAAAATCATAATCTTTCAAGAACTCCATCCATCGCCTTTGCCTCATGTTTAGCTCTTTTTGATCAAAGAGATATTTCAAACTCTTGTGATCGGAAAACACCTCAAACTTAACTCCATATAAATGGTGTCTCCAAATCTTTAGAGCAAACACGACGGCAGCTAACTCAAGGTCATGGGTAGGGTAGTTTGCCTCATGTGGCTTGAGTTGTCTTGATGCATAGGCCACCACTTGCCTATCTTGCATCAATACACAACCTAAACCCTTTTTCGAAGCATCACAATACACCTCGAAAGGCACATTGGGCTCGGGTAACACTAAAACAGGGGTCGAGGTTAGCTTGTGTTTTAACTCTTGAAAGCTCTTTTCACACTCCGGGGTCCATGAAAAAGGGGTGTTCTTCCTAGTCAGCTTGGTCAAAGGTAGGGAAATCTGGGAAAATCCCTTGATAAATCGACGGTAATAACCGGCTAAACCCAAAAAGCTCCTTACTTCAGTTACAGTGGTTGGTCTTTCCCAGTTTACTACCGCTTCTACCTTACTAGGATCTACAGCAATTCCTTTCTTAGATACTACATGCCCTAAAAATTTCACCTTATCCAACCAAAACTCACACTTGGAAAACTTGGCATATAGTTTCTTTTCCTTTAAGATCTCCAGTACTATGGTTAGGTGGCATTCATGCTCCTCATGGGTCTTAGAATATATGAGAATGTCATCTATAAAGACAACCACAAACCGATCCAAATAGGGTCGAAAGATCCTATTCATGTAATCCATAAAAATAGCTGGAGCATTGGTTAACCCAAAAGACATTACTGCAAACTCACAATGGCCGTATCGAGTGCGAAAGGCCGTTTTAGGTATGTCTTCATCTCTCACTCTAATTTGATGGTAGCCTGACCTCAAATCTATCTTAGAAAACACTACTGCACCTTTCAGTTGGTCCATCAAATCATCGATCCTAGGCAGAGGATACTTGTTTTTCACCGTTACTTTATTCAATTGCCTATAATCTACACACATCCTCATACTCCCATCCTTTTTCTTTACAAACAACACAGGGGCTCCCCAAGGTGATGCACTAGGCCTAACAAACTTTTTCTCCAATAAATCTTCCAATTGAGTTTTTAACTCGGTTAATTCTAATGGGGACATCCTGTATGGGGCTATGGATATAGGTCCCAAGCACCCTAAGCAACTCTATGGAAAACTCTATCTCTCTCTTGGGGGGAAACTCTGGTATCTCATCTGGAAATACTTCGGGATAATTTCTTACTATTGGTATCTCATCGATACTTTGCTCAAAGTCTACATCACTAGCGGCTAAGAAAATGTAACCTTTACTCTCACCCTTACCCCAGTCCATTTCCACAGCAGTTATGTAAAGACTTATGGGTTTCTTAGGTTCAATAGGAACAGGAAGAAAAGTGATGGTTTTCTCATAAGAGTTTAACAAAGACACGGTTGGCCTCAAGCCAATCCATGCCAAGAATCACATCTAAACCTCGCATGGGTAAGCAAATAAGATCTAAAACAAAGGATCTATTATCTATAATAAAACTACAATCTAAACAACATTTACAAGTCCTAACGGGTTTTCCAGTCGGGGTAGAAAGAATAAGGTCAAAAGGAAGCTCAGTCATAGGTAAATTAAGGCTTTTAACACATGAATGGAAGATAAAAGAATGAGAAGCCCCAGAATCATATAGTACAATTAAGTCTTTACCATGCATATTACCCTTACCTTCCACGAGATTTTGTGACTTCGTTGTTTCTTCAGCATTAACAGTAAATACCCTTCCCTGGTATTGCGGCTTGGGATTAGGGGTTGGCGGGTTCCTTTCCGTGTATTCTCGGGAGTAATGACCTGGTTTTCCACACCGATAGCACACGTTTGTTCCGGCTCGACATGGCATGCTCCCATGATTCTTGCCGCACTTGGGACATTCCATGGATGGCGCAAGCCGTGGAGGTACTGCTAGACCTCTTTGTGGTGCATTCCCTTTATTGTTGTTATTGTTGTTGTTGCGATTGTTACTGGGGTTATTGTTGTAGCGGTTGTTATTATAGCGGTTGTTGTTGTTTGGCCTTCCTTGTTGAAAATTTCTTTGTGGTCCTTGTGGTCTTGATTGAGGGGGAAATAGAGGTCGATTCTGCCTCTTAAACTGCAGACTTTGAGGTGTCAACTTTTTGGTAATATTATCTGACTTTGGGGTGCTTAGTTTTCTCTGACCTTCTTTAATAATCCGACATTTGTTAACTAGGGTAGAGAAATCCCTAATCTCCAAATGTGCAACTGCCACATTAAGTTCTGTAACGCCCCAATTTTTACTGTAATTTTTACTGTCATTAGAAATTACTCAATTACCGAATCACCGTAGGTCATTATTACATAAGATTTGAGGCCGAACAATCCTCAATAAAGGAATATAACATTAGAAGAGAGGTTAGGAACAATTCATGCGAGAGTCGCAAATCCCGAATTTCTGTACGTATAAAATGACCAAAATGCCCTTGAAGTTATTTTACTCAGAAAATGAGGATCGTGGGCCCCACCTATTCTCAAGGGGATATTTGAGGATAATAAGGGATTGTTTGTGTTATGTGTGTTAATAGAGCAGAAGGATCTCAATTTTGAGTTCCGACGCGCGAAATGACCAAAACGCCTCAAGGTTGTTTTAACTCCGATGTACGTGCCGACTGAGCCCGAACCTCACTAAAATGTTTTAAAATGTGTTTTTAAGCCATGATTAACCATTGGTTAAGCTCGGGTGGCCTCAGGCAGTTTTTAAGTGAAAGTACGATTTTGCCCTTGTTTTTGGGCAGTTTTGCGAATTTTGGGATTTTTGATTCGTATACCGAAACTTAAGCAATATTAGTCTCAAATTAAAGCTCATTAAATTCAAAATATTAATCTAGAGTCAAAATTATGTATTTAGATTGATTAGAACCCAAAATTGCTTAAAAACACCCAAATTGCTTACTAATTCACTTAAACCCTTAACCGTAAATTCTCTAAATTACATGAATACCTTGCCTACACCTAAATAATGCATGGAACACACAAATTTCACTTCTTTGGGCTGTAATGGACAAAATTATTGATGCCATTATGCAGCTGAATTATTGCCAAAAGTTGCACTAAAACAAAATGCCAAAATGTCACCATAAGAGACATAATTCCTTAATTTCATACAACTTTGTCTAAAATGATTTTTCCTCCCTTATTTCTCCTGAAAAATTCCGTCCACTACCTCATCATTTTGGCCAATTAGAAGCCTCAAAATCTTCTATAAATAGGCTTGCTTGAGTGGTCTTGGAATGCTTGGTTCATAACTAGTTTTTAGGAGCACCAAAAACTTTCTTTCTTCCTCCTCTTTGGCTGAATTCTTTCTTCAATTTTTTCAAAGAGATTTTGTTTCATTTCACTTCAAGAAACCAAGTTCTCTTCCTCTTCTTCAACTCAGATTAGGTAGGGAGTAGTTTCTAAATTTATTTCTATGCTTTGAGGAGTTGTGTTTTTAGCTCAAAATGATGAAATTATGAACTTATCTTAGCTTTTCATTTTGGTTTTCCTTTTCAATTTTTCTTTAACCAATTCAACCATATGGCCTAGGTGAAACTAAGATGATGGCTTGGTGATGAGGACCTTGAGGGTGGGTTGTAAATCCATCACAAGTTAGGCCTCTAAAGCTTGAAAATTCCACTTGATGCAAAACTTTAAAGAATAATGCTTTATGATGCTAAAACAAAGATTTTTAGTTTAGAACTTGAAAGATGTATTTTCCTTTTATGTTTTATTTCTTGTTAAGATATGTATTGGGTTGAATTTATAATTCTTTTAAAGTCTTGAAGGAGCTCTAGTAAAGAAACAAAATGAATTTGCATCCATGATTAAGTTTATGCTTTGCATAACCATGTTTACCTTCTATGTCATCACTAAATTTTCAAGAATGAATAAATGAACTTGCATTTCTCATGTTTAAATTCCAAGCTTGTATTTCATGTTTATGTTTCAAGTCATCACTTAATCTTTCAAGATAATAAAGAGGTTGCATCTCATATTTAATTTATGCTCTCACTATATTTTATAATGGCTAAAAGAATCAACGCATGGCATGTTTATTTTATGCCATCACCTAAAGATCCTAGAGCTCAAAGACTTGCCCATGTATCACAAGCAAAGAAATATGATTATTGGAGTTAAAGAATTTATTCTTTAAAAAGTCTTGAGATTGGAGCTTAAAAATGTAATAATAATTCTCTTCTCCCTCTACTGGTCCTGTGCGGACTACCGCCGCTCCGGTTTCTTAATATTCTCTTCTCCCTCTACTGGTCCTATGCGGACTACCGCTGCTCCGGTTTCTTAATATTCTCTTCTCCTCTCTTGGTCTGTGCGGATTACCGCGCTCCAGTTTCTTGTATCATGTTTATATTTCAAGTTCTTGCATCATGTTTAATTTTCAAGTCATCACCTTAAATCTTAAAGATAAAGAAATGGAATTGCATATCATGTTTATAATTCCAAGCTATCACCTTGTAAAGATAAGATTAAAATAAGGTTGCATAGCATGTTTATAATTCTAAGATGTCACCTAAATCTCTAAAGCTCAAGACTTACTCCTTTTATCTTAAGTGAGAATTTTAATTGTGAAGATCCTCCCAAATTTGACAAAAGAACTAGTTTCTAAATGAGTTTTAAGGCTTTGCAAGGATTTTACGGGGAACTAGTATTTTATATGCACATAAAATATGATTCTATGTAATTGCATGAGGTTCATGATTCGGCCACTGATCTGAGTTTAGTATCAATGTGTGATAATGATTTGATATGATTGAAGTTGTGATAATTATGGTTTATTGTTAAGAGAATGATTCATAATTGGTTTAGTAACTAATTAGTTCTATAATTGATAATTCTATGTAAGGATTGGATGCTTATTAAGTACTTGATATCATTGAATGATTTCCTGGCTTGCATGTTATAGTTGTTGTTGCAAATAATGAGAATGCTTATACATGAAATGTTCTTTATTATGTAAAATTTACCTTTGTTGCTAGAAGAAAGTGTATCATTGTAAAAGTGTAATTTGGAAAGGTTCTGGCTAAGGAAAGACTTGGTATTTAAGCGTGTCCATTGTGACCCACCTCTCTTTCCTGGGAATCTCCCATATGCATGATTACAGTTGATATATATTATTCTAGCTTAAGACTATAAATGAGAAAATGTTATGATGTTTATGAATTGTATTGTGATATAACATGCAAAGATTTAATGGTGACTTAAACTTATAAGAAAATGATTCTTTGGAACCATCGGACTATAGGTGGTGAAAAGGTGATTTTAGCCCCTAACCCGTTCTCTAAAAAGGGTAGAGTCGGGACTTTAGCTTATCAAAAGGGATAAGTATATGCTAGTGACGACTAGTAAAGTATGAGCTCATAACCTAAATTACTCCCAAAAGGGTGGAGTATAGGGTGGCCTAAGGAAAATAATGATGATGATAAGATTTTAAGTCACCTAAGGCACTAAAGAAATGAAATATGTGCACTATGTCCACGTGTAGCTAATATTATATGACGTTCTTTTATGCATGTTATTTGATAATGATGATGAGGAAAATGATGTAATGATAAAGGAAAAGTTCATTGTAAATATGACATGTTAAGATTATGATGCATTATAAGACGCATGATTAAAAATTGACGAACCTCGGTTAAGTATTTGTCCGAACTTAAAATGAATCTTTGCATGCTCACTATTTTAGAATAATCCCGAGGTTCCTGGGACTTTGATGATGACACTTTGTAGAAGGAGGTACCTTCTCGAGAATTCTTTAGCAAGATTCTCACTCCCTTTTCTTTATTTCCGTCATTGTCTCCAGATTCAGATGGCGACATTCGTCCTGTTCGTTGATACCCCTACTTGGGAATTCCATTATGATCCGGTGCATCGCTTGTATCATTTTGAAGGGAGGTCTTGTGATTCGTGTTTTTATTTACATAGGTCGTCCATTTGCACATCCTGTCCCTAGTTATCGATTTTCTCCTACTTCTCCCTATGGCGATGAAATGGTTTTCGAACATGCACGTCCACTTGATGAAAGGATGTTACGTTCTTATCCCGCTTCATCTGCTATCCATGTATTTCCAGAGTATGTTCCCGAGACGAGATATTTTGAAACTGATCCTTCAGAGGACACTCCTACTCATGTATATTCTGAGAGCTCTGCTCCTACTCCCACACGTGTAAGAGAGGGTAGTGAGGAAACAGTTGTTCAGCCGAGGTTAGCCAGAAGGCCGTCCATGCGACCCCATCCTGGTGCATCTCGTGTGTCCCCTCCTGAGGGAGCTCATCAGTGGATCGGATTTATTCCCCCATTTCCAGGACAGTGGCCATAGAGGGTTCTTAGTAGATTTATGTGTGATCTTGCACCCTAGTTTTAGGATAACCTTCCCGGCTTATAGAGTTATCTAGTTTAGGGGCATGTATTTCCTTATGTATATTTTCTTTTATGGGTTTGCATAAGATAATGATGTATGAACATAACCCACCCTTTGAGTGAGGTTATTGTATGTAAATATATGCTATAATGTGCTTATGGATGTTATATGATGGAGCCTAAATGATATGATGTGATATATTCTTAAACGTCTTATTATACTCCGCTTACTCGTTCACGTTGTACTCGGCTCACGTTTTCAATTATGTGTTTAAAAAAAATTGGCTCGTAATTTCACTAAGTATTTTCAAATTATGAAGAAAGAACCAAAGCAAGGAGTAAAGTCTAGTCATTAATCAGATTTAACCTAGGTGTATCTGGTTAATTACTAGGGTGTTACAAGTTCCGCCTTCAACCCTGACTCGTATTTAATGCATTTCCAGTACTCATCAGGATTTCCTTGGTACATTCTTGAGAACTTAATGAGTTCTTCAAATGCAGCGATTATCTTGGGCCACATTCATATTCCCTGGACAAGTTGCATGAATTCAATGTCCTTGGCATTTCTAGACTACTGGAAAGTACTTTTCGTAAAAATGGACCTTGAATAGTTCCCAATCAATGTCCACGTCGGTCGCCTCCGTGAGTCTTGAACACTGTCCACCAGAAACTGGCATCACCCTCAAGCATATGAGTAGCAAAGGTGACCTTTTGCTCCCCCGAGCATGGGACTACAGCAAAGACCTTCTCAATATTCCGAATCCATTCATCTGCAATATTTGGATTCAGGGTCCCCTTGAAAACTGGTGGGTTTGTCATACGAAACTCCCCGAAACGGGCATGTTCAGGAATCTCATGTCCTTGATTCATATTGGCTTGACGATCCTGATCCATTCGTTCCATCATCATTCTCATGGTCTTTGCTACGTCGCGGAGTGCTTCGGCTATCTCGTTGTCTTGATTATTCTGTGCTGCGCTCCTAGTCTGTTGTCAACGTGCCATTGGTCCCTAAACACACAAAACAGCAACACTGAGGTGATCAGGCCCAATATTCCATGCAAAGTGAGCAAGTTACCATGGCACTTTCAACATACAAAGAGTCATGTATTTCTAATCCTCAAGCTCATCCTAATGATAAGCATCTACACATGACGTCACTAACGTGTTATGCTTTAGAAGCATAGCCAGTCCAATCCTCAGGCTCCATGAGAATCGAACTGCTTTGATACCAAAATGTAACACCCTAGTAATTAACCAAATACACCTAGGTTGAATCTGATTAATGACTAGACTTTACTCTTTGCTTTGGTTCTTTCTTCATAATTTGAAAATACTTAGTGAAATTACGAGCCATTTTTTTTTAAAAAAACATAATTGAAAACGTGAGCCGAGTACAACGTGAACGAGTAAGTGGAGTATAATAAGACGTTTAAGAATATATCACATCATATCACTTTGGCTCCATCATATAACATCCATAAGCACATTATAACATATATTTACATACAATAACCTCACTCAAAGGGTGGGTTATGATCATACATCATTGTCTTATGCAAACCCATAAAAGAAAATATACATAAGGAAATACATGCCCCTAAACTAGATAACTCCATAAGCCAGGAAGGTTATCCTAAAACTAGGGTGCATGAACACACATAAATCTACTAAGAACCTTCTATGGCCCTTTGTCCCGGAAATGGGGGAATAAATCCGATCCACTGATGAGCTCCCTCGGGAGGGGACACGCGAGATGCACCAGGCTGGGGTCGCATGGACGGCCTTCTTGCTAACCTCGGCTAAACAACTGTTTCCTCACTACCCTCTCTTACACGTGTGGGAGTAAGAGTAGAGCTCTCAGAATATACATGAGTAGGAGTGTCCTCTGAAGGATCAGTTTCAGAATATCTCGTCTCCGGAACATACTCTGGAAATCCATGGACAGCAGATGAAGCGGGATAAGAGTGTAACATCCTTTCATCAAGTGGGCGTGCATGTTCGAAAACCATTTCATTGCCATAGGGAGAAGTAGGAGAAAATCGATAACTAGGGACAGGATGTGCAAATGGACGACCTATGTAAATAAAAACACGAACTGCGCACCTCCCTTCAAAATGATACGAGCGATGCACCCGATCATAGTGGAATTCCCAAGTAGGGGTATCAACGAACAGGACGAATGTCGCCATTTGAATCTGGAGACAATGACGGAAATAAAGAAAAGGGAGTGAGAATCTTGCTAAAGAATTCTCAGTAGGGTACCTCCTTCTACAGTGTGATCATCAAAGTCGCCAGAACCTGGATTATTCTAAAATAGTGAGCATGCAAAGATTCATTTTAAGTTTGGACAAATACTTAACCGAGGTTCGACAATTTTTAATCATGCGTCTTATAATGCATCATAATCTTAACATGTCATATTTACAATGAACTTTTCCTTTATCATTACATCATATTCCTTATCATCATTATCAAAATAACATGCATAAAAGAACGTCATATAATATTAGCTACACATGGACATAGTGCACATATTTCATTTCTTTAGTGCCTTAAGTGACTTAAAATCTTATCATCATCATTATTTTCCTTGGGCTACCCTATACTCCACCCTTTTGGGAGTAATTTAGGTTATGAGCTCATACTTTACTAGTCGTCACTAGCATATACTTATCCCTTTTGATAAGCTAAAGTCCCGATTCTACCCTTTTGAGAGAACGGGTTAGGGGGCTAAAATCACCTTTTCACCACCTATAGTCTGATGGTTCCAAAGGATCATTTTCTTATAAGTTTAAGTCACCATTAAATCTTTGCATGTTATATCACAATACAATTCATAAACATCATAGCATTTTCTCATTTATAGTCTTAAGCTAGAATAATATATATCAACTATAATCATGCATCTGGGAGATTCCCAGAAAGAGGTGGGTCACAATGGACACGCTTAAATACCAAGTCTTTCCTTAGTCAGAACCTTTCCAAATTACACTTTTACAATGATACACTTTCTTCTAGCAACAAAGGTAAATTTTACATAATAAAGAATATTTCATGCATAAGCATTCTCATTATTTGCAACAAAGAACTATAACATGCAAGCCAGAAATCATTCAATGATATCAAGTACTTAATAAGCATCCAATACTTACATAGAATTATCAATTATAGAACTAATTAGTTATGCACCTAAGGGATTTATTACCATCCTTACGATTATTTATAGGCCTTAAGAACACTATTAAATCAAATGGGGTAGCATAGGTAGTAAGTTGTTCCTAAGGTTTTACGGTATGCTAGAAGTTATGTTTTAAATCCTTTCTTGTTACCACTTTCCTATGATGCTGAAATTAGTTACTAAACCAATTATGAATCATTCTCCTTATTTAAACATAATAAAACCTGGTTCTTATCGTTGCTAAAGATTCTGGATAGAATGCATAAATTTTATTCCCTAGAGTTCTAGAAATCTTGTTTTTACGGTTTTCTAGTTGCTAAGTTCATTTTTAGTGTTCGGGATCAATCCTAGTCTAATTGATACCAAATTTTTCGTGGCTAACTAATCCTAGACAGAATTATAACATGCTAAAATAGATTTGGCATTGGCTAAACTTAAAGGGGTCAAAAACTAGGTAAATTCTAGCTCTTCGGTTGTTCTAGGGAGCTAGTTTTATCTCTAACATGTTGAATCATTCTCTTAACAATAAACCATAATTATCACAACTTCAAACATATCAAATCATTATCATACATTGATACTAAACTCAAATCAGTGGCCAAATCATGAACCTCATGCAATTACATAGAATCATATTTTAAGTGCATATAAAATACTAGTTCCCCGTAAAATCCTTGCAAAGTCTTAAAACTCATTTAGAAACTAGTTCTTTTGTCAAACTTGGGAGGATCTTCACAATTAAAATTCTCACTTAAGATAAAAGGAGTAAGTCTTGAGCTTTAGAGATTTAGGTGACATCTTAGAATTATAAACATGCTATGCAACCTTATTTTAATCTTATCTTTATAAGGTGATAGCTTGGAATTATAAACATGATATGCAATTCCATTTCTTTATCTTTAAGATTTAAGGTGATGACTTGAAAATTAAACATGATGCAAGAACTTGAAATATAAACATGATGCAAGAAACTGGAGCGGCGGTAATCTGCACAGGACCAGTAGAGGGAGAAGAGAATATTAAGAAACCGGAGCGGCGGTAGTCCGCACAGGACCGGTGAAGGGAGAAGAGAATATTAAGAAACCGGAGCGGCGGTAGTCCGCACAGGACCGGTGAAGGGAGAAGAGAATTATTATTACATCTTTTTAAGCTCCAATCTCAAGACTTTTTAAAGAATAAATTCTTTAACTCCAATAATCATATTTCTTTGCTTGTGATACATGGCCAAGTCTTTGACCTCTAGGATCTTTAGGTGATGGCATAAAATAAACATGCCATGCGTTGATTCTTTTAGCCATTATAAAATAAAGTGAGAGCATAAATTAAATATGAGATGCAACCTCTTTATTATCTTGAAAGATTAAGTGATGACTTGAAACATAAACATGAAATACAAGCTTGGAAAATACATCTTTCAAGTTCTAAACTAAAAATCTTTATTTTAGCATCATAAAGCATTATTCTTTAAAGTTTTGCATCAAGTGGAATTTTCAAGCTTTAGAGGCCTAACTTGTGATGGATTTACAACCCACCCTCAAGGTCCTCATCATCAAGCCATCATCTTAGTTCCACCTAGGCCATATGGCTGAATTGGTTAAAGAAAAATGAAGAGGAAAATCGAAATGAAAAGCTAAGGTAAGTTCATAATTTCATCATTTTGAGCTAAAAACACAACTCCTCAAAGCATAGAAATAAATTTAGAAACTACTCCCTACCTAATCTGAATTGAAGAAGAGGAAGAGAACTTGATTTCTTGAAGTGAAATGAAACAAAATCTCTTTGAAAAATTGAAGAAAGAATTCAGCCAAAGAGGAGGAAGAAAGAAAGTTTTTAGTGCTCCTAAAAATTAGTTTTGAACAAAGCATTCCAAGACCACTCAAGCAAGCCTATTTATAGAAGATTTTGAGGCTTCTAATTGGCCAAAATGAGGAGGTAGTTGGTGGAATTTTGCAGGAGAAATAAGGGAGGAAAAATCATTTTAGACAAAGTTGTATGAAATTAAGGAATTATGTCTCTTATGGTGACATTTTGGCATTTTGTTTTAGTGCAACTTTTGGCAATAATTCAGCTGCATAATGGCATCAATAATTTCATCCATTACAGCCCAAAGAAGTGAAATTTGTGTGTTCCATGCATTATTTAGGTGTAGGCAAGGTATTCATGTAATTTAGAGAATTTACGGTTAAGGGCTTAAGTGAATTAGTAAGCAATTTGGGTGTTTTTGAGCAATTTTGGGTTCTAATCAATCTAAATACATAATTGTGACTCTAGATTAATATTTAGAATTTAATAAGCTTTAATTTGAGCCTAATATTGCTTAGGTTTCGGTATACGAATAAAAAATCTCGAAATTCGCAAAACTGCCCAAAAACAGGGGCAAAATCGTACTTCCACTTAAAAACTGCCCGAGGCCACCCGAGCATAACCAATGGTTAATCATGGCTTAAAAAAAAATTTAAAACATTTTAGTGAGGTTTGGGCTCAGTCGGCACGCACATCGGAGTAAAAACAATTGAGGGCGTTTTGGTCATTTCGCGTCGGAACTCAAAATTGAGATCCTTCTGCTCTATTAACACACATACCACAAACAATCCCTTATTATCATCAAAACATCCCCTTGGGAATAGGTGGGGCCCACGATCCTCATTTTCTGAGTAAAATAACTTCAGGGGCATTTTGGTCATTTCATACGTACAGAAATTCGGGATTTGCTACTCTCGCATGAATCGCTCCTAACCTCTCTTCTAATGTTATATTCCTTTATTGAGGATTGTTCAGCCTCAAATCTTATGTAATAATTACCTACAGTAATTCGGTAATTTCTAATGACAGTAAAAATTACAGTAAAAATTGGGGCGTTACATTTGAAACCTTTTATGATATTTTAAAATGGTTAACATGAACTCAATGATGAGAGCTCATGATGTTGGTGTTAAGGCATCATCAAGATCATGGTCTCTAGAGTTCTAAATATTTCTTTTCTTCTCCAATAATTTTGGTTCTTCTTCCTTTTCTTTCTTTATGATTTCGGCCATATTGGCCAAGGGAGTTCACAATGGCTTGATGATGAGAGCTTCTAGATGATGACTATGTGTTCATCACAATGAGGCCTCTAGAACTTGAGTTTTAATAAAAATGTTATTTATGTTTACATTCCAAGAAAATAAACTTTGTGTTTAAAGAACCCTTGAGGTTCACTCTTGTTTTTCTTTATCTTGTCATGATGAGTTTGGGTTGAGGTTTAAGTTCCTTTAAAGTCTTGTATGAGCTCTAACAAGAAATAAAATGAACTAGCATTCATATTTAAATTTAAGCTTATGCATTACATATTTATTTTGAGCTTTGCATTCATATTTAATTTTCAAGTCATCACCTAAAGTTAAAGGCTAAAGAATGGAGTGCATCTCATATATATATATATATATATATTCATGTCTAGCATATCTACCTTTCCTCACTAAAGAACATAAAGATTTAAAATGAGGTTGCACTATCACCTAACTAAATCTCAAAGCCTTTCTATTTCGGCCTTAAAGTCGATTGTTGCTGGGCCTAGAGCACTAAAATAAAGAATTGAACTTGCATTTTTATATTTCAAGTCTTGCATATTTATATTCCAAGTCTTGCATATTTATTTTAAGCCTTGCATATTTATATTTCAAGTCTTGGATGTTTACTTTAAGCTCTCACTTTATTTTGTAATGAAGAATAAAAATGAAGTGCATAGCATGTTTAAATTATGTCATCACTTAAAAGACCTTAGAGCTCAAAGACTTGCCCATTTTGTCTCAAGTTAAAGTCTAATGAGGGAGCATTCTTTGAATGCATGATTTCGGCCTAGAAGTGATGATGAACTTGGAATGAGCTTCATCTAGCTTCAAGGACCAATAAGTCAAGTTTTAAGAATCCTTTTAAGTCTCATGAATTTGTTTGAGTTTAAAACCAACAAGGTTCTATGAATTTAACTCTCTTTTAAGGAGGGATTAAGTGGTCACTGACCTAAGGATGTTTTTATTCTCTTTGACAAGATAAGATGGTTTGCAAAAGAGTTTTAGAAGTCTTGAAAATGATTCCAAGAGAAACTAGCAACTTATGTGTTTTAAAAAATCAAGTTATGTATCTTTTTGGGACTTAATGTTTCGATTCTTCCATGATGTGCTTGCTGCCATGTGATGATGTTTGATGTGCTTGAATGAGTAAAAAAATTATGTATGATGAAGTAGGAACATTTCTATGCAAGTTAGGGAAGAAACTAGCTTTCTAGGAAAACCGTAAAGTCAAAATTTAGCATAGTTTTATCCCATTTAGTTATGGACACTGCCCAAACTGTTTCAATGGGGAGATAATCAGATTAGGATTGATTAATCATGAAAAATTTGGTTACATTTGAAGTAGGAATGAATTTTGGCACTTATAGAGAAACTAGTAACTAGAAAACCGTAAAACCGCAATTCTAGAACTCTTAGAAAATTTAAATATTAGAATCTGTCCAGCAACCTTATAATGTAGAGAACATGGTTTATAATTAGTTCCTTGACATAGGAATGATTCATAATTGGTTTAGGTTTAACTTATAGCGCCTTAGGCGAAGACAGAACCAAGAAAGGGTCTAAAATGCAAGTTCTAGAACCCTGTAATCATAAGTTTATAACGCTGCCCCTAAAGAATGATGTTGTTCAGATTTAATAGAGAGCATAAATAAATGATAAGTTTTGATAAGAGAAAACCCTTAGGTGCATAAAAGTTTGTTAGGAGATGATAGGTTAACTACATCACAAGTTTAAGGCCTGTAAGGGTCAGAGCATAAAACACCGTAGGACCAAGTGCATAACGAACTTTTAATATTGCTTGTAAAAGTATGATGAAGGATGCATGTTTGATTGACTCATGTGGCATAAAGAAGAATTTGGAAGAAATTCGGCATACTACAGTTATGCCGTCGAATTTCTGACAAATTCGGGACTCAGAAAGTTTTTGAAAACCTATGAAATTTTTATGAGGTACTAAGATGGGTTCTCGGATGACACCGGTTCGGCTGAGCACCTCCAGAGAACTCATGTGACATCGGTACCAAGATTTAATTCTTGGGTGACACTGGTTCGACCGAGCACCCCCAAGAAATGACCCCTAGCCCGTACTGGATAAGTCGGGATTATGTTTATGATTATGTTACGCTTATCGAGATTGATAAGTAAGAACTAGTGACGACTAGTTGAGGTATGAGCTCATAACCTAGAGATGTGACACGTTCTGGGTGACACCGGTTCGGCCAAGCACCCCAGAGCGCTTGTCTTTTAGGGTGGCCTATGAGGAAGTTATGATGATTATGTCACAAAGAGAATTTAATTGCCACTTTATGCTACTACTATTATGATGTTCTTAAATATATAATGATTATTCTTGCATTAAGTAGAGCCATGCATACATTCTTTAATATGCTTGCATCCATGACATCAAGAATCATGCTAAAATGAACGACCTTGGCTAAATTATGTTTTAGAACCTAAAAATGAACTTAATGCATGCTCACTTATTTTGTATAACTAAACCCAAGGTTCCTGAGGACGTAGATGATGACACCTAGGTAGTAGGAGGCCCTACTGAGATTCTTTAGCAAGATTCTCACTCCCTCTATCTCTTTCTTTCCGTCATGTCTTCAGATGGCGACGTTCGTGGTTTTCGTGGACACCCCGACTTGGGAGGTGCACTATGACCCGTATCACGGGTCATACCATTTTGAGGGACAGTGCACGGTGCGAGTCTTCATGTTCGTGGGGCGTCCCTTCGCTCACCCCGTGCATACCCATCGCTTCTCCCCGACAGCACCCTACGGCGACGACGAGTGGATTTTTGAGCGTGCGTGTACGCATAACGAGAGAGTACTTCGCATGCACACCACCGCCTCAGCCATGCGAGACTATCCCGATTACGTGCCCCAGACCTACTTCTCGGAGACCGACCCATCCAAAGACCTGCCTACCCATTAGTATAGCGAGAGCTCCGCCCCCTCTCCACCACTGATGAGGGAGGGCAGTGAGGATGCCATGACTCAGCCACGACTTGCACGATGACCGGAGATGTGGCCACACCGCGGGGGTTACTCTCGATCCCCATCCCACATCTTCACGCTCGAGGAGCTCGCCTAGTTTCCCGGATATGTGCCTCACTCGCGAGATGGACGTCAGTAGGAGGTGACGTACGACCGATGGAGTACCTGGGTAGAGCACACACCACTTAGATGGGGATGAACCTTCTTTTGTATTAGAGGTCATCCCATTAGTTGCACTTGGGTAGGGGAGTTGCTTTTATAGTTTCCGTTGCACTTTATCTTGTATTTCCCTTTTAGTTGTATTGCTCATGTTGTATCAAACTAAGCCCCACTCTATACAAGTGGGCATATCCTATATTATATAAATATGCAGTTCAATGTTATTATGATGCTTTTACTTGCTTATGCGATGTTGCTATGCAATGTTTGTTTTATTACCTTTCGTGCACTACTAGATAACGCGTCGCGCGGCTCTCACTTTGCTTTTATAATTCAAAAAAAAATTTACCAATATTTCCGCTAAGTATTTTAAAGTAATAAGAAAGCTATGACGTAACAGACTAATCATTAACCTAATTATGTTCTAGAGTATTGGGTTAAAAATTAGGATGTTACAGCCTCCTTTTTCTCTTCCAAGGATCGCATTTGTGCCTTGATTATCTCTACCTGGAATGTTAATGGAGATTTTTCTAGGGTTTTCATAGGAGCCGAATTGCTTGGAATATATTTTGGGATATTATTTTTCCCAACTCTTGCTTTCCTCCACTCTCTGTATACTTGAGAAGAGGTTAGCTGCTATTGCCCTAGTTCTTTTTTCCCTAGAATTTTGACATCATCCCATGCCATTTTGACCTTCTTTTCTTGATCCATACTGCTTTTATCTTTCTGATACAAGAAGCTAAACCCCTCAAGTCGCTTTTCTTCTGGTTTTGTTTGAGTTCAATGCAATTGTCTGAGTACCAATGAAGGTGTGTAGGAGAGGCATCCTCTTGGACCTATCAAAGGAACATTATGAAAGTCACCAAAAAGAGTTCTCTAACTATGTTAACAAAATTAGACAAATTTGGTGGTCAGAAACCACTCAACCTCAGCTCAAGAACCAAAATTCATAATTTTTAACCCTAGCAATTGAACCCAAAAATTCAAAATAAAAATCCTGGTAAAACCTTAAATGTCTCTAATACCCTGTAAAAATTTCAAGTGATAATTCCATCATTTGATATGGTAACAAAATTAGCAAAATTTACAGCTTTTGTTCTAACACTTCAGGCAGCATATGCTTAATTTCAGTTCTTGATTTTTCTAAGGCAGCTTGACTCAAAATAGAAACCCAAGAAAATTCATAGGACTAGCTAAAGATGTTAACTCCAACATATATTTTTTCCAATTCACAAAAATGCCCACCACAAGCCCAGAAAATTCGTGAACAAATACTACCTGTACAAAAGCCGAAATTCCAGCAACATGTTCAAAATCTCTTTTAACAAAAATGATTTCTAACATCATCCAAACTCTCCACCAATTTATACATATCAATATTTATCTATCATCAACCAATATATCCAGAAAATTCCAACCAATTCAATTAGAAACAATCAAAACAAAATTAGAAAGAAAAGTGAATAAATAAAACCCTACTGTTGGTGTCTTTTGGATCCTTGGCTCCAAGGTGCTCCAAGGTTGATTCCTTCCACTTCAAAGCTCCTAAACCTACACCAAACCCTTCCTTAGGCAGAGGAGTATAAGATATCAAAGTGAGGAATTGAAATTTCAATTGGTTAGTTTGGTAGATCTTGATGAGAGGAAGAAGTTTAGTGAAAGAAGTTTAAGGATTTAGCAAGTCTAGTCTAGGATTTTGATCAAGTCTTCATGGTTTTTGTGAAGTAACAATGGAGAAATGGGAGGTTCTGTTAATGACCAAGAATGACCAAGTTTTTTGTGGAGTATTGAAGAAGCTTGGTCTTGTATTTATCTTGTCATTTTAATTTAGATATTATATAATATCAATACACAATTCTTAAAGAAAGAAAGTAAAATGCATGGCTAGGATTTAATCTTGAAATTCTAGATTAAATCTTAGCCTTCCACTTGTATTAAATGGATATACATTATCCATTTATAGTGATTAAACAATCATTCGGTGTTAGAAATTACACACTGAAATTTTACCGAACGGGTAAAACAGTATACCTAAGCAACCAAACATTGCCCAAAAATTAATTTCGGGTATAAAATCTTTATTTCTAACTATTTCTAACCTTATTTCTATGTTTTTCCAATTTTAGGCACTTTCGGGTCCAAAATCAAGGGTTTCGGATGTCCCGGCGGGCCTATAGGGCCCACAAGTTACTATTCATTTTTTTTTTACAAATCCGTTGGATCATCCTTATCATTGTTCAAACTATCAAATTTTTGAAATTATAACTGATAAAGCTCAAATTAATTTTTAGATAACTTTTAGGGTGTTACAGCTTCAACTCCAATTATTTCAATAATCTTTTCTTTATTAACATAATGCCCCTGATAGAGATACACATCAGATTTTTCTCGAACTGGTAGCCTTATCATGAGCATGTACTCTTCTATAGTTGGTGTCATATCAAAATCAGGTAACTCAAAATAGCAAAGAGAAGGATTTCAAAATTGTGAGAGAGCACTCAAGGCGGATGCTTCTACTGGGATAAGTAACAGATCCAATATACGCCTATATGTATCCTTGAAAGATGACTGGCCTTCACGAGGCATCAACTGAATTATTCCCTTTACTTGCTTTAGCTCATTATTAGTCACTGTAACTCTGATGTTTCTTTTCCAATCATGTGCATTGCTAGTGTTCATTTGTGATGCTTCCATTTGCTTTGAACTAATGATGACTCTTACTTTATCAACAATCAAAGGCCATTATGGAACATAATAAAATAAGTGAGTAAAATTAAAAAAAAAAGGAAAGAAAAGACAAGTAAAAAAAAATGCTCTTATTGAGAATGTTAGATGTTTCCCTAAGAAAATGATAATTCATAAACCTACCAATTATCATGAGAAAGTAGATTATGAAAAGAATAAGATGTGATGAATGCATGTGGTTATTAATGAAATGCTTGTCTACATTATGTATGCCTACTCCAATAAATACAAACCATGACCAAGAGATGATAAAATTGCTAATCCTAAGTGCAATGTGATAACATTTTGACACAAGCGTAACTAGTTCAAAGTAAAACATAAAGAAATGCAAGGTAAAAGGATGAAAAGAAACATGCTCCCTTTATCCTAATAGGGTAGAATTCTAATGGATTGGGAGTTCTAAGGCCAAAACCCTAATTTGGATAGTTGCTAAGTTCAACTATGCGTGCACACATTCATAGTGGATCTAGACTTTTAATAGTCATGGTCCCCAGATTGCCCCTATCCTTGGATAAGGATCCAACCTTCGAACCAACCACAAGTAAGGATGAACCCTCTCAATATGATTGATTCAGAAAGCCAGTAACAATCTGATGGTGTCCTAACAACTATCAAGTGAGCATGAAGCCCCTCATGACAATGTCAAGAAACCTCCTACTCTCAGTTCGCATAGGCTCGGGTATAGTGTAACATCCTCTCAAGTACAATATTAGTCTTAAGCCATGACATCAAACTCAAGAGTTGTTACTTACAGATTAGCGGACCTTTCTTAAATATCTATAGCAAGCTCAATTGATTCATGAGATAACTATGTCGTAATTCTATTAAAATATATAGCAAGGAAACCAAAACATTTGTTTAATACAAAGTTAAGTACATAAGGGAAGCTCTTCTATAAGCTTTAACACACCTTTGTTTCTCTATCATATTTACATACATATCTATTCCACTAACTACAGCATAATAAAAGCATAAACCACTACACTATTGCACTTTCGAGTTCTTTTGCGTAGCAACATTATAGTCCTCTGGCTTAACCTGGAGACGACACAGAGCACAAAACATAGGGGCGAGAATTCTAAAATTCCCAGTAGGGTAACTCCCTAAATACACAATCATAATGTCATCGTCATCGCCCTAGCCACTTCAGTTTATTGAGAAAAAGGTGGTCATGCGTTACATAATAATGGTTTATTTTTAAAGTTCCAAATCATACTTCCGAAATGGGTTATTTTTAATATTCAATCACTTAATATACATATACTATACTACTTAATGTCATATACTGTTAACTTTCCACTTAAACATATTAGTCTTAATATCGATACTAAACTTCTTCACTTGGCATATAAGACAAAGGATTACGTAGAAAATTTACTACTTCAGCTTGTAACATCCTAATTTTTAACCCATTACTCTAGAACATATTTAGGTTAATCATTACTCTATTCCTCTTTTAGTCTTATTCATTAAAACCTTTCATTAAAATACTTAGTGGAAGATACGGATAAATTTTTCTTTTTCGAAACATGAAAAACAAAATGCGAGCCGCGCGCTAACCTAACATTCATCATAACCACATCGTGTAAGAAAAGTAATCACACCATTCATAATCATAAAACATAGTATCATACATAACAATCATAATATCATCACTCCTTCATAAATACATAAATTACTAGCATCATTGTACCATTATTTACATCAAAACATGCCTATATATATGAAGTGATCCTTATCTACCTATGAGGTTGGATGAGTATCAATCCAAAAGCTAAATTATCTATGCTTTCGCGGTGACCTTCTACTCCATTTGCTAGCGTGACCTTTAAGCACGAGCCTTAGAAGAAGTCACGAATCTCGTTGTAATCCTCGTCTAGAGATGACACGGAAGAAAAGAAAGGGATGAGAAACTCATTCAGGATTCTCAGTAGGGATTCCCGACTCTAACACAAGTGTCATCGTCGTTGTCCCCAGCCACCTCGGTTTTAATTATGAAAAAGGTGTACAGGCATAAGGATTAGTTTTAGACTTTTCAAATCTATTTATTCGAAGTGGGTGTCTTTTAGTATGAGTCTTAATGTCATGAATGCAACAGATATTAGATGAATGCATGGCAGTACCATATGCACTTTAACATGAAAATCGTAATACTTGGGCACATCATAAGAAAACATAAATCATATACGTGGCATAAAAAGGCATAGTACTTTTCATGTGACATCTTTCTCATAAGTCAAACTCTTAAGTTCTTTTTCTTAAAGACCACCTTCTTAACATATCCACCAAAAATCCAACCGACTCACCGGCCCAGTGATAATTTGGTCACCAAACTACATCTCACCTATCGCCTAGGAATGAACTCAATCCTAACTAGTCGTCACTAGATTTAATACGGGCTAATAGAGGGGGTATACATAACTTTCTTGGATCACCTATCTTGGGATCATTTCCTTCTTTGAAATGCTCTGCTAGTATCTAGTACACAGCGAATTGTCCGCTTTGGCAAGCTTAATGTCAATACCCTCACGGATTTGTTTCCTCCCCACCGTAGCGGGAAGAATGCATCTTGGTGTTATATCACATCTGTTTTGGGGGTGCTCGGCCGAACCGGTGTCACTCAGGAGTTTTCGCAAACTTTTCTCAAATCCTCAAGTTTGATGGTAAATTCGATAGCATAACGGCATACACCGGATTTCTTTCAAACTTGCTTTATGCCACGAAACATATAGAGCATGTATAGCCATTCAACATCACCATAAGACATCAATGTCATATAGTCAAACTCATCATAGTATATACGTCATCACATCATTACTTTAACATTCTTAAAAGATAGCATGCTCCTAACCAGTTTGTCGGAATCAAGGACTGGGCTCAGCTATTGCCTATGCTATGCTCAAGTCATTCTCATAATTAAACATACATTCTCATGTAACATTATAGCTCATTATGCTCTTGAACCTACGGTGTCTTATCCTTTGAACCTTACGGGTCTTAGACGTGAGATATGATTATTCTATTATTCTCTATCAACTAATAATTCTTACTAGCATTTAAGTTCATTAGTAAATCTGGCTAGCATCATACTCTAAGGGCAGAATTACATCTTTAAGATTACAGGGTTCTAGAACTTACGTTTTAGACCCTTTCTTGGTTCCGTCTTCGCCTAAGGCACTATAAATTAGATCTAAACCAATTATGAGGTATTCCTAAGCCTTTGAACTAATTATAAATCATGTTTACTACATTATAAGGGTGCTGTACAGAATCAGAAAATTAAATGTTCTAAGAGTTCTAGAATTGCATTTTTACGATTTTCTAGTTGCTAGTTTCTCTATAGGCTCTAAAAATCAATCCTACATCAAATGTTACCAAGTTTTTCATATTTAAACAATCCTAAACTGAAGGTTAACATAATAAAACAGTTTTGGCAAAAGCTAAGAATTAATGGTTCAAAACTATGCTAGAACTCAACTTTACGATTTTCTGTAAAGCTAGTTTCTTCCCTAACATGCATAGAAAGGCTCCTACCTCCACATACATAATTTTTACACATTCTAACATGTCAAAACATCATCATACAGCAGCAAACATGTCATGGCAGAACCAAACCCATATGCATACACATCATGCATAAAATCTCATTTTCAACATGCATAGGTTGCTAGTTTCTCCTTGAATCGTCTTAGCACTTCGAAAACCCTTTTACAAAACATTTTATCTTGTAAAAGAGGCTAAGAATAATCATGGGGCAGCAACTATTTTAAAACACTCTTGGAAGAGGTTTAATTTACAAATCTTGTTGATCATGACCTTATAGAACTCTTAAAAACATAGGAAAACTTTTGAACATAGATTGTTGGCCCTTGCAACTAGATGAAACTCATTTTGAGTTTATCAACATCACATGGCCGAATTTATATCCTTGGGGATGTCTCCATAACCAAACTTTAACTTGAGATAATGAGGGCAAGTCCTCGAGCTCTAGGTTCCTTAAGTGATGACAAAATATAAACGTGCTATGCATTCCATTTTATTCTTCATTATAAAGTAAAGTGAGAGCTTCAAAGTAAATATGGAATGCTAGGACTTGAAATTAAATATGCAAGGCACAAAGTAAATATGCAAAACTTGAAATAAATATGCAAGTTCAATTCTTTATTTTAGTGCTCTAGGCCCAGCAACAATCGACTTTAAGGCCAAAATAGAAAAGCTTCGAGATTAATTAGGTGATATGCAAGCTCTCGTTTTAAATCTTTAAGTTCTTTAAGTGATGACTTGAAATATAAACGTGCAATGCAAGGCTTGAACTTAAACATGATAATACAAGTCCTTTTCTTTAATCTTTAGAGTTTAGTGATAACATAGGAAGGTAAATATGAGATGCAAGAGCTTGAAATATAAACATGAGGTGCTAGAAATATAAATATCCAAGTTCATTTTTATATCTTTACTAGAGCTCTTACAAGACTTTGAAGGAACTTAAGCCTTAACCCGAATTTATCACAACAAGCTAACGTAAACAAAATATCATTCATTGAAGCAAAATCATAAATAGAATTTTTGTTAAAACTCAAGCTCTAGAGGTCTCATTGTGATGAACACATGGTCATCATCTAACCCTCATCATCAAGCTTTCATGTTGAATCACCAATGATGGCCGAAATCTTAGAGAAAGAAAAAGGAAAAAGGGGCCGAAGCCATGAACAAGAAAAGAACCACTTTGAAACTCTGGAGACCATGATCTTGATAATGTATTAACACCAAGATCATGTGTCCTCATCATTGAGTTCATACACTTATTTTAGAACAACATCAAAGTTAAGTTTTCAAGATAAAAAGAAAGAAACTAAAAACATCTTTCCTCAAGAACCAAGATCAAGCTTTAAAGGTTGCTCAAGTGATGAACATCATCATGCAATCCCCATTATCAAGCTCTCATTTCCAAGCTCCCCAGAGGCCCTTGGCCGAAAATGAAATAGGAGGAGGAGGAGAAGTTCTAAAAGATTCAAGAGAAACCATCAAGTCAATGACTAAATAAGAACTTTAAATGAAAGAAACATTTAAAATAAAATCCCTACCAAAGGTATGTCTCTTGGAGGATGAATAAGGCTTGGTCTTGAGAGGAGAATGAAAGAAAAATCCTCCCTAAAGCTTGATGGAGCTTCGGCCAAGAAGAAAGGAAAAGGAAAGGAAGTTGTGTTTCTTGAGCTTGATCTTAAGAATGATATGGCTAAGTGTTTTAAGGAAGATTTAATGGTGGTTGTGTAATGGTGGAAAGGATGAAGAAAATGAGAGGAAGAAAGCACTCTTGAGTTCTTTGAAAGAAAAGAAGACACTCTTGAAAACTCAAAGCTAGCAAATGAAGTAAAGATTCTCACAAGTTCATTTGCATGTGTATTTATAGAAAAATAACCCAAGGGTGAAGGAATGGAGGGGGTGGCCGAAATTTTAAGGAAGGAAAATATCTTCTTCAAAGTATGGTTGTGGTCATTCAAAGATATGGCCAAGTATGGGTTCAAGTATGGGTTCAAGCATGGTCTTAAGCATAGTGTAGGCATGATGTGCTATGGGTGGCCATGCCTTTCTAGAAGAACTTGGGGAACAAGTTGTTCCTTAATTATGGGTTAGGATGTGTGTTTAGGTGTAGCTTTGATTAGACTTAGGATTAGGAATTTGTAAGTAAGTGTTTAGGTGAGGTAATGGTTGATTAGAGACTTGTAAGACTAGATTTAGGAGGTGGTCTTACTAAATTAATGGATTCAAACTCCATTAACTAGGAATCCAATGCCAACATGCTTCCTTAATTTAGGGAATTGGAGAGAGAAAATACTATTTCTAGATTCCTTTCTCAAAGAATTAAAACTAGAAAAGAGTTTTGAGTTTCTCTAAGCAATATTAGGCTCTAATTAGAGCCTAATATTGCTTAGGTTTTGCTAATCATATCATTAGGCCCAAAATGCACTACGTAAGGGCAAAATTGTAATTTTACACAAAAACTGCCCGGGACCACCAAGACTTACACAAATACTTTTAAACACATGGAAATATCATTTTAAACCTTTAGGGAAAGTTTCGGGCTCGAACGACACCTTTACTCGCATAAAAACGGTATAGGGGTATTTTGGTCATTTTGACCCGAAACTGCAGAAAACACGATTTTCGCTTTCGAAACCACTCAAGGACCATCTAATCCCCTTCAAACATTGAGTTGACCCTTTGAGGACTGCCGGGCCGGCTATCCTCGAATTCCGGGCAGAAAATGACCTCAGGGACATTTTGGTCATTTTCTCTCAGACAAAATCAGGGCGTTACACAGCTTGCCTTGGCCCTTGACTAATCTTGTCATGTGTGGGCATTACGTACTGCTGTCCCCAGCGTGGCAATAATGGGTAATAAACTGATTTTCAAGACTGAGCTCATTTCTATACGTAATTATTGGATTTACTTTCTCTAATTTTCACACAAACCTATTCCTAGCTAGGTTTACTTTCCCCGACTCAATTCAAGGATAGTCAGGTTTACTTTTTCCAACAGACTGGATTTACTTTCTCTAGCCCAAGGATTATAAATCCTATGCTTTTCTTGGTAGTCAGGTTTACTTTCCCTGACAATTGGATTTACTTTCTCTAGCCTAAGAAACATAATTTTATGCTTTTCTTTTGCATATGAGCAATTATAATAAGCATTCATATCTATGTGTAGGTAACCTCATTAATAAGCTCACATGCTCAATTATTCATATTCATTTTCATGTGCTCATATCATACTAGTACAAGATGCCATTATTTCGTCAATTCAAAACATCAATTCATTTTCAGCATAATGGCAGATTTCACACTATTGTGACGTGAATTTATTTGCACACAAAACAATCATTTCGGAGGTTATAAAAATTATCAAGGAAACCTCAATATGTCACAAAGGTCCTGTAAAGATTTCAGGGTAAATAGAGTTCTCTAAGTATACTAACAAAATTCTACAAATTTGATGGTCAGAAACCTCTCCACCTCAGCTCAAGAACCATAATTCATAATTTTTAACTCTAGAAAATGATTGAATCAATTCAGAATAAAAATCATGGTTATGCTTTGAGATGTTATATGCACTCTGTAAAAATTTCAAAGAATAATTCAATCATTTACTATGATACCAAAATTATACAAAATCACAGCTTCAGTTCCCATAATCCTGGCAGCATAGTTACAATCTCGGTTCATGAATTTTTAAACATAGAAAAAATGCCCAAAATGGCTCTAAATTTTTACTAGAGACTCCCTAACATGTTAGCTACATCCCATAAAATTTTCAGCTAAATCCAAGATCTCTAAATATATTAGAAAATTCGACAAAATTCCCTGCTTGCTTCAAATCGGGATTTTCCAGCACAATGTTCAAGAATCATGAGTTTTTTTCAAGCAGAGAAAGTCCTTAACATGACCCAAGAAAAATCTTGGGGTTATAGCTCATAAATTCAACATATGATTTATAGCTCATAAAAATGAACACAATTGCACTAGAAAATTCATGAACAACACTTGCCCTATTGAAATCTAAAAATCTAGCAAACCAATTCAAAATCTCTTTTGATAAAAATGATTTTTCCACAATACCAAACACTCCACTAAAACTAATACATCAATATTAACATATTATCAACCAATATAATCAGAAATTTTGGACAAAACCAATCATAATTTTCAGAATAAATTTTGAAACAAAAGAGAACAAATAAACCCTACTATTGCAAGCTAATGTCTCTTTGTCTCTTGTATACTTCAAGATAGATGTTCTCCACCCCAAAGCTCTTGAAACATACTCAAACCCTCAGTGAGGTTTTGGTCTAATCGGTTATATTTGTGGAGGTAGAAATGTAAAACAAGTTTACTTAAGGAAGTTTTTGATTCTAACAAAATTTGGTTTAGGATTTTGGAGGTTGAAATTCAAGGTTTCAAGCTTTTTGTGAAGAGAAAATGGAGTCCTCTGATCTCTTTCTTTACTGAATGAACTTGAATGAGGAAATAATGAGGGTAAATGAGTTATATTTATCTAATAAGGTGTAATCTCATTGGTTAAACATAAAGCATTTTTCTTTTCATTAAAAGAAATTAATATCAATGGCTAAGATTTGATCTTTCATCCAAGATGAAATCTTAGCCATTCATTTGGCATTCAAAGGGATAAACTTCATTATTTTGTAGAGATTAACTAGTTTTCGATATTAAAAATTGCATACCGAAATTTCACCGAATAGGTGAAGTACCATACCCGAGTAATCAAATATTACCAGAAAAATAATTTCGGGTATAAAATCTATATTCCTACCTATTTCCAACATTAATCTCACAATTTATCAATTTCGGGTATCTCTGAGTCCCAATTCTAGGGTTTTGGCTGTCCTGGTGGGCCTACGGGGCCCGCAAGTTACTATTTATATTGTTTTTTAACAAATCCGTTGAATTGTCCTCATCATTATTGAAACTGTTAGATTTTTGAAATTATGTCTAATAAAGCTCAAATTAATTTTTAAATAATTTTTAGGGTGTTACATATAGAGCCCAAAAGTATGTGAGATAAATGATGGTGAGTGTGTGCAGGGAGCATACAAACCTTTCAATCTTACCACTATATACACTCCTGCAAAACAAAATACAAACAACAAATATATACAGAACAATAATGGTCATCTATCGTAAGGTTTTAACAAATAAAGCCATCACTATAAATAAACATATGAAATACAAAACTCTATAAAGGAATAAAGCATAAAAAAAAATTGTACAAAATAAAATAAGAAAAGGAAAACAAAAATCAAAAGGCTATATTTAATTTGCACAACTAACTAAAATAGGCCAAACTCTCTTGGAAATCCCCAGTGAAGTCGCCATCTGTCACAACCGGGATCGTGACGGGACGACGAAAAAGAATAATTGAAAATTAGGAGTCGCCACCAAGTTTATTTAAATTGGGAAAACATGGAAAAACTCATTTATCTTAAAGAAATGATCTTTGAAACCTGATTTGAATTCAGGAGTCAGTTATGTATAGGGAAGGGTAGGAATTTAATCCTACGCACCACTAATACACAGTCTTTAGACGGTACTTTAACAAGCTGTACAAATTAATTAGTAACCTTTAAGATTTATTTTTGATATAAAAAAATATTTACAATTAAAGAAACAATTTTTGAAAATTTAATTTTAGCTTGACAGGGATCACCTGCTCCTACGTATCCTCTAGTGCAATGAGGAACTCAAAGTCACGTAGTTCTATAGAAAATATTTGTGAGTTGACAGATTTTAATTAAAAGGTGAATTAAAATTAAAAAACTATTAATTAATGTTAATTTTAGCAAAGAAATGGATTTTGATTATTAAATTAATGAAAATCTATTTGTGCACAGAATTCAAGTTAGCACTAGGTCACTCAATGAACCCTTATGATTCAATAACAGTGAAGATAACATTTGCTATTCAATAACCATTATTGAACATTGCACAAATGTAAAAAAAATTTTGAAAAGAAAAATGATTATTAAAAAAACATTATTAATAAAGAAAAAAATATATTTTTGTTTTATTTTATTTTTGTAGACAAAACTCTAATTTTAATAGGAATTGACAAAGTTAATTTATAAACACAAACACACAATTAATTTGCACAAAATATATAAAAAATAAAACTAATTCACAAATACAATTACACAAATAATTTAAGCAAAATAATTCATAAACATAAACACAATTAATTCAACCAAAATACCTAAAATAATTAAACTAAAAAGAAAAATAATTCATAAACACAAACACAATTAATTTAAGAAAACACATAAAATAATTAAACTAAAAAGGTCCTAATTATTATTTTTTATTATTTTTTGAAACCTTTTTTTTAATAAGAAAACATTAGCAATAAGTTCACTCAAAATTAAAGAAATAATGAAATCACTTTTTAGTTTTTGCATAATTAAATTATTTTGAAACTAATTTATTAATTCTACTTTAACAACTTAAAATAAATGCTAAAAATAATATAAATTCTATTCTTTTAGTAAATCAAAATGCTCAAGAATCAAATTAATAAAACCTCTTTTTTTTAACCATTTTTCTTTTATACTAAAAAAACCCAAGCCCCATAAGTAAAGCCTAAAAGATCAAAAACAAAACGAACACTAACTAAAAAATAACCCAAATAAATAAAATCAAAATCTAATTAAACAAACTAAAACCAACACTAATATAATAATAATAATAAACTTCCTAATTAATCTATCACTACCACTGTGCGCACACGCACACACACACACACACACACTCACAACCACACAAGAACTCTCTTTCTCTCATTGCATGAACACACATACACATATATGCTTCCTATCTCTCACATACTCAGCACTCTCTCATAATCACTCACACATGCAGCACACACAACCTCACTTTCTCACACACTCATATCTCTATCTCCCTCTCTAACACATTCACACACATTCACAAAGAAAAGAACAAAAGGGAGGCGGTCAACAAGGGAAGAGTGGCCGTGAGGAAAGGAAGGCTATGCGCAGATGGAGGTGCTGTCGATGGCTAAGGAGGTGGCTGGCCATGCGTGGATGGCACCGGTGAGAGGAGATACGTGAAAGGGAGAAGTGAGATCGGGCAGTTTCGCGGTTTGATCTAGGCATGGTAAAGGCTAAAGTACGATCAGAGCTCAATGGGGAAGACAGGTTTTATGGGTGGCTGATGGTGGTAGTGTATGGCTGAGATCAGAAAGGATAGAGGTGCTAGAGGGCTGAGATGCTCATGGTGGGTTTAGAGCTTACTCAGTGTTCGGCCATGGCTAGGGAGTGGGGAAGGTAGTGGTGTCAGTGGCAGTCATGGGCTACACAGTGGGGGTCTCTCTCTCTCACAGTGGCCTCATAGTTTTTGAGGGTAGGAGCAGAGGTTGTAGTGGGGTATGGATAGTGGTGATTTTGTGGTAGGGGTGAGTGGCAGTGGAAGGTTGAAGAAGATGATGATGGCGTAAGTAAGGAGAAGCCGATCCAGTGATGGTGGTTTTATGATGATGATGTGAGGAAGAGAAGGAAGGAACAGTGGAGGATGGGGAGTTAAGGAGGGAGGAGGCCACGGCTACTTGGAAGAAAAAGGGGAAGCCGCGGCCTCCTTTCATATTATTTATTTATTTATTTTTATACTGATAAAAAAAAATTACCTATGATGCTGCTGCTGCTGATTTATGTTATTGTTGGGTTGCTGAATTGTATTGTTGGATCTTTGTTGGTTTCTTCTTGTATTTGGAATTTTTCTTGCAGGTTGTTTAATGTATTCGTGTATCAGTGTATATTTTTTGATTTTGGGATTTTCTTCTGATTACTTGTAATTCTTGATGATCTCTTTGAAAATTTCTTAATTCCCCCTTTTTGATGATCATGATGATAAATTTATATCCATAGCTCTTTGATGACCAAAACAATTTTTGCAAGTTGGCTCCAATTCATGACCGAAAGAAACTTCAGCATTTTGCAAGTAGCGGAGATGAACATCATCTCCACCCTTTTTTGAAAACAAAATTTCCCTCATCCCCATGCTTCACGTGACTATCTTAGCAGGGAGAGAAATAAGAGGACACGAGTCCGTGAACTTAGCAGGAAAAGGAGAGGAGAAGAGGAGCTCATGACTCTTCTATCTCTTTTTTATTTTTTATTTTTTATTTAATAAAAAAATAAAAATGGCAGCTTCCTAAATTGGATCAACCAAAAAGGAAAAGGCTGAAAAGGATGCACAAAACAAAAATGGGATAAAAATAATTTGGGTATCAAGTTAATAGAACTGGGCTGAAATAAATAAAATGAGCTTTTTTTCATTTTTGGAAATAAAAAACAACCAGCAAACCTTTTATATTTTTTCGAAAGAAATAATTAATGAAACTATAATAAAATAATAATAAAATAGATGCAAATTTTTAGATTTTCTTGTTAAAAGATCGGACAAAATCGGGTGTTCACAAAGAGAAATAGAATTTTCAATAGAATTGCTTCCGGGAACAGGACCTATATCCATAGCACCTTATAAGATGTCACTTTTGGAATTGACCGAGCTAAAAACCCAGTTGGAGGACCTTTTAGAGAAAAAGTTTCTAAGGCCTAGCGCGTCACCTTGGGGAGCCTCGGTGTTGTTTGTAGAAAAAAAAGAATGGGAGCATGAAATTGTGTGTTGATTATAGGCAGCTGTGTAACACCCTCCTAATTACCATATTTTACTTGAGTATCAATACAACAATTAGAAAAGTATTACTTACGTTCACAATCTATACTAGTCGAAAATAATTGAAATAAAATAATGTAGACGTATATATTGCAAAGCCAATATATACATATATGGACATTGTTGTTAAGTTTACAATAGGTAATACTGTAAAACAAACTAGTCATTTCCTAAACAACAGGGACTCAGTCCAGAAAAGAACATCTCTACCGGCTAGTATAACCTACTCAAAGTTGAGATCCAACAAAATTTTATACAAACAGAAAAGGAATCTCATCAATATCCAATAAGGTCAAACTACGATCTGGGGGATCCTATTCCTAAACTGCCACTATACATACACCAAAAGTCCCTGAGTTGTCCCATGGTCTCCTAAATAAAACCATTTGCCATTGGTGCAATGGCATTGCCCCCAGCCGGGGCATCAGGATCAACTGGTGGATCGGAGTCGGAGGAAGAGGATGAAGGATCATCTCCAGGAAAGGACATAGGTGGTGCAGGTGGAACTATAAATACATCAGGGTGTGCCATTTCAAGAGGACCTCAGCATAAGGAAAACCTGGGTCGAACTGAGCAGAGAAAACAAAAGTACTAAATGAACGGCTAAAGAACATGTACACTCTGATCCGGGAGTATGCTACAACATATAAGGAGTCTAAGGCTGGGTCATAATGCCACTGTCATTGGGGCGAGTCAAGGAAGATTATCACCGATGGCATCCTTAGAATCTGGATGCAACATAAAATACATGCAGCGTAGGGATGAGAATATTATAAAATCCTCAGTAGGGTTGTCCCTCAAATGTGAACATAATATAACCAATAAATTCATTCATATTGAATTCATCATGCTAAATTATATGCATAAATCATATAAAGTCGGATCTTCTCTTGCAACTCGTGGAATTCAATTTAGTGCAATTATCTCTTTTCATTAACATAGGGAATGCTTAATCTCATATCAAGTGGTATCTGTAGTGGAGTCACTCCACAAGAACTATTGATTGCTAGGACATGAGCTCATTCCTATATGTCGATACATCTACCGACTCATCAAATTCCTAGGGAAGCTCTTACTTTTGCATTCCCCTATTAACCACACAAGCCTTGTCTCTATTTTCCCTATATGTTAAAAATTGCACAACTAAAAGTCATGTTATTTTTCTTTTCTTTTCCTTTATCCTCACAATAATCACATAGTGTACTTCTCTTTTCAAAGGCCTGCTTAGATCACAGGTAGGCATACAATTATGTTGGAGTCTCATCCATATCTCATCAACATTTCTTTCAAACAATTAGGATGCATTAACATGATATATACTTGCATCTAAAGCCATTCTATCATTAGTTCAAGACATTCTTACCATTTTCAGCAATCAGCAGATTTATCACTCTAGAATTCAAAATTAATTTCCACACCAAAATGCCAATTCAAGAGTCACAAAAATTCTCTATGACACCTTCATATGTCTAAAAGATCTTGTAAAATTTTCATAACAATCGGAGTTCTATAACCATGTCACTAAATTTTACAAGTTTAGTGGTCACAGCACACCTTTTCACAGCCTATGACAGGGTTCTCCTAATTTTTAAATTTATCATATGATGGAATCAACCCAAGATAAAAATTACAGTCACACTTCAAGACGTTGTTAACTCCCTATAAAAATTTCAAAAGAGAAATCGTTCCTTTAATATGATAATAAAATCATACAATTTCCCTGCTTCAGTTTCAGAAATCCAGATAGCATGAGAGCTATTTTGGTTTCTGATTTTTTTAAGACAGTATTCCTTGAAACCAATACTCAAGGAATTTCGTGTAGATATTTCAAGATGCTAGGCCCAACATATAATTTTTCTAGGCAATGAATATCACTACAAACATGTCTATAAATTCATGAAATTTTGCTCTCTGCAGGCAAACCGAAAATCCAGCACTCTAACTAAAACTTCTCTTGATAAAATGAGTTGTCTAACCTCATCCAAATCCTTCACCAAAATTCATACATCAACAAAAATATATCATTAACCACCACAATGAAAAATTTTGAACAGAACAGGTCAGAGATGTGAAATATAAATTTGACAAGAAAAGACCAAATAAAACCCTACTAGTAGAAGCAAGTAATGTCTTTGTCCCTAGTGTGCTTCAAGATGATGCCCTCCACTTCAAGGCTCTCAAAACACACCCAAAACCCTTTTACTTCATTTTCAATTCATATCTTTTAACATGGGATAAAACATGTTTTCACATGTATAGTAAAACATATCCTCGTTTGATTAAGCCTTCATGTGCTAAATGATAGAACTTGTTTAATTCTTCAAGAAACTCAAGACAACCATTAGTTGCTCTTCAAAGCATTTTCTTTAAATTGGCTTTGTTGTCATTCAAAACTTGTTAATTATTTCTTGGATGGGTTATGGAGCTAACGACTTCTATTTCCAGGTACATTCTTAAAAACTTTTTTTTTTGTAACTGAAGCATTCCCAGCAATACTCCCATTTCAGATAAAGGAATAGTATTAGAACCCCCATTTCCCTCCACTAGAACCTCTACTGGCCCCTACACTAGCATTATCTGATGATATTTTCCCCACCTATAAAATAGCTAATACAAAATCCAACACAAAAATACTCCCAATAAAAAAATTATAATTTTTTGAGAGTATACTAAATGGAGAAACAACATGCATTCTGGGGGAAAAAAACCAAGGAAAAGAAAAGTGCAGAGCTTACTAAGGAAAAACCAAGGCACGATGAGCTTGAAGTAGAAGGTAAGAAGCAGAAGCAGTCAAGCAGACAAAGAGATGAGAAAACAGAGGCAGAGTAGCTGATAGAGATCTACAGACCTAACCTCCTAAGGAAGTAGAAGCAAAGATCAAAGGCTGAAGATGGAGGCTTGAACGGTGATGCAGAACGGTAGTGTGGAGCAGTGGGGCGGCGGAGGTACAGAGAGATCAAAGAACTAGAAGGGGAAGATCGAGACTCGAGAGTGATGGAGGGAGTATGAGAGAGGACACATATTTATTACTTTCTTAGGGTAGGCTAAGAATGGGCCGGGTTAGTGAGGGAATCTATCGAGTTTGGGCCGCTTTTGGGACATTTAACTAAGGTTAACTGTGGAATCAGCTGAGTATAGAGATTGGCTAATTCTAGCGATCATACGATCTTACCAAGTGATCCCATGGTGCGACGAAAAGGGTGAGCTATAGCTAGGATCGGGATAGGGATAGGGTGGTGAAATCATTGAATCGTACAATCTCACGATATATAGCGCGATCCTAGCTACCTTGCATACCGAGATGCTATAATATTGCAATTTGCAAGTAATGTGTTTCCTCCATAGTTTCAAAACAATTGCAAAAAGTATATTTTCTTTTCAAGTAAAAGTGAAAATTACAAATTTGACTTGATGAATATAAGTTGCTATAATACCCTAAAAATTATTTGAAAATTAATTTGGGTTTTACTAGTCATAATTTTAAAAATTTGACAGTTTTAGTAATGATAAGGATGGTCCAAGGGATTTGTTAAAAAAAACATGAATAGTAATCTTATGGGCCCCATCGGCCCGTTGAGACAGTCAAAACCCTAGAATTAAGACCCGGAGATGCCAAAAATTGAGAAATTATAGGATTGAGATTAGAAATGGTAAGGAATGAGAATTTTATATCTAGAATTAATTTTTGAGTAATGTTTGATTACTCGGATATGGTGTTTTACCTCTTCGATGAAATTTCAGTGTACGATTTTTAACAATGAAAACTAATTTAATCTTTACAAAATAAGTGACCTTATCCACTTATATCAAATGAATGGCTAAGATTCAATCTTGAATTACAAGATTTAATCTTGGCCATCCATTTATCTTTCTTTGGTGATAGATTACTTAATTACACATTATAATATTTATTCTTTATATATAAGATAACAACAAACCATGCTTCTCTAACAAGGCAATATCAATTCTCGGCCAGCATGCAGCAGCAAGGAGAAACCATGGCCATGAGCTCCAAACTTCATTTCAAATGCAAAAAACACTAACCTAGACTTATTAAAATCATAAACTTCTTTTACAAAACTTATTCTACACACCATTACCTACAAAACTAACCAATTAGAATTTGAATCCATCACATTTTTCCACCTTGAGAATTATTCTTCACTGTCCAAGGAAGGATTTGGTGCTGAGTTAGTGGCCTTGAAGTGAGCAAAATCAATCTTGGAGCATCCTTTACAGCTAAGATCCCTAAAACCACCAAAGTAGGGTTTTCTTGGGCCTTCTCTTCAAAATTTATACTGAATGTTTCTGATTGGTCTTGGTCCAAAATTTTTCATCTTTTTGGTTGATAATATATGGATATTGATGTATTAATTTTGGTGGAGTGTTTGGATGATGTTAGAAAATTAATTTTGGTAAATCAAGTTTTGAATCATGTGCTGGAATTCTCAGATTTGTATTGGCAGGTTAGCAATCACAAATTTTTTGATGTATTTGTAGATGTTTTTATGAGCTATAAAAATTATATGTTGAAGCTAACACATTAAGGAAACTCTGAGAATTTTTGTGGTGCATGATCAGGAGTTTTACTACCTGAGAAAAATCATGAACCGAAGTTGTAGCTATGTTGCTTGAGATGTTGACTCTGAAGCTGTGAATTTTACTAATTTTGTTACCATAACAAATGATTGACTCTTCCTTTGAAATTTTATAAGGAGTTAACATATTGAAGTATAACCATGATTTTTATTTTGAATTGATTCAATCATTTGCTAGGGTTAAAAATTATGAGATTTTGGTTCTGAGTTGAGGCTGAGTGGTTTCTGACCACTAAGTTGTCTAATTTTGTTAAACAAGTTAGAGAAGGATTTTTCTTCTGGAATTTTTATAGGGCCTTATGGACGCATTGAGGTGTCTTGGAGAACTTTTATAGCTCTTGCAATGGATGTTTGATAGACAGAATAAATCATACTCCTTAGGCATGAATTCTGCCAACATGCGGTATTTGTGCTGAAATGAACTCAAGTATTGATTTGATAATATAATGACTCTTGATTTAAGTATGATCAGTATAAATGCATGCTAGCCAATTTAAAGATTGAATTATGAAGTAAAAATGAGAATTACTTGTGATTAAATGCTTACATATGGCTTATGCATGCATTTGAGAAAAGAAAGTACATGATGCAATTATATGAGAAAAGAGAATGTACAAATTTCACTCGTGCATGTTTTGATATATGGAGAAAATAGAAACAAGACTTATGTGGAATGAGGGGAAGGCAAAAAGAGGAACTTCCCTAGAGATAAGGGGGAAACCAAAAAAAGGAACTTCCTTAGAGATAAAGGGGAAGGCAAAAAGATGAACTTCCTCAGAAATAATATGAGCCAGTAGACGTATCGGCTAGGAATAGATCTGTGTGAGAATTGGAGAAAGTAAATCCAATGATGATGTATAGGAATGAGCTCAGTTCTGATAAGCAGTCTATTTCCCTTGTGTGGTGTGAACCACTATAAATACCATGTGGTATAAACTGTTCATTATGGAGTTATCCATAGTATATACCCGTCAGGTATGCACTAAATCTTTCCTATGTCAATGAAAAAGAGAAAAATGCACCGAGTTGGGTTCTATGTGTAACATCCTCCCAAGTACAACCTCATCCTTAAGTTATGGTGTCGTACTCGAGGGTTGTTACTTCTAAGTTTACGGACCTTTCTTAAATATCTATAGCTAGTTTGGTTGGTTCACGAGATAACTAGGTCATAATTATACTAAAATATATAGGAATGAAACCAAACTATTTATTTAATACAGAGTTAAGTACATAAGGGAAGCTCTTCTATGAGCTTTAACACACTTTTGTTCTTTAACATATTTTCATATATATCCATTCCACTAAATATAACATAATAAAAGCATCAACTACTACACTATTGCACTTCCGAGTTCCTTGGCATAGCAGTCTCTCGATTTTCTGCGTCAACCTGGAGACGACACGGGAACACAAAAACATAGGGCTGAGAATTCTAAAATTCTCAAAAGGATAACTCCCCAATTTCACATTTATAATGTCATCGTCATCGCCCTAGCTACTTCGGTTTATTAAGAAAGCATGAGCATGCAATATGTACATATCAAATATTCATTTTAAAATTATAAAATCACCTTTCCGAAGTGAGTCTCTTTTATTATTCAATCACTTAAAACATGTATTTCATAACATTCAACATCATAGGAATTCCTTCAAGACCAATAATTTAACAAGATATACATATACATATGGCAATTATAATAATCTTTTCGTGCCCTTGACATAATAAAGGGGACTTTTCCGTGCCTTAATAGGGACCTTTCCCATGCCTTTGATAAACAAAAAGGGACCTTTTCGTGCTCTTTACATATTAAAGGGGACTTTTTTGTGCCTTTTTTATATTAAAGGGGACTTTGCCGTGCCCTTTTTACGTAACAGGGGACTTTATTTTTCACTTACCACATACACCATCCTCAAGCTCACATATACATGCATCACATTTCTATATGCATGAACATAATTCTCTGATCTCATAATACTTCAAACCTATATATATTATTCATTCATTCCTCATAACATAATCTTGGAAGTCCATGGCATGCATTCATATGCATCAACTTGAACCAAATGCCATTAGGTCACTAATTCAAGGCATCATCACAACTTCAGCACATTGGCAGATTTTTCACTCAAGTATAACAATTTATTTCTCGTACCAAATGATCAATTCAAATGCTATAAAAATTCTCAATGACACCTCAATGTGTCCACAAGGTTCCATAAAAATTTCATAACAAAAAGAATTCTCTGAATATGTCAACAAAATTAGACAACTTCGGAGGTTAGAAACCCCCTATTTACAGCCAACAGCCATAGTTTCCAATTTTATTACCTTACCAAATGATCATATAAAACCATATAAAAATTTAGGGTTGGACTTCAATATGTCGTTAATATCCTTTAAAAATTTCAGCTCATAATTCAAGGCATAAAACCAGAGCTCAAGAAAACTAATGGAACTATCCTAGGATGTTATCTTCAACATATAATTTTTATAGCTAATGAAAACACCCACAATTCACCTAGAAAATTCGTGATTATCTGCTGCCTAGAACAGAACCGAAAATCCAGCATGCATATTTCAATTTCTCTTGAGCAAAAATAATTTTTAACATCATCCAAACACTCCACCAAAATTAACACATCAATATCAACATATTATCAACCAATATATCTAGAAATTTCGGACCAAACACAATCAGAAAAGTCCAGCATAAAATTGGAAAGAAAAGACCAAAGAAAACCCTACTTTGATGGCTTTAGGGATCTTGGCTCCAAAGGATGCTCCAAGATTGATTTTGCTCAACTCAAGGCCACCAAATCAGCACCAAGCCCTTCCTTAATCAGTGATGTATGAGATACCAAGGTTAGGATTAATGAGGGATTGAAATTCCAATCGGTTAGATTTGTAGGTATTGATATGTAGAATAAGTTTAGTAGTTTAGTGTTTTATCAACTCTAGGCTAGTGTTTTTGGCATTTGAAGTGAAGTTTGAGCTCTTGGACATGGAGGAACCTGGTTTCCTTCTCCTTACAGCATGATGCATGAAATTTTGAGCTTCTTGAAGAAGCTTGGCTTGTGGTTATCTTGTTATATATAAAAAAATGAGTATTATATTGTATAATTAAATGATCTTTGACCAAAGTAAGAAAAATGGATGGCTAAGATTTGGTTTGTTAGTCAAAGAATGAATCTTGGTCAGCCAGTTGGCTCAAGATAAGTGGCACTCTTTAACTTATAGAATAAATAGCTTTTACAGTGTCAAAATCGCACACCAAAATCCCACCAAACGGGTGAGATATGAGCACCCAAGTAAAATATTAATAAATGAAAGGCCACGATTAAAACTTGCTTTTCAATTTTCAATCTTTGTCATCCTCCTGGCACAAAGTGGTTGATAAAGCTTACTTAGCCACTAAGTAGCTTTTACGATGTTAGAAATCGCACATCGAAATTCTACCGATCGGGTAAAATAGTGTACCTGGGTAATCAAACATTGCTTGAAAAATTAATTCTAGGTATGAAATCTTTATTCCTACTCATTTATAATCTTAATATTATAATTTCTTAGTTTTGGGCATCTCTGAGGCCCAATTCTAGGGTATCGGCTGTTTCGACGGACCGGTGGAGCCCGCAGGCTACTATTCACTTTTTTTTTTTTTACAAATCCCTTGGATCGTCCTCATCATTACTAAAACTGTCAGATTTTTAAAATTACGACTAGTAAAGCTCAAATTAATTTTTAACTAATTTTTTTAGGGTGTTACACCATGGCCACAAGTGAAACCAGGTCACTTTAAGATAAGTTTACTATATTTAGCATATGCATACTGTAACATCCTAATTTTTAACCCAATACTCTAGAACATATTTAGGTCAATCATTAGTCTGTTACTTCATAGTTTTCATTTAACTTTGAATTACTTAGCGGAAAATACGGGTAATTTTTTTTTTGAAATAAAAGTGAGAGCCGCGTGATGCGATAAGCGGTAAACCATGTATGGTAAACAAATGTCTCACAACATCATAACATAAGGCACACCATGAGTAACACTGAAGATCATCTCATATATATATAATTTGCCCACTTATAAGTGTAGGACTTAGTTTAGTACAAGGAAAATACAGGAAAGGAAATACAACATAAACATAAACATGATCCACTCCCCTACCCGAGTGCACCTAGTGGGATAACCTCTAAACAAAAGAAGGTTTATCCCCATCTAAGTGGTGTGTGCTCTAATCGGGTACTTCATCGGTCGATCGTCACCTCCTACTGACGTCCGTCTCGTGAACGAGGCAAGTATCCGGGAAACTGTGCGAGCTCCTCGGGCGTAAAGAGGCGGGACGGGGATCGAGAGTGACCCCCGTGGTGTAGCCGCATCTCCGGTCGTCGTGCAAGTCGGGGCTGAGTCACGGTATGCTCACTGCCCTCCCTCATCAATGGTGGAGAGGGGGCAGAGCTCTCGCTATACGGATGAGTAGGCGGGTCCTCGGACGGGTCGGTCTCCGAGACGTAGGTCCGGGGCACGTAATCGGGATAGTCTCGCATGGCTAAGGTGGCGGTGTGCATGCGGAGCACTCTCTCGTCATGCGTACGCGCATGCTCAAAAACCCGCTCGTCGTCGCCATAGGGTGCAGTCGGGGAGAAGCGATGGGTGTGCACGGGATGAGCGAAGGGGCGTCCTACGAACATGAAACCCGCACCGCATCGCCCCTCAAAATGGTATGACCGGTGAGCCGGGTCATAGTGCACCTCCCATGACGGGGTGTCCACGAACACTACGAACGTCGCCATCTGAAGACGTAACGGAAAGAAAGAGATAGAGGGAGTGAGAATCTTGCTAAAGAATCTCAGTAGGGCCTCCTACTACCTAGGTGTCATCATCTACGTCCTCAGGAACCTTGGGTTTATTTATACAAAATGACTGAGCATGTATTAAGTTCATTTTAAACTTTAAAATATATTTTAGCCAAGGTCCATTCATTTTAGGATGATCTTAATGTCATGGATGCAACATAATAGAAAAAGTATGCATGGCACTACCTAATGCACATACATAAAACATAACATCAAGCATCATCATTCTTGGTGGCATAAAGTGACAATAGTAACATTCATTTGGGACAAAACTTAGTGACATAATCATAATCATGAAACTTCTCTTCCTCATTGGCCACCCTAAAAGACAATCGAACTGGGGGTGCTCGGCCGAACCGGTGTCACCCAGAACGTGTCATACATCTAGGTTATGAGCTCATACCTTAACTAGTCATCACTAGTTCTTACTTACCACTTAACGATAAGCGTATCATAAATCATAAATCCCGACTATCTGAGTACGGGTTAGGGGGCAAAACTCTTAGGGGTGCTCGGCCGAACCGGTGAAACCTAAGAGTGTAAAATGGTACCGATGTCACATGAGTTCTATGGAGGTGCTCGGCCGAACCGGTGTCATCCTAGAACCCATCTTAGTACCTTAATTTTCAAAATCTCTTTAAGTCCCCAAATTTGTCGGAAATTTGGCGGCACAACGGTCATTACACCGAATTTCCTTCCAAATTTGCTTTATGCCACATAAACATATAACCTCATAAATTCCTCATATGAATAACATCATCATCATTAGCATACTTCATGCATCATCATAAAACATCCAAACGCTTACCGTTACGGTAGCTTATGCTTTGACCCTTACGGGTCTTAATCTTGAGATATAGTTGTCTACATCCGTCGCTCATATCTTTATGCACCTAAGGGCTCATATTTAATCATCATTCCTAATCCTCAAGTTCATACTTAAATCTGAAAAGCATAGGGCAGAATCTCTAACTTGTATTTACGGGGTTCTAGAACTTACGTTTTAGACCCTTTCTCGTTCTTTTTACTGGCGCTATATATTAAATCTAAATCAATTATAAGGCATTCCTATGCTTAAGGACTAATTATTAATCATGTTTATCATGTTGCAAGGGTGCTGGACAGAATCCAGAAAATTAAATGTTCTAAGAGTTCTACATTTGCATTTTTATGGTTTTCTAGTTACTAGATTCCCCATAGGTGCTAGAATTCAATTCTAATTCAAATGATACCAAGTTTTTCATGTCTAAACAATCTAAGTCTGATTATGTTCCCATTAAAACAGTTTGGATTAGTTCCATAAACAAATGGGTCAAAACTATGTTAAATTCTAGCTTTACGGTATTTCTAGTTAGCTAGTTTCTTACCTATCATGCATAGGATCGCTTCTACATCATTACATGATATTTTCACACATTCCAACACATCAAAACATCATCATACAGCATCACACTCATCACATCAGAACCCAAAACATTTAGCTTAAATGAGAGAGTTAAATTGACATTTCTAGGTACATAAGTTAACTAGTTTCTCTTGGAATCAATTTAGAATTTCTAAAAACTCTTTGTAAATCATTTTAATTCATCAAAAGGCTAAGAGAAGCCTTAGGTCACTGACCAAAACATATTCCATCCCCTAAAAGATAATAGAATCACGACTTGTGATGACATAACCTTATAAAGATTTGTAAAGCTTTAAGGAAAATTTAAAACATAGACTATTGGTCCTAGTAGCTAGATGAAAACTCATTGCAAGCCCATCATTACTACTTGGCCGAAATTATGCATTCAGGGAATACATTCACATTTAACTTTATCTTGGAATGAAATGGGCAAGTCTTTGAGCTCTAGGTTCTTATGTTACGACATAAACTAAACGTGCTCATGCTTTTCATTTTTAATCTTGCTTACAAAGTAAAGTGATGACTTAAATTTAAGTATGCAAGGCATAAACTTAAACGTGCAAGCTTGAAAGTAAATATGCGAGGCATAAACTTAAACGTGCAAGCTTGAAGGTAAATATGCATGGTTCAATTCTTTATTTTAGTGCTCTTGGCCTAACAACAATCGACTTTAAGGCTGAAATAGATAGGCATTCGAGAAATTAATTAGGTGGTAATGCAAGTTCAATTCTTTATTTTAGTGCTCTAGGCCCAACAACAATCGACTTTAAAGCCAAAATAGAAAGGTTTCGAGAATTAAATTAAGTGATGATACAAGTTCCATTTTAATCTTTATGTTCTTAGGTGATAGCTAGAAAGTAAAGGTGCATAGCAAGAATGTAAATATGAATGCAAGCATAAAATAAATTATGCAAGTTCATTTTATCTTTCTAGAGCTCTTAACAAGACTTTAAGGAATTTAAACCATAACCCAAACTCATCCAAACAAGGTAAAGTCAAGCTTAGAGTTCTTAGAACTCAACATAATATTTTTAGGAAATCAAACCGTGAAGCTTAGAAAAATTTAAGGAAATGGCCGAAATCTTCAAGAAGAAAACGGAACATTTTAAAACTCTAGAGTTCATGATCTTGATGATATATTAACATCAACATCATGAGTCCTCATCATTGAGTTCATAGAGCCATTTTAAAACATCATCAAAGCTAAAGTTCTCAAGAGTTCAAGAAAGGAAAAACTAAAAACATTTTTGCTCAAGAACAAAGATCAAGCTCTAGAGTTTGTTTCAAGTGATGAACATCATCGTGAAACTCTCATCATCAAGCCCTCATTCCTTTGTTCTCCAAGGCCTATGGCCGAAAATGAAAAGGAAAAAGGAGTGGAAATGAAGTTCTAAAAAGAAACAAGAGAAACTATGAATATCAAGCTTGAAACAAGAACTTTGAAGAAAAGAATACATGAAAGAAAATCCCTACTTGATGTGATGAACTTGAAGATGGAAGAAGAAGATGAAGAAGATGAAGAACTCCAAGAACTTGAAGAACACAAGAACCTTGAGAGAAAAAGAAAAGCTTTGAGTGTTCCTAAACTTAGCAAATGATCTAAAAGTGGTGCAAGCTCCTCAAGGCATTCTATTTATAGAGAAATGAAACAAATGGAGGGTGCTCATGGGTGAAGAGGTTTCGGCCATGAGGGTGCAGATTGGAGGGCATCCCATGAGTTCCATGAGGTGAGATAATGTGTTCTTGAGGCATGGTGAGGTATGGCTTAAGGTATGGTGAGGTATGGTTCAAGGTATGGCCTCAAGCATGGTTCTTTGAGTGAGAAAATAATTAAACATGTGGTCAATGGGGAAGAGAATTTAGGCCATGTGCATCAGATTTGGGAGAGGTTTAGTTGCATTTTAATTGTGGTTTAGAGTTGTGTTTAGGTGTATCTTTGATTATGCTTAAGATTAGGAATTTGTAAGAAAGTGTTTAGGTAAGGTAAATGGGTAATTAAGGTGGTCTAGACATAATTAAGAAGTGGTCTTGCACCATTAGTGAGTTAAATCCTCAATTTAGAGTCTAAACAACTCTAGACACATTTCCTTGATTTAAGGAATTGGAGAGAGAAAACACTATTCAAGATTCCAAGACTAGGAGTCTTGAGTTCTAAAAAGGGATTTAAGTTTAATCTAAGAAATTTTAGGTTCTAATTAACTTTAATAAATTATTTTGACTCTAGATTAATTAGGGAAATTAACTAATCTTCGTTTAGAGCCTAATATTGCTTAGGTTTGCTTAATTACGTCATTAAGCTCAAAAACACTATTCTAGGGGCAAAATCGTAATTTTGCACTAAAACTGCCCGGGGCCACCGGGACTTGAACAGAGACCTCTAGACACATGAAAACATGTTTTTAAACCTCTGGGGAAAGTTCCGGGCTCAAACGGCACCTTTACCCGCGTAAAACGCTATAGGGGTATTTTGGTCATTTTGACCCGAAACTGCGGAAAACGAAATTTTTGCTTCCGAAAGCATTCAAAGGCCATTCAATCCCCTTCAAGCATTGAGTTGACCCTTCGAGGATGACCGAGTTGGTTACCCTCGAACTCGGTCAGGAAATGACCTCAGGGACATTTTGGTCATTTCCTCGGCGTAAAAATCGGGTGTTACATTACTCCTCCTTAAAAGAATTTTGCCCTCGAAATTGCTACCTTAGAAAAGCTCGGGATACTTGTCTCGTGATTGCCTCTAGCTCCCATGTGAATTCTTCAGACTTGTCGCGTCCCCATGCTACTTTTACCAAAGGAACAGACTTGTTCCTCAGCTGCTTGACTCCGCGGTCCACGATTCTCGTAGGGGGAAGATTGAAAGTTAGGTCATCCCTTAACTGAACATGCTCTGGCTCTAAAATGTGGCTAGGGTCGGACTCATACTTCCTTAACTGAGAGACGTGAAAGACGTCGTGAAGATTAGAAAGGTTAGGGGGTAAGGCTATTTTGTAGGCAACTGTTCCTATCTTTTGAAGAATTTGGAAGGGACCAAGGAATCGGGGGCTCAACTTTTTGACTTTCATGGCTCTCCCTATGCCTGTAGTGGGGGTAATCCTAAGGAACACATGTTCTCCCTCTTCGAACTCCAAGGGCTTGCGCCGCTTGTCCGCATAGCTCTTTTGTCTACTTTGAGCAGTGAGCATCCTATCCCGGATCCTCTTGATTTGTTCCGTGGTTTCCCTCACTACATCAGGTCCTATTATGGTTTGTTCTCCGGACTCATACCAACATAAAGGTGATTGGCACTTCCTCCCATACAATGCCTCGTACGGTGCCATACCGATGCTCGCGTGATAACTATTGTTATACGCAAACTCGATCAAAGGCAAGTACTTATCCCAACTTCCCCTTTGGTCTAACACACAGGCTCTTAGCATATCCTCTAGGGTTTGGATCGTCCTTTTGGATTGTCCGTCTGTTTGTGGGTGGTAGCGCTTAAGCATAGCTTTGAACCAAACGCCTTTTGAAAGGCTCCCCAAAAACGCGACGTAAACCGCGGATCTCTATCCGAGATTATCGTTGACGGTATTCCATGCAATCTTACAATCTCGTGGATGTATAACTGAGCCAATTTATCTAAGGAGTACGTCACTCTAATAGGTAGAAAGTGTGCCGACTTGGTTAGTCGATCCACTATCACCCATATAGCATCATGGCCAGCTTGGGTCTTAGGCAATCCCGTCACGAAATCCATAGATATGCATTCCCACTTCCACTCGGGGATTGACAGGGGTTGCAACAAACCTGAAGGTTTTTGGTGCTCGATTTTCACTTTTTGACATACCAAGCACTTACTAACCCAGGCGACTACATCCCTCTTCATTCCGGGCCACCAAAACATCTTCTTCAAGTCTTGGTACATCTTGGTGACACCGGGATGAATGGTGAAATAGCTTTTGTGAGCCTCCTCCAAGATCTTTTCTCGGAGGTCACCATCTTGGGGTACGCAGATCCTTCCTTCAAACCTCCATATCCAATCCTCACCTCTTTCGAAACCTTTCAACTTTCCAGCCTTGACAGCATCTATGATCTCTTCGAACTCTCGTTGTGCTAACATGATTCTCTGCTTAAATCCACTTGTTACACTAAGATAGCACATCTTTATCCCTCTGTCGGTTGCTGACATCCCTAGATTCATATCCCTAAACTTCTCTATCAACTCAACTTCTTTGATCATCATGTGGGACAGGTGTAACGACTTTCGGCTCAAGGCATCGGCGACTACATTAGCCTTGCCGGGGTGGTAACTTAAACCGAAATCATAGTCTTTGAGGAATTCCATCCACCTTCTTTGCCTCATGTTTAACTCCTTTTGATCAAAGAGGTACTTGAGACTCTTATGATCGGAGAAAACTTCAAACCTTACACCATACATATGGTGTCTCCACATCTTTAAGGCAAACACTACGGCGGCTAATTCTAGGTCATGGGTGGGGTAGTTAGCCTCGTGAGGCTTGAGTTGTCGAGATGCATAGGCTACCACTTGCCTATTTTGCATCAACACACACCCTAGTCCTTTGCCCGAAGCATCACAATATACCTCGAAGAGTACATTGGGGCTAGATAAGACTAAGACTGGGGTCGTGGTTAACCTTTCCTTAAGCTCTTGAAAACTCTTCTCACATTCGGGGCTCCACTCAAATGGGGCATTCTTCCTAGTGAGCTTGGTCAAGGGTAGGGCTAACTGGGAAAATCCTTTGATAAACCTACGGTAGTAGCATGCTAAGCCCAAAAAGCTCCGTATTTCCGTTACGGTTGTCGGTCTATCCCGATTCATTACGGCTTCTACCTTACTAGGATCAACGGCTATGCCTGCTTTTGACACAACGTGCCCTAAAAACTTGACCTCCTCCAACCAAAATTCACACTTAGAGAGTTTTGCATACAGCTTTTTCTCCTTCAAAATCTCCAAAACTATCCTCAAATGTCACTCATGCTCCTCGTGGGTCTTCGAATAGATGAGTATATCATCTATGAAAACGACCACGAACTGATCTAAATACGGTCTAAAGATCCTATTCATGTAATCCATAAACACTGTAGGAGCATTTGTCAACCCAAAAGACATCACCGTGAACTCAAAGTGTCCATACCGAGTTCTAAAGGCGGTCTTTGGTATATCTTGATCTCTCACTCTAATTTGGTGGTATCCTGACCTTAGGTCGATCTTGGAAAATACTACTGCTCCTCTCAATTGGTCCATAAGATCATCTATCCTAGGCAAGGGGTACTTGTTTTTCACCGTCACACGGTTCAATTGCCTATAATTGATGCACAACCTCATGCTCCCGTCCTTCTTCTTCACAAATAGGACTGGAGCTCCCCACGGTGAAGCACTAGGTCTTATAAAGCTCTTCTCTAAAAGTTCCTCAAGTTGGGTCTTAAGCTCGGCTAGTTCTAGGGGTGACATTCTATAGGGGGCAATGGAGATTGGTCCCGCTCCAGGAACCAACTCAATGGAGAACTCCACTTCTCGCTCGGGAGGGAACTCGGGTATATCTTCCGGGAACACCTCGGGATAGTCTCTCACTACTGGTATATTCTCTAAATTTTGCTCAAAGTGTACCTCGCTAGCGGCTAGGAGAACATATCCCTCAGTCTTTTTCCCACTACAGTGGACCTCTACGGCATTGAGATAGAATTTCAAAGGTTGACTTATTTCACTAGGGGGAGAAGGAAAGATGACTGTTTTGGTGTCACAGTCTAACAATACACGGTTGGCGTGAAGCCAATCCATGCCAAGAACTACTCCTATACCTTTCATGGGTAAACAAATTAAATCCACAACATATGATCTATTTTCTGTGGTGAGGTGACAGTTTAGACAACAATAACAAGTATTCACAGGATGATTTGTAGGGGTAGAGACAATAAGATCAAAAGGAAGTTTGGAAGTTTTCAAATTTAGAGCCTCGACACTAGCATATGAAATAAAAGAATGTGTTGCACCAGAGTCATAAAGTACAGTTAAGGTCCTACCATCTATTTCGCACTTACCTTCTATGAGACCGTTGGATGTGTCCGCTTCGTCTACATTGAGGGTGAAGACCCTCCCTTGGTGTTGCGGCCTAGGGTTCTAATTTGCTGGCCCTTTGTTGTTGCATCTATTGGCGTAGTGGCCGGGCTTCCCGCACTTGAAGCACACGTTTTGTCCAGCTAGGCAGGGACGGTTGCCATGATCTTTACCGCACTGGGGGCATAGTATTGCCGGTGTAGGCCTAGCAAAGGTGGCGGGGGCTCCTTGGGGCGTCTTGTTCTTGGTCCCACTTGATCCTCCTTGGTTGTTTCGGGGGCCGCCCGACCCTCCTTGTCGGTTGTTGTTGTTGTTGTTGCGGTTGTTGTTGTTGTTCTGGAATTGTGGTCGGTATGGTTGCTTGGGTTGTTGGTGGAAGGGGGTTCTTTGTTGTTGTTGTGGTTTGAACTGGTTGGTTTGGTAGGGATTATAGTGATTTCGAGATTGGTTTAGATATTGGGGCTTGAATTTTGGGGCTTGAGGCGCTAGCCCCTTGTTCCGTGCTGCCCTTGTAGCATTGATTTTCTTCTGTCCCTCTTCCATGATCCGGCACTTGTTGACTAGGGTTGGTAAGTCCCTAATCTCCATGTGCGCCACAACATAGTTGAGCTCTGCCGTTAGTCCGGCCTCATATTTGATGCACTTCCATACCTCATCGGGGTTTCCTTGAAACACCCTAGAGAACTTGATCAGCTCCTCGAATTTCGTGTGTCTTGGGCGACGATGAGACCCTCCTTGGGTCGGTTGCATAAACTTGATGTCGCTTATGCTCTCACAGACTCCGGGAAGTACTTCTCATAGAAGTAAGTCTTGAACAGCTCCCAGTTGATAGCAGTGCCCGAAGCCTCAAGCAATCTTCGGGTGCTGACCCACCAGAATTCGGCGTCGGACTCCATCATGTATGCAGCAAATGTGACCTTTTGCTCCTCCGAGCAAGCTACCACGGAGTAGATCTTCTCCATGTTCTTGATCCACTCATCAGCTTTGTCGGGGTCCATGGCTCCTCGGAAGGTTGGTGGGTTCGCCTTGCGAAACTCACCAAACCTTGCTTGTTCCACCATCTCAGCAGTAGGGGGAGCACGTCTTGCATCCCCTTGTCGATCCATCCTTTCGAATATTCGTTCCATGGCCCTAGCCATGTCACGAACAGCAGCAGCAGTAGCATCGTTTTGGTCCCCCTCGGTCGGGGTCCTAGGTTGTCTCCTTGGTGCCATTGGTTCCTAAACACACGAGACAATAAACACTGAGGTGATCAGGCTCAATATTCCATGTAAAATGAGCTAGTTACTGTAACACCCTCCCTACTATAGTGCTATGCTCGAGTCATAACATTACAGTAAGTAGACGTTACCCATAACTTATATATTTGCAATTCCTTAACTATATGAAATATACACGTATAAGTTGTAATAAATATGAGCCTTGCACTAAAAACTATACTAACTTGTCCCATATCAAGTTTGGTCACAATGTGATAGTCAGCTTATAGGGATAGTAGAAATGTAATGAGCATCCTAAGACGTCGGTCACACGATAATTTACATCTTATATCACATCCATCGTAAGTCAAGTCACACAGTCATACTATATACATTCATACCTAATTACATATATATTATAAACAACCCTACCCTGGTCCTCATGATGACCACCTAGTCCGGGTTAGGGCCTATCAAAATACAACTGACTACATACAGATAACCTAACTCCCTCGGTCAGTGGCTCATCAAAAAGTCAGATGTAAGAGCCTATGATAGTTAAACGGTATGAGGGAATCTAACCAAATGTAAGTCTCATAACAAAGAGTAGCGCACAGAGGAGCAAATAGTACATAAACACAGATACGAGACTTAGCGACCAGGTACACTGACCGTAACTCCGGATCATAATACCACTGCAATTCAAGCATCTCAAGGCGGAGCATGATCGAGGCCATCTATATAAAATACATCACACAAACAGGAATGAGAATCAATGATTCCCGAGGAAAAATATACCAGTCTACAACTCAATGATATTCAACTTCAGTTATTTATAGAATGGTTTCTTAGTTAGAATTATTATTTCTTATGGCTTAATTTTATTAGGAAATTTTAAATTTAATGGTAGAACTCATAAGACTCTTCTGATATACTTCTCTCTGGATAAATCTTGTCAACGATGTAACGCCGCCACGTTACAACCTGATATAGTTCACTAGATGGAGTACGTCTACTACATCTCATCTAGAATAGCCTTGCTATTCTCTGGACATCCCTTCCTTTATAATGATGTAACGTCGTCGCGATTACAACCTGATATAGTTCTAAGGGCGTAGCACGTCTACTACTACCCGTGAATCTATGAGCTTACCATTAAGCAACTAATTATTATGTAAAGCTTGTTTTCTTGATCTCCTCTCTTTGTGTGAGATTTATTTTCTTACGTTCCCTTTCTTTATGAAGCTTGGTTTCTTATACTTGTCTGAGATTTCCTTAAAGTCTCTTGAATTCTTACGAGATATTTTGTTAAAATCTACTAAATATGTATGAGATATTCTATTAAAACCTCTTGATGTCTTATGAGATATTCATATTCTGTTCATGTGCTCATGTCATATCAGTACAAGATGCCAGTATTTCATCAATTCAAAGCATCAATTTATTTTCAGCACAATGGCAGATTTCATATATTTGTAGCACAATTTAATATGCAATTCAAACCAATGAATCGGAGACTATAAAAATTCTCAATGACACCTCAATGTGTCCACAAGGTTCCATAAAAATTTCATAGTGAAAAGAGTTCTCTAGCTATGTTAACAAAATTAGACAAATTTGGTCGTCAGAGACCATCGATTCTCAGCCAAATTCCTGAATTCCCTAATTTTTAACCCTAGAAAATGAAACCAGAAAATTAGGAATAAAAATCCTAGTAAAACCTTAAGATGTCCCTAATACCCTGTAAAAATTTCAAAGGAAAAATCGGTCATTTGCTATGGTAACAAAAATAGACAAATTTGTAGCTTCAGTTCCAATAGTTCAGACAGCATAGGTACAATTTCGGTTCTTGATTTTTTGATCATAGCAAAAGTGACCAGAATACCTCAAAACTTTTACTGAAGATGCCTCCACATGTTAGCTACATCATATAAAATTTTCAGTTCAATCTAAGGCCTCTAAGTAGGTTAGAAAATTCGTGAAAACTGCTGCCCTGTTGAAATCCGAAAATTCAGCAAACCAATTCAACACTCATATTTATTGCATCCTTTACATTCATCCAACTCACATATATATGAATCTTGAAGATAAATTTCAGATTTCATAACATAATTTCAAACATATTTCAAGGATTTATATTAACAAACTAGCCAAACAATCACCAAGTAATAGACTAGAATTTTTTCCTACCTTTCTTCCAAGTGTTTTGCTAAACTTTCTCTAGTTTTTCCTCTCCAACCAAGCTTCAAAGCCCCCTTTTATTCAGCCTGGTTTTGTGCTGGAAAATGGACCAAGTGCAAGGAAAAAAACAAGGTTTTCAATTGATCTTGATGTAGAGAAGATGTTCTTGAAGTAGTTTAGATGTTTACCTAAGAGTATCCTTTGTAGATATGGTGGTTTGATGGAGTTTTACAAAGAAGAAAATTTAGAAAATGAAGAAGAGAAGAAGGAGGAAGGCAACGAAGAAGAAGAAAAGGAACACGTGAATGTGTCCGTGAATGAAAGGAAAATACTTGTCTTTTTCCTTTTTATAATCTTGTTACTTGGAGAGAAAGTAATGGAATTGAGCGGATCAATTTGCCTTCTACCGGTATTAGAAATATCTATATTTATTTGATTATTATAAGTAAAACTTTATTTAAGATATGATAATATCCATTAATTAGGCCAATCTCAATGTTTCGGTATACCGGCTATTACCATTTCGGTGTACCATTTCTTATTGTTTCAAGATTCGATTGACATAAAAACTTTATCGGGTAAAATTATCATTTTAACCTTATCCTAAGTTTTATTTTATCCTAATATCATTTATAAGATCTCATCCTATATTACTGATTAAAATATTATTATCCTAAATTTTTATTAATATTTAATTTTTTTTTTCTTTTTACAGAATCCTTATGTTATTCTAATCCTAACTGTGTCAACCGAAATTTTTAAAATCCTTACTAATTACTTACAATTAATTATTTTATCAGAGAAAATATAGATAGACAGTTCGTTACATTCTACTCCCCTTAGAAAAATTTTGCCCTCAAAATTTAGTACCTGTGAAAAGTGCGGGATAGTCTTCTCGCATACTGGATTCTAACTCCCATGTATACTCCTTGGATCCTTTTTTTCCCCATGCAACCTTGACAAGAGAGACAGATTTCCCTCGAAGTTGTTTCACACTTCTATCCACTATCTGTGCTGGTGCTAACTCGAAAGTTAAGTCATCCCTTAGTTGTAGTGATTCAGGTTCCAGTATATGACTAGAATCAGGGTTGTATTGCCGAAGTTGTGACACATGTAATACATCATGGAGGTTTGAAAGATGTGGAGGTAAAGCTATCCGATATGCTACTGAGCCTATACGACTTAGGATTTGGAATGGACCTACAAAGCGAGGATTTAACTTCCTGACTTTAATGGCCCTACCTATCCCGGTCATAGGGGTAACTTTCAAAAAGACGTGATCTCCCTCCTGAAATTCTAACGGCCTCCTCCTCTTATCAGCGTAGCTTTTCTGTCGGCTCTGAGCAGTCAAAATCTTGCTTCGAATTCTCTTTATCATTGATGAGTCCGTCGGATGAGGTCGGTCCCAAAAGGTCAAGCTTACTTTGATTCATACCAACAAAGTGGCGATTGGCACTTTCTTCCATACAAAGCTTCATAAGGAGCCATTCCGATACTTGCGTGATAGCTATTGTTGTAGGAAAATTCGATCAGTGGCAGACAGTTGTCCCAACTCCCACGATGTTCTAGTACACATGCTCTCAACATATCTTCCAATGTTTGAATGGTCCTTTCAGTTTGTCCGTCAGTCTGGGGATGATAAGCTGTGCTTAGACAAAGTTTGCTTCCAAAAGCTTTCTGAAAAGCTTCCCAAAATCTTGAAGTGAATCGTGGATCCCGGTCTGAAATTATAGTTGAAGGAACGCCATGCAACCTCACAATTTCCCCTATATAGAGTCTAGCCAATTTCTCCAGAGAATATGAGACTCTGATAGGTAGAAAATGTGAACTTAGTTAGTCTATCCACTATAACCCAGATAGCATCATATCCCGACGATGTTTTAGGTAATCCCATTACAAAGTCCATGGAAATGCTTTCCCATTTCCATCCTGGAACTTCAAGAGGTTGTAGTGTACCTGGTGGCTTCTTATGTTCAATTTTTACCTTCTGGCAAGTCAAACACTTAGATACTATTTCTGCTACATCAACCTTCATTTTGGCCACCAGAACATCTTCTTGAGATCTCTATACATTTTTGCGACTCCTGGGTGTACAGAGAAATTACCTTGGTGAGCCTCTTCTAGAATATCACGACGAAGATTTCCCATTCTCGGTACACAGATTCGATCTTGATACCTCCATATCCCATCTTTATCTCGGGCAAACCCAGTCTGCTTCCCAGATTGAACTAAGGCCATCGTTTTCTGAAATTCTGAATCTTCTTGCTGAGCTTGTGAAATCTCCTTCTTGATGTCACTTGTAATCATAATTTGACCCAAATAGACACTTTTAGGCCTTTCTTCTATTCCCAAATTAAGGTTTCGGAAAGTCTCTTCTAACTCTGTCTCCTTAATCATCATCCAAGAGATACCCAAGGTCTTTCTGCTGAGAGCATCTGCTACCACATTTGCCTTTCCTGGATGGTAGCTTAGATCAAAGTCATAATCTTTCAAAAATTCCATCCATCTACGTTGTCTCATGTTCAAGTCTTTCTGATCAAAAAGATATTTGAGACTCTTGTGATCAGAAAATACTTCAAACTTTACTCCTTAGAGATGGTGTCTCCAAATTTTCAAAGCGAATACTACTGCTGCCAGTTCAAGATCATGAGTAGGGTAGTTCACCTCATGTAACTTCAGCTGCTTTGAAACATAGGCGACCACATTTCTATTCTGGATGAAAACACAGCCTAAGCCTCTTCCCGACGCATCACAAAGAGACCTCAAATGGACCATATGGATCTGGCAAGGCCAACACTGGTGCCGTTGTCAATCTCTGCTTGAGTTCTTGAAAACTCTTTTCACACTCTATCGTCCAAGTTAATGCTGTATTCTTGCGAGTTAGCTTTGTCAAAGGCAAGGATATCTGGGAGAATCCTTTGATAAATCTTCTATAGTACCCAGCTAATCCTAAGAAACTTCGAATTTCTGTAACAGTGGTTGGCCTTTCCCACTTTAGAACTGCTTCAATCTTTGTTGGATCAACTGCGATTCCTCCCTGTGATACGACATGGCCAAGAAATTTTACTTCCTTCATCCAAAACTCACATTTTGACAACTTGGCATATAGTTTCCGCTCTCGCAGAATCTATAGCACCTTTCGGAGGTGTGTCTCATGTTCTTCCTGGGTCTTCGAATAGATGAGAATATCATCTATAAAGACAACCACAAACTTATCAAGATAAGGTCGGAAAATTCGATTCATGTAGTCCATGAAAATTGTTGGGGCATTTGTTAATCCAAAGGACATCACTGTATATTCATAATGTCCATACCGTGTTCTAAACGCAGTTTTTGGAATATCTACTTCCCGAACTCGAATCAGTGATACCCCGATCTCAAATCAATTTTGGAGAATACTGTCGCTCCCCTTAGTTGATCCATGAGGTCATCAATCCTTTGGAGAGGATATTTATTTTTTATTGTCACCTTATTCAGTTGTCTATAGTCAACACATAGCCTCATACCTCCATCCTTTTTCTTCACCAGGAGTACAGGAGCTACCCATGGTGATACCTTTGAAGGCGGATAAAATGTTTACTCATGACTCTTCAATTTGCTTCTTCAATTCGACTAATTCCAAAGGAGACATCCGGTAAGGAGCTATTGAAATCGAACCCGTTCCTGGTACCAAGTCAATAGAGAACTCTATCTCCCTCTGTGGGGGAAATTCTGGTATATCTTCTGGAAATACATCGGAGTATTCTCGGACTACCGGAATCTTTTCTAATTCCTGTTCACCCTCTACTACGCTAGTCATCAAGAATATATACCCCTGTCTACTAGACTTTCCACATCCTAATTCTAAGGAATTTAGGTAAAAACACATGGAGACTTTTTGTTCAGAAAGGATATCTGATGGGAACACTACTGTCTTATCATAGCATCTTAACATCACATGGTTGGCGTAAAGCCAATCCATGCCAAGAATAAGATCGAGACCAACTAATGGCAGGCAGACTAAGTCAATTATGAATGTCCTACCCTCAACTTGAATAAGAACGCTCTTACAAACTTGACTTGTCTTTACAGGTTTATTAGTAGGTGTGTGGACAACCAAATCATGGGGCAAATCAGATATGGGCAATTTTAGAAAATGTGCACATTTCAAATATATAAATGAGTGTGTGGCTCCTGAATCATACAGTACTGTCAGGGATTCTTGGTTAATTCTGCACGTACCTTGAATGAGCTCCTCAGATAATGTAGCTTCTTCAACATTCATAGTATAAACACGTCCCTGTTGTTGTGGCCTGGAAAAAGGAGGTAAATCTCTAGTCGGACATTCTCCACTCATGTGACTTTGGCTTTACTGCATCGATAGCAAACGTTCTGTCCAAATAAACATGGTTTATCACCATGATGCTTCCCACACTTCGGGCATTCCTTGTTAGTAATCGACCTCTGCAGCTGCTTCCCTTTTCCATTCCCATGGGGAAAATCCCTTCGTGGCGGTAGAGGCGAGGTTTAAATCTTGGGCCTGTGGTGCAAAATTCCTCCTATTATCATATTGCTTTGCTCCGGACATAGTCAACTTCCTACCGTATTCTTCCACTAGAGTGCTCTTATTCACCAATGTAGGAAAATCTCTAATTTCCATCGGTCCTACAGTCATCAAGATATTCTCCCGTAGGCCCCCTTCATATTTCACACATTTCCACTCCTCATTGGGGTTCTGCTGATAAATGGTAGAAAACTTACATAATTCCTCAAATTTAGGCGTGTACTCAGCACAGTCATATTTCCTGTTGGAGTCTCAGAATTCCAACTCCTTTGCATTTCTTACGAAGCAGGAAAATACTTCTTGTAAAAGGCCTCCTTGAACACTTCCCAAGTAATCTCAATACCAACTCCTCCAAGAGCCTCCGTGTTCCAACCCACCAGGAATTTGCATCAGCATCCAGTACAAAAGTAGCAAAAATTACCTTCTGTTGATTTGAACAATCCAGCACTGAAAATATTTTCTCAATGGTCTGCATCCATTCTTCCGCCTTATCAGGGTTCACAGTTCCCCTAAAACGAGGTGGACATGCCTTTTGGAATTCCGAGAACATTAATCGCTCATGGCCATTGTCATTATCATTCCCTTGTCCCATTTGTCTTCCTAGTATTTCCATCATCCGATTAGCAGCCACCGCTTGTTCTCTAACAGCCTGGGCCATATTCCGAAAATCTTGCATAAAGGCTGTTGTGTTCTCATCGGGCATACCGTTGGTGTTATTGTTAGTCCTACGCCTACCGGAAGCCATTAGTTCCTGCCACACATAACAAAGACATCGAGGTGATCAGTCTCAACACAAAGCTAAGTGTGACAAAACTAAGTACTTCAAAAGTAGACAGTCATGCTTATAATAATCTACTCCTTATCTCAACAGATAAGACTCTATTGCATGACACTAAAATTTCAGAGTGTGCTTCAGAAGCAAGTCAGACCATCCCCAGGCTCTAATAGGATGGCTTGCTCACGATACCATAATGTAACACCCTCCCTACTATAGTGCTATGCTCGAGTCATAACATTACAGTAAGTAGACGTTACCCATAACTTATATATTTGCAATTCCTTAACTATATGAAATATACACGTATAAGTTGTAATAAATATGAGCCTTGCACTAAAAACTATACTAACTTGTCCCATATCAAGTTTGGTCACAATGTGATAGTCAGCTTATAGGGATAGTAGAAATGTAATGAGCATCCTAAGACGTCGGTCACACGATAATTTACATCTTATATCACATCCATCGTAAGTCAAGTCACACAGTCATACTATATACATTCATACCTAATTACATATATATTATAAACAACCCTACCCTGGTCCTCGCAGTGACCACCTAGTCCGGGTTAGGGCCTATCAAAATACAACTGACTACATACAGATAACCTAACTCCCTCGGTCAGTGGCTCATCAAAAGTCAGATGTAAGAGCCTATGATAGTTAAACGGTATGAGGGAATCTAACCAAATGTAAGTCTCATAACAGTAGTAGCGGACAGAGAAGCAAATAGTACATAAACACAGATACGAGACTTAGCGACCAGGTACACTGACCGTAACTCCGGATCATAATACCACTGCAATTCAAGCATCTCAAGCCGGAGCATGATCGAGGCCATCTATATAAAATACATCACACACAGGAATGAGAATCAATGATTCCCAAGAGGAAAAATATACCGATCTACAACTCAATGATATTCAACTTGATTATTTATAGAATGGTTTCTTAGTTAGAATTATTATTTCTTATGGCTTAATTTTATTAGGAAATTTTAAATTTAATGGTAGAACTCATAAGACTCTTCTGATATACTTCTCTACGGATAAATGCTTGTCAACGATGTAACGCCGTCACGTTACAACCTGATATAGTTCACTAGATGGAGTACGTCTACTACATCTCATCTAGAATAGCCTTGCTATTCTCAGTACATCCCTTCCTTTATAATGATGTAACGTCGTCGCGATTACAACCTGATATAGTTCTAAGGGCGTAGCACGTCTACTACTACCCGTGAATCTATGAGCTTACCATTAAGCAACTAATTATTATGTAAAGCTTGTTTTCTTGATCTCCCTCTCTTTGTGTGAGATTTATTTTCTTACGTTCCCTTTCTTTATGAAGCTTGGTTTCTTATACTTGTCTGAGATTTCCTTAAAGTCTCTTGAATTCTTACGAGATATTTTGTTAAAATCTACTAAATATGTATGAGATATTCTATTAAAACCTCTTGATGTCTTATGAGATATTCATATTACATTCATGTGCTCATGTCATATCAAGACAAGATGCAGTATTTCATCAATTCAAAGTATCAATTTATTTTCAGCACAATGGCAGATTTCATATATTTGTAGCACAATTTAATATGCAATTCAAACCAATGAATCGGAGACTATAAAAATTCTCAATGACACCTCAATGTGTCCACAAGGTTCCATAAAAATTTCATAGTGAAAAGAGTTCTCTAGCTATGTTAACAAAATTAGACAAATTTGGTCGTCAGAGACCATCGATTCTCAGCCAAATTCCTGAATTCCCTAATTTTTAACCCTAGAAAATGAAACCAGAAAATTAGGAATAAAAATCCTAGTAAAACCTTAAGATGTCCCTAATACCCTGTAAAAATTTCAAAGGAAAAATCGGTCATTTGCTATGGTAACAAAAATAGACAAATTTGTAGCTTCAGTTCCAATAGTTCAGACAGCATAGGTACAATTTCGGTTCTTGATTTTTGATCATAGCAAAAGTGACCAGAATACCTCAAAACTTTTACTGAAGATGCCTCCACATGTTAGCTACATCATATAAAATTTTCAGTTCAATCTAAGGCCTCTAAGTAGGTCAGAAAATTCGTGAAAACTGCTGCCCTGTTGAAATCCGAAAATTCAGCAAACCAATTCAACACTCATATTTATTGCATCCTTTACATTCATCCAACTCACATATATATGAATCTTGAAGATAAATTTCAGATTTCATAACATAATTTCAAACATATTTCAAGGATTTATATTAACAAACTAGCCAAACAATCACCAAGTAATAGACTAGAATTTTTTCCTACCTTTCTTCCAAGTGTTTTGCTAAACTTTCTCTAGTTTTTCCTCTCCAACCAAGCTTCAAAGCCCCCTTTATTCAGCCTGGTTTTGTGCTGGAAAATGGACCAAGTGCAAGGAAAAAAACAAGGTTTTCAATTGATCTTGATGTAGAGAAGATGTTCTTGAAGTAGTTTAGATGCTTACCTAAGAGTATCCTTTGTAGATATGGTGGTTTGATGGAGTTTTACAAAGAAGAAAATTTAGAAAATGAAGAAGAGAAGAAGGAGGAAGGCAACGAAGAAGAAGAAAAGGAACACGTGAATGTGTCCGTGAATGAAAGGAAAATACTTGTCTTTTTCCTTTTTATAATCTTGTTACTTGGAGAGAAAGTAATGGAATTGATCTTTCCGGATCAATTTGCCTTCTACCGGTATTAGAAATATCTATATTTATTTGATTATTATAAGTAAAACTTTATTTAAGATATGATAATATCCATTAATTAGGCCAATCTCAATGTTTCGATATACCGGCTATTACCATTTCGGTGTACCATTTCTTATTGTTTCAGTACCCGATTGACATAAAAAAAACTTTATCGGGTAAAATTATCATTTTAACCTTATCCTAAGTTTTATTTTATCCTAATATCATTTATAAGATCTCATCCTATATTACTGATTAAAATATTATTATCCTAAATTTTTATTAATATTTAATTTATTTTTTTTTTTTTACAGAATCCTTATGTTATTCTAATCCTAACTGTGTCAACCGAAATTTTTAAAATCCTTACTAATTACTTACAATTAATTATTTTATCAGAGAAAATATAGATAGACAGTTCGTTACAGTTACCATGACACACGCAAGTAGACAAGGGTCATGCACTCCTACCCTATAGCAGATCTCTAGCTAAGCTCTACGCATGACATAGCTATCGTACTACGCTTTAGAAAGCATAGTCAGTCCAATCCTCAGGCTCTATGAGAATCGAACTGCTCTGATACCATAATGTAACATCCTAATTTTTAACACAATACTCTAGAACATATTTAGGTTAATCATTAGTTTGTTACTTCATAGTTCTCATTTAACTTTGAATTACTTAGCAGAAAATACGGGTAATTTTTTTTTTGAAATAAAAGTGAGAGCCGCGTGATGCGATAAGCGGTAAACCATGTATGGTAAACAAATGTCTCACAACATCATAACATAAGGCACGCCATGAGTAACACTGAAGATCATCTCATATATATATAATTTGCCCACTTATAAGTGTGGGCCTTAGTTTAGTACAAGGAAAATACAGGAAAGGAAATACAACATAAACATAAACATGATCCACTCCCCTACCCGAGTGCACCTAGTGGGATAACCTCTAAACAAAAGAAGGTTTATCCCCATCTAAGTGGTGTGTGCTCTAATCGGGTACTCCATCGGTCGATCGTCACCTCCTACTGACGTCCGTCTCGTGAACGAGGCAAGTATCCGGGAAACTGTGTGAGCTCCTCGGGCGTAAAGAGGCGAACGGGATCGAGTGACCCCATGGTGTAGCCGCATCTCCGGTCGTCGTGCAAGTAGGGGCTGAGTCACGGTATCCTCACTACCCTCCCTCATCAATGGTGGAGAGGGGGCAGAGCTCTCGCTATACGGATGAGTAGGCGGGTCCTCGGACGGGTCGGTCTCCGAGAAGTAGGTCCGGGGCACGTAATCGGGATAGTCTCGCATGGCTAAGGCGGCGGTGTGCATGAGGAGAACTCTCTCGTCATGCGTACGCGCACGCTCAAAAACCCGCTCGTCGTCGCCATAGGGTGCAGTCGGGGAGAAGTGATGGGTGTGCACGGGATGAGCGAAGGGGTGTCCTACGAACATGAAAACCCGCACCGTGCACTGCCCCTCAAAATGGTATGACCCGTGAGCCGGGTCATAGTGCACCTCCCATGTCAGGGTGTCCACGAACGCTAGGAACGTCGGCATCTGAAGACGTGACGGAAAGAAAGAGATAGAGGGAGTGAGAATCTTGCTAAAGAATCTCAGTAGGGCCTCCTACTACCTAGGTGTCATCATCTACGTCCTCAGGAACCTTGGGTTTATTTACACAAAATGACTGAGCATGTATTAAGTTCATTTTAAACTTTAAAATATATTTTAGCCAAGGTCCATTCATTTTAGGATGATCTTATTGTCATGGATGCAACATAATAGAAAATGTATGCATGGCACTACCTAATGCACATACATAAAACATAACATCAAGCATCATCATTCTTGGTGGCATAAAGTGACAATAGTAACATTCATTTGGGACAAAACTTAGTGACATAATCATAATCATGAAACTTCTCTTCCTCATGGGCCACCCTAAAAGACAATCGAACTGGGGGTGCTCGGCCGAACTGGTGTCACCTGAACGTGTCATACATCTAGGTTATGAGCTCATACCTTAACTAGTCGTCACTAGTTCTTACTTACCACTTAACGATAAGCGTATCATAAATCATAAATCCCGACTATCCAGTACGGGTTAGGGGGCAAAACTCTTAGGGGTGCTCGGCCGAACCGGTGTCATCCTAGAACCCATCTTAGTACCTTAATTTTCAAAATCTCTTTAAGTCCCCAAATTTCTCGGAAATTCGGCAGCACAACGGTCATTACACCGAATTTCCTTCCAAATTTGCTTTATGCCACATAAACATATAACCTCATAAATTCCTCATATGAATAACATCATCATCATTAGCATACTTCATGCATCATCATAAAACATCCAAACGCTTACATTCTACGGTAGCTTATGCTTTGACCCTTACGGGTCTTAATCTTGAGATATAGTTCTCTACATCCGTCGCTCATATCTTTATGCACCTAAGGGCTCATATTTAATCATCATTCCTAATCCTCATGTTCATACTTAAATCTGAAAAGCATAGGGCAGAATCTCTAACTTGTATTTACGGGTTCTAGAACTTACGTTTTAGACCCTTTCTCGTTCTGTTTTTACTAAGAAGCGCTATATATTAAATCTAAATCAATTATGAGGCATTCCTATGCTTAAGGACTAATTATTAATCATGTTTATCATGTTGCAAGGGTGCTGGACAGAATCCAGAAAATTAAATGTTCTAAGAGTTCTACATTTGCATTTTTATGGTTTTCTAGTTACTAGATTCCCCATAGGTGCTAGAATTCAATTCTAATTCAAATGATACCAAGTTTTTCATGTCTAAACAATCTAAGTCTGATTATGTTCCCATTAAAACAGTTTGGATTAGTTCCATAAACAAATGGGTCAAAACTATGTTAAATTCTAGCTTTACGGTATTTCTAGTTAGCTAGTTTCTTACCTATCATGCATAGGATCGCTTCTACATCATTACATGATATTTTCACACATTCCAACACATCAAAACATCATCATATAGCATCACACTCATCACATCAGAACCCAAAACATTTAGCTTAAATGAGAGAGTTAAATTGACATTTCTAGGTACATAAGTTAACTAGTTTCTCTTGGAATCACTTTAGAATTTCTAAAAACTCTTTGCAAATCATTTTAATTCATCAAAAGGCTAAGAGAAGCCTTAGGTCACTGACCAAAACATATTCCATCCCCTAAAAGATAATAGAATCACGACTTGTGATGACATAACCTTATAAAGATTTGTAAAGCTTTAAGGAAAATTTAAAACATAGACTATTGGTCCTAGTAGCTAGATGAAAACTCATTGCAAGTCCATCATTACTACTTGGCCGAAATTATGCATTCAGGGAATACATTCACATTTAACTTTATCTTGGAATGAAATGGGCAAGTCTTTGAGCTCTAGGTTCTTAAGTTACGACATAAACTAAACGTGCTCATGCTTTTCATTTTTAATCTTGCTTACAAAGTAAAGTGATGACTTAAATTTAAGTATGCAAGGCATAAACTTAAACGTGCAAGCTTGAAAGTAAATATGCGAGGCATAAACTTAAACGTGCAAGCTTGAAGGTAAATATGCATGGTTCAATTCTTTATTTTAGTGCTCTTGGCCTAACAACAATCGACTTTAAGGCTGAAATAGATAGGCATTCGAGAAATTAATTAGGTGGTAATGCAAGTTCAATTCTTTATTTTAGTGCTCTAGGCCCAACAACAATCGACTTTAAGGCCGAAATAGAAAGGTTTCGAGAATTAAATTAAGTGATGATACAAGTTCCATTTTAATCTTTATGTTCTTAGGTGATAGCTAGAAAGTAAAGGTGCATAGCAAGAATGTAAATATGAATGCAAGCATAAAATAAATTATGCAAGTTCATTTTATCTTTCTAGAGCTCTTAACAAGACTTTAAGGAATTTAAACCATAACCCAAACTCATCCAAACAAGGTAAAGTCAAGCTTAGAGTTCTTAAAACTCAACATAATATTTTTAGGAAATCAAACCGTGAAGCTTAGAAAAATTTAAGGAAATGGCCGAAATCTTCAAGAAGAAAAAGGAACATTTTAAAACTCTAGAGTTCATGATCTTGATGATATATTAACATCAACATCATGAGTCCTCATCATTGAGTTCATAGAGCCATTTTAAAACATCATCAAAGCTAAAGTTCTCAAGAGTTCAAGAAAGGAAAAACTAAAAACATTTTTGCTCAAGAACAAAGATCAAGCTCTAGAGTTTGTTTCAAGTGATGAACATCATCATGAAACTCTCATCATCAAGCTCTCATTCCTTTGTTCTCCAAGGTCTATGGCCGAAAATGAAAAGGAAAAAGGAGTGGAAATGAAGTTCTAAAAAGAAACAAGAGAAACTATGAACATCAAGCTTGAAACAAGAACTTTGAAGAAAAGAATACATGAAAGAAAATCCCTACTTGATGTGATGAACTTGAAGATGGAAGAAGAAGATGAAGAAGATGAAGAACTTGAAGAACTCCAAGAACTTGAAGAACACAAGAACCTTGAGAGAAAAAGAAAAGCTTTGAGTGTTCCTAAACTTAGCAAATGATCTAAAAGTGGTGCAAGCTCCTCAAGGCATTCTATTTATAGAGAAATGAAACAAATGGAGGGTGCTCATGGGTGAAGAGGTTTCGGCAATGAGGGTGCAGATTGGAGGGCATCCCATGAGTTCCATGAGGTGAGATAATGTGTTCTTGAGGCATGGTGAGGTATGGCTTAAGGTATGGTGAGGTATGGTTCAAGGTATGGCCTCAAGCATGGTTCTTTGAGTGAGAAAATAATTTAACATGTGGTCAATGGGGAAGAGAATTTCGGCCATGTGCATCAGATTTGGGAGAGGTTTAGTTGCATTTTAATTGTGGTTTAGAGTTGTGTTTAGGTGTATCTTTGATTATGCTTAAGATTAGGAATTTGTAAGAAAGTGTTTAGGTAAGGTAAATGGGTAATTAAGGTGGTCTAGACATAATTAAGGAGTGGTCTTGCACCATTAGTGAGTTAAATCCTCAATTTAGAGTCTAAACAACTCTAGACACATTTCCTTGATTTAAGGAATTAGAGAGAGAAAACATTATTCAAGATTCCAAGACTAGGAGTCTTGAGTTCTAAAAAGGGATTTAAGTTTAATCTAAGCAATTTTAGGTTCTAATTAACTTTAATAAATTATTTTGACTCTAGATTAATTAGGGAAATTAACTAATCTTTGTTTAGAGCCTAATATTGCTTAGGTTTGCTTAATTACGTCATTAAGCTCAAAAACACTATTCTAGGGGCAAAATCGTAATTTTGCACTAAAACTGCCCGGGGCCACCGGGACTTGAACAGAGACCTCTAGACACATGAAAACATGTTTTTAAACCTCTGGGGAAAGTTCCGGGCTCAAACGGCACCTTTACCCGCGTAAAACGCTATAGGGGTATTTTGGTCATTTTGACCTGAAACTGCGGAAAACGAAATTTTCGCTTCCGAAAGCATTCAAAGGCCATTCAATCCCCTTCAAGCATTGAGTTGACCCTTCGAGGATGACCGAGTTGGTTACCCTCGAACTCGGGTCAGGAAATGACCTCAGGGGCATTTTGGTCATTTCCCTCGGACAGAAAAATCGGGGTGTTACACATACTCATATCATATTTAATTTATTGATTAGGATTATTAACTATATGTTTGAGCTTTATGATATGTGTGCATTAAGTGATTGATCATTAAAAACTACCCACTTCGGAAGTACGATTTGGAACTCTAAAAATGAACCATTGTTATAAAGTGCATAATCCCTCTTTTTCTAATAAACCGAAGTGGCTGGGACGACGACGATGACAGATATTTTAGTATATGTTTTGGGGATGCCCTATTGAGAATTATATAATTCTCACCCCTATGTGTTTGTGTTCCTGTGTCATCTCCAGGTTGATCTAGAGAATCATGTGGCTGCTACATGAAAGAAACTCAGGATTGCAGTAGTTTAGGAGTTGATGCTTTTCTTATGTGGTATATAGCTGCAAGTAATTGTGTCGGTAAATGTAATAGAGATTGTATATGTGTTAAAGCTCATAGTAGAGCTTCCTTATGTAATTGACTTTATAGTAAATAAATGTTTTGTATCTTTGTTATATATTTTAATTGAATTACACTAGTTATTACACAAACCCATCGAATTTGCTATAATTATTTTAGAAGGGTCCGCTAATTTATAAGTGACAACTCTCGAGTCCGATATCATGACTTAAGGATGATGTTGTACTTAGGAGGATGTTAGAAAATGGTATCAGAGCAGTTCATCCTAGTAGGACCTTGGGGAATGGACTAGCTATGTTTCCAAATCTTAGATAAGTCATGCCTTGAATCTTATCTATATGATAGGATATAGGGTTTAGATATGCATGACATGCTAGTGGTGTTGTTGTTGGTTGCTATCACACTTAGCATAGTGTTGAGCCTCATCAACTCAATATCTTTGTTTGGTATGTTCAGGAACTAATAGCAAACCGTAGATGTATTGGGAGCGGGAATGCTGAACTAGACAACATGATGGATACTTTCCATGGGATGGCTGCAGATATGAGAGCACAAGTTACAATGGTCAAATCAATAATAGAAAGCTTAAATCAAAATGCAGCACAGCTGGAGTTCATGGCACTCAAGCAAGGATCCATGAGTATAGCAGAGTACATGGCAAAGTTTGATGAGCTATACAAATTTTCTACTATCTATCAGTGCAATCCTAATGAAGCTTGGAAGTGCATGAAGTATGAAGGAGGGTTACAAGAGGATATTGAAGCAGTCGTGAATCTCTTAGAGATAAAAGATTATGCTACCTTAGTGAACGAGTGTCAACTTGTAGAAGAATCCAATAGAAAGCTAACAATTGCTAACTCTACTAGGTATGATTCTAAGAAGAGACTGGCACCTAAAGACCAAGATTATGACGATGTCCCGCCCTAAAAGAAGAAGTTTCAAGCCAGCTCGTATAGGGACAAACCACAACAATGATCAGCCACGAGCCAAGATTGCCCAAAATGTGAGAAGAACCATGGAGGTAGACCTTGTAGGGCTGAGCAAAATGTATGGTACCGCTATGGAAAACCAGGACATAAGATTTGGGAGTGTCCAGAAAGATACACAAAACTTGCTAGGCAATCACCACACAAGAGTACTAAGAGCTAAGAGGACATCACCACTTAACAATTCGATCCTAGGTAGGGACGTTTTAGGATTCTATTGTTACCTTTTGACTGAATTATTTGAGCTGTGTGTGAATTCTTTGTTTGATTTACGAAATTTGTCTTTGAAATTGTTTTCAAATGAATTTTGAAGGCAAAATTCTTTTAAGGTGGATAGTAATATAACACCATAAAAATTATTTAAAAATTAATTTGGGCTTTACTAATCATAATTTCAAAAATCCGACAGTTTTAGTAATGATGAGGATGGTCCAAGGGGTTTGTAAAAAAAAAAGTAAATAGTAACCTTGTGGGCCCTGCAGGCCTATCAGGACAGCCAAAACCCTAGAATTGGGACCCGGAAGTGCCCAAAATTGAGAAATTATAGGATTGAGATTAGAAATGGTAAGGAATGAGAATTTTATATCTACAAATAATTTTTGAGCAATGTTTGATTATCCGGGTACGGTGAAATTTCAGTGTGCAATTTTTAACACTGAAAACTAATTTAATCTTTACAAAATAAGTCACCTTATCCACTTATATCAAATGAATGGCTAAGATTCAATTTTGAATTAGATTGAGCTAAAAATTTTATATGATGTAGTTAACATGTTAAGGCATTTGCAGTAAAATTTTTGAGGTATTTTGGTCAGTTTTGCTATGTGAAAAAAATCATGAACCGAAGCCTTACCTATATTGCCTGAACTGTTGAAGCTGAAGCTATGAAATTTGCTAATTTTGTTATCATAGCAAATGATTGATTTTTCCTTTGAAAGTTTTATAGCGAATAGGCAACATCCGTGATTTTTCTTTAGAATTGATTCAATCATTTGCTGGGGTTAAAAATTATGAATTTTGGTTCTTGAGCTAAGGTTGAGTGGTTTCTGACCACCAAGTTTGTCTAATTTTGCTAAACAAGTTAGAGAAGGATTTTCCTTCTGAAACTTTTACAGGGCCTTGTGGACACATTGAGGTATCTTGGAGAATTTTTATAGCCCTTGCAATGGATGTTTTGTAAAGCCCCGATTTTCTGTCTGAGTGGAAAATGACCAAAATGTCCCTGAGGTCATTTTCGGCCCGGAATTCGAGAATGGCCGACTCGGCAGTCCTCGAAGGGCCAACTCAATGTTTGAAGGGGATTGAATGACCCTTAAGTGGTTCTGGAGGCGAAAGTCTCATTTTCTGTAGTTTCGGGTCAAAATGATCAAAATACCCCTATAGCGTTTTACGCGGGTAAAGGTGCCGTTTGAGCCCGAAACTTTCCCTAGAGGTTTAAAATCATGTTTTTTACATGTTTCAAAACATCTGTTTGAGTCCCGGCAGTCCTGGGCAGTTTTAGTGCAAAATTACGATTTTGCCCCTAGAATAGTGTTTTTGAGCTTAGTAATGTAATTAAGCAAACCTAAGCAATATTAGGCTCTAAACGAAGATTAATTAAATTCCCTAATTAATCTAGAGTCAAAATAAATTATTAAAATTAACTAGAACCTAAGATTGCTTAGATTGGATTTAAATCTCTTTTCTAAAACTCAAGATTTCACTCTTGGAATCTTGAATAGTGTTTTCTCTCTCCAATTCCTTAAATCAAGGAATTGTGTCTAGAATTGTTTAAACACTAAAATGAGTTTATAACCTACTAATGATGCAAGAACACTCTCTAATTATGTCTTGACAACCTTGATTACCCATTTTCTCCCTTAAACACTTTCTTACAAATTCCTAATCTTAATCCTAATCAAAGATACACCTAAACACAACTCTAAACCACAATTAAAATGCAAGAAATCCTCCCCCCCATGGCTGATGCACATTCGGCCTCTCTCCCTCAATTACCACACATGTTGAATTGTTTCTCACTCAAAGAACCATGCTTGAGGCCATACCTTGAACCATACCTCACCATGCCTCAAGACCACATTATCTCACCTCATGGAACTCATGGGCTCCCTCCATTCTGCATGGCCGAAGCCTCCCCCTCCATTTGCACCCTTTATTGTTTCATTTCTCTATAAATAGCTTGCTTGGGTGAACTTGTATCATTTTGGGTTCATTTGCAAAGAGTAAGTTCTCAAAGAAACACTTCAAAGCTTCCTTTTTCTCTCAAGTTCAAGTCTTCAAAGTTCTTCAAGTTCTTCATCTTCTTCACCTTCTTCTTCCATCTTCAAGATCATCACACCAAGTAGGGATTTCTTTCATAAATGTTCTTCTTTAAAGCTTGATGTTTATGGTTTCTCTTGTTTTCTTTTTAGAACTTCTCCTCTATTCCTTTTTCTCTCTTGTTTCGGCCATGAGCCCTTGAGAATAAAGAAATGAGAGCTTGATGATGAGAGTTTCATGATGATGTTCATCACTTGAAACAAACTCTAGAGCTTGATCTTTGTTCTTGAGCAAAAATGTTTCTAGTTCTTCCTTTCTTGAACTCTTGAGAACTCTATCTTTGGCGATGTTTCAAAATAGTTCTAAGAACTCAATGATGAGGTCTCATGATGTTGGTGTTAATACATCATCAAGATCATGGACCCTAGAGTTTTAAAATGTTCCTTTTCCTTCTTGAAGTTTCGGCCACTTCCTTTTCTTTTAACATGCTACATGTTTCGACTTTCTAAAAATGTTATGTTGAGTTCTAAGGACTCTAGACTTTACTTGATCTTGGTTTGATGAGTTTGGGTTGAGGTTTAAGTTCCTTTAAAGTCTTGTTAAGAGCTCTAGAAAGATAAAATGAACTTGCATAATTTATTTTATGCTTGCATTCATATTTACATTCTTGCTATGCACCTTTACTTTCAAGCCATCACCTAAGAACATAAAGATTAAAATGGGACTTGCATCATCACTTAATTTAATTCTCGAAGCCTTTCTATTTCGGCCTTAAAGTCAATTGTTGTTGGGCCAAGAGCACTAAAATAAAGAATTGAACCTTGCATATTTACTTTCAAACTTGCATGTTTAAGTTTATGCCTTGCATATTTATTTTAAGTCATCACTTTATTTTGTAAGCAAGATTAAAAATGAAAAGCATGAGCACGTTCATTTTATGTCATAACTTAAGAACCTAGAGCTCAAAGACTTGCCCATTTCATTTCAAGTTAAAATTTAAAGTGAATGCATTCTTTGAATGCATGTTTCGGCCAAGTAGTGATGATGGACTTGCAATGAGTTTTCATCTAGCTACAAAGGCCGATAACCTATGTTCTAAGTTTTTCCTGAGACTTTACAAATCTTTATAAGGTTATGTTATCATGAGTTATAATTTTATTCCTTTTTTGAAGATGAAATATATTTTGGTCACTGACCTAAGGCTTCTCTTAGCCTCCTAATGAATTTAAAATGATTTGCAAAGAGTTTTAGAGATTCTAAATTGATTCCAAGAGAAACTAGTTAACTTATGTACCTATAAATGTCAATTTAGTTCTCTTATTGAAGTTAGATGTTTTCGGTACTGTAATGATGAGCTTGTGGCTGTATGATGATGTTTTGATGTGTTAGAATGTGTGAAAATATCACATGATGATGTAGAAACGATTCTATGCATGGTAGGTAAGAAACTAGCTAACTAGAAATACCGTAAAGCTAGAATTTAACATAGTTTAGACCCATTTGTTTTTGGAACTTATCCAAACTGTTTTAATGGGAACATAATCAGATTAGGATTGTTTAGACATGAAAAACTTGGTAACATTTGGATTAGAATTGAATTTTAGCACCTATAGGGAAACTAGTAACTAGAAAACCGTAAAAATGCAAATGTAGAACTCCTAGAACATTTAGTTTTCTGGATTCTGTCCAGCAACGTTACAACATGATAAATGTGATTTATAATTAGTTCTTAAGCATAGGAATGTCTCATAATTGATCTAGATTTAATTTATAGCGCCTTAGGCGAAGACGGAATCGAGAAAGGGTCTAAAACGTAAGTTCTAGAACCCCGTAACCACAAGTTAGAAATTCTGCCCTATGCTTGTCGGATTTGAGTATGAACATGAGGATTAGGAATGATGATTAATTATGAGCCCTTAGGTGCATAACATATGAACGACGGATGTTAGACAACTAAATCTCAAGATTAGGACCCGTAAGGGTCAAAGCATAAGCTACCGTAAGGGTAAGCGTTTGAATGTTTTATGATGATGCATGTGTTATGTGAAGGATGATAATGTTATTCATATGAGGAATTCATGAGGATATATGTTTATGTGGCATAAAGCAAATTTGGAAGGAATTCGGCGTAATGCCATTGTGCCGCCGAATTTTCGACAAATTTGGGGACTTAAAGAGATTTTCAAAATTAAGGTACTAAGATGGGTTCTAGGATGACACCGGTTCGGCCGAGCACCTCCATAGAACTCATGTGACATCGGTACCAATTTACACTATTAGGTGACACCGGTTCAGCCAAGCACCCCTAAGAGAATTGCCCCCTAACCCGTACTCAGATAGTCGGGATTTATGATTTATGATACGCTTATCGTTAAGTGGTAAGTAAGAACTAGTGACAACTAGTTAAGGTATGAGCTCATAACCTAGAGATGTGACACGTTCTGGGTGACACCGGTTCGGCCGAGCACCCCCAGAGTGCTTGTCTTTTAGAGTGGCCTATGAGGAAGTTATGATGATTATGTCACAAAGAGAATTTATTTGCCACTTTATGCCACTGCCATTATGATGTTCTATGTATATGATGATTGTTCTTGCATTAAGTAGGGCCATGCATACATTCTCTAATATGCTTGCATCCATGTCATTAAGAACCATGCTAAAATGAACGGACCTTGGCTAAATTATGTTTTAGAACTTAAAAATGGACTCAACGCATGCTCACTTATTTTGTATATCTAAACCCAAGGTTCCTGAGGACATAGACGATGACACCTAGGTAGTAGGAGACCCTACTGAGATTCTTTAGCAAGATTCTCACTCCCTCTATCTCTTTCTTTCCGTCACGTCTTCAGATGGCGACGTTCGTGGTATTCGTGGACACCCCGACATGGGAGGTGCATTATGACCCGGCTCACGGGTCATACCATTTTGAGGGACAGTGCACGGTGCTAGTCTTCATGTTTGTGGGACGTCCTTTCGCTCATCCCGTGCACACCCATCGCTTCTCCCCGACTGCACCCTACGGCGACGATGAGCGGGTTTTTGAGCGCGTGCGTACGCATAACGAGAGAGTGCTTCGCATGCACACCGCCACCTCAGCCATGCGAGACTATCCCGATTATGTGCCCCGGACCTACTTCTCAGAGACCAACCCGTCCGAGGACCCACCTACCCATCCGTATAGTGAGAGCTCTGCCCCCTCTCCACCATTGATGAGGGAGGGCAGTGAGGATACCGTGACTCAGCCATGGCTTTCACGACGACCGGAGATACGGCCACACCGCGGGGGTCACTCTCGATCCCCGTTCCGCCTCTTTACGCCCGAGGAGCTCACCTAGTTTCCCGGATATGTGCCTCGCTCGCGAGATGGACGTCAGTAGGAGGTGACGATCGACCGATGGAGTACCCGGGTAGAGCACACACCACTTAGATGGAGATGAACCTTCTTTTGTTTTAGAGGTCATCCCGTTAGTTGCACTTGGGTAGGGGAGTTGCTTTTATAGTTTCTGTTGCACTTTCTCTTGTAGTTCCTTTTTAGTTGTATTACTCATGTTGTACTAAACTAAGTCCCACTCTACCTAAGTGGCCATATTATATAAATATGCAGTTCCATGTTAGTATGATGTGCTTTTATGTGCTATGTCATGTTGCTATGCGACGCTTGCTTATTTACCTTTCGTGCATTTTCAATTAACGTGTCGCGCGACTCTCACTTTGCTTTTATAACTCAAAAAAAAAAAAAAATTTACCAGTATTTCCGCTAAGTATTTTAAGTAAAAAGAAAGCTATGACGTAACAGACTAATGATTAACCTAATTATGTTCTAGAGTATTGGGTTAAAAATTAGGATGTTACATGTTTGATAGACAGAATAAATTGTACTCTTTAGGCATGATTCTGCCAACATGCTGTATTTGTGCCAAAATGAACTCAAGTATTGATTTGATGATATAATGACTCTTACTTTAAGTATGATGAGTATAAATGCATGCTAGCCAATTTAAAGATTGAATTATGAGGTAAAAATGAGAATTACTTGTGATGGAATGCTTACATGTGGCTTATGCATGCATTTGAGAAAAGAAAGTACATGATGCAATTATATGAGAAAAGAGAATGTATAAATTTCACTCGTGCATGTTCTAATATATGGAGAAAATAGAAACAAGACTTAGATTGAATGAGGGGAAGGTAAAAGTCGAAAGTTTCCCAAAATACTATGAGTGTGCCTATTCTGACATATGGAGAAAATAGAAACAAGATTTAGACTGAATAAGGGGAAAGCAAAAAGAGGAACTTCTTTCGAGATATTATGAGTCGGTAGACATATTAACTAGAAATAGAACTGTGTGTAATTTGGAAATGGAAAAAAATGAAGTCTGATGATCATGTATAGGAATGAGCTCAGTCCTAATAAGCAGTCTATTTCCCTTGTGTGGTGTGATCCACTATAAATACCATTTGGTATAACCTATCTATTATGGAGTTGTCCACGACAGATACCCATTGGGCATAAACCAAGTCTTTCGTATGTCAATGAAGAGAAAAAGTTGCACTGAATTAAGTTTTACAGCATGATATAAGCTAAGTCTTTCCTATGTCGACGAAAAGAGAAAAATGCACCGAGTTGAGTTCTATGGCCACAAGTGAAACCAGGTCATTTTGAGATAAGTTCAATACATTTGACATATGCATACTCACATCATATTTAATTTCTTGATTAAGATTATTAACTATATATTTGAGCTTTATGATATATGTGTATTAAGTGATTGATCATTTAAAAATAACCCACTTCAAAAATATGATTTTGAACTTTAAAAATGAATCATTATTATGTAATGCTTGATCACCTTTTCTTAATAAACCGAAGTGGTTAGGGCAATGACGATGACAATATAGTTGAGTTTTTGGGGAGCTACCCTACTAAGAATTGTATAATTCTCACCCCTATGTGTTTTGTTCCCATGTCGTCTCCAGGTTAATCTAGAGAATGATGCGACTGCTACGTGAAAGAACTTAGGATTATAGTAATTTAATAGTTGATGTTTTTAATTTACTCTATTTAGTTGGAGTTATATGTATGTATTGTAATAGAGAACGTATATGTATTAACGTTCTTAGAAGAGCTTCCTTTTGTACTTAGCTATGTATTCAATAAACGTTGTGTTTCTCTGTTATATATTTTAACCAAATTACGCTAGTTATTACACGATCTTATCGCATTTGCTATAGTTATTTAAGAAAGGTTCGATAATTTATAAGTAACAACTCTCAAGTCTGATGTCATGACTTAAGGATGATGTTGTGTTTGGGAGGATATTATAGTGCATCTTCTTTTCAGTAGCCCATCACTAAAGAACTCCATAGTTAAGCGTGCTTGACTTAGAGCAATTTTGGGATGGGTGATCTCCTAGAAAGTTTTCCTAGGAAGTATGTGAGTGAGGACAAAGCACGCTAAAAAGACCCATGCTGGTTTGTGGGGACAGTCGTCAATCCATAAAGTAGTAGGGGATGTTACATAAAGCTTGCTTTCATCTTGCTAAGATTGATTTGGGGTTGAGAGTGCTATTCTTTAAAGTCTTGAATGAGCTCTAGTCAGATGTAAAAATGGACCTGTATCATATTTGTATTTTAAGCTCTTGCATCTCATGTTTATGTTTTAGTGCCCTACATATCATATTTATTTTCAAGCCATCACCTTAAATCTTAAAGACTAAAAAATTAACTTGCATTCTTCATGTTTAAATTTAAGTCTTGCATTTCATATTTATATTTATCAGTGAACCTTAAAGACTTAAAAATGAATTTATTTATGCTTTCAAGCCATCACTTAATGATGATAAAGATTAAAATGAGGTTGCATAGCATGTTTATGTTTCTTATCATCACCTAAATCCCTAGAGCTCAATGACTTGCCCCTTGAATCTCAAATCGAAGTTTTGACATTGGACATGCATTTGAGGATGTATTTTTGGCCTCTTGGTGATGATGAGCTAGAGGTATAATTTTAGCCCATCTTATTTCATGTTTACACCAAAAATTTGTGTCCTATAATTCTGTTATTAGTCTTGAAAGATTTGGAAACTAAAGAGGCATTAAAATTGAGATTTTCATGGATGAGACCTTGTCAATGTGATCATTGTTTTTGCTACTGCCCTAAAGGTTATTAATTATGTTTTCAAAGGAAATAAATTGGTTTCAAATGTTTTCATTGACTTAGAATTATCTTAGAGAAAAACTAGTAACTAGAAATGATTTATTTTGTAACTTCCAATGCTTTTAATAATTGAAAATTTTAGTTACTATCATACCCTTCTTAATTCTATAATTGATGTGCAAAAATTTAGAAATAATTGAAAATTGGTTTGGAGAGGTTTAGATGTGCAAAAATTACTATTGGATGTTGTAAAAATTATTTTTAGCACTTAAGAAAAAGTTAGTAACTAGAGAGGATCAAACGTGATTTCTAGAACTCTTAAAAGATTGAATTTTGAGTTCTATTCCAGCATGTGTAATTTCTGTAAAAAGGATGTTTAATATTGTGTATATGTGTATGAATCACTAATAATTATTTTAGGAATTAATTTTGGCATTATAGGGAAAGCTGGTAATTAGAAAAGGTCAAAAAACGTAACTTTTAGAATCCTGAAATTGTTTAATTTCAAACGCTGTGCAAACTGTCTAGCATTACTTGATAATGTTAATGGGGTTAAAAATTAGTGGAAATCATTGTAATCGATCCCTTAGATGCATAAAAGAACAATCACTAAGGTTAGGTTTAATCGATTTGTAGTTTTGACCCATTTAAGGGCTAATACGTAATTACCGATAACTCAAGTATGAAAGCGCGAATAATATCCGTGATGATCTTTAATACCCTATATATGTGTATGAATACCTTGTTGAATATAGCATATGCATTGGCTGAGTTCGATCCTTGATTTTGACATACTAGGTAGGAGCACATTTACTTTCAATAAGATGTTGTTAATAGAATGCTTATATGAAATATTTTATGGAGAATTGCAATTATGGTTGAGGCAATTGAAATGCATTGATAAAGTGTTTTATGAGCATGAAATGTTTATTGGTAAAGTATGTTGATATGATTATGTGCTCATGCTTGCATTTCTAGATAACATGCTAAGTTTAAGGTGACGTAAAACACATAGAAATGATCCTCTAGACTCCTCGAATTAAAGGTTATGAGAGGTGATCCAATAAGGTGATCATTTGGACTTCCCGAATTAAAGGTTATAAAAGGTGGTTCTATGCCCCTTATCCTGTACTCTGGGAGTCGGGAATTAGCTTATCTAGAGGAAAAGTATAAGCTAGTGACGACTAGTGAGGTATGAGCTCATAACTTAGAAATCTCTGAAGAGAGAATTATAGGGTGACCCCCAAGAAAAAGAGAACGAGAAGCTTAAGTCACCCAAAAGATTAATGAGAAAAAGATCATGTTGAAGGGTTTGCATTCTTTACTATATGTCCTTTATTGTGGCATTGGTTAATTGTTCATGGTATGTCACGTTGCACCCTTGCATTAAGACGCATGCTAAAATAGACGGGCCTCAGAGAAATAATATTTGGAACTAATTAATTAAACCTTACATGTTTGCCCACTATTTCATAATGAAACCCGAGATTCCTAAGGACGTAGATGATGGCATTAGTTAGGAGGTAATGGCCCTACTGAGATTCTTATACAAGATTCTCATTCCCTCATTCTTTCTTTCTATCTCATCTTCAGAGGAAGATGGCTTCGTTTGTGATCTTCGTTAACACGCCCACCTGGGAGATGCACTATGATGCCGCCCATCGGTCATATCATTTCATGGGTCATTGTGTTGTCTGTCTTTTTGTGTTCATGGAGTGCCCTTTTGCACATCCGGTCTCTAGCTTTTGATTTTCTCCTACTTCTCCCTTCGGTGATGACCTCGTCTTCGAGCGTGCTAATCCTAACGAGGAGTGGCTGCCATACCTGTCCTACCACTTTTGTCATCCATGACTTCCCTGAGTACATTCCTCGATCACCCATGATGGATTCTCAGTATAACCTATCCGAGGACTCAGCTATCCAGTGCCTTTCAGAGGGTTCTGCACTTACCATCGCCATGGATGTCGGGGACTGTAGCAAGGCTACTGTGAGCCAGCCTATGAGAAGAGCTAGGGCAGCGATGCCACCCTGTCAAGGTGCTCACGCTCGTCCGGCTCACCATTCAGCCACGCCCGACAAGTTGGCTCAGTAGATTGGAAACCTCCCTCCCTTCGGGGGAGGATAGTCGTAGAGGATGACAATGGATCTGATAGAGTGCCTGCGTATACATCTTGTACATGATAGCCTTCTTTTGCTTTTAGGGGTTATCTATTTTAGGCATAGTGGGAAAAGAGACCATAGCTAGATGTTCCTTTCTATTTATGTTTATTAGATGACTGTACTAGCCCAACCTGCAATGGTGGGTATGATGCTGCTTTAAGTATTTATGTTATGATATGTATTATGGAACACCTGATATTATTAATATATGTCTCCATGATGTTGTGTTATGGCTTGTGCTTACCTTATCCATGTATGCTTATGATATGCTTAGTTCCTTTTGACCCGTATACGTATCAAATGATATAGTGTCTTTAAGTTGACACGGCTCACGTTTTCATTTTAATTTTTTTTTTAAAAAAATTTACCCATAATTTCGCTAAGTATTTTAAACAAACTAAAGTCAAGAACTGAACAAAATGAGTAATAACTAATAATTAACTTAAATGCGTCCTAGGCATATTGAGTTAAATATTAGAGTGTTACATGTAAAGGGCATAAAAAGGTGCCCTTTTAGGTCCCCTGTAGTGTAAAGAACATAGAAAGGTCCCTTTTTGTCTGTAAAAGGCATGAAAAGGTCCTCGTCGATGTACTGAGGGCATAAAAGGTTGAGAATGAGCTTCTATGATGTTAAGTAGTATGACAGGTACATGTTAAGTGATTGAAAACGTTAAGCAATATGAAATATGTACATTGAGTAATTGAGTATTAAAATAAACCCACTTCGAAAGAGTGGTTTTTGAACTTTAAAATGAACCTTTGATATATGTTGCATGCTCACAATTTTAATAATAAACTAAAGTGGCTGGGATGATAACGATGACATGAGTTCCATTATATGTTTTGGGGATGCCCTACTGAGAATTTCAGAATTCTCACCCTTATGTGTTTGTTTCCATGTTGTCTCCAGGTTGATTCCAAAGAATAGCAAAGCAGCTACAAGAAAGAATAAATTGTAATTTATATAGTTTAGTTATGGAAACTCGTATCTGTTGTACATAGTTATATATATATATATATCTGTAAGTATAGTAAAGAACATATGTGAACTAAAGCTCATAGAAGAGCTTTCTTTTGTACTTGTATTAAATAAATATGTTGTTTCTTGCTATATACTTTGATAGAGCCATGAGTAAGTTAATACATGATTCGATCACTTCTTGCTATAGATAATTAAGAGGTCCACAAATTTATAAGTAACAACTCTTGAGTACGATGCCATGACTTAAGGATGACGTTGTACTTGGGAGGATGTTACACATGGCATGATTTGTTCCTTTATATTCTTTAGGTGGCTTCAATTTCTCATTTCTCTCTATGGAGGGCCACCCTAATACTCTCCTCTTGAGAGTTCTAGGTTATGAGCTCATACCTAACTAGTTATCACTAGTCTACACCTCTCCTTCAATAAGCAAATTCTCGACTCCCAGAGTGGGGGTTAGGGGGCATTGGATCACTTTCTACTGGGCCTGGCCCATTACGAAAAGATCACTTCCTTGGATCACCTTACACCGGGTCCAGCCCATTACAGAAGGATCATTTTCGAGTGTTTTATGTCACTTTTAACCTTAGCATGTTAGTTAGAGATTCAAACATGAGCATATAATTACATCATCATAAGTTATCAATTAACATTTCATTCTCATAAAACACATCATCTATGCATCTCAAATATCTCAACCATAATTACAATTCTTCATAAAGTAATTCACATAAACATGCCATTATCAACATCTTATTTGAAAGTAAACATGCTCCTACCCAGTATGCTAGAATCAAGAACCGGACTCAGCTAATGGATATGCTATGCCCAGCAAGGTATACATATATATACACAATGTACTAAAGATCATCATTGCAATGCCCCAATTTTTACTGCTAAGTAAAAATTGCCAAAATGCCCTTAAGTAATTTTTACACGTAATTCGAGGTCAAATAATCCTCAATAAAGAAATATAACATTAGAGAAACATCATAGGAGACTTGATTAGCGATTCATGTGAAAGTCGCGAACCCTGATTTTTTTGTACGTGTAAAATGACCAAAATGCCCCTAAGGTAATTTTTACCTAGAAATCAAGGATAACCAATCTAAATTATCTTTGAGGGGTTAATTCTATACCTGTTGGGGATTATATGTGCCTTAGAGATAAAAATCTCAATTCTCAATTTTTACTGTAAGTAAAATTACCATTTTACCCCTGCAGTAATTTTTTTCATGAAATTATATAATCTTTGAATTTAGTTTTCACCCAAAGGTTCAAAATGACTATTTCAAGTATGATTTGAGATTGTCTAGTATTTACAGGGAGATTTTACGTGAAATTACCTTTTTCCCCGTAGTTGTACTAAATAGATTTACTTGTGTAATCAAGGTAGTATTAAAGCTCTATTTGAACTCAAAATGATTTCACTCATCAACCTTGAGTTTAAATTAATTACCTAAGGTTAAAAATTAATTACTGAGGTAATTAGAGTCTAAAGTTACGTAAGGTAAAATTAAATTACCTTTCCTTAATTATAAAAGCTCATAAAATTAGTGATAATTGGGATCAAAGTTAAGATTTCGGTTTAGGTAAAATCTTGTACATTTACATTTTCTTATCCTAAGTTTAGAACCTATGTTATAAATTGATTTTAACTGATTTGAAATTAACTTCATTTACTAGTATATGATTTCTCTTTTTACCTTGTCTTGATTTGTCCTAAACACTTAACCTTTTACCATTTTCACTAATCTATCAATTCCTAATCTTTTACCTAAGTAAGTACACATCAAATACATGATTTACCACTTGCAAATGATAAGAAATCTGATCCAAATGTAATCAGAAGACAGCACCCTTTTATGCCCCATAACATCATATTTTAATTGTTTTTCCAACAAAGAAACATATCCAACCATAACACCATACCTTTAGCTTTCTTTTGCATTATTTTTGGCTATGTTTAATCAAAAGAAAACCCACCCATTTCAGCCATAATGTGATCAGCAACAATGTCTCCCATTAGCATCATATTTTAGTGTTTTCATCCATTATGCATGAACAAAATTATTACCAAGAATAAAAGCATTTTTTTTTATGTTTCTTTAATTGAAAAATGAAATTAAAAACTCCATTTTCCAGCCATGAAGGCAGCTGTCATACAGTCTCCTTGGCCTATAAATATGAGCTCTTCCATTGCCTAAATGCACACACAAACATTCCTAGCCTTAGCATTTTCTTACTTGATAGTTTTCTTACTCAAAGTTTGCTCAGAGTTCTCTAATTCTCTCAATACTTCAAGCTTTCTTCTTCTTCCTCATTCACATTCAAGAGACTCCATTCCCAACCTCTAATCAAGTTCTAAACCTCAAGCATACACATTCCAACCATAAATCAACTCCTAAACACCAAACCTTTCCATGATCAAACACAAGAAAAATCCTCCCTCTATTTGCTCTAATCTTGGCCGAAATTCAAGGACATATCAAGGACATATTTTCTTCTTCTAACTTCTCTAATGATCAAGCATTATCTTTTGATAACAAGAAACAACTTGGTAGGGATTTTATTTCATGTTCTTTCTTTTGTTCTTCCTTTATATTTTTAGTTTTTATGATTTGATAATGACCATGGCTTGATGATGAGGAATCATGTTGGTGGTTGTGAATCCATCATTTAAATGACCTCTAAAGCCCAAGGTTTAATTCTTGATGTTAAAAGATTAATAAAGGAATTACCAAGTTTTGAGTTTTAAGCTTAACAAGATATAAAAATGAACTAGCATCCATATTTATGTTTCAAGTTCTTGCACATCATATTTATATTTCAAGCTTTACATAATCATATTTATATTTCAAGTTATCACTTTAATTCTTGAAGATAATAATATGAACTTCCATATTCATATTTACATTTCAAGTTATCACCTAAATCATAAAGATCTAAGAATAAAATTGCATCTTTATATTTATATTTCAAGCTTGGCATAATCATATTTATATTTTAAGTTATCACTTTAATTCTTGAAGATAATAATATAAACTTGCATATTCATATTTACATTCCAAGTTACCACCTAAATCATAAAGACCTAAGAATGAATTTGCATCTTTATATTTATATTTCAAGCCTTGCATTTCATATTTATATTTCCAAGTTATCACCTTATAATGACAATAATAAGGTTACAAGACAAGTTTATGATTCTAGTCATCACTTAAATCCTAAAGTTCAAGATTTACTTCTTTTATCTTAAATGGCAATTTTGATCATGGATACTTGTCATTTATTTATTTTTGGCCCTTATATAATTCTGATTTAAAGCTTGATATATTTTATTTCTAGGCATGATCTTGTTTTAAAAGTTGTACAAAGAAATTTTGAAAGACCTAGAAATTGTAAAAGATTAAGAATATGGTTTTTCTGATGATTTTAAATGCCAAAGTTTTATTATTCTGATCTAATCTTTTAGAACTAGAATGGTTACTGATTTAGGATGTTTAGATGAGTTTAAATCACTAATAGTTATTTTTTGTTTTTTAGTGTCTTAGGAAAAACTAGTAACTAAAAAAAATCAAAATTGTGTTTTTATGAAACCTTTAGAATGATAATTTTTCTGATTTCTGTTCACCACTGTTCATCATTGTTAACCACTGTTCACTACTGATTATAGCTGTTCACACCTTTGAGAATCACTAATAATTGTTATAAAAATTGTTCTTAGCATTTTAGGAAATTCTAGTAACTAGAAAGGATTAAAATTGTGTTTTTGTGAAAGCTTTAAGGAGACTAATTTTCTGATTCTGTTCAAGGGTTGTTCAAGGCTATTCACATTGTTCACACACTTAGGAATTACTTATATTTGTTGTAAAAATTGTTTTGGTACCATAGATGCATAAAAAGGTAATTACAAGTGTTAGTTTGGGCCGTTTTGCTAAATACGAAAAGTTGTGTTTTGAACTATCAACTATGTTATTTCAGCCAAATGATTTTATTTAGAGTTACTAATAATGTTGAATGTGGCCATGAGTTCAAAATACCATTTATGAAGTTTAGATAAGGTTTTAGAAATTTTGGTTGTTGTTAAATATTAAAAACAAGCAATTTTGCACTTTGACCTCTAAAGTATGTCCAAATTTGGTCTATAGCCCTAAAAGGTTTTTATGATGAGTTTTATATGGTTCTAGTGGTCATATGTCTCTTGAAAGTATTGGTTAATGTTAAATATCTCTAGTTTGTGAGAATGTGTTAAAAAGGGGTATTTACATTTTGACCCATAACCTTTGAGAAATTGCGATTTGACCCCTTTGGGACTTAAACGTAAATATTGATAATTTGATGAGATAAATGTGATTGATATCTTATGATGGCTATGTTCATATATTGAGATTTATATGGCTTATGGATATATGCAATGAAAAATGATGCATGTTTATGTGATTTGATTTATGGCATGTTACGGTTATGTCTGATTCATTGAGATGCATAAGTTCATGAAGTTTATGAACATGAAATATTGAAATGATGAGTTATTCATGTTTGCATCTCTATATATCATGCCAAGATTAAAGGTGACATAAGACACTTGGAAATGATCCTCTAGACTCCCTGGATTAAAGGTTATGAGAGGTGATCCAAATAGGAAATGATCCTTTAAACCCCCCGAATTAAAGTTTATGAAAGGTGATCCTAATGCCCCCTATCCTGTACCTTAAGAGTTGGGAATTTAACTTATCAAAAGGGATAAGATTACGCTAGTGATGACTAGTGAGGTATGAGCTCATAACCTAGAACTCTCGAGAAAAGAGAGAATCATAGGGCGGCCACGAAGGAAAAGAAAATAAAGAAGTTTAAGTCACCTGTAAGAATGATGATCATGATGTTCTTTATATCATATGCATTGTTTTATGAATTTTATGATATTATGTATATGATATTGACATGCATCCATGAGTAATATGTTGCATTCATGACATTAAGATTCATGCTAAAAGATACGAGCCTCGACTAATGGTATTCAGAACATAATAAATGAACCTTATATATATGTTCACCATTTTCATAATTAAACCCGAGGTTCCTGGGGACGATGACGATGACATGTGTTAGAGTGGGGGAGCCCTACTGAGATTCTTGTATAAGTTTCTCATCCTTTTTCTTTTTCGTGTCGTCTCCAGACATGAATGATGGTGTAGTTTGTGATTTATCTTGAGACTGGACAAGGAGCTACGGAGATAATTTCCCTTTGGATATTTGCCTTTAGAGTGATCGTATCTCATTTATCAGTTTGTATTCTATTGATGGATATATATTGATGTCCTTAAGTTTACAAAACATCACTATTATGATACAGTTATTGATGTTATTATTATTTGAGTTATGTTATGCCATGGTTGTACTATGTATTTATCTGTTATTTGTTTCTAACATCTCTCTTACGCAGGCAAGATAAATGACACTAGATATTTAGTATGCGCAGCTCATGTTTTGGTATTTAAGTTCAAAAAAAAAATTTACTTATATTTTCACTAAAGTATTTTCAAGAAGTCTTGAGTTAAAAACTGGAACAAAAAAAAAAATTAATAATTAACTTAAATACGTTCTAGGCGTGTTGAGTTAAATATCAGGGTGTTACAATTATGGATATCATTCACATTTTCATCCTCAAATTCTCAATAATTGCTCATTAGCCCTTAAATAGGTCAAAACTACAAATCGGTTTAACCTAACATTAGTAATTATTCTTTTGTGCATCTAAGAGATCAATTACAATGATTCCTACTAATTTTTAACCTCATGAACATTACCAAACAATGCTATATAGTTTGGGCAGTATTTGAAATAAACAATTTTGACGTTCTAGAAATTATGTTGTTTACCGTTTCTAGTTATCGACTTTTTCTAAGATACTAAAATTAATTTCCACACTAATTATTAGTGATTTTCACACATATATAAAGTGTCACACATCCTTTTACAAAATTAATACATGTTGAAACAAAATCCATAATTCAATCCTTAAGTACTCTAGAAATCACATTTTTGATTATTTCTAGTTACTAGTTGTTCCCCAAATGCTAAAAATAATTATTATACTAATTATTAGCAAATTTTACACAATTAGACAACATCAAACAGCACTATACAGAATCAAATAAGTCCAAGTAGTAGCCAAAATTCAGATTTCTATAAGCTTTCAAAAATTACAATTTTACACATTTCTACTTACTAGTTTTGCCTAAAGTGTCAAAAATGATTTTTACAACAATTAATAGTAATCTTCACACATCTAAACCATTCCAAACAGCATGTTACAGATTTAGAAAGATCAAATCAGTAGCTATAATTTTAATTTCTAAAAGCATTGAAAGTTGCAATAATAATCATTTCTAGTTACTAGTTTTTCTCTAAATTCATTCTAAGTCAATGAAATCACTCAAAACTAATTTACCCTTTTGAAAATATAAATAAAACCCCTTAGGGTAGTAGCAAAAATAAGGATTCCATTAATAAGGTTTTGTACATGAAAATCATATTTTTGATACCTTTAAAGTTTCCAATTCTTTCAAAATTACAAGACACAAGTTTTGAACCTTAAAATAAAATAAAATCCATTCCAAGACCAAAATTTCATCATGGCTGAAAATACATTCAAGAGAGATATCCATGATCAAAATTTCCATTTAAGATACAAAGGCAAGTCTTTGAGCTCTAGAGGTTTAGCTGATGATAAGAAAATAAACATGATATACAACCTCATTTTAGTCTTTATCATTATAAGGTGATGGCTTAGAAATGTAAATATGATGTGCAAGACTTGAAATATGAATATGGGAATGTAAGTTTATTTTTAAATCTTCAAGATTTAAGGTGATGACTTGAAAATAAACATGATATGCAAGACATTGAAACATAAACATGAGATGCAAGAGCTTAAAATATAAACATGATGCAAACCCATTTTTATATCTTATTAGAGCTCATTTCAAGACTTTAAAGAATGATACTTCCAACCCCAATCAATCTTAACAAATGGAAGTGAGCTTTAGTGTAACGCCCTGATTTTTCCCGCTGTGCAAAATGACCAAAATGCCCCTAAGGTCATTTTCATTGGGAATCGAGGACAGCCAGTCCAAGCTACCCTCTAGGGGTTAGTTTGATGTTTAAAGAGGAATAAATGGATTGTTAATTCTATTAGAGGTAAAAACCTCAATTCCTAGTTTTTCTTATACATGAAATTACCAAAGTACCTCTGCAATAATTTAACACAGGATTATTTGTCGACTGAACCCAGACATTACCCAGGAGTCTAAAAGTGTTATTTTTAAGGGATGCATGATGTATGTATAAGCCCAGATAGTCCTGAGGAGTTTTGTTCAAAATTATCATTTTGCCCCTGATTAAGTACATAATGAGCTTAATCGTGTGATTAAGGGAACATGGGCAATATTAGGCTCTAATTAAAGATTAATAAATTTTGATTATTAATCTTGAGTTAAAATAATTAATTGAGGTTAATTAGGGCCTAAGATTGCTTAGGAAAATTCAAAATCCCTTCCTTAATCTAAGACTGTGTCATGTCAAGTAAAATACTCTTTTCTCTCTCCAATTCCCTAAATCATGGAAACCATGATGGGATTGTGTAACACCCTGATTTTCTCTAGGCGTAAAAATGACCAAAATGCCCCTAAGGTCATTTTTACCTGAAAATCGAGGACGACCGACCTCGGCCATCCTCATAGGGCTATTGTAATGTTTGAAGGGGATTATATGTGATGGCGTATTTAATAGAGTAGAAGAATCTCATTTTTGAGGTTTCTACGTGAAAATGACCAAAATACCCTTACAGTAATTTAAAGCAGTTTTAAGTTTTGACTCCGACCCGGACTTGTCCCGGAGATCAAAAATGATGTTTTAAGGCATGAACTATGTTGGTTTTGTAACACCCTAGTAATTAACCAGATACACCTAGGTTGAATCTGATTAATGACTAGACTTTACTCCTTGCTTTGGTTCTTTCTTCATAATTTGAAAATACTTAGTGAAATTACGAGCCATTTTTTTTTTAACACATAATTGAAAACATGAGCCGAGTACAACGTGAACGAGTAAGCGGGGTATAATAAGACGTTTAAGAATATATCACATCATATCACGTAGGCTCCATCATATAACATCCATAAGCACATTATAACATATATTTACATACAATAACCTCACTCAAAGGGTGGGTTATGTTCATACATCATTATCTTATGCAAACCCATAAAGGAAAATATACTTAAGGAAATACATGCCCCTAAACTAGATAACTCCATAAGCCGGGAAGGTTATCCTAAAACTAGGGTGCATGATCACACATAAATCTACTAAGAACCTTCTATGGCCACTTGTCTGGAAATGGGGAATAAATCCGATCCACTGATGAGCTCCCTGGGGCGGGACACCGAGATGCACCAGTGAGGTCGCATGGACGGCCTTCTCGCTAACCTCGGCTGAACAACTGTTTCCTCACTACCCTCTCTTACACGTGTGGGAGTAGGAGCAGAGCTCTCAGAATATACATGAGTAGGAGTGTCCTGAGAAGGACCAGTTTGAGAATATCTCGTCTCGGGACGATACTGTGGAAATCCATGGACAGAGATGAAGCGGGATAAGAACGTAGCATCCTTTCATCAAGTGGGCGTGCATGTTCGAAAACCATTTCATCGCCATAGGGAGAAGTAGGAGAAAATCGATAACTAGGGACAGGATGTGCAAATGGACGACCTATGTAAATAAAAACACGAAGTGCGCACCTGCCTTCAAAATGATACGAGCGATGCACCGGATCATAGTGGAATTGCCAACTAGGGGTATCAACGAGCAGGGCCGAATGTCGCCATTTGAATCTGGAGACAATGGCGGAAATAAAGAAAAGGGAGTGAGAATCTTGCTAAAGAATTCTCGATGAAGTACCTCCTTCTCTGAGTGTCATCATCAAAGTCCCGGGAACCTCGGGATTATTCTAAAATAGTGAGCATGCAAAGATTCATTTTAAGTTAGGACAAATACTTAACCGAGGTTCGTCAATTTTTAATCATCGTCTTATAATGCATCTTATTCTTAACATGTCATATTTACAATGAACTTTTCCTTTATCATTACATCATATTCCTCATCATCATTATCAAAATAACATGCATAAAAGAACGTCATATAATATTAGCTACACATGGACACAGTGCACATATTTCATTTCTTTAGTGCCTTAGGTGACTTAAAATCTTATCATCATCATTATTTTCCTTGGGCCACCCTATACTCCACCCTTTTGGGAGTAATTTAGGTTATGAGCTCATACTTTACTAGTCGTCACTAGCATATACTTATCCCTTTTGATAAGCTAAAGTCCCGACTCTACCCTTTTGAGAGAAGCGGGTTAGGGGCTAAAATCACCTTTTCACCACCTATAGTCGATGCTTCCAAAGGATCATTTTCTTATAAGTTTAAGTCACCATTAAATCTTTGCATGTTATATCATAATACAATTCATAAACATCATAACATTTTCTCATTTATAGTCTTAAGCTAGAATAATATATATCAATGTAATCATGCATATGGGAGATTCCCAGGAAGAGAGGTGGGTCACAATGGACACGCTTAAATCCCAAGTCTTTCCTTAGCGAGAACCTTTCCAAATTACACTTTTACAATGATACACTTTCTTCTAGCAACAAAGGTAAATTTTACATAATAAAGAGCATTTCATGTATAAGCATTCTCATTATTTGCAACAGCAACTATAACATGCAAGCCAGAAATCATTCAATGATATCAAGTACTTAATAAGCATCCAATCCTTACATAGAATTATCAATTATAGGACTAATTAGTTACTAAACCAATTATGAATCATTCTCTTAACAATAAACCATAATTATCACAACTTCAATCATATCAAATCATTATCACACATTGATACTAAACTCAGATTAGTGGCGAATCATGAACCTCATGCAATTACATAGAATCATATTTTAAGTGCATATAAAATACTAGTTCCTGTAAAATCCTTGCAAAGCCTTAAAACTCATTTAGAAACTAGTTCTTTTGTCAAATTTGGGAGGATCTTCACAATTAAAATTCTCACTTAAGATAAAAGGAATAAGTCTTGAGCTTTAGAGATTTAGGTGACATCTTAGAATTATAAACATGCTATGCAACCTTATTTTAATCTTATCTTTATAAGGTGATAGCTTGGAATTATAAACATGATATGCAATTCCATTTCTTTATCTTTAAGATTTAAGGTGATGACTTGAAAATTAAACATGATCCGAGAACTTGAAATATAAACATGATACAAGAAAGCTGGAGCGCGGTAATCCGCACAGGACGATAGAGAGGAGAAGAGAATATTAAGAAACCGAGCGGTAGTCCGCACAGGACCAGAGAGGAGAAGAGAATATTAAGAAACCGGAGCGGCGGTAGTCCGACAAAGGACCAAAGAGAGGAGAAGAGAATTATTATTACATCTTTTTAAGCTCCAATCTCAAGACTTTTTAAAGAATAAATTCTTTAACTCCAATAATCATATTTCTTTGCTTGTGATACATGGGCAAGTCTTTGAGCTCTAGGATCTTTAGGTGATGGCATAAAATAAACATGCCATGCGTTGATTCTTTTAGCCATTATAAAATATAGTGAGAGCATAAATTAAATATGAGATGCAACCTCTTTATTATCTTGAAAGATTAAGTGATGACTTGAAACATAAACATGAAATACAAGCTTGGAATTTAAACATGAGAAATGCAAGTTCATTTATTCATTCTTGAAAATTTAGTGATGACATAGAAGGTAAACATGGTTATGCAAAGCATAAACTTAATCATGGATGCAAATTCATTTTGTTTCTTTACTAGAGCTCCTTCAAGACTTTAAAAGAATTATAAATTCAACCCAATACATATCTTAACAAGAAATAAAACATAAAAGGGAAAAAATACATCTTTCAAGTTCTAAACTAAAAATCTTTGTTTTAGCATCATAAAGCATTATTCTTTAAAGTTTTGCATCAAGTGGAATTTTCAAGCTTTAGAGGCCTAATTTGTGATGGATTTACAACCCACCCTCAAGGTCCTCATCATCAAGCCATCATCTTAGTTCCACCTAGGCCATATGGTTGAATTGGTTAAAGAAAAATTGAAGAGGAAAACCAAAATGAAAAGCTAAGGCAAGTTCATAATTTCATCATTTTGAGCTAAAAACACAACTCCTCAAAGCATAGAAATAAATTTAGAAACTACTCCCTACCTAATCTGAGTTGAAGAAGAGGAAGAGAACTTGATTTCTTGAAGTGAAATGACACAAAATCTCTTTGAAAAATTGAAGAAAGAATTCAGCCAAAGAGGAGGAAGAAAGAAAGTTTTGGTGCTCCTAAAAACTAGTTATGAACCAAGCATTCCAAGACCACTCAAGCAAGCCTATTTATAGAAGATTTTGAGGCTTCTAATTGGCCAAAATGAGGAGGTAGTTGTCAGAATTTTCGAGGAGCAATAATGGAGGAAAAATCATTTTACACAAAGTTGTATGAAATTAAGGAATTATGTCTCTTATGGTGACATTTTGGCATTTTGTTTTAGTGCAACTTTTGGAAATAATTCAGCTGCATAATGGCATCAATAATTTCGTGCATTACAGCCCAAAGAAGTGAAATTTGTGTGTTCCATGCATTATTTAGGTGTAGGCAAGGTATTCATGTAATTTAGAGAATTTACGGTTAAGGGCTTAAGTGAATTAGTAAGCAATTTGGGTGTTTTTGAGCAATTTTGGGTTCTAATCAATCTAAATACATAATTTTGACTCTAGATTAATATTTAGAATTTAATAAGCTTTAATTTGAGCCTAATATTGCTTAGGTTTCAGTATCTGAATCAAAAATCCCGAAATTCAAAGCGCCCAAAAAGGGGGCAAAATCGTACTTTCACTTGAAAATTGCCCGAGGCCACCCGAGCTTAACCAATGGTTAATCATGGCTTAAAAACACATTTTAAAACATTTTAGTGAGGTTCGGGCTCAGTCGACACACATCGGAGTTAAAACACCTTGAGGCGTTTGGTCATTTCGTGTCGGAACTCAAAATTGAGATCCTTCTGCTCTATTAACACACATAACACAAACAATCCCTTATTATCCTCAAAATATCCCCTTGAGAATAGGTGGGGCCCACGATCCTCATTTTCTGAGTAAAATAACTTCAGGGGTATTTTGGTCATTTTATACGTACAGAAATTCGGGATTTTGCGACTCTCGCATGAATCGTTCCTAACCTCTCTTCTAATGTTATATTCCTTTATTGAGGATTGTTCGGCCTCAAATCTTATGTAATAATTACCTACGGTAATTCAGTAATTGAGTAATTTCTAATGACAGTAAAAATTACAGTAAAAATTGGGGCATTACATTACTCCCCTCCTTAAAAAGAATTTCGCCGAAATTCGTTACTGAGAACAACTTCGGGTATTGTGCTTTCATGTTTGATTCCGGCTCCCATGTAAGTTCTTCGGTTTCACCTGTCCCCATGCTACTTTGACCAGGGTACAGCCTTGTTCCTTAACCTTAACTCCTCGATCGGCGATTCTCGTGGGTAGTAAGTTAAATGTCGGTTATCTCTTAATTGTACATGTTACGGCTCTAGTACATGACTCGGTCGATTGATACTTTCTTAAGCGAGAGACATGGAAAACATCATGAAGGTTGGATAGACTCGGGGTAGGGCTATACGGTGAGGCTACGAGTCCTACTTTGGTAAGGATTTCAAGCGGACCAAGAAATCTGGGCTCAATTTCTTTACTTTTATTGCTCGGCCTATGCGTGGTGGGGGTGATCCTTAGGAACACGTGGTCCCCTTCTTGAAAATCTAGCGGTTTTAGCCGCTTGTCCGCATAGTTTTTACATCGACTTTGAGCGATAAGAATCTTATCCCTAATCTTTTTGATTTGTTCCGTTGTTTCCCTCACAATATCGAGTCCAAGTAAACTTTGCTCTCGGGTTCATACCAACATAAGGGAGATTGACATTTCAGTCCATAGAGGGCCTCATACGGTGCCATACCGATACTTGCATGATAACTGTTGTTATATGCAAATTCAATAAGTGGCAGGTACTTATCCCAACTTCCCCTTTGATCTAAAACACATTCCCTTAACATATCCTCCAAGGTTTGGATAGTTCTTTCAGATTGACCGTCTGTTTGGGGGTGATAGGTCGTGCTTAGACACGACTTTGAACCAAATGCCTTTTGAAAGCCTCCCCAAAATCGCGGCGTAAATCGCCGATCTCGATCCGAGATTATCGTCGGCGGCACCCCATGTAACCTCACTATCTCCTGAATATATAATTGTGCTAACCTATCCAAGGAATAAGTCACCTTAATAGGTAAAAAGTGGGCTGACTTTGTCAATCGATCCACGATTACCCATATGGTATCATGATTCATTTGGGTCCTTGGTAATCCAGTCACAAAATCCATGGAGATACTATCCCACTTCCACTCAGGGATCGACAGAGGTTGCAGCATTCCAGAGGGTTTTTGGTGTTCAATCTTCACCTTTTGACACACCAAGCACTTACTCACCCATGTGCATACATCTTTCTTCATTCCAGGCCACCAGAACATCTTCTTCAAATCTTGATACATCTTGGTGGCACCAGGATGAAGGGTAAAATAGGTCTTATGGGCTTCCTCCAAAAGAGCCTTTCGGAGGCCACCACTACCAGCGACACATAGTCGTCCTTTAAACCTCCACAAATCATCCATTCCTTGGGTAAAACCTATCAACTTTCCTGCCTTCTTGCCCCTAAAGTCTCTTGAAACTTCGGCATCGTCCCCTTGAGCTTGAACAATCCTTTCTTTGAACTCACTTGTCACTCTAAGATGACAAGCTCTGATGCCCTTAGTGGTCAAAGTCATTCCTAGGTTTAAGTCCCTAAATTGCTCAATCAATTCAACCTCCTTCACCATTAAGCGGTAGACTTGTAAGGACTTCCTCCCCAAAGCATCTGCTACTACATTAGCTTTACCAGGATGGTAATTCAATCCAAAATCATAATCTTTCAAGAACTCCATCCATCGCCTTTGCCTCATGTTTAGCTCTTTTTGATCAAAGAGATATTTCAAACTCTTGTGATCGGGAAACACCTCAAACTTAACTCCATATAAATGGTGTCTCCAAATCTTTAGAGCAAACACGACTGGCAGCTAACTCAAGGTCATGGGTAGGGTAGTTTGCCTCATGTGGCTTGAGTTGTCTTGATGCATAGGCCACCACTTGCCTATCTTGCATCAATACACAACCTAAACCCTTTTTTGAAGCATCACAATACACCTCGAAAGGCACATTGGGGTCGGGTAACACTAAACCAGGGGTAGAGGTTAGCTTGTGTTTTAACTCTTGAAAGCTCTTTTCACACTCAGGGGTCCATGAAAAAGGGTGTTCTTCCTAGTCGACTTGGTCAAAGGTAGGGAAATCTGGGAAAATCCCTTGATAAATCGGCGGTAATAACAGGCTAAACCCAAAAAGCTCCTTACTTGATTCTGGTGGTTGGTCTTTCCCAGTTTACTACCGCTTCTACCTTACTAGGATCTCTGACAATTCCTTTCTTAGATACTACATGCCCTAAAAATTGCACCTTATCCAACCAAAACTCACACTTGGAAATCTTGGCATATAGTTTCTTTTCCTTCAAGATCTCTAGTACTATGGTTAGGTGGCATTCATGCTCTTCATGGGTCTTAGAATATATGAGAATGTCATCTATAAAGACAACTACAAACTGATCTAAATAGGGTCGAAAGATCCTATTCATGTAATCCATAAAAATAGCTGGAGCATTAGTTAACCCAAAGGACATTACTGCAAGAAACTCAAAATGGCCGTATCGAGTCAGTAAAGGCCGATTTAGGTATGTCTTAATCTCTCACTCTAATTTGATGGTAGCCTGACCTCAAATCTATCTTAGAAAACACTACCGCACCTTTCAGTTGGTCCATCAAATCATCGATCCTAGGCAGAGGATACTTGTTTTTCACCGTTACTTTATTCAACTGCCTATAATCTACACACATCCTCATACTCCCATCCTTTTTCTTTACAAACAACACAGGGTCTCCCCAAGGTGATGCACTAGGCCTAACAAACTTTTTCTCCAATAAATCTTCCAATTGAGTTTTTAACTCGGTCAATTCTAATGGGGACATCTGTATGGGGCTATGGATATAGGTCCCGCACTTTTAGGAAGCAACTCTATGGAAAATTCTATCTCTCTCTTGGGGGGAAACTCTGGTATCTCATCTGGAAATACTTCGGGATAATTTCTTACTATTGGTATCTCATCGATACTTTGCTCAAAGTCTACATCACTAGCGGCTAAGAAAATGTAACCTTTACTCTCACCCTTACCACAGTCCATTTCCACAGCAGTTATGTAAAGACTTATGGGTTTCTTAGGTTCAATAGGCTCAGGAAGAAAAGTGATGGTTTTTTTATAACAGCTTAATAAAGACACGGTTGGCCTCAAGCCAATCCATGCCAAGAATCACATCTAAACCTCGCATGGGTAAGCAAATAAGATCTAAAACAAAGGATCTATTATCTATAATAAAACTACAATCTAAACAACATTTACAAGTCCTAACGGGTTTTCGATCAGGTAGAAACAATAAGGTCAAAAGGATGCTCAGTCATAGGTAAATTAAGGCTTTTAACACATGAATGGGAGATAAAAGAATGAGAAGCGCCAGAATCATATAGTACAATTAAGTCTTTACCATGCATATTACCCTTACCTTCCACGAGATTTCGTGACTTCGTTGTTTCTTCAAAGATTAATGATAAATACCCTTCCCTGGTATTGTGGCTTGGGATTGCGGGTTGGCGGGTTCCTTTCAGTGCATTCTCGGGAGTAATGACCTGGTTTTCCACACCGATAGCACACGTTTGTTCCGGCTCGACATGGCATGCTCCCATGATTCTTGCCGCACTTGGGACATTCCATGGATGGCGCAGCCGTGGAAATCTTCTTTGGACCTCTTTGTGGTGCTTTCCTTTATTGTTGTTATCGTTGTTGTTGTGATTGTTATTGGGGTTATTGTTGTAGCGGTTGTTATTATAGCGATTGTTGTTGTTTGGCCTTCCTTGTTGAAAATTTCTTTGTGTCCCTTGTGGTCTTGATTGAGGGGGAAATGGAGGTCGATCCTGCCTCTTGAACTGCTGACCTTGAGGTGTCAACTTTTTGGTAATATTATCTGACTTTGGGGTGTTTAGTTTTCTCTGACCTTCTTCAATAATCCGACATTTGTTAACTAGGGTAGAGAAATCCCTAATCTCCAAATGTGCAACTGCCACATTAAGTTCCGCCTTCAACCCTGACTCGTATTTAATGCATTTCCAGTACTCATCAGGATTTCCTTGGTACATTCTTGAGAACTTAATGAGTTCTTCAAATCTGGCAGTGTACTGGGCCACATTCATATTCCCCTGGACAAGTTGCATGAATTCAATGTCCTTGGCATTTCTAACTGACTCTGGAAAGTACTTTTCGTAAAAATGGACCTTGAATAGTTCCCAATCAATGTCCACATCGGTCGTCTCCAGGAGTCTTCGAACACCTGTCCACCAGAAACTGGCATCACCCTCAAGCATATGAGTAGCGAAGGTGACCTTTTGCTCCTCCGAGCATGGGACTACAGCAAAGACCTTCTCAATATTCCGAATCCATTCATCTGCAATATTTGGATTCAGTGTCCCCTTGAAAACCGGTGGGTTTGCCTTACGAAACTCCCCGAAACAGGCATGTTCAGGAATCTCATGTCGCTGATTCATATTGGCTTGACGATCCTGATCCATTCGTTCCATCATCATTCTCATGGTCCTTGCTACGTCGCGGAGTGCTTCGGCTGTCTCGTTGTCGTGATTATTTTGTCTTTGCGCTCTAGTGCATTGTCGACGTGCCATTGGTCCCTATACACACAAAACAAAGAACAATCGAGGTGATCAGGCCCAATATTCCATGCAAAGTGAGCAAGTTACCATGGCACTTTCAACATACAGTAGTCATGTATTTCTACTCCCCAAGCTCATCCTAATGATAAACATCTACACATGACGTCACTAACGTATTATGCTTTAGAAGCATAGCTAGTCCAATCCTCAGGCTCCATGAGAATCGAACTGCTCTGATACCAAAATGTAACACTTTAGTAATTAACGGATACACCTAGGTTGAATCGATTAATGACTAGACTTTACTCCTTGCTTTGGTTCTTTCTTCATAATTTGAAAATACTTAGTGAAATTACGAGCCATTTTTTTTTTAACACATAATTGAAAACATGAGCCGAGTACAACGTGAACGAGTAAGCGGGGTATAATAAGACGTTTAAGAATATATCACATCATATCACGTAGGCTCCATCATATAACATCCATAAGCACATTATAACATATATTTACATACAATAACCTCACTCAAAGGGTGGGTTATGTTCATACATCATTATCTTATGCAAACCCATAAAGGAAAATATACTTAAGGAAATACATGCCCCTAAACTAGATAACTCCATAAGCCGGGAAGGTTATCCTAAAACTAGGGTGCATGATCACACATAAATCTACTAAGAACCTTCTATGGCCACTGTTCTGGAAATGGGGGAATAAATCCGATCCACTGATGAGCTCCCTCGGGACGGGACACACGAGATGCACCAGGCTGGGGTCGCATGGACGGCATTCTCGCTAACCTCGGCTGAACAACTGTTTCCTCACTACCCTCTCTTACACGTGTGGGAGTAGGAGCAGAGCTCTCAGAATATACATGAGTAGGAGTGTCCTCTGAAGGATCGGTAATATCTCGTCTCGGGAACATACTCTGGAAATCCATGGACAGCAGATGAAGCGGGATAAGAACGTAGCATCCTTTCATCAAGTGGACGTGCATGTTCGAAAACCATTTCATCGCCATAGGGAGAAGTAGGAGAAAATCGATAACTAGGGACAGGATGTGCAAATGGACGACCTATGTAAATAAAAACACGAATCGCACCTCCTTCAAAATGATACGAGCGATGCAGGATCATAGTGGAATTCCCAAGTAGGGGTATCAACGAACAGACGAATGTCGCCATTTGAATCTGGAGACAATGACGGAAATAAAGAAAGGGAGTGAGAATCTTGCTAAAGAATTCTCGAAGGTACCTCCTTCTCTGATGTCATCATCAAAGTCCCCAGGGAACCTCGGGATTATTCTAAAATAGTGAGCATGCAAAGATTCATTTTAAGTTAGGACAAATACTTAACCGAGGTTCGTCAATTTTTTAATCATGCGTCTTATAATCCATCTTATTCTTAACATGTCATATTTACAATGAACTTTTCCTTTATCATTACATCATATTCCTCATCATCATTATCAAAATAACATGCATAAAAGAACGTCATATAATATTAGCTACACATGGACACAGTGCACATATTTCATTTCTTTAGTGCCTTAGGTGACTTAAAATCTTATCATCATCATTATTTTCCTTGGGCCACCCTATACTCCACCCTTTTGGGAGTAATTTAGGTTATGAGCTCATACTTTACTAGTCGTCACTAGCATATACTTATCCCTTTTGATAAGCTAAAGTCCCGACTCTACCCTTTTGAGAGAACGGGTTAGGGGCTAAAATCACCTTTTCACCACCTATAGTCTGATGGTTCCAAAGGATCATTTTCTTATAAGTTTAAGTCACCATTAAATCTTTGCATGTTATATCATAATACAATTCATAAACATCATAACATTTTCTCATTTATAGTCTTAAGCTAGAATAATATATATCAACTGTAATCATGCATATGGGAGATTCCCAGAAAGAGAGGTGGGTCACAATGGACACGCTTAAATACCAAGTCTTTCCTTAGCCAGAACCTTTCCAAATTACACTTTTACAATGATACACTTTCTTCTAGCAACAAAGGTAAATTTTACATAATAAAGAGCATTTCATGTATAAGCATTCTCATTATTTGCAACAAAGAACTATAACATGCAAGCCAGAAATCATTCAATGATATCAAGTACTTAATAAGCATCCAATCCTTACATAGAATTATCAATTATAGGACTAATTAGTTACTAAACCAATTATGAATCATTCTCTTAACAATAAACCATAATTATCACAACTTCAATCATATCAAATCATTATCACACATTGATACTAAACTCAGATTAGTGGCGGAATCATGAACCTCATGCAATGACTTAGAATCATATTTTAAGTGCATATAAAATACTAGTTCCTGTAAAATCCTTGCAAAGCCTTAAAACTCATTTAGAAACTAGTTCTTTTGTCAAATTTGGGAGGATCTTCACAATTAAAATTCTCACTTAAGATAAAAGGAATAAGTCTTGAGCTTTAGAGATTTAGGTGACATCTTAGAATTATAAACATGCTATGCAACCTTATTTTAATCTTATCTTTATAAGGTGATAGCTTGGAATTATAAACATGATATGCAATTCCATTTCTTTATCTTTAAGATTTAAGGTGATGACTTGAAAATTAAACATGATGCGAGAACTTGAAATATAAACATGATACAAGAAACTGGTGCGGCGGTAATCCGCACAGGACCAAAGAGAGGAGAAGAGAATATTAAGAAACCTGAGCTGTATGTAGTCCGCATGGGACGATAGAGGAGAAGAGAATATTAAGAAACCGAGCGCGGTAGTCCGCACAGGACCAAGAGAGGAGAAGAGAATTATTATTACATCTTTTTAAGCTCCAATCTCAAGACTTTTTAAAGAATAAATTCTTTAACTCCAATAATCATATTTCTTTGCTTGTGATACATGGGCAAGTCTTTGAGCTCTAGGATCTTTAGGTGATGGCATAAAATAAACATGCCATGCGTTGATTCTTTTAGCCATTATAAAATATAGTGAGAGCATAAATTAAATATGAGATGCAACCTCTTTATTATCTTGAAAGATTAAGTGATGACTTGAAACATAAACATGAAATACAAGCTTGGAATTTAAACATGAGAAATGCAAGTTCATTTATTCATTCTTGAAAATTTAGTGATGACATAGAAGGTAAACATGGTTATGCAAAGCATAAACTTAATCATGGATGCAAATTCATTTTGTTTCTTTACTAGAGCTCCTTCAAGACTTTAAAAGAATTATAAATTCAACCCAATACATATCTTAACAAGAAATAAAACATAAAAGGAAAAAATACATCTTTCAAGTTCTAAACTAAAAATCTTTGTTTTAGCATCATAAAGCATTATTCTTTAAAGTTTTGCATCAAGTGGAATTTTCAAGCTTTAGAGGCCTAATTTGTGATGGATTTACAACCCACCCTCAAGGTCCTCATCATCAAGCCATCATCTTAGTTCCACCTAGGCCATATGGTTGAATTGGTTAAAGAAAAATTGAAGAGGAAAACCAAAATGAAAAGCTAAGGCAAGTTCATAATTTCATCATTTTGAGCTAAAAACACAACTCCTCAAAGCATAGAAATAAATTTAGAAACTACTCCCTACCTAATCTGAGTTGAAGAAGAGGAAGAGAACTTGATTTCTTGAAGTGAAATGACACAAAATCTCTTTGAAAAATTGAAGAAAGAATTCAGCCAAAGAGGAGGAAGAAAGAAAGTTTTTGGTGCTCCTAAAAACTAGTTATGAACCAAGCATTCCAAGACCACTCAAGCAAGCCTATTTATAGAAGATTTTGAGGCTTCTAATTGGCCAAAATGAGGAGGTAGTTGTCAGAATTTTTCAGGAGTAATAATGGAGGAAAAATCATTTTAGACAAAGTTGTATGAAATTAAGGAATTATGTCTCTTATGGTGACATTTTGGCATTTTGTTTTAGTGCAACTTTTGGAAATAATTCAGCTGCATAATGGCATCAATAATTTCGTGCATTACAGCCCAAAGAAGTGAAATTTGTGTGTTCCATGCATTATTTAGGTGTAGGCAAGGTATTCATGTAATTTAGAGAATTTACGGTTAAGGGCTTAAGTGAATTAGTAAGCAATTTGGGTGTTTTTGAGCAATTTTGGGTTCTAATCAATCTAAATACATAATTTTGACTCTAGATTAATATTTAGAATTTAATAAGCTTTAATTTGAGCCTAATATTGCTTAGGTTTCAGTATACGAATCAAAAATCCCGAAATTCGCAAAACTGCCCAAAAACAGGGGCAAAATCGTACTTTCACTTAAAAATTGCCCGAGGCCACCCGAGCTTAACCAATGGTTAATCATGGCTTAAAAACACATTTTAAAACATTTTAGTGAGGTTCGGGCTCAGTCGGCACGCACATCGGAGTTAAAACAAATTGCAGGGCGTTTTGGTCATTTTGCGCGTCGGAACTCAAAATTGAGATCCTTCTGCTCTATTAACACACATAACACAAACAATCCCTTATTATCCTCAAAATATCCCCTTGAGAATAGGTGGGGCCCACGATCCTCATTTTCTGAGTAAAATAACTTCAGGGGTATTTTGGTCATTTTATACGTACAGAAATTCGGGATTTTGCGACTCTCGCATGAATCGTTCCTAACCTCTCTTCTAATGTTATATTCCTTTATTGAGGATTGTTCTACTCAAATCTTATGTAATAATTACCTACGGTAATTCAGTAATTGAGTAATTTCTAATGACAGTAAAAATTACAGTAAAAATTGGGGCGTTACAGGTTTATGGTTTAAGTCCCGGAGGTCCCGGGCAACTTTTAGTAAAAATTACGATTTTACCCCTGCTTGCATTTTGTAACACCCCGATTTTTCTATCCGAGGGAAATGACCAAAATGCCCCTGAGGTCATTTCCTGACCCGAATTCGAGGGTAACCAACTCGGTTGTCCTCGAAGGGTCAACTCAATGTTTGAAGGGGATTGAATGGCCTTTGAATGCTTCCGGGAGCAAAAATCTCGTTTTCCGCAGTTTCGGGTCAAAATAACCAAAATACCCCTATAGCGTTTTTACATGGGTAGAAGTGCCGTTTGCGCCCGAAACTTTTCCCAGAGGTTTAAAAACACATTTTCGTGTGTCTAGAGGTCTCTGTTCAAGTCCCGGTGGTCCCGGGCAGTTTTAGTGCAAAATTACGATTTTGCCCCTAGAATAGTATTTTTGAACTTAATGACGTAATTAAGCAAACCTAAGCAATATTAGGCTCTAAACAAAGATTAATTAATTTCCCTAATTAATCTAGAGTCAAAATAATTTATTAAAGTTAATTAGAACCTAAAATTGCTTAGATTAAACTTAAATCCCTTTTTAGAACTCAAGATTCCTAGTCTTGGAATCTTGAATAGTGTTTTCTCTCTCCAATTCCTTAAATCAAGGAAATGTGTCTAGAGTTGTTTAGACTTTAAATTGAGGATCTAACTCACTAATGGTGCAAGACCACTCCTTAATTATGTCTAGACCATCCTAATTATCCATTTTCCTTGCCTAAACACGTTCTTACAACTTCCTAACCTTAAGCATAATCAAAGATACACCTAAACACAACTCTAAATCACAATTAAATTGCAAAACAAACCTGCCCTTGGCTGTAACATGGCCGAACAGCCATGCCCCTTTGGCCACATGTTTAATTATTTTCTCACTCAAAGAACCATGCTTGAGGCCATACCTTGAACCATACCTCACCATACTTTGAGTCATACCTCACCATGCCTCAAGACCACATTATCTCACCTCATGGAACTCATGGATGCCCTCCATTTCTGCACCCTCATGGCCAAAACCCCTTCAGCCACACACACACTTCATTTGTTTCATTTCTCTATAAATAGAATGCCTTGAGGAGCTTGCACCACTTTTAGATCATTTGCTAAGTTTAGGAACACTCAAAGCTTTTCTTTTTCTCTCAAAGCTCTTGTGTTCCTCAAGTTCTTGGAGTTCTTCATCATCTTCATCTTCTTCTTCCATCTTCAAGTTCATCACATCAAGTAGGGATTTCCTTTCATGTATTCTCTTCTTTAGAGTTCTTGTTTTAGCTTTATGTTCATAGTTTCTCTTGATTCTTTTTAGAACTTCTTTTCTTTTCCTTGTTCTTCCTCATTTTCGGCCATGGGCCTTGAAGTTCAAGGAAATGAGAGCTTGATGATGAGAGTTTCATGATGATGTTCATCACTTGAAACAAACTCTAGAGCTTGATCTTTGTTCTTGAGCAAAAATGTTTCTAGTTCTCCCTTTCTTGAACTCTTGAGAACTTTAGTTTTGATGGTATTTTAAAACGGTTCTAAGGACTTAATGATGAGGTCTCATGATGTTGGTGTTAATATATCATCAAGATCATGGACTCTAGAGTTTCAAATATTTCTTTTCTTGCCTAGATGTTTCGGCCATTTCCTTTTCTTTATATGCCTTATGGTTTGATTTCCTAAAGATGTTGTTTTGAGTTCTAAGAACTCTAGGCTTACTTTATCTTGGTTGGAGGAGTATGGGTTAAGGTTTAAGTTTCCTTTAAAGTCTTGTTAAGAGCTCTAGAAAGATAAAATGAACTTGCATAATTTATTTTATGCTTGCACTCATATTTACATTCTGGCTATGCATCTTTACTTTCAAGCTATCACCTAAGAACATAAAGATTAAAATGGAATTTGCATCTTCACTTAATTTAATTCTCAAAGACTTTCTATTTCGGCCTTAAAGTCGATTGTTGTTAGGCCTAGACCACTAAAATAAAGAATTGAACTTGCATTGTCACCTAATTAATCTCTTGAATGCCTATCTATTTCGGCCTTAAAGTCGATTGTTGTTGGGCCAAGAGCACTAAAATAAAGAATTGAACCTTGCATCTTTACTTTCAAGCTTGCACGTTTAAAGTTTATGCCTCGCATATTTACTTTCAAGCTTGCACGTTTAAGTTTATGCCTTGCATATTTATCTTACGTCATCACTTTATTTTGTAAGCAAAGATTAAAAATGGAAAGCATGAGCACGTTTATTTTATGCCATAACTTAAGAACCTAGAGCTCAAAGACTTGCCCATTTCATTCCAAGTTAAAGTTTAATGTGAAACCATTCTTTGAATGCATGTTTTCGGCCAAGTAGTGATGATGGACTTGCAATAAGTTTTCATCTAGCTACAAGGACCAATAGTCTATGTTCTAAGTTTTCCTTAAAGCTTTACAAATCTTTACAAGGTTATGTTGTCATGAGATATGACTTTATTCCCTTTTAGAAGATGAAATATATTTTGGTCATTGACCTAAGGCTTCTCTTAGCCTCTTGATGAATTAAAATGATTTGCAAAGAGTTTTAGAAATTCTAAATTGATTCCAAGAGAAACTAGTTAACTTATGTACCTAGAAATGTCAATTTAAATCCTTTACTGAAGCTAAATGTTTTCGGTTCTGATATGATGAGCGTGATGCTGTATGATGATGTTTTGATGAGTTAGAATGTGTGAAAATATCATATGATGATGTAGAAATGATTCTATGCATAATAAGTAAGAAACTAGCTAACTAGAAATACCGTAAAGCTAGAATTTAACATAGTTTTGACCCATTTGCTTTTGAAACTTATCCAAACTGTTTTAATGGGGGCATAATCATATTAGGATTGTTTAGACATGAAAAACTTGGTATCATTTGGATTAGAATCGAATTCTAGCACCTATAGGGAAACTAGTAACCAGAAAATCGTAAAAGTGCAAGTTTAGAACTCTTAGAACATTTATTTTTCTGGATTCTGTCCAGCACCCTTACAACATGATAAACATGATTAATAATTAGTCCTTAAGCATAGGAATGCCTCATAATTGATTTAGATTTAATTCATAGCGCCTTAGGCGAAGACGGAACCGAGAAAGGGTCTAAAACGTAAGTTCTAGAACCCCGTAATCACAAGTTAGGAATTCTGCCCTATGCTTTTCAGATTTAAGTGTGAACATGAGGATTATGAATGATGTTTAATTATGAGCCCTTAGGTGCATAAAATATGAGCAACGGATGTTAGAGAACCATATCTCATGATTAAGACCCGTAAGGGTCAAAGCATAAGCTACCGTAAGGATAAACGGTTGAATGTTCCATGATGATGTATGTGTTATGTGAAGGATGTTAATGTTATTCATATGAGGAATTCATGAGGATATATGTTTGTGTGGCATAAAGCAAATTTGGAAGAAATCTGACGTGATGCCATCGTGCCGCCGAATTTCCGACAAATTTGGGGACTTAAGGAGATTTTGAAAATTAAGGTACTAAGATAGGTTCTAGGATGACACCGGTTCGGCCGAGCACCTCCATAGAACTCATGTGACATCGGTACCATTTTATACTCTTAGGTGACATCGGTTCGGCCGAGCACCCCTAAGAGGTTTGCCCCCTAACCCGTACTCAGATAGTCGGGATTTATGATTTATGATACGCTTATCGTTAAGTGGTAAGTAAGAACTAGTGACGACTAGTTAAGGTATGAGCTCATAACCTAGATGTATGACACATTCTGGGTGACACCGGTTCAGCCGAGCACCCCCAGTTCGATTGTCTTTTAGGGTGGCCCATGAGGAAGAGATGTTTCATGATTATGATTATGTAACTAAGTTTGTCCCATATGAACGTTACTATTGCCACTTTATGCCACTAAGTATGATGATGCTTGATGTTATGTTTTACGTATGTGCATTAGGTAGTGCCATGCATACATCTTCTATTATGTGTATTCATGACATTAAGATCATCCTAAAATGAATGGACCTTGGCTAAAGTATATTTTAAAGTTTAAAATGAACTTAATGCATGTTCAGTCATTTTGTATAATTAATCCCAAGGTTCCTGAGGACGTAGATGATGACACCTAGGTAGTAGGAGGCCCTACTGAGATTCTTTAGCAAGATTCTCACTCCCTCTATCTCTTTCTTTCCATCACGTCTTCAGATGGCGACGTTCGTAGTGTTCGTGGACACCCCGACATGGGAGGTGCACTATGACCCGGCTCACGGGTCATACCATTTTGAGGGGCAGTGCACGGTGCGGGTTTTCATGTTCATGGGACGCCCCTTCGTTCATCCCGTGCACACCCATCGCTTCTCCCTGACTGCACCCTATGGCGACGACGAGCGGGTTTTTGAGCGTGTGCGTACGCATGACGAGAGAGTGCTCCACATGCACACCGCCGCCTCAGCCATGCGAGACTATCCCGATTACGTGCCCCGGACATACTTCTCGGAGACCGACCCGTCCGAGGACCCGCCTACCCATCCGTATAGCGAGAGCTCTGTCCCCTCTCCACCATTGATGAGGGAGGGCAGTGAGGATACCGTGACTCAACCACGACTTGCACGGCGACCGGAGATGAGGCCACACCACGGGGGTCACTCTCGATCCCCGTTCCGCCTTTTTACGCCCGAGGAGCTCGCCCAGTTTCCCGGATACTTGCCTCGTTCGCGAGATGGACGTTAGTAGGAGGTGACGATCGACCGATGGAGTACCCGGTTAGAGCACACACCACTCAGATAGGGATAAACCTTCTTTTGTTTAGAGGTTATCCCATTAGATGCACTCGGGTAGGGGAGTAGATCATGTTTATGTTTATGTTGTATTTCCTTTCATGTATTTCCCTTGTACTAAATTAAGTCCCACACTTATAAGTGGGCAAGTTATATATATATATATATATATATATATATATATATATATATATATATGAGATGATATTCAGTGTTATTCATGTTGTGCCTTATGCTATGATGTTATGAGATGTATGATTTGATCATTACATGATATATCGCATCACGCGGCTCTCACTTTTTATTTCAAAAAAAAAATTACCCGTATTTTCCGCTAAGTATTTCACAGTAAAAATGAGAACTATGAAGTAACAGACTAATGATTAACCTAAATATGTTCTAGAGTATTGGGTTAAAAATTAGGATGTTACACATTTTAAGCCTAACGAGTTACTTAACTCAAACCTAAGCAATATTAGGCTCTAATGAAAGGTTAATTAATTTCCTTAATTAATCTATAGCTAAAATAATTATTTAAGGTTGATTAGAACCTAAAATTGCTTAAGGAAATTTGCAATTCAATTCTAATACTTTCCTTTCTTTAAAGAAAAAGCAACTATGAATAGTATTTTCAATATTCACATTTCCTTTCCCAAGAATGCTTTCTCTTCCAAGAAAAGTTGTCATACATCAATCAATGGTCATACGAGTTTGACTCCATCAATCCTACAATAGTACTCTTAGTCTAAGGTATTATGGTCCTAATTACCTAATTAGTTCACCTAAACACTTGGTTACACAACCTTAATTAGTAACCTAACCTTGTTTATTCCTAAACACTCCATTAGTACATGATTAAATTGGATGAAATCTTCCCTCCCATGGTCTTATGATGATCAGCCACTTTTCCCTCCACTTTGCATCACATGTTGTTTGAATGTGTGGCACACAAATGGCCATGCCTCCAAGACAACTTCTCATTCATTTTCCTCCACACACTTCCCTCATTCTAGAAGAAAACCACATGGCCTCTTCCCCTCCACTCATTCATGACTCAAGGCTCTATATATACCTTGCCTTGGTGAAAATTTTGCTACTTTAGTTCATTTGCAAAGTTTAAACTTCCAAGAGCAAGTTCTAGTCTCTCCAAGTTCTCTCAAATTTTCCTTTCTTCTTTCTTGTCCAAGCCAAAACTGCCACCTTCTCCACCTCCAATATTCATCTCTTTTTCTTCTAAACACACATCCAAGTCCAAACACAAGCCAACAACACATCCTTCCTCCATTTCCTTGTTTGGCCGAAAACACATACCCAAGTTCAAAGGAGATTTCTTCTTCTTGTTTTTCAAGATCAAACCTTTCTCCATCTTCAAGAGCACAAGTACTAGGTAGGGAGTTTTTCTAAAAATGCTTTCCTTGTTCTCTATGTCTTGATCTTGTTGGAAAAATGTTGTTTGGATAAACATCCATGAAGTTTTATTTTCGGTTTCATCCTTTTCCTTTTCTTTTATTTTCGGCCTCAAGGCCAAGATGATGATGGCTTGATGATGAGTGCTCGCCAAGATGTAACTATGAGTTCATCTCAACATGAGGCCTCTAAAGCTTGAATCTTTTTGAAGAAAAGCCTTACTTTTTTTCAAGTTTTAGTCAAGTATGAGCTATGTTTCTCTTGAATCTCTTGGAACCTCACTTTCTTTTCCTTGAATGTTTCGGCCATGTAGGCCTTGGATGCTTGGAAAAATGGAAGCTTGATGATGAGGGTTTCATGTTGATGCTTGTCACATGAACAACCTCTAAAGCTTGAGTTTTTAAAAAGAAAAGTTTCATCTTTTTCAAGATTTATTCAAGAATGGGTTATGTTTCCTTTGAACCCTTAAAAACCTCATTTCTTTCTCTCAAGGTTTCAGCCATGAAGGCCTTTGAAACTTGGAAAAATGTAAGCTTGATGATGAGGGTTTCATGATGGTGCTTAGCACTTGAACAACCTCTAGAGCTTGATCTATGTTTCAAACAAACATGGTTTTCGGTTTTCTCCTTTCCTTAACTTGTCATGAACTTTGTTTTGATGATGGTTTAGAATGATGTTAAGTACTCAATGATGAGAACTCATGATGTTGGTGTTAACACATCACCAAGGTCTTGGTCCCTAGAGTTTAAAAATGGTCCATTATTCCTTGCTAGGATTCGGCCATTTCCATTCTTTTGAGGTTACCACCTCTATGAGTTCATTCTCTTTATGTTTTGCTTAACTCACCATGGTTTTATCCAAGAAAAAAAAAGAAATTAATAAGGTTTTCAAAAAGTCCATAACCTACCCTTGTCAACCTTAAAGTTGGCCGGCACGTTCTAGAGTTCTCTCTAGATAGGGGTTATTGGGCATTAATAAAGAATATGACATAGGTCCCTTTATGTTTATATCTTTAAGGCTTAGTAAAGCTTCTTATCTTTTCTTGTGAGGATGAGTTTTGGGTTGGAACTTAGTTCTTTTTAAAGTCTTAAAAGAGCTCTAGTCAAGATGTAAAAGTAACTTGCATTCACGTTTATTTCACGCTTTGCATAGCACGTTTATTTTTATGTCATCACTAAATCCCAAGATAAAGAATGAACTTGCATTATGCACGTTTAAATTCCAAACTTTGCATCTCATTTTATATTTCAAGTCCTCACTAAACTCAAAGAATGAAAATGAATATGCACTTCATATTTACTTTGAGCTATCACTTACTTTCTAAAGGACTCTAAAATGAAATGCATAGCATGTTTATTTTATGTCATCACCTAAGATACTAGAGCTCAAAGACTTGCCCATTTCATCTTGAGAAAAGATCTATCAAGGAGGTATTTCTTGGATATGCATTCGGCCATGTGATGATAATGGCTCAAGCATGAGTTTCATTTAGTTACAAGGGCCTATAACCTATGTTTTAGGATTTTCTTAAGCATAGGTAGTCTTGAAGAATGCTTCAAGCATGTTTTTATGATTTAAATCCTAACCATGAAAGAAAATAGATAGGTACTGCCCTATGTCTTTTGTAAAGGTTTTTGACAAGATAAATTGATTTCCAAAGAGTTTTAGAAGTTTCAAAAGTGTTCCAAGAGAAACTAGCACACTATGTGAACTAGAAATGTTTTATTTTGAGCATTTACATGCCTTTAAGTTTCGATTCTTCCCTTTTATTTTCCATCACCTTAAATTCTGTTTTGGGTGGTCTATATGTGTTTAAATACCTTGCCTTATGTATGATAAAGGTTCTAGGCATCTTAGGCATGCCTAGTAACTTGAAATGCTTGAAAATGTGAATTCTAGAACACTTAGAATCAAAAGTAAAACTGTTTCTGTCCAGCAACCCTTAGGTGCAGAAATCATGTTTTATAATTAGTTTATATGTATAGGAATCCCTTACAATTGGTTTAGGGATGATTTATAGCGCCTTAGGCGAAGACAGAACTTAAAAAGGGTTTGAAACGTAGTTTCTACAACCCCTGCGGAACTGAACTTATACATTCTGTTCCAGCCTTGTTTAAGTGTATAGAATCACATTATATGATGTCTAGATGAGTGAGAGTGACTCATAATTGGCTTAGGTATTAATTCTTGCATCATAGGAAAAGTCGGTAAAGAGAAAGGATCTAAAACGCAACTTCTAGAACACCGTAATCCATCAAAACTATGCTTACTGCCTATGCTGCCCAGCCATAATAAATTAGGTTCTAGGACTTAATAAATTATGGTAATGAGATTAATCAATCCCTTAGAGGCATAAGGAAATAATTTGGAAGTTTGAGGTTACCCGATTTAGGGGTTTATTCTTAAGGGAATGATTTATATGTTCTGTGTGAATGATGATGGATTATTGTGTTGTCTCATGACCACTATGATGCTATGCGAGTTATTGCTCTTAAATGATGATTGTATCATTTGCATGTTATGGTTCCCTTTAGAACTTTAAAGATGCCTATATTAGAATTACACGATATATGTGACATGCATGAAATATGTAGCATCTTGCTATGACTAAACTATGAGAAAATGATCCTTTGGAACCATCAAACCATAGGTGGGGATGAAGTGATTCATATGTAACATGCATGAACTATGAGGCATCTTGTTATAACATGCTAAGACTTAAGGTGACATTAAACTATGAGAAAATGATCCTTTAGAACCATCAAAGTATAGGTGGGGATGAGGTGATTCTATGCCCCCTAGACCCGTACCTTAAGTCGGGATTTTTAACTTATCACAATGTGATAAGTCCAGATGCTAGTGATGACTAGCTGGGTATGAACTCATAACCTAGAGATTTCTCAAAAGGGAGAAATATTAGAGTGGCCCCCAGGAAGAAAAGAATAATATGTCAACGTCACCTAAGTAACCAAGTTAAGCTACCATGCACCATGTTCTAAGTACCGAGTTCTACGTTCCACGATTCATGTTTTATGTACCATGTACTATGTATCAAGTTCCATGTTCTATGTTTTATGATCTATGTTTTTATGACCCATGTATCATGCACTATGTCTATGAATGCTATACTTGCTAAAAAGCTAGTACTGTTTGCATATGGTATTGACATGCATTCATTCAATATCTATTGCATTCATATCATTAAGACTCATGTTAAAAGACACCCACTTCGGATAAATAGATTTAAGAAGTTTAAAATCAATCCTTATGTATGCACACCCTTTTTATAATGAAAACCAGAGTGGCTGGGGACGATGACGATGACATTTGTGTTAGAGTCGGAAATCCCTACTGAGAATCTTGAATAAGTTTCTCATCCCTCTCTTTTCTTCCGTGTCGTCTCTAGACAAGGATAGTAACGAGGTTCGTCACTTCTTCTGAGGTTCGTGCTTAAAGGTCACTTCAGCAAACGGATGCCGAGGGCCGTTTTGGAAGAATAGATAGGATAGTCTCTAGGTTGTTACTTATCCAACCTCGTAGGTGGATAAGAAGTATTTTATATATATATGCATGTTTTGGTGTGAACACTGATGCTAGTACTATGTAACTATAATGATGTGGTTATGATATGTGGTTAATATAATGTTGTATTTCATGTTTATATGTGATTTCTTTTCCTTGTAAGTTATGTTTATGACGAACGAAAGGTTTTATATTAATGCGAGGCTCACGTTTTTGTTTTCAAGTTCAAAAATAAAAAAATTTATTTGTATTTTCCGCTAAGTAATTTAAAGAAAAGATGAAACTAAGAAGTAATAGACTAATGGTTAACCTAAATACGTTCTACGAGTATTGGGTTAAAAATTAGGATGTTACAGATTGGATCTCTAGCTAATAAAGTTGATTTCCACTAAATAAGCAAGATCACTCTCTAACCTTGTCTTGAATGGCCTTAATCACTTACTTTCTTGCCTAAACACTCAATTACCAATTCCTAACCAAGTGCCAAATCAAATATATCCTTAAATATTACTCCTAATAGAAAAGAAATGAAAATATCTTACCCCCCATGCCTCCATGATGGCTGGCCACTCCTCCCCCCATACCCCCTCATATTTATTTTCTTTTAACACTCAAACACTCATTCTCACCATTCATTTGTTTGGCCAAAGACTTGTGTAAAAAAAAAAAAGTGCTCTCAAAATCGTCTCTTCTCTCACTTCTCAAAGACTTCCTTTTCTCTTCCTCCACCAAAAGAACCACCATCCACCACCACCACCTCTCAACCCCAAACCACCACATCACCACCATAAACCATCCTCAAGAAACACAACCTTTTCATCTCTAAATATCAAAGCTGAAGAAAAATCTTTCTTCTCTTTTCCTCTCCCTTGGCCGAAATTGTTCTTGCCTCTAGAGAAGATTTATTTTTCTCATTTCTTCTCAAAGATCAAAGCTTTCTTTTGCACAAACATGAAAATATCTTTGGTTAGGATTTTTTATTTTGAGTTCTTCTTTTTTTTCTTTGTTTCTTTTTCGGCTTGAGCTTCCCCTTTTCTTCTCTTTATTCTCTTGGTTTTGTTGTTGTTGAATGGTTAAAAACCATGACTTGATGATGAGGATCTTTGATGTTGGTAGTGATACCTTCATTTGTTTGACCTCTAAAGCTCAAGTTTTAATTTTTGGTTTCATGAAAAAAGGTTATTTTGTTCATGTTCCTGAGTTGTTTCTTTTTTTTTCGTTGGAGCTTAATGATGAGTCCAAGGAAATGAGGTTCTTGGAACCATGGTGTTGATAGACTCTAAAATGAGATAAAATGAGATGCATTCATGTTTATATTTCAAGCACTTACATTTCATATTTAAATTTCAAGTCTTGCATATCATATTTATTTTCAAGTCATCACCTTAAATCTTGAAGATAAGAAAATGAGATTGCACTTCATGTTTAAATTTCAAGTTTAGCATGCTTATATTTCAAACCATCACCTAGAACTCAAAGACTTAAAATGGACTTGCATTCTCACATTTATATTTCAAGCTCTTGCATCTCATATTTAAATGTCAAGTCTTGCATATCATGTTTATTTTCAAGCTATCACCTTAAATCTTGAAGATAAGAAAATGGACTTGCATTTCATGTTTAAATTCCAAGTCTTGCATGTCATGTTTATATTTCAAGTTATCGTCTAAATGCTAAAGCTTAAGACTTGCCTCTTTCATCTAAAATGGATATCTTAATCTTAAGAAGTTGGAGATCTTGAAATGGACCTTGTTAATGATTAATCTTAGCTTTTATGATGTGAAAAAGAGTTTTGAAAGATTAAAGAACTTAAGAGGAATAAAATGTGAGTTTGGTTTTGAAAGAAATGTTGGAATGATGTTAAAATGGTTTTAGAATGAATGAATAACTTGAGGGATGTCAAAACTAGAGTTTTTCAACTTTTGAGGTTTCTGGTAATCGATTACCAGAGTGTCTTGGATGCCCAAAGATGAGTTTTTGGCCTTGGTAATCGATTACCATCCTTTGTAATCGATTACCAAGATGTTCTTGAGTGTCCAAAAAGTATTTTCAACACTGGTAATCGATACACAGCCCCTGTAATCGATTACCAGATGTTTAAACATGTCTGTTTCATAAAAATTGAACTGTGTAATCGATTACCAACACATGTAATTGATTACCAAAACCTTATATGTGCAAATAAGTGTGTTTTCACTTGAAATAACATGGATTGATGACTTTGCATGCTTGATCTTGAATTATATAAATGATAACTGTATACACATATCCTGTAAGTGTAACACCGCAAAAATTATTTAAAAATTAATATGAGTTTTACTAGTCATAATTTCAAAAATCTGACAGTTTTAATAATAATAAGGACGGTCCAACTAACTTATAAAAAAAAAAAAAAAAATCAGTAGTAACCTTGTGAACCCCACGGGCCCGTCGGGACAGTCGAAACCCTAGAATTGGGACCCGGAGGTGCCCAAAGCTGAGAAATTATAGGATTGAGATTATAAATAGTTAGAAATGGGGATTTTATACTTAGAATTAATTTTCGGGCAATGTCTTATTACCCGGGTACAGTGTTTCGCTTGTTCGGTGGAGTTTCGATGCGCAGTTTTTAACGCCGTACAAGTTACTTAGTGGCTAAGTAACCTTCACCAACCACTTTATGCCAAGTAGAAGGCAAGGATTAAAACGAAAAGAAATTTTTAATCATGACCTTTGATTTATTATATTTTACTCGGGAGCCAAGTTAAAGTGATCCAATTATTTTGATCCAAGTGGATGAGCAAGATCCATTCTTTGACCAAGAAAACAATCCTAGCCATCTATTTTACAATATTTAAGAATTCTCCTTTTACATTATTATAATTAAGCTTCCTTTACAAGCTTTCTCACAAGATAAATACAAAGCCACCACCCTTATCACCCCACCATCATCATTTTCGGCCAAGAGGCCTAGAAACACAGCCCTCCATTGTTCTTCCTCTCAAACCTCCATTAACAAGCTTCAAGCTTCAAAAACTCTAACTTAGAGTCACTAAAACACCAAGATCTTTTCACAAAACTTGTTCTACTCCTCATAATCTATCAAACTAACCGATTAGAATTTCAATTTCTCATCAATCCTCACCTTGGTATCTCATACATCACTAATTAAGGAAGGGCTTGGTGCTGATTTGGTGGCCTTGAAGTGAGCAAAATCAATCTTTGTAACATCCTAATTTTTAACCCAATACTCTAGAACATAATTAGCTTAATCATTAGTCTGTTACGTCATAGCTTCCTTGTTACTTTAAAATACTTAGCGGAAATACTGGTAAAATTTCTTTTGAATTATAAAAGCAAAGTGAGAGCCGCACAACACGTTAATTAGTAATGCACGAAAGGCAATAAAGCAAGCATCACATAGCAACATGACATAAGCAAGTAAAAGCACATCATAATAACATTGAACTGCATATTTATATAATATATGATATGCCCACTTAGGTAGAGTGGGACTTAGTTTAGTACAACTAGAATGAAAATACATGGAAATGAAAGTACAACAAAGGTGATAAAAGAAACTCTCCTAACTCTAGTGCGCCTACATATAGATAGCCTTAAGACAAAAGGGGCTATCCATGCCTAGTCAAAGCTCGGGCACCAAAACGCGACAAACGTCTCCTACTGCGGGCCTCTCTGGAAAAGAAGGATGAACCTGATCCACTGGGCGATTTTGGCCGAAGTGGCGATGCGCTGCATGTAATGCCCCAATTTTTACTGTAATTTTTACTGTCATTAGAAATTACTAAATTTCTGTACGTATAAAATGACCAAAATGCCCCTGAAGTTATTTTACGTAGAAAATGAGGATCGTGGGCCCCACCTATTCTCAAGGGGATGTTTTGATGATAATAAGGGATTGTTTGTGTTATGTGTGTTAATAGAGCAGAAGGATCTCAATTTTGAGTTAAATGCGCAAAATGACCAAAACGCCCTAGTTTGTTTTAACTCAGAAATGCGTGCGATCGAGCCCGAACCTCACTAAAATGTTTTAAAATTTGTTTCTAAGCCATGATTAACCATTGGTTAAGCTCGGGTGGCCTCGGGCAGTTTTTAAGTGAAAGTACGATTTTGCCCCTGTTTTGGCGATTTTGCGAATTTTGGGATTTTTATTCAGATATGCGAAACCTAAGCAATATTAGGCTCAAATTAAAGCTTATTAAATTCTAAATATTAATCTAGAGTCAAAATTATGTATTTAGATTGATTAGAACCCAAAATTGCTCAAAAACACCCAAATTGCTTACTAATTCACTTAAGCCCTTAACCGTAAATTCTCTAAATTACATGAATACCTTGCCTACACCTAAATAATGCATGGAACACACAAATTTCACTTCTTTGGGCTGTAATGGATGAAATTATTGATGCCATTATGCAGCTGAATTATTGCCAAAAGTTGCACTAAAACAAAATGCCAAAATGTCACCATAAGAGACATAATTCCTTAATTTCATACAACTTTGTCTAAAATGATTTTTCCTCCCTTATTTCTCCTGCAAAATTCCGCCAACTACCTCCTCATTTTGGCCAATTAGAAGCCTCAAAATCTTCTATAAATAGGCTTGCTTGAGTGGTCTTGGAATGCTTTGTTCATAACTAGTTTTTCGGAGCACCAAAAACTTTCTTTCTTCCTCCTCTTTGGCTGAATTCTTTCTTCAATTTTTCAAAGAGATTTTGCTTCATTTCACTTCAAGAAATCAAGTTCTCTTCCTCTTCTTCAACTCAGATTAGGTAGGGAGTAGTTTCTAAATTTATTTCTATGCTTTGAGGAGTTGTGTTTTTAGCTCAAAATGATGAAATTATGAACTTACCTTAGCTTTTCATTTCGATTTTCCTCTTCATTTTTCTTTAACCAATTCGGCCATATGGACTAGGTGGAACTAAGATGATGGCTTGATGATGAGGACCTTGAGGGTGGGTTGTAAATCCATCACAAGTTAGGCCTCTAAAGCTTGAAAATTCCACTTGATGCAAAACTTTAAAGAATAATGCTTTATGATGCTAAAACAAAGATTTTTAGTTTAGAACTTGAAAGATGTATTTTCCAAGCTTGTATTTCATGTTTATGTTTCAAGTCATCACTTAATCTTTCAAGATAATAAAGAGGTTGCATCTCATATTTAATTTATGCTCTCACTTTATTTTATAATGGCTAAAAGAATCAATGCATGGCATGTTTATTTTATGCCATCACCTAAAGATCCTAGAGGTCAAAGACTTGACCATGTATCACAAGCAAAGAAATATGATTATTGGAGATAAAGAATTTATTCTTTAAAAAGTCTTGAGATTGGAGCTTAAAAAGATGTAATAATAATTCTCTTCTCCCTTGCCCGGTCCTGTGCGAACTAGCGCCGCTCCGGTTTCTTAATATTCTCTTCTCCTCTCTGGTCTGTGCGGATTACACGCCGCTCCAGTTTCTTGCATCATGTTTATATTTCAAGTTCTTGCATCATGTTAAATTTTCAAGTCATCACCTTAAATCTTAAAGATAAAGAAATGGAATTGCATATCATGTTTATAATTCCAAGCTATCACCTTATAAAGATAAGATTAAAATAAGGTTGCATAACATGTTTATAATTCTAAGATGTCACCTAAATCTCTAAAGCTCAAGACTTACTCCTTTTATCTTAAGTGAGAATTTTAATTGTGAAGATCCTCCCAAGTTTGACAAAAGAACTAGTTTCTAAATGAGTTTTAAGACTTTGCAAGGATTTTACGGGGAACTAGTATTTTATATGCACTTAAAATATGATTCTATGTAATTGCATGAGGTTCATGATTCGGCCACTGATCTGAGTTTAGTATCAATGTATGATAATGATTTGATATGTTTGAAGTTGTGATAATTATGGTTTATTGTTAAGAGAATGATTCACTGCATGTTAGAGATAAAACTAGCTCCCTAGAACAACCGAAGAGCTAGAATTTACCTAGTTTTTGACCCCTTTAAGTTTTGCCAATGCCAAATCTGTTTTAGTATGTTATAATTCTGTCTAGGATTAGTTAGCCATGAAATATTTGGTATCAATTAGACTAGGATTGATCCCGAGCACTAAAAATGAACTTAGCAACTAGAAAACTGTAAAAACAAGATTTCTAGAACTCTAGGGAATGAAATTTATGCATTCTATCCAGAATCTTTAGCTTGATAAGAACCGGGTTTTATTATGTTTAAATAAGGGAGAATGATTCATAATTGGTTTAGTAACTAATTTCAGCATCATAGGAAAATTGGTAACAAGAAAGGATTTAAAACATAACTTCTAGCATACCGTAAAACCTTAGGAACAACTTACTACCTATGCTACCCCATTTGATTTAATAGTGTTCTTAAGGCCTATAAATAATCGTAAGGATGGTAATAAATCCCTTAGGTGCATAACTAATTAGTTCTATAATTGAATGATTTCCTGGCTTGCATGTTATAATTGCTGTTGCAAATAATGAGAATGCTTATGCATGAAATATTCTTTATTATGTAACATTTACCTTTGTTGCTAGAAGAAAGTGTATCATTGTAAAAGTGTAATTTGGAAAGGTTCTGGCTAAGGAAAGACTTGGTATTTAAGCGTGTCCATTGTGACCCACCTCTCTTTCCTGGGAATCTCCCAGATGCATGATTATAGTTGATATATATTATTCTAGCTTAAGACTATAAATGAGAAAATGCTATGATGTTTATGAATTGTATTGTGATATAACATGCAAAGATTTAATGGTGACTTAAACTTATAAGAAAATGGTCCTTTGGAACCATCAGACTATAAGTGGTGAAAAGGTGATTTTATCCCCCTAACCCGTTCTCTCAAAAGGGTAGAGTCGGGACTTTAGCTTATCAAAAGGGATAAGTATATGCTAGTGACGACTAGTAAAGTATGAGCTCATAACCTAAATTACTCCCAAAAGGGTGGAGTATAGGGTGGCCCAAGGAAAATAATGATGATGATAAGATTTCAAGTCACCTAAGGCACTAAAGAAATGAAATATGTGCACTGTGTCCATGTGTAGCTAATATTATATGACGTTCTTTTATGCATGTTATTTTGATAATGATGATGAGGAATATGATGTAATGATAAAGGAAAAGTTCATTGTAAATATGACATGTCAAGATTATGATGCATTATAAGACGCATGATTAAAAATTGACGAACCTCGGTTAAGTATTTGTTCGAACTTAAAATGAATCTTTGCATGCTCACTATTTTAGAATAATCCCGAGGTTCCGAGGACTTTGATGATGCCACTGTAGAAGGAGGTACCCTACTGAGAATTCTTTAGCAAGATTCTCACTCCCTTTTCTTTATTTCCGTCATTGTCTCCAGATTCAAATGGCGACATTCGTTCTGTTCGTTGATACCCCTACTTGGGAATTCCACTATGATCCGGTGCATCGCTCGTATCATTTTGAAGGGAGTCTTGTGATTCGTGTTTTTATTTACATAGGTCGTCCATTTGCACATCCTGTCCCTAGCTATCGATTTTCTCCTACTTCTCCCTATGGCGATGAAATGGTTTTCGAACATGCACGTTGTAACATCCTCCCAAGTGCAACATCATCCTTAAGTCATGACATCAGACCCGAGAGTTGTTACTTCTAAATTAGCGGACCTTTCTTAAATATCTATAGCCATTTGATTGATTCGCGAGATAACTAGGTCATCATTCTACTAAAATATATAGCAAGGAAACCAAAATATTTATTTAATACAAAGTTCAGTACATAAAGGAAGCTCTTTTATGAGCTTTAACACACCTTTGTTCTCTGACATATTTACACACATGTTCATTCCACTAAATACAACATAATACAAGCATTAACTACTACACTATTGCACTTACGAGTCCTTTTGCATATGATCCCTCGGTCCTCTGTGTCAACCTCGAGGCGACAGGAACACAAAAACATAGGGGTGAGAATTATACAATTCTCAGTAGGGTAACTCCCAATTATCCATTCATCTTGTCATCGTCATCGCTGACCACTTCGGTTTATTAAGAAAGTGTGAGCATGCAATATGTACATATCAAATGTTCATTTTAAAATTATAAAATCACCTTTTCGAAGTGGGTCTCTTTTATTATTCAATCACTTAAAACATGTATTTCATAACATTCAACATCATAGGAATTCCTTCAAGACCAATAATTTAACAAGATATACATATACATATGGCAATTACAATGATCTTTTCGTGCCCTTGACATAATAAAGGGGACTTTTCCGTGCCCTAAAGAGGAACTTTTTCGTGCCCTATTGGGGACCTCTTCGTGCCCTACTGGGGACCACTTCATGCCCTTTTTATACTAAAGGGGACTTCATTGTTCACTTAGCACATACATTATCCTCAAGCTCACATATACATGCATCGCATTTCTATATGCATGAAAATAATTCTCTGACCTCATAATACTTCAAACCTATATATATTATTCATTCATTCCTCATAACATAATCTTGGAAGTTCATGGCATGCATTCATACACATCAACTTAAACCAAATGCCATTAGGTCATTAATTCAAGGCATTCACTCCGTTGGATCATCCTCATCATTGTTCAAACTATCAAATTTTTGAAATTATGACTAATAAAGCTCAAATTAATTTTTAAATAATTTTTGGGGTGTTACACACGTCCACTTGATGAAAGGATGTTACGTTCTTATCCCGCTTCATCTGCTGTCCATGGATTTCCAAAGTATGTTCCCGAGACGAGATATTCTGAAACTGATCCTTTAGAGGACACTCCTACTCATGTATATTCTGAGAGCTCTGCTCCTACTCCCTGCGTGTAAGAGAGGGTAGTGAGGAAGCTTGATTGTTGATCGAGGTTAGCAAGAAGGCCGTCCATGCGACTGACTGGTGCATCTCGTGTGTCCTCTCCCGAGGGAGCTCATCAGTGGATCGGATTTATTCCCCCATTTCCAAGACAGTGGCCATAGAAGGTTCTTAGTAGATTTATGTGTGTTCATGCACCCTAGTTTTAGGATAACCTTCCCGGCTTATGGAGTTATCTAGTTTAGGGGCATGTATTTCCTTATGTATATTTTCTTTTATGGGTTTGGATAAGACAATGATGTATGATCATAATCCACCCTTTGAGTGAGGTTATTGTATGTAAATATATGTTATAATGTGCTTATGGATGTTATATGATGGAGCCAAAGTGATATGATGTGATATATTCTTAAACGTCTTATTATACTCCGCTTACTCGTTCACGTTGTACTCGACTCACGTTTTCAATTATGTTTTTTTTTTAAAAAAAAAATGGCTCATAATTTCACTAAGTATTTTCAAATTATGAAGAAAGAACCAAGGCAAGGAGTAAAGTCTAGTCATTAATCAGATTCAACCTAGGTGTATTTGGTTAATTACTAGGGTGTTACACTGCATCGGTCGGGCGTGAGCTCCACGGCGGGGAATCATCCTCACCCGTCCTCCACGTACTGGCTGAGCGACAAAAGCCTCGCTACCCTCCCGAACATCCATTGGCACAGTGGGGGAAGATCCCTCGGAGGGTACCTGGGTGGCAGAGTCCTCCGAAGGGTCTGTCTCGGAGAATGATGAGGGCGAGCGGGGTACGTACTGTGGGTAGTCCTAGCTGGCAGAGGCCGTCGGTGGGGTGCGTGTAACACCCTAAAAATTTTCTAAAAATTAATTTGAGATTTATCAATCATAATTCAAAAATTTGATAGTTTGAACAATGATAAGGACAATCCAACGGATTTGTCAAAAAAAAAAACATGAATAGTAACTTACAGGCCCCACAGGCCCGCTGAGACAGCCGAAATCCTAGAATTGGGCCCCGGAGATTGTAACATCCTAATTTTTAACCCAATACTCTAGAACATACTTAGGTTAAACATTAGTCTATTACTTCATAGTTCTTAGTTTTACTTCGAAATACTTAGAGGAAAAAACGGGTAATTTTTTTTTGAAATACAAAGTGAGAGCCGCGTGATGCGATAAGCGGTAAACCATGCAAAGTAAAACAATTGTCTCACAACACCATAACATAAGGCACAACATGAACATCACTGAATATCATCTTATATATATATAACTTGCCCACTTATAAGTGTGGGACTTAATTCAGTACAAGGGAAATACAGGAAAGGAAATACATCATAAACATAAACATGATCTACTCCCCTACCTGTGTGCATCTAATGGGAAACCTCTAAACAAAAGAAGGTTTATCCCTCATCTAGGTGGTGTGTGCTCTAACCGGGTACTCCATCGGACGATCGTCACCTCCTACTGGCGTCCATCTCGCGAATGACGCAAATATCCGGGAAACTGGGCGAGCTCCTCGGACGTGAAGAGGCGGAACGGGGCTCGGAAGTGACCTCCACGGCGTGGCCTCATCTCCGGTCGTCGTGCAAGCCTCAGCTGAGTCACGTAAGGCTCACTATTCTGCCCAAGGTCCATGGGTATGGTGGGGGAAGATCCCTCGGAGGGTGCCTGGGTTGCCGAATCCTCGGAAGGATCCGTCTCTGAAAAAGACGACGGGCAACGGGGCACATACTAAGGGTAGTCTCGAGCGGCGGACGTGGATGGTGGGGTACGGCGAAGCCTCTCCTCTAGGGGACGTGTGCGCTCGAACACCAAGTCATCGCCAAAAGGTGAGACGGGGGAGAAACGATGGGAATGTGCAGGGGAGTGAAGGGTCGACCCATGAACATGAATACTCTAACCGTGCATCGACCCACAAAATGGAATGACCCGTGGTCCGGGTCATGGTGCACCTCCCATGTCGGTGTGTCCACGAACACTACGAACGTCGCCTTCTGAAGACGTGACGGAAAGGGAGAGATAGAGGGAGTGAGAATCTTGCTAAAGAATCTCAGTAGGGCCTCCTACTACCTAGGTGTCATCATCTACGTCCTCAGGAACCTTGGGTTTATTTATACAAAATGACTGAGCATGTATTAAGTTCATTTTAAACTTTAAAATATATTTTAGCCAAGGTCCATTCATTTTAGGATGATCTTAATGTTATGAATGCAACATAATAGAAATGTATGCATGGCACTACCTAATGCACATACATAGAACATAACATCAAGCATCATCATACTTAGTGGCATAAAGTGGCAATAGAAACATTCATATGGGACAAACTTAGTGACATAATCATAATCATGAAACTTCTCTTCCTCATGGGCCACCCTAAAAGGCAATTGAACTGGGGGTGCTCGGCCGAACCGGTGTCACCCAGAACGTGTCATACATCTAGGTTATGAGCTCATACCTTAACTAGTCGTCATTAGTTCTTACTTACCACTTAACGATAAGCGTATCATAAATCATAAATCCCGACTATCTGAGTACGGGTTAGGGGGCAATTCTCTTAGGGGTGCTCGGCTGAACCGGTGTCACCTAAGAGTATAAAATGGTACCGATGTCACATGAGTTCTATGGAGGTGCTCAGCCGAACCGGTGTCATCCTAGAACCCATCTTAGTACCTTAATTTTCAAAATCTCTTTAAGTCCCCAAATTTGTTGGGAATTCGGCGGCACGATGGCATTACACCGAATTCCTTCCAAATTTGCTTTATGCCACATAAACATATATCCTCATGAATTCATCATATGAATAACATCATCATCATTTGCATAACATACATCATCATGGAACATTCAACCGTTTATCCTTGCGGTAGCTTATGCTTTGACTCTTACGGGTCTTAATCATGAGATTTGGTTCTCTAACATCCGTCGCTCATATTTTATGCACCTAAGGGCTCATAATTAAACATCACTCATAATCCTCATATCTACATTTAAATCTGAAAAGCATAGGGTAGAATTCTTAACTTGTGATCATGGGGTTCTAGAACTTACGTTTTAGACCCTTTCTTGGATCCGTCTTCGCCTAAGGCGCTATGGATTGAATCTAAATCAATTATGAGGCATTCCCATGCTTAAGGACTAATTATTAATCATGTTTATCATGTTGTAAGGGTGCTGGACAGCATCCAGAAAAATAAATGTTCCAAGAGTTCTACATTGCATTTTTACGGTTTTCTAGTTACTAGTTTCCCTATAGGTGCTAGAATTCAATTCTAATTCAAATGATACCAAGTTTTTCATGTCTAAACAATCTAAATCTGATTATGTTCCCATTAAAACAGTTTGGATTAGTTCCATAAACAAATGGGTCAAAACTATGTTAAATTCTAGCTTTACGGTATTTCTAGTTAGCTAGTTTCTTACCTATCATGCATAGGATCGCTTCTACATCATCACATGATATTTTCACACATTCCAACACATCAAAACATCAAAACATCATCATACAGCATCACACTCATCACATCAGAACCGAAAACATTTAACTTAAATGAGAGAGTTAAATTGACATTTCTAGGTACATAAGTTAACTAGTTTCTCTTGGAATCAATTTAGAATTTCTAAAAACTCTTTGCAAATCATTTTAATTCATCAAAAGGCTAAGAGAAGCCTTAGGTCAATGACCAAAATATATTTCATCTCCTAAAAGGGAGTAAAGTCATATCTCATGACAACATAACCTTCAAAAGGTTTGTAAAGCTTTAAGGAAAACTTAGAACATAGACTATTGGTCCTTGTAGCTAGATGAAAACTCATTGAAAGTCCATCATCACTACTTGGGCGAAAATATGCATTCAAAGAATGGTTTCACATTAAACTTTAACTTGGAATGAAATGGGCAAGTCTTTGAGCTCTAGGTTCTTAAGTTACGACATAAAATAAACATGCTCATGCTTTTCATTTTTTAATCTTTCTTACAAAATAAAGTGATGACATAAATTAAATATGCAAGGCATAAACTTAAACGTGCAAGCTTGAAAGTAAATATGCGAGACATAAACTTAAACGTGCAAGCTTGAAAGTAAATATGCAAGATTCAATTCTTCATTTTAGTGCTCTTGGCCCAACAACAATCGACTTTAAGGCCGAAATAGAAATGCATTCGAGAAATTAATTAGGTGATAATGCAAGTTCAATTCTTTATTTTAGTGCTCTAGGCCCAACAACAATCGACTTTAAGGCCGAAATAGAAAGGCTTCGACAATTAAATTAAGTGATGATACAAGTTCCATTTTAATCTTTATGTTCTTAGGTGATAGCTAGAAAGTAAAGATGCATAGCAAGAATGTAAATATGAATGCAAGCATAAAATAAATTATGCAAGTTCATTTTATCTTTCTAGAGCTCTTAACAAGACTTTAAAGGAATTTAAACCATAAAAACTCATCCAAACAAGGTAAAGTCAAGCTTAGAGTTCTTAAAACTTAACATAATATTTTTAGGAAATCAAACCATGAAGCCAAGCAAAATTTAAGGGAATGGCCGAAATCATCAAGAAGAAAAAGGAACATTTTAGAACTCTAGAGTTCATGATCTTGATGATATATTAACACCAACATCATGAGTCCTCATCATTGAGTTCATAGAGCCATTTTAAAACATCATTAAAGCTAAAGTTCTCAAGAGTTCAAGAAAGGAAAAACTAAAAATATTTTTGCTCAAGAACAAAGATCAAGCTCTAGAGTTTGTTTCAAGTGATGAACATCATCATGAAACTCTCATCATCAAGCTCTCATTCCTTCATTCCCAAAGGCCCATGGCCGAAACATAAAGAGGAAGAAGGAGAAGAAAAGAAGTTCTAAAAGGAACCAAGAGAAACTATGAATATCAAGCTTGAAACAAGAACTTTAAAGAAAAGAATACATGAAAGAAAATCCCTACTTGATGTGATGAACTTGAAGATGGAAGAAGAAGATGAAGATGGTGAAGAACTCCAAGAACTTGAAGAACACAAGAACTTTGAGAGAAAAAGAAAAGCTTTGAGTGTTCCTAAACTTAGCAAATGATCTAAAAGTGGTGCAAGCTCCTCAAGGCATTCTATTTATAGAGAAATGAAACAAATGGAGGGAGGTCATGGTGATGAAGAGCTTCGGCCATGTGTGCAGAATTGGAGGCATCCATGAGTTCCATGAGGTGAGATAATGTGTTCTTGAGGCATGGTGAGGTATGACTTAAGGTATGGTGAGGTATGGTTCAAGGTATGGCCTCAAGCATGGTTCTTTGAGTGAGAAAATAATTAAACATGTGGTCAATGGGGAAGAGAATTTGGCCATGTGCATCAGATTTGGGAGAGGTTTAGTTGCATTTTAATTGTGGTTTAGAGTTGTGTTTAGGTGTATCTTTGATTATGCTTAAGATTAGGAATTTGTAAGAAGGTGTTTAGGTAAGGAAAAATGGATAATTAAGGTGGTCTAGACATAATTAAGGAGTGGTCTTGCACCATTAGTGAGTTAAATCCTCAATTTAGAGTCTAAACAACTCTAGACACATTTCCTTGATTTAAGGAATTGGAGAGAGAAAACACTATTCAAGATTCCAAGACTAGGAGTCTTGAGTTCTAAAATGGGATTTAAGTTTAATCTAAGCAATTTTAGATTTTAATTAACTTTAATAAATTATTTTGACTCTAGATTAATTAGGAAAATAAATTAATCTTCGTTTAGAGCCTAATATTGCTTAGGTTTGCTTAATTACGTCATTAAGCTCAAAAACACTATTCTAGGGGCAAAATCATAATTTTGCACTAAAACTGCCTGCCACCGGACTTGAACAGAGACCTCTAGACACATGAAAAGAAGTTTTTAAACCTCGGGAAAGTTAGGGCTCAAGCGCACCTTTACCCGCGTAAAAACGCTATAGGGTATTTTTGGTCATTTTGACCCAGCTCATGAAAACGAAATTTTCGCTTCCGAAAGCATTCAAAGGCCATTCAATCCCCTTCAAACATTGAGTTGACCCTTCGAGGATGACCGAGTTGGTTACCCTCGCATTTGGGTCGGGAAATGACCTCAGGGGCATTTTGGTCATTTCCCTCAGACAGAAAAATCGGGGTGTTACAGAGATGCCCAAAATTGAGAAATTATATGATTATGGTTAGAAATAGGTAGAATTAAAGATTTTATATCCGAAAATATTTTTCGAGCAATGTTTGATTATCCGGGTACACTGTTTTACCCGTTCGGTAAAATTTCGGTGTGCGATTTTTGACACCAAAAGATAATTTAATCATGATAAATAGATAATGTATATCTATTCAACCCATGTGTAAGGCTAAGATTTAATCTTGGCTTCCAAGATCAAATCCTAGCCATCCATTCTACTATCTTTCTTTAAAAACCATTCATTTATATTATACAAAATCCAAGCTTCCTTTACAAGCCAAACACAACAACATCTTCTTCATTAAGTTAACATACATTCACGGACAGCAAGAAAGGAGGAACAGCAACCTCCATTTCTTTTTCTCAAGAGCTCCAAAATTTATTTCCAACCTCAAAAACCTTAACCTAGAGTTGTTAAAACTTCCAATTTCCTTCACAAAACTTGTTCTACTCTTCATAATCTACCATTCTAACTGATTGAAATTTCAATTTCTCACTTTGATATCTTATACTCCTCTGCCTAAGGAAGGGTTTGGTGTGGGCTTAGGAGCTTTGAAGTGGAAGGAATCAACTTTGGAGCACCTTAGAGCAAAGGATCTAAAAGACACCAAAAGTAGGGTTTTTAAATCTCTTTTCCCTCCAATCTGTTGTTCTATTTCAATCATTGATTTAAATTGGAATTTCTAGATTTATTGGTTGATTATAGATAGATATTGATGTTTTTAATTTGGTGGAGTGTTTGGATGATGTTAGAAATCATTTTTGTTAAAAGAGATTTTGAACCATGTTGCTGGAACTTCGGTTTTTGTACAGGCAGTATTTGTTCACGAATTTTCTGGGCTTGTTGTGGACATTTTCGTGAGCTAAAAAAATTATATGTTGGAGTTAACATCTTTAGCTAGTCCCACGAATTTTCTTGGGTTTTTATTTTGAGTCAAAATGCCTTAGAAAAATCAAGAACTGAAACTAAGCATATGCTGCCTGAAATGTTGAATCTGAAGCTGTGAATTTGTGAAATTTTATTAACCTAGTAAATGATCGAATTATGAGCTAAAATTTTTACAGGATATTAGAGACTTACTGAGGTTTTACTAGGATTTTTATTTATAACTTTAAACTTTTAGAATTTTGTTAATATAGTTAAAGAACTTTAATTACCCTGAAATTTTTACAGAACCTTGGTGACACATTGAGGTATCATTGAGAATTTTTATAGTATTTTAATTGATCATTTGGTATGAGAAATAAATTGTGCTACTTGAGTGAAAAATCTGCCATTGTGCTGAAAATAACTTGATGCTTTGAATTGATGAAATGATGGCATTTTGTACTAGTATGACATGAGTGCCTGAATATGAGTTCGAGTAATTAAGCATGTGAACTTATTGATGAGGTTAGGTACACATAGATATGAATGATTATTACAATTGTTTATATGCGAAAGAAAAGCGTAAGATTATGTTCCTTGGACTGGAGAAAGTAAATCCAGTTTGTTAGGGAAAGTAAACCTAACTACCAAGAAAAGCATAAGATTTATAATCCTTGGGCTGGAGAAAGTAAATCCGGTCTGTCAGGGAAAGTAAACCTAACTACCCTTGAATTGAGTCGGGGAAAGTAAACCTACCTAGGAACAGGTCTGTGTGAGAATTGGAGAAAGTAAATCCAATGATCATGTATAGGAATGAGCTCAGTCCTGAAAAGCAGTCTATTACCCATTATTGCCACACTGGGGACGTGCATGCATGCCCATATGTGATAAGATTAGTCAAGGGCCAAGGCAAGTTTAAGAAGTAAATTTTTTAAGAAATCTTTTGTCTTATATGCTGAGTGACAAAGTTTAGTATCGATATTGAGACCAATATATTTAAGTGGAAAGTTTAGTAGTATATGATGTTGAGTAGTATGGTATATGTATATTAAGTGATTGATTATTAAAAGTAACCCACTTCGGAAGTACGATTTGGAACTTTAAAAATAAACCGTTATTATATAATGCATGACCACTTTTCTTAATAAACTGAAGTGGTTGGGGTGATGACGATGACATTATGATTGTGTATTTGGGGGAGCTACCCTACTGAGAATTATATAATTCTCACCCCTATGTTTTTGTGTTCCCGTGTCGTCTCTAGGTTGATGCAGAAAATCGAGAAACTGCTATACAATAGAACTCGGAAGTACAATAGGGTAGTAGTTACTACCTTTGTTATGTTGTATTTAGTGGAATGGATATGTGTGTAAATAGGTTAGAGGACAAGGTGTGTTAAGGCTCATCAAAGAGCTTTCTTAATGTACTGAACTTTGTATTAAATGAATATTTTGGTTTCATTGCTATATATTTCAGTAGAATTATGACCAAGTTATCTCGCGAATCAATCCAAATGGCTATAGATATTTAAGAAAGGTCCGCTAATTTATAAGTAACAACTCTCAAGTAGGATGTCATGACTTAAGGATGATGCTATACTTGGGAGGATGTTACAATGCGGCGGATCCGCTCCTCTCGAGGGCGTGCGCGCTCGAACACAAAGTCGTCACCGAAGGGTGAGACAGAAGAGAATCGATGGCTATGTACGGGGTGACTAAAGGGCCGTCCAACGAACATAACACTCGAACGACGCAGCGGCCCACAAAATGGTATGACCCGTGATCCAGATCATGATGTACCTCTCAAGTTGGGGTGTCCACAAAAACCACGAACGTCGCCATCTGAAGACGTAACGGAAAGAAAGAGATACAGGGAGTGAGAATCTTGCTAAAGAATCTCAGTAGGACCTCCTACTACCTAGGTGTCATCATCTACGTCCTCAGGAACCTTGGGTTTAATGAACAAAATAAGTGAGCATGAATTAAGTCCATTTTTAGGTTCTAAACCATAGTTTAGCCAAGGTCCGTTCATTTTAGCATGATTCTTAATGTCATGAATGCAAGCATATTAAAGAATGTATGCATGGCTCTACTTAATGCAAGAATAATCATCATATCTTTAAGAACATCATAATAGTGGCATAAAGTGGCAATTAAATTCTCTTTGTGACAGAATCATCATAACTTCCTCATAGGCCACCCTAAAAGACAAGCGCTCTGGGGGTGCTCGGCGAATCGGGTGTCACCGAGCGTGTCACATCTCTAGGTTATGAGCTCATACCTTAACTAGTCGTCACTAGTTCTTACTTATCAATCCCGATAAGCGTAACATAATCATAAACATAATCTTGACTTATCCAGTACGGGCTAAGGGGCGTTTCTTGGGGGTGCTCGGCCAAACCGATGTCACCCAAGAATTCATCTTGGTACCAATGTCACATGAGTTCTCTGGAGGTACTCGGCCTAACCGGTGTCATCTAAGAACTCATCTTAGTACCTCATAAAAATCTCATAGGTTTTCAAAATCTTTCTAAGTCCCGAATTTGTCAGAAATTCGACGGCATAACTGTAGCTTGCCGAATTTCTTCCAAATTCTTCTTTATGCCACATAAGTTAATCAAACATGCATCCTTCATCATAATTTCATGCATTCACATAATCATCCTCATACTTTCACAGACAATATTAAAAATTCATTATGCACTTGGTCCTACGGTATCTTATGCTTTGACCCTTACGGGCCTTAAACTTGTGATGTAATTAACCTATCATTTTCTATCAATCTTTTATGCACCTAAGGGTTCTCTTTTAACAAACCTTGTTATTATTTATGCTCTCTATGAAATCTGTACCACATCATTCCTTAGGGGCAGCATTATGTACTTTATAATTGTGGGGTTCTAGAACTTGCATTTTAGACCCTTTCTTAGTTCTGTCTTCACCTAAGGCGCTATAAGTTAAATCTAAACCAATTATGAGTCATTCCTATGTCTAAGAATTAATTATAAACCATGTTCTCTACATTATAAGGTTCCTGGACAGATTCTAAGAATTAAATGTTCTAAGAGTTCTAGAGTTGCGGTTTTACAGTTTTCTAGTTACTAGTTTCTCTATAGGTGCTAAAATTCATTCATACTTCAAATGTAACCAAATTTTTCATGATTAATCAATCCTAATCTTATTATATCCCCATTGAAACAGTTTGGGCAATGTCCATAAATAAATGGGATAAAACTATGCTAAATTTTGACTTTACGGTTTTTCTAGAAAGCTAGTTTCTTTTTTAACATGCATAGAAGTGTTCCTACCTCATCATACATAATTTCCACACACATAACACATCAAAACATCATCACACAATAACAAACTCATCATGACAAGGCCGAAACACCGAGTCTCCAAGAAGGTGCATAACTTGATGTTTCTAAGACATATAAGGTGCTAGTTTCTCTTGGAACCAATTTAGGACCTTTAAAACTCTTTTGCAAACCTATTTATTTTATGAAAGAGGCTAAAACATCCTTAGGTCGGTGACCACTTGATCCTTCCTTAAAGAGAGTTAGATTCATAGAACCTTGTTGGTCTTAAACTCAACCAAATTCATGAGATTTAAACGGATTCTTAAAACTTGACTTATTGGTCCCTGAAGCTAGATGAAACTCATTCCAACTTCATCATCACTACAAGGCCGAAATTATGCATTCAAAGAATGCTCCCTCATTAAACTTTAACTTGAGATAAAATAGGCAAGTCTTTGAGCTCTAAGGTCTTTTAAGTGATGACATAATTTAAACATGCTATGCACTTCATTTTTATTCTTCATTACAAAATAGAGTGAAAGCTTAAAGTAAACATGCAAGACTTGAATATAAAAATGCAAGGCTTAAAATAAATGTGCAAGACTTGGAATATAAATATGCAAGGCTTGAAATATAAATATGCAAGTTCATTTCTTTATTTTAGTGCTCTAGGCCCAGCAACAATCGACTTTAAGGCTGAAATAGAAAGGCTTTGAGATTTAGTTAGGTGATAGTGCAAACCTCATTTTAAATCTTTACGTTCTTTAGTGATGAAAGGTAAATATGCTAGACAAGAATATAAATATGAGATGCACTCCATTCTTTAGCCTTTAACTTTAAGTGATGGCTTAGAAATTAAATATGAATGCAAAGCTCAAATTAAACATGTAATGCATAAGCTTGAATTTAAATATGAATGCTAGTCCATTTTATTTCTTATTAGAGCTCATAAAAGACTTTTAAGGAACTTAAACCTCAACCCAACTTATCATGTCAAGAAAAAGTAAAAACAAGAGTGAACCTCAAGGGTTCTTTAAAACACAAAGTTTCTTTTCTTGAAATGTAAACATAAATGACGTTTCTATTAAAACTCAAGCTCTAGAGGCCTCATTGTGATGAACACATAGTCATCATCTAGAAGCTCTCATCATCAAGCCATTGAGACCCTCTTTGGCCAATATGGCCGAAACCTCGGAGAAAGAAAAGGAGAAGGAACCGAAATTGTTGGAGAAGGAAAGGAACATTTGGTGTAACGCCCCAGTTTTTACTGCTATGTTAAGATTACCAAAATACCCCTAGGTAATTTTTATACATTATTCGAGGTCAAATAATTCTCAATAAAGGAATATAACATTAGAGAAACATCATAGGAGACTTGTTTAGCGATTCCTGCAAAAGTCGCAAACCCCGATTTTTAATGCGTGTAAAATGACCAAAATGCCCCTGAGGTCATTTTTACCTAGAAAGTCAAAGATAACCAATCTAGATTATCTTTGAGGGGTTAGTTTAAGGCTTGATGGGGATTATATATGCCTTAGAGGTAAAAATCTCAATTCTCAATTTTTACCGTAAGTAAAATTACCATTTTACCCCTGCAGTAATTTTTCATGAAATTACATAATTTCTGAATTTGATTTTCACTCAAAGATTCAAAATAGCTATTTCAAGTATGATTTGAGATTGTCCAATATTTACTGAGTGTTTTTATGTGAAATTACCTTTTTACCCCTAGTTGTGGTAAAATAGGTTTACTTGTGTAATTAAGGTAGTATTAAAACTCTATTTGAACTCAAATTGATTTTATTCATTAACACAGAGTTTAAAATTAATTACCCAAGGTTAAAAATAATTACTTGAGGTAATTAGAGTCAAGATTTACCTAAGATAAATTTAAATTACCTTTCCTTGTCTTTTTAGAAGCTCATAAAGTTAGTGATGTTTTAGGTCAAAATTAAAATTACGGTTTGGTAAAATCTTGTACATTTACATTTTCTTATCCTAAGATTAGAACCTAAGTTACAAATTGGTTTTTACACATTTGAAATTAACCTCATTTACTAGCGTAAGATTTCTCTTTTTACCTTGTCTTGATTTGTCCTAAACACTTGACCTTTTACCGTTTTCACTAACCTATCAATTACTAATCTTTTACCTAAGTAAATACACATCTAATACATGATTTATCACTTATAAAATAACACAAATCTGATCATGAAAGCATCAGAAACCAGCACCCATGATCAGCCCAAATAACCATATTTTATTGCTTTTCTTTCAACATGAAAACATATCCAACATGACACCATACCTTTAGCTTTCTTTTTCATTATTTTTTTGGCTAAATATAATCAAAAGAAATCCATCCATGTTCAGCCTCATCAGCCATGATTCCTTGCCTCCCATTTACATAATATTTTATGCATTTTTAAGCCATGATACATGAACACAATTATGACTACACATTATGCTTTCTTTCTCTATGTTTCTTTAATTGAAAAATGAAATTAAAATCCCATTTTTCCAGCCTTAGATGCACGGTTTTATGGCCTTCCTTGGCCTATAAATAAGAGCTCTTCCATTGCTAAAATGTACACACAAACATCCATAGCCTTGGTGCTTAGTTACTTGATAGTTTTCTTGATCAAAGTTTGCTCAAAGTTCTCAAATTCTCTCAATACTTCAAGCTTTCTTCTTCTTCCTTATTCACATTCAAGAGCCTCCATTCCCAACCTCTAACCAAGCTCTAAACCTCAAGCATACACATTCCAACCATAAACCAACTCCTAGACACATAACCTTTCCATTATCAAACACAAATCACAAGAAAAATCCTTCCTCCATTAGCTCTTGTCTTGGCAGAAGCCATCATCATCATCTAGAGGAGATTTTCTTCTTTTCACTTCTTAAGACATCAAGCTTTAACATTTGAGAACAAGAAACAACTTGGTAGGGATTTTATTTCATGTTCTTTCCTTTATTTCCTCCTAATGACTTCTAATTTATGGCTTAATGATAAGACTATGGAATATGGTTCTTGGGATCTTGATAATAAGGACTCTAATGCTAACTTCCTTTATTTAAGATTGATTGAGGTTAAAGAGTTTAATTCTCTAAAAGTTTTGAGCTTAACAAGATAATCAAATGAAACTATATCCATTGTTTATGTTTCAAGCTCTTGCATATCATATTTAAATTTCAAGCCTTGCATAATCATATTTAATTTCAAGTCATCACCTTAAATCTTGAAGATAATAATATAAATTTGCATTCTCATGTTTAAATTCAAGTAATGCATTTTATGATTCAAGTTATCACTAAAGATCTAAAAATAAGCTTGCATATTCATATTTATATTTCAAGCTTTGCACAATTATATTTATATTTCAAGTTTTGCATCTTCATATTTATATTTCAAGTTATCATTTTAATTCTTGAAGATAATAATATGGACTTGCATATTCATATTTACTTTCAAGTTATCACGTAAATTATAAAGACCTAAGAATGAATTGCATCTTCATATTCATACTTCAAGCTTTGCATAATCATAGTTATATTTCAAGTATTGCACATCATATTTATATTTCCAAGATATCACTTTATAATGATAAAAATGGATTGTATAGCATGTTTATGATTCTTGCCATCACCTAAACCTTTAAAGCTCAAAACTTACCTCTTTAATCTTAAATAGGAATTTTATTTTTGTGGATATATTTAAATTATGTTATTTCTTGCCTCTTGATGCTCTTGATATTAAGGTTGGCTTATTTTATTTCTAAGGCTTTGATATTGTCTTTAAGCTACTTAAATAATTTTGTTAGAGTTAGAAATCTAAAGATGTTTGAATTTATGCTTTTCTCAAGCTTTATGATTTGAAAATTATGCTACTGACCTGATTTAAATAAAATAGTTAGGATATTGATTTAAAGGCTTTGAATGTTTATAAATTACTTATAATTGATGTAAGAATTGTTTTTAGCATTTTTGTGATAAACTAGTAGATAAAAAGGATCAAAATCGTAATTCTACAAAGCTTTAGACAATGAATTTTCTGAATTAATTCCTCACTGATTAGATACTGATCATATGTTTTATATACCTTAGAATTATTAGTATTAGATGTAAAAATTGTTTTTGGTATCTTAGAGGTTGAAAAGGATAATTATAAGTGTTAGTTTTGACCATTTTGTAAAATGTAGAAAGTTGTGTTTCTAAACTATCAATTATGTAATTTTGATGAAAGGATTTTAATTAGGGTTAGTAATAATATCTGATGTTATTATGTGTTCAAAATACTATTTATAATGCTTAGAAAAAGTTTTACAAGTATTGGTTTTGATAAGTGTCAAAATAAGTAACTTTATACTTTGACCCCTATAATGTGTTAAATTTAGTCTATGGCCCTAAAAGGTTTTTATGATGAGTTTTGATGGTTTCTATAGTTATATGCCTCTTGAATTGTATTGGTTAATGTTAGAGATCTTTAATTTATTAGTAGATGTTAAAAAGGGGTAATTATGTTTTGACCCGTAATCTTTGAGAAATTGTGATTTGACCCTTTGGGGCTTAAACGTAAATATTGACAATATGATGAGATGAATGTGAATGATGTGTTGTGAAGAATGAGTTGATGTGCTGAAATTTATATGGCTTATGGATATTTGCAATGACATATGATGCATGTTTATGCGATTTATATTATGGCATGTTATAATTATGTTTGATTCATTGATATGCACATGAAATAATGAATCAATGAGTTATAATTGTGATATTCATGTTTACATCTCCATATAACATGCCAAGATTAAAGGTGACATAAGACACATGGAAATGATCCTCTAGACTCCCCGAATTAAAGGTTATGAGAGGTGATCCGAATAGGAAGTGATCCTTTGGACTCCCCGAATTAAAGGTTATGAAAGGTGATCCTAATGCCCTATCCCGCACCTTAAGAGTCGGGAATTTATCTTATCAAAAGGAATAAGAATACGCTAGTGACGACTAGTGAGGTATGAGCTCATAACCTAGAACTCTCGAGAAAAGAGAGAATTATAAGGCGGCCCCCAAGGCAAAGAGAAAGAAGAAGTTTAAGTCACTGTAAGAATAATGATCATGATGTTCTTTATATTATATGCATCGCTTTATGGATTTTATGATATTATGTATATGAAATTGACATGCATCCATGACTAATATGTTGCATTCATGACATTAAGATTCATGCTAAAAGATACGGGCCTCGGCTAATGATATTTAGAACTTAATAAATGAACCTTATATATATATGTTCACCATTTTCATAATTAAACCCGAGGTTCCTGGGGACGATGACGATGACACTTGTGTTAGAGTCGGGAAGCCCTATTGAGACTCTTGTATAAGTTTCTCATCCCTTTTCTTTTCCGTGTCGTCTCCAGACAAGCATGATGAAGTAGTTCGTGGCTTTGAGTAATGGTCGTGGGAGCTTTGCTATAGAACAAGAGATTTAACGAAGATAGTTTCTCATTGGATATGTGCCTTTAGAGTGATTGCATCTTATTTATCAGTTTGTATTTCTATTTATGGATATGTATGTCCTTACGTTTATAGGACATCATTATTATGACACACTTATTGATATGATATTATTATTTGAGTTATGTTATGCCATGATTGTATTATGTGTTTACTTGTCATTTGTTTCTAACACTTCTCTTATGCAGAAAAGGTGAACGATGTTAGATACTTAGGATCTTGTGCTCACATTTTGGTATTTAAGTTCAAAAAAAGATTTACTCATATTTTCACTAAAGTATTTTAAAGAAGTTGATTTAAATCTGGAGCAAAAGAGTAATAACTAATAATTAACTTAAACGCGTCCTAGGCGTGTTGAGTTAAATATTAGGGTGTTACATTTGGAACTCTAGAAACCATGATCTTGATGATGCATTAACACCAACATCATGAGTTCTCATCATTGAGTTCATGTTAACCATTTTAAAACATCATCAAAGTGAAAGGTTTTCAAGGATTCAAGAAGAAAAACTAAAAACACCTTTAACTCAAGAACAAAGATCAAGCTTTAGAGATTGTTCAAGTGATGAACATCATCATGAAACTCTCATCATCAAGCTCTCATTTCTTTGATTCTCAAGCCTCATGGCCGAAAACATAGAGGAGAAGAAGAAGAAAAGTTCTAAAAAAAGATTCAAGAGAAACTATGAACACATAAAGAGATTAAGTGTAACATCCTAATTTTTAACCCAATACTCTAGAACATATTTAGGTTAATTATTAGTCTGTTACTTCATGGTTCTCATTTATTTTTGAATTACTTAGCGGAAAATACGGGTAATTTTTTTGAAAAACAAAGTGAGAGCCGCGTGATGCGATAAGCAGTAAACCACGTATGGTAAACAAATGTCTCACAACATCATAACATAAGGCACACCATGAGTAACACTGAAGATCATCTCATATATATATATAATTTGCCCACTTGTAAGTGTGGGACTTAGTTTAGTACAAGGAAAGTACAGGAAAGGAAATACAACAAAAACATAAAACATGATCTACTCCCCTACCCGAGTGCACCTAATAGGATAACCTCTAAACAAAAGAAGGTTTATCCCTATCTAAGTGGTGTGTGCTCTATCTCGGCCATCTACATCCTCTTACTGGCGACTATCCCTCGAGCGTGGCAAGTAACCAGGAAACTGAGCAAGCTCCTCCGGCGTGAATAGACGGGACGGGGCTCGGAAGTGACCTCCACGGCGCGGCCTCATCTCCGGTCGTCGTGCAAGCCTCGGCTGAGTCACGGAAGGCTCACTACCTTCCCCAAGGTCCATGGGTATGGTGGGGGAAGATCCCTCGGAGGGTGCCTGGGTTGCCGAATCCTCGGAAGGATCCGTCTCCGAAAAAGACAACGAACAGCAGGGCACATCTTTGGGGTAGTCTCGGCGGCGACGTGGATGATGGGGTACGGCGAAGCCTCTCCTCTAGGGACGTCTTGGCGCTCGAACACCAGGTCATCGCCAAAAGGTGAGACGGGGGAGAAACGATGGAAATGTACAGGGGGAGTGAAGGGTCGACCCATGAACATGAATACTCTGACCGTGCATCGACCCACAAAATGGAATGACCCGTGGTCCGGGTCATGGTGCACCTCCCATGTCGGCGTGTCCACGAACACCACGAACGTCACCATCTGAAGACGTGACGAAAAGAAAGAGGTAGAGGGAGTGAGAATCTTGCTAAAGAATCTCAGTAGGGCCTCCTACCACCTAGGTGTCATCATCTACGTCCTTAGGAACCTTGGGTTTATTTATACAAAATGACTGAGCATGTATTAAGTTCATTTTAAACTTTAAAATATATTTTAGCCAAGGTCCATTCATTTTAGGATGATCTTAATGTCATGAATGCAACATAATAGAAAATGTAGGCATGGCACTACCTAATGCACATACATAAAACATAACATCAAGCATCATCATTTTTGGTGGCATAAAGTGGCAATAGTAACATTCATATGGGACAAAACTTAGTGACATAATCATAATCATGAAACTTCTCTTCCTCATGGGCCACCCTAAAAGACAATCGAACTGGAGGTGCTCGGCTAACCGGTGTCACCCGAGCGTGTCATACATCTAGGTTATGAGCTCATACCTTAACTAGTCGTCACTAGTTCTTACTTACCACTTAACGATAAGCGTATCATAAATCATAAATCCCGACTATCTGAGTACGGGTTAGGGGGCAAAACTCTTAGGGGTGCTCGGCCGAACCGGTGTCACCTAAGAGTGTAAAATGGTACCGATGTCACATGAGTTCTATGGAGGTGCTCGGCCGAACCGGTGTCATCCTAGAACCCATCTTAGTACCTTAATTTTCAAAATCTCTTTAAGTCCCCAAATTTGTCGGAAATTAAGGCACAACGGTCATTACACCGAATTTCCTTCCAAATTTGCTTTATGCCACATTAACATATAACCTCATAAATTCCTCATATGAATAACATCATCATCATTTGCATACTTCATGCATCATCATAAAACATTCAAACGCTTACCCTTACGGTAGCTTATGCTTTGACCCTTACGGGTCTTAATCTTGAGATATAATTCTCTAACATCCGTCGCTCATATTTTTATGCACCTAAGGGCTCATAATTAATCATCATTCCTAATCCTCATGTTCATACTTAAATCTGAAAAGCATAGGGCAGAATCTCTAACTTGTATTTACGGGGTTCTAGAACTTACGTTTTAGACCCTTTCTTGGTTCTGTTTTCGCCGAAGGCGCTATATATTGAATCTAAATCAATTATGAGGCATTCCTATGCTTAAGGATTAATTATTAATCATGTTTATCATGTTGTAAGGGTGCTGGACAGAATCTAGAAAATTAAATGTTCTAAGAATTCTACATTTGCATTTTTACGGTTTTCTAGCTACTAGTTTCCCCGTAGGTGCTAGAATTCAATTCTAATCCAAATGTTACCAAGTTTTTCATGTCTAAACAATCTAAATCTGATTATGTTCCCATTAAAACAGTTTGGATAAGTTCCAAAAACAAATGGGTCAAAACTATGTTAAATTCTAGCTTTACGGTATTTCTAGTTAGCTAGTTTCTTACCTGTCATGCATAGGATCGCTTCTACATCATCATATGATATTTCCACACATTCCAACACATCAAGACAACATCATATAACATCATACTCATCATATCAGAACCGAAAACATTTAACTTAAATGAGAGAGTTAAATTGACATTTCTAGGTTCATAAGTTAACTAGTTTCTCTCGGAATCGATCTAGAACTTCTAAAACTCTTTGCAAAACACTTTAATTCATCAAAAGGCTAAGAGAAGCCTTAGGTCACTGACCAAAACATATTCCATCCCCTAAAGATAATAAAATCACATCTTGTGATGACATAACCTTATAAAGATTTGTAAAGCTTTGAGGGGAACTTAAACATAGACTTTTGGTCCTAGTAGCTAGATGAAAACTCATTGCGAGTCCATCATCACTACTTTGGCCGAAATTATGCATTCAAAGTATGGCTTCACATTAAACTTTAACTTGGAATGAAATGGGCAAGTCTTTGAGCTCTAGGTTCTTAAGTTTCGACATAAACTAAACGTGCTCATGCTTTTCATTTTTAATCTTGCTTACAAAGTAATGTGATGACTTAAATTTAAATATGCAAGGCATAAACTTAAACGTGCAAGCTTGAAAGTAAATATGCGAGGCATAAACTTTAGACGTGCAAGCTTGAAAGTAAAGATGCAAGGTTCAATTCTTTATTTTAGTGCTCTTGGCCCAACAACAATCGACTTTAAGGCCGAAATAGATAGGCATTCGAGGAATTAATTAAGTGAGGATGCAAGTTCAATTCTTTATTTTAGTGCTCTAGGCCCAACAATAATCGACTTTAAGGCTGAAATAGAAAGGCTTTGAGAATTAAATTAAGTGAAGATGCAAGTTCCATTTTAATCTTTATGTTCTTAGGTGATAGCTTGAAAGTAAAGATGCATAGCAAGAATGTAAATATGAATGCAAGCATAAAATAAATTATGCAAGTTCATTTTATCTTTCTAGAGCTCTTAACAAGACTTTAAAGGAATTTAAACCATAACCCAAACTCATCCAAACAAGGTAAAGTCAAGCTTAGAGTTCTTAAAATTCAACATAACATTTTTAGGAAAACAAACCATGAAGCTTAGAAAAATTTAAGGAAATGGCCGAAATCTTCAAGAAGAAAAGGAACATTTTAATACTCTAGAGTTCATGATCTTGATGATATATTAACACCAACATCATGAGTCCTCATCATTGAGTTCATAGAGCCATTTTAAAACATCATTAAAGCTAAAGTTCTCAAGAGTTCAAGAAAGGAAAAACTAAAAACATTTTTGCTCAAGAACAAAGATCAAGCTCTAGAGTTTGTTTCAAGTGATGAACATCATCATGAAACTCTCATCATCAAGCTCTCATTCCTTTGTTCTCCTAGGCCTATGGCCGAAAATGAAAAGGGAAAAGGAGTGGAGATGAAGTTCTAAAAAGAAACAAGAGAAACTATGAACATCAAGCTTGAAACAAGAACTTAGAAGAAAAGAATACATGAAAGAAAATCTCTACTTGGTGTGATGAACTTGAAGATGGAAGAAGAAGATGAAGATGATGAAGAACTTTGAAGAGCTTGAAGAACTTGAAGAACACTAGAACTTTGAGAGAAAAGAAAAGCTTTGAGTGTTTCCTAAACTTAGCAAATGATCTAAAAGTGGTGCAAGCTCCTCAAGGCATTCTATTTATAGAGAAATGAAACAAATGGAGGGAGCTCATGGTGATGAAGAGCTTCGGCCATGAGGTGCAGATTGGAGGCATTCCATGAGTTCCATGAGGTGAGATAATGTGTTCTTGAGGTATGGTGAGGTATGGCTTAAGGTATGGTGAGGTATGGTTCAAGGTATGGCCTCAAGCATGGTTCTTTGAGTGAGAAAATAATTAAACATGTGGCCAAAGAGGAGTGTGCTGGCCGAAATGCATCAGCCAAGGGAGGAGAGTTTCTTGCATTTTAATTGTGGTTTAGAGTTGTGTTTAGGTGTATCTTTGATTATGCTTAAGATTAGGAATTTGTAAGAAAGTGTTTAGGTAAGGTAAATGGGTAATTAAGGTGGTCTAGACATAATTAAGGAGTGGTCTTGCACCATTAGTGAGTTAAATCCTCAATTTAGAGTCTAAACAACTCTAGACACATTTCCTTGATTTAAGGAATTGGAGAGAGAAAACACTATTGAAGATTCCAAGACTAGAAGTCTTGAGTTCTAAAAAGGGATTTAAGTTTAATCTAAGCAATTTTAGGTTCTAATTAACTTTAATAAATTATTTTGACTCTAGATTAATTAGGGAAATAAATTAATCTTCGTTTAGAGCCTAATATTGCTTAGGTTTGCTTAATTACGTCATTAAGCTCAAAAGCACTATTCTAGGGGCAAAATCGTAATTTTGCACTAAAACTGCCCGGGACCACCGGGACTTGAACAGAGACCTCTAGACACATGAAAACATGTTTTTAAACCTCTGGGGAAAGTTCCGGGCTCAAACGGCACTTTTACCCACGTAAAAACGCTATAGGGGTATTTTGGTCATTTTGACCCGAAACTGCGGAAAACGAAATTTTTGCTTCCGAAAGCATTCAAGGGCCATTTAATCCCCTTCAAACATTGAGTTGACCCTTCGAGGACGACTGAGTTGGTTACCCTCGAGTTCGGGTCAGGAAATGACCTCAGGGGCATTTTGGTCATTTCCCTCGGACAGAGAAATCGGGGTGTTACATTAAGAACTTTAAATGAAAGAACTCTTGAAAGAAAATCCCTACCTAGTGATTAGGAGGTTGGAATGAGAGAAGAGGATGAAGAACTTGAAGAACTTGAAGACTTGAAGACTTGAACTTGAGAGAAAAGGAAACTTTGAAGTGTTCTTTAAAAGCTTACACTTAGCAAATGAGCCCAAAATGATGAAAGTTCACCTAAGCAAGCTATTTATAGAGAAATAAAACATATACAAGCTGCAAATGAAGAGGAAGGCTTCGGCCATACAGCATGGAGGCAGCCCATGAGTTCCATGAGGTGAGATAATGTGGTCTTGAGGCATGGTGAGGTATGGTTCAAGGTATGGCTTCAAGCATGGTTCTTTGAGTGACAAACAATTCAACATGTGTGGTAATTGAGAGAGAGAGAGGGCCGAAATGCATCAGCCATGGGGAGGGCTCTCTTGCATTTTAATTGTGGTTTAGAGTTGTGTTTAGGTGTATCTTTGATTAGGACTAAGATTAGAAATTTGTAAGAAAGTGTTTAGGTGAGAAAATAGATAATCAAGGTTGTCAAGACATAATTAAGGAGTGTTCTTGCATCATTAGTGAGTTATAAATTCATTTTAGTGTATAAACAATTCTAGACACAATTCCTTGATTTAAGGAATTGGAGAGAGAAAATACTATTCAAGATTCCAAGAGTGAAATCTTGAGTTTTAGACAAGAGAAAATACTATTCAAGATTCTAGACACAATTCTAGCCTAATATTGCTTAGGTTTACTTAATTACATCATTAAGCTAAAAAGCACTATTCTAGGGGCAAAATCGTAATTTTGTACTAAAACTGCCCGGGACTGTTGAGACTCAAACAGATGTTTTGAAACATGTAAAAACATTGTTTTAAACCTCTGGGGAAAGTTTCGGGCTCAAACGGCACCTTTATCCGCATAAAACGCTACAGAGGTATTTTGGTCATCTTTACCCGAAACTGCCGAAAATGAGACTTTCGCCTCCGAAACCACTCAAGGGTCATTCAATCCCCTTCAAACATTGAGTTGGCCCTTCGAGGACTGCCGAGTCGACCATCCTCGAATTCCGGGCCGAAAATGACCTCAGGGGTATTTTGGTCATTTTCCACTCAGACAGAAAATCGGGGCGTTACAATCTTGGAGTATCCTTTGGAGCCAAGATCCCTAAAGCTATCAAAGTAGGGTTTTCTTTGGCCTCTTCTTTCAAAACTTATTCTCAATGTTTCTGATTGCTCTTGGTCCGAAATTTTTAGTTTTATTGGTTGATGATATATAGATATTGATATATTAATTTTGGTGGAGTGTTTGGATGGTGTTTAAAAACCCATTTTGGCAAATCAAGTTTTGAATCATATGCTGGAATTCTCGGATTTGTACTGGCAGGTTATGAGTCACGAATTTTCTAATCTATTTGTAGAAGTTTTTATGAGCTATAAAAATTATATGTTGAAGCTAACATCGTAAAGCAACTCTATGATTTTTCTTGGGTCCTAAAAATGAGATTTACTATTTTATAAAAATCAAAAACTGAGACTGTTCTTGAGTTATCTAGACAGCCAATTCTAAAGCTCTGAGCTTGTCTAATTTTGTTACCATATCAAATGATTGATTTTTCTACTGAAATTTCTACAGAATATTGAGGACATGTTAAAGTCGAACCATGAATTTTTGTATGATTTGATATGATCATTTGATAGGGTAATAAGATTGGAACTTTGGCTGTTGGCTGCAAATAGGGGGTTTCTGGCCTCCTAATTTGTTGAATTTTGTTATCATACTTAGAGAACTCTTTTAACATCGAAATTTTTAGAGGATCTTGGGTACACATTGAAGTGTCTTGGATAATTTTTATGGCCTTGGATTTCATGGTTTGAAGTGCAAAATAATTTGTGCTATAGATATGTGAAATCTGCCATTGTGCTGAAAATGAATTGATGCTTTGAGTTGATGAAATAATGACATTGGCTTCAAGTATGACATATATGAATGCATGCTAGTGACTTTAAGGAATGGTCTAAGGCATGATTGAAATCATATTATGAATGAATGCGTATATGTGCCTCACGCATGCATTTGGAATAGAACAGTGAATGATATGTATATATGGAAAAAGAGAATATATGAACTTTAATCATGCATGTTCTAACATATGGAGAAAACAGAAACAAGACTTAAATTGAATGAGGGGAAGGCAAAAGTACAAACTTTCCCAAAATACTGAGTGTGCCTATTCTGACATATGGAGAAAATAGAATGAGACTTAGATTGAATTAAGGGGAAGGCGAAAAGAGGAACTTCCCATGAGATATTATAAGTCGATAAACGTATCGGCTAGGAATAAAACTGTGTGTGATTCCGAAATAGAAAAAAATGAAGTCTGACGATCACGTATAGGAATGAGCTCAGTCCTGATAAGCAGTCTATTTCCCTTGTGTGGTGTAATCCACTATAAATACCATTTGGTATAAACTATCTATTGTGGAGTTGTCCACGGCAGATACTCGTTGGGTATAAACTAAGTCTTTCCTATGTCAATCAAGAGCGAAAGTTGTACTGAATTGAGTTTTACAGCATGATATAAGCTAAGTGTAACATCCTAATTTTTAACCCAATACTCTAGAACATACTTAGGTTAAACATTAGTCTGTTACTTCATAGTTCTCAATTTTACTTAGAAATACTTAGCGGAAAATACGGGTAAATTTTTTTTGAAATATAAAGTGAGAGCCGCGTGATGCGATAAGCAGTAAACCATGTAAAGTAAAACAATTGTCTCACAACATCATAACATAAGGCACAACATGAACAACACTGAATATCATCTCTTATACATATAACTTGCCCACTTATAAGTGTGGGACTAAATTTAGTACAAGGGAAATACATAAAAGAAAATACAACATAAAACATGAACATAATCTACTCCCCTACCCGAGTGCATCTAATGGGAAACCTCTAAACAAAAGAAGGTTTATCCCTCATCTAGGTGGTGTGTGCTCTAACCGGGTACTCCATCAGACGATCGTCACCTCCTACTGGCGTCCATCTCACGAACGAGGCAAATATCCGGGAAACTGGGCGAGCTCCTCGGACGTGAAGAGGCGGAACGGGGATCGAGTGTGACCCCCGCGGTATGGTCGCATCTCCGGTCGTCGCGCAAGCCGTGGCTGAGTCACGGTATCCTCACTGCCCTCCCTCAACGGTGGGGGAGAGGGGGCAGAGCTCTCGCTATACGGATGGGTAGGCGGGTCCTCGGACGGGTCGGTCTCCGAGAAGTAAGTCCGGGGCACGTAATCGGGATAGTCTCGCATGGCTAGGGCGGCGGTGTGCATGCGGAGCACTCTCTCGTCACGTGTACGCGCGCCCTAGCCATGCGAGACTATCCCGATTACGTGACGAGAGAGTGCTCCGCATGCACACCACCTCCCTATGGCTGAAAATGGGAAGGAACAAGGAGAAGAAAAGAAATTCTAAAATGAATCAAGAGAAACTATAAACATAAAGCTTAGAACAAGAACTTTAAAGAAAGGAATACTTGAAAGAAAATCCCTACTTGGTATGATGAACTTGAAGATGGAAGGAGAAGATGAAGAAGATGAAGAACTCCAAGAACTCCAAGAACTTGAAGAACACTAGAACTTTGAGAGAAAAGGAAAAGCTTTGAGTGCTCCTAAACTTACCAAATGATCTAAAAGTGGTGCAAGCTCCTCAAGGCATTCTATTTATAGAGAAATGAAACAAATGAAGTGTGTGTGTGGGCTGATGTGTTTCGGCCATGAGGGTGCAGAATGGAGGCATCCATGAGTTCCATGAGGTGAGATAATGTGGTCTTGAGGCATGGTGAGGTATGGCTCAAAGTATGGTGAGGTATGGTTCAAAGTATGGTGAGGTATGGTTCAAGGTGTGGCCTCAAGCATGGTTCTTTGAGTGAGAAAACAAATCAACATGTGATCAAATGGGGGAGAAGTGGCCGAAATGCATCGGCCAAGGGAGGAGAGTTTCTTGCATTTTAATTGTGGTTTAGAGTTGTGTTTAGGTGTATCTTTGATTATGCTTAAGATTAGGAAGTTGTAAGAAAGTGTTTAGGTAAGGAAAATGGATAATTAGGGTGGTCTAGACATAATTAAGGAGTGGTCTTGCACCATTAGTGAGTTAGATCCTCAATTTAGAGTCTAAACAACTCTAGACACATTTCCTTGATTTAAGGAATTGGAGAGAGAAAATACTATTCAAGATTCCAAGACTAGGAATCTTGAGTTCTAAAAAGGGATTTAAGTTTAATCTAAGCAATTTTAGGTTCTAATTAACTTTAATAAATTATTTTGACTCTAGATTAATTAGGGAAATTAATTAATCTTCGTTTAGAGCCTAATATTGCTTAGGTTTGCTTAGTTACGTCATTAAGCTCAAAAACACTATTCTAGGGGCAAAATCGTAATTTTGCACTAAAACTACCGGGGACCACCGGGACTTGAACAGAGACCTCTAGACACATGAAAACATGTTTTTAAACCTCTGGGGAGAGTTTCGGGCTCAAACGGCACCTTTACCCGTGTAAAACGCTATAGGAGTATTTTGGTCATTTTGACCCGAAACTTCGGAAAACGAAATTTTCGCTTCCGAAAGCATTCAAAGGCCATTCAATCCTCTTCAAACATTGAGTTGACCCTTCGAGGATGACCGAGTTGGTTACCCTCGAATTCGGGTCAGGAAATGACCTCAGGGGCATCTTGGTCATTTCCCTCGGACAGAAAAATCGGGGTGTTACACTATGTCTTTCCTATGTCAATGAAAAGAGAAAAATGCACTAGATTAAGTTCCTTGGCCACGAAAAGGAATGCATAATTTATTATTATTTCTGCATATAAGTTTACTTGATAACGCTTGCAAGAATGAAATTTCTACTTATGCTTTGGTTGTTATTTTTGAATGTCTGCTTAGGATGATTTACTAGATGCTTGACATTATAATACATATGCATTAAGTGATTGATTATTAAAAGCTACCTACTTTGAAAGTACGATTTGGAACTTTAAAAATGAACCATTGGTATGAAAGGCATGATCACTCTTTTTTAATAAACCTAAGTGGCTGGGGCGATGACAATGACAGTATGAGTAAGTTTTTGGGGAGTTGCCCTACTGAGAATTGTATAGTTATCACCTCTATATGTTTTGTGTTCCTGTGTCGCCTCCAGGTTGATGCAGAGAAGGATGTGGCTGCTACGTGAAAGAACTTGGAATTACAGTTGTTTAGTAGTTGATATTGTTATTATGTTGTATGTTGTCGTAGGCATATGTGTAACACCCCGATTTTTCTGTCTGAGTGGAAAATGACCGAAATGCCCCTGAGGTCATTTTCGACCCGGAATTCGAGGATGACCGACCCGACAGTCCTCGAAGGGCCAACTCAATGTTTGAAGGGGATTAAATGACCCTTGAGTGGTTCTGGAGGCGAAAGTCTCATTTTCCACAGTTTTGGGTCAAAATGACTAAGATACCCCTATAGCGTTTTACGCGGGTAAAGGTGCTGTTTGAGCCCGAAACTTTCCCCAGAGGTTTAAAACCATGTTTTTACATGTTTCAAAACATCTGTTTGAGTCCCGGCAGTCCCGGGCAATTTTAGTGCAAAATTACGATTTTGCCCCTAAAATAGTGTTTTTGAGCTTAACGATGTGATTAAGCAAACCTAAGCAATATTAGGCTCTAAACAAAGATTAATTAATTTCCATAATTAATCTAGAGTCAAAATAAATTATTAAAATTAATTAGAACCTAAGATTGCTTAGATTAGATTTAAATCTCTTTTCTAAAACTCAAGATTTCACTCTTGGAATCTTAAATAGTGTTTTCTCTCTCCAATTCCATAAATCAAGGAAATGTGTCTAGAATTGTTTATACACTAAAATGAGTTTATAACTCACTAATGATGCAAGAACAATCTTTAATTATGTCTTGACAACCTTGATTACCCATTTTCTCACCTAAACACTTTCTTACAAATTCCTAATCTTAATCCTAATCAAAGATACACCTAAACACAACTCTAAACCACAATTAAAATGCAAAGAGAACCCTCCCCATGGCTGATGCATTTCGGCCCTCTCTCTCTCAATTACCACACATGTTGAATTGTTTCTCACTCAAAGAACCATGCTTGAAGCCATACTTTGAACCATACTTCACCATACTTTGAACCATACCTCACCATGCCTCAAGACCACATTATCTCACCTCATGGAACTCATGGGGGCTGCCCATGGGCTGTAATGGCTGAAGCCTTCCTCTTCAATTGCACCCTCCATTTGTTTCATTTCTCTATAAATAGCTTGCTTGGGTGAACTTGTATCATTTTGGGTTTATTTGCAAAGTGTAAGTTTTCAAAGAGCACTTCAAAGTTTCCTTTTTCTCTCAAGTTCAAGTCTTCAAGTTCTTCATCCTCTTCTCTCATTCCAACCTCCTAATCACTAGGTAGGGATTTTCTTTCAAGAGTTCTTTCATTTAAAGTTCTTAATTTCTTTATGTGTTCATAGTTTCTCTTGAATCCTTTCTAGAACTTCTTTTCTTTTCTTCTCCTCTTTGTTTCGACCATGAGCCCTTTGAGAGCAAAGGAATGAGAGCTTGATGATGAGGTTCCATGATGATAATGTTCATCACTTGGATAATCTCTAAAGCTTGATCTTTGTTCTTATGTTAAAGATGTTTTCTTTGTTCTTTCTTCTTGAACTTTGAAACCTCTCACTTTGGTGATGTTTTAAAATGGTTAACATGAACTCAATGATGAGAGCTCATGATGTTGGTGTTAATGCATCATCAAGATCATGGTCTCTAGAGTTCCAAATGTTTCTTTTCCTCTCCAACAATTTCGGTTCTTCTTCCTTTTCTTCCTTTAAGGTTTCGGCCATATTGGCCAAGGGAGTTCACAATGGCTTGATGATGAGAGCTTCTAGATGATGACTATGTGTTCATCACAATGAGGCCTCTAGAGCTTGAGTTTTAATAAAAATGTTATTTATGTTTACATTTCAAGAAAAGAAACTTTGTGTTTTTAGAACCCTTGAGGTTCACTCTTGTTTTTACTTTACCTTGACATAGTAAGTTGGGTTGAGGTTTAAGTTCCTTTAAAGTCTTGTATGAGCTCTAATAAGAAATAAAATGAACTAGCATTCATATTTAAATTCAAGCTTATGCATTGCATATTTAATTTGAGCTTTGCATTCATATTTAATTTCCAAGCCATCACTTAAAGCTAAAGGCTAAAGAATGGAGTGCATCTCATATTTATATTCTTGTCTAGCATATTTACCTTTCATCACTAAAGAATGTAAAGATTTAAAATGAGGTTTGCACTATCACCTAACTAAATCTCAAAGCCTTTCTATTTCGGCCTTAAAGTCGATTGTTGCTGGGCCTAGAGCACTAAAATAAAGAAATGAACTTGCATATTTATATTCCAAGTCTTGCATTTTTATTTTAAGCCTTGCATTTTTATATTCAAGTCTTACATGTTTACTTTAAGTTCTCACTTTATTTTGTAATGAAGAATAAAAATGAAGCGCATAGCATGTTTAAATTATGTCATCACTTAAAAGGTCTTAGAGCTCAAAGACTTGCCCATTTTATCTCAAGTTAAAGTTTAATGAGGGAGCATTCTTTGAATGCATAATTTCGGCCTAGTAGTGATGATGAACTTGGAATGAGTTTCATCTAGCTTCAAGGACCAATAAGTCAAGTTTTAAGAATCCTTCTAAATCTCGTAAATTTGTTTAAGTTTAAGACCAACAAGGTTCTATGAATTTAACTCTCTTTTAAGGAAGGATTAAGTGGTCACTGACCTAAGGATGTTTTTTAGTCTCTTTGACAAGATAAAATGGTTTGCAAAAGAGTTTTAGAAGTCTTGAAAATGATTCCAAGAGAAACTAGCAACTTATGTGTTTTAAAAATATCAAGTTATGTACCTTTTTGGGACTTAATGTTTCGGTCCTTCCATGATGGGTTTACTACTGTATGATGATGTTTTGATGTGTTATGATGTGTGGAAATTATGTATGATGTGGTAGGAACACTTCTATGCATGTTAAAAGAGAAACTAACTTTCTAGAAAAATCGTAAAGTCAAGATTGAGCATAGTTTTATCCCATTTAGTTATGGACACTGCCCAAACTGTTTCAATGGGGATATAATCATATTAGGATTGATTAATCATGAAAAATTTGGTTACATTTGAAGTAGGAATGAATTTTGGCACCTATAGAGAAACTAGTAACTAGAAAACCGTAAAACCGCAATTCTAGAACTCTTAGAACATTTAATTCTTAGAATCTGTCCAGCAACCTTATAATGTAGAGAACATGATTTATAATTAGTTCTTTGATATAGGAATGACTCATAATTGGTTTAGACTTAACTTATAGAACCTTAGGCGAAGATAGAACCAAGAAAGGGTCTAAAACGCAAGTTCTAGAACCCCGTAATCATAAGTTTATAACGCTGCCCCTAAGGAATGATGTTGTTCAGATATAATAGAGAGCATAAATAAATGATAAGTTTTGATAAGAGAGAACCCTTAGGTGCATAAAAGTTTGATAGGAGATGATAGGTTAACTACACCACGAGTTTAAGGCCCGTAAGGGTCAAAGCATAAAATACTGTAGGACCAAGTGCATAACGAACTTTTAATGTTGCCTGTGAAAGTATGAGGATGATTATGTGAATGCATGAAATTATGATGAAGGATGCATGTTTGATTGACTCATGTGGTATAAAGAAGAATTTGGAAGAAATTCGGCATGCCACAGTTATGCCGCCGAATTTCTGACAAATTCGGGACTTAGAACGTTTTTGAAAACCTATGAAATTTTTATGAGGTACTAAGATGGGTTCTTGGATGACACCGGTTCGGCCGAGCACCTCCAGAGAACTCATGCGACATCGGTACCAAGATTAATTCTTGGGTGACACCGGTTCGGCCGAGCACCCCCAAGAAATGCCCCCTAGCCCGTACTGGATAAGTCGGGATTATGTTTATGATTATGTTACGCTTATTGAGATTGATAAGTAAGAACTAGTGACGACTAGTTGAGGTATGAGCTCATAACCTAAAGATGTGGCACGTTCTGGGTGACACCCGTTCGGCCGAGCACCCCCAGAGCGCTTGTCTTTTAGGGTGGCCTATGAGGAAGTTATGATAATTATGTGACAAAGAGAATTTAATTGCCACTTTATGCCACTATTATGATGTTCTTAAAGATATGATGATTATTCTTGTATTAAGTAGAGTCATGCATACATCCTTTAATATGTTTGCATCCATGACATTAAGAATCATGCTAAAATGAACGGACCTTGGCTAAACTATGTTTTAGAACCTAAAAATGGACTTAATGCATGCTCACTTATTTTGTATAACTAAACCCAAGGTTCCTGAGGACGTAGATGATGACACCTAGGTAGTAGGAGGCCCTACTGAGATTCTTTAGCAAGATTCTCACTCCCTCTATCTCTTTCTGTTCGTCACGTCTTCAGATGGTGACGTTCGTGGTTTTCGTGGACACCCCGACGTGGGAGATGTACTATGACCCGGATCACGGGTCATACCATTTTGAGGGACAGTGCACGGTGCGAGTCTTCATGTTCGTAGGACGTCCCTTTGCTCACCCCGTGCATACCCATCGCTTCTCCCCGACAGCACCTTACGGCGACGATGAGCGGGTTTTTGAGCGTGCGCGTACGCATAACGAGAGAGTACTCCGCATGCACACCGCCGCCTCAGCCATGCGAGACTATCCCAATTACGTGCCCCGGACCTACTTCTCGGAGACCGACCCATCTGAGGACCCGCCTACCCATCCGTATAGCAAGAGCTCCGTCCCCTCTCCACCCCTAATGAGGGAGGGCAGTGAGGATACCGTGACTTAGCCACGGCTTGCACGACGACCGGAGATGCGGCCACACCACGGGGGTCACTCTCGATCCCCGTTCCGCCTCTTTACGCCCGAGGAGCTCGCCCAGTTTCCCAGATATGTGCCTTGCTCGCAAGATGGACGTCAGTAGGAGGTGACGTACGACTGATGGAGTACCCGGGTAGAGCACACACCACTTAGATGGGGGTGAACCTTCTTTTGTTTTAGAGGTCATCCCGTTAGTTGCACTTGGGTAGGGGAGTTGCTTTTATAGTTTCCGCTGCACTTTATCTTGTATTTCCTTTTTAGTTGTATTGCTCATGTTGTATCAAACTAAGCCCCACTCTATACAAGTGGGCATATCTTATATTATATAAATATGCAGTTCAATGTTATTGTGATGTGCCTTTACTTGCTATGTGTTATGATGAGATGTTTGCTTTACTTTCAATCACGTTTTATCATTTATCGTGTCGCGCGGCTTTCACTTTGCTTTTATAATTCAAAAAAAAAAAATTTACCAGTATTTCCGTTAAGTATTTTAAAGTAATTAAAGAAGCTATGACGTAACAGACTAATGATTAACCTAATTATGTTCTAGTGTATTGGGTTAAAAATTAGGATGTTACAATATGTGTATGTAAATGTTATAGAGAATGTATATGCATTAAAGCTCTTAGAAGAGCTTCCTTTTGTACTTAGCTATGTATTCAATAAATGTTGTGTTTCTTTGTTATATATTTTAACCAAATTACGCTAGTTATTACACGATCTTATCGCATTTTCTATAGTTATTTAAGAAAGGTTCGTTAATTTATAAGTAACAACTCTTAAGTCTGATGTCATGACTTAAGGATGACATTGCACTTGGGAGGATGTTACATTAGGGTATCAGAGCAGTTCATCCTTGTAGGACCTTGGGGAATAGACTGGCTATGTTTCCAAATCTTAGATAAGTCATGCCTTGAATCTTATCTATATGATAGGATATAGGGTTTAGATATGCATGACAGTCTAGTGGTGTTGTTGTTGGTTGCTATCACACTTAGCATAGTGTTAACCTTGATCAACTCAATATCTTTGTTTGGTGTGTTCAAGAACTAATGGCAAACCATAGATGTACTAGGAGTGGGAAGGTTGAGCTAGATGACATAAGGGATACTCTCCGTAAGATGGCTATAGAGATGAGAGCACAAGTCGCAATCGCCAAATGGATAATAGAGAGCTTAAATCGGAATGCAGTAGAGCTAGAGTTCATGGCACTTAAGCAAGGATCCATGAGTGTAGCAGAGTACACAGCCAAGTTTGAGGGGTTCTACTAGTTTTCTACTAATTACCAGTGTAATCTTGATGAAGCTTGGAAGTGCATGAAGTATGAAGGAGGGCTACAAGAAGACATTCAAGCAGTCGTGAGTTTCTTGGAGATTAAAGATTTTGCTACTCTGGTGAATGAGTGTTGGCTTGCAGAGGAATCCAATAGGAAGCTAGCAATTGCGAAATCCACTAGGGACGATTCTAAGTAGAGGCAGGCACTTGAAGACCAAGATTTTGAGGATGTTCCACCTTAGAAGAAGCAGTTTCAACCTAATATGTTTGAGGATAAACCACAACAACAATCAACCACGAGACAAGATTGTCTAGAATGTAGGAAGAACCATGGGGGAAGACTTTGCTTGGCTGGACAGAACGTATGCTATCACTGTAGAAAACCAGGAAATAAGATTTAGGAGTGTCCAGAGAGATACACAAAACTTGCTAGGAAGTCACTACACAAGAGTACCAAGAACTAAGGGGACATCACCATTAGATAATTCGATCCTAGGTAGGAACGTTTTAGGATTCGATTGTTACCTTTTGACTGAATTGTTTGAGTTGCATGTGAATTCCTTGTTTGATTTGCATGTGAATTCCTTGTTTGATTTATGAAAAATGTCTTTGGAAATTGTTTTCAAATGAATTTTGAGGGCAAAATTCTTTTTAAGGTGAGTGGTAATGTAACACCCTAAAAATTATTTAAAAATTAATGAGTTTTACTAGTCATAATTTCAAAAATCTGATGGTTTTAATAATAATGAGGACAGTCCAACAGACTTGTAAAAAAAAAAGTGAATAATAATCTTGTTGGCCCCACGAGCCCGTTTGGACAGTTGAAACCCTAGAATTTGGACCTGGAGGTGCCCAAAGCTAAAAAATTATAGGATTGAGATTAGAAATAGTTAGAAATGGGAATTTTATACTTAGAATTAATTTTCGGGCAATGTGTAATGCCTTGATTTTTTTGTCTGAGAGAAAATGACTAAAATACCCCTAAGGTTATTTTCCACCCGGAATTTGAGGATAGCCAACCCGGTGGTCCTCGAAAGGTCAACTCAATGTTTGAAGTGGATTAGATGGTCCTTGAGTGGTTTCGGAAACAAAAATCTTGTTTTCTGCAGTTTCAGATCAAAATGACCAAAATACCCCTACAGTGTTTTTACACGGGTAAAGGTGCCATTCGAGCCCAAAACTTTCCCCAAAGGTTTAAAATGATATTTTCATGTGTTTAAAAGTATCTGTTTAAGTCTCGGAGGTCCCGGATAATTTTTGTGCAAAATTACAATTTTGCCCTTACATAGTGCATTTTGGGCCTAATAATATGATTAGCAAAACCTAAGCAATATTAGGCTCTAATTAAAGATTAGTAATTTCTAATTACTGATTTAGAGTCAAAATAATTAATTGAGGTTAATTAGAACCTAAAATTTCTTAGAGAAACTCAAAACTCTTTTCTAATTTTAATTCTTTGAGAAAGGGATATAGAAATAGTATTTTCTCTCTCCAGTTCCCTAAATCAAGAAAATATGTTGGCATTGGATTCCAAGTTAATAGAGTTTTACTTCATTAATTTAGTGAGACCACCTTCTAATCTAGTCTTTTATGGCCCTAATCACTTACTTACTTACCTGAACACTAGTCACAAAACTCTAATCTTTGGCCTAATCAAATACTACCCCTAAGCTTACTCTTAATACACATTAAATTGTGATTTTCCTCCCCTAATTAAGAAGAGAAACTGCCACTTAATTTATTTTAAAGGCCATACTTGGCCATACTTGAAGCCATGCTTGAGACCATACCTCACCATACCTTACAAAGAGATATTTTCTTCCTTTTCCCTCCATGAAGAATTCGGCCACTCCTTCCATTCTTGCACCCTTGATGTTATTTTTCTATAAATACTGTAACATCCTAATTTTTAACCCAATACTCTAGAACATATTTAGGTTAATCATTAGTCTGTTACTTCATAGTTCTCATTTTTACTTTGAAATACTTAGCGGAAAATACGGGTAATTTTTTTTTAAATAAAAAGTGAGAGCCGCGTGATGCGATACATCTTGTAACGATCAAATCATACATCTCATAACTTCATAGCATAGGACACAACATGAATAACACTGAATATCATCTCATATATATATAACTTGCCCACTTATAAGTGTGGGACTTAATTTAGTACAAGGAAAATACATGAAAGGAAATACAACATAAACATAAACATGATCTACTCCCCTACCCGAGTGCACCTAATGGGATAACCTCTAAACAAAAGAAGGTTTATCCCCATCTAAATGTGTGTGCTCTAACCGGGTACTCCATCGGTCGATCGTCACCTCCTACTGACGTCTGTCTCGCGAACGAGGCAAGTATCCGGGAAACTGGGCGAGCTCCTCGGGCATAAAGAGGCGGAACGGGGATCGAGAGTGACCCCCGCGGTGTAGCCGCATCTCCGGTCGCCGCGCAAGTCGTGGCTGAGTCACGGTATCCTCACTGCCCTCCCTTATCAATGGTGGAGAGGGGGCAGAGCTCTCACTATACGGATGAGTAAGCGGGTCCTCGGACGGGTCGGTCTCCGAGAAGTAGATCCGGGGCACGTAATCGGGATGGCCTCGCATGGCTAGGGCGGTGGTGTGCATGCGGAGCACTCTCTCGTCATGCGTACGCGTGCGCTCAAAAACTCGCTCGTCGTCGCCATAGGGTGCAGTCGGGGAGAAGCGATGGGTGTGCACGGGATGAGCGAAGGGATGTCCTACGAACATGAAGACCCGCACCGTGTACTACCCTTCAAAATGGTATGACCCGTGAGCCGGGTCATAGTGCACCTCCCATGTCGGGGTGTCCACAAACACTACGAACGTCGCTATCTGAAGACATGACGGAAAGAAAGAGATAGAGGGAGTGAGAATCTTGCTAAAGAATCTTAATAGGACCTCCTACTACCTAGGTGTCATCATCTACGTCCTCAGGAACCTTGGGTTTAATTATACAAAATGATTGGGCATGTATTAAGTTCATTTTAAACTTTAAGATATACTTTAGCCAAGGTCCATTCATTTTAGGACGATCTTAATGTCATGAATACAACATAATAGAAGATGTATGCATGGCACTACCTAATGCACATACATAAAACATAACATCAAGTCTCATCGAACTTAGTGGCATAAAGTGGCAATAGAAACATTCATATGGGACAAACTTAGTGACATAATCATAATCATGAAACATCTCTTCCTTATGGGCCACCCTAAAAGACAATCGAACTGGGGGTGCTCGGCCGAACCGGTGTCACCCAGAACGTGTCACATATCTAGGTTATGAGCTCATACCTTAACTAGTCGTCACTAGTTCTTACTTACCACTTAACGATAAGCGTATCATAAATCATAAATCCCGACTATCTGAGTACGGGTTAGGGGGCAAAACTCTTAGGGGTGCTCGGCTGAACCGGTGTCACCTAAGAGTATAAAATAGTACCGATGTCACATGAGTTCTATGGAGGTGCTCGGCCGAACCGGTGTCATCCTAGAACCCATCTTAGTACCTTAATTTTCAAAATCTCTTTAAGTCCCCAAATTTGTCGAAGTCAGCGGCACAATGGTCATTACACGAATTTCCTTCCAAATTTGCTTTATGCCACATAAACATATAACCTCATGAATTCCTCATATGAATAACATCATCATCATTTGCATACTACATGCATCATCATAAAACATTCAAACGCTTACCCTTACGGTAGCTTATGCTTTGACCCTTATGGGCCTTAATCTTGAGATATAGTTCTCTACATCCGTCGCTCATATCTTTATGCACCTAAGGGCTCATAATTAATCATCATTCCTAATCCTCATGTTCACACTTAAATCTGAAAAGCATAGGGCAGAATCTCTAACTTGTATTTACGGGGTTCTAGAACTTACGTTTTAGACCCTTTCTCGGTTCCGTCTTGTAGGAAAGCTATATATATTAAATCTAAATCAATTATGAGACATTCCTATGCTTAAGGACTAATTATTAATCATGTTTATCATGTTGTAAGGGTGCTGGACAGAATCCAGAAAATTAAATGTTCTAAGAGTTCTACATTTGTATTTTTACGGTTTTCTAGTTACTAGTTTCCCCATAGGTGCTAGAATTCAATTCTAATCCAAATGTTACCAAGTTTTTCATGTCTAAACAATATAAATCTGATTATGTTCCCATTAAAACAGTTTGGATAAGTTCCAAAAACAAATGGGTTAAAACTATGCCAAATTCTAACTTTACGGTATTTCTAGTTAGCTAGTTTCTTACCTATCATGCATAGGATCGCTTCTACATCATCATATGATATTTTCACACATTCCAACACATCAAAACATCATCGTACAGCATCACACTCATCATATCAGAACCGAAAACATTTAACTTTAATAAGAGAGTTAAATTGACGTTTCTAGGTACATAAGTTAACTAGTTTCTCTTGGGATCGATTTAGAATTTCTAAAACTCTTTGCAAATCATTTTAATTCATTAAGAGGCTAAGAGAGGCCTTAGGTCAGTGACCAAAATATATCTCATCTTCTAAGAGGGAATAAAGTCATATCTCATGATAACATAACCTTGTAAAGATTGTAAAGCTTTTAAGAAAAACTTAGGACATAGGCTATTGGTCCTTGTAGCTAGATGAAACCTCATTGCAAGTCCATCATCACTACTTGGCCGAAAACATGCATTCAAGGAAAGCATTCACTTAAACTTTAACTTGAAATGAAATGGGCAAGTCTTTGAGCTCTAGGTTCTTTAAGTTATAACATAAAATAAACGTGCTCATGCTTTTCATTTTTAATCTTGCTTACAAAATAAAGTGATGACTTAAATTAAATATGCAAGGCATAAACTTAAACGTGCAAGCTTGAAAGTAAATATGCGAGGCATAAACTTAAACGTGCAAGCTTGAAAGTAAAGATGCAAGGTTCAATTCTTCATTTTAGTGCTCCTGGCCCAACAACAATCGACTTTAAGGCCGAAATAGAAAGGCATTCGAGAAATTAATTAGGTGATAATGCAAGTTCAATTCTTTATTTTAGTGCTCTAGGCCCAACAACAATCGACTTTAAGGCCGAAATAGATAGGCTTCGAGAATTAAATTAAGTGATGATACAAGTTCCATTTTAATCTTTATGTTCTTAGGTGATAGCTAGAAAGTAAAGATGCATAGCAAGAATGTAAATATGAATGCAAGCATAAAATAAATTATGCAAGTTCATTTTATCTTTCTAGAGCTCTTAACAAGACTTTAAATGAATTTAAACCATAACCCAAACTCATCCAAACAAGGTAAAGTCAAGCTTAGAGTTCTTAAAGCTTAACATAATATTCTTAGGAAATCAAACCATGAAGCTTAGAAAAATTTAAGGAAATGGCCGAAATCTTCAAGAAGAAAAAGGAACATTTTAAAACTCTAGAGTTCATGATCTTGATGATATATTAACACCAACATCATGAGTCCTCATCATTGAGTTCATAGAGCCATTTTAAAACATCATCAAAGCTAAAGTTCTCAAGAGTTCAAGAAAGGAAGAACTAGAAACATTTTTGTTCAAGAACAAAGATCAAGCTCTAGAGTTTGTTTCAAGTGATGAACATCATCATGAAACTCTCATCATCAAGCTCTCACTTCTTCATTCCCAAAGGCCCATGGCCGAAACATAAAGAGGAAGGAGGAGAAGAAAAGAAGTTCTAAAAGGAATCAAGAGAAACTATGAACATAAAGCTTAGAACAAGAACTTTAAAGAAAGGAATACTTGAAAGAAAATCCCTACTTGATGTGATGAACTTGAAGATGGAAGAAGAAGAAGAAGATGATGAAGAACTTTGAAGAACTTGAAGAACACTAGAACTTTGAGAGAAAAGAAAAGCTTTGAGTGTTCCTAAACTTAGCAAATGATCTAAAAGTGGTGCAAGCTCCTCAAGGCATTCTATTTATAGAGAAATGAAACAAATGAAGTGTGTGTGTGGGCTGATGTGTTTCGGCCATGAGGGTGCAGAATGGAGGCATCCATGAGTTCCATGAGGTGAAATAATGTGGTCTTGAGGCATGGTGAGGTATGGCTCAAAGTATGGTGAGGTATGGCCTCAAGCATGGTTCTTTGAGTGAGAAAACAAATCAACATGTGGTCAAATGGGGGAGAAGTGGCTGAAATGCATCAGCCAAGGGAGGAGAGTTTCTTGCATTTTAATTGTGGTTTAGAGTTGTGTTTAGGTGTATCTTTGATTATGCTTAAGATTAGGAAGTTGTAAGAAAGTGTTTAGGTAATGAAAATGGATAATTAGGGTGGTCTAGACATAATTAAGGAGTGGTCTTGCACCATTAGTGAGTTAGATCCTCAATTTAGAGTCTAAACAACTCTAGACACATTTCCTTGATTTAAGGAATTGGAGAGAGAAAACACTATTCAAGATTCCAAGACTAGGAATCTTGAGTTCTAAAAAGGGATTTAAGTTTAATCTAAGCAATTTTAGGTTCTAATTAACTTTAATATATTATTTTGACTCTAGATTAATTAGGGAAATTAATTAATCTTCGTTTAGAGCCTAATATTGCTTAGGTTTGCTTAATTACGTCATTAAGTTTAAAAATACTATTCTAGGGGCAAAATCGTAATTTTGCACTAAAACTGTCCGGGACCACCGGGACTTGAACAGAGACCTCTAGACACATGAAAACATGTTTTTAAACCTCGGGGGAAAGTTTCGGGCTCAAACGGCACCTTTACCCGCGTAAAACGCTATAAGGGTATTTTTGTCATTTTGACCCGAAATTGCGGAAAACGAAATTTTCGCTTCCGAAAGCATTCTAAGGCCATTCAATCCCCTTCAAACATTGAGTTGACCCTTCGAGGACGACCGAGTTGGTTACCCTCGAATTCGGATCAGGAAATGACCTCAGGGGCATTTTGGTCATTTCCCTCGGACAGAAAAATAGGGGTGTTACAAATACCATGTCTAGATGGACTTGGTTCCACTTTGGTTCATTTGCTAAGTTTAGGTTCAAGAGTAATTCTAAGTTCTTTCTTTTTCTCTCAAGAGTTCAAGAGTTCTTTCATCTTCTTCTTCTTCTTCTTACTCACCAAGAACCACCACTTCTCAACCATACACAACCTTCTAAACACTTAGCCATGTCTTTCTAAAGGATCAAGTTCAAGAAACCACAACTTTCTTCCTTTCTTTTTCCTCCTTGGTCGAAAACATCATCAAGCTCCAAGGAAGATTTTCCTTTCATCCTCCTCTCAAGATCAAGTCCTTTTCATCCCCAAGAAAACATACCTTGGTAGGGAGTTGTTTTAATAATTATTTCTTTACTTTGTTAAGCTTTATTCTTGGTGCCTTAATGCTTTACAAAATCAGTTCCTCCCTTTTCTTTTCCTTCAACATTTCGGCCCTCATGGGCTTGTTGGTTTCTCATGATAGCTTGATGATCAGTGTTTCTAGATGATGACTATGAGTTCATCACAATGAGACCTCTAGAGCTTGAGTTTTACCTTTTTGAAAGTTTATGAGCTCTACGAAGAAATAAAATGAACTTGTATTTATATTTATATTTCAAGTTCTTGCATGGCATGTTAAGATTCAAGTTTTGCATTCATGTTTATATTTCTTTGTCATTACTTAATAATTAATCTCGAAACCTACCTATTTCAACCTTAAAGTTGATTGTTGATTTAGAGTAAATACTTTAAGGGGCCTAGAGCAAAATTGGACTTGCATATCATGGTTATTTCCAGGTTATCACATAAAGCTTAAAGATAAGAAATGAACTTGCATTTCATATTTACATTCTTGTTTAGCATGTTTATATTTCAAGCCATCACCTAAACTCAAAGATAAGAAATAAACTTGCATCTCATATTTACTTTGAAGTTCTCACTTTATTTTATTTTATAATGAAGAATAAAATGAGGTGCATAGCATGTTTAAGATTTTTCCATCACTAAAAGATCCTAGAGCTCAAGGACTTGCCTTCTTTTTATCTCAAGAATGTTTTAATTTAGTTATTGCCCTATGATTATTTTTAGCACCTTTGACAAAGTAAATTAGTTTTCAAAGAATTTTAGAAGTTATCTTAAGTATAAAGCTTAGTTACTTGAAATGCTTTATTTTGTGCTCATGAGACATGTTACTTTTCGACTTTACCTTTAGATTTCCAGAATCTTTGAATGATTGTAAAACCATGTTATACCATGTTTACTTAAGTGAAATTGACTCATAAATGGTTTAGGAGTTTATTTTAGCATCATAAGAAAAGCTAGTAATGAGAAAGGGAGTAAAACGCAACTTCTAGAACACCTTAAATCATGGAAATTCATTTACTGCCTATGCAGTCCAACTTTGATTGATGATGTTCTTAAGGTTAATAATTAGTGGTAATGATGATGATTAGTCCCTTAGATGCATAAGAAAATAATTTGATAATTCGAGTTACCCAATTTAACTATTTGGCCATTTAAGGGAATGTTTATGTGATGATGATTTGAGATGATGAATTCTTGTGATATTTGATGCTATGTGAGATATTAATCTCTAGAGATAGGATTCATTATTTGCATGTTATAGTTCATTTGGAACATTAAAGATGCATCAATGAAGAGTTATGACATTTATGAGTTATGTATTGCATCTTGTTACAACATGCTAAGGCTTAAGGTGATTTAAAATATGAGAAAATGATCCTTTGGACTCATTAAATGATAGGTGATGAAAAGGTGATTCTTGCTTAAGGGGATTTAGAAAATGATCCTTTGGACTCATCAAATGATAGGTGATGAAAAGGTGATTCTTACTTAAGGTGATTTAAAATATGAGAAAATGATCCTTTGGACTCACCAAACTATAGGTGATGAAAAGGTGATTCTTGCCCCCTAACCCGTACTTATCAAGTCGGGACTTCAACTTATTAAAAGGGAATAAGTTTATGCTAGTGATGACTAGTGAGGTATTACCTCATAACCTAGAAATACTCTCAAAAGGGAAGAGTAATAGGGTGGCCCCAAGAATGAAAAAAGACTTAAGTCACCTAAAGAAATAAGGAATGTCATTCATGAACCATGTTCAATGCACATCATGTTTGCTATGAAGTTAGATGTATGCTTTAGAGTAATGTTGCATAAAGTATTGACATACATATCATAAAGAAGTATGATGCATTCATTACAAGACTCATGATAAAATGAACAGGCCTCGGTAATGGATGTTTTAGAACTTAATAAATGAATCTTTGCATGCTCACTATTTCATAATTAAACCTGAGGTTCCTGAGGACGATGATGATGACACGTGTGTGAAAAGGGAAGCCCTACTGAGATTCTTGTATAAGTTTCTCACTCCTCCTATCTTTCTTTTCCATCTTTGCCTTCAAACAAGGTTGACAATGATGTCCGTGGATTTCCCTGAGGTGCCGATATGGAAGTAGCTTAATAGTCAAGAACAGAGTGGCGCAACGGAAGCAGGGACATAGTCTTAGCTTATTTACATCTTAGTTATGCGTGGGTTTTTCGAATTGTTGTATGCTCAGCCTTTACAGGTGGGCTTAATATATTTAATATGGTACTATTGTGGAATATTCCTATATTATTAATATTATTAATGTTGTTTGACTTGATATTTGAAGTTCATGTTATATGATGATGTGCTAATGTTTCTGATTATGTTATTCTTTTTATGTTTATGCTTTATGTTAACGACCTTTTTCGTTACGCGAAGCTGCCGTCTATTTATGTTTTCAAAAAAAAAAATCTACCTATATTTTCCGCTAAGTATTTTAAAGAAAGGTTTTAAAGAATGAGACTAAAAGAGTAATAGACTAATGGTTAACCTAAATACATTCTAGGAGTATTGGGTTAAAAATTAGGATGTTACACATAGTCTTATTACTCGGGTACAGTGTTTCGCCCGTTCGGCGGAGTTTCGATGTGCAGTTTTTAACCCCGTACAAGTTACTTAGTGGCTAAGTAACCTTTACCAACCACTTTATGCCAAGTGGATGGCAAGGATTAAAACTTGAAAAGCAAGTTTTAATCATGACTTTTAATTTATTATATTTTACTCGAGAGCCAATAACTCATCCGTTCGGTGAAATTTCGGTGTGCGGTTTTAACACTGAAAAGGCTACTTTTTCCTCAAGTTAAAGTGATCTAATTATTTTGGACCAAGTGGATGACCAAGATCTATTATTTGACCAAGAAAACAATCCTAGCCATCCATTTTACAATATTTAAAAATTCTGCTTTTACATTATTATAATCAAGCTTCCTTTATAAGCTTTCTTACAAGATAAATACAAAGCGACCACCTTTACCACCCCACCATCATCATTTTTGGCCAAGAGGTTTAGAAACACAGCCCTCCATTAACAAGCTTCAAGCTTCAAAAACTCTAACTTAGAGTCACTAAAACACCAACATCCTTTCACAAAACTTGTTCTACTCCTCATAATCTATCAAACTAACTGATTGGAATTTCAATTCCTCATCAATCCTCACCTTGGTATCTCATACATCACTGATTAAGGAAGGGCTTGGTGCTGATTTGGTGGCCTTGAAGTGAGCAAAATCAATCTTGGAGCATCCTTTGGAGCCAAGATCCCTAAAGCCATCAAAGTAGGGTTTTCTCTGGCCTCTTCTTTCAAAATTTATTCTCAATGTTTCTGATTGGTCTTGGTCTGAAATTTTTAGTTTTATTGGTTGATGATATATGGATATTGATGTATTAATTTTGGTGGAGTGTTTGGATGGTGCTAGAAAACCCATTTTGGCAAATCAAGTTTTGAATCATGTGCTGGGATTCTCGGATTTGCACTGTTAGATTATGAGTCACGAATTTTTTGATGTATTTGTAGAAGATTTTATGAGCTATAAAAATTATATGTTGAAGCTAACATCCTAAGGCAACTCCATGATTTTTCTTGTATCCTAAAAATGAGTTTTACTATTTTATAAAAATCAAAAATCAAGACTGTTCTTGAGTTGTCTGGACAGCCAATTATGAAGCTCTGAGTTTGTCTAATTTTGTTACCACATCAAATGATTGATTTTTCCACTGAAATTATTAAGGACATGTTAAAGTCCAACCATGAATTTTTGTATGATTTGATATGATCATTTGATAGGTTAATAAGATTGGAACTTTTGGCTGTTGGCTGCAAATAGGGGGTTTCTGGCCTCCTAATTTTTTGAATTTTGTTATCATACTTAGAGAATTCTTTTAACTCCGAAATCTTTAGATGACCTTGGGGACACAGTAAAGTATCTTGGATAATTTTTATGGCCTTGGATTTCATGGTTTGAAATGCAAAATAATTTGTGCTATAGATATGTGAAATCTGCCATTATGCTGAAAATGAATTGATGCTTTGAGTTGATGAAATTATGACATTGGGTTCAAGTATGACATATATGAATGCATGCTGGTGACTTTAAGGAATGGTTTGAGGCATGATTAAAATCATATTATGAATGAATGAGTAAATGTGCCTCATGCATGTATTTGGAAAAGAACAGTGAATGATATGTATATGTGGCAAAAGAGAATATATGAACTTTAATCGTGCATGTTCTGACATATGGAGAAAACAGAAACAAGACTTAGATTGAATAAGGGGAAGGCAAAAGTACGAACTTTCCCAAAATACTGAGTGTGCCTATTCTGACATATGGAGAAAATAGAAACGAGACTTAGATTGAATTAAGGGGAAGGCGAAAAGAGGAACTTCCCCTAAGATATTATGAGTCGGTAGACGTATCGGCTAGGAATAGAACTGTGTGTGATTCCGAGATGGAAAAAAATGAAGTCTGATGATCACATATAGGAATGAGCTCAGTCCTGATAAGCAGTCTATTTCCCTTGTGTGGTGTAATCCACTATAAATACCATTTGGTATAAACTATCTATTGTGGAGTTGTCCACGGCAGGTACCCATTGGGTATAAACTAAGTCTTTCCTATGTCAATCAAGAGCAAATGTTGCACTGAATTGAGTTTTACAGCATGATATAAGCTAAGTCTTTCCTATGTCAATGAAAAGAGAAAAATGCACTAGATTAAGTTCCTTGGCCATGAAAAGGAATGCATAATTTATTATTATTTCTGTATATAAGTTTACTTGATAACGCTTGCAAGAATGAAATTTCTACTTATGTTTTGGTTGTTATTTTTGAATGTCTACTTAGGATGATTTACTAGATGCTTGACATTATTATACATATGCATTAAGTGATTGATTATTAAAAGCTACCCACTTTGGAAGTACGATTTGGAACTTTAAAAATGAACCATTGGTATGAAAGGCATGATCACTCTTTTTCTAATAAACCGAAGTGGCTGGGGCGATGACGATGACAGTATGAGTGATTTTTTGGGGAGTTGCCTTACTGAGAATTGTATAATTCTCACCCCTATGTGTTTTGTGTTCCCGTGTCGTCTCCATGTTGATCCAAAAAACAATGTGGCTGCTACGTGAAAGAACTTGAAATTACAGTTGTTTAGTAGTTGATATTGTTATTATGTTGTATGTGATCGTAGGCGTATGTGCATGTAAATGTAATAGAGGATGTATATGTATTGAAGCTCTTAGAAGAGCTTCCTTTTGTACTTAGCTATGTATTCAATAAATATTGTGTTTCTTTGTTATATATTTTAACTAAATTATGCTAGTTATCACACGATCTTATCGCATTTGCTATAATTATTTAAAAAAGGTCTGATAATTTATAAGTAACAAATCTCAAGTCTGATGTCATGACTTAAGGATGACATTGTACTTGGGAGGATGTTACAGTAAGCATAGCATGTGCACTAGCTGAGCCCGATCCTTGATTTCCAGCATACTAGATAGGAGCATGTTTATTTTTATACTGAATTATATCTTGTTAGAGGTATATGCAATGAATGTTAAGCATGCTTATATGACTGATTACATGATGAGTTGTGGCATGATATGATTATACTCAATTGATTGAGATGCATGATTATGAGCATGATAAGTTGAATGATGAGTTATTATTACATTGCATCCCTAAAAGAATATGCCAAGGTTAAGGTGACATAAAATATATGGAAGTGATCCTCTAATAGGATTTATGTAGGGTGGGTCAATGAGAGATGGGCCAATACTGACTTTCTGGACTCCTCTAATTAAAGGTTATGAGAGGCGAGCCAACAATGGCCCTCTCGACTCCTCCGGTTAAAGGTTATGAGAGGCGAGTCAATATTGACCCTCTAGATTACCTAATTTAAAGGCAATGAGAGGTGATCCAATAAGATAATCCTATGCCATGAGTATGAGATATTAAACGATAAGTTATGATTACATTTCATTTTGCATCTCTAGATATCATGCTAAGATTAAAGGTGACGAAAGACATATGGAAATATTCTTTAGACTCCTCGAATTAAAGATTATGAAAGGTAATCCAAAAAAGTTGCATGCTCATAACGAGAAAGTGATGTGTTTCCCCCCTATTACCCCATATTAAATCTAGCAGAGACTAGTTATGTTGAGCTCATCCTAGGCGATAGTTGAGGTGAAGTTTAGGTGGTTATTGTAAAATCGCCAAGGAAAGTGAGATGGTTGGTTTAGGATGTTTATGTAAGGGGGTGATTATTAAGAAAGGAACTTGAAAGTTCAAATATAAGAAAGTAAATTATCATGAGTTCTCTGGCATCCCATGCATGCTAAGAGTTATATGGTTCCTCATATTTGCATTCTTTTGCCTATCATACGATTATATAGATTGCATGCCAAGTCACCTAAGAAAAAAAAAAGAGGAATGATTGCATGTATAGTGGATATGGTCTTTATGCTTCTACATTATGTCCCTGTATACCTAGAATACTGCATAAGATATTGACATGTATTCATGACTTAGTATGCTGCATTCATGACTTAGTATGCTGCATTCATAACATTAAGATGCATGCTAAAAGACACGGGCCTCGGCTAATGGTATTTTTAACTTAATAAATGAATCTTACATATGTCCACTACTTTCATAATGAAACCTGAAGTTCCTAGGGACGATGATGATGACACATGTATGGAGATGGAATACCCTACTGAGAATCTTTTATAAGTTTCTCACTCCCTTACTTTCTTTTCATCTTCGTCTTCAGACAAGATCGATGGCAATGCCCGTGGACTTACTTGAGATGCTAGCATAGGAGTTACTCTGTGGTCTAGATCAGATTGGCACAGTGGAAGCAGAGATAAAGGCCTTCATGTTTTCAGCACTTAGAAGTTGTCTCGTCTTCGCATATGCTCATAACTTAGCTTAAGTAGATGTACACCCACTCGGAGTTAGTTACTTTTTAATCATGTTTAGCTTTTGTATTAGCATATGCTCAGCCTCTATGGGTGGGCTCAATATATTTTGACGTGGTACTATGATTATGGGATATTTCCATATTATTATTCTTACTATTTGATATGATATTCGAAGTAAATATTATGATGTGATGATGTTCATAGTTTATGTTGCACTTTGTTGTGATTTGCATGAATGCTACATGATGAATAATTATGCGCTATAAATTATACGCGAACAGATCATAGTTTGGTTTTTCAAAAAAAATGGGTTGTATTTTCAATAGACTTATTTTCAAAGCTCAAAATTAAGTAAAATTCTGAGATGAAAGAGTAACAACTAACAATTAACCATTATGCATTCTAGGTGTAATACCCGGGGATTGCGAAGTCGGGGAGTGATCGCCGGTGCAAGGAGGCACGGACAAGGAGCGGCTCCTGGCAGACTTCAAAAGCGGAGGGGTACATGAACGAACCGATTACACACCCGAATGATAGGGATCCTAAGATTGTATAGGTATGGGATTATACAGTTAAGGAGGGCTTATATGAATTGATTTGTACTACCTATACCAACAAGATGCATCTTCTTTTCGGTAGCCCAAACTGAAAGAACTCCACAGTTAAGCATGCTTAACTTAGAGCAATTTTGGGATGGGTGACATCCTGGGAAGTTTTCCTAGGAAGTGTGCGAGTGAGGACAAAGCACGCTGAAAAGACCCGTGTTGGTTTGTGGGGACAATCGTCAATCCATAAAGCAGCAGGGGATGTTACACTAGGCGTAATGTGTTGAAAGTTAGGATGTTACATTTAGAGTTTCTCAACACCATGGTTCCAAGAACCTCATTTCTTAAACTCACCATCAAGCTCAAAGAAAAACCAACAATGAAAACCAACTAGCATTTTATTTATCATATCCCATTGAAACCGAAATCAAGTCTCAAGCTTTAAAGGTCACAAATATGATGGTTTCACCAAAAATCATCTAGAAACCCTTATCATCAAGCCATAGTCTCAAACATCAAAGAAAGGATATTTCAAAGAACCAACAAATATTCTACATTTATCATTTCTTAAAACCGAAAATAAACCAAACCTTGGGCTTTAGAGGTCAGGCACATGGTGATATCAAAACCACTATCAAGATCTCTCATCATCAAGCCATGGTTTTTAACCATCCAACAACAACAAAATCGAAAAGTATAAAGAAGGAAAAAGGAAAGCTCTAAACTGAAAACTGAGATTTTCACCTCAATCATCATGTACAACACATATAATCCCCTTCAAACATTAAAATAACCCTTTGAGGATGGCCAAGGTCAGTCATCCTACATTCTTGGGTGAAAATGACCTTTAGGGCATTTTGGTCATTTTGTATTAGGAGAAAAATTAGGGCGTTATAGAAAGAAAGAAAGAGGGGATGAGAAACTTATATAAGAATCTCAGTAGGGCGTTCACCTCCTAACATGTGTCATCATCTATGTCCTTAGGAACCTCGGGCTTCATTATGAAATAGTGGGCATGTATATGAGGCTCAATTATTAGTTTCCAAATACCATTAATCTGAGGCCGGTATATTTTAGTGTGAATCTTAATGCATAAGTGCAACATCATAAGTCATGAGTGCATGTCAATTGTAACATCCTCCCAAGTACAACGTCATCCTTAAGTCATGACATCAAACTTGAGAGTTGTTACTTATAAATTATCAGACCTTTCTTAAATAACTATAGCAAATGTGATAAGATCGTGTAATAACTAGCGTAATTTGGTTAAAATATATAACATAGAAACACAACATTTATTGAATACATAGCTAAGTACAAAAGGAAGCTCTTCTAAGAGCTTTAATACATATACGTTCTCTATTACATTTACATACATATAACTCCAACCAAGTACAGTAAATTAAAAACATCAACTATTAAACTACTGTAATCCTGAGTTCTTTCTTGTAGCAGTCGTATCATTCTCTGGATTAACCTGGAGATGACATGGGAACACAAAACACAGAGGGTTGAGAATTATACAATTCTTAGTAGGGTAACTTCCCAAACACTCAACTATAATGTCATTGCCATCACCTCAGCCACTTCGGTTTATTAAGAAAAGGTGATCAAGCATTACATAATAATGATTCATTTTTAAAGTTCCAAATCATATTTCCGAAGTGGGTTGTTTTTAAATGATCAATCACTTAATACACATATATCATAAAGCTCAAATATATAGTTAATAATCCTAATCAAGCAATTAAATATGATGTGAGTATGCATATGCTAAACATATTGAACTTACCTCAAAATGACTTGGTTTCACTTGTGGGCATAGAACTCAACTCGCTGCATTTTTCTCTTTTCATCGACATAGGAAAGATTTAGTGTATAGCCGATGGATATTTACTATGGATAACTCCACAATGAATAGTTTATACCACATGGTATCTTAGTGGTTTACACTACACAAGGGAAATAGACTACTTATCCAGATTGAGCTCATTCTTATACATGGTCATTAGATTTACTTTCTCCAATTCTCATACAGATGTATTCCTAGCCAATACATCTACCAACTCATATTATATCGAGAGAAGTTCATCTTTTTGCCTTCCTGTTTATCTCTAGGAAAGTTCCTTTTTTTCCCTTTCCCTCATTCCACATAAGTCTTGTTTCTATTTTCTCCATATGTCAGAACATGCACAAGTGAAATTTATACATTCTCTTTTCTCATATAATTGCATCATGTACTTTCTTTTCTCAAATGCATGCATAAGCCACGTGTAAGCATTCAACCACAAGTAATTCTCATTTTTACCTCATAATTCAATCTTTAAATTGGCTAGCATGCATGTATAGTTATCATACTTAAAGCAAGAGTCATTATATCATCAAATCAATACTTGAGTTCATTTCGGCACAAATACAGCATGTTGGCAGAATTCATGCCTAAGGAGTATGATTTCTTTTGTCTATCAAACATCCATTGCAAGGACTATAAAAATTCTCCAAAACACCTCAATGTGTCCACAAGGGCCTGTAAAAATTTTAGAAGGAAAATCCTTCTCTAACTTGTTACAAACTTGGTGGTCAGAAACCACTCAGCTTCAGCTCAGAACCAAAATCTCATAATTTTTAACCCTAGCAAATGATTGAATCAATTCAAAATAAAAATTAAAGTTACACTTCAATATTTTATCAACTCCCTGTAAAAATTTCAAAGGAAGAAGCAATCATTTGCTGTGGTAACAAAATTAGCAAAATTCACAGCTTCAGAGTTAACATCTCAAGCAGCACAGTTACAACTTCGGTTCATGATTTTTTAAACATAGTAAAAGTGACCAAAATACCTCAAAATTTTTACTGAAGATGCCTTAACATGTTGACTACATCATATAAAATTTTTAGCTCAATCTAAGTCTCTAACTAGGTCAGAAAATTCATGAACAAATGCTGCCATGTTGAAATCCAAAAATCCAGCAGCATGTGTCAAATTTTCTTTTGACAAAAATGATTTTTCACAACATCAAACCACTCCACCAAAATTAATACATCAACATCCATACATCATCAACCAATAAAACCAGAAATGTCAATTTAAATCAGTGATTAAAATAGAAAAAGAGATTTAAAAAGCCTACTTTAGTGGCTTTAGGGATCTTGACTCCAAAGGATGCTCCAAGGATGATTCCCTTCACTTCAAAGCCTTCAAACCAGCATCAAAACCTCCATTAGGCAGTAATATATGAGGTATCAAGGTGAGAAATGGTGAAGAAATGAAATTCCAATCGGTTAGTTTGATAGATTATGAGGAGTAGAACAAGTTTTGTGAAAGGATCTTGGTGTTTTAGTGACTGTGAGCTAGGATTTTGCAAGCTTTGAAGCTTGTCAATGGTGGCTTGAAAGGAAGAAGATGAAGGCTGTAACTTAGGGTGGTTTGGCCGAAATTTATGAGGTGGTGTGATAAGGTTTGGTGATTTATCATTATCTAGGTATAAAAATAGTCAAAATGGGTATTTATTTCTTTTTCAAAATGAAATAATGAAATGGATGGCTAAGATTTGGTTTCTTGTTCAAAGAATGAAGGTTGGCCATCCACTTGCCTCAAGATAAGTGGCTCACATTAACTTGGTGAGCAAGTAGCTTTTTTGGTATTAAAATCGCACACCGAAATTCCACCGAACGGACGAGTTATTGGCTCCCGAGTAAAATATAATAAATGAAAGGTTAAGATTAAAACTTGCTTTTCAAGTTTTAATCTTTGTTGTCCACTTGGCATAAAGTGGTTACTAAAGGTTACTTTGCCACCAAGTAACTTGTACGGTGTTAAAAACTACACATCAAAACTCCACCAAATGGCCGAAATACTGTACTCGGGCAATAAGACATTGCCCGAAAATTAATTCTTAGTATAAAATCTCTATTTCTAACTATTTCTAATCTCAATCCTATAATTTTTTAGTTTTGGGCACCTTCGGGTCCCAATTCTAGGGTTTCGGCTGTCTTGACGGGCCTGTGGGGCCCACAAGATTACTATTCACATTTTTTTTTCTACAAATCCCTTGGACTATCCTCATCATTACTAAAACTGTCAGATTTTTGAAATTACAACTAGTAAAGCCCAAATTAATTTTTAAATAATTTTTAGAGTGTTACATCAATGCCACAAGCAAGATGTCACGACATAATGAATGCATACTCTTCTAGCATGATCTTTTTCTCATTAATCTTTTAGGTGACTTAAGCTTCTTATTCTCTTTTCCATGGGGGCCGCCCTAATATTCTCTCCTTTGAGACTTCTAGGTTATGAGCTCATACCTCACTAGTCGTCAGTAGTCTACACTTATCCTCTTGATAATCTAACTCCCAACTCCTAGAGTGTGAGATATGAGGCATAGGATCATCTCTCATAACCTTTAATTCAGGGAATCTAAAGGATCACCTTACTGGATCACCTCTTATAACCTTTAATTCGGGGAGTCTAGAAGATTATTTCCATGTGATTTATGTCACCTTAATCTTAGCATGTTATCCAGAGATGCAAACTTATGAATATATCATTTCATATTCCATGCTCACCAAATACTTAAGTTATGCCCTTAATTATTCAAGCAAAATCATAACATGCTATAATATATCATGTAATCAATCACATAAGCATGCATCACATTCATTGCATATATCCTTGAGCATGTCATAAATCACTATAACAATAAACGTGCTCCTATCCAGTGCACCAGAGATCAAGGACCGGACTTAGCTAATGCACATGTTATGCTTAACAGGATATATATATATATATATATTTATATAATCATACTAAAGATCATCATTTAATTAATTAAAAATTCAAGCATGCAAATTCATCAATCCATATTATTTCAAGTGGAAACACACTTATTTACACATTTCTAGGTCTGGTAATTGATTACATGAGCTAATAATCAATTACACAGTTCAAATTTTCCAAACAGATGTAACATCCTAATTTTTAACCTAATACTCTAGAACATAATTAGGTTAATCATTAGTCTGTTACGTCATAGCTTTCTTGTTACTTTAAAATACTTAGAGGAAATATTGGTAAATTTTTTTTTGAATTATATAAAAGCAAAGTGAGAGCCGCATGACACGTTGACTAGTAATGCACAAAAAGTAATAAAGCAAACATCGCATGGCAACATCACATAAGCAAGTAAGCGCGCATCATAATAACATTGAACTGCATATTTATATAATATATGATATGCCCACTTGTGTAGAGTGGGGCTTGTTTTGATACAACATGAGCAATACAACTAAAAAGGAAATACAAGAGAAAGTGCAACGGAAACTATAAAAGCATCTCCCCTACCCAAGTGCAACTAACGAGATGACCTCTAAAACAAAAGAAGGTTCATCCCCATCTAAGTGGTGTGTGCTCTACCCGGGTACTCCATCGGTTGTACGTCACCTCCTACTGATGTCCATCTCGTGAGCGAGGCACATATCCGGGAAACTGGGTGAGCTCCTCGGGCATAAAGAGGTGGAACGAGGATCGAGAGTGACCCCCGCAGTGAGGCCGCATCTTCGGTCGTCATGCAAGCCGTGGCTGAGTCACGGTATCCTCACTGCCCTCCCTCATCAGTGGTGGAGAGGGGGCGGAGCTCTCGCTATACAGATGGGTAGGCGCGTCCTCGGACGGGTCGTTCTCCGAGAAGTAGGTCCGGGGCACGTAATCGGGATAGTCTCGCATGGCTGAGGAGGCGGTGTGCATGCGGAGCAATCTCTCGTTATGCGTACGCACGCGCTCAAAAACCCGCTCGTCGTCGCCGTAGGGTGCTGTCGGGGAGAAGCGATAGGTGTGCACGGGGTGAGCGAAGAGACGTCCCATGAACATGAAAACTCGCACCGTGCACTGTCCCTCAAAATGGTATGACCCGTGAACCGGGTCATAGTGCACCTCCCACGTTGGGGTGTCCACGAAAACCACGAACGTCGCCATCTGAAGACGTGACAGAAAGAAAGAGATAGAGAGAGTGAGAATCTTGCTAAAGAATCTCAGTAGGGCCTTCTACTACCTAGGTGTCATCATCTACGTCCTCAGGAACCTTGGGTTTAGTTACACAAAATAAGTGAGCCTGCATTAAGTCCATTTTTAGGTTCTAAAACATAATTTAGCCAAGGTCCGTTCGTTTTAGCATGATTCTTAATGTCATGGATGCAAACATGTTAAAGAATGTATGCATGGTTCTACTTAATGCAAGAATAATCATCATATATTTGGGAACATCATAATAGTAGTGGCATAAAGTGGCAAATAAATTCTCTTTGTGACATAATCATCATAACTTCCTCATAGGCCACCCTAAAAGACAAGCGCTCTGGGGGTGCTCGGCTGAACCGGTGTCACCCAGAACGTGTCACATCTCTAGGTTATGAGCTCATACCTCAACTAGTCGTCACTAGTTCTTACTTATCAATCTCGATAAGCGTAACATAATCATAAACATAATCCCGACTTATCCAGTACGGGCTAAGGGGCATTTCTTAGGGGTGCTCGGTCGAACCGGTGTCACCCAAGAATTAAATCTTGGTACCGATGTCACATGAGTTCTCTGGAGGTGCTCGGCCAAACCAGTGTCATCCGAGAACCCATCTTAGTACCTCATAAAAATTTCATAGGTTTTCAAAAACTTTCTGAATCCTGAATTTGTCGAGAATTGAGCGGCATAAGCAGAGCATGCCGAATTTCTTCCAAATTCTTCTTTATGCCACATAAGTCAATCAAACATGCATCCTTCATCATACTTTCATGCAATCACATAATCATCCTCATACTTTCACAAGAAACATTAAAGGTTCGTTATGCACTTGATCTTACGGTATTTTATGCTCTGACCCTTACGGGCCTTAAACTTGTGATGTAGTTAACCTATCATCTTCTATCAAACTTTTATACACCTAAGGGTTCTCTCTTACCAAGTCTTATCATTTATTTATGCTCTCTATCAAATCTGGACGGTATCATTCCTTAGGGGCAGTGTTATAAACTTATGATTATGGGGTTCTAGAACTTGCATTTTAGACCCTTTCTTGGTTCTGTCTTCGCCTAAGGCGCTATAAGTTAAACCTAAACCAATTATGAGTCATTCCTATATCAAGGAACTAATTATAAACCATGTTATCTACATTATAAAGTTTCTGGACAGAATCTAAGAATTAAATGTTCTAAGAGTTCTAGAATTGCGGTTTTACGGTTTTCTAGTTACTAGTTTCTCTATAGGTGCTAAAATTCATTCCTACTTTAAATGTAACCAAATTTTTCATGATTAACAATCCTAATCTGATTATATCCCCATTGAAACAGTTTGGGCAATGTCCATAAATAAATGGGATAAAACTATGCTAAATCTTGACTTTACGGTTTTCCTAGAAAGCTAGTTTCCTTCTTAACTTGCATAGAAATGTTCCTACTTTATCATACATAATTTTTTACTCATTCAAACACATCATACATCATCACATGGCAGAAAACACATCATGGAAGGACCGAAACATTAAATCCTAAAAAGATACATAACTTGATATTTTTAAAACACATAAGTTACTAGTTTCTCTTGGAATTATTTTCAAGACTTCTAAAACTCTTTTGCAAACCATTTTCTCATGTCAAAGAGACTAAACACACATCCGTAGGTCAGTGACCACTTAATCCCTCCTTAAAAGAGTGTTAAATTCATAGAACCTTGTTGGTCTTAAACTTAAACAAATTCATGAGCTTTAAAAGGATTGCTTAAAACTTGACTTATTGGTCCTTGAAGCTAGATGAAACTCATTCCAAGTTCATCATCACTTCATGGCTGAAATCATGCATTCAAAGAATGCTCCCTCATCAAACTTTATCTTGAGATAAAATGGGCAAGTCTTTGAGCTCTAAGATCTTTTTAAGTGATGACATAATTTAAACATGCTATGCACTTCATTTTTATTCTTCATTACAAATTAAAGTGAGAGCTTAAAGTAAACATGCTAGACTTGAATATAAAAATGCAAGGCTTAAAATAAATATGCAAGACTTGGAATATAAATATGCAAGTTCAATTCTTTATTTTAGTGCTCTAGGCCCAGCAACAATCAACTTTAAGGCCGAAATAGAAAGGCTTTGAGATTTGGTTAGGTGATAGTGCAAACCTCATTTTAAATCATTACGTTCTTTAGTGATGAAAGGTAAAGATACTAGACAAGAATATAAATATGAGATGCACTCCATTCTTTAGCCTTTAACTTTAGGTGATGGCTTGAAAATTAAATATGAATGCAAAGCTCAAAATAAATATGTAATGGTCAACCTCAAATTTAAATATGAATGCTAGTTCATTTTATTTATTATTAGAGCTCATACAAGACTTTAAAGGAACTTAAACCTCAACCCAAACTCATCATGACATGATAAAGAAAAACAAGAGTGAATCTCAAGGGTTCTTTAAAACACAAAGTTTCTTTTCTTGAAATGTAAACATAAATAACATTTTCATTAAAACTCAAGCTCTAGAGGCCTCATAGTGATGAACACATAGTCATCATCTAGAAGCTCTCATCATCAAGCCATTGTGAGTTCCCTTGGCCAATATGGCCGAAACCTTAAAGAAAGAAAAGGAAGAGGAACCAAAATTGTTGGAGAAGAAAAAAAACATTTGGAACTCTAGAGACCATGATCTTGATGATGCATTAACACCAACATCATGAGCTCTCATCATTGAGTTCATGTTAACCATTTTAAAACATCATCAAAGTGAAAGGTTTCAAAGATCAAGGAGAAAGAACAAAGAAAACATCTTTAACTTAAGAACAAAGATCAAGCTTTAGAGATTATCCAAGTGATGAATATTATCATCATGGAACCTCATCATCAAGCTCTCATTCCTTTGCTCTCAATGGGCTCATGGCCGAAACACAAAGAGGAGAAGAAAAGAAAAGAAGTTCTAGAAAGGATTCAAGAGAAACTAAGAACACATAAAGAAATTAAGAACTTTAAATGAAAGAACTCTTGAAAGAAAATCCCTACCTAGTGATTAGGAGGTTGGAATGAGAGAAGAGGATGAAGAACTTGAAGAACTTGAAGACTTGAACTCGAGAGAAAAAGGAAACTTTGAAGTGTTTCTTTGAAAACTTACTCTTTGCAAATGAACCTAAAATGATACAAGTTCACCCAAGCAAGCTATTTATAGAGAAATGAAACAAATGAAGGGTGCAAATGGAGGGGGAGGCTTCGGCCATGCAGAATGGAGGGAGCCCATGAGTTCCATAAGGTGAGATAATGTGGTCTTGAGGCATGGTGAGGTATGGTTCAAAGTATGGTGAGGTATGGTTCAAGGTATGGCCTCAAGCATGGTTCTTTGAGTGAGAAAAAATTCAACATGAGTTGTAATTGAGAGAGAGAGGGCCGAAATGCATCAGCCACGGGAGGAGGGTTTCTTGCATTTTAATTGTGGTTTAGAGTTGTGTTTAGGTGTATCTTTGATTAGGATTAAGATTAGGAATTTGTAAGAAAGTGTTTAGGTGAGAAAATAGGTAATTAAGGTTGTCAAGACATAATTAGGGAGTGTTCTTGCATCATTAGTGTTATAAATTCATTTTAGTATATAAACAATTCTAGACACAATTCCTTAAGTTAAAAAAATTGGAGAGAGAAAACACTATTCAAGATTCCAAGAGTCAAATCTTGAGTTTTAGAAAAGAGATTTAAATCTAATCTAAGCAATCTTAGGCTCCAATTAATTTTAATAATTTATTTTGACTCTAGATTAATTATGGAAATTAATTAATCTTCGATTAGAGCCTAATATTGCTTAGGTTTGCTTAATTACGTCATTAGGCTCAAAACTGCCTGGGATCACCGGGACTCAAACAGATGTTTTGAAACATGTAAAAACATGGTTTTAAACCTCTGGGGAAAGTTTTGGGCTCAAACGGCCCCTTTACCCGCGTAAAACGCTACAGGGTATTTTGGTCATCTTGACCCGAAACTGCAGAAAATGAGACTTTCGCCTCTGAAACCACTCAAGGGTCATTCAATCCCTTTCAAACATTGAGTTGGCCCTTCGAGGACTGCCGGGTCGGCCATCCTCGAATTCCGAGTTGAAAATGACCTCAGGGGCATTTCGGTCATTTTCCACTCAGACAGAAAATCGGGGCGTTACAACAGACATGTTCAAGCTGCTAGTAATTGATTACCAGTGTGCAAAACACATTCTAGGGCTTCAAGAATATCCTGGTAATTGATTACAGAGGATAGTAATTGACTACCAGAGTCAAAAATTCATTTTTCGGTATAAAAAACATGCTGGTAATTGGTTACAAGACACTAGTAATCAATTACCAGAAACCCCATAAGTTGAAAAACTCAAGTTTTGACACCCTTCAAGTTGTTCTTTCATTCTAAAACCATTTTAAACATCATTCCAACATTTTCTTTGAAATCACACTCACATTATCCCAAATCAAATCAAACTCTTCAATAATAGATTTCTAATCTCATAGAATCACATTTTTACTCCTCTTGAGTTCCTAAATCTTTCAAAAACTCTTTATACATCATAAAATCTTTGTACATCAAAGAAACAAGGTTGAAGCCTCAAAGTAAAATAAAACCAACTTCAAAATCTACACCCTCTTAAAGCCAAAATACATATACAAGATAATGGTATCCATTGTAACATCCTAATTTTTAACCTAATACTCTAGAACATATTTAGGTTAATCATTAGTCGGTTACGTCATAGTCTCCTCTTTACTGTAAAATACTTAGCGGAAATACTGGTAAATATTTTTTTGAATTTATAAAAGTAAAGTGAAAGTCGCGCGACACGATGATCAATAAAGCATAGTTTAGTACATATTTATATATGTACTGCATATTTATATATAATATGATATGCCCACTCGTAGAGAGTGGAGCTTAGTTTAGTACATCATGAACATATACAACTAAAAAGAAAATACAAAGGAAAGTACGACGGAAAACATAAAAGCAACTCCCCTACCCAAGTGCAACTAAAGGGATAACCTCTAAACAAAAGGAGGTCCTCATCTAAGTGGTGTGTGCTCTACCCGGGTACTCCATCGGTTGTACGTCACCTCCTACTGACGTCCATCTCGCGAGCAAGGCACATATCCGGGAAACTGGGCGAGCTCCTCTGGCGTATAGAGGCGGAATGGGGATCGAGAGTGACCCCCGCGACGTGGCCGCATCTCCGGTCATCGTGCGAGCCGTGGCTGAGTCACGGTATCCTCACTGCCCTCTCTCATTAGTGGTGGAGTGGGGGCGGAGCTCTCGCTGTACGGATGGGTAGGCGGGTCCTCCAATGGGTCGGTCTCCGAGAAGTAAGTCCGGGGCACGTAGTCAGGATAGTCACGCATGGCTGAGGCGGCGATGTGCATGCGGAGCACTCTCTCATTATGCATACGCCAAGGCCAAAACCCGCTGCCGCCGCCGTAGGGTGCTATCGGGGAGAAGCGATGGGTATGCACGGGGTGAGCGAAGGGACGTCCTACAAACATGAAGACTCGCACCGTGCACTGTCCCTCAAAATGGTATGATCCGTGTTCCGGATCATAGTGCACCTCCCACATTGGGGTGTCCACAAAAACCACGAACGTCGCCATCTGAAGACGTGACGGAAAGAAAGAGATAGAGGGAGTGAGAATCTTGCTAAAGAATCTCAGTAGGGCCTCCTACTACTTAGGTGTCATCATCTACGTCCTCAGGAACCTTGGGTTTAGTATACAAAATAAGTGAGCATGCATTAAGTCTATTTTTAGGTTTTAAAACATAATTAGCCAAGGTCCGTTCATTTTAGCATGATTCTTAATGACATGGATGCAATGTAACATCCTAATTTTTAACCCAATACTCTAGAACATAATTAGGTTAATCATTAGTCTGTTACTTCATAGTCCTCATTTAACTTTGAATTACTTAGCGGAAAATATGGGTAATTTTTTTTTTTGAAATATAAAGTGAGAGCCGCGTGATGCGATGTAACACGTAAAGAACAAAACATACATCTCATAACGTCATAGCATAAAGCACATAAAGGCACATCATGGGAAAACACTGAATATCATCTTATATTTATATAACTTGCCCACTTATAAGTGTGGGACTTAGTTTAGTACAAGGGAAATACATGAAAGGAAAATACAACATAAACATAAACATGATCTACTCCCCTACCCGAGTGCACCTAATGGGATAACCTCTAAACAAAAGAAGGTTTATCCCCATCTAAGTGGTGTGTGCTCTAACCGAGTACTCCATCGGCCGATCGTCACCTCGTACTGACGTTCGTCTCGCGAACGAGGCAAGTATTCGGGAAACTGGATGAGCTCCTCGGGCGTAAAGAGGCGGAAGGGGGATCGAGAGTGACCCCCGCGGTGTGGCCGCATCTCCGGTCGCCGTGCAAGTCATGACTGAGTCACGGTATCCTCACTGCCCTCCCTCATCAATGGTGGAGAGGGGGCAGAGCTCTCGCTATACGGATGAGTAGGCGGGTCCTCGGACGGGTCGGTCTCCGAGAAGTAGGTCCGGGGCACGTAATCGGGATAGTCTCGCATGGCTAAGGCAGCGGTGTGCATGCGGAGCACTCTCTCATCATGCGTACGCGCGCGCTCAAAAACCCGCTCATCGTCACCATAGGGTGTAGTCGGGGAGAAGTGATGGGTGTGCACGGGATGAGCGAAGAGGCGCCCTACGAACATGAAAACCCGCACCGTGCACTGCCCCTCAAAAAGGTATGACCCGTGAGCCGAGTCATAGTGCACCTCCAATGTCGGGGTATCCATGAACACTACGAACGTCGCCATCTGAAGACGTGACGGAAAGAAAGAGATAGAGGAAGTGAGAAACTTGCTAAAGAATCTCAGTAGGGCCTCCTACTACCTAGGTGTCATCATCTACGTCCTTAGGAACCTTGGGTTTAATTATACGAAATGTCTGGACATGCATTAAGTTCATTTTAAACTTTGAAATATACTTTAGCCAAGGTCCATTCATTTTAGGATGATCTTAATGTCATGAATGCAACATAATAGAAGATGTGTGCATGGCAGTACCTAATGCACATACATAAAACATAACATCAAGCATCATCATACTTAGTGGCATAAAGTGGCAATAGAAACATTCATATGGGACAAACTTAGTGACATAATCATAATCATGAAACTTCTCTTCCTCATGGGCCACCCTAAAAGACAATCGAACTGGGGGTGCTCGGCCGAACCGGTGTCACACAGAACATGTCACATATCTAGGTTATGAGCTCATACCTTAACTAGTCGTCATTAGTTCTTACTTACCACTTAACGATAAGCGCATCATAAATCATAAATCCCGACTATCTGAGTACGGGTTAGGGGGCAATTCTCTTAGGGGTGCTCGGCCGAACCGGTGTCACCTAAGAGTATAAATTGGTACCGATGTCACATGAGTTCTATGGAGGTGCTCGGCCAAACCGGTGTCATCCTAGAACCCATCTTAGTACCTTAATTTTCAAAAATCTTTTTAAGTCCCCAAATTCGCTAGAATCTGGCAGACGATGGCATTACGCCGAATTCCTTCCAAATTTGCTTTATGCCACATAAACATATATCCTCATGAATTCCTCATATGAATAACATCATCATCATTTATATAACAGATGCATCATCATAGAACTTTCAACCATTTATCCTTACGGTAGCTTATGCTTTGACCCTTATGGGTCTTAATCATGAGATATGGTTTTCTAACATCTGTCGCTCATATTTTATGCACCTAAGGGCTCATAATTAAACATCATTCATAATCCTCATGTTCACACTTAAATCTGAATAGCATAGGGCAGAATTCCTAACTTGTGATTACGGGGTTCTAGAACTTGCATTTTAGACCCTTTCTTGGTTCCGTCTTCGCCTAAGGCGCTATGAATTAAATCTAAATCAATTATGAGGCATTCCTATGCTTAAGGACTAATTATTAATCATGTTTATCATGTTGTAAGGGTGCTGGACAGAATCCAGAAAAAATAAATGTTCTAAGAGTTCTAAACTTGCACTTTTACGATTTTCTAGTTACTAGTTTCCCTATAGGTGCTAGAATTCAATTCTAATCCAAATGTTACCAAGTTTTTCATATCTAAACTGTAACACCCTAGTAATTAACCAGATACACCTAGGTTGAATCTGATTAATGACTAGACTTTACTCCTTGCTTTGGTTCTTTCTTCATAATTTGAAAATACTTAGTGAAATTACGAGCCATTTTTTTTTTAAACACATAATTGAAAACGTGAGCCGAGTACAACGTGAACGAATAAGCGGGGTATAATAAGACGTTTAAGAATATATCACATCATATCACTTAGGCTCCATCATATAACATCCATAAGCACATTATAGCATATATTTACATACAATAACCTCACTCAAAGGGTGGGTTATGTTCATACATCATTATCTTATGCAAACCCATAAAAGAAAATATACATAAGGAAATACATGCCCCTAAACTAGATAACTCTATAAGCCGGGAAGGTTATCCTAAAACTAGGGTGCATGATCACACATAAGTCTACTAAGAACCCTCTATGGCCACTGTCCTAGAAATGGGGGAATAAATCCGATCCACTGATGAGCTCCCTCGGGAGGGGACACATGAGATGCACCATGTTGGGGTCGCATGGTCGGCCTTCTTGCTAACCTCGGCTGAACAACTGTTTCCTCACTTCCCTCTCTTACACGTGTGGGAGTAGGAGCAGAGCTCTCAGACTATACATGAGTAGGAGTGTCCTCTCAAGGGTCGGTTTGAATATCTCGTCTCGGAACATACTGAAATCCGTGGACAGCAGATGAAGCGGGATAAGAACGTAACATCCTTTCATCAAGTGGACGTGCATGTTCGAAAACCATTTCATCGCCATAGGGAGAAGTAGGAGAAAATCGATAACTAGGGACAGGATGTGCAAAGGGACGACCTATGTAAATAAAAACACGAATCAGCAGACCTCCTCAAAATGATACGAGCGATGCACCGGATCATAATGAAATTCCCAAGTAGGGGTATCAACGAACAGGACGAATGTCGCCATCTGAATCTGGAGACAATGACGGAAATAAAGAAAAGGGAGTGAGAATCTTGCTTAAAGAATTCTTGAGGGTACCTCCTTCTACAGTGTCATCATCAAAGTCCCCAGGAACCTCGGGATTATTCTAAAATAGTGAGCATGCAAAGATTCATTTTAAGTTCGGACAAATACTTAACCGAGGTTCGTCAATTTTTAATTATGCGTCTTATAATGCATCTTATTCTTAACATGTCATATTTACAATGAACATTTCCTTTATCATTACATCATATTCCTCATCATCATTATCAAAATAACATGCGTAAAAGAACGTCATATAATATTAGCTACACATGGACACAGTGCACATATTTCATTTCTTTAGTGCCTTTGGTGACTTAAAATCTTATCATCATCATTATTTTCCTTGGGCTACCCTATACTCCACCCTTTTGGGAGTAATTTAGGTTATGAGCTCATATTTTACTAGTCGTCACTAGCATATACTTATCCCTTTTGATAAGCTAAAGTCCCGACTCTACCCTTTTGAGAGAACGGGTTAGGGGGCTAAAATCACCTTTTCACCACCTATAGTCTGATGGTTCCAAAGGATCATTTTCTTATAAGTTTAAGTCACCATTAAATCTTTGCATGTTATATCATAATACAATTCATAAACATCATAGCATTTTCTCAATTATAGTCTTAAGCTAGAATATTATATATCAACTGTAATCATGCATATGGGAGATTCCCAGGAAAGAGAGGTGGGTCACAATGGACACGCTTAAATACCAAGTCTTTCCTTAGCCGTAACCTTTCCAAATTACACTTTTACAATGATACACTTTCTTCTAGCAACAAAGGTAAATTTTACATAATAAAGAACATTTCATGTACAAGCATTCTCATTATTTGCAACAGCAACTATAACATGCAAGCCAGGAAATCATTCAATGATATCAAGTACTTAATAAGCATCCAATCCTTACATAGAATTATCAATTATAGAACTAATTAGTTACTAAACCAATTATGAATCATTCTCTTAACAATAAACCATAATTATCACAACTTCAATCATATCAAATCATTATCACACATTGATACTAAACTCAGATCAGTGGCCGAATCATGAACCTCATGCAATTACATAGAATCATATTTTAAGTGCATATAAAATACTAGTTCCCCGTAAAATCCTTGCAAAGCCTTAAAACTCATTTAGAAACTAGTTCTTTTGTCAAGTTTGGGAGGATCTTCACAATTAAAATTCTCACTTAAGATAAAAGGAGTAAGTCTTGAGCTTTAGAGATTTAGGTGACATCTTAGAATTATAAACATGCTATGCAACCTTATTTTAATCTTATCTTTATAAGGTGATAGCTTGGAATTATAAACATGATATGCAATTCCATTTCTTTATCTTTAAGATTTAAGGTGATGACTTGAAAATTAAACATGATGCAAGAACTTGAAATATAAACATGATACAAGAAACTGGACGGCGGTAATCCGCACAGGACCAGTAGAGGGAGAAGAAAATATTAAGAAACCGGAGCGACGGTAGTCCCAGACAGACCAAGAGAGGGAGAAGAGAATATTAAGAAACCGGAGCTATGTAGTCCGCACAGGACCAGTAGAGGGAGAAGAGAATATTATTATTACATCTTTTTAAGCTCCAATCTCAAGACTTTTTAAAGAATAAATTCTTTAACTCCAATAATCATATTTCTTTGCTTGTGATACATGGGCAAGTCTTTGAGCTCTAGGATCTTTAGGTGATGGCATAAAATAAACATGCCATGCGTTGATTCTTTTAGCCATTATAAAATATAGTGAGAGCATAAATTAAATATGAGATGCAACCTCTTTATTATCTTGAAAGATTAAGTGATGACTTGAAACATAAACATGAAATACAAGCTTGGAATTTAAACATGAGAAATGCAAGTTCATTTATTCATTCTTGAAAATTTAGTGATGACATAGAAGGTAAACATGGTTATGCAAAGCATAAACTTAATCATGGATGCAAATTCATTTTGTTTCTTTACTAGAGCTCCTTCAAGACTTTAAAAGAATTATAAATTCAACCCAATACATATCTTAACAAGAAATAAAACATAAAAGGAAAAAATACATCTTTCAAGTTCTAAACTAAAAATCTTTGTTTTAGCATCATAAAGCATTATTCTTTAAGGTTTTGCATCAAGTGGAATTTTCAAGCTTTAGAGGCCTAACTTGTGATGGATTTACAACCCACCCTCAAGGTCCTCATCATAAAGCCATCATCTTAGTTCCACCTAGGCCATATGGTTGAATTGGTTAAAGAAAAATTGAAGAGGAAAACCAAAACGAAAAGCTAAGGCAAGTTCATAATTTCATCATTTTGAGCTAAAAACACAACTCCTCAAAGCATAGAAATAAATTTAGAAACTACTCCCTACCTAATCTGAGTTGAAGAAGAGGAAGAGAACTTGATTTCTTGAAGTGAAATGACACAAAATCTCTTTGAAAAATTGAAGAAAGAATTCAGCCAAAGAGGAGGAAGAAAGAAAGTTTTTGGTGCTCCTAAAAACTAGTTATGAACCAAGCATTCCAAGACCACTCAAGCAAGCCTATTTATAGAAGATTTTGAGGCTTCTAATTGGCCAAAATGAGGAGGTAGTTGTCAGAATTTTTCAGGAGTAATAATGGAGGAAAAATCATTTTAGACAAAGTTGTATGAAATTAAGGAATTATGTCTCTTATGGTGACATTTTGGCATTTTGTTTTAGTGCAACTTTTGGAAATAATTCAGCTGCATAATGGCATCAATAATTTCGTGCATTACAGCCCAAATAAGTGAAATTTGTGTGTTCCATGCATTATTTAGGTGTAGGCAAGGTATTCATGTAATTTAGAGAATTTACGGTTAAGGGCTTAAGTGAATTAGTAAGCAATTTGGGTGTTTTTGAGCAATTTTGGGTTCTAATCAATCTAAATACATAATTTTGAATCTAGATTAATATTTAGAATTTAATAAGCTTTAATTTGAGCCTAATATTGCTTAGGTTTCGTATATGAATCTAAAATCCCAAATTCGCAAAAGCGCCAAAAACGGGGCAAAATCGCATTTTCACTTAAAATCGCCTAAGGCCACCCGAGGTTAACCAATGGTTAATCATGGCTTAAAAACACATTTTAAAACATTTTAGTGAGGTTCGGGCTCAGTCGGCACGCACATCGGAGTTAAAACACCATAGGGCGTTTTGGTCTTTTTCAAGGCTCGGAACTCAAAATTGAGATTCTTCTGCTCTATTAACACACATAACACAAACAATCCCTTATTATTCTCAAAACATCCCCTTGAGAATATGTGGGGCCCACAATCCTCATTTTCTGAGTAAAATAACTTCAGGGACATTTTGGTCATTTTATACATACAGAAATTCGAGATTTGCGACTCTCGCATGAATCGCTCCTAACCTATCTTCTAATGTTATATTCCTTTATTAAGGATTGTTCGGCCTCAAATCTTATGTAATAATTACCTATGGTAATTCAGTAATTTCCAATGACAGTAAAAATTATAGTAAAAATTGGGGCGTTACATAAACAATCCTAATCTGATTATGCTCCCATTAAAACAGTTTGGATAAGTTCCAAAAACAAATGGGCTAAAACTACGTTAAATTCTAGCTTTACGGTATTTCTAGTTAGCTAGTTTCTTACCTATTATGCATAGAATCGTTTCTACATCATCATATGATATTTTCACACATTCTAACACGTCATACAGCATCACACTCATCATCTCAGAACTGAAAACATTTAGCTTTAGTAAAGGATTTAAATTGACATTTCTAGGTACATAAGTTAACTAGTTTCTCTTGGAATCAATTTAGAATTTCTAAAACTCTTTCCAAATCATTTTAATTCATCAAGAGGCTAAGAGAAGCCTTAGGTCAATGACCAAAATATATTTCATCTCCTAAAAGGGAATAAAGTCATATCTCATGACAACATAACCTTGAAAAGATTTGTAAAACTTTAAGGAAAACTTAAAAAAAGACTATTGGTCCTTGTAGCTAGATGAAAACTCATTGCAAGTCCATCTTCACCACTTGGCCGAAAATATGCATTCAAAGAATGGTTTCACATTAAACTTTAACTTGGAATGAAATGGGCAAGTCTTTGAGCTCTAGGTCCTTAAGTTATGACATGAAATAAACATGCTCATGTTTTTCATTTTTAATCTTGCTTACAAAATAAAGTGATGACTTAAATTAAATATGCAAGGCATAAACTTAAACGTGCAAGCTTGAAAGTAAATATGTGAGGCATAAACTTAAACGTGCAAGCTTGAAAGTAAAAATGCAAGGTTCAATTATTTATTTTAGTGCTCTTGGCCCAACAACAATCGACTTTAAGGCCGAAATAGATAGGCATTCGAGAAATTAATTAAGTGATAATGCAAGTTCAATTCTTTATTTTAGTGCTCTAGGCCCAACAACAATCGACTTTAAGGCCGAAATAGAAAGGCTTTGAGAATTAAATTAAGTGATGATGTAAGTTCCATTTTAATCTTTATGTTCTTAGGTGTTAGCTTAAAAGTAAAGGTGCATAGCAAGAATGTAAATATAAATGCAAGCATAAAATAAATTGTGCAAGTTCATTTTATCTTTCTAGAGCTCTTAATAAGACTTTAAAGGAACTTAAACCTTAACCTAAACTCATCCAACCAAGGTAAAGTAAAGTCTAGAGTTCTTAGAACTCAAAACAACATCTTTAGAAAATCAAACCATAAGGCATATAAAGAAAAGGAAATGGCCGAAACATCTAGGCAAGAAAAGAAATATTTGAGACTCTAGAGTCCATGATCTTGATGATATATTAACACCAACATCATGGGACCTCATCATTGAGTCCTTAGAACCATTTTAAAACACCATCAAAACTAAAGTTCTCAAGAGTTCAAGAAAGGAAAAACTAGAAACATTTTTGCTCAAGAACAAAGTTCAAGCTCTAGAGTTTGTTTCAAGTGATGAACATCATCATGAAACTCTCATCATCAAGCTCTCATTTCTTTGAACATCAAGGCCCATGGCCGAAAATGAGAAAGAACAAGGAAAAGGAAAGAAGTTCTAAAAAGAATCAAGAGAAACTATGAACATCAAGCTTGAAACAAGAACTTTAAAGAAAAGAATACCTGAAAAGGAAATCCCTACTTGTTGTGATGAACTTGAAGATGGAAGAAGAAGATGAAGATGATGAAGAACTCCAAGAACTTGAAGAACACAAGAGCTTTGAGAGAAAAAGAAAAGCTTTGAGTGTTCCTAAACTTAGCAAATGATCTAAAAGTGGTGCAAGCTCCTCAAGGCATTCTATTTATAGAGAAATGAAACAAATGAAGGGTGCTCATGGAGGGGAAGAGCTTCGGCCATGTGTGCAGAATTGGAGGGCATCCATGAGTTCCATGAGGTGAGATAATGTGGTCTTGAGGCATGGTGAGGTATGGCTCAAAGTATGGTGAGGTATGGTTCAAGGTATGGCCTCAAGCATGGTTCTTTGAGTGAGAAACAATTCAACATGTGTGGTAAAAGGAGAGAGATGGCCGAATATGCATCAGCCCATGTGTGGTTGTGTTTGCATTTTAATTGTGGTTTAGAGTTGTGTTTAGGTGTATCTTTGATTATGCTTAAGATTAGGAAGTTGTAAGAAAGTGTTTAGGTAAGGAAAATGGATAATTAGGGTGGTCTAGATATAATTAAGGAGTGGTCTTGCACCATTAGTGAGTTAGATCCTCAATTTAGAGTCTAAACAACTCTAGATACACTTCCTTGATTTAAGGAATTGGAGAGAGAAAACACTATTCAAGATTCCAAGACTAGGAATCTTGAGTTCTAAAAAGGGATTTAAGTTTAATCTAAGCAATTTTAGGTTCTAATTAACTTCAATAAATTATTTTGACTCTAGATTAATTATGGAAATTAATTAATCTTTGTTTAGAGCCTAATATCGCTTAGGTTTGCTTAATTACGTCATTAAGCTCAAAAACACTATACTAGGGGCAAAATCGTAATTTTACACTAAAACTGCCCGGGACCACCGGGACTTGAACAGAGACCTCTAGACACATGAAAACATGTTTTTAAACCTCTGAGGAAAGTTTCGGGCTCAAACGGCACTTCTACCCGCGTAAAACGCTATAGGGGTATTTTGATCATTTTGCGCCTAAACTGTGAAAAACGAGATTTTCGCTTTCGGAAGCATTCAAAGGCCATTCAATCCCCTTCAAACATTGAGTTGACCCTTCGAGGACGGCCAAGTTGGTTATCCTCGAATTCGGGTCAGGAAATGACCTCAGGGGCATTTTGGTCATTTCCCTCACACAGAAAAATCGGGGTGTTACATGCAACATATTAAAGAATGTATGCATGGCTCTACTTAATGCAAGAATAATCATCGTAACTTTAAGAACATCATAATAGTGGCATAAAGTGGCAATTAAATTCTCATATGGGAAACTTTGTGACATAAACATCATACTTTACTTCCTCATAGGCCACCCTACAAGACAATCACTCTGGGGGTGCTCACAATCCTGTCACCTGTAACATGTCACATCTCTAGGTTATGAGCTCATACCTTAACTAGTCGTCGCTAGTTCTTACTTATCAATCCCGATAAGCATAACATAATCATAAACATAATCCCGACTTATCCAGTACGGGCTAGGGGGCATTTCTTGGGGGTGCTCGGCCGAACCGGTGTCACCCAAGAATTCATCTTGGTACCGATGTCACATGAGTTCTCTGGAGGTGCTCAGCCGAACCGGTGTCATCCAAGAACTCATCTTAGTACCTCATAAATAAAAATCTCATAGGTTTTCAAAAACTTTCTAAGTCCCCAAATTTGTCAGAAATTATGCATAACAAAGAAGATTTGAATTTCTTCCAAATTTTACTTTATGCCACATAAGTCAATTAAACATGCATCCTTCATCATAATTCCATGCATTCACATAATCATTCTCATATGTTCACAAGTGACATTAGAAATTCATTATGCTCTTGGTCCTACGGTACATTATGCTTTGACCCTTACGGGCCTTAAACTTGTGATGTAATTTATCTATCATTTTCTATCAAGCTCTTATACACCTAAGGATTTTCTTCTAACAAATATTACTATTATTTATGCTTTTTAATAAATCTAGACAACGCCATTCTTTAGGGGGCAGGATCATAAACTTACAATTACGGGGTTCTAGAACTTACGTTTTAAACTTTTTCTTGGTTCCGTCTTCGCCTAAGGCGCTATAAACTAAATCTAAACCAGTTATGAGGCACTCCTATGTCTAAGAACTAATTTGAAACCATTTTTACCATATTATGAGGTTGCTGGACAGATTCTAAAAATTAAATGTTCCAAGAGTTCTAGAATTGCGGTTTTACGATTTTCTAGTTACTAGTTTCTCTATAGGTGCTAAAATTCAATCCTACTTCAATTGTAACCAAATTTTTCATGATTAAACAATCCTAATCTGATTATATTCCCATTGAAACAGTTTGGGTAGTATCCAAAAATAAATGGGTTAAAACTATGCTAAATCTTGACTTTACGATTTTTCTAGAAAGCTAGTTTCTCTCCTATCATGCATAGAAATGTCCCTACCTCATCATACATAATTTTCACACATTCTAACACATAAAAACATCATCATACAGAAGCAAACTTATCATGGAAGAACCAATACATTAAGTCCCAAAAAGATGCCTAACTTGATATTTCTAAAAAATATAAGTTGCTAGTTTCTCTCGGAATCATTTTCAGAACTTCTAAAATTCTTTTGCAAACCATTTCATTTTGTAAAAGAGGCTAAGAACATCCTTAAGTCAGTGACCACTTGATCCCTCCTTAAAAGGGAAATAAATTCATAAATCTTATTTGGTCTTAATCTCGTAAAGTTCATGATGTAACATCCCGATTTTTCTGTCCGAGGGAAATGACCAAAATGCCCCTGAGGTCATTTCCTGACCCGAGTTCGAGGGTAACCAACTCGGTCATCCTCGAAGGGTCAACTCAATGTTTGAAGGGGATTGAATGGCCTTTGAATGCTTTCGGAAGCGAAAATCTCGTTTCGCAGCTGGGTCAAAATGACCAAAATACCCCTATAGCGTTTTTACGCGGGTAAAGGTGCCGTTTGAGCCCGGAACTTTCCCCAGAGGTTTAAAAACATGTTTTCATGTGTCTAGAGGTCTCTATTCAAGTCCCGGTGGCCCGGGACAGTTTTAGTGCAAAATTACGATTTTGCCCCTAGGATAGTGTTTTTGAGGTTAATGACGTAATTAAGCAAACCTAAGCAATATTAGGCTCTAAACGAAGATTAATTAATTTTCCTAATTAATCTAGAGTCAAAATAATTTATTAAAGTTAATTAGAACCTAAAATTACTTAGATTAAACTTAAATCCCTTTTTAGAACTCAAGATTGCTAGTCTTGGAATCTTGAATAGTGTTTTCTCTCTCCAATTCCTTAAATCAAGGAAATGTGTCTAGAGTTGTTTAGACTCTAAATTGAGGATTTAACTCACTAATGGTGCAAGACCACTCCTTAATTATGTCTAGACCACCTTAACTATCCATTTCCCTTACCTAAACACTTTCTTATAAATTCCTAATCTTAAGCATAATCAAAGATACACCTAAACACAACTCTAAACCACAATTAAAATGCAACTAAACCTCTCCCAAATCTGATGCACATGGCCGAAATTCTCTTCCCCATTTGACCACATGTTGATTTATTTCCTCACTCAAAGAACCATGCTTGAAGCCATACCTTGAACCATACCTCACCATACCTTAAGCCATACCTCACCATGCCTCAAGAACACATTATCTCATCTCATGGAACTCATGGATGCCTCCAATTCTGCACACATGGCCGAAGCTCTTCATCACCATGAGCTCCCTCCATTTGTTTCATTTCTCTATAAATAGAATGCCTTGAGGAGCTTGCACCACTTTTAGATCATTTGCTAAGTTTAGGAACACTCAAAGCTTTTCTTTTTCTCTCAAAGTTCTTGTGTTCTTCAAGTTCTTGGACTTCTTCAAGTTCTTCATCTTCTTCATCTTCTTCTTCCATCTTCAAGTTCATCACACCAAGTAGGGATTTTCTTTCATGTATTCTTTTCTTCAAAGTTCTTGTTTCAAGCTTGATGTTCATAGTTTCTCTTGTTTCTTTTTAGAACTTCATTTCCACTCCTTTTTCCTTTTCATTTTCGGCCATAGGCCTTGGAGAACAAAGGAATGAGAGCTTGATGATGAGAGTTTCATGATGATGTTCATCACTTGAAACAAACTCTAGAGCTTGATCTTTGTTCTTGAGCAAAAATGTTTCTAGTTTTTCCTTTCTTGAACTCTTGAGAACTTTAGCTTTAATGATGTTTTAAAATGGCTCTATGAACTCAATGATGAGGACTCATGATATTGGTGTGAATATATCATCAAGATCATGAACTCTAGAGTTTTAAAATTGTTCCTTTTTCTTCTTGAAGATTTCGGCCATTTCCTTAAAATTTTTCTAAGCTTCATGGTTTGATTTCCTAAAAATATTATGTTGAGTTTCAAGAACTCTAAGCTTGACTTTACCTTGTTTGGATGAGTTTGGGTTATGGTTTAAACTCCTTTAAAGTCTTGCTAAGAGCTCTAGAAAGATAAAATGAACTTGCATAATTAATTTTATGCTTGCATTCATATTTACATTCTTGTTATGCACCTTTACGTTCAAGCTATCACTTAAGAACATAAAGATTAAAATGGAACTTGCATCTTCACTTAATTTAAATCTCAAAGCCTTTCTATTTTGGCCTTAAAGTCGATTGTTGTTGGGCCTAGAGCACTAAAATAAAGAATTGAACTTGCATTACCACCTAATTAATTCCTCGAATGCCTATCTATTTCGGCCTTAAAGTCGATTGTTGTTGGGCCAAGAGCACTAAAATAAAGAATTGAACCATGCATATTTACCCTCAAGCTTGCACGTTTAAGTTTATGCCTCGCATATTTACTTTCAAGCTTGCACGTTTAAGTTTATGCCTTGCATATTTAAATTTAAGTCATCACTTTACTTAGTAAGCAAGATTAAAAATGAAAAGCATGAGCACGTTTAGTTTATGTCGTAACTTAAGAACCTAGAGCTCAAAGACTTGCCCATTTCATTCCAAGATAAAGTTAAATGTGAATGTATTCCTTGAATGCATAATTTCGGCCAAGTAGTGATGATGGACTTGCAATGAGTTTTCATCTAGCTACAAGGACCAATAGTCTATGTTCTAAGTTTTCCTTAAAACTTTACAACCCTTTTCAAGGTTATGTTGTCATGAAATATGACTTTATTCTCTTTTAGGAGATGAAATATATTTTGGTCAGTGACCTAAGGCTTCTCTTAGCCTTTTGATGAATTAAAATGATTTGCAAAGAGTTTTTAGAAATTCTAAATTGATTCCGAGAGAAACTAGTTAACTTATGTACCTAGAAATGTCAATTTAACTCTCTCATGTAAGTTAAATATTTTCGGTTCTGATGTGATGAGTGTGATGCTGTATGATGATGTTTTGATGTGTTAGAATGTGTGAAAATATCATGTAATGATGTAGAAGCGATCCTATGCATGATAGGTAGGAAACTAGCTAACTAGAAATACCGTAAAGCTAGAATTTAACATAGTTTTGACCCATTTGTTTATGGAACTAATCCAAACTGTTTTAATGGGAACATAATCAGACTTAGATTGTTTAGACATGAAAAACTTGGTAACATTTGGATTAGAATTGAATTCTAGCACCTACGAGGAAACTAGTAGCTAGAAAACCGTAAAAAATGCAAATGTAGAACTCTTAGAACATTTAATTTTCTGGATTCTGTCCAGCACCCTTACAACATGATAAACATGATTAATAATTAGTCCTTAAGCATAGGAATGCCTTATAATTGATTTAGATTTAATATATAGCGCCTTTGGCGAAAACAGAACCGAGAAAGGGCCTAAAACGTAAGTTCTAGAATCCCATAAATACAAGTTAGAGATTCTGCCCTATGCTTTTCAGATTTAAGTATGAACATGAGGATTAGGAATGATGATTAATTATGAGCCCTTAGGTGCATAAAAATATGAGCGACGGATGTTAGAGAATTATATCTCAAGATTAAGACCCGTAAGGGTAAGCGTTTGAATGTTTTATGATGATGCATGTAGTATGCAAATGATGATGATGATTATTCATATGAGGAATTCATGAGGTTATATGTTAATGTGGCATAAAGCAAATTTGGAAGGAAATTCGGTGTAATGACCGTTGTGCCGCCGAATTTCCGACAAATTTGGGGACTTAAAGAGATTTTGAAAATTAAGGTACTAAGATGGGTTTTAGGATGACATCGGTTCGGCCGAGCACCTCCATAGAACTCATGTGACATCGGTACCATTTTACACTCTTAGGTGACACCGGTTCGGCCGAGCACCCCTAAGAGTTTTGCCCCCTAACCCGTACTCAGATAGTCGGGATTTATGATTCATGATACGCTTATCGTTAAGTGGTAAGTAAGAACTAGTGATGACTAGTTAAGGTATGAGCTCATAACCTAGATATATGACACGTTCTGGGTGACACCGGTTCAGCCGAGCACCCCCAGTTCGATTGTCTTTTAGGGTGGCCCATGAGGAAGAGAAGTTTCATGATTATGATTATGTCACTAAGTTTTGTCCCATATGAATGTTACTATTGCCACTTTATGCCACCAAGAATGATGATGCTTGATGCTATGTTTTATGTATGTGCATTAGGTAGTGCCATGCATACATTTTCCATCATGTTGCATCCATGACATTAAGATCATCCTAAAATGAATGGACCTTGGCTAAAATATATTTTAAAGTTTAAAATGAACCTAATACATGCTCAGTCATTTTGTATAAATAAACCCAAGGTTCCTGAGGACGTAGATGATGACACTTAGGTAGTAGGAGGTCCTACTGAGATTCTTTAGCAAGATTCTCACTCCCTCTATCTCTTTCTTTCCGTCACGTCATCAAATGGCGACGTCAGAGTGTTCGTGGACACCCCGACATGGGAGGTGCACTATGACCCGCTTACGGGTCATACCATTTTGAGGGGCGGCACGGTGCGGGTTTTCATGTTCAGTAGGGCGCTCTTCGCCATCCCGCACACCCATCGCTTCTCCCGATCGCGCACCCTATGGCAACGATTTAACGGGTTTTTGAGCGTGACGCCAGACGCATGACGAGAGAGTGCTCCGCATGCACACCCGCCTTAGCCATGCGAGACTATCCCGACACGTGCTCGACCTACTTCTCGCAGACCGACCCGTCCGAGGACCCGCCTACCCATCCGTATAGCGAGAGCTCTGCCCCCTCTCCACCATTGATGAGGGAGGGCAGTGAGGATACCGTGACTCAGCCCCGGCTTGCACGACGACCGGAGATGCGGCCACACCGCGGGGGTCACTCTCGATCCCCGTTCCGCCTCTTTACGACCGAGGAGCTCGCACGCTTCCGGATACTTGCCTCGTTCACGAGACGGACGTCAGTAGGAAGTGACGATCGACCGATGGAGTACCCGGTTAGAGCACACACCACTAAGATGGGGATAAACCTTCTTTTGTTTAAAGGTTATCCCATTAGGTGCACTCGGGTAGGGGAGTAGATCATGTTTATGTTTATGTTGTATTTCCTTTCCTGTACTTTCCTTGTACTAAACTAAGTCCCACACTTATAAGTGGGCAAATTATATATATATGAGATGATCTTCAGTGTTACTCATGGTGTGCCTTATGTTATGATGTTGTGAGACATTTGTTTACCATACATGGTTTACCGCTTATCGCATCACGCGGCTCTCACTTTGTTTTTCAAAAAAAAAATTTACCCGTATTTTCCGCTAAGTAATTCAAAGATAAATGAGAACTATGAAGTAACAGACTAATGATTAATCTAAATATGTTCTAGAGTATTAGGTTAAAAATTAGGATGTTACACATGAGGCTTAAAGAAAGTCGTAAAACTTAGATTGTTGGCCCTCGTAGCTAGATGAAACTCATTCCAAGCTCATCATCACTACATGACCGAAATTATGCATTCAAAGAATGTTCCCACATAAAACTTTAACTTGAGATAAAATGGGCAAGTCTTTGAGCTCTAAGGTTCTTAGGTGTTGACATAATTTAAACATGCTATGCACCTCATTTTTATTCTTCATTACAAAGTGAAGTGAGAGCTTAAAGTAAATATGCAAGGCTTGAAATATAAATATGCAAGGCTTGAAATAAATATGCAAGACTTGAAATATAAATATGCAAGGCTTGAAATAAATATGCAAAACTTGGAATATAAATATGCAAGGCTTGAAACAAATATGCAAGACTTGAAATATAAATATGCAAGTTTATTTCTTTATTTTAGTGTTCTAGGCCCAGCAACAATCGACTTTAAGGCCGAAATAGAAAGGCTTTGAGATTTAGTTAGGTGATAGTGCAAGCTCTCATTTTAAATCTTTATGTTCTTTAGTGATGAAAAGTAAATATGCTAGACAAGAATGTAAATATGAGTGCAATCCATTCTTTATCCCTTAACTTTAAGTGATGGCTTGGAAAATAAATATGAATGCAAAGCTCAAAGTAAATATGTAATGCATAAGCTTGAATTTAAATATGAATGCTAGTCCATTTTATTTCTTATCAGAGCTCATACAAGACTTTCAAGGAACTTAAACCTCAACCCAAACTTATCATGAAAAGATAAAGTAAAGACAAGAGTGAACCTCAAGGGTTCTTTAGAACACAAAGTTTCTTTTCTTGAAATGAGGTCATAAATAGCATTTTTATTAAAACCCAAGCTCTAGAAGCCTCATTGTGATGAACACATAGTCATCATCTAGAAGCTCTCATCATCAAGCCATTGTGAATCTCATTGGCCAACATGGCCAAAAATGTGAAGAGGGAAAAAGAAAAAGGAACCGAAACTTTTTAAGAAGAAAAGGAAACATTTGAAACTCTAGAGACCATGATCTTGATGATGCATTAACACCAACATCATGAGTCCTCAACATTGAGTTTATGTAACCATTTAAAACATCAGCAAAGTTAAAGATTCAAGGTTCAAGAAGAAAGAACAAAAGAAAACATCTTTAACTTGAGAACAAAGATTAAGCTTTAGAGATTGTTCAAGTGATGAACATCATCATCATGGAACCTCATCATCAAGCTCTCATTCCCTTGTCCTCAAAGGCCCATGGCCGAAAATGGAGAAGAAGAAGGAGAGGGAAAGAAGTTCTAGAAAGACTCAAGAGAAACCATAAACACATAACTAGAGTAAGAACTTAAACAAAGGAAATACTTGAAAGAAAATCCCTACCAAGTGATTTGAAGATTGGGATGAGAGAAGAGGATAAAGAACTTGAAGAACTTGAACACTTTAACTTGAGAGAAAAAGGAAACTTTGAAGTGCTCTTTGAAAACTTACACTTAGCAAATGAACCCAAAATGATGCAAGTTCCCCCAAGCATGCTATTTATAGAGAAATGAAACAAATGCAAAGTGCAAGGAGGGAGGGAAGGTTTCAGCCATGAAGAGCAGCCCCATGAGTTCCATGAGGTGAGATGTTGTGATCTTGAGGCATGGTGAGGTATGGTTCAAAGTATGGTGAGGTATGGTTCAAGGTATGGCTCAAGCATGGTTCTTTGAGTGAGAAACAAATCAACATGTGATGCAAATGAGTGAGAGAGGGCCGAAAGTGCATCAGCCATGGGGGAGGGTTTTCTTACATTTTAATTGTGGTTTAGAGTTGTGTTTTGGTGTATCTTTGATTAGGATTAAGATTAGGAATTTGTAAGAAAGTGTTTAGGTGAGAAAATGGGTAATCAAGGTTGTCAAAACATATTTAAGGAGTGGTCTTGCATCATTAGTGAGTTATAACCTCATTTTAGTGCATAAACAATTCTAGACACAATTCCTTGATTTAAGGAATTGGAGAGAGAAAACACTATTTAAGATTCCAATAGTGAAATCTTGAGTTTTAAAAAAGAGATTTAAATCTAATCTAAGCAATTTTAGGTTCTAATTAATTTTAATAGCTTATTTTGACTCTAGATTAATTATGAAAATTAATTAATCTTCAATTAGAGCCTAATATTGCTTAGATTTGCTTAATTACGTCATTAGGCTCAAAAACACTATTCTAGGGGTAAAATTGTAATTTTGCACTAAAACTGCCCGAGACCATCGGGACTTAAACAAACACTTTTAAACATGTAAAAACATTGTTTTAAACCTTTGGGGAAAGTTTCGGGGTCAAACGGCACCTTTACCCGCGTAAAACGCTATAGGGGTATTTTGCTCATTTTGACCCGAAACTACAGAAAATGAGACTTTCGCCTCCGAAACCACTCAAGGGCCATTCAATCCCCTTCAAATATTGAGTTGGCCCTTCGAGGACTGCCAGGCTGGCCATCCTCAAATTCCGGGCCGAAAATGACCTCAGGGGCATTTTGGTCATTTTCCACTCAAATAAAAAATCGGGGCGTTACATCCATGATCAAAATTTCCATTTAAGGTGAAAGTCTCATTTTAATCTTTGTCATTATGAGGTGAGAATTTGAAAATATATATATGATGTGCAAAACTTGGAATTTAAATACGAAGATGTAAGCTCATTTTTAAGTCTTCAAGGCTTGAAAGATAACTTGAAACATAAATATGTAACACTAGAAATATAAACATAAAATGCAAGTTTATTTTCTTATCTTTAAGATTTAAGGTGATAACTCGAAATATAAACATTGTAACGCCCCAATTTTTACTGTAATTTTTACTGTCATTAGAAATTACTCAATTACCGAATTATCGTAGGTAATTATTACATAAGATTTGAGGCCGAACAATCCTCAGTAAAGGAATATAACATTAGAAGAGAGGTTAGGAACGATTCATGCGAGTCGAAATCCCAATTTCAGACGTATAAAATGACCAAAATGCCCTGGGTTATTTTACTTAAAATGAGGATCGTGGGCCCCACTTATTCTCAAGGGGATATTTTGAGGATAATAAGGGATTGTTTGTGTTATGTGTGTTAATAGAGTGTATGATCTCAATTTTGAGTTCGACGCTACGAAATGACCAAAACGCCTCAAGGTCGCTTTAACTCCGATGTGCGTGCCGACTGAGCCCGAACCTCACTAAAATGTTTTAAAATGTGTTTTTAAGCCATGATTAACCATTGGTTAAGCTCCGGTGGCCTCGGGCAATTTTTAAGTGAAAGTACGATTTTGCCCCTATTTTTGGGCAGTTTTGCGAATTTCGGGATTTTTGATTCAGATACCTAAACCTAAGCAATATTAGGCTCAAATTAAAGCTTATTAAATTCTAAATATTAATCTAGAGTCAAAATTATGTATTTAGATTGATTAGAACCCAAAATTGCTCAAAAACACCCAAATTGCTTACTAATTCACTTAAACCCTTAACCGTAAATTCTCTAAATTACATGAATACCTTGCCTACACCTAAATAATGCATGGAACACACAAATTTCACTTCTTTGGGCTGTAATGGACGAAATTATTGATGCCATTATGCAGCTGAATTATTGCCAAAAGTTGCACTAAAACAAAATGCCAAAATGTCACCATATGAGACATAATTCCTTAATTTCATACAACTTTGTCTAAAATGATTTTTCCTCCCTTATTTCTCCTGCAAAATTCTGTCCACTACCCCATCATTTTGGCCAATTAGAAGCCTCAAAATCTTCTATAAATAGGCTTGCTTGAGTGGTCTTGGAATGCTTGGTTCATAACTAGTTTTTAGGAGCACCAAAAACTTTCTTTCTTCCTCCTCTTTGGCTGAATTCTTTCTTCAATTTTTCAAAGAGATTTTGTTTCATTTCACTTCAAGAAACCAAGTTCTCTTCCTCTTCTTCAACTCAGATTAGGTAGGGAGTAGTTTCTAAATTTATTTCTATGCTTTGAGGAGTTGTGTTTTTAGCTCAAAATGATGAAATTATGAACTTGCTTTAGCTTTTCATTTTGGCTTTCCTCTTCAATTTTTCTTTAACCAATTCAACCATATGGCCTAGGTGGAACTAAGATGATGGCTTGATGATGAGGACCTTGAGGGTGGGTTGTAAATCCATCACAAGTTAGGCCTCTAAAGCTTGAAAATTCCACTTGATGCAAAACTTTAAAGAATAATGCTTTATGATGCTAAAACAAAGATTTTTAGTTTAGAACTTGAAAGATGTATTTTCCTTTTATGTTTTATTTCTTGTTAAGATATGTATTGGGTTGAATTTATAATTCTTTTAAAGTCTTGAAGGAGCTCTAGTAAAGAAACAAAATGAATTTGCATCCATGATTAAGTTTATGCTTTGCATAACCATGTTTACCTTCTATGTCATCACTAAATTCTCAAGAATGAATAAATGAACTTGCATTTCTCATGTTTAAATTCCAAGCTTGTATCTCATGTTTATGTTTCAAGTCATCACTTAATCTTTCAAGATAATAAAGAGGTTGCATCTCATATTTAATTTATGCTCTCACTATATTTTATAATGGCTAAAAGAATCAACGCATGGCATGTTTATTTTATGCCATCACCTAAAGATCCTAGAGCTCAAAGACTTGCCCATGTATCACAAGCAAAGAAATATGATTATTGGAGTTAAAGAATTTATTCTTTAAAAAGTCTTGAGATTGGAGCTAAAAAGATGTAATAATAATATTCTCTTCTCTCTCTCTCTTGGTCCCTTGCGGACTACCGCCAGCTCCGGTTTCTTAATATTCTCTTCTCCTCTATCGTCCTGTGCGGACTACCGCCGGCCCGGTTTCTTAATATTTTCTTCTCCCTCTCCTGGTGCTGTGCGGATTACTGGTGCTCCAGTTTCTTGTATCATGTTTATATTTCAAGTTCTTGCATCATGTTTAATTTTTAAGTCATCACCTTAAATCTTAAAGATAAAGAAATGGAATTGCATATCATGTTTATAATTCCAAGCTATCACCTTATAAAGATAAGATTAAAATAAGGTTGCATAGCATGTTTATAATTCTAAGATGTCACCTAAATCTCTAAAGCTCAAGACTTACTCCTTTTATCTTAAGTGAGAATTTTAATTGTGAAGATCCTCCCAAATTTGACAAAAGAACTAGTTTCTAAATGAGTTTTAAGGCTTTGCAAGGATTTTACGGGGAACTAGTATTTTATATGCACTTAAAATATGATTCTATGTAATTGCATGAGGTTCATGATTCGCCCACTGATCTGAGTTTAGTATCAATGTGTGATAATGATTTGATATGATTGAAGTTGTGATAATTATGGTTTATTGTTAAGAGAATGATTCATAATTGGTTTAGTAACTAATTAGTTCTATAATTGATAATTCTATTTAAGGATTGGATGCTTATTAAGTACTTGATATCATTGAATGATTTCCTGGCTTGCATGTTATAGTTGCTGTTGCAAATAATGAGAATGCTTGTACATGAAATGTTCTTTATTATGTAAAATTTACCTTCGTTACTAAAAGAAAGTGTATCATTGTAAAAGTGTAATTTGGAAAGGTTCTGGCTAAGGAAAGACTTGGTATTTAAGCGTGTCCATTGTGACCCACCTCTCTTTCCCCGGAATCTCCCATATGCATGATTACAGTTGATATATATTATTCTAGCTTAAGACTATAAATGAGAAAATGTTATGATGTTTATGAATTGTACTATGATATAACATGCAAAGATTTAATGATGACTTAAACTTATAAGAAAATGATCCTTTGGAACCATCAGACTATAGGTGGTGAAAAGGTGATTTTAGCCCCCTAACCCGTTCTCTCAAAAGGGTAGAGTCGGGACTTTAGCTTATCAAAAGGGATAAGTATATGCTAGTGACGACTAGTAAAATATGAGCTCATAACCTAAATTACTCCCAAAAGGGTGGAGTATAGGGTGGCCCAAGGAAAATAATGATGATGATAAGATTTTAAGTCATCAAAGGCACTAAAGAAATGAAATATGTGCACTGTGTCCATGTGTAGCTAATATTATATGACGTTCTTTTATGCATGTTATTTTGATAATGATGATGAGGAATATGATGTAATGATAAAGGAAATGTTCATTGTAAATATGACATGTTAAGAATAAGATGCATTATAAGACGCATGATTAAGAATTGACGAACCTCGGTTAAGTATTTGTCCGAACTTAAAATGAATCTTTGCATGCTCACTATTTTAGAATAATCCCGAGGTTCCTGGGGACTTTGATGATGACACTGTAGAAGGAGGTACCCTACTGAGAATTCTTTAGCAAGATTCTCACTCCCTTTTCTTTATTTCCGTCATTGTCTCCAGATTCAAATGGCGACATTCGTCCTGTTCGCTGATACCCCTACTTGGGAATTCCACTATGATCCGGTGCATCGCTCGTATCATTTTGAAAGGAGGTGCGCAGTTCGTGTTTTTATTTACATAGGTCGTCCATTTGCACATCCTGTCCCTAGTTATCGATTTTCTCCTACTTCTCCCTATGGCGATGAAATGGTTTTCGAACATGCACGTCCACTTGATGAAAGGATGTTACGTTCTTATCCCACTTCATCTGCTGTCCATGGATTTCCAGAGTATGTTCCCGAGACGAGATATTCTGAAACTGATCCTTCAGAGGACACTCCTACTCATGTATATTCTGAGAGCTCTGCTCCTACTCCCACACGTGTAAGAGAGGGTAGTGAGGAAACTTGATTGTTCAGCCGAGGTTAGCGAGAAGGCCGCCCATGCGACCCTCACTGGTGCATCTCGTGGTGTCCCGGTCCCCGAGGAGCTCATCGATGGATCGGATTTATTCCCCATTTCCAGGACAGTGGCCATAAAAGGTTCTTAGTAGATTTATGTGTGATCATGCACCTAGTTTTAGGATAACTTTCTCCGCTTATGGAGTTATCTAGTTTAGGGGCATGTATTTCCTTAAGTATATTTTCTTTTATGGGTTTGCATAAGATAATGATGTATGAACATAACCCACCCTTTGAGTGAGGTTATTGTATGTAAATATATGCTATAATGTGCTTATGAATGTTATATGATGGAGCCTAAGTGATATGATGTGATATATTCTTAAACGTCTTATTATACCCCGCTTACTCGTTCACGTTGTACTCGGCTCATGTTTTCAATTATGTGTTTAAAAAAAAAAAATGGCTCGTAATTTCACTAAGTATTTTCAAATTATGAAGAAAGAACCAAAGCAAAGAGTAAAGTCTAGTCATTAATCAGATTCAACCTAGGTGTATCTGGTTAATTACTAGGGTGTTACAAACATGATATGCAAGGCTTGGAAAATAAACATGAATGCATTCCATTTTTATATCACTTTAAGCTCCAAACTCAAGACTTCTTTCTAAAGAGTGGAAACTCTTTAAACCCAATCAATCTTACAAGATCGAAATAAGCCTTGGAGTCCATCAACACCATGGTTCCAAGAAGCTCATTTCTTGGACTCACCATCAAGCTCAAACAAAAACAACCAAAGAAAGCCCTCGATATTCCATTTCTCATATTCTTTGAAAACCAAAGTTGAAGCCTTGAGCTCTAGAGGTCAAACAAATGATAGTAACACAACCAACATAAAAAATCCTCATCATCAAGCCATGGTCTTAAGCATCCAATGAACAAAAATTGAAAATCAAGAAAAGAAAAGAGAAAAAACTTATCCTTTTATCCAACAACAAATCTAAAAAAGGAAGCAAAAAAAAGGAAGAACTTGAGATAAAAATCCTACCAAGTGTGTTTTCCTTTTTGTATAAGAGAAAGCTTTGATCTTGTGCAAGAAATGAGAAGAACAAATCTTCTTCTATAGTAGGAATGGGTTCGGCCAAGGGGAAAGGAAAAAGGAAGGAAGATTTTTCTTGAGCTTTTGTGTTTAGAAATGGAAATGTTGTGTATCTTCAGGATAATCTATGGTGGTGATGTAGTGGTTTGAGGTGGAAAGGTGGTGGAGGATGGAGAAGAGAAAAACTCTTGAGATGAGAGAGATAAGAGAGTTTTTGGCTCAATTTTTAAACAGGGATGTAAGCCAAAAAAGCAAATGGTAAAGTGTGTGTTTCTTTTATGTTAGAAGAATAAATATGAGCATGTATGAGGGGGAGGAAGCTGCGGTTATAGCAAGGAGTTTGGGGGGAAAATTTTCATTTTTCAGTGTTAGGACATGGTTTAGAGGTGGATTTGATTAGGCAATGGGTTAGAGATTGGTAATTAAGTGTTTGGGCTAGTAATCAAGTGTTTAAGGCTTTTCAAGACATCATTAAGGAGTAGTCTTGCACACTTAGTGGAGTTAAGCTTCATTAGTTTGAAATTCAAACTCCAACATGATTTCTTAATTTAGAGAAATGGAGAAAGAAAACACTATCGCTCATAACATGACATAATATCTTAGATTAAGGAATTTTGAACTTCCATAAACAATCTTAGGCCCTAATTAACCTCAATTAATAATTTTGACTCAAGATTAATAATTAATTAGTCTTTAATTAGAGCCTAATATTGTCCATGTTTCCTTAATCACGCAGTTAAGCTCATTTAGCACAAACCGGGGGCAAAAATGTCATTTCTCATAAACACTCCCCATGACCACCCGAAATTTTTCGAATATCATGCAACACGTATAAATAACATTTCGAACTTCCGGGTGATGACCAGGTCTAGCCGTCACTAAATTCCACATTAAATTACCTCATGGGTACTTTGGTAATTTCACGTATAGGAAAAACCAAAAATTGAGGTTTTCACCTCTAACATCATTCACAACACATCTATTCCCCTTCAAACATCAAACTAACCCCTTCAGGATAGCTCAGATCGGCTATTCTCGATTCCCAGGTAAAAATCACCTTAGGAGCATTTTAGTTATTTGTATACAAGAAAAAAAAAATCAGGCTATTACAATTTGCATTACAAAAAGGTCACAGTAGATTTATTATGTAATGTAATATTGAAGAGAGAAGAAACACAAGAAATTATAAGAGAAAACAAACATGACAATCATAGTCTCAAACACATTTCCTTTTACTTTACTTTTGTATAGAATTTCGTAGAAATAAGATACCCATCCAACTCCTAGTAGATAAATTAGAGAGTTATGTTATTTGTACTCACCATGCATGGGACACTATGTCGACTCACATCTCATCCACCATTGGATTGGATGTGAACCCCCTTGAATGGGGTTCACACCTCATCCAATGGTGGATGTGATATGAGTCGGCACGGTATTCTATGCAAAGTAAGTACAAATAATATCTTTCTAAATTAGATGTTTGAAATAGGTTTGTATTTAGAATTCTATTCTAAATTTTAATTTTTGATTAGAATTGAAATGGGAACGATATATTAATATTTATCATTGTGTTTTAAACAAAACTAGGATACCAAATTTGTATTCCACATTCAATTTCAACTTTATTGTTTAGATGTATGATTAGAACAATACAATAAGTGAATTTCCCATTAACAAACTGTTTAGATTCAAACATATGAATATTTACTAAATGAGGCTTGATTATTGTTGTTAACAATGTGCGAACGACGTGGATTCTGGTTATTAGTGAACATCTAACTAATTATTCTATTGTTCTTGCCTTTTATGATTTTAATAAATTAGTTGTTTCCGGTAAAACTTTCTCTACCATTCCATATACAACTTTATCATGCTTAGTAGCACTCTTACTAAAAATATAAAGTAACAAAGCTGGTTCATAGCATGAAAAGTATTTTAGATAGAAAGACAACAGGAGGCTCACATGGCCCATCTCATGAAGAGAACAAATAGTTATTGTGAGTCAAAACATGGCTCATTTCTTTTTCCTTTTAGAAAGCTAAGGCAGATATTATTGTCAAATTTTACCCAATCCAAAGTAACAGAGGAAATGCATTCACGAATGATATTAATCATTAAAACTGGAGAATTAGCACCAATTAAAGCATATATGAATTCTCAATTCAATCTAGCATATGATTTCTGTCAATAAACTTTTATAGCCATAAAGCCATCATTCCATTTCCTTGTTTGCATAGAATGAACAACTTCTTCATCCAAAAGAATATTGCCTGACAATTTTGCCTACTCATACCCACACTATTCCTACTTTGACTAATTATTTAAAACTTAAACTGAAGCAATGTGCAATAGTTCAAATAAATATTCAAATTTCAACATCTTGTAGTGGGAAAATGGGATTTTAAAATATCGAAATTTTATCATTAATGTATATTATTATGAGATGATGGAGTAACTAGTTGAAATTCTCATACATTTCTAGCATTGCAATTATGTATTTCTTTTCTTGAATTTTCATCTTGTGTTCTACCTTGTACAAAAATTTGATACTTTTGTTTCCTATTGCAGATACTTGTGTTCTAAAATTTTGGAGTGTTTGATTCTACTACGTCAAATTAAATACAAAATTATTATTAAAATATACCATCAAAGAAAAATAATAATAGTATATTTTTTAACCAACATAAAATAGAAAAAGGATATGGAATAAAAAAATTTGCCTAATTATCTTCCTAACATTATTGTCATTCATTTAAAATATAAATAAGTGTTTAAGCACTTCAAGAGCAAGGCAATTCTCTATTACTCAATAATGAATATTTCAAGTTTGTGAATTACTTTATGTCTACCATTTTTAGTTAGTTTCTATATACAAAAGTTTATTTATTTAAGACTAAATAGAATAAGAGAAGCGATATATAAACACCTCTAAACTTACATCATATACTTACACCAAATAAAATATTATAAATCAGTATATAAAAAGTTGTAACCATGTACAAAATGTTATGAAATAATTTGCAAAATATTGTAAATCATCTTGGTTTACAACATTGCATATTGTTTACAACTTTTTCCATCTTAGTTTACAACTTTTTATATGCTGGCTTACAACTTTTTAATTTGGTGTAAGTTTGGTGGTGGACATTTAATATTTCTTATAGGATAATTTAAAAAATTGTTTCTTTACTTTGACAATTAAAATAAAATATAATATATGTATATTTATTTGTAACTGAAATAAGTTTTGCACATTACAAGCACTTTCCAAAGGAAGTGCGCTCACATAGGAGGGCATTCTCAGTAAACTATTTGTTATCCTGAATAAAGAAATTCCAAGGGAACCAAACAAAATAACAAACACAAGAACAAAAAGCAGCGGGATATAATATAAACTTAGGTATAATAATGGTTATAATGCGAATAAAACTTGAATCAGAGCACATGTTGCAGCTGGATTGTTAACAACTAACTGCCTAGAAACAAATCCAACGAGCAAAAAGAGCATCCATTTCTAACAGACAAATTCAAGTTTCTTCATGCTAGTTGTAGCTTCGTCATGCCAGATATTTTTGTTGCTTTCTATATCAACAAGTGCATTAAATAAAGTAATCCTATTTATAATCAACCTACGATGCTCTATGTGCTGTTTACCGTTTTCTCTAACATCTTATGCCTATTATAAGCCATTCCAAAGTATTAGTACTGCATGTTACGAGTCATTAAGCGATGAGACTAGACTTTGAGATTCACAGGACTCACGAAATCAAACTTTTGTTGAGATAATGAATTCAGTGTCATTAATCGTTGAGGGTAAACCCCATATTCATAAAAGTCATTTGGCAAGAAAAGTAGCACAATCAAAATATCCCAGAGCATCACCTAAGCAATGCATCTACTACATCCCGGAGAAGATTCGTGAGTTAAATGTCAAAGCATTCAAGCCTTACGAAGCTTCTATCGGTCCAACCCACAAACCACGTCGTTCTATGGCGACATTGAAAAGGATGGAAGAAACTAAGATGGGATACTGCTATGCACTTCTTTTTCGAATGGAAGAATGCAGCAAAGTACGGGTAAGTATGGACTACTTTATTAGCAGAGTGAAGGAATGGGAAATAGAAATCCAAAATTCTTATGAACAGCCTATCAATAACGGGCATTGTCTCATAGAGACGATTGCCGTAGATTCTTGTTTCCTTGTAGAGCTCTTCCTCTCATATCATGATCACTCTAAAGGGATAATTAGGCATGACAATGACCCCCTACTAGGGTCAAGGAAAGGAAATGATATATTTCATGACTTGATTCTCTTAGAGAATCAAGTCCCCTTCTTCATCCTCGAACAAGTTTACCTCTCTGCTGGTCTAGGTATGAATGTGTCATTCCTTCAACTAACCTACTCCTATTTTGAGGAAATGAACGTCCAGTGCATAAAACCTACAAAGTCACCTCTGCATTTGACTCATCTCATGCGAGAATTCATGGTACCACAAATACTTGTTGGTCGTCCAAATTTACAAAGGGAAAGGAATATTGTCGAACATGTCTACACTATAAGTCAATTATGGGTAGCTGGGTTAGAATTTGGACCAAGTACAAGCACATGTCCTTTAAACATTGAATTTCATTCAGGTAAGCTGCTTTTGTCACCCATTGAATTAAATGATGATACAGAAACTCTGTTGAGAAATATCTTAGCTTTTGAGCAATGTCATTTTCGGTCATTCCCATTGGTTGCGGAGTACTTCTTTTTTCTCCATCTTCTTGTCCAATCAGAGAAGGACACACAAATTTTAATTGAAAAAGGAATTATAGTGAATTGGGCTGGGAAACTTAGTGAAGTGCCTGAATTGTTTGAGAACCTGTGCAAACGGATTTACTTGAAAAACATGGATGCAAAGTACCATACCATCAGTGGCAACTTAAACGCCTTCCATGACAATTGGTGGAATAGATCGAAGGCACTCCTTTGGCATGTTTGCAATGAGGCTCCTTGGAAAATAATGTCTTTCATGGCTGCAGTTAACGTGCTCGGACTTACTTGGGCACAAACCATATATAGTGCCAAATCATACTATGGGAATTGTTAAAGGGTGACTGTGTGAATGAGCATGTACTGGTGGACAATACAGACTTTTATGTGCCAAAGGTGTCAGTTCCATCTAACTAATGTTTATTCATAACTATTGATGGACAATGTACTTGTTATTTATTTATTTATAGGAAATGTAACACCCTAATATTTAACTCAACATGCTTAGGACGCATTTAAGTTAATTATTAATTATTACTCTTTTATTCCAGTTTTTAACTCAAAACTTCTTGAAAATACTTTAGTGAAAATATGGGTAATTTTTTTTTTTTTGGGAAATGAAAGGTAAAATGTGAGCCATGCGGGTGCATAAAGTAAACCGTATCGTCGACTTGCAAGGAGAATCATAACATAACAGATGAAACGTAATGAAACAACATCATAGTTTGATATATATAACTAGTTATACCATACACCAAGTCAAGTAGTCATAGTAGCGTTAATATAGTCATCTGTGCACAACATGATGAAACATAAAGAGAATACATCTGAATCCCCTACCTACAAAAGTGCATCTAAAATAGATAACCTCTAAAAGTAAAGGAAGGCTATCCTAAGCATGTACGTGTGTATGCACTATGGGTCAGCTGCCAGCTCCTACTCACACCATCAAAAAGAGGAACATAACCAATCCACTGAGCCAGCTCGGCCGAGGTGGCCAAACGGTGAGAGGGTTGGACATGTGCTCCACGACGAGGTACCATCCTCACCCTGCCTCCTCGAAGTGGCTGCGTCATAGTAATCTCGCTACCTAACTCCATGGGTACGGTGAGGGAAGAACTCATGGAAGGGATGTTTGTCTCGGAGGGGTCGATCTCAGAAAAAGTCGAGGGTGAACGAGGAACGTACTTCGAGTAGTCTCGGACGACGGAGGCAGCAGCGGGGGTACGATGGATACGCTCTCCTCGAGGGTGTGTACGCTCGAAGAGTAGATCATCGGCGAAGGGCGAGATCAGTGAAAATCAAAAGCTAGTAACCGATTGAGCAAAAGGGTGATCTAGGAATACAAATAGACGAACTGAACAACAACCAACAAAGTGATAGGACTGGTGCGTGGCATCAAAATGCAGCTCCCAAGTCGGTGCATCAATGTAAATCACGAAGGCTGCCATCGTCCTCTGAAGACGTGATGGAAAGAAAGATAGAGGGAGTGAGAAACTTGATAAAGAATCTCAGTAAGGTATTCCCCTATCTTGGTGTCATCATCTACATCCTCAGGAATCTCGGGTTTCTTTATAAAATGGTGAACATGCATAGGTTCAATTCTAAAGTTCTAAAGTACCATTTATCGAGGCCCATTCATTTTACTATGCATCTTGGATGTCATGAATGCAACATACCTTATCATGAAATGCATGGCAATGCAAAATACAATATACTAATTCCAATCATAAGAAATGCTCATGGATCATAACAATCATAACATGACTTTCTTCCATTTATCTTTTAGGTGACTTAGATTAATTCTTTCTCTCATTTAGAGCCACCCTATTTCTCTCATCTTTTGAGTTCTAGGTTATGAGATCATACCTCACTAGTCATCACTAGCATAATCTTATCCTATGATAAGTTAATACTCGACTCTTAGAGTACGGGATAGGGGGCAATAGGATCGCATTTCATAACCTTTAATTCGGGGAGTTCAAAGGATCATTTCCTTATTGGATCACCTCTCATAGCCTTTAATTCGGGGTGTCTAGAGGATCATTTCCACATATTTTTATGTCACCTTATATTAGCATGTTTATGTTAAGATGCAAAGTCATAACCATATCATATACTTTTCTCATGCTCTTCACATTACTTGAACATATGTAACTTTAAAATGTTTCAAGTGAAATCACAGCATGCCATATCAGTTCTCACAATCAAATAACTAAACATGTAAGACATCATTTTCACATAATTCTTCAAGCATATGGAAAATCACAACATTTTACAGGATAAGTACTTTCACTGCCTCTTAATCGATTTAACCTCGAAATTCATTACTGGGAACAGCTTGGGGTATTGTGCCTTCATATCTGACTCTAGCTCCCAGGTAAACTCCTCTATCCTTCCCCGTCCCCACGCTACTTTAACCAAAGGTACAGTCTTATTCCTCAATTGCTTGACTCCCCTGTCTACGATTCTCGTTGGTGGTAGGTTAAATGTCAGGTCTTCCCTTAATTGTACCTACTTTGGCTCTAATACATGGCTCGGGTCAAACTTGTATTTTCTTAGCTGGGAAACATAGAAGACATCATAGAGGTTGGATAGATTAGGGAGTAAGGCTATATGGTATGCTACATTTCCAACTTGGTTAAGGATCTAAAACGGATCAAGAAATTAGGAGCTTAATTTCTTAACTCTTATGGCTCGACCTATGCTTGTAGTAGGAGTGATCCTAAGGAAAAAATGTTCTCCCTCTTGAAATTCAAGCGACTTTCGCCATTTATCCACATAGCTTTTCTGTCGACTTTGAGCAGTGAGAATTCTATCCCTAATTCTTTTGATTTGTTCCGTCTTTTCCCTCACGATATCGAGTCCTAATAAATTTTGCTCTCTGGGCTCGTACCAGCAAAAAGGTGACTAGCATTTCCTCCAATACAGGGCTTCATATGGTGCCATGCCGATACTTGCATGATAACTGTTGTTATACGCAAATTCGATCAATGGCAAGTACTTGTCCTAACTCTCCTTCTGGTCCAAGACGCATGCCCTTAGCATATCTTCCATCGTTTGGATAGTGCTCTCAGATTGCCCATCTGTTTGAGGGTAGTAAGCCGTGCTTAGCCATAGCTTTGATCCAAAAAAGCGCGGATCTCAATTCGAGATTATTGTCGACAGTACTCTATGCAATCTCACGATCTCTTAGATATATAACTGAGCCAGCCTATCCAAGGAGTAAGTTACCTTAATAGGTAAAAAGTGGGCTGACTTGGTCAGCCGGTCCATTGTTACCTATATGGCATCATGACCAGCTTGAGTCCTTGGTAGCCCAATTACAAAGTGCATGGAGATACTATCCCACTTCCACTCGGGGATCAACAAGGGTTGTAACATCCTAGAGGGCTTTTGGTGCTCAATCTTTACCTTTTGATAGACTAAGCACTTACTCACCTACGCACTCACGTCCCTCTTTATCCCTGACCACCATAACATTTTCAAATCTCGATACATCTTGGTGGTGCCAGGGTGAATGGTAAAATGGCTTTTATGGGCTTCCTCCAAAATCTCTCTTCGGAGGTCACCACTTGCCGGGACACAGATTTGACCTTTGAACCTCCATACACCATCGGCATCTTGTGCAAAACCCTTTAACTTTTCACCCTGCACTGCCTCTAGAGTTTCTTGAAACTCTATATCTTCTCATTTGGCTTGAGTGATCCTTCTCCTAAAGTCACTCGTCACACTAAGATGGCATGCCTTTATGCTCTTAGTGGTCAAGGTCATTCCTAGGTTTAGGTCTCTAAACTTTTCGATCAACTCCACCTTCTTAACCATCATATGGGATAGGTGCAAAGATTTCCTACTTAAGGCATCAGCCATTATATTGGCCTTGCCAGGGTGGTAGTTTAACCCGAAATTATAGTTCTTCAGGAACTCCATCCACCTTCTCTGCCTCGTGTTTAGCTTTTTTTTTTATCAAAGAGGTATTTCAAACTCTTATGATCGGAGAACACCTCAAACCTTACTCCATACAAATGGTGTCTCGACACCTTTAGAGCAAACACTACAGCGGCTAACTCTAGGTCATGGGTATGGTAGTTTGCCTCGTGGGGCTTGAGTTTCCTAGATGCATAGACCACCATTTGCTTATTTTGCACCAATACACAACCCAATCCTTTACTGGAAGCATCATAATACACCTGAAAAGGTGCATTGGGGTCAGGTAACACTACGACTGAGGTTGAGGTTAACTTCTGCTTCAACTTTTAAAAGCTCTTTTCACACTCAGGAGTCCAAGTAAAAAAGGAATTTTTTCAGGTAAGCTTGGTCAAGGGTAATGAATTCTGGGAAAATCCTTTAATACACCTACGGTAATACCCTGTCAAACCCAAAAAGCTCCTAACCTTCGTTACCATGGTAGGCCTTTCCCAATTCATCACAGCCTCTATCTTACTAAGGTCAACAGCAATGCCTCTTTTTGAAACTACATGCCCTAAAACTTTACTTACTCCAACCAAAGTTCACACTTAGATAGCTTGGCATATAGTTTATTTTCTCTTAGGATCTCCAGTACTATCTTCAAATGACGCTCATGCTCCTCATGTGTCTTAGAGTAGATGAGTATGTCATCTATAAAGACAACCACAAACTGATCTAGATAGGGTGTAAAGATCCTATTCATGTAGTCCATGATTACAGCCAAAGCATTTGTCAGCCTAAAGGACATTACAGTGAACTCAAAGTGGCCATATCGAGTACGAAAAGCCATTTTTGGTATATCCTCATCTCTCACTCTAATCTGGTGGTATCCTGACTTTAGATATATCTTTGAAAATACTACCGCCCCCTTCAATTTATCCATTAAGTCGTCGATCCTAGGCAAAAGGTATTTGTTCTTCACAATTACTCGATTCAAATGCCTATAATCGACACACAGCCTCATGCTCCCATCTTTCTTCTTTACAAACAATACCGGGGCTCCCCATGGTGAGGCACCAGGTCTTACAAACTTCTTTTCTAGTAAATCCTCCAACTGAATTTTTAACTCAGTGAGTTCCAAAGGGGACATCTTATAAGGTGCTATGGATATAGGTCCCGTTCCCGGAAGCAATTCTATTGAAAATTCTATTTCTCTTACGAAGGGAAACTCAGGTATCTTGTCAGGAAATACTTTGGGATAGTTCCTCATAATGGGTATTTCATCAAAGTTTTACTCAAAGTCCACATCACTAGCAGCCAAGAGAACGTAACCCTTAGTTTCTCCTCTATCACAGTTTATCTCTATAGCATTTATGTAATAGCTTAAGGCTTTCCTAGGTTCACTGGGAATAGGAAGAAAGGTGATTGATTTTTCATTATATTTTAACATTACACAGTTGGTGTAAAGCCAATCCATGCCAAGGATCACATCTAGACCTTTCATAGGTAAACAAACTAAATCTAAGACAAAGGACCAATTTTCAACAACAAAACTATAGTTTAGACAACACCTACAAGTTCTAACAGGTCTTCCAGTGGGGGTAGAAACAGTAAGATCAAAGGGAAGTTCTGACACATATAATTTAAGGGATTCAACACAAGAGTGGGATATAAAAGAATGGGTTGTGCCAGAGTCAAAAAGTACAATTAAGGTTTTACCATTCATTTTGCACTTACCTTCCATGAGGTTTCGTGACTACTTGATTCTTCAGCATTGAGGGTGAAGACCCTTCCTTGTTGTCACGGCTTGGGGTTGGGGGCCATTGGGTTTCTCACCGTGCACTCTTGCTAAAAGTGGCCAGACTTCCCGCATCGGTAACAAATGCCTAGGCAAGCTCAGCAAGGTAGGTCTCCGTGAGGTTTCCCGTACTTGGCATACACTGTGGTGGATGTAGGTCTTGGGGGTGTAGCTGGGGCCCTCTGAGGTGCCTTCCCTCGGTTGTCATTTGGCCTCCCTTGGTTGAAATCTCTCTGGGGACCCTGCAGTCTGAACGGGGGCTTGGACTGTGGTCTTTGTGGCGGTCAGAAAGGCGGCCTATTCTACGGCTTGAAATTCGGGGCTTGTGGTGCTAACTTATTTGCAAAGCCATCAGCCCTTGACGTGTTCAGCTTTCTTTGGCCATCCTCAATGATACGACATTTGTTGACCAAGGTAGGGAAGTCCCTGATCTCCAAATGTGCCACCGAAACATTGATTTTAGCCCTCAGCCCCGACTCGTACTTAATACACTTCTAGTACTCGTAGGGGTTCCCTTGGTACATTCTTGAGAACTTGATGAGTTCCTCGAACTTGGCGGTGGATTGGGCGATGCTCATCCCTCATTGAGTTAATTGCATGAGTTATGTCCTTTGCATTCTTTACGGATTCGGGGAAGTACTTCTCATAGAAGTGAGTTTTAAATAGTTCCCAGTCGATAGCGGTACCAGCTGCCTCCAACAATCTTTAGGCACCGTTCCACTAGAATCCGAAGTCTCCTTCCAGCATGTAGGTGGCAAAAATTACCTTCTGCTCCTCTGTGCATGGAATCACAGTGAAGATCTCCTTCATGCTCTTTATCCATTCATCAGCGTGGCTCGGGTTTAAGGTTCCTTTAAAAGGTGGTGGGTTGGCCTTGCAGAATTCCCCAAAGCGAGCGTGCTCAGGGATCTCAGCAGTATTGGGACCTCGTCCCACATTAGCCTGGTGGTCTTGGTCCATCCGCTTGAACATAGCTCTTATGGTTCTTGCTACGTCTTGGAGGGCTTCAACAGTCTTGTTGTCTTGGTTGCAGTTGGTCAGGTTCCTATTCTATTGTCGGCATGCCATTGGTTCCTATGCACACAAAACAGCAAACACCGAGGTGATTAGGCTTAACACTTATTATAAAGTGAGCTAGTTACCATGGCAGGTGCAACATATAGTAGCCATGCATTTCTAATCCTCATGCTCATCCTATAGAGCAATCTATACATAACATATCTATCGCATCATGCTTAAGAAGCATAGTAAGTCCAATCCTCAGGCTCCGTGAGAACCGAACTGCTTTGATACCAAAATATAACACCCTAATATTTAACTCAACATACCTAGGACGTATTTAAGTTAATTATTAGTTATTACTCTTTTGTTCTAGCTTTTAACTAAAACCTTCTTGAAAATACTTTAGTGAAAATATAGGTAAATTTTTTTTTTCAAAATGAAAGCTAAAATGTGAGCCACATGGGTGCATAAAGTAAACCGTATCGTTGACTTGCAAGGAGAATCATAACATAATAGATGAAACGTAATGAAGCAACATCATAGTTTGATATATATAACTAGTCATACCATACACCAAGTCAAGTAGTAGTAGTAGCGTTAATATAGTCATCTGTGCATAATATGAAGAAACATAAAGAGAATACATATGAATCCCTTACTTGCAAAAGTGCATCTAAAATAGATAACCTCTAAGAGCAAAAGAAGGCTATCCTAAGCATGTACGTGTGTATGCACTATGAGTCAACTGCCAGCTCCTACTCATGCCATCAAAAGGAGGAACATAACCAATCCACTGAGCCAGCTCGGGGTACCATCCTCACCCTGCCTCTTCAAAATGGCTACGTCACAGTAGCCTCGCTACCTAGCTCCATGGGTGTGGTGGGGGAAGAACTCATGGATGGGATGTCTATCTTGGAGGGGTCGGTCTCAGAAAAAGTTGAGGGTGAACGGGGAACATACTTCGGGTAGTCTCGGATGGTGGAGGCAGCAGTGGAAGTACGATGGATACGCTCTCCTCGGGGGCATGTACGCTTGAAGAGTAGATCATCAGTAAAGGGCAAGGTCAGCAAAAATCGGAAGCTAGTAACAAACTGAGCAAAAAGGCGATCCAGGAATACGAACAGACGGACTGAACAATGACCAATGAAGTGATAGGACTGGTGCGTGGCATCAAAATACAGCCCCCAAGTTGGTGTATCAACGTAAATCACGAAGGCTGCCATCGTCCTCTGAAGACATGACGGAAAGAAAGGTAGAGGGAGTGAGAAACTTGATAAAGAATCTCAATAAGGTATTCCCCTATCGTGGTGTCATCATCTACGTCCTCAAGAACCTCAGGTTTCTTTATAAAATGGTGAACATGCGTAAGGTTCAATTTTAAAGTTCTAAAGTACCATTTGTAACACCCCGATTTTTCTGTCCGAGGGAAATAACCAAAATGCCCCTGAGGTCATTTCCTGACCCGAGTTCGAGGGTAACCAACTCGGTCGTCCTCAAAGGGTCAACTCAATGTTTGAAGGGGATTGAATGGCCTTTGAATGCTTCCGGAAGCGAAAATCTCGTTTCATAGATTTGGTCAAAATGACCAAAATACCCCTATAGCGTTTTTACGCGGGTAAAGGTGCCGTTTGAGCCCGGAACTTTCCCCAGAGGTTTAAAAACATGTTTTCATGTGTCTAGAGGTCTCTGTTCAAGTCCCGGTGGCCCCGGGCAGTTTTAGTGTAAAATTATGATTTTGCCCCTAGAATAGTGTTTTTGAGCTTAATGACGTAATTAAGCAAACCTAAGCAATATTAGGCTCTAAACGAAGATTAATTTATTTCCCTAATTAATCTAGAGTCAAAATAATTTATTAAAGTTAATTAGAACCTAAAATTGCTTAGATTAAACTTAAATCCCTTTTTAGAACTCAAGACTCCTAGTCTTGGAATCTTGAATAGTGTTTTCTCTCTCCAATTCCTTAAATCAAGGAAATGTGTCTAGAGTTGTTTAGACTCTAAATTGAGGATTTAACTCACTAATGGTGCAAGACCACTCCTTAATTATGTCTAGACCACCTTAATTACCCATTTACCTTACCTAAACACTTTCTTACAAATTCCTAATCTTAAGCATAATCAAAGATACACCTAAACACAACTCTAAACCACAATTAAAATGCAAAGAAACCTCCCCCATGGGCTGATGCATTTCGGCCACATCCTCCCCCTTTGACCACATATTAAATTGTTTTCTCACTCAAAGAACCATGCTTGAGGCCATACCTTGAACCATACCTCACCATACCTTAAGCCATACCTCACCATGCCTCAAGAACACATTATCTCACCTCATGGAACTCATGGGATGCCCTCCAATCTGCACCCTCATGGCCGAAACCTCTTCACTCATTCACACCCTCCATTTGTTTCATTTCTCTATAAATAGAATGCCTTGAGGAGCTTGCACCACTTTTAGATCATTTGCTAAATTTAGGAACACTCAAAGCTTTTATTTTTCTCTCAAAGTTTTTGTGTTCTTCAAGTTCTTGGAGTTCTTCAAGTTCTTCATCTTCTTCATCTTCTTCTTCCATCTTCAAGTTCATCACATCAAGTAGGGATTTTCTTTCATGTATTCTTTTCTTCAAAGTTCTTGTTTCAAGCTTGATGTTCATAGTTTCTCTTGTTTCTTTTTAGAACTTCATTTCCACTCCTTTTTCCTTTCCATTTTCGGCCATAGGCCTTGGAGAACAAAGGAATGAGAGCTTGATGATGAGAGTTTCATGATGATGTTCATCACTTGAAACAAACTCTAGAGCTTGATCTTTGTTCTTGAGCAAAAATGTTTCTAGTTATTCCTTTCTTGAACTCTTGAGAACTTTAGCTTTGACGATGTTTTAAAATGGCTCTATGAACTCAATGATGAGGACTCATGATGTTGATGTGAATATATCATCAAGATCATGAACTCTAGAGTTCTAAAATGTTCCTTTTTCTTCTTGAAGATTTCGGCCATTTCCTTAAATTTTTCTAAGCTTCATGGTTTGATTTCCTAAAAATATTATGTTAAGTTTTAAAGAACTCTAAGCTTGACTTTACCTTGTTTGGATGAGTTTGGGTTATGGTTTAAATTCCTTTAAAGTCTTGTTAAGAGCTCTAGAAAGATAAAATGAACTTGCGTAATTTATTTTATGCTTGCATTCATATTTACATTCTTGCTATGCATCTTTGTTTTCTAGCTATCACCTAAGAACATAAAGATTAAAATGGAACTTGTATCATCACTTAATTTAATTCTCGAAGCCTTTCTATTTCGGCCTTAAAGTCGATTGTTGTTGGGCCTAGAGCACTAAAATAAAGAATTGAACTTGCATTATCACCTAATTAATTTCTCGAATGCCTTTCTATTTCGGCCTTAAAGTCGATTGTTGTTGGGCCAAGAGCACTAAAATAAAGAATTGAACCATGCATATTTACCTTCAAGCTTGCACGTTTAAGTTTATGCCTCACATATTTACTTTCAAGCTTGCACGTTTAAGTTTATGCCTTGCATATTTAAATTTAAGTTATCACTTTACTTTGTAAGCAAGATTAAAAATGAAAAGCATGAGCACGTTTAGTTTATGTCGTAACTTAAGAACCTAGAGCTCAAAGACTTGCCCATTTCATTCCAAGATAAAGTTAAATGTGAATGTATTCCTTGAATGCATAATTTCGGCCAAGTAGTGATGATGGACTTGCAATGAGTTTTCATCTAGCTACTAGGACCAATAGTCTATGTTTTAAGTTTTCCTTAAAGCTTTACAAATCTTTATAAGGTTATGTCATCACAAGTTGTGATTTTATTATCTTTTAGGGGATGGAATATGTTTTGGTCAGTGACCTAAGGCTTCTCTTAGCCTCTTGATGAATTAAAATGTTTTGTAAAGAGTTTTAGAAGTTCTAGATCGATTCCAAGAGAAACTAGTTAACTTATGTACCTAGAAATGTCAATTTAACTCTCTCATTTAAGTTAAATGTTTCCGGTCCTGATGTGATGAGTGTGATGCTGTATGATGATGTTTTGATGTGTTGGAATGTGTGAAAATATCATGTGATGATGTAGAAGCGATCCTATGCATGATAGGTAAGAAACTAGCTAACTAGAAATACCGTAAAGCTAGAATTTAACATAGTTTTGACCCATTTGTTTATGGAACTAATCCAAACTGTTTTAATGGGAACATAATCAGATTTAGATTGTTTAGACATGAAAAACTTGGTATCATTTGGATTAGAATCGAATTCTAGCACCTATAGGGAAACTAGTAACTAGAAAATCGTAAAAGTGCAAGTTTAGAACTCTTAGAACGTTTACTTTTCTGGATTCTGTGCAGCACCCTTACAACATGATAAACATGATTAATAATTAGTCCTTAAGCATAGGAATGCCTCATAATTGATTTAGATTTAATTCATAGCGCCTTAGGCGAAGACGGAACCAAGAAAGGGTCTAAAACGTAAGTTCTAGAACCCCGTGAACACAAGTTAGAGAATTTGCCCTATGCTATTCAGATTTAAGTATGAACATGAGGATTAGGAATGATGATTAATTATGAGCCCTTAGGTGCATAAAAATATGAGTGACGGATGTTAGAGAATTATATCTCAAGATTAAGACCCGTAAAGGTCAAAGCATAAGCTACCGTAAGGGTAAGCGTTTGAATGTTTTATGATGATGCATGAAGTATGCTAATGATGATGATGTTATTCATATGAGGAATTTATGAGGTTATATGTTTATGTGGCATAAAGCAAATTTGGAAGGAAATTCGGTGTAATGACCGTTGTGCCGCCGAATTTCCGACAAATTTTGGGACTTAAAGAGATTTTGAAAATTAAGGTACTAAGATGGGTTCTAGGATGACACCGGTTCAACCGAGCACCTCCATAGAACTCATGTGACATCGGTACCATTTTACACTCTTAGGTGACACCGGTTCGGCCGAGCACCCCTAAGAGTTTTGCCCCCTAACCCGTACTCAGATAGTCGGGATTTATGATTTATGACACGCTTATCGTTAAGTGGTAAGTAAGAACTAGTGACGACTAGTTAAGGTATGAGCTCATAACCTAGATGTATGACACGTTCTGGGTGACACCGGTTTGGCCGAGCACCCCTGGTCGATTGTCTTTTAGGGTGGCCCATGAGGAAGAGAAGTTTCATGATTATGATTATGTCACTAAGTTTTGTCCCATATGAATGTTACTATTGTCACTTTATGCCACCAAGAATGATGATGCTTGATGTTATGTTTTATGTATGTGCATTAGGTAGTGTCATGCATACATTTTCTATTATGTTGCATCCATGATATTAAGATCATCCTAAAATGAATGGACCTTGGCTAAAATATATTTTAAAGTTTAAAATGAACTTAATACATGCTCAGTCATTTTGTATAAATAAACCCAAGGTTCCTGAGGACGTAGATGATGACACCTAGGTAGTAGGAGGCCCTACTGAGATTCTTTAGCAAGATTCTCACTCCCTCTATCTCTTCCTTTCCGTCACGTCTTCAGATGGCGACGTTCGTAGTGTTCGTGGACACACCAACATGGGAGGTGCACCATGACCCGGACCACGGGTCATTCCATTTTAAGGGTCGATGCACAGTTAGAATATTCATGTTCATGGGTCGACCCTTCACTCCCCCTGTACATTCCCATCGTTTCTCCCCCATCTCACCTTTTGGCAATGACCTGGTGTTTGAGCGCGCACGTCCCCTAGAGGAGAGGCTTCGCCGTACCCCATCATCCACGTCCGCCGCTCGAGACTACCCCCAGTATGTGCCCCGTTGCCCGTCGTCTTTTTCGGAGACGGATCCTTCCGAGGATTCGGCAACCCAGGCACCCTCCGAGGGATCTTCCCCCGCCATACCCATGGACCTTGGAGAGGGTAGTGAGCCTTCCGTGACTCAGCCGAGGCTTGCACGACGACCGGAGATGAGGCCACGCCGTGGAGGTCACTTCCGAGCCCCGTCCCGTCTATTCACGCCGGAGGAGCTTGCTCAGTTTCCTGGTTACTTGCCACGCCGAGGGATAGCCGCTTGATGGGAGGTGTAGATGGCCGAGATAGAGCACACACCACTTAGATGGGGATAAACCTTCTTTTGTTTAGAGGTTATCCTATTAGGTGCACTAGGGTAGGGGAGTAGATCATGTTTATGTTTATGTTGTATTTCTTTTCATGTATTTTCCTTGTACTAAAGTAAGTCCCATACTTATAAGTGGGCAAGTTATATATATAAGAGATATTATTCAGTGTTGTTCATGTTGTGCCTTATGTTATGATGTTGTGAGACAATTGTTTTACCTTACATGGTTTACCGCTTATCGCATCACGCGACTCTCACTTTTTATTTCAAAAAAAAAATTTACCCGTATTTTCCGCTAAGTATTTCTAAGTAAAATTAAGAACTATGAAGTAACAGACTAATGTTTAACCTAAGTATGTTCTAGAGTATTGGGTTAAAAATTAGGATGTTACGCCATTTACCGAGGCCCATTCATTTTAGTATGCATCTTGGATGTCATGAATGCAACATACCTTATCATGAAATGCATGGCAATGCAAGGTACGATATACTAATTCCAATCATAAGAAATGCTCACGGATCATAACAATCTTAACATGACTTTCTTCCATTTATCTTTTAGGTGACTTAGATTAATTCTTTCTCTCATTTAGGGCAACCCTATTTCTCTCGTCTTTTGAGAGTTCGAGGTTATGAGCTCATACCTCACTAGTCATCACTAGCATAATCTTATCCTATGATAAGTTAACACCCAACTCTTAGAGTGCGGGATAGGGGGCAATAGGATCACCTTTCATAACCTTTAATTCGGGGAGTTCAAAGGATCATTTCCTTATTGGATCACCTCTCATAGCCTTTAATTCGAGGAGTCTAGAGGATCATTTCCACATATTTTTATGTCACCTTTATATTAGCATGTTTATGTTAAGATGCAAAGTCATAACCATATCATATACTTTTCTCATGCTCTTCACATTACTTGAACATATGCAACTTTAAAATGTTTCAAGTTGAATCACAACATGCCATATCAATTCTCACAACCAAATAACTAAACATGTAAGACATCAATTTCACATAATTCTTCAAGCATATGGAAAATCACAACATTTTACAGGATAAGTACTTTTATTGCCTCTTAATCGATTTAACCTCTAAATCGAGTAAACCCAATTTTCATATTTATTATCTTACGCATCTAAGGGATCGCTTACAAGAATTCTCATTTATTATTAACCTAAGAGCATCACTAAACAAATTTGGACAGATTTGAAATAAAAATGAAATGAACTATTTCGGTGTTCTTATAAAATGTTTTTGACCCTTTCTCATTACCGACTTTTCCTATGGTGCTAGAATTAATTTACAAGCCAATTATGGGTGATTCCTATATTTTTACTAAGTGTTAAATATCATTTTTACTTAAATATCACATGCTGGTTAGAAAGCATATTTCATTTTAAAGAGTCCTAGAATTCACTTTTTTTAGTTCTTTCTAGTTACTAGACTTTCCTTAACTATCAAAAATGATCATCATACCCGTTAATAATAGTTTTTCCATGTTAAGAGCACTCCAAACAACATACATCAATTCTAGAAAGGTTTGAACCGAAACCAAAATTTAATTTCCTAAGAGCATACGAAATTGTGAATTAGGCATTTCTAATAACTAGTCTTTCTTAGGATTAATTCTAGATCAAGGAATGCTCTTATAATCAATTCTTTTTTTTGTTGTAGTAACACAAACAATAACCTTAAATTATTAGCATCATTAGAGAGCTTAACAAAAGGAAATTTATATTCATAAAGATATATATATTCCATGAGTCAAAGTTCCAATGTGAGTTGAAAGGGTGAGTCTTGAGCATTAGGTTAATTAAGTTATGGCATAAATTTAAACGTGCAATGCAAGCTTCATTTTTAGTCTTGGCATTATAAGGTGATGTTGAGAGAAACATAAATATGATATGTAAAGCTTGAATATAAATATGAAAATGCAAGCTCTAGTTTTAATCTTTAAGTTTAGGTGATGGCTTCAAAAGTAAACATGCTAGGCAAGAAATGTAAATATGAATACAAGTCCAATTCTTTATTTTAGTACTCTAGGCCCCTTAGAGTATTCACTCTAAATCAACAATCAACTTTAAGGTTGAAATAGGTAGGCTTCGAGTTTAATTATTTAGGTGATGACATAAATGTAAATATGCTAATGTAAACTTCATTTTAGTTTTTAATATTATAAGGTCATGGCTAGGAAATATAAATATAAATGCAAAGCTTGAATATAAATATGAAAATACAAGCTCTATTTCGAATCTTTAAGTTTAGGTGATGGCTTGAAGAATAAATATGCTAGGCAAGAAATGTAAATATGAATGCAAGTCCAATTCTTTATTTTAGTGCTCTAGGCCCCTTAGAGTATTCACTCTAAATCAACAATCAACTTTAAGGTTGAAATAGGTAGGCTTCGAGTTTAATTATTTAGGTGATGACATAAATGTAAATATGCTAATGTAAGGCTTAAATATAAATATGCAATGCAAGGACTTGAAATAGAAATATGAATGGAATCCATTTATTATTTTGTTGAGTCCTAGGCTCAAGACTACCATCTAACATAATATCTTTGTTTGCCAAAAACTCTTAGGAGTGAAACCTTCAAGCTTTAGAGGTCAAATAAAGGATGGTTTTATAGCTAACACCCAAGATCCTCATCATCAAGCCATGGTTTCTCCAATATGTAAGCAATCAAGGCTGAAAATAAAGAGAAAGGAAAAGGAAAACTATGGAACCGAAAATAAGAAGGAGGAAGGAAGAATTAACATTATAACATCTCAATCCAAGAGTAATATAAATGAATAAAATAGTAATCTTTAAAACAACTCCCTACCAAAGGTATTTTTCTTTGAAAAGAGAAAATCTTGGCCTTGGAAATGAGATGAGAACAACAAATCTTCCTTGGTGATTTAATGGTGGTTTCGGCCAAGAAAGAAAAAGAGAAAGGAATATGTGTCTTTGGTTTTGAACTTGGAAGTGAAGAGGTTAGGTGTTTAAAGGAAAATCTATAGTGGCTGTGTGGTGGTTTGGGGTTGAGAAACGGTGGAGGGTGGTGGCTCTTGGAAGAATGAAGAAGATGAAGAAGAAGAATTCTTTGAGATCAAAGGAAGAAAGCTTGAAGTTGTAAAGATGTGCAAAGGTGCTTGTAACTTCCTTTGGCACCTATTTATAGAAAATGAAACATATGGGGCCATGAGGGGGGAGGTGTGGCTGGGAGTCTTGGAGGGAGGAAAGAAGAGAAAAAAATATCTCATTTCATGGTATGGTGTAGGTATGGTTCAAAGGATGGCCAAGTATGGTTCAAAGGATGGCCAAGTATGGTTCAATGTATGTTCTTTGAGTGCACATTTTTAATTGAATTTCAACATGTGATGGATGAAAAATAGGGGAGGATGGCTGGCCATATTAAGAGAAAATGGGGGAGGATTTTTTTCATTCTAATGTGGATTAAAAGTTTGTTTAGGAGTGGATTTGGTTAGGCCATGGATTAATTAGGTGTTTAGGTGAGAAAGTGAGCAATTAAGGTGTCTCAAGACAAGATTAAAGAGTGTTCTTGCACAATTAGTGCAAATCCACCGTTATTAGCAAGGAATCTCATCACATGACCAGTCCCATGATTTAAAGAATTGAATAAAGAAAATACTATTTCAAATGACATGACACTAATTCTTGGATTAAGAATAGGGTCTTGAGTTTCTTTAAGCAATCTTAGGTTCTAATTAATCTCAATTAATTATTTCGACTCTAGGTTAGTAATTAGAATTTACTAATCTTTAATTAGAGCCTAATATTACTTAGGTTTCGTTAATCGTATCATTAGGCCCAAAATGCATTAGTTAGGGCAAAACGGTAATTTTTTGCAAAAACCTTCTGGGACTCCCTGGGTTCAATTAGATGTCAAACATCACTTAAAAACATCATTTCAAGCTTTTGGGTGAAGTCCGGGCTCAATCGGCACTTAATTATGTGTCAGTTAAACACAGGGGCGTTTTGGTAATTTTATGCATCGGAACTCAAAAATGAGATTCTTCTGCTCTATTAACACATATAGTACATGTAATCACACATAATCCCTCTTCAATACTAAAACAACCCTTTGAGGATGGCCGAGACCGATGATCCTCATTTTCCAAGTAAAAATAGTATCAGGGGCATTTTGGTAATTTTTTTATGGAAAAATTGGGCATTACAGGAAATGGGTCCATCTTTATTCATTATGTTATGTTGTGAATTTTGTTTTTTAATCTGTATGAATATGGAAGTTGAATATAACCCATAGTAATTTTCTAGTCATCTCCTTGGCATTTGCATAACAAAAAAGTCACAGTAGATTTATTATGTGATGCAATATTGAAGAGAGAAGAAACACAAGAAATTATAAGAGAAAACAAACGTGACAATCATAGTCTCAAACACACTTCCTTTTACTCTGCTTCTGTATAGAATTTCGTAGAAATAAGATACCCGACCAACTCCTAATAGATAAATTAGATGTTCGAAATAGGTTTGTATTTAGAATTCTATTCTAAATTTTAATTTTTCGTTAGAATTGAAATGGGAACTATATATTAAAATTTATCAATGTGTTTTAAACAAAACTAGGATACCAAATTTGTATTTTACATTCAATTTCAACTTTATTGTTTAGATGTATGATTCAAACAATACAATTAGTGAATTTCCCATTAAAAAACTATTTAGATTCAAACATATGAATATTTACTAAATGAGGCTTGATTATTGTTGTGAACAATGTGCGAATGATGTGGATTCTTGTTATTAGTGAACATCTAACTAATTATTCTATTGTTCTTTCCTTTTATGATTTTAATAAATTAGTTATTTTCGGTAAAACTTTCTCTACCATTCCATATACAACTTTATTATCATGCTTATTAGCACTCTTACTAAAAATATAAAGTAACAAAGCTGGTTCATAGCGTGAAAAGTATTTTAGATAGAAAGACAACAGGAGGCTCACATGGCCCATCTTATGAAGAGAACGAATAGTTATAGTGAATCAAAACATGGCTCACTTCTTTTTCCTTTTAGAAAGCCAAAGCAGATAGTATTGCCAAATTTTACCCACTCCAAAATAACAGAGGAAATACATTCACGAATAATATCAATCATTAAAATTGGAGAATTAGCACCAATTATAGCATATATGAATTCTCAATTCAAATCTAGCATATGATTTCTATAAATAAACTTTTGTAGCCATAAAGCCATCATTCCATTTCCTTGTTTGCATACAATGAACAACTTCTTCATCCAAAAGAATATTGTCTGACAATTTTACCTACCCGTATCCAAACTATTCCTACTTTGACTAATTATTTGAAACTTAAACTGAAGCAATGTACAATGATTCAAATTAAGATTCAAATTTCAACATCTTGTAGTGGGAAAATGGGATTTTAAAATATCGAAAGTTTATCATTAGTGTATATTATTATGAGATGATGGAGTAACGAGTTGAAATTCTCATACATTTCAAGCATTGCAATTATGTCTTTCTTTTCTTGAATTTTCATCTTGTGTTCTACCTTGTACAAAAATTTGATACTTTCGTTTCCTATTGCAAATACGTATCCTATACCTTCTCAACTCTACAATATATTGTCTAAAATTTTGGAGGGTTTGATTCTTCTACGTCAAATTAAATACAAAGTTATTATTAAAATATACCATCAAAGAAAAATAATAATAGTATATTTTTTAACTAAGAGAAAATAAAAAAAAGGATATGGAATAAAATAATTTTCCTAATTATCTTCCTAACATTATTGTCATTTATTTAAAATATAAATAAATGTTTAAGCGCTTCGAGAGCAAGGCAATTCTCTATTACTCAATAATGAATATTTCAAGTTTGTGAATTGCTTTATGTCTTCCATTTTTAGTTAGTTTCTATATACAAAATTTATTTATTTAAGATTAAATAGAATAATTCAAAAAATTGTTTCTTTACTTTGAAAATTAAAATATAATATATGTATATTTATTTGTTACTGGAATAAGTTTTGCACATTACACGCACTTTGCAAGGGGAGTGCACTCACTTGGGAGGGCATTCCCAGTAAACTATTTGTTATCTTGAATAAAGAAATTCCAAGGGAACCAAACAAAATAACAAACACAAGAACAAAAAGCAGCGGGATATAATATAAAATTAGGTATAATAATAGTTATAATGCGAATAAAGCATGAATCAGAGCACATGTTGCAGCCGAATTGTTAATTACTAACTGCCTAAAAACAAATCCACCAAGCAAAAAGAGCATCTATTTCTAACAGACAAATTCAAGTTTCTTCATGCTAGTTGTAGCTTCGTTACGCCAGATATTTTTGTTACTTTCTATACCAACAAGTGCATTAAATAAAGTAATCCTATTTATAATCCGTCTACGACGCTTTATGTGCTGTTTGCCATTTTCTTTAACATCTTATGCCTATTATAAGCCATTCCAAAGTATATGTTCTACATGTTACAAGTCATAAAGCGATGAGAATAGGCTTTCAGATTCAGAAGACTCATGAAATCAAACTTTTATTGAGATACCGAATTCAGTGCCATCAATCGTTGAGGGTAAACCCCATATTCATAAAAGTCATCTAGGAAGTAAAGTAGCTCAATCAAAATATCCTAGAGCAGCACCTGAGCAATGCATCTGCTACATCCCAGAGAAGATTCGTGAGTTAAAGGTTAAAGCATTCAAGCCTAACGAAACTTCTATTGGTCCAGCCCACAAACCATGTCATTTTATGGGGACTTTGAAAAAGATGGAAGAGACTAAGATGAGATACTACAAAGCACTTCTTTTTCGAATGGAAGAATGCAACAGTATTGGTAAGTATGGACTACTTTAGTAGCAGAGTGAAGGAATAGGAACTAGAAATCAAGGATTCTTTTGAAGAGGCTATCAATAACAGGCATTATATCGTAGAGATGATTGCCGTAGATTCTTGTTTCGTAGTAAAGCTCTTCCTCTCATATCATGATCACTTTAGAAGGATAATTAGGCCTAGCAAGGACCCCCTAATACGGTCAAGGAAAGGAAATGATTTATTTCATGATTCGTCCTCAAATGGGTTTACCTTTGAGCTGGTCTAGGTATGAACGTGTCATTCCTTGAACTAACTTAGTCCTATTTTAAGGAAATGAACGTCCAGTGCATAAAATGCACAAAGTCACCTCTGCATTTGATTTATCTTATGCGAGAATTCATGCTACCACAAATACTTGTTGGTCGTCCAAATTTACCAAGGGAAAGGACTATTTTCAAACATGTCTACACTATAAGCCAATTATGATAGGCAATACACCATGTGATAAATATGTAAAGTGTGCAAAGAGTAATTAGTTAAGTTTGTTAGTCTTTCTGTTAGTCATTCAATCTCTCAACAGTGACTATAAATACTGTCTCTGTACTTGAGTTTTAATACCCGATTACACATTGTTGAATTCAATACACTCAAGCACGTTTTGCTTTCAAAGCTCTCTTGCTTCCATTTCTTTCATTCCCTGTTACTCTGATACCTTTCATGGTATCAGAGCTAACTCGATCCATGGCAAACCAAGGGAGCCCATCTACAACTTCAGAAACTTCTGCTGCAACCATGAATCTTGCGCCCAAAGTATTCTCAAGCTCCATAACTGATAAGCTCAATGAAGAAAATTTTCTTCCCTGGAGACATGAAGCTTTGGCCTCCATCAAGGGTCATAAGCTCCAAAAGCATCTTGAAAGGTCGAAGGTACCTGAAAGGTACAAAACAGAAGAAGATCGTGCCTCAGAAACTGAAACTGAAGAGTATATGAATTGGGAACAACAAGACCATCATCTGGTGTCATGGCTGCTGTCCTCAATGGATGGCTCATTCAAGAACAGAATGGTAGGGTGTGACTTTGCCCATGAGATTTGGAGCAGAATAGAGAAATGTTTTGCCTCTCAAACAAGATCCAAGGTGAAGCAGCTCAAGACTCAATTGAAGAACATCAAGAAACAAGGGATGGTGGCCTCCGAATACCTGCTAAAGATCAAGAAAACACTTGAGATGCCCTTCTTCTTTGCCAGAGGAGCTCCTCGTTCAACAGCTGAACACATAGAGGTAATTTTGGATGGATTAAATGAAGATTATGGGCCATTCATCACTATTGTCATGAATAGAGTAGAACCATATGAAATTGATGAGCTGGAAGCAGTGTTGATGGCACAAGAAGAAATGTTAGAAAGATTCAAAAAAGATGACACAAGACTAATCCAAGCACATCTAACCCAAACCATTGGACCAAGTGCAAGCACATATCCACTAAACATTGAATTTCGTTCAATAAGCTGTTGTTGTCCCCCATTGAATTAATTGATGATACAGAAACTCTGTTGAGAAATATCTTAGTTTTTGAGCAATGTCATTTTCGATCATTCCCATTGGTTGCGGAGCAATTCTTTTTTCTCCATCTTCTTGTCCAATAAGAGAAAGACACACAAATTTTAATTGAAAATGGAATTATAGTGAATTCGGCTGGGAAACTTAGTGAAGTGCCTGAATTGTTTGAGAACCTGAGCAAATGGATTTACTTGAAAAACATGGATACAAAGTCTCATACCATCAGTGGCGACTTAAATGCTTACCATGACAATTGGTGGAATAGATCAAAGGCACTCCTTTGGCATGTTTGCAGTGAGACTCCTTGGAAAATAATGTCTTTCATGGCTGCAGTTAACAATCTCGGTCTTACTTGGGCGCAAACCATATATAGTGCCAAATCACACTATGGGAATTGTTAGAAGGTGACTGTGTGAATGAGCATGTACTAGTGGGCATTGCAGGCTTTTATGTGCCAAACGTGTCTGTGCCATCATTCCTAATGTTTATTCATAACTATTGATGGACAATGTGCTTGTTATTTATTTATAAGGAATGATATGCATATATCTCTATACCTCCACCATGTACATCCACCTCGCTAAATGCCAAAATTAGTGTAGAAGGATGTATTGGATATGGAGGGGCAAACTTGTCAACACAAGAAAAGAAAAGAGCAGGAAAAAATCCAAGGACACGCACGTGCACACACATTTGGCGCTTCACTTTTTGTCTCTCTACTTCGAATCAGAAGCTTCCACAACCCCACCTCATAACCCCACTTCTCCCACGTTGGACTCTTATTCGCATATAGGAAGAGCTCACGTTTGCTTCTCCTCTTTAAAGCTCTTTTAAGGTTTCATTTCCCACTGGAATCACTGACACATTGTTCACATTGTTCATCTGACAAAGTTCATGTTCTTCCTTCTGCCATTTGCATTGTAAATAGTAAAAAGTTACATTTTTTTGTAGAAGATTTACTATCTGGTTGACGGTTTACAGCTTTTATGTGTAGGGTTTACAACATTTCTATTTATGGTTTACAACAACTTTTTTGGCTGACCGTGTTTAGTGGGTGTGCTGATTAGGCTTGGAAGTTGTATGACTATGTTTAGTGGGTGTGCTCATTTGGCTTGGAAGTTGTTTGAACATTTTTTGAATAGATTTAGATCTTTTTTGAGTATGGTTTACTAGTTTTGTGTAATAGTTATCATGAAAAATGTAACACCCTATTCTTTTTAGAAATTAAATGAGGTTTTATTAATGAGAATTTTAAAATGTTGATAGATGTGGAAATAATGAGACTGACTCAAGGAAGTAAAAAAAAAAAAACGTGAATAGTGTCTTGTGGGCCTCATAAATCCGCCAGGACAACTGAAACCCTAGAATTGGGCCCCGGAGATGCTCAAAATTAAGAAATTATATGATTATGATTAGAAATAGGTAGGAATAATGATTTTATGCCCGAAATTATTTTTCGGGCAATGTTTGATTTCTCGGGTACATTGTTTCACTCGTTTGCTGAAATTTTGGTGTTCGATTTCTAACACCGAAAAGTAGTTAATATCTACAAATAATGAAGTATATCCACTTGAATACCAAGTGAATGGCTAGGATTTCATCTTGGATGAAAGATCAAATCCTAGCCATTGATTTTAAACCCTTTTAATGGAAAGAAATTATATTTTATTTTTCAACCAATTAAAACACTTCTTAATAGATATATTTAACCCACCTAATCTCATCTTTTTCATCATCATCCTCGGCCAAGTGAAGAGCAGCAGAAAACTCATTCCTTCTTCATTTAAAAACCTTTGCTAACCTTGAATTTCAACCTCCAAAATCCTAGACCAAATCTTGCTAGAATCAAAAACTTCCTTAAGCAAACTTGTTCTACATTTCAACCTCCACAAATATAACGATTAGATTTTTCAAAACCTCACTTTAATACCTCACTCAACACTGATTAGTGGAGGATCTAAGTGTGTTTCAAGAGTTTTGGGATGGAGAACATCTATCTTGAAGTATACAAAAGCTAAAGAAGCATTAGCTTCCAAGGGTAGGGTTTATTTGTCCTCCTTTGTTTCAAAATTTACTCTGAAAATTCTGATTGGTTTTGTCCTAAAATTTCTGATTTTATTGGTTAATCATATGTTGATATTGATGTATGAATTTTGGTGGAGTGTTTGGTGTTGTGGAAAAATCATTTTCATCAAGAGAGACTTGGAGTTAGTTTGCTGGATTTTCAGATTTCAACAAGGCAGAACTTGTTGACAAATTTTCTGGTGCAATTGTGTTCAGTTTTATGAGCTATAAAAATTATATGTTGAAGGTAACATCCTAAGACAACCCCATGATTTTCCTTGGGTCTTGTGAACGATTTTCTCTGCTTGAAAAAAATTCATGATTCTTGAACATTGTTGCTGGAAAATCCCGGTTTGAAGCAAGCAGCAAATTTTTTCGAATTTTCTGATATATCTAGAGATCTTTGATTCAGTTGAAAATTTTATGAGATGTAGTTAACATGTTAGGGAGTCTCTAGTAAAAATTTGGGGTCATTCTGGGTACTTTTTCTATGTTTAAAAATTCAAGAACCGAAGTTGTGACTATGCTGCCTGAAATGTTAAAGCTGAGGCAGTAAAATTGTGTGATTTTATTATCATAGTAAACGATGGATTTATTCTTTGAAAATTTTATGGGAAGCTGATAACACATTGAATTGCAACTGTGAATTTTATTTTGTGTTTATTTAATCAATTGGTGGGGTCGAACATTATGAGAGTCCTGATCTAAGCTGTGAACAAGTGGTCTCTGACCACTAGACTTGCAAAATTTATTTGATAAGGTTAGAGAACACCATTTGTTTGGAAATTTGTATAGGGCCTTTTAGACACATTGATGTGTCATAGAGAATTTTTATGGCTCTTAAATTGGCTGGTTGATAGGGAAATTAATTTTGAATTCTAGAGTGATAAATTGGCTGATTGCTGAAAATGGTAAGAATGTCTTGAACTAATGATAGAATGGCTTTAGATGCAAGTATATATCATGTTAATGCATGCTAATTGTTTGAAAGAAATGTTGATGAGATATGGATGAGACTCCAACATAATTGTATGCCTACCTGTGATCTAAGCAGGTCTTTGAAAAGAGAAGTACACTATGTGATTATTGTGAGGATAAAGGAAAAGAAAAGAAAAACAACATGACTTTTAGTTGTGCAATTTTTAACATATGAGGAAAACAGAGACAAGGCTTATGTGGTTGAATGGGAAAGACAAAAGTAAGAGCTTTCCTGGGAATTTGATGAGTCGGTAGACGTATCAACATATAGGAATGAGCTCATGTCCTAATGGTCAATAGTTCTTGCGGAGTGATTCCACTACAGACATCACTTGATGTGAGATTAAGCCTTCCCTATGTTAATGAGAAAAAGAACAATGCACGAACCATTATTATACTTGCACTTGATTTTACATGATGTATATACCTTGATATTGATACCTATAGTTTTGCATGAGTATTCCCACATGAATGAACTTATTATGTTTCACATTTTACCTGGGGGAATACCCTACTGAGGATTTTATAATATTCTCATCCCTACAGTTGTATTTACTTTGTGTTAATAAGATCCAATAGATGCCGTCACTATTGTTTTACCTTGACTCGCCACAGTGGGTGTGGCATTATGATCCTACTCTCGACTCTCTGTATGTAGTAAGCTACTCGCAAGTTCGTGTCTATGTGTTTTTTGGCCGTTCCTTTAGTACTTCAGTATTTATAGCTGACTTTGACCTGGCTTTCCCTTATGATGGTGTGCCTCTCCACTTGGCACACCCAGTGATATTTGATGTCCCACCTGCACCACCAGCACCCCCTCTAACAAATGATCCCTCTTCATCCTCGTCTTTAGACTCAGACCCACCGGAAGGTCCTGATGCCCCGGGCGGAGGTGAGGCTATCATACCGATAGCCAATGGTTTCATCTAGTAGGACGTGAGATCTTCAGGGACTCATCATATGTATATAGTGGTAGTTTAGTACTAGTGACCCGCTAACCTGCACATTAATCGTATTAAATGTTGTGGGGTTTATTTCTGTTTGTACAAAATTTTGCTAGACCTCAACTTTGAGCAGGTTAGATTAGATACTGGAGGTGTTCTTTCCTTTTGTGAACTGAGTTCCTAATGAGCTTAGAAGTTAACCAGTGTAGTATCAGTACGATGTACATATTGCAAACTTAAAAATGATGTTTATATATGTATATACGAGTTTAGCCATATATGTGTCTGAATTATTTGATTTCAATTATTTTTGACTAGTATAGATTGTGAATGTAAGTAATACTTTTCTAATTACTATGTTGATACTGGAGTAAAATATGGTAATTAGGAGGCTGTTACAAAAAAGGTTTAGGGTGTACAAATTTGTCATCAAGTCCTAAAAATTTTTTGCTTAGGGTTTACGGTTTGTGAGATAGACTTGCAACTTTTTTATATTAATTTACAACCTTTCTATATTGGTTAGCAACTGATTTTGCACTGGTTTAAAATATTTTAAACAAGGTTTACAACATTTTGAACAATGTTTACAACTTGTTGTGTACTAGTTTACAACATTTTGAACAAGGCTTACATCATTTTGATCACGGTTTACAAGTTTTTCTTTGTTGGTTTACAACCTTTTTCCCCCTGGCTTATAATATTTTGAAGAAGGTTTATAACATCTTGAACACGGTTTATAGGTTTTTCTTTGGTGGCTCACAATATTTTGAACAATGTTTATAACTTGTTGTGTACTAGTTTACTACATTTTGAGCAACGCTTACATCGTTTTGATCACGGCTTACAAGTTTTCTTTGTTGGTTTACAATCTTTGTAACATCCTAATTTTTAACCCAATACTCCTAGAACGTATTTAGGTTAGCCATTAGTCTATTACTTTTTTAGTCTCATTGTTTAAAACCTTTCGTTAAAATACTTAGCGGAAAATACGGGTAGAAATTTTTTTTGAAAACACAAACAAAACTTGAGCCGCGCATAATGCAAATGGTTGTTAATGTAAAGCGTAAACAAAACAATAATAACATAATCAGAAACATCAGACAGGCTCCATAGACAGAATAACCATCAGCACATTATCATATAACATTAACTTCAAATATCAATTCAAACGACATCAATAGTATTAATAATATAGGAATATTCCAAAATAACACCACATTAATTATATTTAGCCCACCTGTAAAGGTTGAGCATACAACAATTCAAAAACCAAATATAACTATGGTGTAAATAAGCTAAGACTATATCCCCACTTCCGCCGCGCCACTGTGTTCTCGACCATCAAGCTACTTCCATGTCGGCACCTTAGGGCAATTCACGGACGTTGTTGTCAACCTTGTTTGAAGATGAAGATGGAAAAGAAAGATAGGGGGAATGAGAAACTTATACAAGAATCTCAGTAGGGCTTTCCTTTTTACACACGTGTCATCATCATCGTCCTCAGGAACCTCGGGTTTAATTATGAAATAGTGAGCATGCGAAGATTCATTTATTAAGCTCTAAAACATCCATTACCAAGACCCGTTCATTTTATCATGAGTTTTGTAATGAATGCATCATACTTCTTTATGATATGCATGTCAATACTTTATGCAACATTACTCTAAAGCATACATCTAACTTCATAGCAAACATGATGTGCATAGAACATGGTTTATGAATGACATTCCTTGTTTCTTTAGGTGACTTAAGTCTCTTTTCATTCTTGGGGCCACCCTATTACTCTTCCCTTTTGAGAGTACTTCTAGGTTATGAGCTCCTACCTCACTAGTCATCACTAGCATAAACTTATTCCCTTTTGATAAGTTGAAGTACCGACTTGATAAGTACGGGTTAAGGGGCAAGAATCACCTTTTCATCACCTATAGTTTGATGAGTCCAAAGGATCATTTTCTCATATTTGAAATCACCTTAAGCAAGAATCACCTTTTCATCACCTATCGTTTGATGAGTCCAAAGGATCATTTTCTCATATTTTAAATCACCTTAAGCCTTAGCATGTTATAACACTTCATATATGCATCTCTAATGTTCTAAATGAACTATAACATGCAAATGATGAATCCTATCTCTAGAGATTAATATTTCACATAGCATCAAATATCACAAGAATTCATCATCTCAAATCATCATCACATAAACATTCCCTTAAATTGCCAAACACTTAAATTGGGTAACTCAAATTGTCAAATTATTATCTTATGCATCCAAGGGACTAATCATCATCATTACCACTAATTATTAACCTCAAGAACATCATCAATCAAGTTGGATAGCATAGATAGTAAATGAATTTCTATGATTTAAGGTGTTCTAGAAGTTGCGTTTTGCTCCTTTTCTCGTTACTGGATTTTCTTATGATGCTAAAATAAATTCCTAAACCATTTATGAGTCAATTTCACTTAAGTAAACATGGTATAACATGGTTTTACAATCATTCAAAGGTGCTGGAACAGAATGTATAATTCATTTCCTTAGGAGTTCTAGAATTCACATTTTTAATTCTTTTAAGTTACTAGGCTTGCCAAAGGTGTTAAGAACAATTATCACATCAAGTAGCAAGGTGTCTAACACATTTAAATTATCCAAAACAGAATCTAATGGTGCTGGAAATCTAAAGACAAAGCTGAAAAGTAACATGTCTCATGAGCACAAAATAAGGCATTTCAAATAAGTAAGCTTTATACTTAAGATAACTTCTAAAACTCTTTGAAAACTAATTTACTGTGTCAAAGGTGCTAAAAATAATCATAGGGAAATAACTGAATCAAAACATTCTTAAGATAAAAAGAAAGCAAGTCCTTGAGCTCTAGGATCTTTTAGTGATGACAAAATCTTAAACATGCTATGCACTTCATTTGATTCTTCATTACAAAATAAAATAAAGTGAGAACTTGAAAGTAAATATGAGATGCAATTTTATTTCTTATCTTTGAGTTTAGGTGATGACTTAAAATATAAACATGCTAGACAAGAATATAAATATGAAATTCATGTTCATTTCTTATCTTTAAGGTTTACGTGATAACTTGGAAATAACCATGATATGCAAGTCCAATTCTTTATTTTAGTGCTCTAGGCCCCTTAGAGTATTTACTTTAAATCAACAATCAACTTTAAGGTTGAAATATGTAGGCTTCGAGATTAATTATTAAGTGATGACAAGGAAATATAAACATGAATGCAAAACTTGAATATAAACATGCCATGCAAGAACTTGAAATATAAATATGAATGCAAGTTTAATTCTTTATTTTAGTGCTCTAGGCCCCACAACAATTGACTTTAAGACCGAAATAGGCGGGCTTCGAGATTAGTTATTAGGTGATAACAAGGAAATATAAACATGAATGCAAAGCTTGAATATAAATATGGCATGCAAGAACTTGAAATATAAATATGAATGCAAGTTCATTTTATTTCTTACTAGAGCTCATTAAACTTGCAAAAAGGTAAAACTCAAGCTCCAGAGGTCTCATTGTGATGAACTCATAGTTATCATCTAGAAACTCTCATTATCAAGCTATCGTGAGAAACCATCAAAACCTTGATGGCCGAAATACATAAGGAAGGAAAAGGAAGAAACTGAAATGGTAAAGTCTCAAAACATCATTTTAAACCAAGAACAAAGCTTAACAAAGTAAGGAAATAATTTTCAAAATAACTCCCTACCAAGGTATGTTTTCTTGGAGATAAAAAGGACTTGATCTTGAGAGGAGGGTGAAAAGAAAGGAAGAAAGTTGTGGTTCTTGAACTTGATCCTTAGAAAGGCAAGGCTAAGTGTTTAGAAGGTTGTGTATGGTTGAGAAGTGGTGGTTCTTAGTGAGTAAGAAGAAGAAGAAGAAGATGAAAGAACTCTTGAACTCTTGAAAGAAAAAGAAAGAACTTAGAACTACTCTTGAAGCTAAACATAGCAAATGAACCAAAGTGGAACCAAGTCCATCTAGACATGGTATTTGTAACATCCTAATTTTTAACCCAATACTCTAGAACATAATTAGGTTAATCATTAGTCTGTTACGTCATAGCTTCCTTATTACTTTAAAATACTTACCGGAAATACTGGTAAATTTTTTTTTGAATTATAAAAGCAAAGTGAGAGCTGTGCGAGACGATACATGATCAAACGTGATTGAAAGTAAAGCAAACATCTTATCATATCATAAGGCAAGAAAAGGCACATCATAATAACATTGAACTGCATATGTTTATAATACATGATATGCTCACTCATAAAGGGTGAGACTTAGTTTGATACATCATAATCAGATACAACCAAAAGGGAATACAAAGGAAAATACTACGGAAACGTAAAAGCAACTCCCCTACCTAAGTGCAACTAAAGGGATAACCTCTAAACAAAAGGAGGTCTATCCTCATCTAAGTGGTGTGTGCTATACCCGGGTACTTCATCGGTCATACGTCTTGTAACGCCCAAATTTTTACTGTAATTTTTACTGTCATTAGAAATTACTCAATTACCGAATTACCGTAGGTAATTATTACATAAGATTTGAGGCCGAACAATCCTCAATAAAGGAATATAACATTAGAAGAGAGGTTAGGAACGATTCATGCGAGAGTCGCAAATCCCGAATTTCTGTACGTATAAAATGACCAAAATGCCCTTGAAGTTATTTTACTCATAAAATGAGGATCGTGGGCCCCACCTATTCTCAAGGGGATATTTTGAGGATAATAAGGGATTGTTTGTGTTATGTGTGTTAATAGAGCAGAAGGATCTCAATTTTGAGTTAAGGCCTTGTGAAAATGACCAAAAGCAGCCTCACATTTGTTTTAACTCCGATGTGCGTGCCGAGTGAGCCCGAACCTCACTAAAATGTTTTAAAATGTGTTTTTAAGCCATGATTAACCATTGGTTAAGCTCGGGTGGCCTCGGGCAATTTTAAGTGAAAATGCGATTTTGCCCTGTTTTTGGCGATTTTGCGAATTTCGGGATTTTTGATTCGTATACCGAAACCTAAGCAATATTAGGCTCAAATTAAAGCTTATTAAATTCTAAATATTAATATAGAGTCAAAATTATGTATTTAGATTGATTAGAACCCAAAATTGCTCAAAAACACCCAAATTGCTTACTAATTCACTTAAACCCTTAGCCGTAAATTCTCTAAATTACATGAATACCTTGCCTACACCTAAATAATGCATGGAACACACAAATTTCACTTCTTTGGGCTGTAATGGACGAAATTATTGATGCCATTATGCAGCTGAATTATTGCCAAAAGTTGCACTAAAACAAAATGCCAAAATGTCACCATAAGAGACATAATTCCTTAATTTCATACAACTTTGTCTAAAATGATTTTTCCTCCCTTATTTCTCCTGCAAAATTCCGTCCACTACCTCATCATTTTGGCCAATTAGAAGCCTCAAAATCTTCTATAAATAGGCTTGCTTGAGTGGTCTTGGAATGCTTGGTTCATAACTAGATTTTAGGAGCACCAAAAACTTTCTTTCTTCCTCCTCTTTGGCTGAATTCTTTCTTCAATTTTTTCAAAGAGATTTTGTTTCATTTCACTTCAAGAAACCAAGTTCTCTTCCTCTTCTTCAACTCAGATTAGGTAGGGAGTAGTTTCTAAATTTATTTCTATGCTTTGAGGAGTTGTGTTTTTAGCTCAAAATGATGAAATTATGAACTTGCCTTAGCTTTTCATTTTGGTTTTCCTCTTCAATTTTTCTTTAACCAATTCAACCATATGGCCTAGGTGGAACTAAGATTATGGCTTGATGATGAGGACCTTGAGGGTGGGTTGTAAATCCATCACAAGTTAGGCCTCTAAAGCTTGAAAATTCCACTTGATGCAAAACTTTAAAGAATAATGCTTTATGATGCTAAAACAAAGATTTTTAGTTTAGAACTTGAAAGATGTATTTTTTTTCCTTTTATGTTTTATTTCTTGTTAAGATATGTATTGGGTTGAATTTATAATTCTTTTAAAGTCTTGAAGGAGCTCTAGTAAAGAAACAAATGAATTTGCATCCATGATTAAGTTTATGCTTTGCATAACCATGTTTACCTTCTATGTCATCACTAAATTTTCAAGAATGAATAAATGAACTTGCATATCTCATGTTTAAATTCCAAGCTTGTATTTCATGTTTATGTTTCAAGTCATCACTTAATCTTTCAAGATAATAAAGAGGTTGCATCTCATATTTAATTTATGCTCTCACTATATTTTATAATGGCTAAAAGAATCAGCATGGCATGTTTATTTTATGCCATCACCTAAAGATCCTAGAGCTCAAAGACTTGCCCATGTATCACAAGCAAAGAAATATGATTATTGGAGTTAAAGAATTTATTCTTTAAAAAGTCTTGAGATTGGAGCTGAAAAAGATGTAATAATAATATTCTCTTCTCCTCTCTTTGGTCTGTGCGGACTACAGCGCTCAGGTTTCTTAATATTCTCTTCTCCTCTCTTGGTCTGTGCGGACTACATGCTCGGTTTCTTAATATTCTCTTCTCCCTCTACTGGTCCGTGCGGACTACCGCCGCTCCGGTTTCTTAATATTTTCTTCTCCTCTCTTTGGTCTGTGCGGATTACCGCTCCAATTTCTTGTATCATGTTTATATTTCAAGTTCTTGCATCATGTTTAATTTTCAAGTCATCACCTTAAATCTTAAAGATAAAGAAATGGAATTGCATATCATGTTTATAATTCCAAGCTATCACCTTATAAAGATAAGATTAAAATAAGGTTGCATAGCATGTTTATAATTCTAAGATGTCACCTAAATCTCTAAAGCTCAAGACTTACTCCTTTTATCTTAAGTGAGAATTTTTAATTGTGAAGATCCTCCCAAATTTGACAAAAGAACTAGTTTCTAAATGAGTTTTAAGGGTTTGCAAGGATTTTACAGGGAACTAGTATTTTATATGCACTTAAAATATGATTCTATGTAATTGCATGAGGTTCATGATTATTGCTTGATCTGAGTTTAGTATCAATGTGTGATAATGATTTGATATGATTGAAGTTGTGATAATTATGGTTTATTGTTAAGAGAATGATTCATAATTGGTTTAGTAACTAATTAGTTCTATAATTGATAATTCTATGTAAGGATTGGATGCTTATTAAGTACTTGATATCATTGAATGATTTCCGGCTTGCATTTTATAGTTCTTGTTGCAAATAATGAGAATGTTTGTACATGAAATGTCCTTTATTATGTAAAATTTACCTTTGTTGCTAGAAGAAAGTGTATCATTGTAAAAGTGTAATTTGGAAAGGTTACGGCTAAGGAAAGACTTGGTATTTAAGCGTGTCCATTGTGACCCATCTCTCTCACAGGAATCTCCCATATGCATGATTCTGAGTTGATATATATTATTCTAGCTTAAGACTATAAATGAGAAAATGTTATGATGTTTATGAATTGTATTATGATATAACATGCAAAGATTTAATGGTGACTTAAACTTATAAGAAAATAATCCTTTGGAACCATCAGACTATAGGTGGTGAAAAGGTGATTTTAGCCCCCTAACCCGTTCTCTCAAAAGGGTAGAGTCGGGACTTTAGCTTATCAAAAGGGATAAGTATATGCTAGTGACGACTAGTAAAGTATGAGCTCATAACCTAAATTACTCCCAAAAGGGTGGAGTATAGGGTGGCCCAAGGAAAATAATGATGATGATAAGATTTTATGTAACCAAAGGCACTAATGAAATGAAATATGAGCACTTTGTGTCCATGTGTAGCTAATATTATATGATGTTCTTTTATGCATGTTATTTTGATAATGATGATGAGGAATATGATGTAATGATAAAGGAAATGTTCATTGTCAATATGACATGTTAAGAATAAGATGCATTATAAGGCATGATTAAAAATTGACGAACCTCGGTTAAGTATTTGTCAGAACTTAAAATGAATCTTTGCATGCTCACTATTTTAGAATAATCCCGAGGTTCCCGGGACTTTGATGATGACCTTTGTAGAAGGAGGTACCCTACTGAGAATTCTTTAGCAAGATTCTTACTCCCTTTTCTTTATTTCCGTCATTGTCTCCAGATACAAATGGCGACATTCGTCCTGTTCGTTGATCCCGCTACTTGGGAATTCCACTATGATCGGTGCATCGCTCGTATCATTTTGAAGGAGGTGCTTGTGATTCGTGTTTTTATTTACATAGGTCGTCCATTTGCACATCCTGTCCCCTAGTTATCGATTTTCTCCTACTTCTCCCTATGGCGATGAAATGGTTTTCGAACATGCACGTCCATTTGATGAAAGGATGTTACGTTCTTATCCCGCTTCATCTGCTGTCCATGGATTTCAGTATGTTCGAGATGAGATATTCTGAAACCGATCCTTCAGAGGACACTCCTACTCATGTATATTCTGAGAGCTCTGCTCCCTACTCCCACACGTGTAAGAGAGGGTAGTGAGGAAACAGTTGTTCAGCCGAGGTTAGCGAGAAGGCCGTCCATGCGACCCTCACTGGTGCATCTCGTGTGTCCCTCTCAGGGAGCTCATCGATGGATCGGATTTATTCCCCTACTTCCAGGGCGATGGCCCTGAAGGTTCTTAGTAGATTTATGTGTGATCATGCACCCTAGTTTTAGGATAACCTTCCCGGCTTATGGAGTTATCTAGTTTAGGGGCATGTATTTCCTTAAGTATATTTTCTTTTATGGGTTTGCATAAGATAATGATGTATGAACATAACCCACCCTTTGAGTGAGGTTATTGTATGTAAATATATGCTATAATGTGCTTATGGATGTTATATGATGGAGCCTAAGTGATATGATGTGATATATTCTTAAACGTCTTATTATACCCCGCTTACTCGTTCACGTTGTACTCGGCTCACGTTTTCAATTATGTGTTTAAAAAAAAAAAAATGGCTCGTAATTTCATTAAGTATTTTCAAATTATGAAGAAAGAACCAAAGCAAGGAGTAAAGTCTAGTCATTAATCAGATTCAACCTAGGTGTATCTGGTTAATTACTAGGGTGTTACACGTCTCCTCCTATTGTCGTCCGTCTCGCGAGCGAGGCACATATCCGGGAAATCGAGCAAGCTCCTGGGGCGTAAAGAGGCGGAACGGGGTTCGAGAGTGACCCCCACGATGTGGCCGTATCTCCGGTCGTCGCGCAAGCCGTGGCTGAGTCACGGTATCCTCACTGCCCTCCCTCACCAGTGGTGGAGAGGGGGCGGAGCTCTCGCTATACGGATGGGTAGGCGGGTCCTCGGACGGGTCGGTCTCCAAGAAGTAGGTCCGGGGCACGTAATCAGGATAGTCACACATGGCTGAGGAGGCGGTGTGCATGCGGAGTACTCTCTCATCATGCGTACGCGCGCGCGCTCAAAAACCCGCTCGTTGTCGCCGTAGGGTGCTGTCGGGGAGAAGCGATGGGTATGCACGGGGTGAGCGAAGGGACGTCTTACGAACATGAAGACTCACACCGTGCACAATCCCTCAAAATGGTATGACCCGTGATCCGGGTCATAGTGCACCTCCCACGTCGGGGTGTCCACGAAAACCACGAACGTCGCCATCTGAAGATGTGATGGAAAGAAAGAGATAGAGGGAGTGAGAATCTTGCTAAAGAATCTCAATAGGGCCTCCTACTACCTAGGTGTCATCATCTATGTCCTTAGGAACCTTGGGTTTAATCAACAAAATATGTGGGCATGCATTAAGTCCATTTTTAGGTTCTAAAACATAGTTTAGCCAAGGTCCGTTCATTTTAGCATGATTCTTAATGACATGGATGCAAGCATATTAAAGAATGTATGCATAGCTCTACTTAATGCAAGAATAATCATCATATATTTAAGAACATCATAATAGTGGCATAAAGTGGCAATTAAATTCTCTTTGTGACATAATCATCATAACTTCCTCATAGACCACCCTAAAAGACAAGCGCTCTGAGGGTGCTCAGCCGAACTGGTGTCACCTAGAACGTGTCATATCTCTAGGTTATGAGCTCATACCTCAACTAGTCGTCACTAGTTCTTACTTATCAATCTCGATAAGCGTAACATAATCATAAACATAATCCTGACTTATCCAGTACGGGCTAGGGGGCATTTCTTGGGGGTGCTCGGCCGAACCGGTGTCACCCAAGAATTAATCTTGGTACCGATGTCACATGAGTTCTCTGGAGGTGCTTGGCCAAACCGGTGTCATCCGAGAACCATCTTAGTACCTCATAAAAATTTCATAGGTTTTCAAAAACTTTCTGAGTCCCGAATTTGTCAGAAATTCGACGGCATAGCTGTAGCATGCCGAATTGCTTCCAAATTCTTCTTTATGCCACATGAGTCAATCAAACATGCATCCTTCATCATACTTTCATGCATTCACATAATCATCCTCATACTTTCATAAGCAACATTAAGGATTCGTTATGCACTTGGTCCTACGATATTTTATGCTCTGACCCTTACGGGCCTTAAACTTGTGATGTAGTTAACCTATCATCTCCTATCAAGCTTTTATGCACCTAAGGGTTCTCTCTTAACAAAGCTTATTATTATCCATGCTCTCTATTAAATCTGAACATCATCATTCCTTAGGGGCAGCGTTATAAACTTATGATTACGGGGTTCTAGAACTTGCGTTTTAGACCCTTTCTTGGTTTTGTCTTCGCCTAAGGCGCTATGAGTTAAACCTAAACCAATTATGAGTCATTCCTATATCAAAGAACTAATTATAAACCATGTTCTCTACATTATAAGGTTGCTGGACAGATTCTAAGAATTAAATGTATTAAGAGTTCTAGAATTACGGTTTTACGGTTTTCTAGTTACTAGTTTCTCTATAGATGCCAAAATTCATTCCTACTTCAAATGTAACCAAATTTTTCATGATTAATCAATCCTAATCTGATTATATCCCCATTGAAACAGTTTGGGCAGTGTCCATTACTAAATGGGATAAAACTATGCTCAAATTTGACTTTATGAATTTTCTAGAAAGCTAGTTTCTCTTTTAACATGCATAGAAGTGTTCCTACCTCATCATACATAATTTCCACCCATCATAACACCATCATACAGCAGCATACCCATCATGGAAGGACCGAAACATTAGGTCCCAAAAAGATACCTACTTGATATTTTTAAAATACATAAGTTGCTAGTTTCTCTTGGAATCATTTTCAAGACTTCTAAAACTCCTTTGCAAACCATTTTATCTTGTCAAAGAGACTAAAAACATCCTTAGGTCAGTGACCACTTAATCCCTCCTTAAAAGAGAGTTAAATTCATGGAACCTTGTTGGTCTTAAACTCAAACAAATTCAAGAGATTTAAAAGGATTCTTAAAACTTGACTTATTGGTCCTTGAAGCTAGATGAAACTCATTCCAAGTTCATCATCACCACAAGGCCGAAATCATGCATTCAAAGAATGCTCCCTCATTAAACTTTATCTTGAGATAAAATGGGCAAGTCTTTGAGCTCTAAGATCTTTTAAGTGATGATATAATTTAAACATGCTATGCACTTCATTTTTATTCTTCATTACAAAATAAAGTGAGAGCTTAAAGTAAACATGCAAGACTTGAATATAAAAATGCAAGGCTTAAAATAAATATGCAAGACTTGTAATATAAATATGCAAGTTCATTTCTTTATTTTAGTGCTCTAGGCCCAGCAACAATCGACTTTAAGGCCGAAATAGAAAGGCTTTGAGATTTAGTTAGGTGATAGTGCAAACCTCATTTTAAATCTTTACGTTCTTTAGTGATGAAAAGTAAATATGCTAGACAAGAATATAAATATGAGATGCACTCCATTCTTTATCCTTTAACTTTAGGTGATGGCTTGGAAAATAAATATGAATGCAAAACTCAAAGTAAATATGTAATGCATAAGCTTGAATTTAAATATGAATGCTAGTCCATTTTATTTCTTATTAGAGCTCATACAAGACTTTAAAGGAACTTAAACCTCAACCCAAACTTATCATAACAAGGTAAAGTAAAAACAAGAGTGAACCTCAAGGGTTCTAAAAACACCAAGTTTCTTTTCTTGAAATGTAAACATAGAGAGCATTTTTATTAAAACTCAAGCTCTAGAGGCCTCATTGTGATGAACACATAGTCATCATCTAGAAGCTCTCATCATCAAGCCATTGTGAACTTCCTTGGCCAATATGGCCAAAACCTTAAAGAAAGAAAAGGAAGAAGAACCGAAATTGTTGGTGAAGAAAAGAAACATTTGGAACTCTAGAGACCATGATCTTGATGATGCATTAACACCAACACCACAAGCTCTCATCATTGAGTTCATGTTAACCATTTTAAAACATCATCAAAGTGAAAGGTTTTCAAGGATTCAAGAAGAAAAACTAAAAACATCTTTAACTCAAGAACAAAGATCAAGCTTTAGAGATTGTTCAAGTGATGAACATCATCATGAAACTCTCATCATCAAGCTCTCATTCCTTTGATTCTCAAGCCTCATGGCCGAAAAACAAAGAGGAGTAGGAGAAGAAAAGAAGTTCTAAAAAGGATTCAAGAGAAACTATGAACACATAATGAAATTAAGAACTTTAAATGAAAGAACTTTTGAAAAAAAAATCCCTACCTAGTGATTAGGAGGTTGGAATGAGAGAAGAGGATGAAGAACTTGAAGACTTGAACTTGAGAGAAAAAGGAAACTTTGAAGTGTTCTTTGAAAACTTACACTTAGCAAATGAACCCAAAATGATACAAGTTCACCCAAACAAGCTATTTATAGAGAAATGAAACAAATGAAAGGTGCATGGAGGGGGAGGAGCTTCAGCCATACAGCATGGAGGGCAGCCCCCATGAGTTCCATGAGGTGAGATAATGTGGTCTTGAGGCATGGTGAGGTATGGTTCAAGGTATGGCTTCAAGCATGGTTCTTTGAGTGAGAAACAATTCAACATGTGTGGTAATTGAGAGAGAGAGGGCCGAAATACATCAGCCATGGGGAGGGTTCTCTTTGCATTTTAATTGTGGTTTAGAGTTGTGTTTAGGTGTATCTTTGATTAGGATTAAGATTAGGAATTTGTAAGAAAGTGTTTAGGTGAGAAAATGGGTAATTAACGTTGTCAAGACATAATTAAGGAGTGTTCTTGCATCATTAGTGAGTTATAAATTCATTTTAGTGTATAAACAATTCTAGACACAATTCCTTGATTTAAGGAATTGGAGAGAGAAAACATTATTCAAGATTCCAAGAGTGAAATCTTGAGTTTTAGAAAAGAGATTTAAATCTAATCTAAGCAATCTTAGGTTCTAATTAATTTTAATAATTTATTTTGACTCTAGATTAATTATGGAAATTAATTAATCTTCGATTAGAGCCTAATATTGCTTAAGTTTGCTTAATTACATCATTAAGGTCAAAAATACTATTCTAGGGGCAAAATCTTAATTTTGCACTAAAATTGCTCGGGACTGCCGGGACTCAAACAGATGTTTTGAAACATGTAAAAACATGGTTTTAAACCTCTGGGGAAAGTTCCGGGCTCAAACGGCACCTTTACCCGCGTAAAAATGCTATAGGGGTATTTTGGTCATTTTGACCCGAAACTGCAGAAATGAGACTTTCGCCTCCGGAACCACTCAAGGGTCATTCAATCCCCTTCAAACATTGAGTTGGCCCTTCGAGGACTGCCGGGTCGGCCATCCTAGAATTCCGGGCCGAAAATGACCTCAGGGGCATTTTGGTCATTTTCCACTCAGACAGAAAATCGGGGCGTTATGTAACATCCCCTGCTGCTTTATGGATTGACGACTGTCCCCACAAACCAACACGGGTCTTTTCAGCATGCTTTGTCCTCACTCGTATGCTTCCTAGGAAAACTTCCCAGAAGGTCACTCATCCCAAAATTGCTCCAAGTCAAGCACACTTAACTGTGGAGTTCTTTCAGTTTGGGCTATCGAAAAGAAGATGCATCTTGTTGGTATAGGTAGTACAAATCAATTCATATAAGCCCTCCTTAACTGTATAGTCCCATACCTATACAGTCTCAGGATCCCTCTCATTCGGGTGTGTAATCAGTTCATTCATGTACCCCTCCGCTTTCGAAGTCTGCTAGGAGCCGCTCCTTGTCCGTGCCTCCTTGCACCAGCGATCACTCCCCGACTTCGCAATCCCCGGGCGTTACAATAAATACCATTTGGTATAAACTATCTATTGTGGAGTTGTCCTTGGCAGATACCTGTTGGGTATAAACTAAGTCTTTCCTATGTCAATAAAAAGAGAAAAATGCACTGAATTGAGTTTTGCAGCATGATATAAACTAAGTCTTTCCTATGTCAATGAAAAGAGAAAAATGCACTAAATTAAGTTCTATGGCCACAAGAGAAAACTAGAGAATTCCTTTTGATCTTATTCGAAATAAGTGAAGATGATTTCATTAAAGATTTCAGCATTTATCATATGCATATATATATTAATTTGAATTATCTGCTTAAGATGATTTACTAGGTGTTTGAACATTGTGCAGTATATGCATTAAGTGACTGATTATTAAAAGCTACCCACTTTGGAAGTACGATTTGGAACTTTAAAAATGGACCATTGTTATAAGATGCATGATCACATTTTTTCTAATAAACCAAAGTGGCTGGGGCGATGGCGATGACATCATGAGTGAGTTTTTGGGGAGTTGCCCTACTGAGAATTGTATAATTCTCACCCCTATGTGTTTTGTATTCCCGTGTCGTCTCCAGGTTGATTCAGAGAACAATGCGGTTGCTACGTACATGAAACACAGGATTTGCAATAGTTTAGTAGTTGATGCTTTTCTCATGCTGTATATAGTTATAGGTATATGTGTAAGTGAATGTAATAGAGATTATATATGTATTTAAGCTCACAGTAGAGCTTCCTTATGTAAGTGACTTCTATCTTAGTTATACATGTTAACCAAATTACACTAGCTTTTACACGATATTATCATATTTGCTATAGTTATTTAAGAAAGGTCTAATAATTTAGAAGTAACAACTCTTGAGTCTGATGTCATGACTTAAGGATGTTGTTATACTTGGGAGGATGTTACACGCAGTACCTTTTCGCTGTGTGTGTGGACGCGCTCAGAAACCCGATCGTCATCGCCGTAGGGTGATGTCGAGGAGAAACGGTGGGTATGTACATGATGAGCAAAGGGTCATCCAACAAAAATGAAAATGCAAACAGCACATCAACCCTCAAAATGATATGATCCATGCTCTGGATCATAGTGCACCTCCCACGTCGGAGTATCCACGAAGACCACGAATGTCGCCATCAGAAGATGTGATGGGAAAATGAGATAAAGGGAGTAAGAATCTTGGTAAAGAATCTCAGTAGGACAACCTCCTATCTAGATGACATCATCTACGTCTTCAGAAGCCTTGGGTTTCTTTGTTAAAGGTGAACATGCATATACTTCATTTATTAGGTTTTAAACTTAATTATCCAAGGTTCATTTCTTTTAGGATGAATTTTAATGTTATGGATGCAGCATAATAAAGCATGAATGCATGAAGATGAAACAGACAGAAATTAATTAAATATTCATAGAGATATCAATATCATGCAGGTGGCATAAAGTGGCATATTCTTCTCATGTAAAAACATTTCTCTTTCTGTAACTGTGTGACATTCAAAGCATCGTACTGCAACATAGGGATCATCCTAACATCTTCTCTAGGTTATGAGCTCATACCTTAACTAGTCATCAATAGTTCTTACTTATCCTTTGATAAGTGTAATCATAATAATAATAATCATAACAAAACGTGTCATACCAGTATCAAGTACACAGCGAATATTGTCCTCTTCGGGGCGTTACGTATCATCGTCCCCCTCGAGGATTTGTTTCTGGGGCATTACGTATTGCCATTCCCCAGAACGCGTTCTTACAGTACTATGTCTGTAACACCCCGATTTTTCTGTCTGAGGGAAATGACCAAAATGCCCCTGAGGTCATTTCCTGACCCGAATTCGAGGGTAACCAACTCGATTAGTCCTCGAAGGTCAACTCAATGTTTGAAGGGGATTGAATGGCCTTTGAATGCTTAGGAGCGAAAATCTCGTTTCAGCGTTTGGTCGAAATGACCAAAATACCCCTATAGCATTTTTACGCGGGTAGAAGTGCCAGTTGGGCCCGAAACTTTTCCCAGAGGTTTAAAAACATGTTTTCATGTGTCTAGAGGTCTCTGTTCAAGTCCCGGTGGTCCCGGGCAGTTTTATGCAAAATTACGATTTTGCCCCTAGAATAGTGTTTTTACGCCTAATGACGTAATTAAACAAACCTAAGCAATATTAGGCTCTAAACGAAGATTAATTAATTTCCCTAATTAATCTAGAGTCAAAATAATTTATTAAAATTAATTAGAACCTAAAATTGCTTAGATTAAACTTAAATCCCTTTTTAGAACTCAAGATTCCTAGTCTTGGAATCTTGAATAGTATTTTCTCTCTCCAATTCCTTAAATCAAGGAAGTGTGTCTAGAGTTGTTTAGACTCTAAATTGAGGATCTAACTCACTAATGGTGCAAGACCACTCCTTAATTATGTCTAGACCACCCTAATTATTCATTTTCCTTACCTAAACACTTTCTTACAACTTCCTAATCTTAAGCATAATCAAAGATACACCTAAACACAACTCTAAACCACAATTAAAATGCAAACACAACCACACATGGGCTGATGCATATTCGGCCATCTCTCTCCTTTTACCACACATGTTGAATTGTTTCTCACTCAAAGAACCATGCTTGAGGCCATACCTTGAACCATACCTCACCATACTTTGGGCCATACCTCACCATACTTTGAGCCATACCTCACCATGCCTCAAGACCACATTATCTCACCTCATGGAACTCATGGATGCCCTCCAATTCTGTACACATGGCCGAAGCTCTTCCCCTCCATGAGCACCTTTCATTTGTTTCATTTCTCTATAAATAGAATGCCTTGAGGAGCTTGCACCACTTTTAGATCATTTGCTAAGTTTAGGAACACTCAAAGCTTTTCTTTTCTCTCAAAGTTCTAGTGTTCTTCAAGTTCTTCAAAGTTCTTCATCTTCTTCATCTTCTTCTTCCATCTTCAAGTTCATCACATCAAGTAGGGATTTTCTTTCAAGTATTCCTTTCTTTAAAGTTCTTGTTCTAAGCTTTATGTTTATAGTTTCTCTTGATTCTTTTTAGAACTTCTTTCCTTCTCCCTTTTCTTTCTCATTTTCGGCCATGGGCCTTGAAGTTCAAAGGAATGAGAGCTTGATGATGAGAGTTTCATGATGATGTTCATCACTTGAAACAAACTCTAGAGCTTGATCTTTGTTCTTGAGCAAAAATGTTTCTAGTTTTTCCTTTCTTGAACTCTTGAGAACTTTAGTTTTGATGGTGTTTTAAAATGGTTCTAAGGACTCAATGATGAGGTCTCATGATGTTGGTGTTAATATATCATCAAGATCATGGACTCTAGAGTTTCAAAAATGTTCTTTTTGTTCCTTGAGATTTCGGCCATTTCCTTTTCTCTTAACATGCAAAATGTTTTGATTTCTAAAAATGTTATGTTGAGTTCTAAGAACTCTAGACTTTACTTTATCTTGGTTTGATGAGTTTGGGTTGAGGTTTATGTTCCTTTAAAGTCTTGTTAAGAGCTCTAGAAAGATAAAATGAACTTGCATAATTTAATTTATGCTTGCACTCATATTTACATTCTTGCTATGCATCTTTACTTTCAAGCTATCTATAACACCCTAGTAATTAACCAGATACACCTAGGTTGAATATGATTAATGACTAGACTTTACTCCTTGCTTTGGTTCTTTCTTCATAATTTGAAAATACTTAGTGAAATTACGAGCCATTTTTTTTTAAACACATAATTGAAAACGTGAGCCGAGTACAACGTGAACGAGTAAGCGGAGTATAAGAAGACGTTTAAGAATATATCACATCATATCACTTAGTCTCCATCATATAACATCCATAAGCACATTATAGCATATATTTACATACAATAACCTCACTCAAAAGGTGGGTTATGTTCATACATCATTATCTTATGCAAACCCATAGAAGAAAATATACTTAAGGAAATACATGCCCCTAAACTAGATAACTCCATAAGCCGGGAAGGTTATCCTAAAACTAGGGTGCATGATCACACATAAATCTACTAAGAACCCTCTATGGCCATTGTCTGGAAATGGGGGAATAAATCCGATCCACTGATGAGCTCCCTCGGGAAGGGACACACGAGATGCACCAGGCTGGGGTCGCATGGACGGCCTTCTTGCTAACCTCGGCTGAACAACTGTTTCCTCACTACCCTCTCTTACACGTGTGGGAGTAGGGGCAGAGCTCTCAGAATATACATGAGTAGGAGTGTCCTCTGAAGGATCAGTTTCAGAATATCTCATCTCGGGAACATACTCTGGAAATCCATGGACAGCAGATGAAGCGGGATAAGAACGTAACATCCTTTCATCAAGTGGACGTGCATGTTCGAAAACCATTTCATCGCCATAGGGAGAAGTAGGAGAAAATCGATAACTAGGGACAGGATGTGCAAATGGACGACCTATGTAAATAAAAACACGAACTACGCACCTCCCTTCAAAATGATACGAGCGATGCACTGGATCATAGTGAAATTCCCAAGTAGGGGTATCAACGAACAGGACGAATGTCGCCATCTGAATCTGGAGACAATGGCGGAAATAAAGAAAAGGAGTGAGAATCTTGCTAAAGAATTCTTAGTAAGGTACCTCCTTCTCTGATGTCATCATCAAAGTCCTCAGGAACCTCGGGATTATTCTAAAATAGTGAGCATGCAAAGATTCATTTTAAGTTTGGACAAATACTTAACCGAGGTTCGTCAATTTTTAATCATGCGTCTTATAATGCATCATAATCTTAACATGTCATATTTACAATGAACTTTTCCTTTATCATTACATCATTTTCCTCATCATCATTATCAAATAACATGCATAAAAGAACGTCATATAATATTAGCTACATGTGGACATAGTGCACATATTTCATTTCTTTAGTGCCTTAGGTGACTTAAAATCTTATCATCATCATTATTTTCCTTAGGCCACCCTATACTCCACCCTTTTGGGAGTAATTTAGGTTATGAGCTCATACTTTACTAGTCGTCACTAGCATATACTTATCCCTTTTGGTATGCTAAAGTCCCGACTCTACCCTTTTGAGAGAACGGGTTAGGGGGCTAAAATCACCTTTTCACCACCTATAGTCTGATGGTTCCAAAGGATCATTTTCTTATAAGTTTAAGTCACCATTAAATCTTTGCATGTTATATCACAATACAAATCATAAACATCATAACATTTTCTCATTTATAGTCTTAAGCTAGAATAATATATATCAACTGTAATCATGCATATGGGAGATTCCCAGGAAAGAGAGGTGGGTCACAATGGACACGCTTAAATACCAAATCTTTCCTTAGCCAGAACCTTTCCAAATTATACTTTTACAATGATACACTTTCTTCTAGCAACAAAGGTAAATTTTACATAATAAAGAACATTTCATGTATAAGCATTCTCATTATTTGCCACAGCAACTATAACATGCAAGCCAGGAAATCATAAGTACTTAATAAGCATCCAATCCTTACATAGAATTATCAATTATAGAACTAATTAGTTACTAAACCAATTATGAATCATTCTCATAACAATAAACCATAATTATCACAACTTCAATCATATCAAATCATTATCACACATTGATACTAAACTCAGATCAGTGGCCGAATCATGAACCTCATGCAATTACATAGAATCATATTTTAAGTGCATATAAAATACTAGTTCCCCATAAAATCCTTGCAAAGCCTTAAAACTCATTTAGAAACTAGTTCTTTTGTCAAATTTGGGAGGATCTTCACAATTAAAATTCTAACTTAAGATAAAAGGAGTAAGTCTTGAGCTTTAGAGATTTAGGTGACATCTTAGAATTATAAACATGCTATGCAACCTTATTTTAATCTTATCTTTATAAGGTGATAGCTTGGAATTATAAACATGATATGCAATTCCATTTCTTTATCTTTAAGATTTAAGGTGATGACTTGAAAATTAAACATGATGCAAGAACTTGAAATATAAACATGATACAAGAAACTGGAGCGGCGGTAATCCGCACAGGACCAGTAGAGGCAGAAGAGAATATTAAGAAACCGGAGCGGCGGTAGTCCACACAGGACCAGTAGAGGGAGAAGAGAATATTAAGAAACCGGAGCAGCGGTAGTCCGCACAGGACCAGTAGAGGGAGAAGAGAATTATTATTACATCTTTTTAAGCTCCAATCTCAAGACTTTTTAAAGAATAAATTCTTTAACTCCAATAATCATATTTCTTTGCTTGTGATACATGGGCAAGTCTTTAAGCTCTAGGATCTTTAGGTGATGGCATAAAATAAACATGTCATGCGTTGATTCTTTTAGCCATTATAAAATATAGTGAGAGCATAAATTAAATATGAAATGCAACCTCTTTATTATCTTGAAAGATTAAGTGATGACTTGAAACATAAACATGAAATACAAGCTTGGAATTTAAACATGAGAAATGCAAGTTCATTTATTCATTCTTGAAAATTTAGTGATGACATAGAAGGTAAACATGGTTATGCAAAGCATAAACTTAATCATGGATGCAAATTCATTTTGTTTCTTTACTAGAGCTCCTTCAAGACTTTAAAAGAATTATAAATTCAACCCAATACATATCTTAACAAGAAATAAAACATAAAAGGAAAATACATCTTTCAAGTTCTAAACTAAAAATCTTTGTTTTAGCATCATAAAGCATTATTCTTTAAAGTTTTGCATCAAGTGGAATTTTCAAGCTTTAGAGGCCTAACTTGTGATGGATTTACAATCCACCCTCAAGGTCCTCATCATCAAGCCATCATCTTAGTTCCACCTAGGCCATATGGTTGAATTGGTTAAAGAAAAATTGAAGAAGAAAACCAAAATGAAAAGCTAAGGTAAGTTCATAATTTCATCATTTTGAGCTAAAAACACAACTCCTCAAAGCATAGAAATAAATTTAGAAACTACTCCCTACCTAATCTGAGTTGAAGAAGAGGAAGAGAACTTAGTTTCTTGAAGTGAAATGAAACAAAATCTCTTTGAAAAAAATGAAGAAAGAATTCAGCCAAAGAGGAGGAAGAAAGAAAGTTTTGGTGCTCCTAAAAACTAGTTATGAACCAAGCATTCCAAGACCACTCAAGCAAGCCTATTTATAGAAGATTTTGAGGCTTCTAATTGGCCAAAATGATGAGGTAGTGGACGGAATTTTGCAGGAGAAATAAGGGAGGAAAAATCATTTTAGACAAAGTTGTATGAAATTAAGGAATTATGTCTCTTATGGTGACATTTTGGCATTTTGTTTTAGTGCAACTTTTGGCAATAATTCAGCTGCATAATGGCATCAATAATTTCATCCATTACAGCCCAAAGAAGTGAAATTTGTGTGTTCCATGCATTATTTAGGTGTAGGCAAGGTATTCATGTAATTTAGAGAATTTACGGTTAAGGGTTTAAGTGAATTAGTAAGCAATTTGGGTGTTTTTGAGCAATTTTGGGTTCTAATCAATCTAAATACATAATTTTGACTCTAGATTAATATTTAGAATTTAATAAGCTTTAATTTGAGCCTAATATTGCTTAGGTTTCGGTATACGAATCAAAAATCCCGAAATTCGCAAAACTGCCCAAAAACAGGGGCAAAATCGTACTTTCACTTAAAAACTGCCAGAGGCCACCCGAGCTTAACCAATGGTTAATCATGGCTTAAAAACACATTTTAAAACATTTTAGTGAGGTTCGGGCTCAGTCGGCATGCACATCGGAGTTAAAACAGCCATAGGGGCGTTTTGGTCATTTCGCGCGTCGGAACTCAAAATTGAGATCCTTCTGCTCTATTAACACACATAACACAAACAATCCCTTATTATCCTTAAAATATCCCCTTGAGAATAGGTGGGGCCCACGATCCTCATTTTCTGAGTAAAATAATTTCAGGGGCATTTTATACGTACAGAAATTCGGGATTTGCGACTCTCGCATGAATCGTTCCTAACCTCTCTTCTAATGTTATATTCCTTTATTAAGGATTGTTCGGCCTAAAATCTTATGTAATAATTACCTACGGTAATTCGGTAATTGAGTAATGACAGTAAAAATTACAGTAAAAATTGGGGCGTTACACTATCACCTAAGAACATAAAGATTAAAATGGAACTTGTATCATCACTTAATTTAATTCTCAAAGCCTTTCTATTTCGGCCTTAAAGTCGATTGTTGTTGGGCCTAGAGCACTAAAATAAAGAATTGAACTTGCATCATCACCTAATTAATTTCTCGAATGCCTATCTATTTCGGCCTTAAAGTCGATTGTTGTTGGGCCTAGAGCACTAAAATAAAGAATTGAACCTTGCATATTTACTTTCAAGCTTGCACGTTTAAGTTTATGCCTCGCATATTTACTTTCAAGCTTGCACGTTTAAGTTTATGCCTTGCATATTTAATTTAAGTCATCACTTTGTTTTGTAAGCAAGATTATAAATGAAAAGCATGAGCACGTTTAGTTTATGTTATAACTTAACAACCTAGAGCTCAAAGACTTGCCCATTTCATTCCAAGTTAAAGTTTAATATGAAACCATTCTTTGAATGCATGTTTTCGGCCAAGTAGTGATGATGGACTTGCAATAAGTTTTCATCTAGCTACAAGGACCAATAGTCTTTGTTCTAAGTTTTCCTTAAAGCTTTACAAATTTTTTCAAGGTTATGTTGTCATGAGATATGACTTTATTCCCTTTTAGAAGATGAAATACATTTTGGTCATTGACCTAAGGCTTCTCTTAGCCTCTTGATGAATTAAAATGATTTGCAAAGAGTTTTAGAAATTCTAAATTGATTCCAAGAGAAACTAGTTAACTTATGTACCTAGAAATGTCAATTTAAATCCCTTACTGAAGCTAAATGTTTCGATTCTGATATGATGAGTGTGATGTTGTATGATGATGTTTTGATGTGTTAGAATGTGTGAAAATATCATACGATGATGTAGAAATGATTCTATGCATAATAGGTAAGAAACTAGCTAACTAGAAATACCGTAAAGCTAGAATTTAACATAGTTTTGACCCATTTGTTTATGGAACTTATCCAAACTGTTTTAATGGGAGAATAATCAGATTAGGATTGTTTAGACATGAAAAACTTGGTAACATTTGGATTAGAATCGAATTCTAGCACCTAAAGGGAAACTAGTAACTAGAAAACCGTAAAAGTGCAAGTTTAGAACTCTTAGAACATTTATTTTTCTGGATTCTGTCCAGCACCCTTACAACATGATAAACATGATTAATAATTAGTCCTTAAGCATAGGAATGCCTCATAATTGATTTAGATTTAATTCATAGCGCCTTAGGCGAAGACGGAACCAAGAAAGGGTCTAAAACGTAAGTTCTAGAACCCGTAATCACAAGTTAGGAATTCTGCCCTATGCTATTCAGATTTAAATGTGAACATGAGGATTATGAATGATGTTTAATTATGAGCCCTTAGGTGCATAAAATATGAGCGACGGATGTTAGAGAACCATATCTCATGATTAAGACCCGTAAGGGTCAAAGCATAAGCTACCGTAAGGATAAACGGTTGAATGTTCCATGATGATGCATGTGGTATGTAAATGATGATGATGTTATTCATATGAGGAATTCATGAGGATATATGTTTATGTGGCATAAAGCAAATTTGGAAGGAATTCGGCGTAATGCCATCGTGCCGCCGAATTCCCGACGAATTTGGGGACTTAAAGAGATTTTTGAAAATTAAGGTACTAAGATGGGTTCTAAGGATGACACCGGTTCGGCCGAGCACCTCCATAGAACTCATGTGACATCGGTACCAATTTATACTCTTAGGTGACACTGGTTCGGCCGAGCACCCCTAAGAGAATTGCCCCCTAACCCGTACTCAGATAGTCGGGATTTATGATTAATGATACGCTTATCGTTAAGTCGTAAGTAAGAACTAGTGATGACTAGTTAAGGTATGAGCTCATAACCTAGATATGTGACACGTTCTGGGTGACACCGGTTCGGCCGAGCACCCCCAGTTCGATTGTCTTTTAGGGTGGCCCATGAGGAAGAGAAGTTTCATGATTATGATTATGTCACTAAGTTTGTCCCATATGAATGTTTCTATTGCCACTTTATGCCACTAAGTATGATGATGCTTGATGTTATGCTTTATGTATGTGCATTAGGTAGTGCCATGCATACATCTACTATTATGTTGTATTCATGACATTAAGACCATCCTAAAATGAATGGACCTTGGCTAAAGTATATTTTAAAGTTTAAAATGAACTTAATGCATGTTCAGTCATTTTGTATAATTAAACCCAAGGTTCCTGAGGACGTAGATGATGACACCTAGGTAATAGGAGGCCCTACTGAGATTCTTTAGCAAGATTCTCACTCCTTCTATCTCTTTCTTTCCGTCACGTCTTCAGATGGTGACGTTCATAGTGTTCGTGGACACGCCGACATGGGAGGTGCACTATGACTCGACTCACGGGTCATACCATTTTGAGGCACAGTGCACGGTGCGGGTTTTCATGTTCGTAGGACGCCCCTTCGCTCATCCCGTGCACACCCATCGCTTCTCCCCGACTGCACCCTATGGTGACGACGAGCGGGTTTTTGAGCGCGCGCGTACGCATGACGAGAGAGTGCTCCGCATGCACACCGCCGCCTTAGCCATGCGAGACTATCCCGATTACGTGCCCCGGACCTACTTCTCGGAGACCGACCCTTCTGAGGACCTGCCTACCCATCCGTATAGCGAGAGCTCTGCCCCCTCTCCCCCACCGTTGAGGGAGGGCAGTGAGGATACCGTGACTCAGCCACGGCTTGCACGACGACCGGAGATACGGCCACACCGCGGGGGTCACGCTCGATCCCCATTCCGCCTTTTTACGCCTGAGGAGCTCGCCTAGTTTCCCGGATATTTGCCTCGTTCGCGAGATGGATGCCAGTAGGAGGTGACGATCGACCGATGGAGTACCCGGGTAGAGCACACACACTTAGATGGAGATGAACCTTCTTTTGTATTAGAGGTCATCCCGTTAGTTGCACTTGGGTAGGCTTAAGTTTAGGAATTTGATTAGGCTTAAGTTTTTAGGCGTGTCTTTGATTAGGCTTAAGTTTAGGAATTTGTGAGAAAGTGTTTAGATGACTAAGGATGTAATTAAGGATTTCAAGCCAAGGTTAGGGAGTGCTCTTGCTTCAATAGTGAGATAAAAACTCATTTTAGTGTATAAACAATTCTAGACACAATTCCTTAATTTAAGGTATTGGAGAGAGAAAATACTATTCAAGATTCCAAGACAAGGAATCTTGAGTTTTAGAAAGAGATTTAGGTTTAATCTAAATAATTTTAGGTTCTAACTAATTTTAATAGCTTATTTTGACTCTCGATTAATTACGAAAATTAATTAATCTTCGATTAGAGCCTAATATTGCTTAGGTTTGCTTAATTACATCATTAAGCTCAAACGGCACTATTCCAGGGGCAAAATCATAATTTTGTAGAAAAACTGTCCAGGACCACCAGGACTTAAATAGATACTTTTAAACACATGAAAATCAGGGTGTTACATCCCCTTTTCAACTTACATAATGATCTTGAATCCATGGGCATTTACCTTTACAAAGATGTTTTAGGTTACAAAGTAAAAGTTGGAATAAGGTTGAAAATGGTCTTAGAAGGAAGGAATAGCTCAGAGGGTGTTTTAAACTTGAGTTTTTGTAATTTGAAGATACTGGTAATCGATTACCAGAACCCTCAACTCTCCTATTTAGAAAATTTGAGCTGTGTAATCGATTACCTGAACCCAAAATGTGCAAATAAGTATTTTTCCTACTTGTGTGGCATGAATCTATGATCTTGTATAATGTGAATCTTTGACCTTGTATGACATGAATTTATGATATTGCATGATTATTCTTGAATCATGAGCATATTTATTTGAGCTAGAAATTCATTAGAAGGCATTTGCTATAAATGTTGAGCATGCTTATATGAGTGATTGAGATGCATAATTATGAGAATGACATGATAAGAAATAAGTTATGAATTACCTTGCATCTCTATGTAACATGCCTAATTTTTTTAAGGTGACATAAGACACATGGAAACGATCCTCTAGACTCCCCGAATTAAAGGTTATGAGAGTGATCCAATATGAGGATCCTTCAAACTCCAAGAATTAATGGTTATGGAAGGTGACCCAAGGAAGTGATCCATTGGGCTCCCTGAATTAAAGGTTATAAAAGGTGATCTTAATGCCCCCTATCTCGTACCTTAAGTGTCGGGAACTTAACTTATCAAAAGGGATAAGATTACGCTAGTGACGACTAGTGAGGTATGAGCTCATAACCTAGAATTCTCAAAAGGGAGAGTAATAGGGTGGCCCCAAGGAAAGTAAAAGAACAATTTAAGTCACCTAAAAGATAAGATATTGTAATTCATGATATGTTTGGTAAGTTTTATGAGCATCATTATGTTGTATATCTTATGTTACCCTTCACATTGACATGCATTTCATGATGAGTATGATGCATTCATAACATTTAAGAAGCATGTTAAAATGAATGGGCCTCGGTAAATGATGTTTTTAGAACTTAATAATTGAACCCTTTGCATACTCACTATTTCATAATTTAACCTGAGGTTCCTAGGGACGATGATGATGTCACGTGTGTAACACCCTAATATTCGACCCAATACTACTAGTACATACTTAGGCCAAATATTATTCATTACTTACTGTCATGGTTCTTTATACTTGGAAAAAAATAGCTTAACGAAAATACGAGCCAATTTTTTTTTCAAAACATTACTCAAAATAGAAGCCGCGCGTATCTTACCGGGTCGGTATCATAAAGTGCAAAAATATAAACATAGAAGTGGCTCTGAATCATAACATCATCACAACTGAAATACTTCATATATAATATGCCTACCCTACGGGGCAGGACTCTTCAAGTACATATTAAACAGGAATACAAAGGAAATACAGAATACATGGAAAAGAACTAGAAAGAAACATCCCTATGTAACACCCTAATATTCGACCCAATACTACTAGTACGTACTTAGGCCAAACATTAGTCGTTACTTGCTGGCATGGTTCATCTTCTTGAGAAAATAGACTTAACGAAAATACGAGCCAACTTTTTTTTTTTGAAATCATTACTTAAAATAGAAGCCGCGTGTAACTTTACGAGTCGGTATCATAGTATACGGAACGATAACATAGGAATGGCTCCAAAACATAACATCGAACATAACATCAATCATAACTGAAATACCTCATAGATAAAATGCCTACCCACTGGGCAGGACTCTTCAAGTACATAATGTATAAATAAATACAACAGAAAACAGAAATACATCGGAAAGAACTGAAAGAAAACATCCCGATCCCCGTGCAATCTATGATGGATAACCCCAACGCAAAAAGGGGTTTCATCCATACTAGTGGTGTGCGTGCACTAAGGCCTGCCCTCTGTCTATGCAATGAGATCACGGGTATGGAGGGACGTAGCCAATCCATGGGCGAGCTTCGAGCGAGCATGCCTGTGGATGGATGGGCCCACGTCGAGGTCGTGGTCGGTCTTGGAGCTCTCCGACGCTGGGTAACCGTCTCCTCGCTGCCCGTTGGTCGCTGCGGTGGAGTGGGGGCAGAGTCCCCATGACCCATAGGGACATCCTCTATAGGGTCTTCCTCCGAGTGTTGTGTCAACGGCACGTATACCGGCAAATCGGCTGAACGGTCAGAGGGGGCCCGCAGGTTCTGCTCCCATTGGGGTCGTGCATGCTCGAAAATCGCAGGATCGTCGTAGGGGGATGCCGGGGTGAAGTGGTGGCAATAGACACGGTGCGAAAATGGCCGTCCAACAAACATGAATACACGTAAGGTACATCGGCCCTCAAAATGATAGGACCCATACTCCGGGTCGTGGTGGATCTCCCACCGTGGAGTGTCAATGAATAGGACGAAGGTCGCCATCTCGCTCACGAAGGCGTAATGGAAAGGAAAAGATAGAGGGAGTGAGATTCTTACTAAAGAAACTCAGTAGGGTTTTCCTTCTATCCTAGGTGTCATCATATACGTCTCCAGGAATCTCGGGTTTATTTATAAAATAATGGACATACATAGGTTCAGTTATGAGTTTTCCAAAATCTCATTTTCCGAGAATCCGTTCTTTTTATCATGGCACTTATGTTACATAGGCTTTATACTAAAGTCATAGACATAAATCATGTAGCTTGGTACGTAGAACGTAAATCATATAACTGGTACATGGAACATAAATCATATAACTGGTACATGGAACATAAATCATATAACTGGTTCATGAAACATAAATCATATAACTGGTACATGGAACATAAATCATATAACTGGTTTACTTAGGTGACATAAGAACCTTTACTTAACTGGGCCGCCCTAATATTTCTCCCTTTTGAGAAAACTCTAGGTTATGAGCTCATACCACACTAGTCGTCACTAGCATCTAGACTTTATCCATTTGGATAAGTCAACTTCCCGACTTTAAGTACGGGTTTAGGGGGCTAGAATCACATTGTCCCTACCCTTAATTTGGCGGTTTCAAATGATTACATTCTTATGTTCTGAGTCATCCTAAGTTTAACATGTTTCTTTAAGATGCCACATAATTAATGCATAGCACATAATTACTACCTCGGCATCTCCAAAGTTCTTTTAAAGAAATAATAACATGCTAATACAAGCTATCACATAGGGATAATAGTTCACATGGCACCATACACATCATGAGCTAACACATCAATTCATCATCAAACTTAGAGGCGCATAATCATCCCTTAAGGTAAAAATCCCTAAATCGGGTAACCTCAAACTTTCCCATTACTTTCTAGTATGTTTATGGGATTGATTAACCTCATTACCATAATCCATTAAGTTCTAAATCCTAATTAATTATGGTTGGACAGCTTTATGTAGTTGTTCATATTTGATGAATTACGTGTTCTAGAAAATGCGTTTTAAGCCCTTTCTCGCATCCGACTTTTTCTATGGTGCAATAATTAATACCTAGGCCAATTATGAGTCACTCCCACACATCTAGACATAATCTAATGTGATTCTAAATATTTTATCAAGGCTGGGCAGAACCTCATTTTGCCATTCTTTATAGTTCTAGAATTCACATATTAAGCAAACAAAGTCACTAATAATGCTTTAAAGAGTCTAGAACAATTATCACATACTTGGCAAGGTATTATAACATATTTAGACCACCCAAAACAGAATTTAAGGTGCTGAAATTACTAAGGCAAAACCGAAGACCTTTAAGGCATAAAATCATGAGAAAAACCTTTCTTTCAACCATATAACTTGCTAGTTTCTCTTGGAACCTTTTTGGGACTTCAAGACCATGAAAAATCAAAGTTTATTTTGCCAAAACTCATCATGGAACATCAAGGGCAGCAGCCATTTCGGCCTGCTCTTGACAATGATTCAAAACTTGAAAACATGTTTAAAACCTTGGTTAAGTGCATCAAAGCTTAGAAAAATTCTAAGACATGCATTATAGGCCCTTGTAGTTAAATGAAACTCATCCTAGAGCCATTTACACCACATGGCCGAATGATGTTCAAGGAGATACCTCCTTGATTTAATTCTTTTCTTAAGATGAAATGGGCAAGTCTTTGAGCTCTAAAGTTTCAAGCGATGACATAGAATAAACGTGCTATGCATTTCATTTTATAGTCCTTTAGAAAATAAAGTGATAGCACAAAGTAAAAGATGAAATGCATCTTCATTCTTATTCTTAGAGTTTAGGGATGACTTGAAATATAAAATGAGATGCAAAGCTTGAAACATAAACGTGCATTGTGCAAGTTCATTCATTATCTTGGGTCTTAGTGATGGCATAAGAAATAAACGTGCTAATGCAAAGCATAAACGTAAACGTGGATGCAACTTCTTTTATATCTTGTTTAGAGCTCTTGCAAGACTTTAAAGGAAACAAAGTTTCAACCCATAACTCATCCTCACAAGAAGAGAAAACACTAGTGTTGCTAAGTTGTATAAAAGAAAATCATATCCTCCAAGTCCATGAGGTGGCCGAATCCTCATCATGAGGAAACAACCTTATTTTTGAACTCTAGGGACCAAGATCTTGGTGATTCAAACACCAACATCTCAAGTCCTCATCATTGAGTATTTTTACAATGCTCTACATTTATTAACAACACAAAACTCATGACCAACATAAAGGAAAGAAACCGAAACATACTTGGCCTAGAAACCAAATTTATGCTCTAGAGTTTTGTTCATGTGACATACATCAACATGAAGCCCTCATCATCAAGCTACCATTTTCTAAGTCCCAAAGGCCTTCAAGGCCGAAAACTCAAGGGAAAAGAAATGAGGTTTTCAAGGTTCAAGAGAAACATAACTATGTCTTGAGCAAAACTTGAAAGTAGTAAACTTATTTTTTAGAAAACTCAAGCTTTAGAGGTTGTTCATGTGACAAACATCATCACACAACTCTCATCATCAAGCTTCTCATATTTCAAGTCCAAGAGGCCTTCATGGCCGAAACCTAAACAAAAGAAAAGGAAAGTTTCAAGACATCAAAGAGACATAACTCATTCTTGACCAAGACTTGAAAAAGAGAAACCTTTCTTGGAAAAACTCAAGCTTTAGAGTTTGTTCATGTGACAAAGGCCATCATGAAGCACTCACTACAAAGCTACCATTTTCCAAGCACCTTAAGCCTCCATGGCCGTATCATCTAGGAACAAAGCTCAAAGAGAGTTTTCATGAAAAACATAGCCTTGTCTTAACCAAAACATGAAAAAGATAAAACTTTTCTCAAACAAAACACAAGCTTTAGAGGTCTCATGTTAGGATGAACACATGGTTATCCCAAGAGAGCACTCATCATCAAGCTCTCCTCATTTTGGTCTTGAGGCCGAAAATGAAAGAAAAAGGAGAAATGATGGAACTTTTTCTTAAGAAAGGTTCAAGCTTTAGAGGCCTCATTTTAAGATGAACTCATGGTTTCATCTTTGAGAGCACTCATCATCAAGCTCTCACTACCATGGCCTTAAGGCCGAAAATGAAAAGGAAGAGAAAAGAAGAAACCGAAATAATGCTTGGGAGAAAAACTTACTAACAACACAACTTTCAAGCAAGATAAACATTGAGCATGAAAATAAAAGAAAGCATTCTTGAAGAGCTCCCTACCTAGAGTTTGGGATTTGAGAGGAAGTGAAGAAGATGAAGAGGTTGGAGAGGATGAGCTCTTGAACTTGAGAGAAAGAAACTCAAAGTGCTCTAACTCAAAGCTTTAGTGAAATGAACAAAGGTGCTTCAAGTTCCGTAAGCTACCTATTTATAGAGAAGTGAAATGAATTGAATATTGGAGGCCTTTTGGGGGGAGAATTTCGGCCACTTTTACAGCCACATGAGGGAGGAAAAATCTTGTTCAAAGCATGGTGTAAAGTCATTCAAAGCATGGTGAAAAGTCTAGCTATGCATGTCCTAAAGTATGGCTAGTATGTACCTTGTTTTCAAACCTTTAAAAATGCATAAAAACTTAAAATTTTGGCTGCAAAATCTGAAGAGAAACCGTGCTCCTCATGCCCAAAAAGAGGAGAAAATTTTCTAGACTTAAATTCCCAAAGCATAGGTAATGTGTTGTAAGACATGTTGTCTTTGAAAAAGTTTGATGGAAAGCTTGAATGACCACAAAAATAAATCATTCTTTTTTGAGTTTGAAAGACATAATTATTTTCATTTTAGAAATGAATTGAAAGCCTTGATTGACCATATAAAATATCCTTTGAGTCTTGAGTGACAATTTTCTTGAAAGTTGACCATTGATTGAAAGTGTTCAAGACATATGTCACAAGATAGCTTGAACACATAGACTAACTTTTTGATGATTTTCTAGGGAGAAATGGCGCCATTCTTGGCAGCCTTGGGGAGGAGAAATATCTCCTTAAACCATGTTCTAGAAGTGTGCTTTGGTGTGACATAGATTAGGCTTAGGATTAAAAGTTGCTAAGTAGGTACTTAGGTGCACTAATAGGTTATTTAAAACCACAAATCCCTAGGTTAGAGGTGGTCTAGAAGGATTAGGGGAGTCAACACCTCTAAGACTAGTGATGTGGGTGTGACAACTTGTCTTGAAAAGAAAAGTTGATGTGAATAGTCGAAACACTATTCAACACTATTCACAGATTCTTATTCTTTTTTAAAGAATAACACTAGGATGAGATTTGAATTTCCCTAAGCAATTTTAGGTTCCAATTAATTCTAAATGATGGTTTTGGCTCTAGATTAATTATGAAAATTAATTAACCTTTAATTAGAGCCTAATATTGCTTAGGTTTGGAGTTAAGCGGCTCATTAAGCCGAAAATGAAATATGCAGGGGCAAAACCGTAATTTTCACCAAAAGTTGCCCGGAACCTCCGGGACTTAAACAAACATAGTTCATGCCTTAAAATCATTGTTTTGAACCTAGAACAAAGTCCAGGTCGAAACGGAACTTAAAACTGCCTTAATTCTGTTACAGGGGTATTTTGGTCATTTACGCGCAGAAATCTCAGAAATGAGGTTTTCCTGCTTTGTTAGGCACTCATGCTCATACAATCCCCTTCATATAACATATGAACCCTATGAGGATGGCCAAAGCCGACCGTCCTCGTGTTTCGGGTAAAAATGACCTCAGGGGCATTTTGGTCATTATGAAAGTTTAGCGAAAACCAGGGCGTTACAGCCTACCCACGTGCAACCTAAGGTGGATAACCTCAACACAAAAGAGGTTTCATCCATACTATGTGTCGTGCATGCACTAAGGGCTACCCTCCAATCTCTACAGCAGAATCACGGGTACGGAGGAACGTAGCCAATCTACTGGCGGAGCTCGGCGGGTGCAGGCATGCCCTGTGACTGAACGTGTCGTCCACGTCGGGGTTGTGGTCCGGGCACCGAAGCCCTCCGTCGCTGAGTGACTGTCTCCTCGCTGCCCATCGGTCGCTGAGGCAGAGTGGGGGCAGAGCCCTCATGGTCCATGGGGGAGTACTCTACAGGGTCCTCCTTCGAGTACTGCAATAGTGGCACATACTCCGGTATGTCAACTGAACCGGCAGAGTGGGTCCATAGGTTCCTCTCATGTCGTGCCCGTGCACGCTCAAAAATCGTGGGGTCACCATAGGGGGATGTCAGGGAGAAGCGATAACTATATACGGGGTGTGCAAACGGCCGTCCCAAAAACATGAAGATGCGCACAGTACATCGGCCCTCAAAATGGAATGACCCATGCTCCGGGTCATGGTGGACCTCCCACCGGGGTGTGTCAACGAACAGCACGAGCGTCGCCATCTCGCTCTGAAGACGTAATGGAAAGAAAGAGATAGAGGGAGTGAGATTCTTACTAAAGAAACTCAGTAGGGTTCTCCTCCTATCCTAGGTGTCATCATTTACGTCTCCAAGTATCTCGGGTTATTTATAAAACCATGGACATATTGGTTCAATTATGAGTTTTCTAAAGTCTCAATTTCCGAGATCCGTTCCTTTTAACATATCACTTGTATTTACATAAATCATGGGAAATAAATTGTGGGACTTCAATCATATAACTTGGATCATAAAACATAAAACATATAACTTGGATCATCGAACATAAATCATACAACTTGGTACTTGACACATGGTGACTTATCTTGGTTACTTAGGTGACATTAAAACTTTTACTTGAACTGGGGCCGCCCTAATATTTCTCCCTTTTGAGAAATCTCTAGGCTATGAGCTCATACCACACTAGTCGTCACTAGTATCTAGACTTTTATCCCTTGGGATAAGTCAACTTCCCGACCTTAAGTACGGGTTTAGGGGGCTAGAATCACATTGTCCCCACCCTTAGTTTGGTGGTTTCAAAGGATTACATTCTCATATTTTAAGTCACCCTAAGTTTAACATGTTACTTTAAGATGCCACATAATTAATGCATAACACATAATTACCACTTCGGCATCTCTAAGGTTCTTTTAAAGAAGTAATATCATGAGATTACAAATCATCACATAAGGGTATTAGTTCACATGGCACCACATACGTCATGAGCTAACACATCAATTCATCATTAAATGAGAGGCACATAATCATCCCTTAAGGTAGAAACCCCTAAATCGGGTAACCTCAAACTTTCAAATTATTTTCTTATACCTCTAAGGGATTGATTAACCTCATTACCATGATTTATTAAGTCCTAAAACCTAATTAATCATGGCTGGACAGCCTTGGCAGTAAGCTTGTATTAGATGAATTACGGTATTCTAGAAGATGCATTTTAAACCCTTTCTCACATCCGAATTTTTCTATGATGCAACAATTAATACCTAGGCCAATTATGAGTCACTCTCACTGATCTAGACATCATATAATGTGATTCTATGGATGTTAATCAATCTGGATAGAATTCATATTTTCTATACTTATGGGGTTCTAGAATTCACATTTCAAGCAATTAAAGTAACCAAACATGCTCTAAAATGTCTAGAACAATTAGCATATACTTGGCAAGGTATTCAAACATATTTAGACCACCCAAAACATAATTTAAGGTGCTGGAAATGATCATGGCAGGACCGAAATTGGTAAGTCATCAAATCATGTGTAAACTTCCTTTTTCATGTACATAGGTAACTAGTTTCTCTTGGAACAATTTTAGGACTTCAAAAATACCTTGGAAATCAATTTAACTTGTCAAGAACTTTCATAAAATACATAGGGCAACAACTCTTTAAATTTACTCATGGTTGAAATTCTAAATATAAGAACATACTCAAAAATACTTTCAAATGTAACTTATGTTTAGGAAAAACTTAAAACATAAACTATAGGCTCTTGTAACTAATGAAAAACTCATCCTAGAGCTTCCATCATCACATGGCCGAATGCATTTCAAGAAGATACCTTCTTGATTTAACTTTTCTCAAGATAAAATGGGCAAGTCTTTGAGCTCTAGTCTCTTAGGCGATGGCATAAAAGTAAACGTGCTATGCATTCCATTTTATTCTTCATTAGAGAGTAAAGTGAGAGCTTCAAAGTAAATATGAAATGCAAGAACTTGAAATTAAATATGCAAAGCTCAAAGTAAATATACAAGTTCCATTCTTTATTTTAGTGCTCTAGGCCCAGCAACAATCGACTTTAAGGCCGAAATAGAAAGGCTTCGAGATTATTTTGGGTGATATGCAAGCTCATGTTTTACATCTTTAAGTTCTTAAGTGATGACTTAAAACATAAACATGGAATGCGAAGCTTGGAATTTAAACGTGCATTATGCAAGTTCATTCCTTATCTTGGGGTTTAGTGATAGCATAGAAATAAACATGCTATGCAAAGCATAAAGTAAACGTGAATGCAAGTTACTTTTATCTTGTCTAGAGCCCTTGCAAGACTTTTAAAAAGAACATAGTTCCAACCCAAACCTCATCCTCACAAGAAAAGGAAACTACTAGTGCTTGAATACTTAAAATGAATCATGACCTTAAAAACTTGAAGATGGCCGAATCTTCATCAAGAAGAATAAACCACTTTTGAACTCTAGGGACCAAGATCTTGATGATTCAAACACCAACATCTCAAGTCCTCATCATTGAGTATTTTACTATGCTTTAAACTTCCATCAAAACCAAACTCATGGTAAACATAAAGGAACAAAACCGAAAACATACTTGGTCTAGGAACCAAGTTCAAGCTCTAGAGTTTTGTTCATGTGACATACATCAACATGAAGCCCTCATCATCAAGCTACCATTTTTTTCAAGTTCCAAAGGCCTTCATGGCCGAAACCTCAAAGAAAAGAGATGGAGTTTTCAAAGGTTCAAGAGAAACACAACTATTTCTTGAGTAAAACTTGGAAATAATAAACTTTTCTTAAGAAAACTCAAGCTTTAGAGGTTGTTGAGTGACAAGCACCCTCATGACAATCTCATCATCAAGCTTTCATTTTTCTCATGGGTTTAGGCCCTCATGGCCGAAACATTAAAGGAGAAAGGAGAAGTTCAAACATTCAAGAGAAACATAACCTCATGTTCAACTAAACTTGTAAAAGATGAAACTTTTCTTTGAGAAAAACTCAAGCTTTAGAGGCCTCATGTGAGATGAACTCATGATCACCTCTAGAGAGCACTCATTATCAAGCCATCATGTTCAAGGCCTTGAGGCCGAAAATGAAAGGAAAAGAAAAGGAAGAAATCGAAAATGAAGAAGCAACATGGAGGTTCCACCTTTCATCATTTCCCAACATGATTCAACATAGAAATGAAAAACATATTTAGAAAGGTTCCCTACCTTGTGGTTTTTGAAAAGAAGAGGAAGAACTTGAGCTTGAAGAACTCTTGGAAGCTTGAGAGAAAACCTCAAAGTGCTCTAAACTCTAAGCTTTAGTAAAATGAACAAAGGTGCTTCAAGTTCCCTAAGCTACCTATTTATAGAGAAGTAAAATGAATTGACATGATGGTGGCCTTTTAGGGGGAAACATTCGGCCACTTTACAGCCACATGGGGGAGGAAATATCTTTGTTCAAAGCATGGTGTTAGTCATTCAAAGCATGGTAAAAAGTCTAGCTATGCATGTCCTAAAGTATGGCTAACAATGTAGCTTATTTCCAAACCTTTTAAATGAATAAAATCATAAAAAGGAGTGGAAAAAACCATGCATTCCATGTCAAAAAAAAGAAGAAAATATTTTCTAATTTTGAATTTCCAAAGCATAGGTGAGGTGGTGTAAGACATAATGTCTTGAAAAGTTTGATTGAAAGCTTGAATGACCATAAAAACAATTCATTCTTTTTGAATTTGAATGACATAAATATTTTTAATTTAGAAATGAATTGAAAACCTTGATTGATGTATGACAACTTTTCTTGGAAGAGAAAGCATTTTTGGGAAAGGAAATGTGAATAGTGAAAGTACTATTCATAGTTATTTTTTCTTTAAAGAAAGGAAAAAATTAGAATTGAGTTGCAAATTTTCCTAAGCAATTTTAGGTTCTAATTAACCTTAAATAATTATTTTAGCTTTATATTAATTAAGAAAATTAATTAACCTTTCATTAGAGTCTAATATTGCTTAGGTTTGAGTTAAATAACTCGTTAGGCTTAAAATGCACTAAACAGGGGTAAAATTGTAATTTTTACCAAAAGTTGCCCGGGACCTCCGGGACTTAGACCAACATGGTTCATGCCTTAAAACATCATTTTTGATCTCCGAGACGAGTCCGGGTCGGAGTCAAAACTTAAAACAGCCTTAAATTAAGTTAGGGGTATTTTGGTCATTTGTGCACAGAAATCTCAAAAATGAGGTTTTTCTGCTCCGTTAGACATTCACAATCATACAATCCCCTTCATATAACATATGAACCCTATGAGGATGGCCAAAGCCGGCCGTCCTCATGTTTCGGGTAAAAATGACCTCAGGGGCATTTTGGTCATTTAAAAGTTTAGAGAAAAACGGGACATTACAACGTGCATGGAAATGGGGTCCCTATTGAGATTCTTTTATAAGTTTCTCCCTCCCTCCCTTTCTTTCCATCTCCGTCTTCAGAACAAGTTGATGGCAATGTCTGTGGGCTACCTTGAAATGCCAACATAGGAATTGCACGAGAGTTAAGATCAGAGAGGCACAGCGAAAGTAGAGACATAGGTTTTCCCGTTTATGATGCTTAGGAGTTATCTTGTCTACATACATCCTCGCATCCTAGTTCCTAGTAGATTTGTACCCGCGATGGATTAGCTATATTTTAGTTATGTTTGAATCCCTGTGCCGCTTGACCTTTAATTGGTGAGCTTTATGCTACTATATCAAGTATTTGTATTATGGCATGTATTATAGAACCTCTGATGTTATTAATGTATGCCCTCATGATGTTATGTTATGCTTATGATTCGGTAATTAGTTCTTGTCCATGATGTATGTAACACCCTAATAAGAAAGAACCATGCTTAAGTCATATTTCATCCTTATTAGTTTATTACTTCCTATATTGCGTTCTTTTTGGAAATTATTGTTATACGAAATTAGTGAAAAATATATATATTTTTTTCGAAATCGCATATTCGAAAGTAAAGCTTGTAGTGTGAAGCAAAAGTAACGTTCATCAATCATAAATAACCTAGTAGTCGAGCTTCATAATTGGTGATCGAACAATATTAGAGATAATATTAGAACATAAAACATAGTACATAGTACATAATTGTTCTCAAGAGGGTAGGCATTCCCACCTTTGACTACAATACATAAAGGAACAATACAGCAATACATAAGGGACAGTACAATAAGATAAAATATCCGATACCTCAGATCCTAGGGGAACACTACTACTACGGGAACATAAGAAATAAACCACCTAAGCCTAGGTAGAAAGTAGTAAAATAAATATCAGCAACAGCAGCAAGCGCGATGAACGGCATCAATACTCAAACAGTATGGTGTGCGTGGAAATGACTCCTAATAACCGGCCACGTGGTACGAGGAAGTGCTGCATGAGGTCTGGCAATTCCTCGTTCGGCTGCTGGGGCCTCCTAGGTGAAACGAGTTGCTCAGGAAGAGGGCCCTATTTCCCGGGACCCAATCAGAGTCTGAGTCGGAACTACTGTGGGGGCAGACCATCGTCGAGAGCAATCGAATCTAGACATGTCATGGTTATAGGTGTGAGAAATCATGGATTTCCCAGTAGGCAATTATTATCTCGTAAGTGTCATCATGTACGTCTCCAGGCTACTTCGGTTTTATTATCAGAAAACATGGGCAGTTAAAGTTTCATTACGCTTTGTTTTGAAAAACGTTCATAATTCGAAGTGACGTGTCTTTTAGAAGTCTTTTATTAACAGGGATGATAGTGAAAACATAAATCATACTCATAGCATTTATTCAACTAGATGCAGAAATATAACAATGCATGTATTCTTTAACTTGATTTGTCCTTCACTCACTGAGTGCACCAACACCAATGTCTTAATCCACCTCCGTAGGTAATGAGCTCATATCATGGCCGTCACCACAAACATGTTCCGAGAGAAAATCTCAACGGAAAGGGTGAGGGGTTAAGCAGTGAGCTTCTCCCATGTTCTTTATTCATATTCATATGCAAACTTCTTGACATATAACATTTTTCATATGCTTCATCATGGTAATGTGTAGTTACATAATACAGAATCAATGCTCAAGGGTTCACATCATAGCAATATAGCACTTTGAAACACATATGAACACTACTCAAGGCATTTCATTTATATCATAGCAATTAGAGTACCTTGAAGCATCTATGCAAATTAAATAATGAGCCATTCATGAAATTTCATATATAATCAAGATTAAGGGTCAAAGTCATTCATTATATATGCCTCATGGTCATTAGTTTTATTTAGTTGAAACATGAGTTTTTAAGTCATGAGTTAAGTCTTCTTAATCATTTATGAGTAAGAATTATTAATTATGTGTAACTATAGATTATATATTTTATTACATTAATAAGATTCTAATAAGTTGATTTAATTGGTATTTAGCCATTTTAAATGTAAATTTTCGGATTTTACTCAAAGTACCATTTTTGGTTTGCAAGATTCTTACAGCATATTGCCATTTCTTGCATGTCTAACTTAGAATTCAATATCTTTCATTATACTTACTCATTTCAGAAAATAAAGATACATTCAGAGTCCTGACTCACTCATCTCTCTCTAGATGATAAGTGAAATGACTTTTATACCCTTACAAAGTTTCCCTATTCCAGCAGGGTCTCAAAACTTAAACCGCAACTTGTTTTATTTTTATGGAATAACATGCTTACTTTTAGTGAATTTATTTTACATCTCTATGTTCCTTAGGATCTTAGCTTTCCAATGAGACTTATTTCACACGTTTTGCATTTTTGTAGTAAAAGATAAGCTCAGATTAGTGTTCAAAGGTCAGACAGCAATTCCAGCAAAAAGGCTAAATTTTAGAAAATTATATCTCTGTCTAAAAATGTATTTTTCGGTACTTTCTTTGGAGAATGTTCATTAGGAAGTCAGCTTTCATAAATAATATTCCCAGAGGTTCTAGAAGCACATTTTTCAAATGTGACATGTTTTAGTGTTCCTAGTTCAGTCAAAACTACATTCCAGCACTAGTGTGTATATGCATACTACTTCTTTTGTTTCAAGACATGGATTTCCCAATGTTTCCAGCATGACCAGTAAATGCATGTATGTCATTACAGAGACATGGAGCATTCAAACACATATTTAGAGCATGTTCTTCATGGAATGAAATAGTGTAACATTTAGAGAGATTGGTTGTGCAAGTTCTAAGCTCATAGGTCCAAAATGAGCCAAGGCTTAGAACTTCCACCTCCTCAAGATAATAACCACCTACCAATAAGTGTAGAGGTTTATAACTCCTTCACTCCTTGAAGGAGTTCTCAAACAAATAGAAAAATAAAAGGAGTAGAAGAGAAAATCTTGGTTCCTAGCTCCAAGCTTTGATGTCTTGTATGAATAAAGGAAGCTAGTGTGTTGTCTTAGGATGTGTTTGCAAGGTTTGGAAGGAGTGTTCTCTGGCTAATCAAAAAGAGAACTCTAGGCTGCAAGTATGAGAGTATAAGGATAGGTTTTGAGAGAAATAACATGAGAGAACAAGGAGCTTGAGACTTAGAAGTGTTTCGTGAATGCAAGGAACCAAAATGAAGCCATTTGGCTCCTATTTAAAGGCCTTAAGGCCGTGAGCTTGGAGGGCCGTTTGGGTGAGTTTCATTTTCTGATTTAGTTCATGTAGTTGTCTAATTAATTGGGGTAATGGGAAATTAGAACTTGGTTAGGCTAGATAGTTGGTTTATATGCCAAAGAAGCTACATCTATGGGTAAGTCTATGAGCATAATGACAACTTGTCATGTGACACACAATAACCTTTTGCCAAGGTTTTAAGAAGCTTCAAATCAACTCATATCAGCCTTGAAAATGGCTGATGCATTTCAGCCAATGCAGGAAATATCAAGGGAAATCTTGTGTTTTTGTTTTAATGTGCAACTTGGTGTTATCATGTAGTTAAATTAATTCTAGTGTAATTTGTTTTGATGAAACATATGTGAGTATTTTCTTTTACATGATGGCTGAAAAGAAGGGTTTAGAAAAGGTCCATGGGGTTTTAGAAGTTATTCTGTAGAGTTGCACACTTATCTGATGGGTAAATAGGTGTCTTTACCTCTTTTGGTAAAATTCTCTTTACCAAAAAGGGTTTAAACCAACTTTTAAGCATATTTTATTTTTAATGAATAATCTATCATAGATTAATTAGATAATCCTCCCATCAGGTTGGTAATCAACCTAATTAGTGATTAATCATCTCTAACTTGGCTATTTATGGTATAACTCATTTTTAAGATTGTTGCCATACATAGTAAATTACCAATTAAGCTTATTTTATTATTATCTTGGGAATCCTATGTTAATTAATTATGCCTAAACCATAATTATTGTATTAACCCTTGATTAGCTTTTATTAGATCACTTCATCTAGGAAGATCGAATGGCACAGAGGAAGAGGCACCTCAGAGGGATCCTGCCGTTAATTGTCTAAAGTGTGGAAAGAACCATGGTGACCATCCCTATCTTGCCGGCCAAGGAGTGTGCTTTAGGTGTGGCAAGCCTGGCTACATGATTAGAGATTGTAATGTGAAGTCCACCCGATTGAACGCCATTTTTAGACCTCAGCACCAAGGATGAGTGTTCACAATCCATGCTGAAGGTACCCTCCACCCTAAAACTTGAGGTAAGCGAAGGATAAATAGTAGGACATTAGTTACGCTTCTTAGTTTTGGTCCCATGTATTTGTTTGAAGTTTATGATCATGCGGAATCCTTGCAACTCCTTGATCCATGTCTTTTTAATCTTTGGTGACCTTCTTGCATTTGTCTATATTTGAGTCTCCTTGAATGGCCTGATCATGTTCCTTTTAGTGAACCTGTTATGTGTGTCATGATTTCTTAAGTTCCCATTTTCATAGGTGTTGCATATTCTTTTCCTCCTATTTCAAGTTGTTTACTAGTGGATAGTTTTAATGGTGACCTTGTAACACCCTAAAAATTATTTAAAAATTAATTTGGGCTTTACTAGTTGTAATTTAAAAAATCTGATAGTTTTAGTAATGATGAGGATGGTCCAAGGGATTTTTTTTTTAAAAAAATATGAATAGTAACCTTATAGGCCCCACAGGCCCGTCGGTATAGCCGAACCCCAGATTCGGGACTCGGAGATACCCGAAACTGAGAAAATAAGGGGTTAGGGTTGGAAATGAATATTTTGTATCTGGAATTAATTTTCGAGCAACGTTTGATATCCCAGGTACACTGTTTTACCCATTCGGTAAAATTTCGGTGTGTGATTTCTAACACCAAAAGCTAATTTAATCCTTACAAAATAAAAGAGCTTATCCATTTATATCAAATGAATGGCTAAGATTCAATCTTGAATTACAAGATTCAATTCTAGCTATCCATTTTTCTTTCTTGAATTAATGATGATTCAATTATATATTATAATATTACTATATTAATTACAAGATAAATATGACTTCATATCTTCTCCATGAAGCCAGAAAGAGTTTGGCCATTTTGCAAGCAAAACCAGCAGCTTTCTTTTCTTTGTCAAAAGCTCCAAACTTCATTTCAAATGCCAAAAACACTACCCCAGATTTGATAAAACCACAAACTCTGTTCACAAAACTTGTTCTATTCTTCATAATCTACCAATCTAACCGATTAGAATTTTAATCTATCACTATTTTTCTACTTGTAGCCATCATACATCACAGCCAAAGAGAGCTTTAAGGATTGTTTGGAAGGATTTTGAATGAAGAAAAACACTTGGGGAAGATTGTTCAAGGAGCTATGGAGATTCAAGTAGGGTTCTTTGTGCCTTGTTGTGAGATTCTATTTTTTCAGATTTTGTCTTGATTTGAATTGATGAATTCTGGTTCTAATGTGAGGTAACACCTAGATATTGATGTATTTTGCATGGGTAGGGTGCTTTGATGTTGTAGAAAGAGCATTTTGACCAAAGAGAAGTTGAAATATGTTTGCTGGATTTTCGGTTTTTGTATTGTTAGCCACTAATCATGAATTTTATGACCTAGTTAGAGGCTTTATATTGAGCTGAAAATTTTATATGATGTAGCTAACATGTTAAGGCACCTTCAGTAAAAGTTTTGAGGTATTCTGGGCACTTTTGCTATATTTAAAAAATCATGAACTGAAAGTGTATCTATGCTGCCTGAACTGTTGGAACTGAAGCTATGAATTTGTCTAATTTTGTTACCATAGCAAATGATTGAATTATCCTTTGATATTTTTATAGATTATTAGAAACATCTTGATGGTTTACTAGGATTTTCACTCGAATTTTCTGGATTCATTTGCTAGGGTTAAAAATTATGCATTTCTGGTTCTAAGCTGAGTATAAGTGGTCTCTAATCACTAAGATTGTTGAATTTTGTTATCATATTAGAGAACTCTTTTAACCCCGAAATTTTTAGAGGACCTTGGAGACACATTGACGTGTCTTGGATAATTTTTATAGTCTTGGATTTGATGGTTGGAAATGCACAATAATTTGTGTTATGGATATGTGAAATCTATCATTGTACTGAAAATGAATTGATGCTTTGAATTAAAGAAATAATAACATTAGGTTCAAGTATGATACATATGAATCCATGCTAGTGACTTTAAGGAATGGTTTGAGGTATAGTTGGAATCACATTATGAATGAATGCATATATGTGCCTCATGTATGCATTTAAAAAAGAAAAGTGAATGATATGTGTATGTGGCAAAAGAGAATATATGAACTTTAATAGTGCATGTTCTGACATATGAAGAAAATAGAAATAGGACTTAGATTGAATCAAAGAGAAGGCAAAAAGAGGAACTTCCCCCTAGATATTATGAGTCGGTAGATGTATCGGCTAGGAATAGAACTGTGTGTGATTCAGAAATGGAAAAAATGAAGTCTGATGATCACGTATTGAAATGAGCTCAGTCCTGATAAGCAGTCTATTTCCTTTGTCTGGTGTGATCCACTATAAATACCATTGGGTATAAACTATCCATTGTGGAGTTGTCCACAACAGATACCCATTGGGTATAAATTAAGTCTTTCCTATGTCAATGAAAAGAGAAAAATGCACTCGATTAAGTTCTATAGCCACAAGAGAAAACTAGAGAATTCCCTTTGATATATCCAAAACAAGTGAAGATGATTTCATTAAAGATTTTGGCATTTATCATACGCATATGCATATTGATTTGAATTGTCTGCCTATGATGATTTATTGCGTGTTTGAACATTGGGCAGTATATGCATTAAGTGACTGATTATTAAAAGCTACCCACTTTGGAAGTACCATTTGGAACTTTAAAAATGGGCCATTATTATGAAATGCATGATCACTTTAATTCTCACCCCTATGTGTTTGTGTTCCCGTGTCGTCTCCAGGTTTATCCAAAGAATGATGTAGCTGCTACATGAAAGAAACTTGGGATTGCAGCAGTTTAGGAGTTGATGCTTTTCTTATGTGGAATATAGCTGCAAGTAATTATGTAGGTAAATGTAATAGAGATTGTATATGTGTTAAAGCTCATAGTAGAGCTTCCTTATGTAATTGACTTTATAGTAAACAAATATTTTGTATCTTTGTTATGTATTTTAAATCGAATTATGCTAGTTATTACACAAACCTATCGAATTTGCTATAGTTATTTAAGAAAAGTCTGTTAATTTATAAGTGACAACTCTCGATCTGATGTCATGACTTAAGGATTACTTGGGAGGATGTTACAGACCCTATGAATGATTAGCTCATATTTGCCCATTGGAGCCGATGAACCTTTCTTTTAAACTCTCAAGCCCAGTTATGTTTATCTCTCCTTTTCAAAACAAGTAAGGTTAAAGATAAAGATTGTCCTACCATTTTGAGTTTCTGCCTTGTGTAAGTCATAAGTATTGACGCTACCTAACATATTCACCTGTGCCCAGCCAAGTCCTAACCTTCAAAGGTTCTTGGATTGTTGGTAAAACTCTATGATACATGTTTTTCATTGCTTCTATTTTTTACCTATCATGCCTATCCGACTAGTATAACTATGTATGCGTAACGAATTTCGAGGGCAAAATTCTTTTTAAGGAGGCGAGTAATGTAATGCCCTGATTTTTTCGTGTACAAATGACCAAAATACCCCTGAGGCCATTTTTACCGGGAAAATAAGGATAGCCAGCCCCGGCCATCCTCAAGGGGACTATTTTGATATTGAATGGGGATTATGTGTGTTAATAGAGTAGAAGAATCTCATGTTTGAATTTCTACGCGTGAAATTACCGAAGTACCCCTGTGGTAATTTAACATGGGATTAGTTACCAACTGAACCTGGAAGTTTGGGACGTTGTTTTCACAGGCTTCAGCATCTAAACATAGTTAGGTCGAATATATGCATCTCTATTATTGCATGGCCGAGCTCTGCTACCTCTACCTTATAACGGAACTCTGCTGCCTCATGGCTGAGCTCTGCTACCCCATGGCCGAGCTCTGCTACCCCATGGCCGAGCTTTGTTACCTCTACTTTATGGCCGAGCTCTTCATGGTTGAGCTTTGCTACCTCATGGCCAAGCTTTGTGACCTCATGACTGAGCTCTACTACCTCTACCTCATGGCCGAGCTTTGCATGGACGAGCTCTGCTACCTCTATCTCATGGTCGAAGCTCTGCAACCTCTACCTCATGGCCGAGCTCCATTGCCTCATGGCCGAGCTCTACTATCTCTAGCTCGTGGCCGAGCTTTGCTACCTCATGACTGATCTCTGCCATCTCATGGCCGAGCTCATCCTTCACACTTTGTTCAAGCTCCGCTCCCCTCTTGGTCGAGCTCCACTGAGATCCCTTTTTCGTTAATAATAATTAGCTTTGGTTGTTTTCATGAGAGAGTGTCTGTGTGATTTATGTAACATCCCCTGCTGCTTTATGGATTGACGACTGTCCCCACAAACTAACATGGGTCTTTTCAGCATGCTTTGTCCTCACTCGCACACTTCTTGGGAAAACTTCCCAGGAGGTCACCCATCCCAAAATTGCTCCAAGTCAAGCACGCTTAACTGTGAAGTTCTTTTAGTTTGGGCTACCGAAAAGAAGATGCATCTTGTTGGTATAGGTAGTACAAATCAATTCATATAAGCCTTCCTTAACTGTATAGTCCCATACCTATACAGTCTCAGGATCCCTCTCATTCGGGTGTGTAATCGGTTCATTCATGTACCCCTCCGCTTTCGAAGTCTGCCAGGAGCCGCTCCTTGCACCGGCGATCACTCCCCGACTTCGCAATCCCCGGGCGTTACATGCCCACCAGCTTCCGCCTAGTTCATCCCCGAACCACACCGTACTGGGAGAGGTGCAGGCTCTGATACCATTTTTGTAACATCCCCTGCTGCTTTATGGATTGACGACTGTCCCCACAAACTAACACGGGTCTTTTCAGCATGCTTTGTCCTCACTCGCACACTTCCTGGGAAAACTTCCCAGGAGGTCACCCATCCCAAAATTGCTCCAAGTCAAGCACGCTTAACTGTGAAGTTCTTTTAGTTTGGGCTATTGAAAAGAAGATGCATCTTGTTGGTATAGGTAGTACAAATCAATTCATATAAGCCCTCCTTAACTGTATAGTCCCATACCTATACAGTCTCAGGATCCCTCTCATTCGGGTGTGTAATCGGTTCATTCATGTACCCCTCCGCTTTCGAAGTCTGCCAGGAGCCGCTCCTTGTCTGTGCCTCCTTGCACTGGCGATCACTCCCCGACTTCGCAATCCCCGGGCGTTAAGTGCAACATCATCCTTAAGTCATGACATCAGACCCGAGAGTTGTTACTTCTAAATTAGCGGACCTTTCTTAAATATCTATAGCCATTTGATTGATTCGCGAGATAACTAGGTCATCATTCTACTAAAATATATAGCAAGGAAACCAAAATATTTATTTAATACAAAGTTCAGTACATAAAGGAAGCTCTTTTATGAGCTTTAACACACCTTTGTTCTCTGACATATTTACACACATGTTCATTCCACTAAATACAACATAATACAAGCATTAACTACTACACTATTGCACTTCTGAGTCCTTTTGCATAGCAGTCCCTCGGTCCTCTGTGTCAACCTGGAGACGACACGGGAACACAAAAACATAGGGGTGAGAATTATACATTTCTCAGTAGGGTAACTCCCCAATTTCCCATTCATACTGTCATCGTCATTGCCCCAGCCACTTCGGTTTATTAAGAAAGTGTGAGCATGCAATATGTACATATCAAATGTTCATTTTAAAATTATAAAATCACCTTTCCGAAGTGGGTCTCTTTTATTATTCAATCACTTAAAACATGTATTTCATAACATTCAACATCATAGGAATTCCTTCAAGACCAATAATTTAACAAGATATACATATACATATGGCAATTACAATGATCTTTTCGTGCCCTTGACATAATAAAGGGGACTTTTCCGTGCCCTAAAGAGGAACTTTTTCGTGCCCTATTGGGGACCTCTTCGTGCCCTACTGGGGACCTCTTCGTGCCCTTTTTATACTAAAGGGGACTTCATTGTTCACTTAGCACATACATTATCCTCAAGCTCACATATACATGCATCGCATTTCTATATGCATGAAAATAATTCTCTGACCTCATAATACTTCAAACCTATATATATTATTCATTCATTCCTCATAACATAATCTTGGAAGTTCATGGCATGCATTCATACACATCAACTTAAACCAAATGCCATTAGGTCATTAATTCAAGGCATCATCACAACTTCAGCACATTGGCAGATTTTTCACTCAAGTAGCACAATTTATTTCTCATACCAAATGATCAATTAAAATGCTATAAAAATTCTCAGTGACACCTCAATGTGTCACCAAGATCCTGTAAACATTTCAGGGTAATTAGAGTTCTCTAACTATATTAACAAAATTCTAAAAGTTTAGTGGTCAGAAACCATCCAACCTCAGCTCAAGAACCAAAATTCATAATTTTTGACCCTAGCAATTGAACCCAGAAAATTCTAAATAAAAATCCTGGTAAAACCTCAATATGTCTATAATACTCTGTAAAAATTTCAAGTGATAATTCTATCATTTGGTATGGTAACAAAATTAGCAAAATTTATAGCTTCTGTACTAGCATTTCAGGCAGCATATGATTAATTTCAGTTCTTGATTTTTCTAAGGCAGTTTGACTCAAAATAAAAACCCAAGAAAATTCGTGGGACTAGCTCAAGATGTTAGCTCCAACATATATTTTTTTTTTACAAATCCGTTGGATAATCCTCATCATTGTTCAAACTATCAAATTTTTGAAATTATGACTAATAAAGCTCAAATTAATTTTTAAATAATTTTCGGGGTGTTACAATTTACCCATACAAATACTGTAACTTAGTCACCTATACACTCAAAGAGCCATACCTTGACCATGCCTACACCATACCATGAAAAGAGATATTTTCTCTTTCTTTCCTTCCCAAAGACCATCAGTCACTCCTCCCCCTCGCTCCCCTCATGTTGAAAATTTTCTATAAATACAAGGGAGCTCCACAAGAGGCCTTTTGCTCATTTTGCTTACAACTCCAAGCTCTCTTTCTTTCATCTCACAGAGTTCTTCTCCTTCTTCTTCTTCCTCTACTCCTTTTTCCAAGATCAAACTCTCTTTCAAAGAAACACATCCTAGGTAGGGAGTTGTTTTAAAGATTGCTATTCTTTACTTTTGTTTTACTCTTAGTTTGAAATGTTACAATGTTGATTCTTTCTTCCTCTTTCTCTTTTGTTTTTGGTTCTTTATTTTCCTTTTCTTTTCTCTTTGTTTTTGGCCTTATGGCCTACATAATGAAGAAACCATGGCTTGATGATGAGGATCCTGGGTGTGGGATGCAAAACTATCATTTATTTGACCTCTAAAGCTTGAAGGTTTCACTTTTAAAAAGGTTCTTTTTAGCAAATAAAGATACTGTTATTTTAAAGAGAGTGAAATGGTGGTCTTGAGCCTAGGACTTAAAGAGATAATAAATGGATTGCATTCATTTTTATATTTCAAGTCCTTGCATTGCATATTTGCATTTAAGCCTTGATTCATGTTTATATTTCTTTGCCATCACCTAAATAATTAATCTCAAAGCCTACCTATTTCAACCTTAAAGTTGATTGTTGATTTAGAGTGAATACTCTAAAGAGCTTAGAGCACTAAAATAAAGAATTGGACTTGCATATCATATCTATTTCCAAGTTATCACCTAAAGCTTTAAGATAAGAAATGAACTTGTATTTCATGTTTATATTTCTTGTCTAGCATGTTTATATTTCAAGCCATCACCTAAACTTAAAGATTAAGAATGAACTTGCATTTTCATATTTATCTTTCAAGTCTTTGCATCTCATGTTTACATTTGAGCTTTGCATATCATATTTATGTTTCCATTGCCATCTCCTTATAATACTATGATTAAAATGAGACTTGCATTAGCATGTTTATATTTATGCCATCATCTAAATGTCTAAAGCTCAAGACTTCCCCTTTTCAACTTACATAATTATCTTGAATCCATGGGCATTTACCTTTACAAAGATGTTTTGGGTTATAAAGTAAAAATTGGAATAAGGTTCAAAATGGTCTTAGAAGGAAGGAATAGCTTAGAGGATGTTTTAAACTTGAGTTTTGACAATTTAAAGATACTGGTAATTGATTACCAGAGTCTTCAATTCTCCTGTTTAGAATATTCAAGCTGTGTAATCGATTACAAGGCTCATGCAATCGATTACCAGAACCCTAAATGTGCAAATAAGTATTTTTCCTACTTGTATGGCATGAATCTATGATCTTGTATAATGTGATCTTTGACCTTGTATGACATGAATTTATGATATTGCATGATTATTCTTGAATCATGAGCATATTTATTTGAGCTAGAAATTCATTAGAAGGCATTTGAAATAAATGTTGAACATGCTTATATGAGTAATTGAGATACATGATTATGAGAATGACATGATAAGAAATAAGTTATGAATCACCTTGCATCTCTATGTAACACGCCTAATTTTTTTAAGGTGACATAAGACAAATGGAAATGATCCTCTAGACTCCCTGAATTAAAGGTTATGAGAGGTGATCCAATATGGGGATCCTTCAAACTCTAAGAATTAATGGTTATGGGAGGTGACCCAAGGAAGTGATTCTTTGGACTTCCCGAATTAAAGGTTATGAAAGTTGATCCTAATTACCCCTATCCTGTAACACCCCAATTTTTCTGTCCGAGGGAAATGACCAAAATGCCCCTGAGGTCATTTCCTGACCCGAGTTCGAGGGTAACCAACTCGGTCATCCTCGAAGGGTCAACTCAATGCTTGAGGGGGATTGAATGGCCTTTGAATGCTTTCGGAAGCGAAAATCTCGTTTTCATGATTTGGTCAAAATGACCAAAATACCCCTATAGCATTTTTACGCGGGTAAAGGTGCCGTTTGAGCCCGGAACTTTCCCCAGAGGTTTAAAAACATGCTTTCATGTGTCTAGAGGTCTCTGTTCAAGTCCCGGTGGCCCCGGGCAGTTTTAGTACAAAATTACGATTTTGCCCCTACAATAGTATTTTTGAGTTTAATGACGTAATTAAGCAAACCTAAGCAATATTAGGCTCTAAACAAAGATTAATTAATTTCCCTAATTAATCTAGAGTCAAAATAATTTATTAAAGTTAATTAGAACCTAAAATTGCTTAGATTAAACATTAAATCCCTTTTAGAACTCAAGACTCCTAGTCTTGGAATCTTGAATAGTGTTTTCTCTCTCCAATTCCTTAAATCAAGGAAATGTGTCTAGAGTTGTTTAGACTCTAAATTGAGGATTTAACTCACTAATGGTGCAAGACCACTCCTTAATTATGTCTAGACCACCTTAATTACCCATTTACCTTACCTAAACACTTTCTTACAAATTCCTAATCTTAAGCATAATCAAAGATACACCTAAACACAACTCTAAACCACAATTAAAATGCAAAGAAACCTCCCCATGGGCTGATGCATTTCGGCCACATCCTCCCCCTTTGACCACATATTAAATTATTTTCTCATTCAAAGAACCATGCTTGAGGCCATACCTTGAACCATACCTCACCATACCTTAAGTCATACCTCACCATACCTCAAAGAACACATTATCTCACCTCATGGAACTCATGGAAGCCTCCATTCTGCACCTCATGGCCGAAGCCACTCTCCCCCATGAGCTCCCTCCATTTGTTTCATTTCTCTATAAATAGAATGCCTTGAGGAGCTTGCACCACTTTTAGATCATTTGCTAAGTTTAGGAACACTCAAAGCTTTTCTTTTTCTCTCAAAGTTTTTGTGTTCTTCAAGTTCTTGGAGTTCCTCAAGTTCTTCATCTTCTTCATCTTCTTCTTCCATCTTCAAGTTCATCACATCAAGTAGGGATTTTCTTTCATGTATTCTTTTCTTTAAAGTTCTTGTTTCAAGCTTGATGTTCATAGTTTCTCTTGGTTCCTTTTAGAACTTCTTTTCTTCTCCTTCTTCCTCTTTATGTTTTGGCCATGGGCCTTTGGGAATGAAGGAATGAGAGCTTGATGATGAGAATTTCATGATGATGTTCATCACTTGAAACAAACTCTAGAGCTTGATCTTTGTTCTTGAGCAAAAATGTTTTTAGTTTTTCCTTTCTTGAACCCTTGAGAACTTTAGCTATGATGATGTTTTAAAATGGCTCTATGAACTCAATGATGAGGACTCATGATATTGGTGTTAATATGTCATCAAGATCATGAACTTTAGAGTTCTAAAATGTTCCTTTTTCTTCTTGAAGATTTCGGCCATTTCCTTAAATTTTCTAGGCTTCATGGTTTGTTTTCCTAAAAATGTTATGTTGAATTTTAAGAACTCTAAGCTTGATTTTACCTTGTTTGGATGAGTTTGGGTTATGGTTTAAATTCCTTTAAAGTCTTGCTAAGAGCTCTAGAAAGATAAAATGAACTTGCATAATTTATTTTATGCTTGCATTCATACTTACTTTCTTGCTATGCATCTTTACTTTCTAGCTATCACCTAAGAACATAAAGATTAAAATGGAACTTGTATCATCACTTAATTTAATTCTCGAAGCCTTTCTATTTCGGCCTTAAAGTCGATTGTTGTTGGGCCTAGAGCACTAAAATAAAGAATTGAACTTGCATTACCACCTAATTAATTTCTCGAATGCCTATCTATTTCGGCCTTAAAGTCGATTGTTGTTGGGCCAAGAGCACTAAAATAAAGAATTGAACCATGTATATTTACCTTCAAGCTTGCACATTTAAGTTTATGCCTCGCATATTTACTTTCAAGCTTGCACGTTTAAGTTTATGCCTTGCATATTTAAATTTAAGTCATCACTTTGTAAGCAAGATTTAAAATGAAAAGCATGAGCACGTTTAGTTTATGTCGTAACTTAAGAACCTAGAGCTCAAAGACTTGCCCATTTCATTCCAAGATAAAGTTAAATGTGAATGTATTCCTTGAATGCATAATTTCGGCCAAGTAGTGATGATGGACTTACAATGAGTTTCATCTAGCTACTAGGACCAATAGTCTATGTTTTAAGTTTTCCTTAAAGCTTTACAAATCTTTATAAGGTTATGTCATCACAAGTTGTGATTTTATTATCTTTTAGGGGATGGAATATGTTTTGGTCAGTGACCTAAGGCTTCACTTAGCCTCTTGATGAATTAAAATGTTTTGCAAAGAGTTTTAGAAGTTCTAGATCGAATCCGAGAGAAACTAGTTAACTTATGTACCTAGAAATGTCAATTTAACTCTCTCATTTAAGTTAAATGTTTTCGGTTCTGATGTGATGAGTGTGATGCTGTATGATGATGTTTTGATGTGTTGAAATGTGTGAAAATATCATGTGATGATGTAGAAGCGAACCTATGCATGATAGGTAAGAAACTAGCTAACTAGAAATACCGTAAAGCTAGAATTTAACATAGTTTTGACCCATTTGTTTATGGAACTAATCCAAACTGTTTTAATGGGAACATAATCAGATTTAGATTGTTTAGACATGACAAACTTGGTATCATTTGGATTAGAATCGAATTCTAGCACCTATGGGGAAACTAGTAACGAGAAAAACCGTAAAAATGCAAATGTAGAACTCTTAGAACATTTAATTTTCTGGATTCTGTCCAGCACCCTTACAACATGATAAACATGATTAATAATTAGTCCTTAAGCATAGGAATGCCTCATAATTGACTTAGATTTAATTCATAGTGCCTTAGGCAAAGACGGAACCAAGAAAGGGTCTAAAACGAAAGTTCTAGAACCCCGTGAACACAAGTTAGAGGATTTGCCCTATGCTATTCAGATTTAAGTATGAACATGAGGATTAGGAATGATGATTAATTATGAGCCCTTAGGTGCATAAAAATATGAGCGACGGATGTTAGAGAATTATATTTCAAGATTAAGACCCGTAAGGGTCAAAGCATAAGCTACCGTAAGGGTAAGCGTTCGAGTGTTTTATGATGATGCATGTAGTATGCAAATGAAGATGATGTTATTCATATGAGGAATTCATGAGGTTATATGTTAATGTGGCATAAAGCAAATTTGGAAGGAAATTCGGTGTAATGACCGTTGTGCCGCCGAATTTCCGACAAATTTGGGGACTTAAAGAGATTTTGAAAATTAAGGTACTAAGATGGGTTCTAGGATGACACCGGTTCGCCCGAGCACCTCCATAGAACTCATGTGACATCGGTACCATTTTACACTCTTAGGTGACACCGGTTCGGCCGAGCACCCCTAAGAATTTTGCCCCCTAACCCGTACTCAGATAGTCGGGATTTATGATTTATGATACGCTTATCGTTAAGTGGTAAGTAAGAACTAGTGACGACTAGTTAAGGTATGAGCTCATAACCTAGATGTATGACACGTTCCGGGTCACACCGGTTCGGCCGAGCCCCCCCAGTTCGATTGTCTTTTAGGGTGGCCCATGAGGAAGAGAAGTTTCATGATTATGATTATGTCACTAAGTTTTGTCCCATATGAATGTTACTACTGCCACTTTATGCCACCAAGTATGATGATGCTCGATGTTATGTTTTATGTATGTGCATTAGGTAGTGCCATGCATACATTTTCTATTATGTTGCATTCATGACATTAAGATCATCCTAAAATGAATGGGCCTTGGCTAAAATATATTTTAAAGTTTAAAATGAACTTAATACATGCTCAGCCATTTTGTATAAATAAACCCAAGGTTCTTGAGGACGTAGATGATGACACCTAGGTAGTAGGAGGCCCTACTGAGATTCTTTAGCAAGATTCTCACTCCCTCTATCTCTTCCTTTCCGTCACGTTTTCAGATGGCGACGTTCGTAGTGTTCGTGGACACCCCGACATGGGAGGTGCACTATGACCCGGCTCACGGGTCATACCATTTTGAGGGGCAGTGCACGGTGCGGGTTTTCATGTTCGTAGGACGCCCCTTCGCTTATCCCGTGCACACCCATCGCTTCTTCCCGACTGCACCTTATGGCGACGACGAGCGGGTTTTTGAGTGTGCGCGTACGCATGACGAGAGAGTGCTCTGCATGCACGCCACCGCCCTAGCCATGCGAGACTATCCCGATTACGTGCCCCGGACTTACTTCTCGGAGACCGACCCGTCCGAGGACCCGCCTACCTATCCGTATAGCGAGAGCTCTGCCCCCTCACCCCCACCGTTGAGGGAGGGCAGTGAGGATACCGTGACTCAGCCACGGCTTGCGCGACGACCGGAGATGCGACCATACCGCGAGGGTCACACTCGAACCCCGTTCCGCCTCTTCACGTCCGAGGAGCTCGCCCAGTTTCCCGGATATTTGCCTCGTTCGCGAGGACGCCAGTAGGAGGTGACGATCGTCCGATGGAGTACCCGGTTAGAGCACATACCACTTAGATGGGGATAAACCTTCTTTTGTTTAGAGGTTATCCCATTAGATACACTCGGGTAGGGGAGTAGATTATGTTTATGCTTATGTTGTATTTTCTTTTATGCATTTTCCTTGTACTAAACTAAGTCCCACACTTATAAGTGGGCAAATTATATATATATGAGATGATCTTCAGTGTTACTCATGGTGTGCCTTATGTTATGATGTTGTGAGACATTTGTTTTACTATACATGGTTGACCGCTTATCGCATCACGCGGCTCTCACTTTTATTTCAAAAAAAAAATTACCCGTATTTTCCGCTAAGTAATTCAAAGTTAAATGAGAACTATGAAGTAACAGATTAATGATTAACCTAAATATGTTCTAGAGTATTGGATTAAAAATTAGGATGTTACATATCCCGTACCTTAAGTATCGGGAACTTACCTTATCAAAAGGGATAAGATTACACTAGTGATGATTAGTGAGGTATGAGCTCATAACCTAGAACTCCCAAAAGAGAGAGTAATAGGGTGGCCCCAAGGAAAGTAAAAAAACAGTTTAAGTCACCTAAAAGATAAGTTACTGTAATTCATGATATGTTTGCTAAGTTTCATGAGCATCATTATGTTGTATATCTTATGTTACCCTTCACATTGACATACATTTCATGATAAGATATGATGCATTCATAATATTTAAGAAGTATGTTAAAATGAACGGGCCTTGGTAAATGATGTTTTTAGAACTTAATAATTGAATCCTTTGTATACTCACTATTTCATAATTTAACCCGAGGTTCCTGGGGATGATGATGATGTCACGTGCATGGAAATGGGTTTCCTACTGAGATTCTTTTCTAAGTTTCTCACTCCCTCCTTTTTTTCCATCTCCGTCTTCAGAACAAGTTGATGGTGATGTCTGTGGGCTACCTTGAAATGCTAGCATGCGAATTGCATGAGAGTTGAGATCAGAGAGGTGCAGCGGAAGCAGAGATATAGGATTTCCCATTTATGACACTTAGGAGTTATCTTGCCTACATACATCCTTGCATCCTAGTTTCTAATAGATGTGTACCCGCGATGGGTTAGCTATATTTTAGTTATGTTTAGCTTTTGAATCCCTATGCCGCTTAACCTTTAATTGGTGAGCTTTATCTTACTATATTAAGTATTTGTATTATGGCATGTATTATGGAACCTTTGATGTTTTTAATGTATGCCCCCATGATTTTATGTTATGCTTATGGTTAGGTAATTAGTTCTTGTCCATGATGTACTTCAGATTGTTTTTATTATGCAGAACGTATGACATAGCTCTTTTGGCATGCACGGCTCATGTTTTTCATTTTAAGTTCCAAAGAAAAGAATTTACCCATATTTTCGCTAAGTATTTTAAATAAACTAAAATTAAGAACTGAAAACAAAAGAGTAACAACTAATCGTCAACTTGAATACATCCTAGGTGTATTGAGTTAAATATTAGGGTGTTACACATGACTCCTGTATATGTGAACATGCCATGGTAACTAGCTCACTTTGCATAAAGTATTGAGCCTAATCACCTTAGTATTTGATGTAATGTGTGCTCAAGAACTAATGGCGTGATCACGACAGACTAGGACTTCAGGATCGAATGGTCAGGATAACGAGACTGTTGAAGCTCTTCGAGACGTGGCCAGGACTATGCGGTTGATGTTCTAAAGAATGGAGTAGCAAGGTAATGCCGACCGTGGTCCCAATACTGTGGAAAATCTCGAACATGCCAGATTTGGGAGTTTCGAAGAATGAGCCCTCCATTATTCCGAGGGGCTCTAAACCCAAACATCGCTGAAGAATAGATTAAGCACATGGAAAGAATCTTCTCCGTGATCACCTGTTTAGAAGAGCAAAAGGTGACCTTTGCCACCTACATGTTAGAAGGGGATGCCGAGTTCTGGTGGATCGACACTCGAAGGTTGCTAGAGGCGTTTGACACGCCAATCGACTCGGAGTTGTTCAAAGCCCACTTCTATGAGAATTACTTCCCGAAATCTTTGAGGAATGCTAAAGACATTAAGTTTATGCAACTGGTCAATAGGGAAAGCATCATTGAGGGGTACGGGGTCATTGTCAACATGCTCTAACCTACTCAGATGGTCAGCAACCAAATTTTCAGCTTCACTCCTATCTTTTATTTCAATGTCAAATTCTTCAGGAAGAGCACCCATCTAATAAGGCAGGGCTTGGCCTCATTTTTTTCAAAAGGTACTTCAAAACTGCATGATCTGAGAACACTACCACTTTTGCTCCAAGCTAATAGGACCTGAACTTGTCCAAAGCAAAAACAATTGCCGAAAGTTCTTATTCAGTGGTAGTGTAGTTGGATTGTGCAAAATCTAAAGTCCTGAATGCATAATAAATGGCATGAGGGATCTTACCAACCTGCTGTGCAAGCACAAAACCCAAAGCATGGTTGGAAGCATCGCACATCAACTCAAAAGGAAGACTCCAGTCAAGGGGTTGAATAACAGGTACTATGGTCAAATCCACCTTCAAAGCTTCAAAGGATTCCTTGTATTTGTCATCAAACACAAATTCTGTTTCTTTCTGTAGCAAGGAAGTGAGAAGGACAACCAGTTTGCTAAAGTCCTTGATGAATCTCCTGTAAAAGCCAGCATGGCGAAGAAAACAACGAATGTCCTACATGCATGCGGGGCAAGGTAGAGAGGAGATAACATCGATCTTAGCTTTATCCACAGAAATTCCCTTAGATAAAACAGTATGTCCTAAAACTACGCCTTGTTGAACCATGAAATGACATTTTTTAAAATTAAGGACAAGGTGAGTTTCAACACATTGTTTCAAAACCTTGGTTAGGCTGTCTAGGCATGAGTCAAATAAAGAACCAAAAATAGTGAAATCATCCATCAAGACCTCCATGCAACTTTCTAAGAAATCAGAAAAGATACTTACCATACACCTTTGAAAAGTGCTTGGAGCATTGCACAACTCGAACGGCATGCATCTGTAGGCGAATATACTGAAGGGACAGATGAAGATAGTCTTCTCTTAGTCTTCAAGAGCAATATGGATCTGGAAGTGCCCCGAGAAGCCATCTAGGAAGCAGTAGTAGAATTGGCCCGCCAAGTACTCACATCTGATCAATGAATGGAAGTGGGAAATGATCTTTTCTTGTGGCTTAGTTCAGCCTCCTGTAATCGATGTACACTTGCCAACTGTTTTGAACTCTTGTAGGCACCAATTCATTTTGATCATTCTTCACCACTGTGATGCCTAACTTCTTTGGGATGAATTGGACTAGGATAACCCATTGGCTAATAGAAATTAGGTATATGATGCCCATAGCTAAAAATTTGGTGATCCTTTCTTATCACATCCAATATGAGAGGATTTAAGCGCTTTTGTGGTTGTCTCATGGGCTTAGCACCCTCTTCTAAGAAAATACATATGGTGAATGCATGTGGAGGGGTTAATGCTCGATATGTTAGCTAAAGTCCACCCAATGGCCTTTTTATGGCTCCTAAGAACTCCCAGCAGCTTCTCTTCTTGGTCACACTTTAGGTCATTGGCAATGATCACAAGAAATTCTTCACCCTTCCCCAAATATGGATACTTCAAGTGATTGGTGTAACACCCTTCACACCATAAAGCTATGCTTAAGCCATAACCTTATAGTGAGTCATTGTTACTTGTAAACTCTACTTGATCTTAGAGGATTGTACATATATTATTTCATATGAGCTTAGCTTTCATGACAAACATAAAGCGCTTCGTCTTTATGATGCTAAGTTTGAACATAAATAATATGTCGAAAATATATAATTGAAGTAACCGATTACTAATCAACAGTATCCTGTAACTATATCAAATCCTTACCCTGGTTTACGTAGGAACCCTCTAGTCTAGGTAGGGCACTAATTGAAATTCATCAAAACCAAATAAAAAGAATTGATTAATTCTTTATCATCGATTCATCAAAACGTCTGGACCATAGTGCCAATACCAGCTAAGAATCTCTACAAAATAAATCACCATCATCACAATCTATATGAAAATATGATAATAGCAGGAATAAGAATCAAAGATTCCAAGTAAGAAAAACACTAGTCTATTACATAGTAATGTCTGACATAGTCTTAAAATTTCTCTTATTCTGGTTGTTCATATAACACTTATCTTGTTTACTTCATTATTTCTTTATCATAAGCTCATGAACAACTTTAGGCTTAGAAAATAATTACTTATGATTTTCTGATATACTTTTTTTTGATGTATTGCCTCTGCTGTAACACTTCGTGTTACAACTTGATATAGTATCTCGTAGTATATCCTGATATAGATCTCAAGACATTTTCTTCTCAATACATCAATCTCAATTTTTTCTTTTTAACACATTGTGTTATAATCTGATGTAGTTCATCCCTTTAACATGATATACTTCATTTATTTTATCAATTTTATTTCCTCTTTGACATGAGCTTATTATTAAAGTTTAGGCTTGATAGTAGAACCCATAGGATTCTTTTGATATACTTCTCTGTGGATCGTACTGTCAACGATGCAACGTCGTCACATTACAACCTGATATAGTTCACTAGATGGAATATGTCTACTATATCTTATCTAAAATAGCCTCGCTATTCTCAGTACATCCCTTTCTCATAACGATGTAATGCCGTCACGATTATAACCTAATATAGTTCTAAGGGCATAGCACATCTACTACTACCCGTGAATCCATGAGCTTACCATTAAGCAATTGATTATTATGTAAAGCTTATTTTCTTGATTCCCCTCTCTTTGTGTGAGACTTATTTTCTTATGTTCCCTCTCTTTATGAAGCTCAATTTCTTATACTTATATGAGATTTCCTTGAAATTTCATTAAATTCTTATGAGATATTTTCTTAAAGTCCCTTGAATCTTTATGAGACATTCTATGTAAAATCTCCTGATGTCCCATAAGATACTCTGTTAAAATCTCTTGAATATGTATGAGATATTCTGCTCCAAAAGTCTCTTTTAATGTCTTGTGAGATGTTCTGTTAAAATCTACTAAATGTGTATTTCTACTCAAAATCTATCTTTAAATTTTTTTTATGAGATTTATCAGAAAATCTGGTAAAATTTTTATGAAATATTTTGAAAATCTCGTGAATTTCAATTATTCAAATTTATATTTATGTGCTTATGTCATACTAGTATAAGATGCCATTGTTTCATCAATTCAAAGCATTAATTTATTTTCAGCACAATGGAAAATTTCATATATTTGTAGCACAATTTAATATGCAATTCAAACCATCAATTCAGAGACTATAAAAATTCTCAATGGCACGTTAATGTGTCCACAAAGTTCCATAAAGCATTCATGTAAAAAGAGTTCTCTAGCTGTGTTAACAAAATTAGACAAATTTGGTGGTCAGAGACCACCGATTCTCAGCTAAATTCCCGAATTCCCTAATTTTTCACCCTAGCAAATGAAACCAGAAAATTGGGAATAAAAATCCTAGTAAAACCTTAAGATGTCTCTAATGCCCTATAAAACTTTCAAAGGAAAAATCAATCATTTACTATGGTACCATAAATAGACAAATTTGCAGCTTCAGTTTCAATAGTTCAGGCAATGTAGGTACAATTTCGGTTCTTGATTTTTTAAAAATAGGAAAAGTGACCAGAAAACCTCAAAATTTTTACTGAAAATGCCTTCAAACGTTAGCTACATCATATAAAATTTTCAGCTCAATCTAAAGCCTCTAACTAGGTCAGAAAATTAGTGAACAAATGCTACCCTGTTGAAATCCGAAAATCTAGTAAACCAATTCAAAACTCATATCTATTGCATCCTTTATGTTCATCCAACTCACATATATATGAATCTTGAAGATAAATTTCAGATTTCATAAAATAATTTCAAACATATATCAAGGATTTATATTAACAAACTAGCCAAACAATCAGCAAATAATAGACATAGATTTTTCTTACCTTTCTTCTAAGCTTTTTGATGAATTTTTCTATAGCTTTTTTTCCTCTAACTTAAGCTTCAAACCCATTTTCCAGCACCCACATATCATGTTGTTTGGATAGATTTGAAGGGGAAAAAGAAGGTTTTGGCTTGAGTTTGATGGAGAAAAAGTGTTCTTGAACTAGTTTATGTGTTTATCTAAGCATAACCTTCAAGAATTTGGAGTTTTATGGGGTTTCTAGAAGAAAAAAATGAAGAAGATGAAAGAAGAGGAAATCAACGTGAAGCTGTTGCCAGGAAGGGAAGGAAAAACCATTTCTTTCATTTTTTCTTTATATAGAAAAACTTGGAGAGAAAGTAAGCAATATATCTCTTTCCAGATCAAATTGCCTTATATTTGTATTAGAAATATATATATTTATTTGATTGTTCTAACTAAAAACTATAGGAATATGATAATATCTATTATTTATACTAGATTCAGTGTTTCAGTGTACTAGTTATTAGCATTTTGGTGTACTGATTATTACTATTTCGATACCTGATTAACATTAAAGAAACCTTACCGTGTTAAAATATTTATTTACCCTTATCCTTATTTTTATCTATGTCCACACATCAATCATTGGGTCTCATTCTATATCACGATTAAAATATTATTATATTAACTCTTTAATAATATTAAATTAATCTTCTTTCTTTTTTTCTTTTTTCTTTTTTTTTTTACAAACTCCTCATATTGTTGCGATCAAAACTGTGCTTGCCGAAATTTTCAAAATTCCTACCAATTACTCACAATTAATTATTTTATCAGGGACAATACAAAAAAGGTGAGTCGTTACATTCTACCTCCCTTAAAAGAAATTTTACCCTCAAAATTTAACATCTCATATACTTTGTTCCAATGATCACGTATACTCCTTAGATCATTCTCTGCTAGACAAGGTCTAGTCCCAAAAGATTATTCCCACCTAATTCATATCAACATATGTAACACCCTGTTTTTCTCTAAACTTTTAAATGACCAAAATGCCCCTGAGGTCATTTTTTTTTACCTGAAACATGAGGACGACCGGCCTCAGCCATCCTCACAAGGCTTTTATGACATATGAAGGGGATTATATGTTTATGAATGTTAACAAGCCAGAAAAATCTCATTTCTGAGGTTTCTGTGCACAAATGACCAAAATACCCCTAACTTGATTTAAGGCAGTTTTAAGTTTTGACTCTGACCCGGACTTGTCCCGGAGATCAAAAATGATGTTTTAAGGCATGAACTATGTTGGTTTAAGTCCCGGAGGTCCTAGGCAACTTTTGGTTAAAATTACGATTTTACCCCCGCTTAGTACATTTTACGACTAACAAGTTACTTAACTCAAACCCAAGCAATATTAGGCTCTAATGAAAGGTTAATTAATTTCCTTAATTAATCTAGAGCTAAAATAATTATTTGAAATTGATTAGAACCTAAAATTGCTTAAGGAAATTTAAAACTCATTTCTAATTCTTTTCTTTCTTTAAAGAAAAAGCAACTATAAATAGTGTTTTTACTATTCATGCTCACATTCCCAAGAACACTTTCATTCCCAAGAAAAGTTGTCACATTTCAATCAATGGTCATAGGAGTTTGACTCCATCAATCCTACAATAGTACTCTTAGTCTAAGGTATTAGGGTCCTAATTACCTAATTAGTTCACCTAAACACTTGGTTACACAACCTTAATTAGTGACCTAACCTTGTTTACTCCTAAACACTTCATTAGTACATGATTAAATTGGATGAAATCTTCCCTCCCTTGGCTTTATAATGATCAACCACTTTTTCCCCCAAAAATTCAAAAGAATGATAGTTTATGTAGTCAATCACATTGTCCATCAAAGCCACCCTAAGACCTATGACCTATGACACCATGAATGATAACCCAAGAGATATTTTTCCTCATTCTTCCTCAAGAAGTTTCGACCAACTTCTTTCCCTCCACTCCTTCATGATTCATTTGCCTATAAATACACAACACCACACAACTTCACTCCTTTGCTCACTTCTTGCAAAATCTCTAAAAGTCTCAAGCCTTCTCACTTCTTTTTCTCTCAAGCTTCCAAGAGTTCTTCAAGCTCAAGTTCTTCCTCTCCTTTTTCAAAAACCACAAGGTAGGGAACCTTTTTAAATATGTCTTTGATTTCTATGTTGAATCTTGTTGGGAAATGGTGAAAGGTGGAACCTCCATGTTGCTTTTCATTTTTGGTTTCTTCCTTTTCTTTTCCTTTGATTTTCGGCCTCAAGGCCTTGAGCATGATAGCTTGATGATGAGTGCTCTCTAAAGGTGACCATGAGTTCATCTCACATGAGACCTCTAAAGCTTGAGTTTTTCTTAAAGAAAAGTTTCATCTTTTACAAGTTTAGTCAAGAATAAGGCTATGTTTCTCTTGAATGTTTGAACTTTTCTTTTCTCCTTTATGATTTGGCCATGAAGGCCTTTGGCCCTTGGAAAAATGAAAGCTTGATGATGAGGGTGTTATGATAGTGTTTGTCACTCAACAACCCCTAAAGCTTGAATTTTTCACAAGGAAAATTTCATCCTTTTTCAAGGATAAGTAAAGGAGGAGTTTATGTTTCTCTTGAACACTTCTTGGACTTTCCTTTTTCTTTCATATTTTCAGCCATGAGAGTTTATAAGGCTTGGAAAAATGAAAGCTTGATGATGAGGGTTTCATGTTGATGCTTGTCACATGAACAAACTCTAAAGCTTGAAACTTTAACCTTAAACCAAGCATGGTTTCGATTTTTCTTTCTTCTCTAGCATAAACTTTATTTTAAATGTTGGTTTTAAGGAAGCTATGTACTCAATGATGAGGGCTTAGGATGTTGATGTCATAGATCATCAAGATCTTGGTCCCTAGAGTTCAAAAATGGTTCATTCTTCTTGATGAAGATTCGGCCAACTTCAAGTTTTTAAGGTCATGATTCATTTTAAGTATTCTAGCACTAGTAGTTCTCTTTTCTTGTGAGGATGAGGTTTGGGTTGGAACTATGTTCTCTTTAAAGTCTTGCAAGAGCTCTAGACAAGATAAAAGTAACTTGCATTCACGTTTACTTTATGCTTTGCATAGCACGTTTATTTTATATGCTATCACTAAACCCCAAGATAAGGAATGAACTTGCATAATGCACATTTAAATTCCAAGCTTTGCATTTCATGTTTATATTTCAAGTCATCACTTAAGAACTTAAAGATTTAAAATGAGAGCTTGCATATCACCTAAAATAATCTCAAAGCCTTTCTGTTTCGGCCTTAAAGTTGATTGTTGCTGGGCCTAGAGCACTAAAATGAAGAATTGAACTTGCATATTTACTTTCAAGTTTTGCATATTTACTTTGAGCCTTGCATATTTACTTTCAAGCCTTGCATATTTAATTTCAAGTTCTTGCATTTCATATTTACTTTGAAGCTCTTACTTTACTCTCTAATGAAGAATAAAATGGAATGCATAGCACATTTACTTTTTGTCATCACTTAAAGATCCTAAAGCTCAAAGACTTGCCCATTTCATCTTGAGAAAAGTTAAATCAAGGAGGTATTCCCTTGATAATACATTCGGCCATGTGATTATGGGAACTCTAGGATGAGTTTTCATTAGTACAAGAGCCTATAGCTTATGTTTTAAGTTTTTCCTAAACATAAGTGACATTCATAAGTATTTTCAGTATGTTCTTATATTTAGGATTTCAACCATGAGTAAAAATTAAAGAGTTGCTACCCCATGTACTTTATGAAAGTTCTTGACAAGTTAAATTGATTTCCAAGGTATTTTTGAAGTCCTAAAATTGTTCCAAGAGAAACTAGTTACCTATGTACATGAAAAAGGAAGTTTACACATGATTTGATGACTTTGAGGTTTCAGTTCTGCCTTGCTCATTTCCAGCACCTTAAATCATGTTTTGGGTGGTCTAAATATGTTTAAATACCTTGCCAAGTATATGCTAATTGTTCTAGACATTTTAAAGCATGTTTAGTTACTTAAATTGCTTGAAATGTGAATTCTAGAACCCCATAGGTACAGAAAATATGAATTCTGTCCAGCATTATTAATATCCATGGAATCACATTATATGATGTCTAGATCAGTGAGAGTGACTCATAATTGGCTTAGGTATTAATTGTTGCATCATAGAAAAAGTCGGATGTGAGAAAGGGTTTAAAACGCATCTTTTAGAACACTGTAATTCATCCTAGTTTAGCTTACTGCCAATGCTGTCCAGCCATAATTAATTACGTTTTAGGACTTAATAAATTATGGTAATAAGGTTAATCAATCCCTTAGAGGTATAAGAAAATAATTTGGAAGTTTGAGGTTACCCGATTAGGGGTTTTCACTCTTAAAGGAAAGGTTTAAGAATTACTCCATGGATAATGAATTGGTGTTTACCTCATGACTTATGTGATGCTATGTGAACTATTATTCTTAAATGGTAGTTTTGCATGTGATTGTTCTTCAAGAACTTAGAGATGCCTATGTTGTAATCATTGATACTTGACATGTATGAACTAAGTGGCATCTCAATAAACATGCTAAGACTTAAGGTGACTTAAACTATGAGAAGATGATCCTTGAACCACCAAGTTAAGGGTGGGGATAAGGTGATTCTAGCCCCTTAGACCCGTACTTTATGTTGGGACCTTTAACTTATCAAAAGGGATAAGTCCATGTGCTAGTGACGACTAGCAAGGTATGAGCTCATAACCTAGAATTTTCTCCACAGGGAGATCAGTTAGGGTGGCCCCAGGAAAATAATGATGATGTTTTAATGTCACCTCAAGTAACCAAGATATGTACCATGTACCATGTTCCATGAACTATGATTCTATGCACCATGATTATATGAGTTTATGTGCTATGCCCTATGATATAAGAAACATGAATTTATGAGTTTATGTGCTATGCCCTATGATATAAGAAACATGAATTTATGAGTTTATGTGCTATGACCCATGATATAGGAAACCATGATTTATGATTAATGTACCTTGACTTATGATCCATGTTTTATGACTTATAGACTATGTAACCAAGAGGTTTTAATAATTAAAAGGAATGGGCCTCGGAGGTTATTGTTTGCGAACTTCATAAATGAACTATTATATGCCCACATTTTTACTAAGAAACTGAGGTCCCTGGAGACGTATATGATGACACTTAGATATGAGGAAAAACCCTACTGAGTTTCTTTAGTAAGAAATCTTACTCCCTCTATCTCTTTCTTTCCGTTACGTCTCTAGATTCAGATGGCGATGTTCGTACTCTATGTTGAGAAACCCACGTGGGAGTACCACTATGATCCGGAGCACGGATCGTACCATTTTGAAGGCCGCTGCACTGTTCATGTCTTTATGTGTAACATCCTAATTTTTAACCCAATACTCTAGAACATATTTAGGTTAATCATTAGTCTGTTACTTCATAGTTCTTATTTAACTTTGAATTACTTAGCGGAAAATATGGGTAATTTTTTTTTTTGAAATAAAAGTGAGAGCCGCGTGATGCGATAAGCGGTACACCATGTAAAGTGAAACAATTATCTCACAACATCATAACATGAGGCACAACATGAACATCACTGAATATCATCTCATATATATATAACTTGCCCACTTATAAGTGTGGGTCTTAATTTAGTACAAGGGAAATGCATAAAAGAAAGTACAACATAAGCATAAACATAATCTACTCCCCTACCCGAGTGCATCTAATGGGAAACCTTTAAACAAAAGAAGGTTTATCCCCATCTAAGTGGTGTGTGCTCTAACTCGGGCCATCCACGGCCTCCTACTGGCGACTATCTCGTGATCGAGGCAGATATCCGGGAAACTGTGCGAGCTCCTCGGGCGTAAAGAGGCGGAACGGGGATCGAGAGTGACCCCCGCGGTGTGGCCGCATCTCCGGTCGTCGTGCAAGTCGGGGCTGAGTCACGGTATCCTCACTGCCCTCCCTCATCAATGGTGGAGAGGGGGCAGAGCTCTCGCTATACGGATGAGTAGGCGGGTGCTCGGACTGGTCGGTCTCCGAGAAGTAAGTCCGGCACGCATGTCGGGATAGTCTCGCATGGCTAAGGAGGCGGAGTGCATGCGGAGCACTCTCTCGTCATGCGTACGCGCACGCTCAAAAACCCGCTCGTCGTCGCCATAGGGTGCAGTCGGGGAGAAGCGATGGGTGTGCACGGGGGAGCGAAGGGGCGTCCTACGAACATGAAAACCCGCACTGCATCGCCTCAAAATCGTATGACCCGTGAGCCCGGTCATAGTGCACCTCCCATGTCGGGGTGTCCACGAACACTACGAACGTCGCCATCTGAAGACGTGACGGAAAGAAAGAGATAGAGGGAGTGAGAATCTTGCTAAAGAATCTCAGTAGGGCCTCCTACTACCTAGGTGTCATCATCTATGTCCTCAGGAACCTTGGGTTTATTTATACAAAGTGACTGAGCATGTATTAGGTTCATTTTAAACTTTAAAATATATTTTAGCCAAGGTCCATTCATTTTAGGATGATCTTAATGTCATGAATGCAACATAATAGAAAATGTATGCATGGCACTACCTAATGCACATACATAAAACATAACATCAAGCATCATCATTCTTGGTGGCATAAAGTGGCAATAGTAACATTCATATGGGACAAAACTTAGTGACATAATCATAATCATGAAACTTTTCTTCCTCATGGGCCACCCTAAAAGACAATCGAACTGGGGGTGCTCGGCCGAACCGGTGTCACCCAGAATGTAACACCCCGATTTCTCTGTCCGAGGGAAATGACCAAAATGCCCCTGAGGTCATTTCCTGACCCGAACTCGAGGGTAACCAACTCGGTCATCCTTGAAGGGTCAACTCAATGTTTGAAGGGGATTGAATGGCCTTTGAATGCTTTCGGAAGCAAAAATTTCGTTTTCCGCAGTTTCGGGTCAAAATGACCAAAATACCCCTATAGCGTTGTCACGCGGGTAATGGTGCCGTTTGGGCCCGGAACTTTCCCCAGAGGTTTAAAAACATGTTTTCATGTGTCTAGAGGTCTCTGTTCAAGTCCCGGAGGTCCCGGGCAGTTTTAGTGCAAAATTACGATTTTGCCCCTAGAATAGTGTTTTTGAGCTTAATGACGTAATTAAGCAAACCTAAGCAATATTAGGCTCTAAACGAAGATTAATTTATTTCCCTAATTAATCTAGAGTCAAAATAATTTATTAAAGTTAATTAGAACCTAAAATTGCTTAGATTAAACTTAAATCCCTTTTTAGAACTCAAGATTCCTAGTCTTGGAATCTTGAATAGTGTTTTCTCTCTCCAATTCCTTAAATCAAGGAAATGTGTCTAGAGTTGTTAAGACTCTAAATTGAGGATTTACCTCTCTAATGGTGCAAGACCACTCCTTAATTATGTCTAGACCACCTTAATTACCCATTTCCCTTACCTAAACACTTTCTTACAAATTCCTAATCTTAAGCATAATCAAAGATACACCTAAACACAACTCTAAACCACAATTAAAATGCAAACTAATCCTCCCCATGCATGATGAAGTTTCGGCCAGACCTCATCCCCATTGGCCACATGTTTAATTGTTTTCTCACTCAAAGACCCATGCTTGAGGCCATACCTTGAACCATACCTCACCATACCTTAAGCCATACCTCACCATGCCTCAAGAACACATTATCTCACCTCATGGAACACATGGAACCCTCCAATTCTGCACCTCTTGGCTGAAAATGCATCAGCCCACATACACCCTCCATTTGTTTCATTTCTCTATAAATAGAATGCCTTGAGGAGCTTGCACCACTTTTAGATCATTTGCCAAGTTTAGGAAACACTCAAAGCTTTTCTTTTTCTCTCAAAGTCTTTGTGTTCTTCAAGTTCTTGGAGTTCTTCAAGTTCTTCATCTTCTTCATCTTCTTCTTCCATCTTCAAGTTCATCACACCAAGTAGGGATTTTCTTTCATGTATTCTTTCTTTAAAGTTCTTGTTTCAAGCTTTATGTTCATAGTTTCTCTTGATTCCTTTTAGAACTTCTTTTCTTCTCCTCATTCCTCTTTATGTTTCGGCCATGGGCCTTTGGAGTTCAAAGAAATGAGAGCTTGATGATGAGTGTTTCATGATGATGTTCATCACTTGAAACAAACTCTAGAGCTTGATCTTTGTTCTTGAGCAAAAGTGTTTCTAGTTTTTCCTTTCTTGAACTCTTGAGAACTTTAACTTTGATAATGTTTTAAAATGACTCTATGAACTCAATGATGAGGTCTCATGATGTTGGTGTTAATATATCACCAGATCATGGATTCTAGAGTTTCAAATATTTCTTTTCTTTCCTTGAAGTTTCGGCCATTACCTTTCTTCCTACATGCAAAATGTTTGATTTTCTAAGCATGTTATATTGAGTTCTAAGAACTCTAGACTTTTACCTTGTCTTGGTTTGATGAGTTTGGGTTGAGGTTTAGATTCCTTTAAAGTCTTGTTAGGAGCTCTAGAAAGATAAAATGAACTTGCATAATTTATCTTATGCTTGCATTCATATTTACATTCTTGCTATGCATTTTACTTTCAAGCTATCACCTAAGAACATAAAGATTAAAATGGAACTTGTACCATCACTTAATTTAATTCTCAAAGCCTTTCTATTTCGGCCTTAAAGTCGATTATTGTTGGGCCTAGAGCACTAAAATAAAGAAATGAACTTGCATCATCACCTAATTAATTTCTCGAATGCCTATCTATTTCGGCCATAAAGTCGATTGTTGTTGGGCCAAGAGCACTAAAATAAAGAATTGAATCTTGCACATTTACTTTCAAGGTTGCATCGCTTAAGATTATGCTTAGATATTTACTTTCAAGCTTGCACGATACGATTATGTCTTGCATATTTAATTTATGTCATCATTTTAATTTGTAAGCAAGATTAAAAATGAAAAGCATGAGCATGTTTAGTTTATGTTGTAACTTAAGAACCTAGAGCTCAAAGACTTGCCCATTTCATTCCAAGTTAAAGTTATATGTGAATGTATTCCTTGAATGAATAATTTCGGCCAAGTAGTGATGATGGACTTGCAAGGAGTTTTCATCTAGCTACTAGGTCCAATAGTCTATGTTTTAAGTTTTCCTTAAAGACTTACAAATCTTTATAAGGTTATGTCATCACAAGTTGTGATTTTATCCTCCTTTAGGAGATGAAATATATTTTGGTCTTTAACCTAAGGCTTCACTTAGCCTCTTGAGGAATTAAAATGTTTTGCAAAGAGTTTTAGAAGTTCTAGAATGATTCCAAGAGAAACTAGTTAACTTATGTACCTAGAAATGTCAATTTAATTCTCTTATTGAGGCAAGATGTTTTCGATTCTGATGTGATGAATGTGATGCTGTATGATGATGTTTTAATGTGTTGGAATATGTGAAAATATCATATGATGATGTAGAAGCGATCCTATGCATGATAGGTAAGAAACTAGCTAACTAAAAATACCGTAAAGCTAGAATTTAACATAGTTTTGACCCATTTGTTTATGGAACTTTTCCAAACTGTTTTAATGGGGACATAATCAGATTTAGATTGTTTAGACATGAAAAACTTGGTATCATTTGAGTTAGAATCGAATTCTAGCACCTATGAGGAAACTAGTAACTAGAAAACCGTAAAAATGCAAATGTAGAACTCTTAGAACATTTAATTTTCTGGATTCGGTCCAGCACCCTTACAACATGGTAAACATGATTAATAATTAGTCCTTAAGCATAGGAATGCCTCATAATTGATTTAGATTTAATATATAGCTTTCTTCGTAAAAACGGAACCAAGAAAGGGTCTAAAACGTAAGTTCTAGGACCCCGTATTCACATGTTAGGATTTCCACCCTATGCTATTCAGATTTAAAAGTAAAATGAGAGGATTATGAATGATGTTTAATTATGAGCCTTAGGTGCTTAAAATATGAACGACGGATGTAGAGAACTATATCTCAAGATTAAGACCCGTAAGGGTCAAAGCATAAGCTACCGTAAGGTAAGCGTTTGGATGATTTATGATGATGCATGAAGTATTCTAATGATGATGATGTTATTCATATGAGGAATTTATGAGATTATATGTTTATGTGGCATAAAGCAAATTTGGAAGGAAATTCGGTGTAATGACCGTTTAGGCCGCCGAATTTCCGACAAATTTGGGGACTTAAAGAGATTTTGAAAATTAAGGTACTAAGATGGGTTCTAGGATGACACCGGTTCGGCCGAGCACCTCCATAGAACTCATGTGACATCGGTACCATTTTACACTCTTAGGTGACACCGGTTCGGCCGAGCACCCTAAGAGTTTTGCCCTAACCCGTACTCAGATAGTCGGGATTTATGATACGCTTATCGTTAAGTGGTAAGTAAGAACTAGTGACGACTAGTTAAGGTATGAGCTCATAACCTAGATGTATGACACGTTCTGGGTGACACCGGTTCGGCCGAGCACCCCCAGTCCGATTGTCTTTTAGGGTGGCCCATGAGGAAGAGAAGTTTCATGATTATGATTATGTCACTAAGTTTTGTCCCATATGAATGTTACTATTGCCACTTTATGCCACCAAGAATGATGATGCTTGATGTTACGTTTTATGTATGTGCATTAGGTAGTGCCATGCATACATCTTCTGATATGTTGCATCCATGACATTAAGATCATCCTAAAATGAATGGACCTTGGCTAAAATATATTTTAAAGTTTAAAATGAACCGAATACATGCTCAGTCATTTTGTATAAATAAACCCAAGGTTCCTGAGGACGTAGATGATGACACCTAGGTAGTAGGAGGCCCTACTGAGATTCTTTAGCAAGATTCTCACTCCCTCTATCTCTTTCTTTCCGTCACGTCTTCAGATGGCGACGTTCGTAGTGTTCGTGGACACCCCGACATGGGAGGTGCACTATGACCCGGCTCACGGGTCATACCATTTTGAGGGGCAGCGGTGCGGGTTTTCATGCGCGTAGGACGCCCTTCGCTCATCCGTGCACACCCATCGCTTCTCCCGATCGCACCCTATGGCGACGACGGCGGGTTTTTGAGCGTCGCGCAGACGCATGACGACAGAGTGCTCCGCATGCACACCGCCGCCTTAGCCATGCGAGACTATCCCGATTACGTGCCCCGGACCTACTTCTCGGAGACCGACCCGTCCGAGGACCCGCCTACTCATCCGTATAGCGAGAGCTCTGCCCCCTCTCCACCATTGATGAGGGAGGGCAGTGAGGATACCGTGACTCAGCCCCGACTGGCACGACGACTGGAGATGCGGCCACATCGCGGGGGTCACTCTCGATCCCCATTCCGCCTCTTTACGCCCGAGGAGCTCGCGCAGTTTCCCGGATACTTGCCTCGTTCACGAGACAGACGTCAGTAGGAGGTGACGATCGACCGATGGAGTACCCGGTTAGAGCACACACCACTTAGATGGGGATAAACCTTCTTTTGTTTAGAGGTTATCCTATTAGATGCACTCGGGTAGGGGAGTAGATTATGTTTATATTTATGTTGTATTTCCTGTAACATCCTAATTTTTAACCCAATACTCTAGAACATATTTAGGTTAATCATTAGTCTATTACTTCATAGTCTCCTTTTTACTTTAAAATTACTTAGCGAAAATATGGGTAAATTTTTTTTTTGAATAATAAAAGCAAAGTGAGAGCCGCGTAACCCGGTGAATGATTAAGCACATAAAGAAATATAACAAATATCTCATAAGCATCACAACATAAGGCAGATAATGGCACATCATCAAGAAAACCGAACTGCATATATATATATATATAACACGATATGCCCACTTATAAGAAGCGGGACTTAGTTTGGTACAACATAGAACAAATACAAGAAAAAGAAGGTACATTAGAAAGCAAATTACTACAGAATGTGAGAAGGAAAAACTCCCCTACCCTAGAGCATCTAAATCGGTTAACCTCTACACATGAGCAGGGTTATCCTCTCCTATGTGGTGTGTGCACTATTTCTACCCTTGAGCCTCAACTGCTAGGATCCGTAAAGGATAGGGCGTATCCAATCCAAGGGCGAGGCACATCTGGAATTGGGCACGCTCAAAACTTGATCCTCGTCGCCGTATGGTGATGTCGGGTCGCCTATCAAACGCGAAATCACGAACAGTGCATCGGCCCTCAAAGGTATAGCCCATGCTCGAATCATGGTGCACTTCCCACGTCGGGAATCCACAAAATCCACGACCAGTCGTCATCTCCAGACGTGACGGAAAGAAGAAATAGAGGGAGTGAGAAACTTGCTAAAGAATCTCGAGGGTAACCTCCTATCTAGGTGTCATCATCTACGTCCTCAGGAACCTTGGGTTTATTGTATAAAATGAGTGAGCATGCATCAAATTCATTTTTAAGTTACTAAACGTAATTAGCCAAGGTCCGCCTATTTTAGAATGAGTCTTGATGTTACGGATGCAGGATAACAAAGGATGAATGCATGAAGATGCATCAAGCATAAATCATTTAATCATCATAGAAGAATCAATATCACGTAAGTGGCATAAAGTGGCATATACTTCTCATGTAAAACATCTTTCTATAACTTGTGTGAGATTCCAAGCATTGTGCTGTTACATAGGGACCACGCAAAAAGACAATCGACGAGGGGGTGCTCGGCAACCGGTGTCACCCGAACATGTCACATCTCTAGGTTATGAGCTCATACCTAACTAGTCGTCACTAGTTCTTACTTATCAATCCCGATAGCGTAATCATAATAATAATCATAATCATAACAAACGGCGTCCCACCGCATCAAGTACACGGTGAATATTGTCCTCTTCGGCGTTACGTGATCGCCGTCCCCTCAAGGATTTGTTTAGGCGCACGTATCGCCGTCCCCCAGAACGCGTTTTCACAGAACTATGTCACATTAAAAACTCATGTACTTTCAAAACTTTTAAGGTCCTCAAGTTTATCAGAAATTCGGCACCTAACAAGAAGACACCGAATTTCTTCCAAACTTTCTTTATGCCACATTCATATCTTTACACAATCATTTATAATCATGTGTGTCATAAGCATCATCATCATATGCATCATAGGCATTGTAAAACATCGCACGCATCATAACGTGAGCATCAATAAATTAACATTGCATATCCTCATAAGAAATCATATGCCCAAGATATTCTCATAATAAAACATGCGATCACGTAAAACACTAAAGTTTATTATGCCCTTACGCCTATGGTGTCTTATGCTTTGACCCTTACGAGCCTTAAACTTGAGGTATAATTATTCTGACATTCTCTATTAACCTTTTATGCACCTATAGGTTCACAACTAATGATTTTTACTAATGTTTATGTTCAATGATGAATCTGGACAGCATCTTTCTTAAGGGCAAAATTACATCTTGGGATTACGGGGTTCTAGAAGCTACGTCTTAGACCCTTATTTGGTTCCGTCTTCGCCTATGGCGCTATAAATTAAATCTAAACCAATTGTGAGGTATTCCTAAGCCATTGAACTAATTATAAATCATATTTTCTCCATTATAAGGGTGCTGTACAGAATCAGAAAATTCAATGTTCTAAGAGTTCTAGAATTACGTTTTTTACGGTTTTCTAGTTACTAGTTTCTCTGTAGGCGCTAAAAATTCAATTCTAATCCAAATGTCACCAAGTTTTTCATGCCTAAACAATCCTAATCTGATTATGTTCCCATTAAAACAGTTTGGGCAGAATCCATAAAGAAATGGGTTGAAACTATGTTAAATTCTAACTTTACGGTATTTCTAGTTACTAGTTTCTCTATGGGTGCTAAAAATTCAATCCTATTCCAAATGTAACCAAATTTTTCATGAATAATCAATCCTAAACTGATTGTTATCATACTAAAACAGTTTTGGTATTAGGTATGAATGAATGGGTCAAAACTAGGTTGAAACACAACTTTACGGTTTTTCTATAAAGCTAGTTTCTTTCCTAACATACATAGAAAGGTTCCTACCTCATCATAAGTAATTTTCACACATTCTAACACATCAAAACATCATCATTCAGTAGCAATCTCATCATGAAAGAACCGAAATATCAAGCCCCAAAAAGATGTATAAATTGATATTTCTAAAGCATCTAAATTGCTAGTTTCTCTTGGAATCATTTTAGGACTTCTAAAACTCTTTGCAAACCATTTTACTTCATCAAGAGGCTAAAAATAACCTTAGGTCAGCAACCAATTAAATTATCCTTTAGAAGAGGATTAACATCATAAATTTTGTTGGTCATGACTTTATAAAACTCATCAAGCTTAAAGAAAATCCTAGAACCTAGGTTGTTGGCCCTTGTAACTAGATGAAACTCACTCCAATCTCATCATCACTACATGGCCGAGATTATGCTTTCAAAGAATGCTTCCATAGTAGACTTTAACTTGAGATAAAATGGGCAAGTCTTTGAGCTCTAGGTCCTTAAGTTATGACATAAAGTAAACGTGCTATGCTTTTCATTTTTAATCTTGCTTACAAAATAAAGTGATGACTTAACATAAATATGCAAGACTTGAAAGGTAAATATGCAAGGCATAAACTTAAGGGTGGAAGCTTGAAAATAAATATGCAAGACATAAACTTAAACGTGCAAGCTTGAAGGTAAACATGCAAGGTTCAATTCTTTATTTTAGTGCTCTTGGCCCAGCAACGATCGACTTTAAGGCCGAAATAGAAAGGCATTCGAGAAATTAATTAAGTGATAATGCAAGTTCAATTCTTTATTTTAGTGCTCTAGGCTCCACAACAATCGACTTTAAGGCCGAAATAGAAAGGCTTTGAGAATTAAATTAAGTGATGATGCAAGTTCCATTTTAATCTTTATGTTCTTAGGTGACACTTGAAAAGTAAAGATGCATAGCAAGAATGTAAATATGAGTGCAAGCATAAAATAAATTGTGCAAGTTCATTTTATCTTTCTAGAGCTCTTAACAAGACTTTAGAGGAACTCAATGCTTAACCCAAACTCATCCAACCAAGGTAAAGTAAAGCTAAGAGTTCTTAGAACTCAACATAATATTTTTAGAAAACCAAAACATAAAACTTGGAAAAACAAGGAAAAAGGCCGAAACTTCAAGAAGGAAAAAGGAACATTTTATAACTCTAGAGTCCATGATCTTGATGATATATTAACACCAACATCATGAGTCCTCATCATTGAGTCCTTAGAACCATTTTTGAAACATTATCAAAGTTAGAGTTCTCAAAAGTTCAAGAAAGGAAGAACTAGAAACATTTTTACTCAAGAACAAAGATCAAGCTCTAGAGTTTGTTTCAAGTGATGAACATCATCATGAAACTCTCATCATCAAGCTCTCATTTCTTTGAACTCCAAGGCTCATGGCGAAATGAGAAAGAACAAAGAAAAGAAAAGAAGTTCTAAAAAGAATCAAGAGAAACTATGAACATCAAACTTAGAATAAGAACTTTTAAAGAAAGAATACATGAAAGAAAATCCCTACTTGGTGTGATGATCTTGAAGATGGAAGAAGATGAAGAGCTTCAAGAACTTGAAGAACACAAGAGTTTTTGAGAGAAAAAGAAAAGCTTTGGAGAGATCTAAACTTTACAAATGAACTAAAGTAGTAAAATGTTCACCAAGGCAAGCTATATATAGAGCCTTGAGTCATGAATGAGTGGAGAGGAAGAGGCCATGTAGTTGTCTTCTAGAATAAGGGAAGTATGTGGAGGAGAATGAATGAGAAGTTTTCTTGGAGACATGGCCAATTGTGTGCCACACATTCAAACAACATGTGATGCAAAGTGGAGGGAAAAGTGGAGCCATTTTTTGGGCAACCATGGGGGCAAAATCATCTCCTCTAATCATGGTTTAAAGGTGTGTTTAGGTGTGTTATGGATTAGACTTAGGATTAAGGGTTGTTATGTAGGTACTTTAAGTAAACTAGTTAGCTAATTAATGCTATAATCCCATAGGTTAGAAGTGATCATGTAGGTTTAGTGGAGTCAAAAACTTTTATGACTAGTGATGTGAGTGTGACAACTTTTCTTGGAAATGGGGGCATGAATAGTGAAAACACTATTCATGGATACTTTTTCTTTAAAGAAAGAAAAGAATTTAGAAAGGGGTTTTTAAATTTCTTTAAACAATTCTAGGTTCCAATTAATTTTAAATAATGATTTTGGCTCTAGATTAATTATGGAAATTAATTAACCTTTAATTAGAGCCTAATATTGCTTAGGTTTGCTTAATTATATCATTAAACTCAAACAAAGACTATCCAGGGCAAAATCGTAATTTTGTACAAAAACTGCCCGAGACCATCGGAACTTAAACAGACACTTTAAAATAGTTGAAAACGTTATTTTAAACCTTTAGGGAAAGTTTCGGGTTCGAATGGCATTTCTACCCACGTAGTATGCTATAGGGGTATTTTGGTCATTTTGACCCGAAACTGCAGAAAACATGATTTTTGTTTCGAAAGCACACAAAGACCATCCAATCCCCTTGAAACATTGAGTTGACCCTTCGAGGACTGCCGGGTCGGCTATCCTCGAGTCAAGGCGAAAATGACCTCAGGGGCATTTTGGTCATTTTCTCTTAAACAGAAAATCGGGGCGTTACATTTCCTTTCATGTATTTCCATGTACCAAATCAAGTCCCACGCTTATAAGTGGGCAAATTATAATTATATATGAAATGTTATTCAGTGTCTCTCATGATGTGCCCTTCTATGCTTTATGCTATGACGTTATGAGATGTATGTTTTGTTCGTTGCAAGTTATAACGCATCACGCGGCTCTCACTTTTATTTCAAAAAAAAATTACCCGTATTTTCCGCTAAGTAATTCAAAGTTAAATGAGATCTATGAAGTCAGACTAATGTTTAACCTAAGTATGTTCTAGAGTATTGGGTTAAAAATTAGGATGTTACACAGAACGTGTCATACATCTAGGTTATGAGCTCATACCTTAACTAGTCGTCACTAGTTCTTACTTACCACTTAACGATAAGCGTATCATAAATCATAAATCCCGACTATCTGAGTACGGGTTAGGGGGCAAAACTCTTAGGGGTGCTCGGCCGAACCGGTGTCACCTAAGAGTATAAAATGGTACCGATGTCACATGAGTTCTATGGAGGTGCTCTGAACCGGTGTCATCCTAGAACCCATCTTAGTACCTTAATTTTCAAAATCTCTTTAAGTCCCCAAATTTGTCGAAAATTAGTGCACAACTGTCATTACACCCGATTTCCTTCCAAATTTGCTTTATGCCACATAAACATATAGTCTCATAAATTCCTCATATGAATAACATCATCATCATTAGCATACTTCATGCATCATCATAAACATCCAAACGCTTACCCTTACGGTAGCTTATGCTTTGACCCTTACGGGTCTTAATCTTGAGATATAGTTCTCTACATCCGTCGTTCATATTTTAAGCACCTAAGGCTCATAATTAAACATCATTCATAATCCTCTCATTTTGCTTTTAAATCTGAATAGCATAGGGTGAAAATCCTAACAGGTAAATACGGGGTTCTAGAACTTACGTTTTAGACCCTTTCTTGGTTCCGTTTTCGCCGAAGGCGCTATATATTAAATCTAAATCAATTATGAGGCATTCCTATGCTTAAGGACTAATTATTAATCATGTTTACCATGTTGTAAGGGTGCTGGACAGAATCCAGAGAATTAAATGTTCTAAGAGTTCTACATTTGCATTTTTACGGTTTTCTAGTTACTAGTTTCCCCATAGGTGCTAGAATTCAATTCTAACTCAAATGATACCAAGTTTTTCATGTCTAAACAATCTAAATCTGATTATGTCCCCATTAAAACAGTTTGGAAAAGTTCCATAAACAAATGGGTCAAAACTATGTTAAATTCTAGCTTTACGGTATTTCTAGTTAGCTAGTTTCTTACCTATCATGCATAGGATCGCTTCTACATCATCATATGATATTTTCACACATTCCAACACATCAAAACATCATCATACAGCATCACACTCATCACATCAGAACCGAAAACATTTAACTTAAATGAGAGAGTTAAATTGACATTTCTAGGTACATAAGTTAACTAGTTTCTCTTGGAATCAATCTAGAACTTCTGAAACTCTTTGCAAAACATTTTAATTCATCAAGAGGCTGAGTGAAGCCTTAGGTCACTGACCAAAACATATTCCATCCCCTAAAAGATAATAAAATCACAACTTGTGATGACATAACCTTATAAAGATTTGTAAAGCTTTAAGGAAGACTTAAAACGTAGACTATTGGTCCTAGTAGCTAGATGAAAACTCATTGCAAGTCCATCATCACTACTTGGCCGAAATTATGCATTCAAGGAATATATTCACATCTAACTTTATCTTGGAATGAAATGGGCAAGTCTTTGAGCTCTAGGTTCTTAAGTTATGACATAAACTGAACGTGCTCATGCTTTTCATTTTTAATCTTGCTTACAAAGTAAAGCGATGACTTAAATTTAAATATGCAAGGCATAAACTTAAACGTGCAAGCTCGAAAGTAAATATGCATGGTTCAATTCTTTATTTTAGTGCTCTCGGCCCAACAACAATCAACTTTAAGGTCGAAATAGATAGGCATTCGAGGAATTAATTAAGTGATAATGCAAGTTCAATTCTTTATTTTAGTGCTCTAGGCCCAACAACAATCGACTTTAAGGCCGAAATAGAAAGGCTTCGAGAATTAAGTTAAGTGATGATACAAGTTTCATTTTAATCTTTATGTTCTTAGTTGATAGCTAGAAAGCAAAGATGCATAGCAAGAATGTAAATATGAATGCAAGCATAAAGTAAATTATGCAAGTTCATTTTATCTTTCTAGAGCTCTTAACAAGACTTTAAAGGAATTTAAACCATAACCCAAACTCATCCAAACAAGGTAAAGTCAAGCTTAGAGTTCTTAAAACTCAACATAATATTTTTAGGAAATCAAACCATGAAACTTAGAAAATTTAAGGAAATGGCCGAAATCATCAAGAAGAAAAAGGAACATATTAAAACTCTAAAGTTCATGATCTTGATGATATATTAACACCAACATCATGAGTCCTCATCATTGAGTTCATAGAGCCATTTTTAAACATCACTAAAGCTAAAGTTCTCAAGAGTTCAAGAAAGGAAAAACTAAAAACATTTTTGCTCAAGAACAAAGATCAAGCTCTAGAGTTTGTTTCAAGTGATGAACATCATCATGAAACTCTCATCATCAAGCTCTCATTCCTTTGTTCTCCAAGGCCTATGGCCGAAAATGAAAAGGAAAAAGGAGTGGAAATGAAGTTCTAAAGAGAAACAAGAGAAACTATGAACATCAAGCTTGAAACAAGAACTTTAAAGAAAAGAATACATGAAAGAAAATCCCTACTTGGTGTGATGAACTTGAAGATGGAAGAAGAAGATGAAGAAGATGAAGAACTTGAGGGACTCCAAGAACTTGAAGAACACAAAAACTTTGAGAGAAAAAGAAAAGCTTTGAGAGTTCCTAAACTTAGCAAATGATCTAAAAGTGGTGCAAGCTCCTCAAGGCATTCTATTTATAGAGAAATGAAACAAATGGAGGGTGCTCATGGGTGAGGAGGTTTCGGCCATGAGGGTGCAGATTGGAGGCTTCCCATGAGTTCCATGAGGTGAGATAATGTGTTCTTGAGGTATGGTGAGGTATGGTTCAAAGCATGGTGAGGTATGGCTCAAGGTATGGCTCAAGCATGGCTCTTTGAGTGAGAAAACAATTTAATATGTGTGGTAATTAGGGAGTGATGGCCGAATATGCATCAGCCCATGGGGAGGATTAGTTTGCATTTTAATTGTGGTTTAGAGTTGTGTTTAGGTGTATCTTTGATTATATTTAAGATTAGGAATTTGTAAGAAAGCGTTTAGGTAAGGTAAATGGGTAATTAAGGTGGTCTAGACATAATTAAGAAGTGGTCTTGCACCATTAGTGAGTTAAATCCTCAATTTAGAGTCTAAACAACTCTAGACACATTTCCTTGATTTAAGGAATTGGAGAGAGAAAATACTATTCAAGATTCCAAGACTAGGAGTCTTGAGTTCTAAAAAGGGATTTAAGTTTAATCTAAGCAATTTTAGGTTCTAATTAACTTTAATAAATTATTTTGACTCTAGATTAATTAGGGAAATAAATTAATCTTCGTTTAGAGCCTAATATTGCTTAGGTTTGCTTAATTTCGTCATTAAGCTCAAAAACACTATTCTAGGGGCAAAATCGTAATTTTGCACTAAAACTGCCCGGGACCACCGGGACTTGAACAGAGACCTCTAGACACATGAAAACATGTTTTTAAACCTCTGGGGAAAGTTCCGGGCTCAAACGGCACCTTTACCCGCGTAAAAACGCTATAGGGGTATTTTGGTCATTTTGACCCGAAACTGCGGAAAACGAGATTTTCATTTCCGGAAGCATTCAAAAGTCATTCAATCCCCATCAAACATTGAGTTGACCCTTCGAGGACGACCGAGTTGGTTACCCTCGAGTTCGGGTCAGGAAATGACCTCAGGGGCATTTTGGTCATTTCCCTCGGACAGAGAAATCGGGGTGTTACATTATGTTTCCCGGACGGCCTTTCGCCCATCCTGTAGATAGCTACCTCTTCTCCTTGATGTCACCCTATGGAGATGACATGGTTTTTGAGCGTGCTCGCACACACAACGAGAGAATCCTACAGACTTACACCGCAAGCTCGGGCGCCGTACCCGAATATGTACTCCACTGGCAGCATTCGGAGGAGCCACCTACCTCTATGTATGAGGAGGACTCTGCCCCCACTCCCCCATGTGTGCCAGCAGGCAGCGAGGAGACGATTACCCAGCCACGGAGGGATCGGATGCCCGAGGTGCGACCTCACCACGGTGGACGTGTCCGAGTGCCCACTCCTGACACGCTTCGCCCGTGGATCGGCTATGTCCCACCTTACCTGTGACTGTAGCTGTATAGTTTAGAGGGTAGTCCTTAGTGCACACACGTCACGTAGTAGGATAAACCTTTTTTTGTGTTGAGGTTATCCATTTCAGATGCACTTAGGTGTGGGTATTCTCTTGCATGTGTCCTTTATATTTCTATGTATTTCCTGCGTTTCAGTTGTATTGCACTTTATGTATGGAACAGTCCCGCCATTATTGGTGGGCATTCTGCATTTTAATATATGAGGTATTTCAGTATATGCGTTCATGATGCTATGTATGGAGCCTTTATGTGTTTACATTTCCGCACTTTATGATATCATTCGAATTACATAATATGCAACTCATACTTTATCAAGGTTTTGTTACAAAAAAAAAAGGCTCGTATTTTTAGTAAGTAATTTCAAAGGTAATAGAACTAAAACAGGAAGTAACGACTAATATTTGGCCTCAGTACATACTAGTAGTATTGGGTTGAATATTAGGGTGTTACAACATAGAGGCGATTAACACTTCCATCCATATAGAGCTTCATAAGGAGCCATTCTGCTACTTGCATGATAGCTGTAGTTTTAGTAGAATTCAATTGATAGTAGACAGTTGTCCCAATTTCCACAATGTTCCAGCACACATGCTTTCAGAATATCTTCCAATGTTTGAATAGTTCTTTCAGTTCGCTCATCAGTTCAAGGATGATAAGTCATGCTCAAGAAAAACTTACTTCCAAAAGCTTTCTGAAAGGCTTACCAAAATCTTAAAGTGAATCATGGATCTCAATATAAGATTATAGTAGAAGGAACACTATTCCATTCATTGATTTCTTTTATATAGAGCTTAACCAGTTTCTCAAGAGAAGAATTGGCTTTGACTAGGTAGGAGATATACATACTTAGTTAGTCTGTCCACTATAACCTAAATAGCACCATATCCTAATGGTCTTTTTGGCAATTCTGTTAGAAGGTCCATTGAAATACTTTTCCTTTTTTCCATTGCGAGTCTCCAAGGGTTGCAGTGTACTTAGTGGCTTCTAATATTCTATCTTCACTTTTTTGGAAATCAAACACTTGGATACCATTGTTGCTACATCCAGCTTTATCTTTGGTCACCAGAACATTCCCTTAAGATCTCTATACATTTTTGTAACTCCTACGCGTATAAAGAAATTTCCTTTATAAGTCTCTTCTAGGATATTATGATGAAAACTCCTTATTCCTAGCACATACATGACCTTGATACTTCCATATCCTATTTTCACTCCATGCAAACCATTCTGCTTCCTAACTCGAGCTGAGGTTATGATATTTATTTTTTTTGAAATTCTAGATCATTTTGCTGTGCTTGTGAAATCTCTCTTAATTTCACTTGTGATTCAAATTTGACCCAAATATACTATTCTAGGCCTCTCTAATATCCATAGCTTAAGACTTCTGAAAAAGAACTCTTCCAGCTCTATCTCCTTAGTCATTATCCAAGAATTAGGCAAGGTTTTTTTTTCCACTAAAGGCATTTGTTACCACATTTGTTCTTCCGGGATGGTAGTTCAAGTCGAGCTCCTAGTCTTTAATGAACTCCATCCATCTCTATTGCCTCATGTTTTCATCTTTCTAATCTAAGAGATACTTAGGACTCTTATGATTAGAGAACACCTCAAACTCTACTCCATATAGATAGCATCTTAAGATTCTTAAAATGAATACTATTGCTACCGAGTTGAGATGCGACTTTAGCTGTCTTGAAGTCTAAGCCCCCACCTTTCTATTTTGCATCAAGATGCACCCCAAGCCTTTTCCTGAATTATCTCAATAAACCTTAAATAAACCATGTAGGTCTAGCAAGACCACTATAGGTGCAATGGTCAAGTTCTACTTGAGGTCTTGAGAACTCCTATCATATCTTACTGTCCATGTAAAAGGTACTTTCTTTCGGTTCAACTTGGCTAAGGGTAAGGTTATCTAAGTGAATGTAACACCCTAAAAAATTATTTAAAAATTAATTTGGGCTTTACTAGCCGTAATTTCAAAAATCTGACAGTTTTAGAAATGATGAGGACGATCCAACGGATTTGTAAAAAAAAAAATTCATAAATAGTAACCTTGCGGGCCCCACGGGCCCGTCGGGACAGCCAAAACCCTATAATTGGGACCCAGAAGTGCCCAAAACTAAGAAATTATAGGATTGAGATTAGAAATAGTTAGAAATGAGAATTTTATACTTAGAATTAATTTTCGGGCAATGTCTTATTACTCGGGTACAGTGTTTTGCCTATTCGGTAGAATTTCGGTGTGCAGTTTTAATACCGTACAAGTTACTTAGTGGCTAGGTAACCTTTACCAACCACTTTATGCCAACTGGATGGCAAGGATTAAAACTTGAAAAGAAAGTTTTAATCATGACCTTTGATTTATTATATTTTACTCGAGAGCCAATAACTGATCCATTCGTTGGAATTTCGGTGTGCGATTTTAACACCGAAAAGGTTACTTGCTCCCCAAGTTAAAGTGATCCAATTGCCTTGAGCCAAGTGGATGCCCAAGATCAATTCTTTGACCAAGGAAACAATCCTATCCATCCATTTTGTTAGCTTTCTTCAAGAATTATCCTTTTACATTATAATAACCAAGCTTTCTTTACAAGCTTCCTTTAAAGATTAACACAAAACCACCAACCTTATCACCCCACCATCATCATTTTCGGCCAAGAGGTAGAAAACACAGCCTCTCCATTGTTCTTCCTCCCAAACCTCCATTAACAAGTTTTAAGCTTCAAAACTCTAACTTAGAGTCACTAAAACACCAAGATCCTTTCACAAAACTTGTTCTACTCCTCATAATCTATCAAACTAACCGATTGGAATTTCAATTCCTCATCAATCCTCACCTTGGTATCTCATTCATCACTGATTAAGGAAGGGCTTGGTGCTGATTTGGTGGCCTTGAAGTGAGCAAAATCAATCTTGGAGCATCCTTTGCAGCCAAGATCCCTAAAGCCATCAAAGTAGGGTTTTTAAACCTCTTCTTCTTCAAATCCATTTTTCTGTGTTATTCACTAATTTAAATTGATATTTTAGTTGTGTTGGTTGATGATATATGGATATTGATGTATTAATTTTGGTGGAATTTTTGGATGATTCTAGAAATCATTTTTGTCAAAAGGAATATTAGACTATGCTACTGGATTTTTGGATTTCCTCTGGACAAGTTATGGTTCCTAAATTTTATGATGTATTTGTAGTAATTTTTCTGAGCTATAAAAATTATATGTTGAAGCTAACATCCTAAGGCAACTCCATGATTTTTCTTGGGTCCTAAAAATGAGTGTTACTATTTTATAAAAATTAAAAACCGAGATTGATCTTGAGTTGTCTAGAAAGCCAATTCTGAAGCTCTGAGTTTGTCTAATTTTGTTACCACATCAAATGATTGATTTTTCCACTGGAATTTCTACAGGATATTGAGGACATGTTGAAGACCAACCATGAATTTTTGTATGATTTTATATGATCATTTGATAGGGTAATAAGATTGGAACTTTGGCTGTTGGCTGCAAATAGGGTGTTGCTGGTCTCCTAATTTGTTGAATTTTGTTATCATACTTAGAGAACCTTTTATGTAACACCCCGATTTTTCTGTCCGAGGGAAATGACCAAAATGCCCCTGAGGTCATTTCCTGACCCGAGCTCGAGGGTAACCAACTCGGTCATCCTCGAAGGGTCAACTCAATGTTTGAAGGGGATTGAATGGCCTTTGAATGCTTTCGGAAGCGAAAATTTCGTTTTCCGCAGTTTCGGGTCAAAATGACCAAAATACCCCTATAGCGTTTTTATGCGGGTAAAGGTGCCGTTTGAGCCCGGAACTTTCCCCAGAGGTTTAAAAACATGTTTTCATGTGTCTAGAGGTCTCTGTTCAAGTCCCGGTGGTCCCGGGCAGTTTTAGTGAAAAATTACGATTTTGCCCCTAGAATAGTGTTTTTGAGCTTAATGACGTAATTAAGCAAGCCTGAGCAATATTAGGCTCTAAACGAAGATTAATTTATTTCCCTAATTAATCTAGAGTCAAAATAATTTATTAGAGTTAATTAGAACCTAAAATTGCTTAGATTAAACTTAAATCCCTTTTTAGAACTCAAGACTCCTAGTCTTGGAATCTTGAATAGTGTTTTCTCTCTCCAATTCCTTAAATCAAGGAAATGTGTCTAGAGTTGTTTAGACTCTAAATTGAAGATTTAACTCTCTAATGGTGCAAGACCACTCCTTAATTATGTCTAGACCACCTTAATTACCCATTTACCTTACCTAAACACTTTCTTACAAATTCCTAATCTTAAGCATAATCAAAGATACACCTAAACACAACTCTAAACCACCATTAAAATGCAAACTAATCCTCCCCTTGGCTGCAACATGGCCGAACAGCCCACTCCCCATTGACCACATGTTTAATTATTTTCTCACTCAAAGAACCATGCTTGTGGTCATACCTTGAACCATACCTTAAGCCATACCTCACCATGCCTCAAGAACACATTATCTCACCTCATGGAACACATGGAACCCTCCACTCTGCACCTCTTGGCCGAAAAATGCATCAGCCCATTCACACCCTCCATTTGTTTCATTTCTCTATAAATAGAATGCCTTGAGGAGCTTGCACCACTTTTAGATCATTTGCTAAGTTTAGGAACTCTCAAAGCTTTTCTTTTTCTCTCAAAGTTTTTGTGTTCTTCAAGTTCTTGGAGTCCCTCAAGTTCTTCATCTTCTTCATCTTCTTCTTCCATCTTCAAGTTCATCACACCAAGTAGGGATTTTCTTTCATGTATTCTTTTCTTTAAAGTTCTTGTTTCAAGCTTGATGTTCATAGTTTCTCTTGTTTCTCTTTAGAACTTCATTTCCACTCCTTTTTCCTTTTCATTTTCGGCCATAGGCCTTGGAGAACAAAGGAATGAGAGCTTGATGATGAGAGTTTCATGATGATAATCAACACTTGAAACAAACTCTAGAGCTTGATCTTTGTTCTTGAGCAAAAATGTTTTTAGTTTTTCCTTTCTTGAACTCTTGAGAACTTTAGCTTTAGTGATGTTTAAAAATGGCTCTATGAACTCAATGATGAGGACTCATGATGTTGGTGTTAATATATCATCAAGATCATGAACTCTAGAGTTTTAAAATGTTCCTTTTCCCCTTGATGATTTCGGCCAAATCCATTAATTTTCTAAGTTTCATGGTTTGATTTCCTAAAAATATTATGTTGAGTTTTAAGAACTCTAAGCTTGACTTTACCTTGTTTGGATGAGTTTGGGTTATGGTTTAAATTCCTTTAAAGTCTTGTTAAGAGCTCTAGAAAGATAAAATGAACTTGCATAATTTATTTTATGCTTGCATTCATATTTGCATTCTTGCTATGCATCTTTGCTTTCTAGTTATCACCTAAGAACATAAAGATTAAAATGAAACTTGTATCATCACTTAACTTAATTCTCGAAGCCTTTCTATTTCGGCCTTAAAGTCGATTGTTGTTGGGCCTAGAGCACTAAAATAAAGAATTGAACTTGCATTATCACTTAATTAATTCCTCGAATGCCTATCTATTTCGGCCTTAAAGTCGATTGTTGTTGGGCCAAGAGCACTAAAATAAAGAATTGAACCATGCATGTTTACCTTCAAGCTTGCACGTTTAAGTTTATGCCTCGCATATTTACTTTCGAGCTTGCACGTTTAAGTTTATGCCTTGCATATTTAAATTCAAGTCATCACTTTACTTTGTAAGCAACATTAAAAATGAAAAGCATGAGCACGTTTAGTTTATGTTGTAACTTAAGAACCTAGAGCTCAAAGACTTGCCCATTTCATTCCAAGATAAAGTTAAATGTGAATGTATTCCTTGAATGCATAATTTCGGCCAAGTAGTGATGATGGACTTGCAATGAGTTTTCATCTAGCTACTAAGACCAATAGTCTATGTTTTAAGTTTTCCTTAAAGCTTTACAAATCTTTATAAGGTTATGTCATCACAAGTTGTGATTTTATTATCTTTTAGGGGATGGGATATGTTTTGGTCAGTGACCTAAGGCTTCACTTAGCCTCTTGATGAATTAAAATGTTTTGCAAAGAGTTTTAGAAGTTCTAGATCGATTCCAAGAGAAACTAGTTAACTTATGTACCTAGAAATGTCAATTTAACTCTCTCATTTAAGTTAAATGTTTTCGGTTCTGATGTGATGAGTGTGATGCTGTATGATGATGTTTTGATGTGTTGGAATGTGTGAAAATATCATATGATGATGTAGAAGCGATCCTATGCATGATAGGTAAGAAACTAGCTAACTAGAAATACCGTAAAGCTAGAATTTAACATAGTTTTGACCCATTTGTTTATGGAACTAATCCAAACTGTTTTAATGGGAACATAATCAGATTTAGATTGTTTAGACATGAAAAACTTGGCATCATTTGAGTTAGAATTGAATTCTAGCACCTACGGGGAAACTAGTAACTAGAAAACCGTAAAAATGCAAATGTAGAACTCTTAGAACATTTAATTTTCTGGATTCTGTCCAGCACCCTTACAACATGGTAAACATGATTAATAATTAGTCCTTAAGCATAGGAATGCCTCATAATTGATTTAGATTTAATATATAGCGCCTTCGGCGAAAACCGAACCAAGAAAGGGTCTAAAACGTAAGTTCTAGAACCCCGTATTTACCTGTTAGGATTTTCACCCTATGCAATTCAGATTTAAAAGTAAAATGAGAGGATTATGAATGATGTTTAATTATGAGCCTTAGGTGCTTAAAATATGAACGACGGATGTAGAGAACTATATCTCAAGATTAAGACCCGTAAGGGTCAAAGCATAAGCTACCGTAAGGGTAAGCGTTTGGATGTTTATGATGATGCATGAAGTATGCTAATGATGATGATGTTATTCATATGAGGAATTTATGAGACTATATGTTTATGTGGCATAATGCAAATTTCGAAGGAAATTCGGTGTAATGACCGTTGTGCCGCCGAATTTCTGACAAATTTGGGGACTTAAAGAGATTTTGAAAATTAAGGTACTAAGATGGGTTCTAGGATGACACCGGTTCGGCCGAGCACCTCCATAGAACTCATGTGACATCAGTACCATTTTATACTCTTAGGTGACACCGGTTCGGCCGAGCACCCCTAAGAGTTTTGCCCCCTAACCCGTACTCAGATAGTCGGGATTTATGATTTATGATACGCTTATCGTTAAGTGGTAAGTAAGAACTAGTGACGACTAGTTAAGGTATGAGCTCATAACCTAGATGTATGACACGTTCTGGGTGACACCGGTTCGGCCGAGCACCCCCAGTTCGAATGTCTTTTAGGGTGGCCCATGAGGAAGAGAAGTTTCATGATTATGATTATGTCACTAAGTTTTGTCCCATATGAATGTTACTATTGCCACTTTATGCCACCAAGAATGATGATGCTTGATGTTATGTTTTATGTTTGTGCATTAGGTAGTGCCATGCATACATTTTCTAATATATTGCATCCATGACATTAAGATCATCCTAAAATGAACGGACCTTGGCTAAAATATATTTTAAAGTTTAAAATGAACCTAATACATGCTCAGTCACTTTGAATAAATAAACCCAAGGTTCCTGAGGACGTAGATGATGACACCTAGGTAGTAGGAGGCCCTACTGAGATTCTTTAGCAAGATTCTCACTCCCTCTATCTCTTTCTTTCCGTCACGTCTTCATATGGCGACGTTCGTAGTGTTCGTGGACACCCCGACATGGGAGGTGCACTATGACCCGGCTCACGGGTCGTACCATTTTGAGGCGTGCGGTGCGGGTTTTCATGTACGTAGGACGCCCCTTCGCTCATCCCGTGAACACCCATCGCTTCTCCCCGACTGCACCCTATGGCGACGATGAGCTGGTTTTTGAGCGTGCGTGTACGCATGACGAGAGAGTGCTTCGCATGCACACCGCCTCCTTAGCCATGCGAGACTATCCCGATTACGTGCCCCGGACCTACTTCTCGGAGACCGACCCGTCCGAGGACCCGCCTACTCATCCGTATAGCGAGAGCTCTGCCCCCTCTCCACCATTGATGAGGGAGGGCAGTGAGGATACTGTGACTCAGCCCCGACTTGCACGACGACCGGAGATGCGGCCACACCGCGGGGGTCACTCTCTATCCCCGTTCCGCCTCTTTATGCCTGAGGAGCTCGCACAGTTTCCCGGATACTTGCCTCGTTCACGAGACGGACGTCAGTAGGAGGTGACGATCGACCGATGGAGTACCCGGTTAGAGCACACACCACTTAGATGGGGATAAACCTTCTTTTGTTTAGAGGTTATCCTATTAGGTGCACTTGGGTAGGGGAGTAGATTATGTTTATGCTTAAGTTGTACTTTCTTTTATGCATTTCCCTTGTACTAAATTAAGACCCACACTTATAAGTGGGCAAACTATATATATATGAGATGGTATTCAGTGATGTTCATGTTGTCCCTCATGTGATGATGTTGTGAGATAATTGTTTCACTTTACATGGTGTACCGCTTATCGCATCACGTGGCTCTCACTTTTATTTCAAAAAAAAAATTACCCGTATTTTCTGCTAAGTAATTCAAAGTTAAATGAGAACTATGAAGTAACAGACTAATGATTAACCTAAATATGTTCTAAAGTATTGGGTTAAAAATTAGGATGTTACATTTTAACTCCGAAATTTTTAGAGGACCTTGAGGACACATTGAAGTATCTTGGATAATTTTTATAGCCTTGGATTTCATGGTTTGAAATGCAAAATAAATTGTGCTATAGATATGTGAAATCTGCCATTGTGCTGAAAATGAATTGATGCTTTGAGTTGATGAAATAATGACATTGGGTTCAAGTATGACATATATGAATGCATGCTAGTGACTTTAAGGAATGGTTTGAGGCATGATTGAAATTATATTATGAATGAATGCGTATATGTGCCTCATGCATGCATTTGGAAAAAAATAGTGAATGATATGTATATGTGGCAAAAGAGAATATATGAACTTTAATCGTACATGTTCTGACATATAGAGAAAACAGAAACAAGACTTAGATTGAATGAGGGGAAGGCAAAAGTAGGAACTTTCCCAAAATACTGAGTGTGCCTATTCTGACATATGGATAAAACAGAAACAAGACTTAGATTGAATTAAGGGGAAGGCAAAAATAGGAACTTCCCCCGAGATATTATGAGTCGGTAGACGTATCGGCTAGGAATAGAACTGTGTGTGATTCGGAAATGGAAAAAAATGAAGTCCGATGATCACGTATAGGAATGAGCTCAGTCCTAATAAGCAGTCTATTTCCCTTGTGATCCACTATAAATACCATTTGGTATAGATTATCTTTTGTGGAGTTGTCCATTGCAGATACCCGTTGGGTGTAAACTAAGTCTTTCCTATGTCAATGAAGAGAGAAGATTGCACTAAATTGAGTTTTGCAGCATGATATATGTAACACCCCGATTTTTCTGTCCGAGGGAAATGACCAAAATGCCCCTGAGGTCATTTCCTGACCCGAACTCGAGGGTAACCAACTCCGTCATCCTCGAAGGGTCAACTCAATGTTTGAAGGGGATTGAATGGCCTTTGAATGCTTTCGGAAGCGAAAATTTCGTTTTCATGATTTGGTCAAAATGACCAAAATACCCTATAGCGTTTTACGCGGTAAAGGTGCCGCTTGAGCCGGAACTTTCCCCAGAGGTTTAAAAACATGTTTTCATGTGTCTAGAGGTCTCTGTTCAAGTCCCGGTGGTCCCGAGCAGTTTTAGTGCAAAATTACGATTTTGCCCCTAGAATAGTGTTTTTGAGCTTAATGACGTAATTAAGCAAACCTAAGCAATATTAGGCTCTAAACGAAGATTAATTAATTTCCCTAATTAATCTAGAGCCAAAATAATTTATTGAAGTTAATTAGAACCTAAAATTGCTTAGATTAAACTTAAATCCCTTTTTAGAACTCAAGACTCCTAGTCTTGGAATCTTGAATAGTGTTTTCTCTCTCCAATTCCTTGAATCAAGGAAATGTGTCTAGAGTTGTTTAGACTCTAAATTGAGGATTTAACTCACTAATGGTGCAAGACCACTCCTTAATTATGTCTAGACCACCTTAATTACCCATTTACCTTACCTAAACACTTTCTTACAAATTCCTAATCTTAAGCATAATCAAAGATACACCTAAACACAACTCTAAACCACAATTAAAATGCAAAGAAACCTCCCCCATGGATGATGAAGTTTCGCCAGCACACTCCTCCTTTGACCATCTATTAAATTGTTTCTCACTCAAAGAACCATGCTTGAGGCCATACCTTGAACCATACCTCACCATACCTTAAGCCATACCTCACCATGCCTCAAGAACACAATATCTCACCTCATGGAACACATGGAACCCTCCAATTCTGCACCTCTTGGCCGAAAATACATCAGCCCATTCACACCCTCCATTTGTTTTATTTCTCTATAAATAGAATGCCTTGAGGAGCTTGCACCACTTTTTGATCATTTGCTAAGTTTAGGAAACACTCAAAGCTTTTCTTTTCTCTCAAAGTTCTAGTGTTCTTCAAGTTCTTCAAGCTCTTCAAAGTTCTTCATCATCTTCATCTTCTTCTTCCATCTTCAAGTTCATCACATCAAGTAGGGATTTTCTTTCATGTATTCTTTTCTTTAAAGTGCTTGTTTCAAGCTTGATGTTCATAGTTTCTCTTGTTTCTCTTTAGAACTTCATTTCCACTCCTTTTTCCTTTTCATTTTCGGCCATAGGCCTTGGAGAACAAAGGAATGAGAGCTTGATGATGAGAGTTTCATGATAATGTTCATCACTTGAAACAAACTCTAGAGCTTGATCTTTGTTCTTGAGCAAAAATGTTTTTAGTTTTTCTTATCTTGAACTCTTAAGAACTTTAGCTTTGATGATGTTTTTAAATGGCTCTATGAACTCAATGATGAGGACTCATGATGTTGGTGTTAATATATCACCAAGATCATGAACTCTAGAGTTTTAAAATGTTCCTTTTTCTTCTTGATGATTTCGGCCATTTCCTTAAATTTTCTAAGCTTCATGGTTTGATTTCCTAAAAATATTATGTTAAGTTTTAAAGAACTCTAAGCTTGACTTTACCTTGTTTGGATGAGTTTGGGTTACGGTTTAAATTCCTTTAAAGTCTTGTTAAGAGCTCTAGAAAGATGAAATGAACTTGCATAATTTATTTTATGCTTGCATTCATATTTATATTCTTGCTATGCATCTTTACCTTCTAGCTATCACCTAAGAACATAAAGATTAAAATGAAACTTGTATCATCACTTAATTTAATTCTCGAAGCCTTTCTATTTCGGCCTTAAAGTCGATTGTTGGGCCTAGAGCACTAAAATAAAGAATTGAACTTGCATTACCATCTAATTAATTTCTCGAATGCCTATCTATTTCGGCCTTAAAGTCGATTGTTGTTGGGCCAAGAGCACTAAAATAAAGAATTGAACCATGCATATTTACCTTCAAGCTTGCACGTTTAAGTTTATGCCTCGCATGTTTACTTTCAAGCTTGCACGTTTAAGTTATGCCTTGCATATTTAATTTTAAGTCATCACTTTACTTTGTAAGCAAGATTAAAAACGAAAAGTATGAGCACGTTTAGTTTATGTCGAAACTTAAGAACCTAGAGCTCAAAGACTTGCCCATTTCATTCCAAGATAAAGTTAAATGTGAATGTATTCCTTGAATGCATAATTTCGGCCAAGTAGTGATGATGGACTTGCAATGAGTTTTCATCTAGCTACTAGGACCAATAGTCTATGTTTTAAGTTTTCCCTAAAGCTTTACAAATCTTTATAAGGTTATGTCATCACAAGTTGTGATTTTATTATCTTTTAGGGGATGGAATATGTTTTGGTCAGTGACCTAAGGCTTCACTTAGCCTCTTGATGAATTTAAATGTTTTGCAAAGAGTTTTAGAAGTTCTAGATCGATTCCGAGAGAAACTAGTTAACTTATGTACCTAGAAATGTCAATTTAACTCTCTCATTTAAGTTAAATGTTTTCGGTTCTGATGTGATGAGTGTGATGCTGTATGATGATGTTTTGATGTGTTGGAATGTGTGAAAATACCATATGATGATGTAGAAACGATCCTATGCATGATAGGTAAGAAACTAGCTAACTAGAAATACCGTAAAGCTAGAATTTAACATAGTTTTGACCCATTTGTTTATGGAACTTTTCCAAACTATTTTAATGGGGACATAATCAGATTTAGATTATTTAGACATGAAAAACTTGGTATCATTTGAGTTAGAATTGAATTCTAGCACCTATGGGGAAACTAGTAACTAGAAAACCGTAAAAATGCAAATGTAGAACTCTTAGAACATTTAATTTTCTGGATTCTGTCCAGCACCCTTACAACGTGGTAAACATGATTAATAATTAGTCCTTAAGCATAGGAATGCCTCATAATTGATTTAGATTTAATATATAGCGCCTTCGGCGAAAGCGGAACCAAGAAAGGGTCTAAAACGTAAGTTCTAGAACCCCGTATTCACATGTTAGGATTTCCACCCTATGCCATTCAGATTTAAAAGTAAAATGAGAGGATTATGAATGATGTTTAATTATGAGCCTTAGGTGCTTAAAATATGAACAACGGATGTAGAGAACTATATCTCAAGATTAAGACCCGTAAGGGTCAAAGCATAAGCTACCGTAAGGGTAAGCGTTTGGATGTTTTATGATGATGCATGAAGTATGCTAATGATGATGATGTTATTCATATGAGGAATTTATGAGGTTATATGTTTATGTGGCATAAAGCAAATTTGGAAGGAAATTCGGTGTAATGACCGTTGTGCCACCGAATTTCCGACAAATTTGGGGACTTAAAGAGATTTTGAAAATTAAGGTACTAAGATGGGTTCTAGGATGACACCGGTTCGGCCGAGCACCTCCATAGAACTCATGTGACATCGGTACCATTTTATACTCTTAGGTGACACCGGTTCGGCCGAGCACCCCTAAGAGGTTTGCCCCCTAACCCGTACTCAGATAGTCGGGATTTATGATTTATGATACGCTTATCGTTAAGTGGTAAGTAAGAACTAGTGACGACTAGTTAAGGTATGAGCTCATAACCTAGATGTATGACACGTTCTGGGTGACACGGTTCGGCCGAGCACCCCCAGTTCGATTGTCTTTTAGGGTGCCCCATGAGGAAGAGAAGTTTCATGATTATGATTATGTCACTAAGTTTTGTCCCATATGAATGTTACTATTGCCACTTTATGCCACCAAGAATGATGATGCTTGATGTTATGTTTTATGTATGTGCATTAGGTAGTGCCATGCATACATTTTCTATCATGTTGCATCCATGACATTAAGATCATCCTAAAATGAATGGACCTTGGCTAAAATATATTTTAAAGTTTAAAATGAACCTAATACATGCTCAGTCACTTTGTATAAATAAACCCAAGGTTCCTGAGGACGTAGATGATGACACCTAGGTAGTAGGAGGCCCTACTGAGATTCTTTAGCAAGATTCTCACTCCCTCTACCTCTTTCTTTCCATCACGTCTTCAGATGGCGACGTTCGTGGTGTTCGTGGACACGCCCGACATGGAGGTGCACCATGACCGGACCACGGTCATTCCATTTTGTGGGTCGATGCACGGTTAGAGTATTCATGTTTATGGGTCGACCCTTCACTCCCCCTGTACATTCCCATCGTTTCTCCCCCGTCTCACCTTTTGGCGATGACCTGGTGTTGGCGGGCGCACGTCCCCTAGAAGAGAGGCTTCGCTGCATTCCCATCATCCACGTCCGCCGCTTCGAGATTACCCCCAAGATGTGCCTGCGTTCGTCAGTCCTTTCCGAGACGGATCCTTCCGAGGATTCGGCAACCCAGGCACCCTCCGAGGGATCTTCCCCCTCCATACCTATGGACTTTGGAGAGGATAGCGAGCCCACCGTGACTCAGCCGAGGCGTGCACGACGACCGGAGATGCGGCCATACCCCGGGGCTCACACTCGATCCCCGCTCCGCCTCTTCACGCCGAGAAGCTCGCCCGATTCCGGATATACGCCTCGGTCACGAGATAGCCGCCAGTAGGAGGCCGTGGATGGCCCGAGTTAGAGCACACACCACTTAGATGGGGATAAACCTTCTTTTTTTTAAAGGTTTCCCATTAGATGCACTCGGGTAGGGGAGTAGATTATGTTTATGCTTGTACTTTCTTTTATGCATTTCCCTTGTACTAAATTAAGACCCACACTTATAAGTGGGCAAGTTATATATATATGAGATGATATTCAGTGATGTTCATGTTGTGCCTCATGTTATGATGTTGTGAGATAATTGTTTCACTTTACATGGTGTACCGCTTATCGCATCACGTGGCTCTCACTTTTATTTCAAAAAAAATTACCCGTATTTTCCGCTAAGTAATTCAAAGTTAAATGAGAACTATGAAGTAACAGACTAATGATTAACCTAAATATGTTCTAGAGTATTGGGTTAAAAATTAGGATGTTACAATATAAACTAAGTCTTTCCTATGTCAATGAAAAGAGAAAAATGCACTAGATTAAGTTCCTTGGCCATGAAAAAGAATGCATAATTTATTATTATTTTTGTATATAAGTTTACTTGATAATGCTTGTAAGAATGAAATTTCTACTTATGTTTTGGTTGTTATTTTTGAATATCTGCTTAGGATGATTTACTAGATGCTTGACATTATAATACATATGCATTAAGTGATTGATTGTTAAAAGCTACCCACTTCGGAAGTACGATTTGAAACTTTAAAAATGAACTATTGGTGTAAAAGGCATGATCACTCTTTTTCTAATAAACCGAAGTGGCTGGGCGATGACGATGATAGTATGAGTGAGTTTTTGGGGAGTTGTCCTATTGAGAATTGTATGATTCTCACCCCTATGTGGTTTGTGTTCCCGTGTCATCTCCAGGTTAACCCAGAGAATGATGCGGCTGCTGCGTGAAAGAACTCAGGATTACAGTAGTTTAATAGTTGATATTGTTATTATGTTGTATATAGTTGTAGGCATATGTGTATGTAAATGTAATAGAGAATGTATATGTATTAAAGCTCTTAGAAGAGCTTCCTTTTGTACTTAGCTATGTATTCAATAAATGTTGTGTTTCTTTGTTATATATTTTAACCAAATTGCACTAGTTATTACATGATCTTATTGATTTGCTATAGTTATTTAAGAAAGGTCCGACAGTTTATAAGTAACAACTCTCAAGTCTGATGTCATGACTTAAGGATGACGTTATACTTGGGAGGGTGTTACAGTGAATACTTTGATATGCCTTCGGTAAAAAAATTAGCTAATCCCAAACTTCAAATCTCCATGGTAGTGGTCGGTCTTTCCTATATTAGCACTGCTTCAATCTTTGTCGGGTCGACTGCGATTCCTACCTATGATACTACATGACCTAGAAATCTTATTTCTTATAGCCCGAACTCATACTTGGATAGATTGGCATGGGGAATCTATAGCACTATTCTAAGATGTTGTTTGTGTTCTTCCTCAACACTTGAATAGATGAAAATATCATCTATAGAATGATCACGAGCTTATTAAGGACAAGTTAGAAGTTTCAATTGATGTAGTCCATGAATATTATTGGGGCATTAGTTATCTCAAAAGATACCACTATATATATTCATAATGCCCATAGCATACTTTGGAATATCTTCTTCTTAAACTTGAATCTAGTTGTGTCTCAATCTTCAACCAATCCTAGAGAATACTATCACTCCCCTTAATTAATCCATGAGATCATCAATCCTTGGAAGAGAATACTTATTCTTGATTATCACCTTATTCAGTTGTTTGCAATTAACATATAGCGTTATACCTTCATCCTTTTTTTCACCAAGAGTATAGGAGCTCCCCATGGTGATGCACTGGGTCGGATATGTAACACCCCGATTTTTCTGTCCGAGGGAAATGACCAAAATGCCCCTGAGGTCATTTCCTGACCCGAACTCGAGGGTAACCAACTCGGTCATCCTCGAAGGGTCAACTCAATGTTTGAAGGGGATTGAATGGCCTTTGAATGCTTTGGAGCTTAAAATTTCGTTTTCATGATTTAGTCAAAATGACCAAAATACCCCTATAGCGTTTTTACGCGGGTAATGGTGCCGTTTGAGCCCGGAACTTTCCCCAGAGGTTTAAAAACATGTTTTCATGTGTCTAGGGGTCTCTGTTCAAGTCCCGGAGGTCCCGGGCAGTTTTAGTGCAAAATTATGATTTTGCCCCTAGAATAGTGTTTTTGAGCTTAATGACGTAATTAAGCAAACCTAAGCAATATTAGGCTCTAAACGAAGATTAATTTATTTCCCTAATTAATCTAAAGTCAAAATAATTTATTAAAGTTAATTAGAACCTAAAATTGCTTAGATTAAACTTAAATCCCTTTTTAGAACTCAAGATTCCTAGTCTTGGCATCTTGAATAGTGTTTTCTCTCTCCAATTCCTTAAATCAAGGAAATGTGTCTAGAGTTGTTTAGACTCTAAATTGAGGATTTAACTCTCTAATGGTGCAAGACCACTCCTTAATTATGTCTAGACCACCTTAATTACCCATTTCCCTTACCTAAACACTCTCTTACAAATTCCTAATCTTAAGCATAATCAAAGATACACCTAAACACAACTCTAAACCACAATTAAAATGCAAACTAATCCTCCCCATGCATGATGAAGTTTTGGCCAGCACCTTTCCCCATTGACCACATGTTTAATTATTTTTTCACTCAAAGAACCATGCTTGAGCCATACCTTGAGCCATACCTCACCATGCTTTGAACCATACCTCACCATACCTCAAGAACACATTATCTCACCTCATGGAACTCATGGAAAGCCTCCAATCTGCACCCTCATGGCCGAAACCTCCTCCTCCATGAGCTCCCTCCATTTGTTTCATTTCTCTATAAATAGAATGCCTTGAGGAGCTTGCACCACTTTTAGATCATTTGCTAAGTTTAGGAAACACTCAAAGCTTTTCTTTTTCTCTCAAAGTCTTTGTGTTCTTCAAGTTCTTGGAGTTCTTCAAGTTCTTCATCTTCTTCATCTTCTTCTTCCGTCTTCAAGTTCATCACACCAAGTAGGGATTTTCTTTCATGAATTCTTTCTTTAGAGTTCTTGCTTCAAGCTTTATGTTCATAGTTTCTCTTGATTCTTTTTAGAACTTCTTTTCCTTTCCTTGTTCTTGCTCATGTTCGCCATGGGCCTTGGAGTTCAAAGAAATGAGAGCTTGATGATGAGAGTTTCATGATGATGTTCATCACTTGAAACAAACTCTAGAGCTTGATCTTTGTTCTTGAGCAAAAGTGTTTCTAGTTTTTCCTTTCTTGAACCTTTGAGAACTTTAACTTTGATGTTGTTTCAAAATGGTTCTAATGACTCAATGATGAGGTCTCATGATGTTGGTGTTAGTATATCACCAAGATCATGGATTCTAGAGTTTCAAACATTTCTTTTCTTTCCTTGAAGTTTCGGCCATTACCTTTCCTTTTCATGCTAGATGTTTGATTTTCTAAATATGTTATGTTGAGTTCTAAGAACTCTAGACTTTTACTTTGTCTTGGTTTGATGAGTTTGGGTTGAGGTTTAAGTTCCTTTAAAGTCTTGTTAAGAGCTCTAGAAAGATAAAATGAACTTGCATAATTTATTTTATGCTTGCATTCATATTTACATTCTTGCTATGCATCTTTATTTTCAAACTATCACCTAAGAACATAAAGATTAAAATGGAACTTGCATCTTCACTTAATTTAATTCTCGAAGCGTTTCTATTTCGGCCTTAAAGTCGATTGTTGTTGGGCCTAGAGCACTAAAATAAAGAATTGAACTTGCATTATCACCTAATTAATTTCTCGAATGCCTATCTATTTCGGCCTTAAAGTCGATTGTTGTTGGGCCAAGAGCACTAAAATAAAGAATTGAATCTTGCATATTTACTTTCAAGCTTGCATCGCTTTAGATTATGCCAGATATTTACTTTCAAGCTTGCACGTTTAAATTATGCCTTGCATATTTAATTTCAAGTCATCACTTTACTTTGAAAGCAAGATTAAAAATGAAGAGCATGAGCACGTTTAGTTTATGTCGTAACTTAAGAACCTAGAGCTCAAAGACTTGCCCATTTCATTCCAAGATAAAGTTAAATGTGAATGTATTCCTTGAATGCATAATTTCGGCCAAGTAGTGATGATGGACTTGCAATGAGTTTTCATCTAGCTACTAGGACCAATAGCCTATGTTTTAAGTGCTCCTTAAAGTTTTACAATTCTTTATAAGATTATGTCATTATAAGCTGTGATTCCAATCTCTTTTAGGGGATGGAATATGTTTTGGTCAGTGACCTAAGGCTTCACTTAGCCTCTTGATGAATTAAAATGTTTTGCAAAGAGTTTTGAGCGTGCGCGTACGCATGACGAGAGAGTACTCTGTAGGCACACCGCCGCCTTAGCCATGCGAGATTATCCCGACTACGTGCCCCGGACCTACTTCTCGGAGACCGACCCATCCGAGGACCCGCCTACCCATCCGTATAGCGAGAACTCTGCCCCCTCTCCACCACAGATAAGGGAGGGCAGTGAGGATACCGTGACTCAGCCACGGCTTGCGCGACGACCGGAGATGCGACCATACCGTGGGGGTCACCCTCGATCCCCATTCCGCCTCTTCACGTCCGAGGAGCTTGCCCAGTTTCCCGGATATCTGCCTCGTTCACAAGATGGACGCCAGTAGGAGGTGACGATCGTCCGATGGAGTACCCGGTTAGAGCACACACCACTTAGATGGGGATAAACCTTCTTTTGTTTAGAGGTTATCCTATTAGATGCACTCGGGTAGGGGAGTAGATTATGTTTATGTTTATGTTGTATTTTCTTTCATGTATTTCCATGTACTAAATCAAGTCCCACGCTTATAAGTGGGCAAATTATAATTATATATGAGATATTATTCAGTGTCTCTCATGATGTGCCCTTATATGCTTTATGCTATGACGTTATGAGATGTATGTTTTGTCCGTCGCAAGTTATATCGCATCACGCGGCTCTCACTTTCATTTCAAAAAAAAATTACCCGTATTTTCCGCTAAGTAATTCAAAGTTAAATGAGAACTATGAAGTAACAGACTAATGATTAACCTAAATATGTTCTAGAGTATTGGGTTAAAAATTAGGATGTTACAGGATAAATGTTTACTTAACATCTTATCAATTTGCTTCATCAGTTATGCCAATTCTAAAGGAAACATCCACTAAGGAGTTATTGAAATTAGACCCATTTCTGTACCAATTCAATAGAGAACTATATCCTCCTTTGTATAGGAGATCTAGTACATCTTCCGAAAATACGTCAAAGTATTCCCGAACTATTAGTATTGTGAACACCCGATTTTGTCCGACCCAAAAATAAATTTTCCAACCTATTTCATATCTTTTTAAAAAAGGGAGTTCTTATCCCATTTCATGTTTGGTTGTTTTTAAGCCCATTTCTTTTTATTGTTAAAATAAAATAAAAAAGAGCCATCACATTTCTGTAAAAAAAAAAAGAGAGAAACTCCTTTCATTTTTGATTTGTTAAGCATCGTTAGCCCATTTCTTTTTTGGGGTCATTCTCATCTTTTGTTGGTTTATACCAAAAAAAAATGGAAACCTTTTTTATTTTCTGGTCCGTTTCATTTCATGTTGTTATAATAATAAAAATAGAAAGGCAGAAACCCAAGTAGTGGCTGGAAGATGACAAGGGAGGAAATGGTGCCAACCAGGAGCGCTTGTGCTTTTGGAATTTTGAAGCCAAGAACGTGCAAGGATCACCGAAAGTACAAAACTAATTGTCAAAAACCACAACAAAGATCAGAAAATTTCTTCAATCAAATCTTCATGGATCAAAAATGGCTGCTGGCATGTCTGAAAAAGTTAATTCTTGATGGCTATAAGAAGGGACCGAAATACACATGCAGCAAGCATTTTTCCAACACTAAAAAATTTTTCATTACCATTTTTCATTCAGAGAACTTGAGAGAAGAGAAAGAATCTGAACATCAGGTGAATTTTTATTGATTCGTTCTCTTTTTCGAAAGTCTGTTTTCCATTGTCAGCCAAACCATATTTCTAACAGTCGTTTAGCAACCAAAAAATCAAACCTGGAAACCCAAATTCGGTCCATAACAGTTCATTCATACAACAACATTCCAGTTCAATTTACAAAAGTCCCACTTCAAAATAAACAAAAAGAAGGAACCAAAAAAATTAGGGAGGCCGTGGCGCATTTTTCCCTTGCCGCGGTCTCCCCCTCTATCAGCCTCTTCCCTCTTCCTCAATCCACAATCACTGATCTTCCTCTACCATGATCTCAGTTTGTAACACCCTAATCATCTTTGGAAATTAAATGAGGTTTTATTAATGAGAATTTTAAGATTTTGATGTATGTAGACATGATGAGAATGATTCAAGAAATTAGCAAAAAAAAAAATGTGAATAATGTTTTGCAAGCCCCGCGGCCTGCCAGGACAGCCGAAACCCTAGAATTAGGTCCCGGAGATGCTAGAAATTGAGAAATTATAAGATTATATTTAGAAATAGGTAGAAATAAAGATTTTATACCCGAAAATATTTTTCGGGCAATGTTTGATTATTCGGGTACACTATTTCACCCGTTCGGTGGAATTTCGGTGTGCGAATTCTAACACCGAAAACTAGTTAGATCTCTACAAAACAAATGAACCTATCTTTTTAAATCAAATGAATGGCCAAGATTCAATCTTGAATCACAAGATTGAATCACAACCATTCACTTTACTTCATTGGAAGATAATTATCTAAATATACATTATAATATTCATTACTTTATTAATGGATAAACATCACAAATTTGGCTTCTTTAAAAAGCCATTTTTGGCCAGCCCAAGGGAGAAGAAACCAGCAGCCTCCTCCATAACCAAGAGCTCCATTTTGTGTTCAAATCACCTATGTACTAGCTAGAGCTACCAAAACCAAGAACTCCTTTCACTAAAATTGTTCTATACATTAACCTCTATAATTCTAACCGATTAAAATTCCCAAACCTCATCTTATTTACCCCACTCATCACTGATTGGAGAAGGACTTGGGTGTATCTTGAGAGTTGTGGAGTGAAGAGCATCACTTGGGAGCATCCTAGAGACCAAGGCACCTTTAGCTTCCAAGAGTAGGGTTTTATTGAGTCTTTTATTGCCAAATTTAGTTTCTGACTTTATGACTTGTGCTGCATGAAATTTTTGATTATTCTCGTTAGTGATATATGTTTGTTGATGAACAAATTTTGGTGGAGGATTTGGATGAGGTTAGAGTCATCAATTTGCCGAATGAAATTTGAGTTAGAGTGCTGGATTTTCGATTTTGCTGAATACAGTAAAATCTCATGAATTTTTGAACATAATTGTGGTCATGATCATGGTCTAGAAAAATTATATGTTGGCCCTAACATCTTGAAATATTTTCACAAATTTTCTTGAGCATTGGTTTCAAGAATTTCTGCTTTAAAAAAAGCAGTGACAGAAATGATGTTCATGCTGCTTAGATTTCTGAGACTGAAGTTGTAAATTTGTCTGATTTTATTATCATAGCAAATGATTTATTTTTCCTTTGAAACTTTTACAAGGTTTTATAACTTCTTGAAGTATTACTGTGATTTTTCTCTTGAGTTAATTTTATTGATTACTGGGGTTAAAAATTAAGAGAACTCTGGTCTGGGCTACGAATAACTGGCATGTGACCACTAAATTTGTACAATTTATTTAACATGGTTAGAGGTCTCTATTTGCTATGAAATTTTTACAGGGACTACTGGACATGTTGACATGTCATAGAGAATTTTTGTGGCTCTTAAATTGGTCATCTAATATAGAGAATAATTATGAGTTATAGATTGATAAATCTGCCTGGCTGCTAGAAATGATAAAGATGTCTTAAACTAATGATGAAATGGCATTGAATTAAGGTATATATCATATGGAATGCATGTTAATTGTTCTATAGAAATGATGAGAAGATATGGATGAGACTCCGACATGATTGTATGCTCATATGTGATATAAGTAGGCATTTGAAAAGATAATTACATCATATGACTATTACGCTGATGAAAGTGGGAATGTGACCTTCAGTTGTGCAAATTCCAACATATGGGGGAAAAACAGAAACGAGGCTTATGTGGGGTATATCAAGGAGGCAAAAAGAAGGACTTCCCAGTAAGTTTTATGAGTCGGTAGATGTATCGGCTAGAAATAGGACTGTGTGTGATTCGGAAATGGAAAAACAAAAGATGAAGTCTGGTGATCACGAATAGGAATGAGCTCATGTCCTAGCAGTCTATTGTTTTTTGTGGAGTTATCCACTACAGATATTACTGGATATGAAACTAAGCCTTCCCTATGTTAAAGAGAAACAACTGCACTAACTTGGATTCCATGGATCGCTAAAGAAAAACTTATAATTACTATCATGTTACATTTGACTTTACCTGAACCATATACATTAATAATTATTCCTAGGACTGTGCATAATTTATTGTTATTTTGGCATATAAGTGTACTTGGTAATGCTTGAAAAAAAAATGAATGATATTCCTATTTATGTTTTATTTATTAATTTTGATCACTGGTGAAGGAATACCCTACTGAGAATTTTATTCTCATCCCTACGCTGCATGTATTTTATGTTGTATTCAGATTCTAAGGATGCTGTCGGTGATAATCTTCCTTGACTCGCCCTAGTGGCAGTGGTATTATAATCCAACCTTAGACTTTTTATATGTTGTAGCATACTCCCGGATCAGAGTGTACGTGTTCTTTAGCCGTTCATTTAGTACTTCTGTTTTCTCTGCTGAGTTCGACCCAGGTTTTCCTTATGCTAAGGTGCCTCTTGAAATGGCACACCCTGATGTATTTGTAGCTCCACCTGCACCACCTATGTCCCCTCCTGGAGACGATCCTTCGTCCTCTTCCTCCGACTCCGATCCGCCAGTTGATCCTGATGCCCCAACTGTGGCAATGCCATTGCACCAATGGCAAATGGTTTTATTTAGGAGACCATGGGACAACTCAGGGACTTTTGATGTATGTATAGTAGTAGTTTAGGAATAGAATCCCCAGACCGTAGTTTGACGTTATTGGATATTGATGAGATTCATTTTTTGTTTGTATAAAGTTTTGCTGTGTAACACCCTAGTAATTAACCAGATACACCTAGGTTGAATCTGATTAATGACTAGACTTTACTCCTTGCTTTGGTTCTTTCTTCATAATTTGAAAATACTTAATGAAATTACGAGCCATTTTTTTTTTTTTAAACACATAATTGAAAACGTGAGCCGAGTACAACGTGAACGAGTAAGCGGGGTATAATAAGACGTTTAAGAATATATCACATCATATCACTTAGGCTCCATCATATAACATCCATAAGCACATTATAGCATATATTTACATACAATAACCTCACTCAAAGGGTGGGTTATGTTCATACATCATTATCTTATGCAAACCCATAAAAGAAAATATACTTAAGGAAATACATGCCCCTAAACTAGATAACTCCATAAGCCGGGAAGGTTATCCTAAAACTAGGGTGCATGATCACACATAAATCTACTAAGAACCTTCAGGCCACCGTCCCGGAAGTAGGGAATAAATCCGATCCACTGATGAGCGCCCTCGGGACGGGACACACGAGATGCAGCAGGCTGGGGTCGCATGGACGGCCTTCTCGCTAACCTCGGCTGAACAACTGTTTCCTCACTACCCTCTCTTACACGTGTGGGAATAGGAGTAGAGCTCTCAGAATATACATGAGTAGGAGTGTCCTGCGAAGGATCAGTTTCAGAATATCTCATCTCGGGAACATACTCTGGAAATCCATGGACAGCAGATGAAGCGGGATAAGAACGTAACATCCTTTCATCAAGTGGACGTGCATGTTCGAAAACCATTTCATCGCCATAGGGAGAAGTAGGAGAAAATCGATAACTAGGGACAGGATGTGCAAATGGGCGACCTATGTAAATAAAAACACGAATCTGCGCACCTCCCTTCAAAATGATACGAGCGATGCACGGATCATAGTGGAAATTCCCAAGTAGGGGTATCAGCGAGCAGACGAATGTCACCATTTGAATCTGGAGACAATGGCGGAAATAAAGAAAAGGAGTGAGAATCTTGCTAAAGAATTCTCAGTAGGGTACCTCCTTCTACAGATGTCATTATCAAAGTCCCAGGAACCTCGGGATTATTCTAAAATAGTGAGCATGCAAAGATTCATTTTAAGTTCGGACAAATACTTAACCGAGGTTCGTCAATTTTTAATCATGCGTCTTATAATGCATCTTATTCTTAACATGTCATATTGACAATGAACATTTCCTTTATCATTACATCATATTCCTCATCATCATTATCAAAATAACATGCATAAAAGAACGTCATATAATATTAGCTACACATGGACACAATGCACATATTTCATTTCTTTAGTGCCTTTGGTGACTTAAAATCTTATCATCATCATTATTTTCCTTGGGCCACCCTATACTCCACCCTTTTGGGAGTAATTTAGGTTATGAGCTCATACTTTACTAGTCGTCACTAGCATATACTTATCCCTTTTGATAAGCTAAAGTCCCGACTCTACCCTTTTGAGAGAACGGGTTAGGGGGCTAAAATCACCTTTTCACCACCTATAGTCTGATGGTTCCAAAGGATCATTTTCTTATAAGTTTAAGTCACCATTAAATCTTTGCATGTTATATCATAATACAATTCATAAACATCATAACATTTTCTCATTTATAGTCTTAAGCTAGAATAATATATATCAACTGTAATCATGCATATGGGAGATTCCCAGGAAAGAGAGGTGGGTCACAATGGACACGCTTAAATACCAAGTCTTTCCTTAGCCAGAACCTTTCCAAATTACACTTTTACAATGATACACTTTCTTCTAGCAACAAAGGTAAATTTTACATAATAAAGAACATTTCATGTACAAACATTCTCATTATTTGCAACAGCAACTATAACATGCAAGCCAGGAAATCATTCAATGATATCAAGTACTTAATAAGCATCCAATCCTTACATAGAATTATCAATTATAGAACTAATTAGTTACTAAACCAATTATGAATCATTCTCTTAACAATAAACCATAATTATCACAACTTCAATCATATCAAATCATTATCACACATTGATACTAAACTCAGATCAGTGGCCGAATCATGAACTTCATGCAATTACATAGAATCATATTTTAAGTGCATATAAAATACTAGTTCCCCGTAAAATCCTTGCAAAGCCTTAAAACTCATTTAGAAACTAGTTCTTTTGTCAAATTTGGGAGGATCTTCACAATTAAAAATTCTCACTTAAGATAAAAGGAGTAAGTCTTGAGCTTTAGAGATTTAGGTGACATCTTAGAATTATAAACATGCTATGCAACCTTATTTTAATCTTATCTTTATAAGGTGATAGCTTGGAATTATAAACATGATATGCAATTCCATTTCTTTATCTTTAAGATTTAAGGTGATGACTTGAAAATTAAACATGATGCAAGAACTTGAAATATAAACATGATACAAGAAACTGGAGCGGCGGTAATCCATACAGGACGAGAGAGGGAGAAGAAAATATTAAGAAACCGAAGCGGCGGTAGTCCGCACAGGACCAGTAGAGGGAGAAGAGAATATTATTATTACATCTTTTTAAGCTCCAATCTCAAGACTTTTTAAAGAATAAATTCTTTAACTCCAATAATCATATTTCTTTGCTTGTGATACATGGGCAAGTCTTTGAGCTCTAGGATCTTTAGGTGATGGCATAAAATAAACATGCCATGCGTTGATTCTTTTAGCCATTATAAAATATAGTGAGAGCATAAATTAAATATGAGATGCAACCTCTTTATTATCTTGAAAGATTAAGTGATGACTTGAAACATAAACATGAAATACAAGCTTGGAATTTAAACATGAGATATGCAAGTTCATTTATTCATTCTTGAAAATTTAGTGATGACATAGAAGGTAAACATGGTTATGCAAAGCATAAACTTAATCATGGATGCAAATTCATTTTGTTTCTTTACTAGAGCTCCTTCAAGACTTTAAAAGAATTATAAATTCAACCCAATACATATCTTAACAAGAAATAAAACATAAAAGGAAAAAAATACATCTTTCAAGTTCTAAACTAAAAATCTTTGTTTTAGCATCATAAAGCATTATTCTTTAAAGTTTTGCATCAAGTGGAATTTTCAAGCTTTAGAGGCCTAACTTGTGATGGTTATATAACCCACCCTCAAGGTCCTCATCATCAAGCCATAATCTTAGTTCCACCTAGGCCATATGGTTGAATTGGTTAAAGAAAAATTGAAGAGGAAAACCAAAATGAAAAGCTAAGGCAAGTTCATAATTTCATCATTTTGAGCTAAAAACACAACTCCTCAAAGCATAGAAATAAATTTAGAAACTACTCCCTACCTAATCTGAGTTGAAGAAGAGGAAGAGAACTTGGTTTCTTGAAGTGAAATGAAACAAAATCTCTTTGAAAAAATTGAAGAAAGAATTCAGCCAAAGAGGAGGAAGAAAGAAAGTTTTTGGTGCTCCTAAAAACTAGTTATGAACCAAGCATTCCAAGACCACTCAAGCAAGCCTATTTATAGAAGATTTTGAGGCTTCTAATTGGTCAAAATGATGAGGTAGTGGACGGAATTTTGCAGGAGAAATAAGGGAGGAAAAATCATTTTAGACAAAGTTGTATGAAATTAAGGAATTATGTCTCTTATGGTGACATTTTGGCATTTTGTTTTAGTGCAACTTTTGGCAATAATTCAGCTGCATAATGGCATCAATAATTTCGTCCATTACAGCCCAAAGAAGTGAAATTTGTGTGTTCCATGCATTATTTAGGTGTAGGCAAGGTATTCATGTAATTTAGAGAATTTACAGTTAAGGGTTTAAGTGAATTAGTAAGCAATTTGGGTGTTTTTGAGCAATTTTGGGTTCTAATCAATCTAAATACATAATTTTGACTCTAGATTAATATTTAGAATTTAATAAGCTTTAATTTGAGCCTAATATTGCTTAGGTTTCGGTATACTGAATCAAAAATCCCGAAATTCGCAAAGCGCCCAAAACAGGGCAAAATCGTACTTTCACTTAAAAATTGCCCGAGGCCACCCGAGCTTAACCAATGGTTAATCATGGCTTAAAAACACATTTTAAAACATTTTAGTGAGGTTCGGGCTCAGTCGGCACGCACATCGGAGTTAAAGCAACCCAGGAGGCGTTTGGTCATTTCGCGTCGGAACTCAAAATTGAGATCCTTCTGCTCTATTAACACACATAACACAAACAATCCCTTATTATCCTCAAAATATCCCCTTGAGAATAGGTGGGGCCCACGATCCTCATTTTCTGAGTAAAATAACTTCAGGGGCATTTTGGTCATTTTATACGTCTGAAATCGGGATTTGCGACTCTCGCATGAATCGTTCCTAACCTCTCTTCTAATGTTATATTCCTTTATTGAGGATTGTTCGGCGTCAAATCTTATGTAATAATTACCTACGGTAATTCGGTAATTGAGTAATTTCTAATGACAGTAAAAATTACAGTAAAAATTGGGGCGTTACATGCTGGATCTCAACTTTGAGTAGGTTAGACTAGCTGGTAGGGATGTTCTTTTGTGCACTGAGTCCCTGTTGTTTAGGAAATGACTAGTTTGTTTTACAGTATTACCTATTGTAAAATTAACAACAATGTCCATATATGTATATATTGGCTTTGCAACTTACGCGTCTACACTATTTTATTTTAATTATTTTCGACTAGTATAGATTGCAAAGGTAAGTAATACTTTTCTAATTACTGTATTGATACTCGAGTAAAATATGGTAATTAGGAGGGTGTTACACAGTTCACCTGAAAAAAAAGAGTCCCAAATCAGAACCAAACATACATCCAATTTCTATTTTGTTCAAAAAGAGAAGAAAATAACAAAAAGGAGGGGGCAGCTGGCCACCACTACTGTCGTCGCTTAGCCACCACAAACCGACCTCCACCCAGCCAATCGCGAACCAGCCTTTGTTCACCGTCTGGATTGCAACCACCATCTCAGCCCCGATCCCGTGAAATCTGGCCTCTGCCTCAGTCCGATCTGCCACCCCAAAGCCGCCGGCTCCTTCCTTGTGGCTCACCTCCGAGCAGCAACCTCGTTTCGGTTCTTGCTCCGGCCACTTCCTCTTCCCATCACCGGTCTTCATCGCACCAGACCTCCGATCTGCCTCATAGCCGCCCTCAACCAGAAACCATTGCCAGCCACTTTCCCTGCAATCAGAATCTTAGCCGCGCCCCAATCCAATAACCACCGCTAGCCTCCTTCTCCGGCTTATGCGCGTGCAGCGGTGACCACCACTGTGCCGCTTCCCTTCTCTCTCTGTCGGCAACTCTCTCTGCTTCACTCTCTCTCTACTTTACTCTCTCTCTTTCTTTCTTTCTCATTCCTTCTCTCCCAGACCTTTCTTTCCCTCATTTTTCTTTTTTAGTGTGTGCGAGTGGGTGAGCGTGTGTGTGCGAATGTGTGAACGTGTGAGTGTGTTTGGGAATGGGTAGAATAATTTTAGGGATAGAATTAAAATAGGATTAGGTTAAATAAAATTTAAACTAATAAAATATAAAGAAAGAGTTCTAGATTTATTTTTTAGTTTGAGTTAGTGTTAGAATAAGTTTTGAATTCTTGAGTATTCATTTAATCTTTAATTTTGCTTGTTTTAGAATTAGTTTAGTTTGATTTTTTTTTTTAAAAAAAGATTTGTTTTCTTTCGAGTAGAATTAAGTAAATTGGTTTAGGGATAGATATAATCATTTGTTTAATGTTTTGGTGAACTTTATGTATAAAACCTTAAAAATACAAAAAAAGGGGATCTTTAATTATTATATATTGTTCATGTTTTTATAAGTAGTTTTGTCTCTAAATTAACGTTGTCAACTCATAATTGAAATTAGTTTTTTTTTTTTAAAAAAATGTGTTTTATTTTAAATAAAACAATAAAAAAATCTTTTCAAAACTTTTTTTAAAATCCGCACAATGGTCAATAATGATGATTGCGTAGCAAATGTTACCTTCATTGTTATTTGAACCATAAGAGTCCATTGAGTGGCCTAGTGGTAACTTGGATTCTGTGTGATAACGTATTTTCTTGTCATAAATTTTTTTTTATAAATAAAACTTGTCAACCCACAATTATTTTTTTACAGAACTATGTGACTTTGAGTTCCCCATTGTACTAGGGGATACGTAGGAGCAGGTGACCCTTGTCAAGCCAAAATTAAATTTTCATAATTTTCTTTATTTGTAAATATTTCTATTAGCGCGTGTTTATCTATTATTTTCTTTTACTTGTAAATGATCTAATTTTTAAAGGGGTTATTAATTAATTTGCACGACTTACTAAGGTACCGTTTAAGAACGGGTGTACTAGGGATGCGTAGGATTAAATGCCTGCCCTTCCCTATGCATAACCGACTCCCGAACTCAAATCTGGTTCCAAAGACTATTGTGTAAAAATAATGGGTTTTTCCATGTTTTCCTAATTTCAATAAACTTGGTGGCGACTCCAATTTTCAAATGAATTCTTTTTTTTTGCCGTCCCGTCGCGATCCCGGTTGTGACAGATGGCGACTCCACTGGAGAATTACAGAAAGAGAGTCAGGCTAATTATAATTAGTTGTGCAAAGTAAATATAGCCTTTGATTTTTGTTTTTTTGTTCCTTTTCTTATTTTATTTTGTACAGTGCTTTCTTTTTTTTTTCCTTTTAGAATTTGGTATATTTTTATAGATTCTGCTTTATTTTATCAAAACCTTAGGGTAGACGACCATTATTTATTCTGTATATATTTGTTGTTGTTTGTATTCTATTTTGCAGAAGTGTATGTAGTGTTAGGAATGAAAGGTTTGTTTGCTCCCTGCACTGCTGCACACACCTCACAATCACTTACCTCACACACTTGTTGGGCTCTATACCCGAGCTTGTGCGACCCAAGGATAGGGGGTTTCCTGACATTGCCATGAGAAGCTGCATGTTCACTTGGTAGTTGTTGGGATACCACTCAGATTGTTACTGGCTTTATGGATTAATCGTATTGAGAGGGTTCATCCCTACTTGTGATGGGTTCAAAGGTCAGATCCTTTTCCTATGGATAAGGGCAATCTGGGGACCATGACTATTAGAAGTCTAGACCTACCACCAATGTGTGCACGCGTAGTTGAACTTAGCAGCCACCCAAATTTGGGTTTTTGACCATAGTATTCTCCATCTTTTAAGTCTTACCCCGTTAGGACAAAGGGAGCATATTTCTTTCACCCTTTTACACTACATTCCTTTATGCCTTTCTTTAAGCTTTTTATTTTCGCATTTCATTTAGGTTAGTCATTTCCTTATCTCATAATTTGGTCATGCATTATTCTTAGGTATTAAGATGTACATACCATAAACAAGCATTTCATTCATTGTGACATATATCATAATCCATTCTCAGCATGAAAAATTGGTAGACTTGTGCATCATCATACTCTTAGGAAAGTACTTCATAAATAGAAGCATGCATTTTTGTTTATTATTTTACTCAATTATCTTATTATTTCTTACACAGGTTTTTGATTGTTTATAAAGCAAAGGTCATCATTAGTTCAACACAAATGGAAGCAATACAAATGAACACTAGCAATGTATACAATTGGAAGAGGAACATCAAAATTACAATGACTAATAGTGAGCTGGAGAAAGTAAAGGAAATAACTCGGTTGATGCCTCGTGAAGTCCGATCTTTTTTTAAGAGCAAGTATGGGCAAATATTGGATTTGTTATTCATTCCAATAGAAGCACCAGCATTGAGTGCTCTATCACAGTTTTGGAATCCTTCTCTTTGCTATTTTGAACTCCCTGAGCTTGATACAACACCAACCATAGAAGAATATATGGTCATGATAAGGCTAACAATTCGAGAAAAGTCAGGCATATCTTTATCAGGGGGCATTATGTCAACAAAGAAAAGATCGCAAAACTAATCGGAGTTGAAGCCAGCCAGATAGAAATGGAAGTAAGGGGATCCACTCAAGGAATCAAGAGGAGTTTTCTAGAAGCCCATCTGCAAACTTTGTCTCAACAAGGAAGTTGGCGTTTCTTCAATCGAACGCTAGCATTGACTATCTATGGATTGATTTTGTTCCCATTCACGCCAGATGTGGTTGACTAGGCTGCCATGGATGTGTTTTTCAAATTCGAGACACAAGGCATGAATCCTATTCCAGCCATACTAGCTGATACATTCCTTTCCTTGGGAGTTTGCCTCCAGAAAAATGGGGGAAGATTGCGATATTGTACGTTTGGTTTATGACTCATATATATGTTGACCATTGCATGGGCTCCTATCCTGATCCATTAGGAGATTTCTATCGTATCCCGATAATTCCTCAAGAAGCACAAATATGGAAAAAAGAGTTCTCACAAATCTAGTCAAATTCTTTCAAATAGGTCTGTCCTTGGTACCATGGAGAAAATTTTATCTATAGTTGTGGTGACTTTCACAACATCCCTTTGATGGGTCCAAGGGGATGCATTTCCTATACACCCGTATTGGTACTCAGGCAACTTCATTGGACTCAAACCAAACCATAAGAAAAGAAACTTGAGGGGTTCAGCTTCCTCTATAAGAAAGATAAAAGCACCATGGAGCAAGAGAAAAGAATCAAAATGGCATGGGATGATGTCAAAATCCTAGGGAAGAAAGAACTCGGGCAACAATGGTTAACATCTTTTCAAGAACACAGAAAGTCGAGGAAAGTAAGAGTTGAGAAAAGTAGTATCCCGAAGGATGATCCCAGCAACTCGGCTCCCATCCAGACTCTAGAAGTTTCTTAATTAACATCCCAAATAGAAGTAATGAAAGTGCAAATGTGATTCCTAGAAGAGAAAAAGGAGGCAGCCGATCTAAAGACTGTCATTCTTCAAAGCCAACATGAGAAAATGGCTAAAGAGATTGAAGCCAAAAAGGATGAGTGCACTAACGTTGAAAAAATTACAAAGTCCAGGAAAAGAAAAGAAAAAATCCCAACTTCTCACTTGGTCAAAATCCAAGAGCTAGAAGGAAAACTCCATATGTTTGAAAAAGAAAGGAATAAGTTGAAGGAAGAAATCAACAAGAAGGGTTGCATGGTGAAAAGGGTGGAACAGGAAGTTAGTAAAAGAGATGAAACCATTTTTACATTGAAAATGGAAGTTAGCAAAGAAAAAGACAAGAGAAAGGAACTAGAAAAGCAGGCAAAGTACTTGTCGACAATGTTAGCACTGTAACATCCTAATTTTTAACCCAATACTCTAGAATATATTTAGGTTAATCACTAGTTTGTTACGTCATAGTTTCCTTATTACTTTAAAATACTTAGCGGAAATACTGGTAAAATTTTTTTTTTGAATTTATAAAAGCAAAGTGAGAGCCGTGCAACACGATGAGCAATAAAGCATGGATGGAAATAAAGCAAACATCTCAACATAACATAAAGCAAGTAAAGACACATCACAATAAAACTAAACTACATATTCATATATATAATATGATATGCCCACTTATGTAGAGTGGGACTTAGTTTGGTACAACTGGATTAGAAATACATGGAAAACGAAGGTACAACAAAAGGCATAAAAAGAAACTCTCCTAACTTTAGTGCGCCTACAGATAGATAGCCTTAAGACAAA